>CAWUFW010001501.1:1515000-2786123 GCA_963921515.1 Calotriton arnoldi
CCCTGGGGCCGAAATTGGCCCCCTTCCTGGTTTGTTTTTAAAAAATTGTAAAAAACAGGGCAGGCCCAGGGGGATGGGGTCCCCAGGGCCCCAAATAATGTAAAAGAAGGGGGACCACACAGCCCCCCTTCTAAAAAAATAAAATAAAAAAAAAGCCGACATCGCGCCGGAGGCCCCACCCCCTCCCTGCAGCACTCAGCAAACGCGCCCCCTGGTGCGTTGTAAGTTGGGGAATTAATTCCCCTTCAATACTGAGGGTCCCTGGGGGCTAACTAGCCCACCAGGTACCTCCAGTATGTGCCACAGAGTTGCGTTGCAGAGAGGTGTTCCGAGGCCACGCCCCTTTTTACACCTCTGTGCAACACAGCTCTGTGGCGCTTACTGGAGGTACCTGGTGGGCTAGTTGGCCCCCAAGGACCCTCAGGACTCAAGGGGAATTAATCCCCCAATTTACAACGCACCAGGGGGCGCGTTTGCACAGTGGTGCAGGGAGGGGGCGGGACCTAACAAAACAAGTGTGCAAATGTGCCCCCTGGCGCGTTGTACATTTGGGGATTAAGTCCCCTTGAATCCTGAGAGTTCCTGGGGGCCAACTAGCCCACCAGGTACCTCCAGTATGTGCCACAGAGCTGCGTTGCAGAGAGGTGTTCCGAGGCCACGCCCCTTTTACACCTCTCTGCAACGCAGCTCTGTAGCACTTACTGGAGGTACCTGGTGGGCTAGTTGGCCCCAGGGACCCTCAGGACTCAAGGGGATTAGTCCCACAATTTACAACGCGCCAGAGAGCGCGTTGCACAGTGGTGCAGGGAGGGGGCGGGGCCTAACAAAACAAGTGTGCAAATGTGCCACCTGGCGCGTTGTAAATTGGGGGATTAAGTCGCCTTCAATCCTGAGGGTCCCTGAGGGCCAACTAGCCCACCAGGTACCTCCAGTAAGTGCCACAGAGCTGCGTTGCAGAGTGGTGGTCCGAGGCCACGTCCCTTTTTACACCACTCTGCAAACGCGGCTTCTGGCGCACTGCTGGTGGGGCGATGAGGTCCTCTTGTGTCCTGAGGACCTCAGGACACAAGTGGACTTCATCCTCCGAGCAGTAGTGTGCCAGAAGCCGCGTTTGCAGCGTGGTGTAAAAAGGGGCGTGGCCTCAGAACACCTCTCTGCAACGCAGCTCTGTGGCGCTTACTGGAGGTACCTGGTGGGCTAGTTGGCCCCCAGGGACCCTCAGGATTCAAGGGGACTTAATCCCTTAACTTACAACGCGCCAGGGGGCGCGTTTGCACAGTGGTGCAGGGAGGGGGCAGGCCTGATATAACAAGTTAGCAATCTTGCTGTGTGGGACTTACTGGAGGTAATAAAAGGGGTAGTTGTCCCCCAAGGTTGACGTTGGGGGCTAACTACCCCTCCTGTTACCTCCAGTAAATCCCACACAGTGGGATTGCTAAAAGGTGTTTGGAGGCCACACTCACCTTTCTCCACCACTCTGAAAACGAGACTGCTATGTTATAGTTAGAAATTAGCATTTAAAAAACCTTTGAAATTCACTGAAAAAACCATAGGTTTCAGGGACGTTATAGTTAGAAATTAGCATTTAAAAAACCATTGAAATTCACTGAAAAAACCATAGGTTTCAGGTACGTTATAGTTAGAAATTAGCAATTAAAAAAACCTTAGAAATTCACTGAAAAAACCATAGGTTTCAGGGACGTTATAGTTAGTTGGACATTTCACTCGTACAAAACCAGAGAAATTCCGCCGTTATAGTTAGTTCAGCTAACTATAACTCGCACTCCCATAATGCACTGCTGATGACGTCACATATTACATCATTCATGACATGGTCAGTGACATCACTGATGACATCACTGATGACATCTCAAATGACATCACTGATGACATCATCCAGTGACTGTGTGTTTGTTTAAAGTTTAAATATGTTTTATATATATGCCAAGGTGTATTGAAGAATGAGTGGGTGTATAAGTGTCTGGATGGAGGATTTAGTAGGTGCGTGACTGACTGTGTAAGTGAGTGATTAAATGTGTCTTACTGAATGCATGGGTTAGTGACTAAACTGTGTGATTGTCTGTATCAGTCTGTCTGTTGTTGTATAAGCTGCTGCATGGGTTGGTCAGTAGCTACATGAGTGTCTATATGGGTTATCGATTGGTTGCCTGAGAATTTGTATGGGTGCCTGAGTGTGTGTGTGGGTGGGTGGGAGGTGTGTGACTCTGTGCATAGATGTTTGAGTGGTTGATTCACTGGGTGTATGGGTTCAAGAGTGCATGTGGAAACAGCTGTATGGGTGGGTGAGTGTGTGTATGGGTGTGTTGGTGAGTGAATGGATGTCTCAGTGGTACATGTCCAAGTAACTACATATGTAAAAGGTAGTGTATGTGAGAGTTGGAGTATATAAATGACTATACATGAGAGTCAGTGATTGTGAGAGTGACTGTATGGATGAGTGTGTACTTGTATCAGTAATTGTATAAGAGAGTAAGTATGCGTTTGTTTCTGTATGAATAAGTGATGTGGTGTGTGTAGAACTGAATACATGAGTAAATGGAAGTGTGATTGATTCTTTGCATGACTGACTAGGTGTGTGAGTAACTCTGGATGAGTGGTGGTGTGTGAGTGTCTGTATAGGTGTATGAGTGCATATGATAGTGTTGTATTGATGAGTGACTGCATGTATGAGTGATTGTATGGGTGAATGAGTGGATGTGTGTGTAGACCTAGGAATCAGTGAGTGCGTATGTAGTAACTGGTATTGGTGTGTCGATGGTTTCGAAAATGGTAGTCTGTATTTTACAGTGGGTGTATCAAAGGTTATATTAGGGTGTGAGGAGGTGCATCAGATTTTCACATGGATGATGTCATCAGTGATGTCATTTGAGATGTCATCAGTGATGTCATCAGTGATGTCACTGACCATGTCATGAATGATGTAATAAGTGACGTCATCAGCAGTGCATTGCGGGGGCGTGAGTTATAGTTAGCTGAACTAACTATAACGGCGGAATTTCTCTGGTTTTGTACGAGTGAAATGTCCAACTAACTATAACGTCCCTGATACCTATGGTTTTTTCAGTGAATGTATATATACATTCACTGTATATATATATATATATATATATATATATATATATATATATATATATACATATATATATATACATAGGATCGACACAAAGAGAAAGAGACTCTCTCTATATATATATTTATATATACAGAGAGATCTCTCTCTCTCTTTGTATAGATTTTTTTTATAGGTGTGGTTTCCCTGGGGGCTGATTGCGGCTCCCCGGGAAACCACACATCTATTAACAAAAAAAAATAGCCCTCACAAGGGGTCAACAAGTGAGCAGGAGGGCCGACCACCTGCCAATTTCCCCATTTTGTTTTTAAATTTATTTATGTTTTAACTTCAGGGGGGGATCGTGCCTCCCCTGTGAAAACCAAATGTTTTTTTTTAAAACATGCCCCAAGGGTTGGGTGTAGCCCATTCCCACGAGGGCCGACCCCCCCCAAGAGAGCCCTGATGTCTAGTGGGGTTTCCTGGCTGTGGATCGCAGGAAACCCTTTCAGGAAGGCCCTCGTTTGAAAGGGGAGACTCTCCCCTCTCAAACGAGGCCTCCCTGAAAGCTGGAGAGGCCGTTTTCGGCCTGTTTCCCCCATCGGCATTGAGCGCAGCCTTATCTGCTGCTTTCTCAGCTCCGGTGGGGAAAACTGTGACATCAGAGCGCCTCGCAACGCGTTGACATCACAGATCGGCGGGAGGGGGGCTCGGGGAGAGACGTGGAAAGCCTTCTGTGTCTTCCCCAGGGAAAAAAAAGAAACCTCCAGTGCTTTGCACCAGGGAATTAAAGGGGCCCTCCCTGGTGACGGCCAATGAACTTAAGCAGCCAAACTGCCCCTTGGACGTCCAGGCTACTTCTCAGCCTCATCAGCCTTAAACACTCTTCAACTGTACACCCTCTTGATGCTGAGGTTCCTCAGAGGCCGTTTTGTTACTGCTCCTAGTGTTAAGCAGTCTTGATCCATTTGGCAAGTCTTTTATGCTGACAGCAACCAATCTGTGGACCGTGCTTCCTCGCTCTCTCCATAAGATTCCGGTCTTACCGAATTTCAGAAAGGCCTTCAAGGCCTGCCTTTTCGGGAATTAGTGCTTGTGCCTGTGGCTCCTTGGTTTTTCTAATACTCATTTCTTTCAGTGCAGGACCCCTCTTGAGGTAATTGTTGCGCTTTAGAAAGTGTCTAACATAACCATACATCGACCTTTGTCATTGACATTTAGTTTTCTCTCTAACAGACTTTGAGCATTACCTTGACTGGTTATATCTTGAGGCACAGAAGTAGATACAGGGGGACCTTAAGGTTTGAGGGGTCTCACACAGACGTTCATAGAGGCACCCATTGACGTTTAAGGGGTCTTTTACACTAGGTAGATGCAGAGATACACCGTGGCGTTTAAGGGGTGTGTACCATAGAGGTACATGCACAGATACACCATGACGTTTAAGGGGTGTGTACCATAGAGGTAGATGCAGAGATACACCGTGGCGTTTAAGGGGTGTGTACAACAGAGGTAGATACAGAGATACACCGTGACGTTTAAGGGGTGTGTACCATAGGGGTAGATGCAGAGATACACTGTGGCGTTTAAGGGGTGTGTACAACGGAGGTAGATACAGAGATACACTGTGACGTTTAAGGGGTGTGTACCATAGAGGTAGATGCAGAGATACACTGTGACGCTTAAGGGGTGTATACCATAGAGGTAGATGCAGAGATACACCGTGGCGTTTAAGGGGTGTGTACAATGGAGGTAGATACAGAGATGCACCGTGGCGTTTAAGGGGTGTGTACCATAGGGGTAGATGCAGAGATACATCATGGCGTTTAAGGGGTGTGTACAACGGAGGAAGATACAGAGATACACCGTGACGTTTAAGGGGTGTGTACCATAGGGGTAGAAGCTAAGACACACCGTGGCGTTTAAGGGGTGTGTACAACGGAGGTAGATACAGAGATACACCGTGACGTTTAAGGGATGTGTGCCATAGAGGTAGATGCAGAGATACACTGTGGCTTTTAAGGGGTGTGTACCACGGAGGTAGATACAGAGATGCACCGTGGCGTTTAAGGGGTGTGTACCATAGAGGTAGATGCAGAGATACACTGTGGCGTTTAAGGGGTGTGTACAACGGAGGTAGATACAGAGATACACCGTGACCTTTAAGGGGTGTGTACCATGGAGGTAGATGCAGAGATACACAGTGGCGTTTAAGGGGTGTGTACCATGGACGTAGATACAGAGATACACCGTGGCATTTAAAGGGTGTGTACCATGGAGGTAGATGCAGAGATACACAGTGGCGTTTAAGGGGTGTGTACCATGGAGGTAGATGCAGAGATACACCGTGGCGTTTAAGGACTGTGTACCATAGAGGTAGATGCAGAGATACACCGTGGCGTTTAAGGGGTGTGTACCATAGAGGTAGATGCAGAGATACACCGTGGCGTTTAAGGGGTGTGTACCATGGAGGTAGATGCAGAGATACACCGTGGCGTTTAAGGACTGTGTACCATAGAGGTAGATGCAGAGATACACCGTGGCGTTTAAGGGGTGTGTACCATAGAGGTAGATACAGAGATACACCGTGACGTTTAAGGGGACGTTGCTGGTTGAAAACCGAACTGCTTTCAAGTTTCTGTGCCATGTTTTCAAAGCTGTTCATCACACTCAGCACAGTAGCCATCGCAAACATTGATCAACTGTACACCCTCTTGATGCTGAGGTTCCTCAGAGGCCGTTTTGTTACTGCTCCTAGTGTTAAGCAGTCTTGATCCATTTGGCAAGTCTTTTATGCTGACAGCAACCAATCTGTGGACCGTGCTTCCTCGCTCTCTCCATAAGATTCCGGTCTTACCGAATTTCAGAAAGGCCTTCAAGGCCTGCCTTTTCGGGAATTAGTGCTTGTGCCTGTGGCTCCTTGGTTTTTCTAATACTCATTTCTTTCAGTGCAGGACCCCTCTTGAGGTAATTGTTGCGCTTTAGAAAGTGTCTAACATAACCATACATCGACCTTTGTCATTGACATTTAGTTTTCTCTCTAACAGACTTTGAGCATTACCTTGACTGGTTATATCTTGAGGCACAGAAGTAGATACAGGTGGACCTTAAGGTTTGAGGGGTCTCACACAGACGTTCATAGAGGCGCCCATTGACGTTTAAGGGGTCTTTTACACTAGGTAGATGCAGAGATACACCGTGGCATTTAAGGGGTGTGTACCATAGAGGTACATGCACAGATACACCATGACGTTTAAGGGGTGTGTACCATAGAGGTAGATACAGAGATACACCGTGACGTTTAAGGGGTGTGTACCATAGGGGTAGATGCAGAGATACACTGTGGCGTTTAAGGGGTGTGTACAACGGAGGTAGATACAGAGATACACTGTGACGTTTAAGGGGTGTGTACCATAGAGGTAGATGCAGAGATACACTGTGACGCTTAAGGGGTGTATAACATAGAGGTAGATGCAGAGATACACCATGGCGTTTAAGGGGTGTGTACCATAGAGGTAGATGCAGAGATACACCGTGGCGTTTAAGGGGTGTGTACAATGGAGGTGAATACAGAGATACACCCTGGCGTTTAAGGGGTGTGTACCATAGGGGTAGATGCAGAGATACATCATGGCGTTTAAGGGGTGTGTACAACGGAGGAAGATACAGAGATACACCGTGACGTTTAAGGGGTGTATACCATAGGGGTAGATGCTAAGACACACCGTGGCGTTTAAGGGGTGTGTACAACGGAGGTAGATACAGAGATACACCGTGACGTTTAAGGGGTCTGTACCATAGAGATAGATGCAGAGATACACCATGACGTTTAAGGGATGTGTGCCATAGAGGTAGATGCAGAGATACACTGTGGCGTTTAAGGGGTGTGTACCATAGAGGTAGATGCAGAGATACACTGTGGCGTTTAAGGGGTGTGTACAACGGAGGTAGATACAGAGATACACCGTGACCTTTAAGGGGTGTGTACCATAGAGGTAGATGCAGAGATACACCGTGACATTTAAGGGGTGTGCACCATAGAGGTAGATGCAGAGATACACCGTGACATTTAAGGGGTGCGTACCATGGAGGTAGATAGAGAGATACACCGTGACGTTTAAGGGGTGTGTACCATGGAAGTAGATGCAGAGATACCCCTTGGCGTTTAAGGGGTGTGTACCATAGAGGTAGATGCAGACATACACCGTGGCGTTTAAAGGGTGTGTACCATAGAGGTAGATGCAGACATACACCGTGGAGTTTAAGGGGTGTGTACCATGGAGGTAGATACAGAGATACACCGTGGCGTTTAAGTGGTGTGCACCATGGAGTTAGATACAGAGATACACTGTGGCTTTTAAGGGGTGTGTACCATGGAGGCCGTCGCTCACGAGGAAGGAGACTAAACCAACCCCAAGTACACTGGTCGGACGAAGAGGGACCGGCAGGGGCCACCAGAAGCAAAACAAGGGAACCACAACCAGGACACAGTGGAACGAGATGAATAAGACTAACCAACATACACCCTGTCTGGTGTTCAATCTGTCAAATACCCCACTCTACACGACAGAGGAAGAGGTCCTCAACAAAGGACTCTCATTTGTGCCTACAACTCGTCTAGATAAATTTCAACTTCATTTGGAATTGGCCGAATTTTTCCGCAAATTAAAACTGAAGGCATTCTTTGAGAAGCAGCCACTTACAGAGACCACACGCCTAACCAATGAAACAGGACTTAGACCTAAGTCCACCTTCCTCCCACCACCTGTATGCATCCCAGTTGAAGTAGCCACTTTTGAACAGGCGGTCTTTAATCAAATTGAGGAACTGAATCAACCGAAACCCTTTAACAACTTCACCAAAAAAGAAAGGGAAGCTGTACGTAATCTCCAAGACAATCCCCTCATTGTCATTAAACCAGCGGACAAGGGGGGAGGTATAGTTATCCAGAACAAAACGGATTATACCACTGAATGCAGAAGACTACTGAGTGACGCCAGAAATTACAGACGCCTCCAGGAAGATCCCACCACCACACTCCAGAACACCATCATCTCTCTGGTAGAGACGGCAGAGGCTCTCAATAAGATCTCTAAACAGGAAGCAGACTTCCTCTGTACCAAAAAGCCTAAAATACCATATTTCTACACGGTTCCAAAAATCCATAAGGACACAAGACCACCACCAGGACGCCCAATAGTGTCAGGAATCAATTCCTTATTGGAACCATTATCACGTTTCTGCGATTTTTTCCTAAACCCTATGGTGCAGAAGTCATCCACAAACATCAAGGACACAAAACATCTACTAAACCTGATCCAGGACATCGATTTTGATCCCATGTCCCAACTTCTAGTGGGACTGGACATTGAAAGCTTATATACCAGTCTCCCACAGGACGATACCATCAGGGTCCTCAGAACCATGCTACAAGAATCCACTTGGGAGCACACTAAGCCAAGAGAATTCATTTTGCAATGCGCAACCCTAGCCCTTAAACAGAATTATTTTGAATTTGAGGGCGATTTCTACTTACAGACGAACGGAACGTCCATGGGCAGCGTCTTTGCTCCTAGTGTGGCTGGACTTTATGTCTACCACTTTGAGAAAGAACACATCCTACCACCCACTAACCCATACAGCAAAAACATTCAATTCTGGCGTCGATACATAGACGATATTCTTCTGATATGGACAGGATCCAATGATTCATTGACCACTTACCTCACATGGCTGAACGAACGGGACCCTTTCCTGCGATTCACCAGCAGTGCCAGCAACTCCAATATCGCTTTTCTGGATCTCAATATCATGGCCATAGAGAGTAAACTCCAGACAACGACCTACTACAAACCCACATCAAGAAACTCCTTGCTTCAATTTGGGAGTTTCCACCCCAGGCCCCTCAGGGAAAACCTTCCCTATGGCCAATTTTTGCGCATACGTCGCAACTGTAGCCATATACAGGATTACAAAACACAGTCATCCGAGTTGGCAAAGAAACTAGGGGAACGTGGCTACCCAGATAAAATCATTCGGACTACCAACAAACGGGCACGCAATCAACCAAGAGAAACCCTTTTGGAAGACAATATACGGGAAAATATTCCAACCTCGCTTACCTGTGTCACCACGTACAATGCGACCTCCAACCAGGTGGCTAAAATAATAAAAAGAAACTGGCGCATACTGAATACCGGCACCCTCACATGGGACCCCCCTCTCTTTGCTTACAAAAAAGCAGGAAGCCTCCGGGACCGCCTGGTCTCTACAAGACCAAAGGACAGACCTACCCCCATGACTAACACCAAACTGAATGCATGGGGTCTGCCAGGGATAGTAGGTCACTATCCCTGTGGTGATTGCAGCGTCTGTCACTTGACAAAAGCAACCAAAACCTTGGACCTAGAGACAGACAAAACTTGGCATCAAACCAAGCACACAAACTGTAACTCCACAAACGTAATTTACCTAATTGAATGCCCCTGCAAATTACGCTATGTAGGCATGACAAGCCGTAAAGTAAGGACGCGCATCGTGGAACACCGCAGCACCATACGTTGCAAAAAGAACCTGAGCAAACTTACAGATCATTTCCTTACTACAGGACACACACCTAATGATATCAGGTGGACTGTTATAGAACACATCGCATGCCATAGCACTACTAATGATAAAATCCTATTACAAAAGGAACAACGCTGGATATATCGCCTTTCCACTAACAAAACAGGACTGAATGACAATATTCCGTGGAAGAGTCTTCACTGTTAACAATCTGTACACCTTCCATCACAACCACGGTAAATGCATGAGTCCCCCATGCCAAGGGTCATTATATTCATCAAGAGCACCAAACACCTTTGTGTCTCCATCATGACCCTTTCCCTATATACGTGTAATGTCTCATTTACACACTAACAGATGTACGATCCCCAGACGCAGAGGTTAATACATGTGCACCCAGTCCATGCGGACCTTACACACACAGTACGGAGACCAGTCCCCCTGCCTCTTCACTTCCAGGCAGAAACCATCAAGGCTTCACATAACAGGCGCCTCACTCTCGCAAAACTCAGCCTTCTAAACCTTTCTAACTTATACCCATGCCACATAACAGAGGGAATTGCCCCGTAACATTTTTTGAATACACGTACGATCCCCAGACGTAGGGGTCAACACGTGTGCATTTGGTCCGCGTCCATACTGTATGTGGACACAGAACGGAACATAGTCTCCCTGCCTCTCCACTTCCAGACATATACAACTAAATGCTCCACATGATTAGCACGCTTTTTCTAGCATAACACAGCCGATTAAAATCCTTCTAAATTATTTATAAAGTCAAGCAACATTATATAGGGAATTACCCGATAAACTATTGAATTTACACACAATTCAATTTAACTTTATTCACACGCAGCGTAAGCAAACAAACACGTGCGCTTGCTTTCTTCTCTGTTTACTCACCCAGGTGCAAGGCATGGAAACAGACCACGCGCACCTGGAGCTCGTTACAGAAACCTGTTTTCACCCGCAGTAGCTGCCAAGGTATTTAAACTCCCGCTTCGCACCAGTCATTCACCGTCGGAGATCCGATGCGGCCAGACTAGGTACGGAGACGGGCCTCTGATCTTGAAGAAGTAAGTGGGGCGCTTCCTGGGGGGTTCCAGCCTTAGAGGGACACGGAGTCCCCTAGCCACACGGCACGCCAGTGAATTACATCGTATGTGCCTTTACTTTCCCTTTCCCTTTTCCTTTCTTTTTCTTTTTCGAACACACAGAGTGTGACAATAGGTCGGGCCCCCCACGGAACTCATGGGGCATTTCTCAGACAATTTCTGAGTGAGTATAAAATGTTTTTATTCTTTTATCCTTTTATTCACCACTATGCATTACCGTATATTGATTTTCACATGGTAACGCATATATACGAGGTGTATACATTGTTTTGATTTAATTACAATGCACAAAAACGCCACGGTCCATCCTCACCACGTATTTTATCCGCATAGAGCACGGACACCACGCTCCTGAGTCACACTATTGGATGTGTATAAACGATTTCATCTAAATGTATCAATGTGTATGTTTGTTTGTCGCCTTTTTTTACCCCCACCAACAGGTATGCGTCGCGAGAGGAAACCATCCTCTATCACATAACTCACCTTAGCGAGTGCGCCACATAGACGGTCTCTAACACATTTAGTTTTAGACCACCATTTTAATCCCACACACATAAGGTCCTGAAGAAAGCCAGCACAGTACAGAGAGACTGGCTGAAACATGTTGACCACACAGGATATCGGAGCCTAATTATCTCCAGAGATATCCACCTCTCCTTTTTTAATCACTGCCGAGGGCCCACTCATTAAAATAGTCTTTTGTTGTTTAACGGGACCCTACGGATAGTTTTTTAAGCCACACTCATTTCACTTTCACTGCACACTCACTGCACAGAACCAGCTCCGCTGCATCCAGGCGTCGAAGCACACCCAGGGTACACTCGGTGCCTTAGGGTGGGACCCGATGATGAAGCATGTCACCAACCAGGTAGGTGAGTGAGGGTCTTCTAAAACACATATGTGTTGTTTTACATACACATATCAGGAGCTCCTATCCAGTAGCTAGTTCCCTTTGATACTTGCAGATGCAGAGATATACCGTGACGTTTAAGGGGTGAGTACCATAGAGGTAGATGCAGAGATACACCTTGGTGTTTAAGGTGTGTGTACCATGGAGGTAGATACAGAGATTCACTGTGACGTTTAAGGGGTGTGTACCATGGACGTAGATGCAGAGATACCCCTTGGCGTTTAAGGGGTGTGTACCATAGAGGTAGATGCAGAGATACACCATGACGTTTAAGGGGTGTGTACCATAGAGGTAGATGCAGAGATACACCGTGGCGTTTAAGGGGTGTGTACCATGGAGGTAGATACAGAGATACACCGTGGTGTTTAAGGGGTATGTACCATGGAGGTAGATACAGAGATACACTGTGGCGTTTAAGGGGTGTGTACCATGGAGGTAGATACCGAGATACACCGTGGCGTTTAAGGGGTGTGTACCATGGAGGTAGATACCAAGATACACCGTGGCGTTTAAGGGGTGTGTACCATGGAGGTAGATACAGAGATACACAGTGGCGTTTAAGGGGTGTGCACCATAGAGGTAGATGCAGAGATACACCATAACGTTTAAGGGGTGTGTACCATGGAAGTAGATGCAGAGATACACCTTGATGTTTAAGGTGTGTGTACCATAGAGGTAGATGAAGAGATACACCGTGGTGTTTAAGGGGTGTGTACCATGGAGGTAGATACAGAGATACACTGTGGTGTTTAAGGTGTGTGTACCATAGAGGTAGATGAAGAGATACACCGTGGTGTTTAAGGGGTGTGTACCATGGAGGTAGATACAGAGATACACTGTGGTGTTTAAGGGGTGTGTACCATGGAGGTAGGTACAGAGATACACCGTGGCATTTAAGGGGTGTGTACCATGGAGGTAGATACAGAGATACATGGTGGCGTTTAAGGGGTGTGTACCACAGAGGTAGATTCAGAGATACATTGTGTCGTTTAAGGGGTGTGTACCATGGAGGTAGATACAGAGATACACCGTGGCGTTTAAAGGGTGTGTATCATAGAGGTAGATGCATAGATACACCGTGGCGTTTAAGGGGTGTGTACTATAGAGGTAGATGCAGAGATACACCGAGGCGTTTAAGGGGTGTGTACAATGGAGGTAGATAGAGAGATACACCGTGGCATTTAAGGGGTGTGTACCATGGAGGTAGATAAAGAGATACACCGTGGTGTTTAAGGGGTATGTACCGTGGACGTAGATACAGAGATACACTGTGACATTTAAGGGGTGTGTACCATGGAGGTAGATGCAGAGATACACAGTGGCGAATAAGGGGTGTGTAGCATGGAGGTAGATACAGAGATACACTGTGGCGTTTAAGGGGTGTGTACCATAGAGGTAGATGCAGAGATACACTCTGGCGTTTAAGGACTGTGTACCATAGAGGTAGATACAGAGATACACCATGATGTTTAAGGGGTGTGTACCATAGAGGTAGATGCAGAGATATACCGTGACGTTTAAGGGGTGTGCACCATAAAGGTAGATGCAGAGATACACCATGACGTTTAAGGGGTGCGTACCATGGAGGTAGATACAGAGATACACCGTGACGTTTAAGGGGTGTGTACCATGGACGTAGATGCAGAGATACCGCTTGGCGTTTAAGGGGTGTGTACCATAGAGGTAGATGCAGAGATACACCATGACGTTTAAGGGGTGTGTACCATGGAGGTAGATTCAGACATACACCGTGGCGTTTAAGGGGTGTGTACCATAGAGGTAGATGCAGATACACTGTGGAGTTTAAGGGGTGTGTACCATGGAGGTAGATACAGAGATACACTGTGGCGTTTAAATGGTGTGCACCATGGAGGTAGATACAGAGATACACTGTGGCTTTTAAGGGGTGTGTACCATGGAGGTAGATACCAAGATACACCGTGGCATTTAAGGGGTGTGTACCATGAAGGTAGATACAGAGATACACCGTGGTGTTTAAGGGGTGTGTACCATGGAGGTAGATACAGAGATACACCGTAGTGTTTAAGGGGTGTGTACCATGGAGGTAGATACAGAGATACACTGTGGCGTTTAAGGGGTGTGTACCATAGAGGTAGATGCAGAGATACACCGTGGCGTTTAAGTGGTGTGCACCATAGAGGTAGATGCAGAGATACACTGTGACGTTTAAGGGGTGTGCACCATGGAGGTAGATGCAGAGACACACCTTGGTGTTTAAGGTGTGTGTACCACAGACGTGCAGAGATACACCGTGGCGTTTAAGGGGTGTGTACCATAGAGGTAGATGCAGACATACACCGTGGAGTTTAAGGGCTGTGTACCATGGAGGTAGATACAGAGATACACCGTGGCGTTTAAGTGGTGTGCACCATGGAGGTAGATACAGAGATACACTGTGGCTTTTAAGGGGTGTGTACCATGGAGGTAGATACCAAGATACACCGTGGCATTTAAGGGGTGTGTACCATGGAGGTAGATACAGAGATACGCAGTGGCGTTTAAGGGGTGTGCACCATAGAGGTAGATGCAGAGATACACTGTGACGTTTAAGGGGTGTGCACCATGGAGGTAGATGCAGAGATACACCTTGGTGTTTAAGGTGTGTGTACCACAGAGGTAGATGAAGAGATACACCGTGGTGTTTAAGGGGTGTGTACCATGGAGGTAGATACCGAGATACACTGTGGCGTTTAAGGGGTGTGTACCATGGAGGTAGATACAGAGATACACCGTGGTGTTTAAGGTGTGTGTACCATAGAGGTAGATGAAGAGATACACTGTGGTGTTTAAGGGGTGTGTACCATGGAGGTAGATACAGAGATACACTGTGGTGTTTAAGGGGTGTGTACCATGGAGGTAGGTACAGAGATACACCGTGGCATTTAAGGGGTGTGTACCATGGCGGTAGATACAGAGATACACCGTGGCGTTTAAGGGGTGTGTACCATGGAGGTGGATACAGAGATACACCGTGGTGTTTAAAGGGTGTGTACCATAGAGGTAGATGCAGCGATACACCGTGGCTTTTAAGGGGTGTGTACTATAGAGATAGATGCACAGATACACCATGGCGTTTAAGGGGTGTGTACAACGGAGGTAGATAGAGAGATACACCATGGCATTTAAGGGGTGTGTAGCATGGAGATAGATAAAGAGATACACCGTGGTGTTTAAGGGGTATGTACCATGGACGTAGATACAGAGATACACCGTGACATTTAAGGGGTGTGTACCATTGAGGTAGATGCAGAGATACACTGTGGCGTTTAAGGGGTGTGTACCATAGAGGTAGATGCAGACATACACTGTGGCGTTTAAGGGGTGTGTACCATGGAGGTAGATACAGAGATACACTGTGGAGTTTAAGGGGTGTGTACCATGGAGGTAGATACAGAGATACACTGTGGCGTTTAAGGGGTGTGTACCATAGAGGTAGATGCAGAGATACACCGTGGCGTTTAGGTGGTGTGCACCATAGAGGTAGATGCAGAGATACACTGTGACGTTTAAGGGGTGTGCACCATGGAGGTAGATGCAGAGATACACCTTGGTGTTTAAGGTGTGTGTACCACAGAGGTAGATGAAGAGATACACCGTGGTGTTTAAGGGGTGTGTACCATGGAGGTAGATACCGAGATACACCGTGGCGTTTAAGGGGTGTGCACCATAGAGGTAGATGCAGAGATACACCATAACGTTTAAGGGGTGTGCACCATGGAAGTAGATGCAGAGATACACCTTGATGTTTAAGGGTTGTGTACCATAGAGGTAGATGAAGAGATACACCGTGGTGTTTAAGGGGTGTGTACCATGGAGGTAGATACAGAGATACACTGTGGTGTTTAAGGGGTGTGTACCATGGAGGTAGGTACAGAGATACACCGTGGCATTTAAGGGGTGTGTACCATGGCGGTAGATACAGAGATACACCGTGGCGTTTAAGGGGTGTGTACCATGGAGGCAGATACAGAGATTCACTGTGGCGTTTAAGGGGTGTGTACCATAGAGGTAGATGCAGAGATACACCGTGGCATTTAAGGGGTGTGTACCATGGAGGTAGATACAGAGATACACAGTGGCGTTTAAGGGGTGTGCACCATAGAGGTAGATGCAGAGATACACCATAACGTTTAAGGGGTGTGCACCATGGAAGTAGATGCAGAGATACACCTTGATGTTTAAGGTGTGTGTACCATAGAGGTAGATGAAGAGATACACCGTGGTGTTTAAGGGGTGTGTACCATGGAGGTAGATACAGAGATGCACTGTGGTGTTTAAGGGGTGTGTACCATGGAGGTAGATACAGAGATACACCATGGTGTTTAAGGGGTATGTACCATGGAGGTAGCTACAGAGATACACCGTGACGTTTAAGGGGTGTTTACCATGGAGGTAGATGCAGAGATACACCGTGGTGTTTAAGGGGTGTGTACCATGGAGGTAGATACAGAGATACACCGTGGCGTTTAAGGGTTGTGTACCATGGAGGTAGATACAGGGATACACCGTGGCGTTTAAAGGGTGTGTGTCATAGAGGTAGATGCATAGATACACCGTGGCGTTTAAGGGGTGTGTACCATAGAGGTAGATGCAGAGATACACCGTGGCGTTTAAGGGGTGTGCACAACGGAGGTAGATGGAGAGATACACTGTGGCATTTAAGGGGTTTGTACCGTGGAGGTAGATAAAGAGATACACCGTGGTGTTTAAAGGGTATGTACCATGGAGGTAGATACAGAGATACACCGTGACGTTTAAGGGGTGTGTACCATGGAGGTAGATGCAGAGATACACCATGGCGTTTAAAGGGTGTGTACCATGGAGGTAGATACAGAGATACAGTTTGGCGTTTAAGGGGTGTGTAACATAGAGGTAGATGCACAGATACACCGTGGCGTTTAAGGGGTGTGTACCATAGAGGCAGATACAGAGATACACCATGGTGTTTAAGGGGTGTGTACAACGGAGGTAGATACAGAGATACACCGTGATGTTTAAGGGGTGTGTACCATTGAGGTAGATACAGAGATACACTGTGGTGTTTAAGGGGTGTGTATCATAGAGGTAGATGCAGAGATACACCGTGACGTTTAAGAGGTGTGTACCATAGAGGTAGATGCAGAGATACACCATGACGTTTAAGGGGTGTGTACCATGGAGGTAGATAGAGAGATAAACTGTGGCATTTAAGGGGTGTGTACCATGGAGGTAGATAGAGAGATACACCATGGTGTTTAAGGGGTATGTACCATGGAGGTAGATACAGAGATACACCGTGACGTTTAAGGGGTGTGTACCATGGAGGTAGATGCAGAGATACACTGTGGTGTTTAAGGGGTGTGTACCATGGAGGTAGATACAGAGATACACCGTGGCATTTAAGGGTTGTGTACCATGGAGGTAGATACAGAGATACACCGTGACGTTTAAGGGGAGTGTACCATGGAGGTAGATACCGAGCTACACCGTATCGTTTAAGGGGTTTGTACCATGGAGGTAGATACAGAGATACACCGTGACGTTTAAGGGGTGTGTACCATGGAGGTAGATGCAGAGATACACCGTGACGTTTAAGGGGTGTGTACCATGGAGGTAGATGCAGAGATACGCCGTGGCTTTTAAGGTGTGTGTACCATAGAGGTAGATATAGAGATACACCGTGGTGTTTAAGGGGTGTGTAGCATAGAGGTATATGCAGAGATACACTGTGGCGTTTAAGGGGTGTGTACCATGGAGGTAGATGCAGAGATACGCCGTGGCTTTTAAGGTGTGTGTACCATAGAGCTAGATACAGAGATACACCATGGTGTTTAAGGGGTGTGTACCATAGAGGTAGCTGCACAGAAACACCATGACATTTAAGGATGTGTACCATGGAGGTAGATACCGAGATACACCGTAGTGTTTAAGGGGTGTGTACCATGGAGGTAGATACAGAGATACACCGTGGTGTTTAAGGGGTATGTACCATGGAGGTAGATACAGAGATACACCGTGATGTTTAAGGGGTGTGTACCATAGAGGTAGATACAGAGATACACCGTGGTTTTAAGGGGAATGTACCATGGAGGTAGATACAGAGATACACCGTGATGTTTAAGGGGTGTGTACCATGGAGGTAGATGCAGAGATACACCGTGGTGTTTAAGGGGTGTGTACCATGGAGGTAGATACAGAGATATACGGTGGCGTTTAAGGTTTGTGTACCATGGAGGTAGATACAGAGATACACTGTGACGTTTAAGGGGAGTGTACCATGGAGGTAGATACCGAGCTACACAGTGGCGTTTAAGGGGTTTGTACCATGGAGGTAGATACAGAGATACACCGTTACGTTTAAGGGGTGTGTACCATGGAGGTAGATGCAGAGATACGCTGTGGCTTTTAACGTGTGTGTACCATAGAGGTAGATATAGAGATACACCGTGGTGTTTAAGGGGTGTGTACCATGGAGGTAGATGCAGACATACACCGTGGCGTTTAAGGGGTGTGTACCATAGAGGTAGATACAGAGATACACCGTGGCGTTTAAGGGGTGTGCACCATAGAGCTAGATACAGAGATACACCGTGGTGTTTAAGGGGTGTGTACCATAGAGGTAGCTGCACAGATACACCATGACATTTAAGGGTGTGTACCATGGAGGTAGATACAGAGATACACCGTAGTGTTTAAGGGGTGTGTACCATAGAGGTAGCTGCACAGATACACCATGACATTTAAGGGTGTGTACCATGGAGGTAGATACAGAGATACACCGTAGTGTTTAAGGGGTGTGTACCATAGAGGTAGATACAGAGATACACCGTAGTGTTTAAGGGGTGTGTACCATGGAGGTAGATACAGAGATACACTGTGGCGTTTAAAGGGTGTGTACCATGGAGGTAGATACAGAGATACACTGTGACGTTTAAGGGGTGTGTACCATGGAGGTAGATACAGAGATACACCATGGCATTTAAGGGGTGTGTACCATAGAGGTAGATGCAGAGATACACTGTGGCGTTTAAAGGGTGTGTACCATGGAGGTAGATACAGAGATACACCGTGGCGTTTAAGGGGTGTGTACCATGGCGGTAGATGCAGAGATACACCGTGGCGTTTAAGGGGTGTGTACCATGGCGGTAGATGCAGAGATACACCGTGGCGTTTAAGGGGTGTGTACCATGGAGGTTGATACAGAGATACACTGTGGCGTTTAAGGGGTGTGTACCATAGAGGTAGATACAGAGATGCACCGTGGTGTTTAAGGGGTGTGTACCATGGAGGTTGATACAGAGATACACTGTGGCGTTTAAGGGGTGTGTACCATAGAGGTAGATACAGAGATGCACCGTGGCGTTTAAGGGGTGTGCACCATAGAGGTAGATGCAGAGATGCACCGTGGCGTTTAAGGGGTGTGTACCATAGAGGTAGATGCAGAGATACACCGTGGTGTTTAAGGGGTGTGTACCATAGAGGTAGATGCAGAGATACACCATGACATTTAAGGGTGTGTACCATGGAGGTAGATACAGAGATACACCTGGGTGCTTAAGGGGTGTGTACCATAGAGGTAGATACAGAGATGCACCGTGGTGTTTAAGGGGTGTGTACCATGGAGGTTGATACAGAGATACACTGTGGCGTTTAAGGGGTGTGTACCATAGAGGTAGATACAGAGATGCACCGTGGCGTTTAAGGGGTGTGCACCATAGAGGTAGATGCAGAGATGCACCGTGGCGTTTAAGGGGTGTGTACCATAGAGGTAGATGCAGAGATACACCGTGGTGTTTAAGGGGTGTGTACCATAGAGGTAGATGCAGAGATACACCATGACATTTAAGGGGTGTGTACCATGGAGGTAGATGCAGAGATACACCGTGGCGTTTAAGGGGTGTGTACCATGGAGGTAGATACAGAGATACACCTGGGTGCTTAAGGGGTGTGTACCATGGCGGAAGATGCAGAGATACACCGTGGCGTTTAAGGGGTGTGTACCATGGAGGTTGATACAGAGATACACTGTGGCGTTTAAGGGGTGTGTACCATAGAGGTAGATGCAGAGATGCACCTTGGCGTTTAAGGGGTGTGTACCATGGAGGTAGATACAGAGATACACCGTGGCGTTTAAGGGGTGTGTACAACGGAGGTAGATACAGAGATACACTGTGGCATTTAAGTGGTGTGTACCATGGAGGTAGATGCAGAGATACACCATGGCGTTTAAGGGGTGTGTACCATGGAGGTTGATACAGAGATACACTGTGGCGTTTAAGGGGTGTGTACCATAGAGGTAGATGCAGAGATACACCATGGCGTTTAAGGGGTGTGTACCATGGAGGTAGATGCAGAGATATACCGTGACGTTTAAGTGGTGTGTATAACGGAGGTAGATACAGGCCTCCTTGAGGTTTAAAGGTGGATACAAAGGCAGGCCTTGAGGGGGCCTATGAATTTACCTTCAACATTGAGCCCGGCTATCACAGGACGTAGCTAGAGGTGCAACTTTTGGTTTGATGAGACCCTCACAGGGAGGTCCATATAGGTGCACCTTGAGGATGGAGGGGATCTGTACCATGGAGGTAGATACAGGTGCACTTTGGGGGGTCTGTTACATGGACTTAGATAACTGCACAACTTGAAGTTTGGGAGGTCTGTGACACAGAGGTAGATATTTGTGCACACTGAAGGGTGTGGAGGCTTCTCACCCTGAGGTCGATAGAGGAATGCACCTTGGCGTTTGAGAAGTCTATTGTACAAGTGCACATTGAGGTTTAAGGGCTGTCACACAAAGAAGTTGATACAGAGGTGCATCTTGCAGTTTGGGGGTTCTCTCACAGATAAGTTGATAGCAGCGAATATTAAAGTTTGAGGGCTCTCTCACAATGAGGTTGAAAGAGGCACATCGTATGGTTTGAGAGGTCTGGATGCAGGCGTACCTTGAGGTTTGAGGGGTCTGTCACATGGAGGTACATACATGGGCACACTTTAAAGTTTCAGTCACACGGAAGTACACACAGAGAAGTACTCTGAGGGGGTCAGTCACACGAAAGTACCTACACAGGAACACTTTGAGGTGTCAGTTACATGGAAACACACACAGAAGCACAATTTGAGGTGGCAGTCACACAGAGGTACATGCAGAAGCGCTCTTTGAGGTTTTAGACGGTACACACAGAGCTTTGGTATGGTATGTTGATTTGTATAGCACTCTAATCACACAAGAGGGTATCCAGGCGCTTGGGGAGGTGTATAGGTGTGTGGTTCCCAAGGTGCTAATATGAAAAGCCAGGTTTATAGCTTCTTTCAGAGCTCAAGAAGGGAGGAGGAAGTTCTGATATGTTGAGGAAGGTTGTTCCATGTATTAGGTGCGATGTAGGAGAATGAGCGACCTCCAGTTTTGCTTTGGCGGATGCAGGGAGTGTGTGCGAGTGAGAGTGAGGCAGAGCGTAGGTGCCTGTGGGTTGCTGAAAGTGTATGCAGCTGTTCAAATATTCTGGTCCTGTGTTGTGTAGGGCTTTGTATGTGTGCGTGAGAACTTTGAATTGACTGCCCTTGTGAATGGGGGGGCCAGTGAAGCTTCCTGAGGTGCGGTGTGATGTGGGTGCAGTGTAGGAGGTCGAGTAGGAGCCATGCAGTGGTGTTTTTGATGATCTGGAGTCTGTGTAGGAGTTGTTTGGAGATTCTGGCGTAGAGTGTGTTGCCGTAGTCCAGCCTGCTGGTGATGAGTGCTTGTGTGACGGTCCGTCTGGTGTTTAGAAGCAACTATTTGAAGATCGTTCGCAGCATGTGTAGGATGTGGAAGTAGGAAGTGCCCTTTGTGTTGACATGAGCAGTCATCAGGTGGAGTCCCAGGAGGCTGTTTGTTGCAGAAGACCAGTACTTCTGTCTTGTTGAAGTTGAGCTTCAGGCAGGTGGTTCGCATCCAGTCTGCTATCATGGCCATGCAGTTGGTGAAGTTGCCTCTTGTCTGTCAGGGAGAGGATGAGTTGGGTGTCATCCAGCGGTGCCATGGATATATTGAAAATGTTGGGGCTGAGGGATAATCCCTCATATCAGTTTCTTGGTCTCTGATGTGATACTCTCTGAGGTGTTCTGTCAGATGGAAGTATACACAGAGGCGGTTTCTGAAGTGTTCTGTCACACGGAGGTACACAGAGACTCTGAGGAGGTCTGTCAGACGAGGGTACAGGTGCTCTCTGAGCTGATCTGTTAGACAGGGTACAGGCGCTCTCTGAGGGGGTTTGTCAGTCGGAGGGACACAGAGGTACTCCGTGAGGGGGTTTGTCAGTCGGAGGTACAGGTAATCTCTGAGGTGGTCTGTCAAACGGAGGTACACAGAGGCGCTCTTTGAGGTAGTCTGTCAGACAGAAGTACACCCACAGGCACTCTCTGAGGGGTTCTGTCAGACAGGGCCACACAGAGGCGCTCTCTGAGGTGGTCTGTCAGATGGAGGTACAGGCGCTCCCTGAGGTGGTCTGTCAGATGGAGGTACAAAGATGCGCTCTCAGGTGCTCTGTCAGAAGGGGGCACAGGCACTCTGAGGTGGTCTGTCAGATGTAGGTACAGGTGTTCTCTGATGTAGTCTGTCAAACGGATGTACAGGTGCCTTCTGAGGTGGTCTGTCAGACGGAGGTACACAAAGGTACTCTCTGAGGTGGTCTGTCAGGCGGAGGTACAGGTGCTCAATGAGGTGCTCTGTCATACGGGGGTAAAGGCACTCTTAGGTGGTCTGTCAGATGTAGGTACAGGTGCTCTCTAAGGTAGTCTGTCAGACGGAGTTACAGGTGATTTCTGAGGTGGTCTGTCAGACGGAAGTACACAAAGAAACTCTCTGAGGTGGTCTGTCAGGTGGAGGTACAGGTGCTCTCTGAGTTGATTTGTCAGAAGGAGGTACAGGTACTCTCTGAGGTGGTCTGTCAGACGAGGGTACACAGAGGCGCTGTCTGAGGTGGTCTGCCAGACGGAGGTACAGGCACTATATGAGGTGGAATGTCAGACAGAGCCACAGGTGATCTGAGGTTGTCTGTCAGATGGAGATGGAGGCGCAATCAGAGATGGTCTGTCAGACCGAGATAAAGGCAATTTCTAAGGTGGTCTGTCAGACAGAGGTACAGACGCTCTCTGAGGTGGTCAGTCGGAAAGAGGTACAGGCGCTCTCTGAGGTGGTCTGTCAGGTGGAGGCACGAGGCACATAGGCACTCTCTGAGGTGGCTCGTAAGATGGGGTACAGGTGCTCTCTGAGGTAGTCTGTCAGACAGAGGTACAGGCAATCTCTGAGGTGGTCTGTCAGATGGTGGTATAGGTGCTCTCTGAGGTGGTCTGTCATACGGAGGCACAAGGCACAGAGGCACTCTCTGAAGTGGTCTCAGACAGAGGTAAAGGTGCTCCCAGAGGAGGTGTGTCAGACGGAGGTCGTGGCACTCTTTGAGGTGGTCTGCCTGACTGGAATACAGGCGCTCTCTGAGGTGGCCTGTCATGCGGAGGTACAAGCAATCTCTGAGGTGGTCTGGCAGACTGAGGTACACAGAGGCGCTCTTTGAGGTGGTCTGTCAGACGAAGGTACAGGCGTTCTCTGAGGTGGTCTGTCAGACAGAGGTACAGGTGCTCTCTGAGGTGGTCTGTCAGATGGAGGTACAGGCGATCTCTGAGGTGGTCTTTCAGATGGGGTACAGGCACTTTCTGAGGTGGTCTGTCAGACAGAGGCGCACATAGGCGCTCTCTGAGGTGGTCTGTCAGACAGAGGCACACAGAGGCACTCTCTGAGGTGGTCTGTCAGACAGAGGTACAGGTGCTCTCTGAGGTGGTCTGGGAGATGGAGGTACAGGAGCTCTCTGAGGTGGTCTGTCAGACGGTGTACAGGCTCTTTCTAAGGTGGTCTGTCAGACAGAGGCGCACAGAGGCGCTCTCTGAGGTGGTCTGTCAGACAGAGGCACACAGAGGCACTCTCTGAGGTGGTCTGTCAGACGGAGGTATACACAGAGGCGCTCTCTGAGGTGGTCTGACAGATGGGTCTGAGGTGGTCTGTCAGATGGGGGTACACAAAGGTGCTCTCTGAGATTGTCTGGCAGACGGAGGTACAGGGGCTCTCTCAGGTGGTCTGTCAGATGTGGGTACAGGCGATCTCTGAGGTGGTCTGTCAGACAGATGTACAGGTGCTCTCTGAGGTGGTCTGTCAGATGGAGAAAAGGCACTCTGTGAAGTAGTCTGTCAGCCTGAAGTACACAAAGGCACTCTTTGAGGTGGTCTGAAAGACGGAGGTACAGGTGCTCTCTGAGATTGTCTGTCAGATGGAGGTCTAGGCACTCTCAGATGGGGTACAGGCGCTCTCTGAGGTGGTCTGTCAGATTGAGGTACACAGAGGTGCTCTCTGAGGTGGTCTGTCAGACGGGGGCACAGGCACTCTGAGGTGGTCTGTCAGACGGGGTACAGGCACTCTGAGGTGTTCTGTCAGACAGAGGTTGTGGCACTATTTGAGGTGCTCTGCCCGACTGGAATACAGGCTCACTCTCAGGTGCTCTATCAGAAAAAGGTACAAGCAATCTCTGAGGTGGTCTGTGAGACTGAGGTACAGAGAGGCGCTCATTGAGGTGGTCTGTCAGATGAAGGTACAGGCGCTCTCTGAGGTGGTCTGTCAGACAGAGGTACAGGTGCTCTCTGAAGTGGGCTGTCAGATGGAGGTACAGGCGATCTCTGAGGTTGTCTGTAAGATGAGGTACAGGTGCTTTCTGAGGTCTGAGGTGGTCTGGGAGATGGAGGTACAGGCGCTCTCTGAGGTGGTCTGTCAGACAGAGTCACACAGAGGCACTCTCTCAGACGGAGGTATACACAGAGGTGCTTTCTGAGGTGGTCAGTCAGATGGGTCTCAGATAGCCTGGCAGACTGAGGTACAGGAGCTCTCTCAGGTGGTCTGTCAGATGCGGGTACAGCCGATCTCTGGGGTGGTCTGTCAGACGGAGGTACAGGCGCTCTCTGAAGGGGTCTGTAAGACACAGGTACAGGTGCTCTCTGGTGGTTTGTCAGACAGGGAAAATGCGCTATCTGAAGTGGTCTGTCAGCCGGAAGTACACAAAGGCGCTCTTTGAGGTGGTCTGAAAGGCGGAGGTACAGGTGCTCTCAGAGGTTGTCTGTCAGACAGAGGTATAGGCACTCTCAGAGGTGGTCTGTCAGACAGGATACAGGTGCTCTCTGAGGTGGTCTGCCGGACAGAGGCACTCTCTGATGTGGTCTGTCAGACGTAGATACAGAGAGGCGCTCTCTGAGGTGGTCTGTCAGATGCAGGTACACAGATGGGCTCTCTGAGGTGGTCTGTTAGACGGAGGTTAAAGGCACTCTCTGTGGTGGTCTGTCAGATGGAGGTGCAGGCGCTCTAAGAGGTGATCTGTCAGAAGGAGGTACAGGCGCTCTATGAGGTGGCCTGTCAGATGGAGGTACACCAAGGTGCTCTCTGAGGTGGTCTGTCAGACGGAGGTACAGGCGCTCTCTGAGGTGGTCTGTCAGATGGAGGTACATAGAGGCACTCCCTGAGGACGTCCGTCAGATGGGGCACAGGCACTCTGAGGTGGTCTGTCAGACGGTGGTGCAGGCGCTCCCTGAGGTGCTCTGTCAGACTGGGGTACAGGCACTCTGAGGTGGCCTGTCAGACGGAGGGCGTGGCGCTCTCTGAGGTGGTCTGTCAGACCGAGGTACAGACAATTTCTATGGTGGTCTGCCAGACAGAGCTACAGGCGCTCTCTGAGGTGGTCTGTAAGATGGGGCACAAGCGATCTCTGAGGTAGTCTGTCAAACGGAGGTACAGGCATTCTCTGAGGTTGTCAAACGGAGGCAAGAGACACAAAGGTCCTCTCTGAGGTGGTCTGTCAGATGGTGGTATAGGTACTCTCTGATGTGGTCTGTCATACAGAGGCATGAGGCACAGAGGCGCTCTCTGAGATGGTCTTAGACAGAGGCACAGGTGTTCTCTGAGGTGGTGTGTCAGACGGGGGTACAGGTGCTCTCTGAGGTGGTCCATCAGGCGGAGGTACACAGAAGCGCTCTCTGAGGTGGTATGTCTGACAGGTCTGAGGTGGTCTGTCAGACGGGGGTACACAGAGGCGCTATCTGAGATGGTCTGGCAGATGGAGGTACAGGGCTCTCTGAGATGGTCTGTCAGGTGGAGGCATGAGGCGCACAGGAAATCTCTGAGGTGGTCTGTCACACGGGGTACAGAGAGGCGCTCTCCGAGGTGGTCTGCCGGAAGGAGGTAAAGGCGTTCTCTGAGGTGATTGGTCTGTCAGACGGTGGTACAGGCACTCTCTGAGGTGATCTGTCAGACAGGGGTACAGGCACTCTGAGGTGGTCTGTCAGACTGAGCTACATGCGCACTATGAGGTGGTCTTTCAGACGCAGGTACAGGTGCATTCTGAAGTGGTCTGTCAGACGGAGGTACACAAAGGTACAATCTGAGGTGGTCTGTCAGACAGAGGTTCAGGCACTCTCTGAGGTGGTCTGTCAGTTGGGGGTACAGAGAGGCGCTCTCTGACGTGGTCTGCCAGACGGAGGTACAGGAGCTTTCTGAGGTGATTGGTCTGTCAGGCGGGGGCACCGGTTCTCTCTGAGGTGGTCTGTCAAATAGGGGTATAGGCGCTCTCTGAGGTGGTCTGTTAGACTGAGATACAGGTGCTTTCTGAGGGGGTCTGTCAGACGGGGGTACTGATGCACTCTGAGGTGGTCTGTCAGACAGGGGTACAGGTGCTTTCTGATGGGTCTGTCAGACAGAGGTACAGGCACTCTCTGAGGTGGTCTGTAAGACAGAGGTACAGGCACTCTTTGAGGTGGAAGGCCAGATTGAGGCACAAGTGCTCTCTGAGGTGATCTGTCAGATGGAGATAGAGTCACTCTCTGAGGTGGTCTGTCAGACCGAGGTACAGGCAATTTCTGAGGGGGTCTGTCAGACGGGGGTACTGATGCACTCTGAGGTGGTCTGTCAAACGGGGGTACAGGCGCTCTCTGAGGTGGTCTGTCAGATAGGGGTACAGGCGCTCTCTGAGGTGGTCTGTTAGACGGGGTACCGTCGCTCTCTGAGGTGGTCCGTCAGGCAGAGGTATGAGGCACATAGGCGCTCTCTGAGGTGGCCCGTAAGATGGGGTACAGGTGCTCTCTTAGGTAGTCCATCAGACAGAGGTACAGGCTCACTTTGAGGTTGTCTGTCAGACGGAGACACGAGGCACACAGGCGATTTCTGAGGTGGTCTGTCAGACGGTGGTATAGGTGCTCTTGAGGTGGTCTGTCATACGGAGGCACAAAGGAACTCTCTGAAGTGGTCTCAGACAGAGGTAAAGGCGCTCTCTGAAGTGGTCTGTCAGACAGAGGTCGTGGCGCTCTTTGAGGTGGTCTGCCCGACTGGAGTACAGGCGCTCTCTGAGGTGGTCTATCAGACAAAGGTACAGGCGCTCTCTGAGGTGGCCTGTCATACGGGGGTACAAGCAATCTCTGAGGTGGTCTGTCAGACTGAGGTACACAGAGGCGCTCTTTGAGGTGGTCTGTCAGACGATGGTACAGGCGCTCTCTGAGGTGGTCTGTCAGACGGAGTTACAGGTGCTCTCTGAGGGGGTCTGTCAGATGGAGGTACAGGTGATCTCTGACATGGTCTGTCAGATGCGGTACAGGCGCTCTCTGAGGACTGAGGTGGTCTGGGAGACGGAGGTACTGGCGCTCTCTGAGGTGGTCTGTCAGACAGAGGCACACAGAGGCACTCTCTGAGGTGGTCTGTCACACAGAGGCCCTCTCTGAGGTGGTCTGTCAGACGGAGGTATACACAGAGGCTCTCTCTGACGTGGTCTGTCAGACGGAGGTACAGGCGCTCTATGAAGTGGTCTGTCAGATGAGGGTACAGAGATGGGCTCTATGAGGAGGTCTGTCAGACGGAGGTTAAAGGCGCTCTCTGAGGGGGTGTCAGACGGAGGTACAGACGCTCTAAGAGGTGATCTGCCAGAAGGAGGAACAAATGCTCTATGAGGTGGTCTGTCAGACAGAGGTACACAGAGGCGCTCTCTGAGGTGGTCTGTCAGACGGGTTCAGAGGCACTCTGATGTGGTCTGTCAGATGGTGGCACAGGTGCACTCTGAGGTGCTCTGTTAGACGGGGTTAAGGTACTCTGAGGTGGTTTGTCAGTCGGAGGTCGTGGCGCTCTTTGAGGTGGTCTGCCCACTGCAATACAGGCCCTCTCTGAGGTGGTCTATCAGACAAAGGTACAGGCGCTCTCTGAGGTGGCCTGTAAGATGGGGTACAGGCGCTCTCTGAAGGGGTCTGTCAGACGGAATTATAGGCGCTCTAAGAAGTGATCTGTCAGAAGGAAGTATAGGCGTTCTATGAGATGGTCTGTCAGACGGAGGTAAACAGAGGTGCTCTCTGAGATGGTCTGTTAGATTGAGATACACAGAGGCGCTCTCTGAGGTGGTCTGTCAGACGGGTTCACATGCACGCAGAGGTGGTCTGTAAGATGGTGGTACAGGCGCTCTCTGAGGTGCTCTGTCAGACTGGGGTACAGGCACTCTGAGGTGGTCTGTCAGACGGAGGTTGTGGCGCTCTTTGAGGTGGTCTGCCCGACTGGAATACAGGTGCTCTCAGAGGTGGTCTATCAGACAAAGTTACAGGAGCTCTCTGATGTAGCCTGTCATACAGGGGTACAAGCAATCTCTGGGGTGGTCTGTCAGACTGAGGTACACAGAGGCGCTCTTTGTGGTGGTCTGTCAGATGAAGTACAGGCGCTCTCCGAGGTTGTCTGTCAGACGGAGGTACAGGTGCTCTCTGAGGTGGTCTGTCAGATGTAGGTACAGGCAATCTCTGAGGTGGTCTGTAAGATGGGGTACAGGCACTTTCTGAGGTCTAGGGTGGTTTGGGAGACGGAGGTACAGGCGCTCTCTGAGGTGGTCTGTCAGACAGGGTACAGGTGCTCTCTGAGGTGGTCTGTCAGACAGAGACTTACAGAGGCACTCTCTGAGGTGGTCTGTCAGATGGAGGTATACACAGAGGCGCTTTCTGAGGTGGTCTGTCAACGGAGGTACAGGCGCTCTATGAAGTGGTCTGTCAGATGAGGGTACACAGATGGGCTCAATGAGGTGGTCTGTCAGACGGAGGTTAAAGGCGCTCTCTGAGGTGGTCTATCAGACGGAGGAACAGACGCTCTAGGAGGTGATATGCCAGAAGGAGGAACAAACGCTCTATGAGGTGGTCTGTCAGACAGAGGCACACAGAGGCGCTCTCTGAGGTGGTCTGTCAGATTGAGGTACACAGAGGTGCTCTCTGAGGTGGTCTGTCAAATAGAGGTACACAGATGCGCTCTCTCAGGTGGTCTGTCAGACGGGTTCAGAGGCACTCTGATGTGGTCTGTCAGATGGTGGTACAGGCGCTCTCTGAGGTGCTCTGTTAGACGGGGGTAAAGGTACTCTGAGGTAGTCTGTCAGACGGAGGTCGTGGCGCTCTTTGAGGTGGTCTGCCCACTGGAATACAGGCTCTCTCTGAGGTGGTCTATCAGACAAAGGTACAGGCGCCCTCTGAGGTGGCCTGTAAGATGGGGTACAGGCACTTTCTGAGGTCTCAGGTGGTCTGTCAGATGGAGGTACAGGCACTCTCTGAAGGGGTCTGTGAGGCGGAATTATAGGCGCTCTAAGAGGTGATCTGTCAGAAGGAGGTACAGGCGTTCTATGAGATGGTCTGTCAGACGGAGGTAAACAGAGGTGCTCTCTGAGATGGTCTGTCAGATTGAGGTACACAGAGGCGCTCTCTGAGGTGGTCTGTCAGACGGGTTCACATGCACTCAGAGGTGGTCTGTAAGATGGTGGTAGAGGTGCTCTCTGAGGTGCTCTGTCAGACTGGGGTACAGGCACTTTGAGGCTGTCTGTCAGACGGAGGCTGTGGCGCTCTTTGAGGTGGTCTGCCCGACTGGAATACAGGTGCTCACTGAGGTGGTCTATCAGACAAAGGTACAGGCGCTCTCTGAGGTAGCCTGTCATACGGGGGTACAAGCAATCTCTGAGGTGGTCTGTCTGACTGAGGTACACAGAGGCGCTCTTTGAGGTGGTCTGTCAGATGAAGTACAGGCGCTCTCTGAGGTGGTCTGTCAGACGGAGGTACAGGTGCTCTCTGAGGTGGTTTTTCAGATGTAGGTACAGGCGATCTCTGAGGTGGTCTGTCAGATGGGGTACAGGCACTTTCTGAGGTCTAAGGTGGTCTGGGAGGCGGAGGTACAGGCACGCTCTGAGGTAGTCTGTCAGACGGGGTACAGGTACTTTCTAAGGTGGTCTGTCAGACAGAGGCACAGAGAGGCGCTCTCTGAGGTGGTCTGTCAGACAGAGACTTACAGAGGCACTCTCTGAGGTGGTCTGTCAGATGGAGGTATACACAGAGGCGCTCTCTGAGGTGGTCTGTCAGACGGAGGTACAGGCGCTCTATGAAGTGGTCTGTCAGATGAATGCTGCCAAATTACAACACAGATGGGCTCAGTGAGGTGGTCTGTCAGACGGAGGTTAAAGGCGCTCTCTGAGGTGGTCTGTCAGACGGAGGTACAGACGCGCTAGGAGGTGATATGCCAGAAGGAGGAACAAACGCTCTATGAGGTGGTCTGTCAGACAGAGGCACACAGAGGCGCTCTCTGAGGTGGTCTGTCAGATTGAGGTACACAGAGGTGCTCTCTGAGGTGGTCTGTCAGATGGGGTACAGGCACTTTCTGAGGTCTAAGGTGGTCTGGGAGGCGGAGGTACAGGCACGCTCTGAGGTAGTCTGTCAGACGGGGTACAGGTACTTTCTAAGGTGGTCTGTCAGACAGAGGCACAGAGAGGCGCTCTCTGAGGTGGTCTATCAGACAAAGGTACAGGCGCCCTCTGAGGTGGCCTGTAAGATGGGGTACAGGCACTTTCTGAGGTCTCAGGTGGTCTGTCAGATGGAGGTACAGGCGCTCTTTGAAGGGGTCTGTGAGACGGAATCATAGGCGCTCTAAGAGGTGATCTGTCAGAAGGAGGTTCAGGCGTTCTATGAGATGGTCTGTCAGACGGAGGTACACAGAGGCGCTCTCTGAGGTGGTCTGTCAGACGGGTTCACATGCACTCAGAGGTGGTCTGTAAGATGGTGGTAGAGGTGCTCTCTGAGGTGCTCTGTCAGACTGGGGTACAGGCACTCTGAGGCTGTCTGTCAGACGGAGGCTGTGGCGCTCTTTGAGGTGGTCTGCCCGACTGGAATACAGGTGCTCACTGAGGTGGTCTATCAGACAAAGGTACAGGCGCTCTCTGAAGTGCTGTGTCAGACGGAGTTACAGGCGCTCTAAGAGGTGATCTGTCAGAAGGAGGTACAGGTGCTCTATGAGGTGGTCTGTCAGACGGAGGTACAGGCGCTCTCTGAAGTGCTGTGTCAGACGGAGTTACAGGCGCTCTAAGAGGTGATCTGTCAGAAGGAGGTACAGGTGCTCTATGAGGTGGTCTGTCAGACGGAGGTACACAGAGGTGCTCTCTGAGATGGTCTATCAGACGGGGCACAGGTACTCTGGGGTGGTCTGTCAGACGGTGGTACAGGCGCTCTCTGAGGTGCTCTGTCAGTCGGGGGTACAAGCACTCTTTGTGGTCTGTCAGATGGAGGTCGTGGCACTCTTTGTGGTGGTCTGCCCGACTGGGATACAGGCCCTCTCTGAGGCGGTCTATCAGACAAAGGTACAGGCATTCTCTGAGGTGGCCTGTCATACAGGGGTACAAGCAATCTCTGAGCTGGTCTGTCAGACTGAGGTACACAGAGGCGCTCTTTGAGGTGGTCTGTCAGATGAAGTACAGGCGCTCTCTGAGGTGGTCTGTCAGACGGAGGTACAGGTGCTCTCTGAGGTGGTTTTTCAGATGTAGGTACAGGCGATCTCTGAGGTGGTCTGTCAGATGGGGTACAGGCACTTTCTGAGGTCTAAGGTGGTCTGGGAGGCGGAGGTACAGGCACGCTCTGAGGTAGTCTGTCAGACGGGGTACAGGTACTTTCTAAGGTGGTCTGTCAGACAGAGGCACAGAGAGGCGCTCTCTGCGGTGGTCTGTCAGACAAAGGTACAGGCGCTCTCTGAGGTGGCCTGTAAGATGGGGTACAGGCACTTTCTGAGGTCTGAGGTGGTCTGTCAGATGGAGGTACAGGCGCTCTCTGAAGGGGTCTGTCAGACGGAATTATAGGCGCTCTAAGAGGTGATCTGTCAGAAGGAAGTATAGGCGTTCTATGAGATGGTCTGTCAGACGGAGGTAAACAGAGGTGCTCTCTGAGATGGTCTGTTAGATTGAGATACACAGAGGCGCTCTCTGAGGTGGTCTGTCAGACGGGTTCACATGCACGCAGAGGTGGTCTGTAAGATGGTGGTACAGGCGCTCTCTGAGGTGCTCTGTCAGACTGGGGTACAGGCACTCTGAGGTGGTCTGTCAGACGGAGGTTGTGGCGCTCTTTGAGGTGGTCTGCCCGACTGGAATACAGGTGCTCTCAGAGGTGGTCTATCAGACAAAGTTACAGGAGCTCTCTGATGTAGCATGTCATACAGGGGTACAAGCAATCTCTGGGGTGGTCTGTCAGACTGAGGTACACAGAGGCGCTCTTTGTGGTGGTCTGTCAGATGAAGTACAGGCGCTCTCCGAGGTGGTCTGTCAGACGGAGGTACAGGTGCTCTCTGAGGTGGTCTGTCAGATGTAGGTACAGGCAATCTCTGAGGTGGTCTGTAAGATGGGGTACAGGCACTTTCTGAGGTCTAGGGTGGTTTGGGAGATGGAGGTACAGGCGCTCTCTGAGGTGGTCTGTCAGACAGGGTACAGGTGCTCTCTGAGGTGGTCTGTCAGACAGAGACTTACAGAGGCACTCTCTGAGGTGGTCTGTCAGATGGAGGTATACACAGAGGCGCTTTCTGAGGTGGTCTGTCAACGGAGGTACAGGCGCTCTATGAAGTGGTCTGTCAGATGAGGGTACACAGATGGGCTCAATGAGGTGGTCTGTCAGACGGAGGTTAAAGGCGCTCTCTGAGGTGGTCTATCAGACGGAGGAACAGACGCTCTAGGAGGTGATATGCCAGAAGGAGGAACAAACGCTCTATGAGGTGGTCTGTCAGACAGAGGCACACAGAGGCGCTCTCTGAGGTGGTCTGTCAGATTGAGGTACACAGAGGTGCTCTCTGAGGTGGTCTGTCAGATGGGGTACAGGCACTTTCTGAGGTCTAAGGTGGTCTGGGAGGCGGAGGTACAGGCACGCTCTGAGGTAGTCTGTCACACGGGGTACAGGTACTTTCTAAGGTGGTCTGTCAGACAGAGGCACAGAGAGGCGCTCTCTGAGGTGGTCTATCAGACAAAGGTACAGGCGCCCTCTGAGGTGGCCTGTAAGATGGGGTACAGGCACTTTCTGAGGTCTCAGGTGGTCTGTCAGATGGAGGTACAGGCGCTCTTTGAAGGGGTCTGTGAGACGGAATTATAGGCGCTCTAAGAGGTGATCTGTCAGAAGGAGGTTCAGGCGTTCTATGAGATGGTCTGTCAGACGGAGGTAAACAGAGGTGCTCTCTGAGATGGTCTGTCAGATTGAGGTACACAGAGGCGCTCTCTGAGGTGGTCTGTCAGACGGGTTCACATGCACTCAGAGGTGGTCTGTAAGATGGTGGTAGAGGTGCTCTCTGAGGTGCTCTGTCAGACTGGGGTACAGGCACTCTGAGGCTGTCTGTCAGACGGAGGCTGTGGCGCTCTTTGAGGTGGTCTGCCCGACTGGAATACAGGTGCTCACCGAGGTGGTCTATCAGACAAAGGTACAGGCGCTCTCTGAAGTGCTGTGTCAGACGGAGTTACAGGCGCTCTAAGAGGTAATCTGTCAGAAGGAGGTACAGGTGCTCTATGAGGTGGTCTGTCAGATGGAGGTACAGGCGCTCTCTGAAGTGCTGTGTCAGACGGAGTTACAGGCGCTCTAAGAGGTGATCTGTCAGAAGGAGGTACAGGTGCTCTATGAGGTGGTCTGTCAGACGGAGGTACACAGAGGTGCTCTCTGAGATGGTCTATCAGACGGGGGCACAGGTACTCTGGGGGTGGTCTGTCAGACGGTGGTACAGGCGCTCTCTGAGGTGCTCTGTCAGTCGGGGGTACAAGCACTCTTTGTGGTCTGTCAGATGGAGGTCGTGGCACTCTTTGTGGTGGTCTGCCCGACTGGGATACAGGCCCTCTCTGAGGCGGTCTATCAGACAAAGGTACAGGCATTCTCTGAGGTGGCCTGTCATACAGGGGTACAAGCAATCTCCGAGCTGGTCTGTCAGACTGAGGTACACAGAGGCGCTCTTTGAGGTGGTCTGTCAGATGAAGTACAGGCGCTCTCTGAGGTGGTCTGTCAGACGGAGGTACAGGTGCTCTCTGAGGTGGTTTTTCAGATGTAGGTACAGGCGATCTCTGAGGTGGTCTGTCAGATGGGGTACAGGCACTTTCTGAGGTCTAAGGTGGTCTGGGAGGCGGAGGTACAGGCACGCTCTGAGGTAGTCTGTCAGACGGGGTACAGGTACTTTCTAAGGTGGTCTGTCAGACAGAGGCACAGAGAGGCGCTCTCTGCGGTGGTCTGTCAGACAAAGGTACAGGCGCTCTCTGAGGTGGCCTGTAAGATGGGGTACAGGCACTTTCTGAGGTCTGAGGTGGTCTGTCAGATGGAGGTACAGGCGCTCTCTGAAGGGGTCTGTCAGACGGAATTATAGGCGCTCTAAGAGGTGATCTGTCAGAAGGAAGTATAGGCGTTCTATGAGATGGTCTGTCAGACGGAGGTAAACAGAGGTGCTCTCTGAGATGGTCTGTTAGATTGAGATACACAGAGGCGCTCTCTGAGGTGGTCTGTCAGACGGGTTCACATGCACGCAGAGGTGGTCTGTAAGATGGTGGTACAGGCGCTCTCTGAGGTGCTCTGTCAGACTGGGGTACAGGCACTCTGAGGTGGTCTGTCAGACGGAGGTTGTGGCGCTCTTTGAGGTGGTCTGCCCGACTGGAATACAGGTGCTCTCAGAGGTGGTCTATCAGACAAAGTTACAGGAGCTCTCTGATGTAGCCTGTCATACAGGGGTACAAGCAATCTCTGGGGTGGTCTGTCAGACTGAGGTACACAGAGGCGCTCTTTGTGGTGGTCTGTCAGATGAAGTACAGGCGCTCTCCGAGGTGGTCTGTCAGACGGAGGTACAGGTGCTCTCTGAGGTGGTCTGTCAGATGTAGGTACAGGCAATCTCTGAGGTGGTCTGTAAGATGGGGTACAGGCACTTTCTGAGGTCTAGGGTGGTTTGGGAGACGGAGGTACAGGCGCTCTCTGAGGTGGTCTGTCAGACAGGGTGCAGGTGCTCTCTGAGGTGGTCTGTCAGACAGAGACTTACAGAGGCACTCTCTGAGGTGGTCTGTCAGATGGAGGTATACACAGAGGCGCTTTCTGAGGTAGTCTGTCAACGGAGGTACAGGCGCTCTATGAAGTGGTCTGTCAGATGAGGGTACACAGATGGGCTCAATGAGGTGGTCTGTCAGACGGAGGTTAAAGGCGCTCTCTGAGGTGGTCTATCAGACGGAGGAACAGACGCTCTAGGAGGTGATATGCCAGAAGGAGGAACAAACGCTCTATGAGGTGGTCTGTCAGACAGAGGCACACAGAGGCGCTCTCTGAGGTGGTCTGTCAGATTGAGGTACACAGAGGTGCTCTCTGAGGTGGTCTGTCAAATAGAGGTACACAGATGCGCTCTCTCAGGTGGTCTGTCAGACGGGTTCAGAGGCACTCTGATGTGGTCTGTCAGATGGTGGTACAGGCGCTCTCTGAGGTGCTCTGTTAGACGGGGGTAAAGGTACTCTGAGGTAGTCTGTCAGACGGAGGTCGTGGCGCTCTTTGAGGTGGTCTGCCCACTGGAATACAGGCTCTCTCTGAGGTGGTCTATCAGACAAAGGTACAGGCGCCCTCTGAGGTGGCCTGTAAGATGGGGTACAGGCACTTTCTGAGGTCTCAGGTGGTCTGTCAGATGGAGGTACAGGCGCTCTCTGAAGGGGTCTGTGAGGCGGAATTATAGGCGCTCTAAGAGGTGATCTGTCAGAAGGAGGTACAGGCGTTCTATGAGATGGTCTGTCAGACGGAGGTAAACAGAGGTGCTCTCTGAGATGGTCTGTCAGATTGAGGTACACAGAGGCGCTCTCTGAGGTGGTCTGTCAGACGGGTTCACATGCACTCAGAGGTGGTCTGTAAGATGGTGGTAGAGGTGCTCTCTGAGGTGCTCTGTCAGACTGGGGTACAGGCACTTTGAGGCTGTCTGTCAGACGGAGGCTGTGGCGCTCTTTGAGGTGGTCTGCCCGACTGGAATACAGGTGCTCACTGAGGTGGTCTATCAGACAAAGGTACAGGCGCTCTCTGAGGTAGCCTGTCATACGGGGTACAAGCAATCTCTGAGGTGGTCTGTCTGACTGAGGTACACAGAGGCGCTCTTTGAGGTGGTCTGTCAGATGAAGTACAGGCGCTCTCTGAGGTGGTCTGTCAGACGGAGGTACAGGTGCTCTCTGAGGTGGTTTTTCAGATGTAGGTACAGGCGATCTCTGAGGTGGTCTGTCAGATGGGGTACAGGCACTTTCTGAGGTCTAAGGTGGTCTGGGAGGCGGAGGTACAGGCACGCTCTGAGGTAGTCTGTCAGACGGGGTACAGGTACTTTCTAAGGTGGTCTGTCAGACAGAGGCACAGAGAGGCGCTCTCTGAGGTGGTCTGTCAGACAGAGACTTACAGAGGCACTCTCTGAGGTGGTCTGTCAGATGGAGGTATACACAGAGGCGCTCTCTGAGGTGGTCTGTCAGACGGAGGTACAGGCGCTCTATGAAGTGGTCTGTCAGATGAATGCTGCCAAATTACAACACAGATGGGCTCAGTGAGGTGGTCTGTCAGACGGAGGTTAAAGGCGCTCTCTGAGGTGGTCTGTCAGATGGAGGTACAGACGCGCTAGGAGGTGATATGCCAGAAGGAGGAACAAACGCTCTATGAGGTGGTCTGTCAGACAGAGGCACACAGAGGCGCTCTCTGAGGTGGTCTGTCAGATTGAGGTACACAGAGGTGCTCTCTGAGGTGGTCTGTCAGATGGGGTACAGGCACTTTCTGAGGTCTAAGGTGGTCTGGGAGGCGGAGGTACAGGCACGCTCTGAGGTAGTCTGTCAGACGGGGTACAGGTACTTTCTAAGGTGGTCTGTCAGACAGAGGCACAGAGAGGCGCTCTCTGAGGTGGTCTATCAGACAAAGGTACAGGCGCCCTCTGAGGTGGCCTGTAAGATGGGGTACAGGCACTTTCTGAGGTCTCAGGTGGTCTGTCAGATGGAGGTACAGGCGCTCTTTGAAGGGGTCTGTGAGACGGAATTATAGGCGCTCTAAGAGGTGATCTGTCAGAAGGAGGTTCAGGCGTTCTATGAGATGGTCTGTCAGACGGAGGTAAACAGAGGTGCTCTCTGAGATGGTCTGTCAGATTGAGGTACACAGAGGCGCTCTCTGAGGTGGTCTGTCAGACGGGTTCACATGCACTCAGAGGTGGTCTGTAAGATGGTGGTAGAGGTGCTCTCTGAGGTGCTCTGTCAGACTGGGGTACAGGCACTCTGAGGCTGTCTGTCAGACGGAGGCTGTGGCGCTCTTTGAGGTGGTCTGCCCGACTGGAATACAGGTGCTCACTGAGGTGGTCTATCAGACAAAGGTACAGGCGCTCTCTGAAGTGCTGTGTCAGACGGAGTTACAGGCGCTCTAAGAGGTGATCTGTCAGAAGGAGGTACAGGTGCTCTATGAGGTGGTCTGTCAGACGGAGGTACAGGCGCTCTCTGAAGTGCTGTGTCAGACGGAGTTACAGGCACTCTAAGAGGTGATCTGTCAGAAGGAGGTACAGGTGCTCTATGAGGTGGTCTGTCAGACGGAGGTACACAGAGGTGCTCTCTGAGATGGTCTATCAGACGGGGGCACAGGTACTCTGGGGTGGTCTGTCAGACGGTGGTACAGGCGCTCTCTGAGGTGCTCTGTCAGTCGGGGGTACAAGCACTCTTTGTGGTCTGTCAGATGGAGGTCGTGGCACTCTTTGTGGTGGTCTGCCCGACTGGGATACAGGCCCTCTCTGAGGCGGTCTATCAGACAAAGGTACAGGCATTCTCTGAGGTGGCCTGTCATACAGGGGTACAAGCAATCTCTGAGCTGGTCTGTCAGACTGAGGTACACAGAGGCGCTCTTTGAGGTGGTCTGTCAGATGAAGTACAGGCGCTCTCTGAGGTGGTCTGTCAGACGGAGGTACAGGTGCTCTCTGAGGTGGTTTTTCAGATGTAGGTACAGGCGATCTCTGAGGTGGTCTGTCAGATGGGGTACAGGCACTTTCTGAGGTCTAAGGTGGTCTGGGAGGCGGAGGTACAGGCACGCTCTGAGGTAGTCTGTCAGACGGGGTACAGGTACTTTCTAAGGTGGTCTGTCAGACAGAGGCACAGAGAGGCGCTCTCTGCGGTGGTCTGTCAGACAACGGTACAGGCGCTCTCTGAGGTGGCCTGTAAGATGGGGTACAGGCACTTTCTGAGGTCTGAGGTGGTCTGTCAGATGGAGGTACAGGCGCTCTCTGAAGGGGTCTGTCAGACGGAATTATAGGCGCTCTAAGAGGTGATCTGTCAGAAGGAAGTATAGGCGTTCTATGAGATGGTCTGTCAGACGGAGGTAAACAGAGGTGCTCTCTGAGATGGTCTGTTAGATTGAGATACACAGAGGCGCTCTCTGAGGTGGTCTGTCAGACGGGTTCACATGCACGCAGAGGTGGTCTGTAAGATGGTGGTACAGGCGCTCTCTGAGGTGCTCTGTCAGACTGGGGTACAGGCACTCTGAGGTGGTCTGTCAGACGGAGGTTGTGGCGCTCTTTGAGGTGGTCTGCCCGACTGGAATACAGGTGCTCTCAGAGGTGGTCTATCAGACAAAGTTACAGGAGCTCTCTGATGTAGCCTGTCATACAGGGGTACAAGAAATCTCTGGGGTGGTCTGTCAGACTGAGGTACACAGAGGCGCTCTTTGAGGTGGTCTGTCAGATGAAGTACAGACGCTCTCTGAGGTGGTCTGTCAGACAGAGGTACAGGTGCTCTCTGAGGTGGTTTTTCAGATGTAGGTACAGGCGATCTCTGAGGTGGTCTGTCAGATGGGGTACAGGCACTTTCTGAGGTCTAAGGTGGTCTGGGAGGCGGAGGTACAGGCACGCTCTGAGGTAGTCTGTCAGACGGGGTACAGGTACTTTCTAAGGTGGTCTGTCAGACAGAGGCACAGAGAGGCGCTCTCTGCGGTGGTCTGTCAGACAGAGACACACAGAGGCACTCTCTGAGGTGGTCTGTCAGACGGAGGTTTATACAGAGGCGCTCTCTGAGGTGGTCAGTCAGGCGGGTCTGAGGTGGTCTGTAAGACGGGGGTACACAGAGGTGCTCTTTGAGATGGTCTGGCAGACGGAGGTACAGGGGCTCTCTGAGGTGGTCTGTCGGATGTGGGTTCAGGTGATCTCTGAGGTGGTCTGTCAGACGGAGGTACAGGTGTTCTCTGAAGAGGTCTGTCAGACAAAGGTACAGGTGCTCTCTGAGGTGGTTTGTCATATGGGGAAAAGGCACTCTCTGAAGTGGTCTGTCAGCCGAAAGTACACAAAGGCTCTCTTTGAGGTGGTCTGAAAGACGGAGGTACAGGTGCTCTCCGAGGTTGTCTGTCAGACGGAGGTATAGGCATGCTCATGGGTGGTCGGTCAGACGGGGTACAGGCGCTCTCTGAGGTGGTTTGTCAGACAGACGCACACAGAGGCGCTCTCTGAGGTGGTCTGTTGGATGTAGATACAGAGAGGCGCTCCCTGAGGTGGTCTGTCAGATGCAGGTACACAGATGGGCTCTCTGAGGTGGTCTGTCAGACAGAGGTTAAAGGCGCTCTCTTAGGTGCTCTGTCAGGCAGAGGTGCAGGCACTCTAAGAGGTGATCTGCCAGATGGAAATACAAACGCTCTCTGACGTGGTCTGTCAGACGGAGGTACAGGCGCTCTCTGAAGTGCTGTGTCAGACGGAGTTACAGGCGCTCTAAGAGGTGATTTGTCAGAAGGAGGTACAGGTGCTCTATGAGGTGGTCTGTCAGACGGAGGTACACAGAGGTGCTCTCTGAGATGGTCTATCAGACGGGGGCACAGGTACTCTGGGGTGGTCTGTCAGACGGTGGTACAGGCGCTCTCTGAGGTTGTAGGAGAGTAGGATCTGCTTCACATGGGTACCCCCACTTTTTGCTGATGCTTCACTGTTTTTCGACATTAGTCTGACTGGGGCCCTGCTAATCAGAACCCCAGCCTAGCTGCTTCCTCTCTAAAATGGTTTCCATGTGCCTTAGGCACATCACTGATTGGGATCTGGAGTGCCCTTATAAGTCCCTAGTATATGGTATACTATGTACCAAGGGCATAGGTACCTCAGAGGCCTGCCAGGGGCTGCAGCATGTATTATGCCACCCCTGGAAGGCCATCCAAACTGACACCACAGGTCTGCTACTGCAGCCTGGGTAAGGTGGTGCATGCACCCCTTACTGTGATGTAGGTTACCTATATCACGAAATACATACACACATATAAACCTATAAGTCACTCCTAAGGCAGGCCTTATCAATCCTAAAGGCAGAGTGCGTGGTTCCTATGTGAGAGGGTGCCCCTGCATGAGCAGGGCCCCTCTGCAGCGTTCGGAGACCATCTCTGATGCTGTTTGTAGTGCAGCCTGACCATATACTCTTAAGCGCATTATATCCTCGCGGTAAAATGCTAACTTTGGAATGGCTGCACCTAAACATGTCGTGTTTGGTGTCAAACATCTTGGAATACTACCCCCCGCCAATCCTGGCGGCGGGAGTAGCATTCCACCCTTCTAGAGGGAAAGACATGTTAACTCTGACGAGTCCGGTAACTTCTTTCCAGAGCCCTGGCATCACAAAATGGATGCTGCTGCCACAGACACGAGTCTGGCCTCCTGCTGCTGGACGAAACTCCGGCAGGGGAGGCCTGGACAATAGGTTTCCTGCCCCAGGGAGGTGTGACCACCTCCCCAGACAGGATAATGTGTATTGGGGCTGGGCGGGAGCACTTTCGGGTGCTTTGAAGTCCTGCACTGGGGGCACATTTGGTGTCCCTGTGCATACCCCAGTTCAAACCGGATCAGGGGCTTGCAGCCCCTGCTTTGGCGCGAACTGGACAAAGGGAAAGGGTGTAGCCACCCCTCTGCCCTGACCCACCCATAGGTGGGGCCACAGAGTAGTCCAACCCCTATTTTTAGAATAAAGGTAGGAACCCAGTCCTTAGGACTTTAGATTATCCCTGGACGAAACTCTGAAACTGAATCCTGGACCTTCGACGCTCTACTCACGATTAGAGGACAGAAGAATCTCCCTTGGGGTCAAGGAGTGACTCCCCTGCTTGGCAGGCACCAAAGAAGCATCTGTCCGGTTCGCATTTCTGAAGCTCCTGCCGGACGCCGAAGTCATCGCATCACCAGAGGTGGATTCTCAGACTTCCCCGAGGCTACCCTGAGTCCCCAGCAAAGCTGAGGCCCGTGGCTATCGTGGGTGACTTGAGACCGTGACCCCTGGACACCGAGCACATTTGCAAGTGCATCATCTTCTGGGTCTCCCAAGAAGTCGTGCTTTGGGCTCCGAGTAGCCCTAGCCTCCAGCACCACCTGCACCGAAGATCACTGGCCCCCACTCCACGAGTGTCCTGTAAGCCAGATCCACGTGCGGCGTCATGAGGCTCCTTTGCGGTCGCTAGCCCGTTGGCTAGTAGCCCTTAACGAAGGCCAATCCTTTTCTTACTTGGCATCCTGGTTGCTCCAGGCCTGCCCTCACTTACCCTCGCTGGGTGAGTTCCACAGACCTTGCTGGTCTGCACCATCGACGATCTACATCTTCACCGAGACTTGCCGTTGCCAAGGCTTGTTGGGTCCAATCCAGTCGCCGACACCTCAGCACTCGACAGACATTGTGTACCAGCCCGAATCCTGCTCCTGGTCGCCGACAACGCCTCCTGTACCTCGTGGCTGAAGAGTCAAGACGACCGTCAACGCACCTGAAGCACTCGACATCGGTGGACATCTGTCCATCGCCTTCCTGGTCACTGGCTAGTGACCCAGACTCTGTCCCCTCTGCTTTCAGGTTCTTCAGAACTCCGATCCACTCTTGGATCCACCCGGACACTTTTCTCTTGGCCGCCAGCAGCACTTTGCAGCAGATCGCCATTCGAAACGACGACGAAACCCGACCCCGAAAGGCACCTATGCACCCGGCTTCCTGGGTGAGGTAACACGAGTACTCCGGTGCTCCCATGGGTAGAGACTCTTCAAAGTCCTAGATCTCAAAGGGTTTTGTCCTAGTCCTCTTTAAGTGTCCCTTTTCTCTATTTTCCCGATCCCGACTTTCTCCATAGAAGTCAACGGCGTATCGCGGTTGTGTATTTACACTGCACGCGTCTCCCGTAGGTCCCCTGTGTCACTACCTTGGGTGGTTCCTTGTGGTCCAAGCACTTCTAGAGGCTCTAGGCCTAGTGTCTAGTTCAGTCGTGGTTCGCATACCACTTTATTGGTATATGGTTTGGTACGCCCCTAGGGCCCAAACGTGTATTTGTGCTATTACTGTGAATTAATAACTTATAACTTATGTACTTCGAACTCTAGCCTCATAAAGAGACTAGAGGGGTGTGTTTAGCAATAAATACATATATTTTGAATATATACCTGGTGTGGTGCTCTTTCATTTGGTCACTCAAGAGATTATAGACTGGTAAAACAAGCTGCTTTACATTCCTTCAAGACTTAGCCTGAAGGCTGCTCTCCATAGCTACCACTAGGATAGCTTTCAATAAGGTTGTCTTTAACCTATCTCCAATAAGGGGTTGTTTGGACTGGTGCAAGGTGCCCACTATAAATAGTGGACAGCATATACCAGGCCAACTTCTCACAGAGGTGCTCTGTCAGTCGGGGGTACAAGCACTCTGAGGTGGTCTGTCAGATGGAGGTCGTGGCACTCTTTGTGGTGGTCTGCCCGACTGGGATACAGGCCCTCTCTGAGGCGGTCTATCAGACAAAGGTACAGGCATTCTCTGAGGTGGCCTGTCATACAGGGGTACAAGCAATCTCTGAGCTGGTCTGTCAGACTGAGGTACACAGAGGCGCTCTTTTAGGTGGTCTGTCAGACGATGGTACAGGTGCTCTCTGAGGTGGTCCGTCAAATGGATGTACAGGCGATCTCTGAGGTGGTCTGTAAGATGGGGTACAGGCGCTTTCTGAGGTCTGAGGTGGTCTTGGAGACAGCGGTACAGGCGGTCTCTGAGGTGGTCTGTCAGACAGGGTACAGGCACTTTCTAAGGTGGCCTGTCAGACAGAGGCACACAGAGGCCATCTCCGAGGTGGTCTGTCAGACGGAGGTATACACTGAGGCGCTCTCTGAGGTGGTCAGTCAGATGGGTCTAAGGTGGTCTGTCAGACTTAGGTACACAGAGGTGCTCTCTGAGATGGTCTGGCAGACAGAAGAACAGGAGCTCTCTCAGGTGGTCTGTCAGATGCTGGTACAGGCGATCTCTGTGGTTGTCTGTCAGGCGGAGGTATAGGCACTTTCAGAGATGGTCTGTCAGACGGGGTACAGGTGCTCTCTGAAGTGGTCTGTCAGACAGAGGCACACAGTGTCAGACTCTTCACACGAGACTCCTCAGAATCGGAATGATGCACAAAGGGGTCCACCTCCTGTTAGCCCCAACTCTGAGAATAATCTAACACAGAGCGTAAGGGAGAGCAGGCGAGGGAAAGGGTAGTGGGAAGAGGAACAGCAGGGAATTTGAACCTGTAGAGGACAAGAAAATACACATTAACACTGTGCATAAATGACTACTCTCAGTATGTCTCGCTTATACACAATGTATACCTTAGGAAACAAGGCAGACCAAATTTCCGGGATTTCCACAGAACACGCCAAGACCTTAAATAACTTATTCCTTGCTGATGCCTGTAATCACAAAAACATAAAGAATCAAACCCTTCCCTTCCGTCAGATACCCACAATCCACAACACCTACATGTTGGAAATAAGTTTGACTAATAATCATACATACCTCAAACAACACAAAACAGAGCAAAAGAAAATGTAGAACACAAAATAGTCTAGGGAAGCCTTATAAGGAAAATTCTTCAGTACATAGGGCAATTCTTGCTTATGTCAGAGTCTCGTAGCTCTCCCCTAATCTTCACGTTCACCTTTGAACGCTAATCCAATAGGAGGTAAACTCCCAAGAGTGTCCAGAATCAAAGTTGAGAAACAAAACGAATAAACAAAATAAACGAATAAACCCAAAAGAGAACAAAGTGTGTAATGTGAGAACAATACTTCCTACCTGGAAGTTGTTTCCTTCACCATGATCCTTGTTGAATCATCACCCCTAGTATCTGAGTGTTTTACCCAGATGGAAGTAGTATCACAGCTGGTTCTACTTCAAGAGTTCAAACATTAAGGGATTCTCGCTCTTTGTTGCAGACAGCAAACCGCTTCCGTTTCAGCGTCTTCTACGCAGGAAACGAAACGGAACACAAGCGAAACAGGAGAGCAGCCCTTCGAGGCTGTCTCTCCAGCAATGGAGCCCTCCGAGGCTCCGGTACCAACAAATGCGGCAGACTCCGCTAGAGGAAGCGGTTCACTCCGCCAGCGTTCCCCCTTCCTTACCGCAGGATGGGGGGAACCACGATCAAGGTGCAGATTCTCTCTCTCTTCTTCAGTCAAAGGAAGTTTCCTGGTGAACTCCGAGAACGCGGGACAACAGGATGAAACAAAATCGGAAGTAGAATTACGCACGGAAATCATCGTGCGTCGTCGGCTTTTATCCTGTGAACCTCCAGTCAGATGGCCTCATGGGATTTGTAGTTTGTTCCAAGTTATTTCGCGCGAGGAAAGCGCAGGAGTCCGCGGTTCCTGACCAGGGGCATAGGAGACACTAAATTTCTGGGGGGGACAAGGACAACCTTTTGGACTTTCCAGTGACCCTGTACAAATCGCCCATTGTCTGAGAGCCATACGCTCTTTTAAACGAATACAATTGTATCGTTTTGTAGTGAAACACTGATAAAGGCAGGCATGTAGTCACAGTTTGCAAGTATGCTTTCTTGTTATTTACATTCACAAAGTAATTAGACCAAATGTGAAAAAACATGTTTTTGAATCTTACATCTTCATGCACCAAGCAAACAAAGGTGGGACCAAAAAAAGGAAGAATAAACTGAATGCTCTTCGCGACATTCCTAAACCTCAAAATACAATTGGACTAATATTGGAGTGTGTTGGAGAAAGACTATAGGCACACAGAGCTGTAAGAGCAGAGAAATGTCCACTTTGTAAAAGTGGCATGTCAAAAATAGTAATATGAAATCCAACCTTACCAGTAAAGAGGATTTATCATTGACGTTCCAAAGATGTAAAACATGGCACAGCTATTCCTTTCTAACCAGGAATTACAGCTTAAAAGAATGTATTGATAAATTCCCAACGTTAATCTATGAGAGGAGTAGGTCTCACAGTAGCGAAAAACGAATGTAGGTGTTTTTCACTACAAGGACATGCAAAACTTAAAAGTACATGTCCGACCTTTTAGTAACATAACATCCTGCCCTACGGGCTATCTAGGGTCTACCTTAGGGGTGACTTATGTTTAATAAAAGAGACGTTTAAGGCTTGGCAAGGGGTTTTCAAAACCAAATCGACATGGCAGTAAAACTGCACACACAGGCTCTGCAGTGGCAGGCATGAGACATGTTTAAAGGGCTACTTGTGTGGGTGGCAAAATCAGAGCTGCAGACCCACTGGTAGCATTTAATTTACAGGCCCTGGGTATATGGTATACCACTGTACAAAATACTTACAAGAAAATTAAATATGCCTGTTGTGTAAACACCAATGCTACCATGTTTCGGGGAGAAGTGCATGCACTTTAGCACTGGTCAGCAGTGGTAAAGTGCCCAGAGTCCTAAGGTCAACAAAAAGAATCAGCAAAATGAGGAGGTAAGTAGGCAAAAGGTTTGGGGGAAGTCCACCCTAAGGCTGGCAAGTCTAATAGTATGGTAGAGGATTCTGTGTGTCTGTTTGAGTATTGAAGTCAGTCGGATCTCTTTTGGAAACCCCTGGTTCAGCAGGGCACAAGAAGGAGAGCTAGAATAGTTTCTCAAACACAGGAAGTTTATCGCCTGCATTCCCCATAATGCATCGCAAAGTATACAACACAATACAGAAACATTTGTTGTCCGATCTATGAGATACTTGTTTGGCGCTCACTTCATTGTTCAGACAGACCATAAGCCCCTCTTATGGCTTAAACAGATGAAGGGTGAAAACCCCAAACTTTTGAGGTGGTCCATTTCCCTACCGGGGATGGACTTTGCAGTGGAACACAGACCTGGGACTAACCATGCCAACGCAGATGGACTTTTCAGATATTTCCACTTAGAAAATGTAGACTGCCCTGGGCAATGGTTAGTCTCATGTCCTTACCTTGGAGGAGGGGGGGGGGAAGGTGAGGGGGTTGTGTAGGAAAGTAGGATCTGCTTTCATGGTTACACCCACTTTTTGCCTGGTGTCAGTGTGTTGTGATTGTAGTCTGCTGGGATCCTGCTAATCAGGACCCCAGCAACTGTGATCTCTCCCCTTAATTGGCTCTGGTAAGTACTTTGGTACATTCACAATTGGCTACTGGTGTACCCTTATAAGTCTCTAGTATATGGTACTAAGGTACCCAGGGCATGGATACACCGAGGTCTCCCATGGGCAGCAGCATGTATAGTACCACCCATGGGAGTCCACTTAAACTCTGACTCCAGGCCGGCCATTGCAGCCTGTATAAGCTGGTGCTTGCACCTCTCACGCCAGATACAAGTTTTCTTATATCTGAGGTCACTCCACTTAAAACCTATAAGTCACCCCTGTGGTAGGCATGGTGGTTAGTTACAAGTGTGAGGGTGCCCCTGTATGAGCAGGACACCCCTACAAACCCTGGAGTCTGTTCTCCAGGCTTTGTAAGTGCGGTCAGCCATTTTAAGGTATATAGTGGAGACATCAGTCATTATGAGATATCTAATAATGGCTGCACTGAACCTGGTCATGTTTGGTATCAAACATGTTGGAATCATACCCCAACACCGATTCCAGTGCTGGAAGTATGATCCCATGTACAGGGGGGCTCCTTAGGGGACCACCCTCCTGTACTCCTGGTAACAACCTTTCAGGGTCTGCCAGCAAGCTAGTGCTGCTGCCGACCACAGACACGATTCTGCCCTCCTGCTGCTGAGCTGAGCTCGAGCAGGGGAAGGTAGAACAATAGGTTTCCTGTCACAGGGAGGTGTGACCACCTCCCAGACAGCACTTAGTGAAGTGGGCTGGGGTGGGGAACGCTTTCCAGTGGCACAAGACTGCTTTGAAGGGCAAATTGGTGCCCTCCTTGCATACTCCAGTTTGAGCCCATTCAGAAATCCTTGGTTCCCGCTCTGGTGCAAAACCTGAAAAAGGACCTACCCTTTGTCCAGCCCCTCCTCTGGGAGGGAACCCCGAGTCGTTCCATCCCTTTCTACAGGGTACCTAAGGGCTCCCCTGTGGGTGGGTCCTCAGATTTGTCGTGGAACAAGACTCACCTCTGAAACCAAGACACTCTTCGATTGTCTGGACACTTGGGGGCCGATTCACAGAACTAATCTGAGACAAAATCCTAAACTTACTACTTTTGGTATTCACAGAAGGCATTTACTAGTAGTAAAGTTAAGATTTTGTCTTAAGTTTGACTTAAGACAGACTTAAGACAGACTTAAGACAAAATCCTAACTTTACTACTACTGAATGCCTTCTGTGAATACCAAAAGTAGTAAGTTTAGGATTTTGTCTCAGATTACTTCTGTGAATCGGGCCCTTGGACTTCGTTGGACTTCGACTGGAACTGAGACCGCATTGAAGAAGACTGATGCTGCTCCTAGTCTCGCTGTTGATGGAGCAGGGTTTTGAGAAAGTAAAACCTGCTCAGATTAACTCCTCAGTAACATTTACTAACAGTGTGCTGTGAAAATAACGTGCAAAAACACAAAAACATGGGGAAATGCCTTTGCGCATGCGTGCACTAATGCGTGGACTAATGCATGAAAGGCTAGGCCGCATTTGTGTTCTGCTTCTGAAATAAAATAAAATAATGCCGCTTTTGCACATTAATGCTCTTGCTAGGAAAACAACGTGGGATAGTGCAATGGTGGGTGGTAAACAGTGAGAAATATATTTCATGAAATTAATAATGTCTGTGTTTCGTTCATTGTAGTGAAGCAAGCAAGGGCCTACATCTTTGCATGTCTGTCGAGGGTTAACGAGAAATAAGTATGAATAAATAAACTTAAAATCGAGCTCTGAGAGAGAATGGAGAAGGCAAAGGCTGATAACCTTCAAGGATTATTGTGTGTCTGCCAAGTAGCGGAAGGATGGCCGTGGGATCAAGTGCAAATGTATAAACTTCTTCCACGGAAGCTGCAGAGGCGAACAATGAAAATGTAGAGGCTTGCAACATGTTACTTGTTGGAGGAAACGTGTATTCATGAGACGTCGATAACGTAATAAGAAATGTGTAAAACAAAGAACGCAGTGAAAATTATGAACGTGACTATGGTGGTGTGATAGAACACCTCCTAAATTAGCCAATGAGAGTCTGAGTTTCTGAAAATGTTTCAACAGATGTGGGTTGGACAAGTAAGTTTGTAGGGTATAATTGAGGTGTCATGGGGGTGTAGGCGTGCGTTCCGGTAGGCGTTCTTGCTGAAGGGAGGGAGATCGTCGCTGTCCGTCGGTTTGCTGATAGAAGCCTACCTGTCTCCTCTTTTCCTGACCTGAATGCTGTATCCTGATCTATTCTTTGTTCCCTGAACCTTTTCTCGGGGAACCCTCGCTATTACTTTGACCAGAGGGGTAGTTTTCTTTAGGTTAGTATAGCTAAATGATCCGTACTTTGCATAATCATTTGCAAATGTATTTTGTCTCTGAAACTTTTGTCTCTTTACCTATCCACTCCTTCATTTGCATTTTGTTCAGTTGATATGAGTTTGACACTGTTTGCATTTAATAATGTTCTCTCTCTCTGTGACTGATTCTTTGTTTGCCTTGTAAACCTGTACATGATGAGCATTTACCTTCACATTATTTTGCGATAAACACTGTTAACCTTATACTGAGTTTGTGATTTATTTAAGTAGATGCAGATAGATAGATAGTACTGATTATTGCCATCAACTTCTCAACTTTAGGTTCATCGACCAGAGGAAAGAAGTTGATATACAGGCTCAGTTATGTATTTAGCGTGTTAGATACGAGTCTGTATTATGAACAACTGATTTTGTCAAACTTGAAAACAGCGCAACAGGGATTTGTTGTTGGGTGCATGAGTATGGGCCTATGATTGAGTTATTATTGATTTATCGATCCCTGATTGGCGCTGGATCACTGTTCTTCAAGTCATCTGTGTCATCTGTGTCTGTGCTTCATCCAGGTTCTCCAGAAGGCTTGTAGGCATCAAGGACTTCTGAAGTAATCTCCCTTGGAGAGAAGGAGTCACTGCCCTGCATTTGCTGGCACCGCAGCGAAGCTTACCAGTCTGCTGCTCCTGTCGTCCTACGGACTTCCCGAAGCCCAGCAACACAGGTGGTGGTTCTGCAGCTCCCTAGAGGCCTAACTTGTCTTCTCTGAAATTTTGAGGACAGTATCCCTCATCGAAGCCACTGGGACCAAACCCCTGTGCACCGCATTGACTTTTCGTTGCCAAGGCTTGTTGGTTCTGCACTCCAGAGATCTTCGGGCTACTAGAAGCTCCAGCCTCTAGCACCTCATTACTCAAAGATCAGCATCCTCACTGCATCCTCTGCACCGTGGGTCTCCATCTTTAGTGAGCTGCCTGAAGTCCTCTTGCGACTCCTGTGCCTTTGGTCTGTGGGTCCTCTTGAGGGTCTTCCTTTGCTTAAGTGGGCACCCCTGCTTGCTCGGGGTCTGCTCTGACTCTCCTGCACTTGGTAAGTCCCTTGTACCGTGTTGGTCCCAATGATTGCATCTTTTCGCTTTCCACACCAGTTGCAGCTACCAAGGCTTGTTGGTGCTCCCGCCAGACACCAACCACCTAAACACAAACACCTGATATGGAACAGCTCATGCAGGGCTCCTGGTCTTTCTCAGCATTACCGGGTCCTCACAGCTGCAGCGACAAGGTCACTGTTAGACCTGGCATCCTTGGCGTGGGTCTCCCTTCCATTTTTTCATAATGCCTCCACTGTTGTCGATATGTTTTTGCTGGACTAGATGCTCATGGGCACTTTGCCACTGCTAATCAGTGCCAAAGTGCAAGTGCTCCCTATTGTAAATTGTGATGTGAATTAGTGACTCCATGTTTGGCTTATTTGAATTACTGTCAGACCCTAGTACAGTGCACTGAGTGTGCCCAGGGCTTGTAAATCAAATGCTGCTGGTGGGCTTGCAGCACTGGTTGTGCCACCCACTGAAGTAGCTTGTAAAGTGTGTCTCAGGCCTGCCATTGCAGAGCCTGTGTGCAGTCTGTGACTGCCATGTCGACTTGGTAAGTGCACCCACCTACCAGTCCCCAAACCTTCCCTTTTCTTCATATCAGACACCCCTATGGTAGGCCTACGGGCAGGGTGCATTGTAAGGATAAGGTGGGACATGCCTGGTGTGTGTGGCATGTCCTAATAGTGAATTACAGCCATTTTCGTTTTTCACTATTGCAAGGCTACCTGTTCCCCATAGGCCAGAATGGGCAGTTTTATTATAACATTTTATAATCCTAAACTGACTCAGGGAACTAGGTAGAAATTTGAGTTTAGTATGCCTGAACTCAGAATGATAAAATACATCTTTTAGTGAAGTTGGTTTTAACATTCTGTGTTTGAAAATACCACTTTTAGAAAGTGGGTATTTTCTTGCCTAACTATCCAGCCTGCCTCTGCCAGCTTGTGTATTGTGTGTCTGGTTTGTGCGTGACAGGGGCTGGGGGTGGCCACAGGAGACAGGGTGAGGCAGCCCAGGGCTGAATAGAGAGATGTGCATCCAGAGTGGAGGGAGGAGTTGCATCTGGGTCTGAATAGGGCTGTGCCTGCCTGCCACAATGCTGGCTCCAACTCCTGCCGGGCGTCTGAGTACCCTGCCCCACATTCTGAAAGGAAAGAAGGAGTCATGTACACAGAGTGCTCCAAAGCTGCACAGAACTGGTTTAAGCTAGGCAAAGGCCTCTCTGCCTCCAGAGAACAAAGAGAATCAGGGTATAAGAGGGGCACCCAGCCCCCTGGAAAATTAGATCACTTTTGGGAACAAGAAGAAACCTTTGCTGAGGAGCGGAACCAAGAAGAAACTGAGGAGAGACTATCCCTAAGCCTGAAGTGCTGCTTGGGGGATTGGCCTGCAGTGGTTTGCCTGACTGCCAAAGAAAGGAGAAAGGAACTTTTGCTTTGCTGTGACTTTCATCAACTTGTGAAGGATCTCCAAGGGCTTGAGAGAGAGCTTGCCCCCTGACCGAAGTCCCAGGACTAGTGGACTTCACCAGCCTTGTGAATTGCTGCTGGAAACGCTGTTTCAGTGGCTACAGGGTTAGGGAGCTGTGACCGACTCTGACGACCGGCTCGGTGTCCTGTAAGCACTGCATCAAAGCACCGTTGGGGCCGTTGTGGAGATTAAGCAAGCTATTGCCCAGAGTTGCAGAGTGGGACCCATGATTAGAATAGGCACCGAGGCGAGAATTATCAGGTCCGAGGAAATTGAGCCCAAGACCCGCCGAGGCGGGAATTGAACCCTGGTCCCGGGCCAGATCTCTGCATCAGGGTCTGCCGCTCTAACCATTGAGTCCTAAAAAAAGAAGTTAGTCAGTATGTAAGTGACATCACAGCACGTAACCTCACAGGAAGTTATATCACAAAAAATGACATCAGATTCTAAGACCTCACAGATGTCAAGCAGGTCTATCATGAGTACAATTGGACCGCATTACAATATTTAACAAATTGGATTTTGTGTCGGAGTTGTGCCAAAAAAGTGATGCAACCCCGGCGCAAGATCTAGGTGTCCACTTATACATTTATTCATAACAACTCTGCCAGGAAGAAATTGGCAACAAGGGGAAACCTGCCAGTATATCCGTTCTGCTTAATTGGTTCCAAAGTCTGCATTTTAAAATATCTTAAGGGGTTAAGGCATCTGCTGCATAGATCTTTATGTACCCAGCAAATCTCAGGAAATAATAATAATGGTAAGATAACTCTGGAGGTTAATGCACTTGCTGGAAAGACAGGTATATTGTCTAGTACCAGTTTTGAATCAAAGTAGCATAGAGGGTTAATATGTCTCCCGCAAAGCACATCATGTGACACACAGATGACGGATGTTGATCTGTGATTCTGTCACTGAAAGGAAATACCCTTGTAAATCATCATGATGTGTTCCATTAGTCATTATGTGACTAGTACATTTTCAAGTTTAAAAATCACAGTGCCAGTAGTCATGGTGTGCTCTGTAAACCAGATAACTAACTACGAAGTTCAAAATATAATAGGAAACCATAAAAAGAGGAACAGTTGTTAAAGCTAAGAAGCACTCCTGCATCACAATAATGCTGGTTTATTAGAGTGAGCCAAACTGTCATTATCAAGACCGTAGGCCCTTTTGTGAATTTCTCTTCTTACTTTCATATGAAAGCCGCCATTATAGCATAAAGGTTACATATCCCATGACAACAAGGGACACCGAAACTACATATGAAGGTAGGGTCACGGCTGAGGAGGGGCTGGAGGCAGTCAGCAATCAACAAACTACCTCTCTCCCTTTGTCCTGGAAGTGCAGACTGCAGGCAGCGGCGGCGTGGCGGCGAGGAGGAGGTGTGAAGAAATTCCTGGAGCTTAATTGCAGCACAACAAAAGAGAAGGTCACAGGTCAAGTACAGGGCCATTGGAGCGTCAAAGCACTATTGCTTTGACGTGCCAATGGGGAGCGGAAATTGTTTTGTCCCCTCATTCCCCCCACCCTCGTCCCCCGTGTCCCCCCAACTACAAAATCTGGGGGGGATATATCCCCCGGGTCCCCCACACTTCCTACGCCCATGCGTCCAGATGAGATATAAGGTAAAGGATGTCCCTTGAAAGCATAAACAAAAAATTTGAAAATATTTCTAACAAGAAAAGGAACCCCTAGTCTGGAGGTGCCTATGCATGAGAACCCCATCTGGTCCTGCCAGACACTTACCGAGGTACGATAGAGGCAGGGAACCAGCCGTACTTTCGCTATGATGAGGAAATCTAAAGATGGAGGCCACCGGGGCATGTTGTAGTGTAGCTCCTATTTCCCTAATAGGCTCTGCGCATTGGAATAATATATCCTATAGGTTTGACATAGGACTAAGGTCAGTATGTCCCTATCGAGTATATTAAACTTAATTACTTGTGCCAGCTAGCTCAAAGGCCACTAGAAACTCCTTGACAACAAGAAGGGAGTAGTTTCTGGCAGCCGCAAAACATGACCACTATGTTTCCCTTTTAGAATCAGAACGTGTCCCAGAGTCGTGGAAACAATAGATAACTATTTCACTCAGCTCAATCGTGCATGCTTAGTTTTCCTCAGAGTTACACAGAAAGAATAGACGGGTGTTTTCAATAAAAGATTTATTGAACAGTCTTGTTTCTGGTGTAAGTAAAATGTGCTGTTACGATCACAAGACAGTATGCGAGATAAATAATGTACAGTGTGAGCAGTAGAAATAAATAATACTGCGAGAGCATTATCTTTTAGTACATATGCTGTTACATAAATAACACAGACTAAAAATGCGAGTACTCATACGATGCGTTGCTAAGCTAGTTCTACCCCAATGTGCCTAACCTAACTTAGGTGTAGGGAGAGGTATGAAGTAGGTGAAGTATTCCTTACTATGGTATACTAAGAGTATGTTAAGCCTAGTATGCCTAGTATGCCAAGAGTCCCTCTAGGTTCTAGTCTGCTCCATACCTGAAGAATGAGAGAGGTTGGAATCTCTTCGCCAGACTCGAACTCCAACACCCCGCAAGGGAAGTCAGATCACTGGAAGCTGGATTCTCTGCGTGCAGGGATGACAGCGTCTTCTCAGTGCGTCAGGCCGGGATACGGGCTCCTCTGAAGTCGAGGTCTCCTCTGGTTTACAGGGGCTAGGGCAGGTATATTTATACCTGAGAGCACCTAAGAATGTTAGCATTGACGTGAGTTGGACAGCGAAAGACGTCATGAATGAACCCCCTAAGGAATAATGGTTCATGCATAATATATGAGTCCTTGAAGAAATCAATAGTCCTGGACTAGGGAAACTCCCGCAGCCTAAGGGTCTGTTCTTCATGAACTCGTTGTGACGTTAGGGTGGACGGATGTCAGAGACCATGCCTGTATTTGGAGTGCATGGTTTAATGCCTAAATAAGGGCTGGGATTTTATGCCTATATAAGGGCAGGGCGAATTGTGCCTATATAAGGACATGATACTGGAAAGCCCGTTTATGGATACCCTAAGAGGAATACAACACCCACTCCTCTTTCGTGTGTACCGTAATACTAAAATGCTAAACATTCAAATGGAGTACCGCATATTTGTAAAATTTTTCATAAAACCATTTAAAAAAGGCATTATTTTTATTTTTTTTTAAAACCTATTAGAATGCAAAAGGTACTGTACATTTGAAGCATTTGCTTTTCATTACAGGCATAAAGTTCGAAAATAAATGCAATTGGAATGAAATAAGCAGTAATATTTACATGTGACAAAAATGATCGATAAGTTTCTTAAAAATCAAAAGTCATTTTATGTCATGAAAATTAATTAACTGTTAGACACATAAGATGACTAAATGTCTGTGGAAGGACCGCCAAGTCTGTACTATAAGGCTAGTTCTACTTTAAGCAGATTGAAGTGCCATTTTTCGTTTCGAAAAAATGGGAAAAAGTTCAATTTTGGTAGAGTTCCAAGTTTTTGTAGAATGAAGGCCAAATTGTTACTGTATTTCTGGAACACTGTTATGCTGAATCAGAGTCAGTTTACGGGTCTGGTGTAAACATGAGATCATCTATTTCTATAGACAAAACATCATCCACTGTAGTTGGTGTGAGTTGGAACACCTCGTGAAGCAGGTTAATCGCACAGAGATGTGAAGCGTTGCTTTCAGCAATTGTCGCCGCAGCAATGTTCGCGTCCGTTGTTACCTGTGTGCCTGTAGTTCTTTCTCGTACCTCAGCAGCAGCCGGAAGTGTCTGTGAGATCTCAATGAATGCTGTCATCAGGATAGGAAGCCTCTGGGGACAACACATAGCATGGGCCGTTATCTGGTCCAGCAGAGTATCGACGTCCGTTCGCGCATCCGATGGAAATGTTAGACAGGTGTCCAACACGCATTCTACACCGCATAGCAGGCATCGTAGAACAGGTAAGATGCAATCTTGCCAGATTGGTCTGAATGACAGGAACCACGTGGTATTAAGGTCCCGTAGACGAGTTATGCCCAAAAGCTGTGCTATTTGCTCACGGCACTTTCGTTCAAGGAGAGCTTTCTCCATTTCGCTCGGAGTGATGTCGGCGAATAGGCTGGCCATAGCGCAATAGCAGGAAGAGAAATAGAATTCCGGCAACAAGTGCTAGAATTAATGGTATGCCACCAAACACCGAATGTGCAAAGTTCGGGATGATTCTGAGTATTGCTTGGAAAGGTGCTAATAGACCGGAGCAGATGCTCTTAAATACATGTACAATTCCAGTTGTATCAGACATGTTGAAGATACGTGATATCATTTCTACGAAATGTATAGGGCAGTTTGTACGTATTAAAGTCTGTATCTCAGCCGAAGTCCTTGCTATTTGTTGATCATAGGTTTCTTTGGCCGAGGTCAAAGGCACTGTTTGCTGTAAAAGCATGGCTTTCATTCTGCTTAAAGTATCAAATCTTATAAAAGAGACGTTCAGCGAAGGCCATAGAGGCGACTCCCTGACTGTGTCTATTGGGGCAAACAATACTTGCATACAGCAAGTGACCCTGGAGTTGACCGTTACTAGATATGGGATGCCTGGCAGCATGCCACTGCAACTCTGATCATTCAACATGAGGTAACTCCCATTAGAAAGTTGTCCAATCGTTGGATTAATCACAGCAGCTGGTGTACCCTGCTGATGGCAAGACAAGTTTGCCACAGAACCATTACAAGCCCCGTGTAAGGAAATGTCCTGACATATTAGTGAACCGCTTAGTGCAAGTTTACAGTTTGTACCGCTCAAAAACACTTCACGATCCCCACTCCAACATCTAAATGTATACGGTAAATCCCAAGATGTCTTAATGTATTCCTTACCCAACCTTTCATATTTGCCTGCTTGCATTTGTCTGAGGCAATATTGAAACTGAAAAGTACTCACAGGTAATGTTATTTTGCCATGAATAAGCCATTCTGTAGCTGGTTTTTCTGCCACTGTGAATGGTAATTTATCCAGTTTTTCAATGCTCAGCACTGTATACCTTGCTCCTCTTTGTGCCAATTCGATCTGTTTATCAGTGAGATTGTATTCTGCAAACAGAGCCGTTGTGTTGATAAAATGCCAAGGCACATAGCCAGCTCGCAAAGATTGCAGCGTCCAGCTTAATAACATAATAGAACGTAATTGAGATTGGCCTTGTTGTAACATCGCCAAATCTTGTTCTAGTATGTCGATAGCAGAGGATACAATGCCGTCCAGTGAATATATTCTGGAGGACAAAGTTGTTAACCCATTGTCGACCACAGAGAGTGATTTCTCTAAATTAATACGATCAAGTTCACGTAATCGTTCTGCGGCCTCTATCTGTGATACTTTCCATGCTTCGTTGTAGGCAGCATAAATGCCGGCATATATGAAACGTTTTTGACGCGGTTTTCTTGGTCCAAGCAAGAAATCCCTAAGGTCTGCGTCTTTTGCAAGTAAGGATAAGTGTTGTTTCACATCCTGAAGTGTAGATGTATGCAGCCAATCGAGGCATAATTTCCCTACACTGTATGTTGTTACTACCCCCGGATGTTGTCTTTGGACGTATCTTGGGTCTGGCCTGTGAATGGTAAAACCCTGAGTTTTATTCAGGAATCGTTCCTGACAGTTATTCGTGTCTGTGGGCCAGATCAACCATTTTTTCCAATCAGGATTAGATCTGTTGAGTTGTAGTATATTGTCAACTGTCACCACTGCCTGTGTTTCGGTATTTTTTGCAGGAGTCGGTACAGAAGGTGTGTTCATCTCTTTAATCTTGGCTAATCCAAGACAAGATGTTTGTTGGATTGTTTCATTCAAAAACATTATTTGCTCAGGGATGATGCAGGCTCTAAATAAAGCTTCTATCCCCTGCACTTGCCATTCTTTAGTACCCCACACAGTTTTTGTGTCTATTGTGTCTTTCCAAAAGTCGAAACCCTGTCTAGACAGTTGGGCATGAAATAATTCAGAGTAAATCTGTTTTGTATTTGTTAACATAATTTTCAGTCCTGTCTTGTTTACATTTTTATAGTAAAACATTTCTGGATCAGATGTATTGTAACCTGAAAAATATGGAAATTTACTAGTAAATGTTTTTGAACTACCTTTAGGTGGTGTAGGACAATGTTCCCATTGGTTAAACATAAACACATTTCTTGGATATGCAGATTTATGCAAATAATGATGACCATAGTGGTTATAACAATACAGTTGTTCATAGTCTGATGAACCCTCTAAATATTCATTTTTAGAAAATGCAGCAGATTTTTCTAGGTCAAACATAATGTCAGTCACAGTCTCAAAGTCCCAATCATCAGAATAGGTACTGGACGTGACTAGATCACTTAGTGAAATTTTAAATAAATGTGGAATGTTCAATTCTTCCGTCGGGCCAAATATATCAAAATCTGTTTTATCCCACACTATACCATCATGTATAGGAACAGCTGTGATGTTCACTGATGACAAGTCTCTTGCTTCACGATGGGAAGATTTATGAGGTTTCAAAAGTACGTTTACGCCTTTTCCTTCAGTGTTCACATGGATGTATCTGCCACTTATAAGCACGCTCACAGTTGTTACCAAAGCTAGCCAGAGCAGGAAAACAAAAAGTCCAGATATAATCCAGAGTTCAATCCATGGAGAAACCAAATAAGTCTTTTTCACAAAATGAAGAAAGTCTTGTACTTGCTGCTTGAATTTGAATGATACTGGCGTCGTTTCAGGTTCACTCGGATCTTCTGAGAACGTATCAAAGTCAATGAAATAGCCAGAAGCAGTCCTATCAATTGTTGGAATTGCATCAGGATTTGTAGAAATCACTGGAACCAGTTGATCACGTGCTACGTTGGTGTAGACAGGTGTATTTGGACGAACTGTTACTTGGTTGTCAAGAGGGATGAGTTCCATAGCGTTGTTGCTTAGTCCTTCATCAGTTGCAGCTGAATTCTCGATCGTTATCAGTCGCTCAGTCTGAACCTCTTGGATAGTAGCGAGAGGAGTGCGTCTGCTACTAGGTCGGAGTCCACGAGGCCTACTATTTAGTATTGGCCACATAATGTGGTTTGATGAGGTCGATGGACACAAATCTTTTCTCCTTTCTTCCAGCAAGGGGCGGCAGTAGTACTGTTCTTGTTCCTTGAACTGCTAGGACAGGTACTGGTTGTCTGTAAGAAGGTCCAAATTCCTTCTTGTCCGCAATTTTTTCTCTGACTAGATCCCCAACTTTTGGAATCCAGACAGGCCTTGCTGGGACAGCCGGTTGATCCCCAGTGGTGGTTGGCTGTAGGAATACGTTGCTTTGTTTCGTTCTTAATTTGTTTAAGTCCTGTAAAACAGCCAAACGATCTTTGATATCAAAAGGTTTATTTTCCACCACTGTGCCTACGTGTTCTAGGTCTGGTACCCACATTCTTGTCCCAAATAGGACCTCATATGGAGTGACCCCCCCTAGAGAACTTCTTGGCAGGTTGTTCAAAGCACGTTGAACTCCACTAAGGTGTTTGACCCACCCGTCACCCGAGCCTAATACTCTAGCTGTTATAGACTGCTTTATGTCCCGGTTTTTCCTTTCCACAACCGAATTTCCCTCAGGATGGAATGGAGAGGAGTACCGCAATGCAACGCCCAGACTGGCCATGGCGTCTTTGTAAGCCCTAGAGCTAAACGCAGGACCCTGGTCAGAATGTAGCGTGCCTATTGCGTATGTGCCGATAAAGACTCGCAAATCTTTTATAACAGTTCGAGCGTCAGCCGAGCGCTGAGGCCATAACCATAGGAACCTAGATTCAGTATTTGTGGGAATGCCTTTGTCCAGTAGGACGCAGGCGCGTAGATAGACGAATGCTGTCTAACAATGGTGTCCGTACTGGGTTGCCGCATTCGCAGCATGGTGTCTGGTGGCTCTCTCGCTGTAATTTACAGTCTAAGCAGTTGTTGATGAATATGTGAATTTCTGTATTCATTCCAGGCCACCAGTACATCTCTTTTAATGTCAAAATTGTTTTAGAGATCCCTTGATGTGACAGACCTTCCCCCAAATGTGTTTCATAAATCAAGGCTGTTCTACGTTCCAAGTTTGGAATTACCCTATCCCCCACTCCAGGGATTCGAGCAAAAGGAACTTTGTTCGCATCAATTACATAGGAGTACTTGAGTGGAAACTTTTTTGGTAACGCTGCACTGCTGCCTTTGCTTGAAGCCTTGACAGCCAACATTATCTCACCGTCTATTTTTGTTTTTGAACGAGTGATCGCAGCTACGGAAGCCGTTTGCACAGCCCCCTTTGCGGCTTCGTCAGCCAATGACTTCCCTGCAACGTGAACGCCATCACGTTGATGACTCAGTGTGTGGATCACGTGAGCCTTTGGTAGTTCGTTTTTCAACTGAACTACTTGTTCCCAAAGCATTTTGTGCTTTATTGTGCCACCTTTCGCATCTTTGAAACCATTTTCAAGCCAGTTTTGTATATAGTCATTATACGACTGAACACAGTAAAAGGAATCGCACACTATTAGCGTGGGGAATTCTCGATCTGTACTTTCAAGTGCCAGTTTGAATGCTTGTAGTTCAGCTCGCTGAGCTGTACAATCTCCTAGAGACTGCGTTTTTGTGACCATAGGTCTGAAGATGCCATTTCGCATGCGACCTTTAACGATTGCACACGCTGCACTGTAAGCTTGCTTACTCCCTATTGCGGGTTGTGCGGATCCGTCAGTGTAAATTATGAATTCGTACTGAACGAGAGGCAGAATTTCAGTAGGCAGGGGACATTCATGTTCATACTGTAGGAATGCTTGTGTTTTTAAATCTGGATCAAAAACATATTCAACATCTGTTGCAGCAAGAGAATTAACCCATTGTATCCATCTTGGATGTAATGCTTTAGCATTGGGAATGCTTGCTTTTGTGACCGCTTCTAAAGTTGGTACTGGGGTTACGACAATAATGCGTTTCCCTTGGGCTAAGGCTCTTTCTTTTGCTACAGCGGTTTGAACTGCTGTTAGAATGTTTTCAGTTGAACTGAAGCGCATTTCCGCTTGTGTGTACAAATGAGATTTGTACGCTATTGGTATTTTCTCACCCTCATTGAAAGTTAAGTAGGTGAATCCGCATTGACCCGAAATTATTCGGATCACCAAATTGCGTTGACTTACGCGTGTTTGTAAGTGATTTGTTGCTAACATGTTAGCTTGTAGTGAACGCAAGATTTCTGTGTGTTCTTGTGTCCAGTTTCTGATCGAAAAATCAGGTTTGATTAATGCGTAGAGAGGTTTAACCCTTTCTGCGTAGTTTAGAATGCATGTTCTTCCAAAATTTAAGAAACCCAGGATGGATTGTAAGTTTTTTAGCGTCTTTGGAGGTTGAGCAGCGCACACTTTTCTAAAAAGTTAGCTGCCAGGCTCTTGCCTTCACTTGAAAGCTCATATCCTAGAAATAGGACATTGAGATGGGCAATTCTGGACTTTTTAAAGTTGAATTTGTAGCCCTCAGAGGCAAAACCCAATATAATGGTGCTCACCCTGTTCAAGTGTTTGTCCAGGTCATCGTCTGTCAGATAGATGTCATCGACATAGGACAATGCCTTATTGTCATAACTTTGTAGTAACTCCATTACCCTAGCTGAGAATAAACCGGGGCTATTCTTGAACCCTTGTGGGAGTCAACAAAAGTGACGCTGGGTCCCCATTATGGAGAATGCTGTTAAGTACCTGCTTTCAGGTGCTATGTTTTGACAAAAGAAACCATTTGAGATATCTAATGTGGTTTTATATTTTTACGCACAATGTTATTCATTAATGCTGTGCTATGTGCATTTTGCACTGCAAAAGTTTTAGAACAAGTGTTTAGGTGTCTGTAGTCCAAAACTAGACGATATGTATTGTCTGGTTTGGAGACAGGAAACAAAGGATTGTTCATTGAGGAGGTGCATGTTTCAATCACCCCTTGATATTCAAGTTGATCTAAGATCTCCCTGACCTGTTTTTTAGCTTCTTGCTTTATAGGGTACTACCGTTGTGCAGTTGGTTCATGTTTCAGATGTATTTTATGGTGAGGTGAATCCTCATCCCATCCTACATGATTTTTATATAATGCTGGGGCCTGGGCCACTGCCCATTTCCTAGCATATGTATATTTTAGGTGAATTGGAATATGGTTGGAGAAGGCAGGCATAATAATGTCCTCGCCATGTGGGCACTCCCTGACAAATTGTGGTGGCCAGTCTTTTTCTGCTAGAAGTATGTCATAGCCCTTTGATAGTCTTTCCCAAAAAGTGCTTTCACCTGTCTAGGTTTGTCTCCCTCCATCCGGAGTGTTATTTCAAATAACCTTTGTGGAGTACTAACCCTGGTGTCTACAGTCTCTACTGTGATGTACTCATTCAAGTCCACTATCTCCAGAAGTTCCCTCAGGTTCTGGCGAACTATTGTGACTTCTGCTGCACTGTCCAGCATGGTCGGAGCCCATTCTCCGTTCTTGAGTTGTGTTCTCAGTATTCTCGGCATGTCTAATCTTTAGACCTGCTACTTTCTTTTTGGAGAATTGAGGTTTAGCCTTAGTTTTTGGAGCGTGTTTGTCGTCTTTCGATTTCACGCGTTCTTCTCTGTGTTCCGTCCGTCCTCTTCTTTCCGAAGTCTGTGATGAGATCTGAAAGGGACGAGAGGAACGTGTATCAGTATCATGATACCTATCAGGTTTTCTCAAATTATCCCTATTCCTGAGGTTATACCTCCTTTCAGAGGGCTCCTGTTGAGGAGACCTACCTCGGGATTGAGAACGTTTCTCGTTTGATTTTTTTGTTTAGTAGACTCCCACTTCTTTTTAGAAGATGTAGGAGTTTGTTTTATTGAGTCCTTCTCAGGACTTTCAGATAGTTTCGGCTTCACTGGTCTTCCACCCAAACTATCTCTGCCTAATTCTGCATAAGATTGTTCTATTATTCTGGGTAGCTCAGTTTGATGTTCTGTAACATCGAATTCCCTCAATTTCTGGTGGATCGCAACTGCTGCTGCCTCTCCTTTAATATTAGATAATATTATTGTTGAGACCTGCTCGAAATTTTTCAGTAATTTCATACCTAAATTTAGAGCAGGCTCTGCCCCGTATTCGTTTTGAATTTGTTTTAGGACATCAGGTATTACCGCAATTGACGGAACACCATGTGTTTTAGTATAGATGGCAGCAAAGACTGAGCCCCAAGTGGTGGAGTCTTCCAGTTGTGGTGTGATCCCCATTGGTAAACTGATTGTTAGCATTCTGTGTTTCTCATGCGGGCTAGTATTTGGAAATACTGCTTCGATTTGAGTAATTTTTGAGCTATCCAAAACGGAATTTGCTCACGTTTTGTGGGCATTTTACCCATGACTGAGTTGAGAGTCTGTGGTGTAATTTTTAGTGTATTCCCCTGTTGGGGAGTTGGATTTGGATATGTCAATGGTGGTCGGACTGTAAAAGTCTGCATGACATATTGGACCAATTGTCTGTAAATTTTTATTAACTCTTTTATTTGAGTATGTAATTCCTCATCTGTCATTATATCCAGTTCAGGATGAGGTGTGTAGCCGGCTAAAATCGGCCATGTTGCTCCTGGTCTACCTAGTGGACCGAGCCTAGTAATGTTTTTGTGATGTTTTAGGGCGCCTTTAAACCAGAGCTGATGCTCCTGGTATGTTAATGCAATTTCTATATCCTCGAAAGGAATGTATTCCTCTGGTAGATCATCTTCTTTGTAGAAGTGAAATGTGTGTGATATTGGATTGCATTCAGGAAGTATTACCCATGAATAGAATACCTCTGTCTGAAAGGATTCATGTGCCTCTATCACAAAAACTGCTCTACCTCCTCTTGGCGGTAGGCCATGTTTTATAAGTTTTAGAGTGATGGCTCTTCTTAAGTTTTGAGGGATGTCTATAACACCCTCCTCGGTTTCATTTAAACCTATAATGTTAAAAACTGCTGCTTGGGCTGGATCAGCCGCAGCTCCACCGTTTCCGGCTTCAGTCATTTTGTTTTTTTAAAAATGTAGAACAAGTTTCAAGGAAACAAAGATAAGGTGCACAATATTTTGGAACACTGTAACCTTCAACGTTGAGCAAACCAAACAGCTAATATATAGGGTACTTCCCTATGTAGCCTTGGTGGATACTAAACCCTGCCCACTCCAGACGTCTTTTGGAGTATATGGGTAGGGGTCTTGAGAGAAAATTGCACGGCTGAGTTACTCAGTATCTAACGTTGAATTACCGCCTTACCAAACCGTTGGGCGCCATGTAGTGTAGCTCCTATTTCCCTAATAGGCTCTGCGCATTGGAATAATATATCCTATAGGTTTGACATAGGACTAAGGTCAGTATGTCCCTATCGAGTATATTAAACTTAATTACTTGTGCCAGATAGCTCAGAGGCCACTAGAAACTCCTTGACAACAAGAAGGGAGTAGTTTCTGGCAGCCGCAAAACATGACCACTATGTTTCCCTTTTAGAATCAGAACGTGTCCCAGAGTCGTGGAAACAATAGATAACTATTTCACTCAGCTCAGTCGTGCATGCTTAGTTTTCCTCAGAGTTACACAGAAAGAATAGACGGGTGTTTTCAATAAAAGATTTATTGAACAGTCTTGTTTCTGGTGTAAGTAAAATGTGCTGTTACGATCACAAGACAGTATGCGAGATAAATAATGTACAGTGTGAGCAGTAAAAATAAATAATACTGCGATAGCATTATCTTTTAGTACAGATGCTGTTACATAAATAACACAGACTAAAAATGCGAGTACTCATACGATGCGTTGCTAAGCTAGTTCTACTCCAATGTGCCTAACCTAACTTAGGTGTAGGGAGAGGTATGAAGTAGGTGAAGTATTCCTTACTATGGTATACTAAGAGTATGTTAAGCCTAGTATGCCTAGTATGCCAAGAGTCCCTCTAGGTTCTAGTCTGCTCCATACCTGAAGAATGAGAGAGGTTGGAATCTCTTTGCCAGACTCGAACTCCAACACCCCGCAAGGGAAGTCAGATCACTGGAAGCTGGATTCTCTGCGTGCAGGGATGACAGCGTCTTCTCAGTGCGTCAGGCCGGGATACGGGCTCCTCTGAAGTCGAGATCTCCTCTGGTTTACAGGGGCTAGGGAAGGTATATTTATACCTGAGAGCACCTAAGAATGTTAGCATTGATGTGAGTTGGACAGCGAAAGACGTCATGAATGAACCCCCTAAGGAATAATGGTTCATGCATAATATATGAGTCCTTGAAGAAATCAATAGTCCTGGACTTGGGAAACTCCCGCAGCCTAAGGGTCTGTTCTTCATGAACTCGTTGTGACGTTAGGGTGGACGGATGTCAGAGACCATGCCTGTATTTGGAGTGCATGGTTTAATGCCTAAATAAGGGCTGGGATTTTATGCCTATATAAGGGCAGGGCGAATTGTGCCTATATAAGGACATGATACTGGAAAGCCCGTTTATGGATACCCTAAGAGGAATACAACAATGTGATATCCAGGGGGGATAAAGATGACCAAACAAGTAAGGCCTGAATGGGGGGTCCCCTGTATAGTGAGAGAAAACAGGTAAATGACGCCAAGAAGGAATGGTCAAAATGGACTCAACAAAACCTGAGATCAAATGATCCCAACCCCAAGATGCGATAGTTAAAAAAGAGGGGGGGCGGGATTAATATTCCCATGCGGGGGTCAAGGTATAACACCCCTGGGTACTAGGTATCCCCGCACACTAGGGATTTAATTCTCAACAGGGCTACTCAAACCCTGATAGGGGGATTGCCCAGGCGGTAACAAACGGAACCCCCGTCAGCCCTCCCTGGATAGATCAAGCCCACATAGGACCGGAAAGAGATTGAGAAAATATATGGCCAATCAGCGAATAAACAAGCGGGGTCATTAAAAATAGCAGAGTACACAGCGGCTGGAAGCCGGATGGAGCGCGGCCATGAAGACCAAAATTGCCGTGAGAGCTACCGGACCTATCCGGAAAGTAGTTGGACTACAGTAAGGGAAAATCCAGAGTGGCCCGGGGATCAGGGCGGAATAAAACTCCCGATAGTAAGACAAGGGGGGGTAGTAGAGTAAGAAAAACGGGAAAACCCTCAGGGACCAATCTCAATGGGCCAAAAAAATTGCAAGCTTACAACAAACAGACGCTCACCTCGGGTAGAGCCGGTTCCGGATTTCCAAAGGTTCCCGTCCAGTGGCGTAGCTAGGGGGGGGCGAGGGGGGCGGACCGCCCCAGGCGGCACGAGTTTTCGGGCGGCAGCCGGCCCCCCTTCCCCCCGCTCTTCTATCATTTTGCCGAGGGCGGCAAACGCAGGGGCCGCCACGGGCAGCCTAATGCCTAGCTACGCCCCTGTTCCCGTCTGAATCACAGGATGCTTAGAAAGGAATCACGAGAGCTCCTCCCATGTTGGTAAAGAGGCCGAGCCAGGAGAACGTGGCTCTAAATAACGCCAAGCAAGTCGGGATGGGAGGGAGCAGGGGGATTCCCAAATGTAAAATACACCGCCATCTTGGAACAATCAAAGAGGACCGGCGGAAAATTATCAGGGGGACTACCTCCAGGAGGGAACAGGGTCCAGATAGGGAGGGACCATGGGGGGCCCAGATACTTGAAACCCGCTGCCATGCCACCCTGCTCTACGGAGCTGACCCTGCCCAGTTTCTGGGCAATAACTGATACCACGTAACCAAAATAGGCGGCCATCTTGGAGAGGTAAAAAAGTGTGGACAGGGGGGGACCATCCGGGATCAAAGTCCAGCCCGGGAGTAGAAGTTCTCCTGTTGGGCAAAAATGTCGAAGAAGTCGGAGAAAAAGGGGGGGGGGGAGGGGGTGTGGCCAGCCATCTTCCCATGAGGACACCTCCTGGCTCAGGAATGCAGGGGGAAACATGTATAATGGTCATCACAGAAGTGGCTACTTCTGGGAGCCTTACAAGTAATCCACAGAGAATAAAGAAATAAAAAGAAATAATTAAAAATGAAGTCGGGAGAAAAAATGTAATATGGGTGAGTGGACGGAAGTATAAAAATGAACCTTCAAAGTAATGGAAGGCAAAGAAAGGGATCAAGGACCCTCACTGCACCAACAGGATTAATGGAACAAGATAAGCCTCAATACTAGACATGCCAGGGGGATGAGCGGGGAGACCGGAGGCCAAAGATGAAAACAGACTCCCGAGAATTGTTTACAGAGATCCCTATTAGAGAGGAATGGTAAAAGAAAAGGGGGGTTCAGAGCCCACGGTACGTGCCGGGCCGTCACAATGAAGGCAACAACCTTACAAACAGGAGACGAACTAACCCCCCAAAAAAAGAAAAGCTATTGAATGGCGTTTTCCCATGGGACCTGTTCATTAAGACCCTTTACTTTGGTCTTAAGCGTAAAGATCCAAAAGACCTCCCTTTTCTTTCGAATGGTGGTAGTATCCTTCCCCTGCTGGGGTACTATCTTTTCCAAAATAATCCACCTCAACTCACCATCAGTGTGGTTTGAATCCTGCCAATGCTGGACCAATGGGGCAGGATGTTTGACGGTACGTATGTTGGAATTATGTTCGCCAATTCTTTTCCTGCATTCACGGACAGATTCGCCTCATAGGCCAGGCCGCATGGGCAAACGATAAGATAAATGATGTTGGATGAGCGACAGTTGGTCATGTCCTTAAGATACACTGTTCTGTTGTTTATCCTGATGTTATCTGCCACGATAGCATTAGGGCAAACTTGGCAAGAACCACATTTGTGGTTACCTTTGATGGGGTCGTCCCCCGTGATGGATTTTTGGCAGAAGTTCTCCTTTTCAGTTCTCTTAGCTCTAACTAAGAGATTACGTAAGTTCTTATTTCTCCTGAAGGCAAAAAGAGGCCTGGGCCGTTTATTCTCATTGTCATTAATGTTGAGTAAGTGTCATTGTGTGTTAATAATTTGGCGAATTTTGCCGTCTATGTTGTAATGTTTGGTTACGCGGACCAATTTCTCTTGCTGTTGCTTGTTGTTGGGTCTGAACATGCTCTCGCGATCGTAGTATCTGGATCTTTTCAGAGAATCCTTCGTGAGTTTAGCCAGATAGCCTCTGGCTATAAGTTTGTGCTTGAGGATCTCTGCTTGGATCAGGAAATCCGTGATGGTGGTACAATTTCTCCTCAAACGGAGGAATTGACTGAATGGTATTCCATCCTTCTGGCATCAGGGGTGAAATCTACTAAAATGTAGTAAGGTATTCCTAGCTGTGAGTTTAGTGTGCAAGGACACTGAGAGATGTAAGTTACGGTGTTCTACCCACACATCCAGGAATTCCACTTTCACATTACTGATGTTTGCAGTGAATTTCAGATTAGAATCACACGCGTTTATCCATCAGAGGGGGGTACACACAGAGGTGCTCTCTCGAATGGTTTGTCAGACAGAGGTACAGACTCTCTCTGAGGTGGTCTGTCTGACTGAGAAACGCACAAAGGCGTCTCTGAGGTGGTCTGTCAGATGGGGGTAGAGGCACTCTCTGAGGTGGTCTGAAAGACTGATGTTCCCATAGAGGCACTCTCTGAGCGGGCCAGTCAGTTGGGTGTACACACAAAGGCGCTCTTTGAGGTGGTCTGTCAGAGAGAGGTACTGGCGGTCTCTGAGGTGCTCTCTCAGGCAGCGGTAAAGGCGCTCTCTGAGGTGGTCTGTCAGACAGAGGTAAAGGCGGTCTCTGAGGTGGTCTGGCAGACGGAGGTACACAGAGGCGCTCTCACAGGTGGTCTGTCAGACAGAGGTACAGACGGTCTCTGAGGTGGGCTGTCAGGCAGAGGTACACACAGAGGCGCTCTCTGAGGTGGTTTGTCAGACGGAGGTACACACACATTTCAGCCAGGGCAAGGTCGGCGGAGCGGAGGTTCCTCTTGGGGGCATAGAAGTAGATTCTTTCATTGAGGTATTGGGGTTTGGTGTTGTGGAGGGCTTTGTAGGCATGTGTGAGCAGCTAAAAAGTCATTCTCTTTTGTACGGGGAGCGAGTGGAGGTCTCGTAGGTGCTGGGTGATGTGGTCTTGTCGTGGGATGCTGAGGACGAGTCTGGCTGCGGCGTTCTGGACGGTCTGGAGTTTGTGGAGTAGAGATTTGTTGATTCCGGTGTAGAGGGCGTTCCCGTAGTCCAGTCTGCTGGTTATGAGTGCGTGGGTGACGGTCTTTCTGGACTCGGGGGGATCCATTTGAAGGTCTTGCAGAGTATGCTGAGGGTGTTGAAGCACGTGGAGGATACGGCGTTGATCTGTCGGTTTATGGTGAGGGAGGAGTCAATCAATCAATCAATCAATCATGTCACTTATAAAGCGCACTACATACCCGCGAGGGTCTCAAGGCGCTGGGGGAAGAGGGGGTGGTGCTGCTACTGATCGAAGAGCCAGGTCTTGAGGAGTCTTCTGAAGGCCAGTAGGTCTTGGGTCTGTCGGAGGTTGGTGGGGAGGGTGTTCCAGGTCTTGGCGGCGAGGTGGGAGAAGGATCTGCCGCCGGCGGTTGTTTTCCGGATGCGGGGGACTGTGGCGAGGGCGAGGCTGGTCGAGCGGAGCTGGCGGGTGGGGGTGTAGAAGCTGAGTCGTCTGTTGAGGTAGGCTGGTCCAGAGTTGTGGAGTGCTTTGTGTGCGTGGGTGAGGAGCTTGAAGGTTATCCTCTTGTTGACAGGGAGCCAGTGCAGGTCTCTCAGGTGGGGTGTGATGTGGCTGCGTCGGGGGATGTCGAGGATAAGACGTGCAGAGGCGTTCTGGATGCGTTGCAGCCGTCTCAGGAGCTTAGCCGTCGTTCCTGCGTAGAGGGCGTTTCCGTAGTCCAGCCTGCTGGTGACGAGGGCCTGGGTGACTGTTTTTCTTGTTTCGGTGGGGATCCACTTGAAGATCCTGCGGAGCATTCGGAGGATGTTGAAGCAGGATGAGGAAACGGCGTTGACCTGCTTAGTCATGGAGAGGGTGGGGTCGAGGATGACCCCTAGGTTGCGTACGTGGTCGGTGGGTGGCGGGGCTGTTCCCAGTGATGTTGGCCACCAGGAGTCGTCCCAGGCTGAAGGGTTGGAACCAAGGATGAGGACCTCCGTCTTGTCCGAGTTCAGCTTCAGGCGGCTGGTCCTCATCCATTCGGCGACGGCCTTCATTCCTTCGTGGAGGTGGGCTTTGGCGGTGTGAGGGTCTTTGGTGAGGGAGAGGATCAGCTGGGTGTCATCGGCGTAGGAGATGATGTTGAGGTTGTGCTGTCGGGCGACGTGGGCGAGGGGTGCCATGTAGATGTTGAACAGCGTTGGGCTGAGGGAGGAGCCTTGGGGTACGCCGCAGATGATCTTGGTGGCCTTGGATCGGAAGGGGGCGAGGCGGACGCTTTGTGTTCTGCCGGAAAGGAAGGATGTGGTCCAGTCCAGGGCCTTCTCTTGGATCCCGGCGTCGTGAAGGCGTGTTCGTAGTGTGTGGTGGCAGACCGTGTCGAAGGCGGCTGATAGGTCCAGGAGGATGAGGGCTGCTGTTTCTCCGTTGTCTAGCAGGGTCCTGATGTCATCGGTGGCGGCGATGAGGGCGGTTTTGGTGCTGTGGTTGCTGCAGAAGCCGGACTGGGAAGGGTCCAGGATGTTGTTCTCCTCGAGGTAGCGGGTCAGTTGTTTGTTGACGATTTTCTCGGTGACCTTCGCGGGGAGTCGAGTCAGAGTCGAGTATGATGCAGAGGTCCCCCGCATCCGCAGAAACAGAACAGGTGGGAGAGCCTTCTCCCACATCGCAGCCAAGACCTGGAACGAGCTCCCCGTGAACATCAGACGCTCCCCAACCCTGCACACATTCAGGAAGGACCTCAAGACCTGGTTCTTCGACTGATCCAGAGCTCCTCCCCCCCCCAGCGCCTTGAGACCCTCACGGGTGAGTAGTGCGCTATATAAACCCCTGATTGATTGATTGAAGGAAGACCTGGCTTGGCAGTTCAGGCTGGACTGTTCCCAAGAGGCACAGGGTCAAGACTGATTTGCATATAGCTGGGTCTGAACTGAGGTGGCAAAGTGAGCTAAAGAATGATGATGGATTCAACCCAGATCTGTGACTGGGGGTGAGTGTCTGAAATAATAACATATAACATGTGTATTTGTAAAGCGCACGTTCACCCAGAGGTCTCTTGGCGCTGAATAACAGATGTTCATTGTTACCCAACCCAATGGTACTCATTTTATCGACCTCAGATGGATGAAAGGCTGAGTGGACCCGCCGGGATTTGAACCTGTGACCATGAGGTCGAACACAGGCCCCTGCAATAGACGCATTAGTCCACTGAGCCACCAGAAATGTTTCAGCGCTCCGTCCATCATCTCCTTGTGTTTGCTTTGCTTACCCTAAGTTGGCAGGGTATGCCCTGACGTGGGTCCCTTGCTCACTTTGCCACTGGATTCAAGCTAGCCTGGCTGATGTAGGGTGTTACCCAGAAACCGGTCCCAGGATTCTTGTTTCCAGTTCAGGGAAGACCTGGCTTGGCAGTTCAGGCTGGACTGTTCCCATGAGGGACTGGGTCAAGACTGATTTGCATATAGCTGGGACTGAACTGAGGTGGCGAAGTGAGCTAAAGAATGATGATGGATTCAACCCAGATCTGTGACTGCGGGTGAGTGTCTGAAAAGTTTCAGTGCTCCGTCCATCATCTCCAGTGTTTGCCCAAATCGCATACATATCAATTTAAAAATTGTCCTGCAAGAGGGAAGGAATGTTTCAAATGTAAAGAAAATTGGTAATTTTTGCAATGTGTGTCTAAGCGGGCGTACAAAAATATCTGTTATCTTAGAGGAAAATTTGGAAACGATAGTGGATGATGAAAATGAGTGTGAGAACATGGTGCTGTGTTTAAGAGAACAAGATAACATTCAGGAAAAGGAGGGAGAAGCAACTTCCCAAGATAGTCAAGGAAGGGAAGGAACAAGTTCTGATGGGGTAGTGGCTAATGCCATGACATATTCTGAAGTAGATAATGAACCATATGTTCCTCCGTTGTGTACTATTGTATTGTTGGAAGAAGTTTAGAAGTAATGGCGGATTCAGGATCCCCATATACTATAATTTCAGACTCAATGTTTATCAAAAATTGGAAGGACAAAGCATTGCAACCTAATGATGTGAGAGTGTTTGGTTTTGGAGGAAAAGAAATTAACATGTTAGGATATTTTATTGCAGACATTTCTTTCAAACATAAGACGACCATTGGCAAATTGTATGTTGCAGTAGATGGGTACATGTTCTGGGATGGAAACATCAAAGCAGATTTAACATTAGATTGAATCCAAATACTAAAGTGCAAGTTTGTATGGCAGAAAAATTATTATCTGTTCAAAATGACAAGTGGAAATAAGGAATTGGAAGATTTCTTAGAAAAACGTAAAGAGGTATTTAGGAAGGAACTTGGGAAAGTGAAGGGATTTTCTCACAAAATTTCAACCTAAGAAAAATGAAATACCAACTAAACACAAATTGAGACATGTGCCATTATCTGATATGATCTTATATGATTAAGAAATTATGTGAAGGTGTGATAGAACCGGTGGATGCCTCGGAATGGGTTTTGCCTAGTGATTTGGCTAAAAAGAAGAGTGGAGAACTCAGAATGTGTGTGGACCTAAGATCTGTCAACAAACAAATTGTGGTTGAGTGTTACACGTCACCTAAGGTACAAGAGTTACTGGCAAAACTAGATAGAGCTAAATATTTTACTACAATAGATTTGAAAGCTGAATACCATCAGATTGTATTGTTGGAGGACTCACAACATATTACAACATTTATAACTCCAGAAGGTACATTTAGATATGTTAGGATGCCTTTTGGTTTGTCATCTGCTGCATCGGTTTTCCAGAAATTGATGTATTGTCTTTTTGGAGATATCGATGGGGTGGTGGGATTCCAGGATGACATCTTGGTATACTCTGAATCGGCTGACAAGCATCGTGAGACAGTGGGTAAAGTCTTGACTACATGAAATGAGAAGGGTATGACGGTTAGAGTGGATAAGTGTACGTTTTTTGCTTCAGAGGTGGAATATTTAGGTCATAGAATTAGTGGGTCAGGTGTTGATCCAAAGAAAGATTTACTTGATTCCATAAGAAAGATGGTAGAGCCTCAGAACAAAGATAAACTCAAGTCATTTTTGGGGCTTTGCAAATATTATTCGAGGTTTGTAAGCAACTTTGCAGATATTGTGCTTCCTTTGAGAATTTTGTTAAAAAGAGGAGTTAAATTCCAATGGATAAGTGAACATGTTGGGGCCTTTAATGCAGTTAAATAAGCAATCATAGGTTGCAAACCATTAACTGCATTTTCACAAACTGCGAGTAATATTGTTACAGTAGATGCCAGTAGCACTGGTCAGGGAGCTGTGTTGAGTCAATTGAAGGGAAATGCTGAGAATACCGTTCCATTTGCGTCAAGACCGCTTACTATCACTGAAACCAGATACTCCACTTTAGAGAGATAGGCCTTGGGATGTGCGTGGGCAGTTGAGCATTTCAAGACATATTTATGCGACAAACATTTTAAACTCAGAACGGATCATAAATCATTAATATCATTATTATCTAAGAATGGAGCGGGAAAAGCGTCATCTAGATTGGTAAGGTTGTTGGCGAAATTGTATGAATATAATTTCACAGTAGTGGATATTCCCGGAATGCAGAATGTTTGAGCAAATTACTTATCTAGATTGGCTGGAAATGTGGTACCTGATGATGAAGTGGTTGTACATGAGGAGTGTGTAGTTGCCACTGTAGAAGATGTTGTACTTTCTATGGGACAGGTTATATCCAAAGAAGAATGGATGTTAGCTACTTCGGGTAATGAATCCATGAAAGTATTGAAAGATGATATTATTAATGGTTGGCCGTTAGGGAAGCACTTATCCAAGGAATTGTATGTTTATTGTAAAGTCAGATATGATCTTTTGCTGGCAAATGATATTGTGTTGAAAGGCGAAGTAATTGTTCCTCCAGTTGGGATTCAGAAACAGTTGATGTCTATTGCCCATTTGGGACACTTGCTGTCAACGCCTCAAAGAAAGGCTCTGCCATTCCAGAGGGCTTTCCACTCAAATAATCCTATAAATTAGATGCGCACAACACACCATATGCTCAAATTCCAGGAGTGGGGATAGAGTTATACCAAACACTGATCGCAGATTAGGTTTAATACTAGCTGCACACGAGGGTCTGTGCTCTGCACACGCAGGAGTCACTGCTACAGTTTTGTTACTGAAGCGGCGATTCTGGTGGCCAAGTTTGTCTAAACAAACAAAGGGTTATGTCTTAAAGTGCGACATCTGTCAGCAGATGAAAGGTTCCACCGTAGCACGGCCACCACAAACATCATTACTCATTTCAGACAGACCTCGCGCATGTGTCTATTTGTATCACTGCGGCCCCTTAAATTCAGAATGGGCTTACAAGTACATCTTAGTGGCAATAGATTCATGCTCTAGATTTCTATGGGTTTGGCCTCAGGGCTCAGCTGACGCTCGAACTGTTATAAAGGATTTGCGAGTCTTTATCGGGACATACGCAATTGGCATGTTACATTCCGACCGTGGGCCTGTGTTTAGCTCTCGGGCTTACAAGGAAGCCATGGAAAGTAAGGGCGTGGCCTTGTGGTACTCCTCTCCCTACCATCCTGAAGGAAATTCAGTGGTGGAGAGGAAAAACCGGGACCTAAAGCAATCCTTAACAGCAAGGGTATTAGGTGCAGGCGGTAGTTGGGTCAATCACCTATATGGGGTCCAGAGGGCACTGAATAATATGCCAAGAAAATCCTTGAGAGGACGTACCCCCTATGAGATCCTGTTTGGGACAAGAATGTGGGTACTTGACCTCGATTGTGCCAGCACAGTGGCGGATGTAAAGCTATTTGAATTGAATGATCGTTTGGCTGTTTTACAGGAACTCAATTAATTCTGGGCATTACAAAGCATAGTCAAAGTAAAACGCACCGCCACTGGGGAAGTGAAACCGGTTCCGGCAAGACCTGTCTGGGTCCCAAAGGTTGGGGACCTGGTCAGAGAAAAGATTGTGGACAAGAAGGAGTTTAGGCCATCCTACAGAACACCTGTACCTGTCCTGGCGGTTCAAGGAACAAGAACAGTACTTCTTCCGCCTCTTGCCGGCCACAAAGAAAAAAGATTTGTCTCCATTGATCTGATCAAACCACACTATGTGGCCGATTCTCAACAGCAGGCCACGTGGAGTCCTGAGTAGCCGCAGATCTCCTCGTGCTACTATACAGGAAGTTCAGATGGAAAGACTAATAACGTTTCAAGAGTCCTCTGTGCAAGATGCCGGAGTAGCCAATAACGGTGTACGAATGACACCTGTTGAAACTGAACAACATCCAAATGAAACTGAAACGCAAATGGCAATTTGGCCCACTAATGAAATTTACATCAATGTGCCTTCACAAGAAGCAACTGCCAGCTCTACAAACACTGCTGTGCTCCCACAGATAGATCGAGCTGCGTCTGGCTACTTCATCAACTTCGATGACTTTTCTTCAGATTCAAGTGAACCAAAGCAAACGCCACCCATTTCTAAGAAAGAACAATTTCGACAATTCTATCTCTGGCTGAAAAAGACTTACTTTGTGTCCCCTGGCTGCATCTTTGGCTTGCATTAGGGATCCTGTTCCTGTTAATTTGGATTGGTATAGTAACTTCGGTGGTGGAGAAGAAAAAGCGGGACCTAAAGCAATACTTAACAGCAAGGGTATTAGGTATGGGCGGTAGTTGGGTCAATCACCTATATGGGGTCCAGAGGGCACTGAAAAATATGCCAAGAAAATCCTTGGGAGGACGTACTCCCTATGAGATCCTGTTTGGGACAAGAATGTGGCTACTTGACCTCGATTGTGCCAGCACAGTGGCGGATGTAAAACCATTTGAATTGAATGATCTTTTGCCAGCTCTACAAACACTGCTGAGCTCCCAAAGATAGATCGAACTGCGTCTGGCTACTTCATCAACTTCAATGACTTTTCTTCAAATCCAAGTAAACCTGAGCAAACGCCACCCATTTCTAAGAAAGAACAATTTCGACAATTCTATCTCTGGCTGAAAAATACTTACTTTGTGTCCCCTTGGCTGCATCTTTGGCTTGCATTAGGGATCCTGTTCCTGTTCATTTGGATTGGTATAGTAACTGTCTTTTTCCTACTACTGAATGGATATTACCTCCCACAATGCTCTGCAGTACAACCTGTGAACTTGGTCTTGAAACCACATATGTCATCACACCGTGAACAGAGAGACCTGTCCCTAGTGAACATTTCAGCAGTTTCAGTACCGGATGGTATAGTTTGGGATAGGGTTTCATATGATGTATTTGGTCCCACCGAACATTTGAAAATTCCACACGTGTTCAAAATCTCAATGAATGACTTCATTACCCCAAGTACACTCTCTGATTATTGGAAAATTGAGACTGTAAATACTATGCTTTCAGATTTAGAACAATCTGCTGCATTTTCTTACTAGGAATTGTATGAAGATACACCTGACTACGATAGCATGTTTTGTTACCAGCATTATGGTCATCTCTTTTTGCACAGAGCTAGTGTTCCACACACTGTAAACACTTAACATCAATGGAAACATTGCCCAACACCACCGAAAGGTAGTTCTGCCACATTCTCACAGAAATTTGCATACTTTTCAGGGTTCAATACATCAGACCCAATGTCATACTACTATAAATTAGTACAGACGAATGCAACTGCAAAGAAAATGATGCTGACTAACACTAAGCTCATATATTCAGCACCTTTCATCGCCCAACTGTCCATATAAGGTTTCGACTATTGGAGGGACACGATAGACACAAAATCCATCTGGGGGACGAAATACTGGCAGGTTCAGGGAACAGAGTCTTTATTTAGAGCTTGCCTCATACCGTTACAGATAATATTCCTGAACAAAACAGTGCAACAGACTATCTGCTACAGTTTTGCAAAAGTTAAAGACCTGAAAACACCATGCATGCCCTCGCTCATAACTATAGAAGGTATATTGAATGACACACTGATTAGTGAGGAGGCACTGGGTGCAATACTACAGAATGGTACATACAATTCTTCAGCTCCCAATTGGAAGGGATGGCTGGTTTGGCCTATCGACACAAATAGGTGTCAAGCAAGATTCAAGGGTAACACCAGGGGGTTTAATATCCATAGGCCTGACCCACGCTATGTGCACACAGACGATCCAGGGGTAGTGACTTCTTATAGTGTTGGGAAGTTGTGCCTAGAATGGCTAAAAACCTCAACACTACAACAGGTGAAACAACACTTGTCCCTTCTATCAGACAACATGGATCTTAGGGATCTCTTGTTAGGTCCCAAGAAACCGCGTAAGAAACGCTTCTTGTATGCAATCTACAATAAACTATGGAAAGTCTCCCAACAGGATGCTGCTGAGAGATTACGTGAAATTGATAGGATTAATCTCGAAAAGGCCCAGGCTGTGGTAGACAATGGTATGACAATACTTTCTTCATGTATTTATTCATTGGGCAACATTGTGTCCTCGGCAATCGACATAATGAAACAAGATTTGTCTATTCTACAACATGGGCAATCTTAATTGCGCTCCATTGTGCTTTTAAGCTGGACGCTGCAATCATTGTGTTCAGGCCACGTGCCATGGAAATACATTAACAGCACTAGTTTGTTTTTGGTTTACAATCTGACCGACAGACAGTTGACTATGGCACGCAGAGATGCAAAGTACACCATGCTGCTCATTGAGAAATTAGAGAAGTTACCTTTCACTGTAGCAGAGTCACCATCTACAGAAGGGTTAATTCATGGCTATATTAAACTGCCAATCACGACATTTCAGTTCCAATACTGCCTTAGATACATCCAAGCAGGCAGATACAAAGTGTTGGGTGAAGGGTTCATACAGGAAACCTGGGAGTTACCGTATAGATATAGGTGCAGGAATAAGGGCACTGAAGTTTTCTTAAGTGGTAAAGACTGCGGGAAGGCTTTAAGTGGGTCTTTAGTGTGCAAAGAAGTGTCGCTTCATGGAACGTGTAATGCGTCAAAAGCGAACTTATCTTGCTACTTGAAAGACTCCCCAGCTGCTGTAATTCATACGGTTTTTGAATTGCTTTCGAATGGAAGTTATTTAATGCTGAATGTTCAAGGCTGTTGTGGAATGGCGCCAGGCATCACATATCTAGTCACAGTAAATTTCAGGGTTGTTTGCTGTAAGCAAGTATTGTTTCCCCCGGCTTGCACAGTTAGGGAGGGCACCACTGTGGCCTTCATTGAATGTTTCCAGTATAAGGCTTGATTCGCTGAGCAGACTAAAAGCCATGTTGTTTCAACAAAATGTGGCCTTAACTTCAGCCCGAGAGACTTTTGATCTCCAGGTTGCAAGGTCTTCAGCAGAGATACAGGCCCTGGTCCGTACGAACTTCCAGATCAATTTCGGAGAAATGGTTCATCGTATCTTTAACATGTCTGATATGAGTGGGATCGTATACTTATTAAAGCAACTTGGATCAGGTCTCTTAACCACCTTTCAGACCATCTTCGGAGTAATTCCAGCCTTAATACACTCCGTACTTGGAAGCATTTTTGGAGGGCTTCCTTTGGTCCTGCTTTCGGTAGCGGGCATCCTGATTTTAATACTCTTGCTTCGCAATGGATGTCGCAATCCCTCACGAAATGGAGAAAACACTGCTTGAATGACGTTGTTGTGAGCGCATGGTGTTCTACCTGACTACGCCTCAGCTTCGATAGCTGAGTGAGCATTGGTTCCTGTCTTTCAGACCGGTCTGGCTAGACTGTGTCCTGCCTGTGTTCCGTTGCCCCTTTTGCGGATTCGGCTGCATGTTGGACCTGTGTCTGACACTTCCATCGGTTGCGCCGCCAGACACAGAAGCGCTACTGGCACCTTTGCAGGCCCACACCTGCAGTTGTTCACAGCGTATTCCCATGTTGACGATGGCATTTCTAGAGCCTCCAAGGGATGCTTCAGCTCCTGTTGGAAGGGATATCTGCTCTGCTTCAGAGGTTCAGGCATCGGTATCAGGTGTGCAGGCAACTAACTCTTCCCTGGCAGCTGCCGTGGGAACCAGAGATGACCACCTTTGCTCATTGGATATGATACTAGAAGTTCTTGAGGGACTGCCATCTGCGGATACGATGTTCAGCGATGTTGAGTCTTCAGCTCAGGATTCTTAAAACAATCTGGCCTCTCCTGTGCTGGGAACCGTTTCACTACTTTTTAAACATTTACTAAAATTGAAGGTCGAAACTGACGTTGTTTTATTTATCTTCTCGGCTCTAACTGAGCGTCATGGCTTTCAAGGTGCTCAGTGCAATAATCAGAAAATATACAAGTTTAGAGGACCTTTTGAATGCCTTTTTAAGAGAAAAATGACTTTTTTATTATGGACATTTTTTCAGGCTTTTAAGAGCTTTTTAGTATGGTCGATTATAAATTATTTTTATGCCTTTTTCTAGCGTTAGCTTTATCATTACCTAGCTGACCTTGTTGACCTTTTGATGAGGAGTGGGAGTCATGTCCTTTAGGATAGTCCCGTCATGTATACCCCATTTTTACATACATTGTCCCATCCACACGACAATAACGATTCAAAACAGGTGAACTTTTACCTAGTAGCTTGATCCTGTCTCCTCGACACCAGGCTCTAAGTATTCTATCATAATCCCTTTACCTGACGTACATAAACATGTTCCCAGGCACAGCAGATTTATTCTGTATAAGGGTCACCACTTTTTCATCCTTGGCCAACAGTCAGCTGTGCATGATCACACTTGTTTAGAAAAGCATTGGTGATTGTTTTCAAAACATCCATGGTTGTTTTAAAAACATATCAATTCTAGAAAAAACCCTGGAGTGACCACTTTAGTATAAAAGACCCTCACCCCCCCCTACAAATTAGAGGAGAATTCCTTCCAAGCTGAGAATGGGGTCCTGCATGCAGAATCTCTGACAAGCAGCGGTCTGACATCCCTTGCGGGTTGTCATCCTCAACGAAGAGATGGGGCCCTTCATTCCCAACCATCAGGTGAGGGGCTGGTTCTTCCCTAGGGGTTTCTTGGCTACAGGTAAACATATCTATACGCATATACACTTACACATCCAGGTTAGGCTAGGTACATTTTAGCAAATTACTTAGGGCGCGCATTTTAGGAATATGCAAGTGCTACTGTTTTTATCTGAACTGTTTCTGTTCATCTTCTTAGCACTATGGTAGAAATGTATCTACTATTCACTATTTTGGTACTAGCAATCTCTTTTGTATGCTTCTGTCTCCTGATTGTCGCAGCACATATGTTTTACACAAGGTTGTCACTGCACCAGAAAAAGTCTTATTGAAACGTCCTAATCGCCATCCTGTGTATTTTCTGAGAGAAAGCAAGCACGAGTGTCTGAGCGAAACATACTGTACTGTTTTCCACGATCCCTGAGGAATCAGGGTTGTCATATTCAGTGGTTGCCAGAGACTACCTACACCACTGTAGAATACAGGGGGTGGTAGTGGCACTGTAGAGCTAGCTGATCTAACGGCTGACATCCTGTGGGGGTGTCCGAAGCGGTTGGGACACCAAGCCCTCAGCCAAGCCATCCAAAACGTGCAGGTCCTGGGGAACTCCTTGGAACTGCATGACAGCTCCAATAAAACTTTTTCGCAATTATAACTTGTGGAGCGTTTTTACTACCACACCTGCCCCAGTTGACGCCCCTCTGTGCTCCCCCTGATCCCCCCTCCCTGCTCTTGCTGACCTCCTGTCCATGCTCCCCCTGCCCCCTCACTGCTCCCCCTAACCCCCCTCCCTTCTACTGCTGACCCCCTTCCCTGATCTCGCTGACCCCCTCTGTGCTCCCCCTTCCTGATCTCACTGATCCCCCCTGTAACCCCACTCCCTGCTACCTCTAACCCCCAGCCCCTCCCCAGTCTGCACTCCCTCTGACCCCCCTTCCTCCCCCTACTCTTGCTGACCCCCCAAACCTCCTAGCTGCTCCCTTTGACCTCTCTACTCTTGCTGACCCCCCACCTGCTTCCTCTGACCCTCCTTCCTCCCCCGCTCTCTCTGACACCCTTCTTCCCCCTGCTCCCTCTGACCCCTCCTTCCTCCCTGACCCCCTTCCTTACCCCCCTCCCTGCTCCCTCTGACCCCCCTTTCACCTCCCTGCTCCCTCTGACCCCCTTCCTTCCCCTGCTCCCTCTGACCTTCTTCCTCCCCTCACTCCCGCTGACCCCCCTCTTCCCCCAGCTCCCTCTGACCCCCGCTCCCTCTGACCCCCTTCCTCCCCCGGCTCTCGCTGACCTCCCTTCCTCACCCCCGCTCCCTCTGACCCCTCTCCCTGATCACTCTGACCACCCCTTCCCCCCTTGCTCCCCCTCCCTCTGACCCCCCTTCCTCCCCCCAACCCCCAGCCCCTCCCCTGTCTGCACTCCCTCTGCCCCCCTCCCTGATCACTCTGACCCCCTCTTCCCCCAGCTCTCTCTGCTCCCCCTCCCCCCTTTCTCCCCCTGCTCCCTCTGAACCCCTGCCCCTCCGATGTCTGCACTCCCTCTGATCCCCCTTCCTTCCCCCTGCTCCCTCTGACCCCAGTCCCTCCCCTGTCTGCACTCCCTCTGACCCCCCTACCTGATCACTCTGACTCCCCCTTCCCCCTCCCTGTGACACCCTGCCCCTCCCCTGTCTGCACTCCCTCTGACCCCCTCCCTGATCACTCTGACCCCCACCCCTTCCCTCCCTGCTCCCTCTGCTCCCCCTTCCTCCCCCTGCTCCCTCTGACCCCCAGCCCCTCCACCGTCTGCACTCCCTTTGACCCCCTTCCTTCCCCCCCTCCCTCTTACCCCTAGCCCCTCCCCTGGCTGCACTCCCTCTGACCCCCTTCCATGATAAATCTGACTTCCCTCCCTCCTCCCTGTGACCCCCAGCCCCTCCCCTGGCTGCACTACCTCTGACCCCCCTCCCTGATCACTATGACCCCCCTTCCCCCTCCCTGTGACCCCCAGCCCCTCCCCTGTCTGCACTCCCTCTGACCCCACTCCCTGATCACTCTGATCCCCCTCTTCCCCCCTGCTCCCTCTGATCCCAGCCCCTCCCCTGTCTGCACTCCCTCTGACTTCCCTGATCACTCTGACCCTCCCTTCCCCCTGATCCCTCTGCTCCCCTCCCCCTCCCTCTGACCCCCCTCCCTGATCACTCTGACCCCCTCTTCCCCTGCTCCTCCTTTCTACCCCCTCCCTCTTCCCCCCCTGTCTGCACTCCCTCTGCTCCCCCTTTCACCACCTCCCTCTGACCCCCCGTCCTCCCCTCTGCTCCCACTTCCTCCCTTCAGCTCCTTCTGACCCCCAGCCCCTCCCATGTCTGCACTCCCTCTGAACCCCCTCCCTGATCACTATGACCCCCAGCCCCTCCCCTGTCTGCACTCCCTCTGAACCCCTTCCCTGATAACTCTGAAACCTACTCCCTGACCCCCCTTCCTTACCCCTGCTCCCTCTGACCCTCCAGCCCCTGCCCTGTCTGTACTCCCTCTGACCCCCCCCTTCATCCCCTCTGCTCCCTCTGCCCCCCAGCCCCTCCCGTCTGCACTCCATCTGAACCCCCTCCCTGATTACTCTGACCCCCCTCCCTGCTCCCTCTGACCCCCAACCCCTCCCCTTTCTGCACTCCCTCTGACCCCCAGCCCCTTCCCTGTCTGCACTCCCTCTGGCCCACCGCCTTGATCACTCTGACCCTCCTCCCTGCTTCCTCTGACCCCCAGCCTCTCCCCTGTCTGCACTACCTCTGAACCCCTCCCTGATCACTCTGACCCCCCTCTCTGCTTCCTCTTCCTCCCCCCTCTCTCTGACCCCTCTTCCTTCTCCCTTGCCCCCTCTTACCCCACAGCCCCTCCCCTGTCTGCACTCCCTCTGACCCCCTTTCATCCCCTCTGTGGTGTTCTGTTGATGGCAACAGAGTGCCACGTCGTGTATGTTCCGCATGGAATGTGGTGTGTGTCAGTTGGAGATTGCGGTCCTCTGCGTAGACCTGTTCCTGTGCTCTCCTTTCTGTTGTACTTGAATAAAATTACAACTTACCAGAACCCGCCTGCCGGCCCTCCTTTACATGTTGGCGACGACCGGACGAGCCTGCAGCGGCGCAATTCCAGCCAGACGTCTCCTGTTCCAGTGCGGAATTTTCTGGTTGCCTGCTCTGACTGAATACACCTGCTACTGGTTGCGGTAAGGCGTGTCGGGCTGGGAGAGCACAGCGATACCCTGGGTTGTGGTACCGTTACTTCAACCCAGGTTTAAGGAATTTCACCCCGACCATCAATGGTTCCTGCGGCAGGGACAGCGCGCGAGGGATCCATTGTTCTTCGTTGCAGCTAGTCAGCCAGGCACAGCGCACGAGGGAGCCATTGTGCTTATACACAGTAGTCGGCCTCGACTTCAGCGTGCATAGCACGTGACCCCGTAGCGCCGTCACCGGCGTTCCGCCGTCTCCCAGGTTACCAGCTCAGGCAGAGACTTTCTTTTGAGATACGGCGTGCGCAGCTGTTCATTATGATATTTGGTGATGCGCACACCTACCAGCATAAGCGGCCATTTGCGCATTTGTCCTTGTTGACACTCGGTGATGCGCACACCTGCTGGCACTATTGGTGATTTCTTTTGGCATCCTTACTCGGTGGCACGCACACCTGTGTACACTTACAGATATTGTAATACCCCTCTATCTTTTGCGTGTCATTTCAAGGTACGGTGATTCGCACTCCTCCAAGCCATTAGTTCCCAACTTCCAGCGTGTCATTTTCTATTACACGGTGATACACACACCCTACTAACTCAAACCTTGTGCACAACAGTACAGAACAATAATATTGTATTCTGTCAGCTGTGGATTTTTTTTTCTTCGCTTTAATCCCTTTCTGTCTCATTTTGCGCATTTGGCACAATTTTATACAGTGCACAAAATGTGCGCGCAAACTTTCTCACTAACTCCACCCTTGCCATTTTTACCTACTCGGGGGGAACCACCCATGAAATGGCCAGAGTGGAAGGAGTACTTTCTAAATTATATAAGTGCCATTGAGGAAGAAGTATCCGATGAGTTTTCACTGGAAAGGAAGAAGAAAATACTGTTACATAATTTGGGACCAGAAGGGTTAAGAGTCTTAAATCAGATGGAGAAGAAAGCTAGATCAGCTACAGGGCAAAATGTGTTTTTAATTGCATTGGAAGATTTAGACAACTATTACCAACCCACTGTTTGTGCAGCCATAGACAGATTTAATTTCTTCCAAAGGAAACAAGGCAAGTTAAAACCTATTGATTACTATGTCTCAGCGCTCAAGAAATTGGCCATTTCCTGCAAATTTGGTGTTCTACACGACAAACTTGTGAGAGACCAAATCATCATGCACACCAATGACTCGAACCTTCAGGAGAGACTATGGGTGAATTGTGATGCATCTCTTAAGGATATTATTGTAATTGCAAAAAAAAAGTGAAATGTCTAGGTGTGCCAAAGCAGTAGTGAATTCCTCAACCAGTTCTGAGTTGAGCAGCAGTAGTGGTGGGGTTGTATGCAAAATCACTAATAAGGGCAAAAGCAAGGAAGTTGAAACTTTTAAGAGGAAATCGGAAGAATTTTCAAGGGAGAAAAATTGGTGTTGTTACAGGTGTGGTAGTAAGGAGCACCTTGCTAAAGACAAGGGATGTCCTGCTTTACAAGTTAAGTGTCTTTATTGCGGCATCGTTGGCCATTTTGCTAAGGTATGCAGACGGAAAATTAAAAAACGTCATGTAGTAAAATTAATTGCTGACAAATCTGAATCCGAACAATCGGATGAGGATAATCTTGAATCTGGGAGTGTGTTGTGTATTGAAGCTCCTGTTCTTAATTTAGAAAGGTGTTCCAAGTCCACACCGACATGTGATATGTTGATTGGAGGGGTTGGAATTGCCATAGTAGCGGACTCTGGTTCGCCGTATGCCATCATAAATGAGAGTGTATGGCAAAAGAAATTCGTACCAACCCTGGGTGGATGTTTAACTGACTCAGATATACATCTGGTTACTTTTACTGGACAGAAAATACCTGTGTTGGGCTTTAGAGAACTCAATTTCGAATTCAAAGGCAGATGTACCAACAGCAAGTTGTACATTGCAGAAGTGGGACCGTCGGTCCTGGTTGGGTAGACCAGAAAGCTCTGGGAATAATACTCAATCCTAATGGAATTGACCAGGTTCTTTCGCTGGACGCACTTGAACGCAATACTGTAGAGGAGTCAAAATGCACTTATCCCAGTGTATTCTCAGGCACTGTTGGCAAACTTAAGGACTTTGTGCATCGTATTGTGCTCAACAAAAGAGTAGAACCTGTTTGTCACAAGGCTCGGAATATACCCCTTAGTGTGAGGGAGGAAGTCGCTGTAGAACTTGAGGGGTTATTAAGGAAAGGGTTTATTGAACCTGTAGAATGCTCAGAATGGCTTGCTCCCTTGGTTGTGGCTCGCAAGGGCAATGGGAAGATCAGGCTTTGCATTGATTTAAGGGACTTAAACAAAAGGATTTTGGTGGGCAAGTTTCCCCTGCCTAAAATAAATGAGCTACTTAGCCTTACCAGGGGAGTCAAATGGTTTTCCACCATAGATTTGTCTTCAGCATACCACCAAATGGAATTGCACCGTGAGAGTAAAGATTTTACTGCTTTTGTAACACCCATGGGATGTTTTAGGTTCATACGCATGCCTTTCGGGCTCGCATCCGGCGCAGCTGTATTTCAAAGGTTGATGCATCGCCTCTTTAAGGACTTCCAGGACGATATCCTTATTATGGGAAAAAGTAAGGAGGAGCATGATGCTACTTTGCATTCAGTCTTGGTTAAGCTGAGAGACAGTAGGCTCACAGCTGAAGTAGAAAAATGCAAATTCTGCAGACACTCTGTCTCTTACCTTGGGCACGAAGTGACTGACAAGAGTGTGTTTCCTAAAAGCAATACCATTAAAGCAATTGAGGAAGCTCCAGCTCCTACTACTGAGGATGAAGTATGATCCTTCCTGGGTTTAGCCGAGTTCTATTCAAAATTTGTTAGGGACTTTGCTGAAAAAACGTTTGGTATGAGACAACTGCTGAAAGTGCGTCAAGAGTTTGTTTGGAATTAAGGTTTGCAGAATGAGTTAATGGGTATTAAAAAAAGACATCTGTAATGCGGTTCCTTTGCAAGTTTTTGACACCAAGTCCCACACCTTTTTTACCACAGATGCAAGTGGTAAGGGGTTAGGAGCAGTTTTATCCCAAGTGTCGGCAGATGGGAAGGAAAGAACCATTTCGTTTGCTTCAAGATCTCTCACTGAATCTAAGTATTCAGTGATTGAGAAAGAAATGCTGTCCTGTGTATGGGCTACTAAGAAATTCAGACAGTATTTATGGGGGACCAAGCTCACCATACGCACGGACCACAAGCCGTTAGTTAAGGAGTTAACTACAGAGGGTGCCGGGAGAGCTACTCCATGTATAGCTACGATGTCACTGAATTTATTGGATTATGCTCATGAAGTTACATATTTACTGTTAGAAATGGGATCTCTAGTTGGCAAGGGCTTGCACCTTTGTCCAAGTAGGGACCCTTCTTCCTAGTCAGGGTAAGGGTTGTTACACTCGTGAAGTAACCCCTGCTCACCCTCGTGGTAGCTTGGCACGAGCAGTCAGGCTTAATTCAGAGGCAGTGTGTAAAGCATTTGCACATAACCAACAGTAATACAGTGTAAGCACTACAAACGGACACCACACCAGTTTAGAAAAATAACCAATACTTTATATACTCAAGACAAGACCAATTACGACAAAAATCCACAATACTATACTTTACGAATGAATACTTGATACGTTAACTTCTTCTTTGCAGGAATAGCACAAAAGCAAAGTTCGTGCGAGTCGGTAGCTCCGTCCGAGCCTACCGTGATGCTGAAAACCCCAGAGTCTAACAGTTCCAGCCGACCGCGTCGATACGGGCCAGCAGAGTCATGAACAGACTCGGTTACAGTACCTTTCTCGTTGTGGCTGGTACGGAGTGTACGAGCCGGTCGGCGTTCGTCGCGGTTGCGGTGCAAGACGGAGCGATGCAAGGTGCGGTGTCCCTCGATGCGGTGCAGGCAGCGGCTCGATGAGCGTCGTGTAGACGGAGTCGGTGAGTCCAAGGCGTGCGATGCAGGGCGAGACGGTGCTCGATGCGGTGCTGACAGGTTGCGATGCAGGCGACCTAGCCGGAGTGCGGGAGCTGGCGTCGGACAGCGGTGCGAGTCGGAGCGGTGCGTCGCAGGCGTGCGAGCGGTGCCCCAAATGCGGTGCGGTCTCGACTCTTGAGCCAGTTGCAGCGACAGTGTCGGTCTGGTCCGGCTGGCCCAGTGAAGCGATGCGATGCGAACTGCGGTGCCCACAGGTCACGGTGCAAGCAGCGGCTCGATGTTGGCGGCGTCGGACGTCGCCCACGGTGAGACCAGGGTTGCGATGCGAAGCGGGCGATGCGGTCTGCGGTGCAAACAGGTCACCGGCCAGGGATGGATTCGGTTGACGGAGTCGGTTGCAGTTCCCTTCCTCTGTGGTGACTGAAACAGCGTTCCAGAAGCGGTACCCAGAGGCTTGTGAAGTCTTTGTAGTCCCTGAGACTTCTTAACAGGAGGCCAGCTCGGTTCCAGGCCCTTGGAGATACTCAGCACAAGTTTGTAGAAAGTTCAGTCCAGTCCTTTCACTGCCCAAGGCAGAAGCAGCAGCTGCAGGCCAACCCAACAAAGCAACAACACAGCAAAGGGGCAGTACTCCTCCTGGCAGCTCTTCCAGCGCTTCGTCTTGGCAGGTTCTTTGATTCCAGCGAGATCTAAATTCATGGGGTCAGGGCCCCAATATTTATATCCCAAATTCCTTTGTTCTCTGAAGGCAGAGAGGCCTTTGCCTAGTCCAAACCAGTTCTGGAGCACTTTGTTGACAAGTCTCCGTCCCTTCTTTCAGTGAGTAGGCCAGGGACATCAGACGCACCACAGGAGGTGGAGCCAGCATTGTGGAGGGAAGGCACTGTCCTATTCAGGGCCCAGGTGCGACCCCTCCCACCCATCTACAGGTCGATCTGGCTATTCAGCCCTGCGCTGACTCACCCTGTCTCCTGGAATCCCCCAGCCCCTGTCACTCACATTCCAGACAAGGAATACACAACCTCGCAGAGGCAGGCTTGGATGGTTAGACAAGAAAATACCCACTTTCTAAAAGCGGTATTTTCAAACACAGAATGTTAAAACCAACTTCACTAAAAGCTGCATTTTATCATTCTGAGTCCAGGCATACTAAACTCGAATCTCTACCATGTTCCCGGGGTCAGTTAGGATTATATACTGTAATAATCAAAACCGCCCGTTCTGGCCTAGGGGAACAGGTAGCCTTGCAATAGTGAAAAACGAACTAGGCTGTAATTCACTATCAGGACATGCCGCACACACCCGGGCATGTCCTACCTTTCGCGTACAACGCACCCTGCCCACAGGGGTACCTTGGGCCTACCTTAGGGGTGACTAACATGCAGCAAAGGGAAGGGTTAGGGACTTGCAAGTGTGTGCACTTGCCAAGTCGACATGGCAGCCCCAGGCCGCGCACAGGCTCTGCGATGGCAGGCCCGAGTTACACTTTACGGGCTGTTTGCGTGGGTGGCACAATCCAGTGCTGCAGCCCACCAACAGCATTTGGTCTATAGGCCCTGGCACTCGTAGTGCACTTTACAAGGGACTGACACATAAACCAAATAGGCCAATCATGGAAACACCAATCCATAACACATTTTATACAGGAGCACTTGCACTTTCCCACTGGACCGCAGTGAGGAAAGTGCGCAGAATCATCACACCAGCAAAACGGAGTCAAAACCGGGAGGTCAGAAAGCAAAAAGTCAGGGAAACACGCCAAAAGATGCCAAGTCTAACACATGTCCCCTCCAGCTGAAAGTAGGGAGAACTACCCAACCCCATTGGAGTTCTCTTCACTAAGGCGGAAGAACCTGGACAGACCATCTGCGTTGGCGTGTTCTGTACCAGGACGGTGTTACACCGTAAAGTCCATTCCCTGTAGGGAGATGGACCACCTCAGCAGTTTTGGATTCTCACCCCTCATTTGCATCAACCATCTGAGGGGCCTGTGGTCTGTCTGAACCCGGAAGTGAGTCCCAAACAGGTATGGTCTCAACTTCTTCAGCGCCCAGACCACAGCAAAAGCTTCCCTTTCTATGGCACTCCACCTCTGTTCCCTGGGAAGTAGTCTCCTGCTAAGGAAGACTACAGGCTGATCCAGGCCCTCTTCGTTCAGTTGTGAGAGCACCGCTCCCACACCATGCTCTGAAGCGTCAGTCTGCACGACGAATTCCTTGGAGAAGTCGGCTGCCTTGAGCACGGGCGCCGTGCACATGGCTGCCTTCAGGGCATCAAAAGCTTTCTGGCAGGACTCAGTCCAGATCACTTTCCTGGGCTGCCTCTTAGAGGTCAGCTCTGTTAAGGGGGCAACGATGGTGCCATAGCCCTTAACAAATCTCCTATAATAGCCGGTGAGACCTAAGAAGGCTCTCACCTCTGTCTGGGTCTTGGGGGTTCCCAAGCCAGAATGGTGTCAATCTTGGGCTGTAGGGGCGCCACCTGGCCGCTTCCTACCTGGTGTCCCAAGTACACCACAGAACCCTGCCCGATCTGGCACTTACTGGCCTTGATCGTGAGGCCTGCACCTTGCAGAGCCCTCAACACTTTCTCAAGGTGCTGTAAATGTTCTTCCCAGCTGGAACTGAACACAGCAATGTCATCCAGGTAGGCGGCACTGAAATCCTCCAGCCCAGCCAACACCTGATTGACCAACCTCTGAAAGGTGGCAGGGGCATTCTTCAACCCAAAGGGCAGCACCCGGAATTGGTAATGACCTTCTGGGGTTGAGAATGCTGATCTCTCCTTGGCCCCATCGGTTAAGGCAATCTGCCAGTACCCAGACGTTAAATCAAACGTGCTGAGGAACCGGGCAGCTCCCAACCGATCAATGAGCTCATCAGCTCTGGGGATGGGGTGCGCGTCAGTCCTGGTGACGGCATTGAGCCCACGGTAGTCCACACAAAACCGGAGTTCTGGAGTGGCACCGGGCGCCGCAGCCTTTGGGACCAAGACCACTGGGCTGGCCCAAGGACTGTGGGAGGGCTCAATCACCCCTAACGCCAACATCTTAGAGACCTCCCCCTTGATGCTGGCTCTGACCCGGTCAGTCAACCTGTAAATCTTGTGCTTCACAGGATGGCTGTCACCAGTGTCCACGTCATGGGTACACCAGTGAGTAACACCGGGGGTCAGAGAGAACAGTGGGGCGAACTGTCCCAACAACTGGCGACAGTCCCCCTTCTGCTCCTGAGTCAGAGTAGGGGAGAGGATCACACCCTCTACTGACCCATCATGCTCCTTGGTAGACAGGAGGTCAGGGAGAGGCTCGCTCTCCTCTTCCACCCCATCATCTGTCGCCAAGAGCATACTCACTTCGGACCTCTCGAAGTGGGGCTTGAGGCGGTTCACGTGAAGGACCCTCAAAGGGTTCCTTGGAGCCTGCAAATCCACCAGGTAGGTGACGTCACTTTTGCGCTCCTTTACCTCATATGGCCCAGTCCACTTGTCCTGCAAGGCACAAGGTGCCACTGGGGCCATAACCCACACTTTCTGCCCAGGTTGAAATTCGACCAGAGTGGCGTTCTGGTCATACCATCTCTTCATTTCTTCCTGGCTTGCTTCTAGGTTCGCCTGAGCGAGTTTCCTGAAGCGGGCAGTTTGGTTTCTAAAGGCCAGCATGTAGCTAAATACATCCTGGGGAGTTTTCCTGGGAGCTGCCTCCCAGCCTTCCTTTACCAAACTCAGAGGTCCTCTGACAGGGTGGCCATACAGGAGCTCAAAGGGGCTGTACCCAAGAGACTTCTGAGGCACCTCCTGTACGCAAAGAGCAGGCATGGCAAGAGGACGTCCCACTTACGCCTCATGGGTTCTGTTAGACCCTTGATCATGCCTTTCAAGGTCTGGTTGAATCTCTCCACCAGACCGTTTCCTTGTGGGTGGTAAGGAGTGGTGAACTTGTAGGTTACACCACACTCCTTCCACAGGGATGTCATATACTTCGATATGAAATTGGTCCCCCTATCGGAAACCACCTCTCTGGGGAATCCCACACGGGAAAAGATCCCCATTAACGCCCGGCCCACCACTGGCGCCGTCGTTGTCCTGAGAGGATTGCCTCCGGGTACCGGGTGGCATGGTCCACCAAGACCAGGATGTACCTGTTGCCCATGGCTGTCTTGGGATCCAGTGGCCCCACTATATCCATCCCTACCCTTTCAAAGGGTGTTCCAACTACAGGAAAAGGTTGGAGAGGAGCTTTGACCTTCCTCCCACTCTTACCACTTGCCTGGCAAGTTTGGCAAGACCTACAGTGTGCATCTGACTGCCTTCGCATTTGGGGCCAAAGAAGTGGGTGACAAGCCTGTCAAAGGTCTTGTCCTGCCCCAAATGTCCTGCCAAAGGCACGTCATGAGCCAGACCCAGTAGGAAGGTCCTGAAGTGCTGGAGTACCACCAGCACACGGGCTGACCCAGGCTCAGCAACCTTAGGCTCACTGTATAGGAGACCGCTCTCCCAGTAGATCAGATGTGACCCGGACTGATTACCAGCTGCCTGGTCTGCAGCCTGCCGCCGCAGACCCTCCAGAGTAGGGCACTCGTTCTGCTCCCTGCAGAACTCCTCCTGGTGGGACCCCCTTCTTGCTGCCAATGGGTCAGCTCAGAGATGTCTCCCAGTTCGGCTACTTGCTCCCCTGTAGGCACCGGGCGTCCCCTCGAGGTCCGCCTCCTCCCGGTCCGTGGGAACTTCGGGGGCCGGTTTCCGCGCCCCTGCCCTTTCTCTTGGCAGGGACTTGGGCCACTGTTTCAGGCTCCAAGTCCTCTTGATCACCCTTTCTGGCTGCCATTGACCGAGTAGACACGCATGCCCACTCTGGCAACCCAAGCATCTCCAAGTGAGACCTGAGCTCAACCTCCTTCCACGAGGTCTGCTCCAGGTCGTTTCCTAGCAGACAATCTACAGGCATGGTGGGGCTCACAACCACCCTCAAGGGACCTGAGACCCCCCCCCATTCAAAGGGAACCTGCGCCACCATACACTGGCGCTCAGAGTTGTCGACAGCAACTACTTGGTGGTATGCTCCTGGGACTACTTGCTTCTCAGACACCAGGTGACACCGGACTGAGGTCACACTGGCTCCAGTATCTCTGAGAGCCTCTACCCTGTTCCCATTAATGGTCACCCAGGTGCTATATTTCTTTGTGTCAGGGGGCACCTGGTTTCCTGGGACCATCTCACTGTCCCCTAGTGAGACAAGGGTCATTTCCGCGGGATCCCCACCCTCCTGTGGGCACCCCTCCTCCCCAAGCGCTACACTAGCCAACACTTTGGACTGTCCACCGGTGGGTGGCTGTGTCCCCTTCGGGCACTTGGGGTCCCCCTTAAAGTGACCTACCTGGTCACATGCATAACACTTGCGGGGGCCGGTCTCAACAGGCTTCCCTGTAGAGACCCCTTTCTTCTTATCACCGGGGGCTGGGAACCTTTACCCTGGGTACTAGTTTGGGGCCCTTTAGAGAACTCCTGTGCTTTACCCTTGTCCCCCCACCTTTCTGCTGGGGACCCTGCCCACCTTTGGCTGAGTCTCCCCCAAACGCTTTCTTGTGGACCCTGGTACTCACCCAGCGGTCCGCTTCCATAGCAAGCTTCCTGGGGTCAGTTAGCTTACTATCAACTAGGTGCTGGCGCAGATCTGCAAAACATAGACTAGACAAGTGCTCCCATGCAATCAAGTTGTAGAGCCCCTGAAAATCTGTTACACTACTGCCCTTCACCCAACCATCCAGAGACCTGCAGAACACATCCACACATTCCAACCAAGTGTTGGCATCAGACTTCTTACTGGACCTGAACTGATCCCTGTACTTTTCAGGAGTAAGACCATACTTCGTGAGAAGGGCATCCTTCATGTCAGCATAGGTGAGGTGATACCCCTTACCCAAAGCTATCAGAGCATCCCTTGCTTCTTCCGGGAAAAGTGGCCACAATCCTGCTCCCCAATTCTCCTCAGGGACCCCATTCATGTGTATGGCTGCCTCATAACCCTGAAACCACCTTTGTATGTCATCCCCCTTCTTGAACTCCTTGCCTACGTTCTTGGGAATGTGCACAATCCTGTCTGCCTTTCTGGACGAATTGCTGCCACCATCTGAGCCTGACTTACTCCTAAGTTCTAGCTCCTTCAGTTCTCTCTCATGCTCTAAGAGCATCTTCCTCTCCTCTATGGCCAATCGCTTCTCCTCCCGCTCACTCTCCAGTCTGAGCTTCTGCAGCTCAAACTGCCTTGCCTCCCGCCTGTCCTCCAGCTCCTCTGGGGACAGACTGCTGCTGCCTGACCTGGCGGGTTCCCCCCTACCCAAAAGCACATCCACCCTAGAAATAGGCTCCTCCGCCTCCTCACTGAGATCACCAGGCTGCCCATTGGCATGTCTGGCTGCAACCCAGGCCCTCAGCGCCTTCTGTAGCTCCTTCTTCCTTGTGAGGCCTTTAATTTGGACTTTCAAGTTTTTACAAATCGCTCGTAACTCCTTTACGGCGTAGGATTCCAACCTGTCCTCCTCAAAGATAACTTCCAGAGATGCAACGGATGATGCAATTGATTCAGGCATGACAAAAGTCGTGAGTTGAAAACTGGCAAGATCAAAAATAGGCCAAAAGAAAAAGAACCAGTATGTGGTACGTAATGGTCTGCGATATGGTAGTAGTGCACACCAATCACTGTAAGTCAAGTGCAAACACAAGTCCTATCCTCACCGCTGACAACCAATGTTAGAAATGGGATCTCTAGTTGGCAAGGGCTTGCACCTTTGTCCAAGTAGGGACCCTTCTTCCTAGTCAGGGTAAGGGTTGTTACACTCGTGAAGTAACCCCTGCTCACCCTCGTGGTAGCTTGGCACGAGCAGTCAGGCTTAATTCAGAGGCAGTGTGTAAAGCATTTGCACATAACCAACAGTAATACAGTGTAAGCACTACAAACGGACACCACACCAGTTTAGAAAAATAACCAATACTTTATATACTCAAGACAAGACCAATTACGACAAAAATCCACAATACTATACTTTACGAATGAATACTTGATACGTTAACTTCTTCTTTGCAGGAATAGCACAAAAGCAAAGTTCGTGCGAGTCGGTAGCTCCGTCCAAGCCTACCGTGATGCTGAAAACCCCAGAGTCTAACAGTTCCAGCCGACCGCGTCGATACGGGCCAGCAGAGTCATGAACAGACTCGGTTACAGTACCTTTCTCGTTGTGGCTGGTACGGAGTGTACGAGCCGGTCGGCGTTCGTCGCGGTTGCGGTGCAAGACGGAGCGATGCAAGGTGCGGTGTCCCTCGATGCGGTGCAGGCAGCGGCTCGATGAGCGTCGTGTAGACGGAGTCGGTGAGTCCAAGGCGTGCGATGCAGGGCGAGACGGTGCTCGATGCGGTGCTGACAGGTTGCGATGCAGGCGACCTAGCCGGAGTGCGGGAGCTGGCGTCGGACAGCGGTGCGAGTCAGAGCGGTGCGTCGCAGACGTGCGAGCGGTGCCCCAAATGCGGTGCGGTCTCGACTCTTGAGCCAGTTGCAGCGACAGTGTCGGTCTGGTCCGGCTGGCCCAGTGAAGCGATGCGATGCGAACTGCGGTGCCCACAGGTCACGGTGCAAGCAGCGGCTCGATGTTGGCGGCGTCGGACGTCGCCCACGGTGAGACCAGGGTTGCGATGCGAAGCGGGGCGATGCGGTCTGCGGTGCAAACAGGTCACCGGCCAGGGATGGATTCGGTTGACGGAGTCGGTTGCAGTTCCCTTCCTCTGTGGCGACTGAAACAGCGTTCCAGAAGCGGTACCCAGAGGCTTGTGAAGTCTTTGTAGTCCCTGAGACTTCTTAACAGGAGGCCAGCTCGGTTCCAGGCCCTTGGAGATACTCAGCACAAGTTTGTAGAAAGTTCAGTCCAGTCCTTTCACTGCCCAAGGCAGAAGCAGCAGCTGCAGGCCAACCCAACAAAGCAACAACACAGCAAAGGGGCAGTACTCCTCCTGGCAGCTCTTCCAGCGCTTCGTCTTGGCAGGTTCCTTGATTCCAGCGAGATCTAAATTCATGGGGTCAGGGCCCCAATATTTATATCCCAAATTCCTTTGTTCTCTGAAGGCAGAGAGGCCTTTGCCTAGTCCAAACCAGTTCTGGAGCACTTTGTTGACAAGTCTCCGTCCCTTCTTTCAGTGAGTAGGCCAGGGACATCAGACGCACCACAGGAGGTGGAGCCAGCATTGTGGAGGGAAGGCACTGTCCTATTCAGGGCCCAGGTGCGACCCCTCCCACCCATCTACAGGTCGATCTGGCTATTCAGCCCTGCGCTGACTCACCCTGTCTCCTGGCATCCCCCAGCCCCTGTCACTCACATTCCAGACAAGGAATACACAACCTCGCAGAGGCAGGCTTGGATGGTTAGACAAGAAAATACCCACTTTCTAAAAGCGGTATTTTCAAACACAGAATGTTAAAACCAACTTCACTAAAAGCTGCATTTTATCATTCTGAGTCCAGGCATACTAAACTCGAATCTCTACCATGTTCCCGGGGTCAGTTAGGATTATATACTGTAATAATCAAAACCGCCCGTTCTGGCCTAGGGGAACAGGTAGCCTTGCAATAGTGAAAAACGAACTAGGCTGTAATTCACTATCAGGACATGCCGCACACACCCGGGCATGTCCTACCTTTCGCGTACAACGCACCCTGCCCACAGGGGTACCTTGGGCCTACCTTAGGGGTGACTAACATGCAGCAAAGGGAAGGGTTAGGGACTTGCAAGTGTGTGCACTTGCCAAGTCGACATGGCAGCCCCAGGCCGCGCACAGGCTCTGCGATGGCAGGCCCGAGTTACACTTTACGGGCTGTTTGCGTGGGTGGCACAATCCAGTGCTGCAGCCCACCAACAGCATTTGGTCTATAGGCCCTGGCACTCGTAGTGCACTTTACAAGGGACTGACACATAAACCAAATAGGCCAATCATGGAAACACCAATCCATAACACATTTTATACAGGAGCACTTGCACTTTCCCACTGGACCGCAGTGAGGAAAGTGCACAGAATCATCACACCAGCAAAAACAGAGTCAAAACCGGGAGGTCAGAAAGCAAAAAGTCAGGGGAAACACGCCAAAAGATGCCAAGTCTAACATTTACCAATCAGGAAAAATGTAGTGGCGGATTTCTTGAGTAGATCACCTGTTGGAATTTTAGAAGTCGCTGGTAAAGTGGATGTTTGGGACGACTGTAGCTTGGCGTGCGTTGATTCAGAATCTGCCAAGCAAGCCATTATGTTGGAGGATTGGCAATCTGCGTATGCTGATGATGAGATTTTGGATAAAGTTAAGGAATACATTTTGTTTGGTTGGCCCAAAAAATGTGATGCTGTGGAGGGGTGTAAGAGTTTCTGGGAGTTGAGAGAAGAGTTATCTGTGTCGGATTTGGGATTCATTGCACGTGGTAACAGGATTGTTCCTCCCATTAATTTACATATGAAAATTTTGGAATCAAACCACAAGGGGCATTTGGGCATTGTGAAATCCAAGCAAAGGGTCAAGTCTGGGTATTGGTGGCTTGGTATTGACGCAGAAATGGAAAGGTTTGTGAGAAATTGCACTCATTGTGCATCTGCTGACAAGTCTCAGAAAATGCTTAGACCACCTTTAGGTGATGTTGAACTACCTTCTGGACCGTGGTGCAAATTGTCTATCGATATTCTGGGTCCAATTTTAGATAAAGATGGGACCGCTAAATGCATTGTAGTGTTATTTGACTTATTCTCGTAATGGCCGGAACTAGAATTCTTGGAAAAAGTTGATTCTGTAAGCGTTGTGAAGTTTTTAGAGAAGACTTTCCTAAGAGAGGGATTCCCAAATCCCTTTTGAGCGACAATGGTTCACAATTTACAGCGAAATTGTTTGGGGATTTTTTGTCTAGGAATGGCATTAAGGAAAGGAAAACTCCTGTTTACTGCCCTGCTTGTAATGGAGCTGTTGAACGCTTCAACAGAGTCATTATGGGGAGTGTCCAGGGTGCCATCAATGCTGGAAGAATTGGGAAGTAGAACTTAACAAAATGGTTTGGGCACACAGGATTACCCCTACTGTCACTGGTTTTAGTCCTTTTAAAATTCTGAGAGGGAGAGAGCCTTACACCAAGGTCAATGTTGTGTGGATGTCCCAAAAATACCAGACCAAATGGTCACTTGTTGTGGTCAGAAACAATTTAGAGAAAGCACATGAAATCTACAAGACTTACTATGAGCAGAGGAACAATGTCAAGGATTGTGTTCTTAAAAAGGGGATTTGGTGTGTGTGAAGCTGTGTGGCAAAGTGCGTAAGGGAGACAGTCATTTTTCTCCTCTGTTAGAAGTTATGGAGGTGTTTAAGTGCTCGGCTAAACTGAGTGATGGAAAAGTTTGGCATCTCAGCAACCTTTCTAAGTGTAACAGTATTTTGTCTTGGCAAAATAATAGAGTTGGATCTTCCAATTCTTGGTTGTTGGATGAATGGGATGAGTCAATCTTAGGTGATTCCCTTGTGTCTTCTTCTTCTTCTGCTTTAGCTTCCTCTGTTGTTCCTGTTGCCGGATTGCCAGTGGGTACAGAGATTATACCTTCTCAGGGTGAGTCCGCGGAGGTGGATACACCAGTTGTAGGTAATAGTAGGGTCACCAGGTAGGGTAGAGTGGTAACCATGCCAGCTAAACTAATGGATTATGTTACTATGCATTAAGGTGTTGTTTTACATTGTCCTGTAGTTCACCTTTTTCCTATAGTTCCTTCCTCCCTCATATTCCCATGTTTTCCCCACCCTTTACCATTGTTACTACTAGCTAAACTTCTTCATTTTGAATATTATTAAGGGGGGAAGGTGTGTGGTGTTCTGTTGTCATGGAACTATGGCAACAGAGTGCAACATTGTGTATGTTCCAACTGGAATGTGGTGTGTGTCAGTTGGAGATTGTGGTCCTCTGCGTAGGACCTGTTCCTGTGCTTTGCTTTCTGTTGTACTTGAATAAAATGACAACTTACCAGAATCCGCCTGCCGGCCCTCCTTTACACCCTCTGACCCCCAGCCCCTCCCCTCTCTGCACCTCCTCTGAACCCCCTCCCTGATCACTCTGACCCCCCTCCCTGCTCCCTCTGACCCCCCCAGCCCCTCCCCTGCCTGTACTCCCTCTGACCCCCCTCCTGCTCTACCTGACCCCCAGCCCCTCCCCTGTCTGCACTCCCTCTGACCCCCTCCCTGCTCCCTCTGACCCCCCATCCCCTCCCCTGTCTGTACTCCCTCTGACCCCCCCTCCCTTTGAGCCCCTCTGTTGTATAGTACATTTCCTTTTGTACATTGTATTTCCCTTTAAGTGTACGTGGGCAGAGCGAGGCATGGAATGCTCATGTGGTTCCTTCAGGGATTCCAATCCAGGGCATCAGTTGTTACCGGTGTCCTGGAGTGGAAGCCGTGCTGCCTGGCTCTCGCCTGTTTCCTCCGTTTACTTGGAATAAAGCTTTGGAGTTATATTGAGTCTCTGTCTTCATTACAATTGGCGACGAGGATGGGATACGAACCCACGCGTGCAAAGCACAATTTTGAGTCGGTGGAAGACTATTTTAATCATGGTAATGTACGATCTGGTTTGGCTTCTGATGGTGTTCATGGTAATGAATTGATGGAAGGCAATCAGAGTATCACAGATTTTGGGCAACATGATCAGGAGAACATTCTTATCCCAGAGGAAGCTTCTTCTGTAAGGGAGGAGGAGGGGTTTCCGGGTACCATTGAATCGAGTACCATTGAACCTGTTGGGGGAAGTGTGGGCACGGGCGACAATGGTAAGAGGAAGAGAGTCCTTCCCGGTTGGCTAAAAGAATATGTAATGTAATTTCTATGTATTTCTTTGTTTCATTTCCGTTGATTTATACATTCTTATTGTTTCTTTTGTATTTTGGGTTATACTCTTTTTGTGTTGTAAGGAGGGGGGATGTGTTGTATAGTACATTTCCTTTTGTACATTGTATTTCCCTTTAAGTGTACGTGGGCAGAGCGAGGCATGGAATGCTCATGTGGTTCCTTCAGGGATTCCAATCCAGGGCATCAGTTGTTACCGGTGTCCTGGAGTGGAAGCCGTGCTGCCTGGCTCTCGCCTGTTTCCTCCGTTTACTTGGAATAAAGCTTTGGAGTTATATCGAGTCTCTGTCTTCATTACACCCTCCCCTGTCTGTACTCCCTCTGACCCCCCTCCCTTTGAGCCCCTCCCCTGTCTGCACTCCCTCTGACCCCCCTCCCTTTGAGCCCCTCCCCTGTCTGCACTCCCGCCGACCCCCCTCCCCTCCCTCTACCCCCCCTCCCTCTGACCCCCATCCAGCCCCTCCCCTGTCTGCACTCCCTCTGACCCCCTCCCTGCTCCCTCTGACCCCCTCCCCTGTCTGCACTCCCTCTGACCCCCCTCCTGCTCCCTCTGACCCCCTCCAGCCCCTCCCCTGTCTGCACTCCCTCTGACCCCCCAGCCCCTCCCCTGTCTGCACTCCCTCTGACCCCCCTCCTCTCCTCTCCCTCTGACCCCCTCCCTTTGAGCCCCTCCCCTGTCTGCACTCCCTCTGACCCCCTCCCTTTGAGCCCCTCCCCTGTCTACACTCCCTCTGACCCCCCTCCCTCCCTCAGAGCCCCTCCCATGTCTGCACTCCCTCTGATCCCCCTTCCCCTCCATCTGACCCCCCTCCCTTTGAGCCCCTCCCCTGTCTGCACTCCCTCTGACCCCCCGTCCCCTCCCTCTGACCCCCTCCCCTGTCTGCACTCCCTCTGACCCCCCTTCCCCTCCCTCTCCCTCTGACCCCCTCCAGCCCCTCCCATGTCTGCACTCCCTCTGATCCCCCTTCCCCTCCATCTGACCCCCTCCCTTTGAGCCCCTCCCCTCTCTGCACTCCCTCTGACCCCCTCCCCTGTCTGCACTCCCTCTGACCCCCCTTCCCCGCCCTCTCCCTCTGACCCCCTCCAGCCCCTCCCATGTCTGCACTCCCTCTGATCCCCCTTCCCCTCCATCTGACCCCCTCCCTTTGAGCCCCTCCCCTCTCTGCACTCCCTCTGACCCCCTCCCCTGTCTGCACTCCCTCTGACCCCCCTTCCCCGCCCTCTCCCTCTGACCCCCTCCAGCCCCTCCCATGTCTGCACTCCCTCTGATCCCCCTTCCCCTCCATCTGACCCCCTCCCTTTGAGCCCCTCCCCTCTCTGCACTCCCTCTGACCCCCTCCCCTGTCTGCACTCCCTCTGACCCCCCTTCCCCGCCCTCTCCCTCTGACCCCCTCCAGCCCCTCCCATGTCTGCACTCCCTCTGATCCCCCTTCCCTCCATCTGACCCCCTCCCTTTGAGCCCCTCCCCTCTCTGCACTCCCTCTGACCCATCTTCCCCTCCCTCTGACCCCCTCCCCTGTCTGCACTCCCTCTGACCCCCCCTTCCCCGCCCTCTCCCTCTGACCCCCCTCCAGCCCCTCCCCTGTCTGCACTCCCTCTGACCCCCCCTTCCCCGCCCTCTCCCTCTGACCCCCTCCAGCCCCTCCCCTGTCTGCACTCCATCTGACCCCCCCCTTCTCTCCTCCGCCTCACGCGCTCCTCACTCCAGTTCCCGCCTCCTGCCGGACTCGCCCATCTCTGCCTGCGGGGGGAGCCCTGGCGCCCGTCCGGCGCCCTCTGCGCTTCCCTCCAGTGGTCTGCGCCGGAAGTGCCGCCATTTTGGATCCTTCCTCGTCGGCGCGAGCTCCAGCAACCGGAGCGAAATCTCCCGGGAGACAGCGGAGAAGCGAGGGCGGCGGGGCCCGTGCGGTGAGCTGCCGCGGGGGCACGGGAGGCCGGCGGGGTGGGGCGGCGCTCCCTGGCGCCGGGCGGCGTCACGGGGCCTCGCGGAGGTGGCACCGTTAGAGCCGCTGAGGGACGGGCGGGGCTCGCGGCGCGCCCAGCCGCGCTCCCTGGGCCTGGCCGTCGGCCCGCCCGGGGCAGGGCTGTCTGGGCGGGGAGCCTGGGGCGGCGGAGAGCAGGGCTCCCCCGGGTGTGCTTCTGTGGAGTCTGACGAGAGACGGAAGTGCCGTCCGCCCTCGCCTCACCAGGCGCCGGGACTTGTATCGTGGGGCCCCCCGTCTGGCTCCTCACATCCTCTGCCCCCAATCCACCGGCTCCCATCGTTCACTCCCCCCCGGTGCTCCCTCGCTTCCCTCAATCCACTGCCCCCTTCTCATCAACCGGACCGCCCCCTCATCCACCGCACCCCCCCATCCACCGCACCGCCCCCCGATCCACCGGCTCCCATCGTTCACTCCCCCCTCGGTGCTCCCTCGCTTCCCTCAATCCACTGCCCCCTCCTCATCCACCGGACCGCCCCCCATCCACCGCACCGCCCCCCCGATCCACCGGCTCCCATCGTTCACTCCCCCCCCCCCGGTGCTCCCTCGCTTCCCTCAATCCACTGCCCCCCTTCTCATCAACCGGACCGCCCCCTCATCCACCGCACCCCCCCCCATCCACCGCACCCCCCCAATCCACCGGACCCCCCCAATCCACCGGCTCCCATCGTTCACTTCCCCCGCCGTGCTCCCTCGCTTCCCTCAATCCACTGACCCCCTCAATCCACTGCCCCGTTCCCCTTCTCCCCATCCACTAGCTTCCCTCATTCACTGTCCCCCCTCCACTGTCCCCCCTCGGTAGACTCCTTCCACGTTTCTGGAGTCCTCCAGCCTTCAGGGTGTTACCCCCTCCAGGGGAGGTGCACCCCCTCAGAAAGTGTGACCCCCCTCCACCGGCGCCCTTCCCTCCCCCTGGTTCTGGTTTCCTTAGAGTAACGCGCCCCCCCCCCCCTCCCTTCTTAACAGGGCCTCCCTGGGCCGTAAAGTGCCCCCGCCACTTGTGCAGCCACAGCGAGAGGCCCCCCGCCATGGTCCTGGGACCTCTCGGAAGACTCTTCCGCCCCATGTTAAACGGGGCGTCTCTAAGCTCTGCCCCCCACCCCCAATGATGAAATGCTGGGTGGGATAGTGCAGGGTGACAAAATGCTTGGCTGGTGCTAACGCCTGTCCCACCCCCATGAACAAACGTTGGGACTGCTCAGCACTTCTTCCACCTCCAATGATAAAATGCTGCCCAAATCCCACGGGTGCGTGACCCTCGCACCGGTCTCCTTCTGGACTTCACTCTGGGGAGGGCAAACCCTTCAGAGCCCCCTCAATGTTGGGAGCCTCGAACATTCAACAACTTAGGCTCCTAAAACTACCCAAAGCTACAGATCTTGTCAGATGGCTAAGTGCCATAAACAGGATTTGTCTGAAGCACACCAATATATTTAATATGAGTCTTGTATTCGTTAGTAGTATAAAGTCCAACGGTGAAACAGTTGGTACTGCATATACATGAATAGGGCACATCAGCAGATACCCTTCCAGGACATGAACGGTGAAACACATAGTATTCATTATTGTAATAGAGCTGGTGATTACAATAGAGCAGATATCAGCAGTTTCCCATTCAGTTCATGAACTGTTATGATGATTTATATAGCTCAGTAATCACCCGTGAGGGTATCCATGCGCTTGAGCAGGTGTGTAGGCATGTGGTACCTGCGTGTTACTCGAAGAAACAGGTCCTCGGCCTCTTCGGGAACTCAAGAAATGAGGAGGAGGCTCCAGTTTTTTAAGGGAGGTAGTTCCATGTTTTGGGTGTGATGTAGGAGAACGAGCGACCTGTTCTGCTTTTGTGAATGCAGGTGGCGTTAGCGAGTGAGTGTGAAGCAGAGTGTACATGTCTGCCGGCTGGTGAATGGGTATGTGGCTGTCTGGGTATGCTGGTCCAGGTTTGTGTTGGGCTTTGTATGTGTACAAGTTTTGAATTGGCTGCACTTCTGTGGGGTGGGAGGGAGACTTCTGGGTTTCCCTCGGTCACTGGATCCTGCTGGCTATTTTGGTTACGCCCACGCCGTACAATGCTCAGCATGTCAGCGTTAGGCCCGCTTGGCTGCGAGAGATTGGGAGATCGGGAGCTGCAGGAGACTTGAGAGACTGTTGCTGCAGGGGATTTTCTTGCGATAGCGGCAGTAGTAGCCTCCACACACCACTCACACTTGGATCATCTGGTATTCGTGTCTTTCCTTCCCACGTAACGACCTGTCCGTCTGCTCACCTGTTCCCTCACTTCTTGTGGCATTACTGCTTGGTGCTTTATTGTGCTGATACATCAACCTACCTCACAGTGCGTGAACGTACACCACCGGGGGTCGCACTGCAGGATGAGGCGGTGCAGACGAGTACGCCAAACTCCATTTGCGGCGAGGTGAGAGGTGGTCTGCGGCCTGCAAGGGGGTTGGGGGTATGGGATGCATTCAGCCAGACCCCTTGTCCAACTCCATGCAACATGCTAGTGATTTAGTAATGGCTTATCTGGTAACTACTACCTGCCTGCAGCCTGTTTCCTGCTCTGCCCAAGTGCTTGACATGTTTGGTTGTTTTTGATCAAATCTGTTATCTTCCTGAAATGGGGGCATTACGACCTGAGGGAGTGCTGCTGCTTAGGGTACGTAGCATTAGGCGGGCCTCAGTATCCGCAGAAGCGGACCAGCCTGAGTGAGATTTGTGAAGGCACCTCAGTATCCTTAAAGTCGCCTGTTTTAATATCAGCTACAGGATTGCACCCGACATTGAAAATCAGTCGAGATGCTGCCAGCTGGATCCCGCCAAAAATCCCCAATACATATACCACTAAGCTAGTTTCCAAAAACGAAAAATATAAACGGCTTCCTTGTTGGTAGTGTACAGTGCTTGGTATCCTCTTTTATGCCAAACGTGCAACTTAGTTTAGGAAGCAGAGGGACAGGGTCACAAACGGCAAGCTTAATATTGAATAACTCCGACCTACCCAATAAAAGACAACTGATATACAAGGTTTGCGACACAATTGTTCCACCTGAAGATCAAAATTGAAAGACCTACCATTGGATCAACCGATACTGAAGATCATGAAGGTTATGTGCAATACCCTGGATACAATTGCTGATGCAATTACACTGCAGTCCTACAACTGCTATAGTAACTATTGATTGCAGGAGGGCCGCAGTTGAAGAAGTGGTAAAAGAGAACTTGCAGCTAAATCAAAATATTAACAGGAAATCAAAACTGTACCCCTCTTCTGGAAAAGCTGTTGGAAGTTTCATAGGTGATAAATGACATTATAGAAGTTTGTAGGGAAAATCTGTCAAGCAATTTAACTAACGGCTAAGGATTAGCATCTGCCTGTTCAATATTAACACCTAAGGCTGCATTCCCCATGCAATATGCCTCAATCCAGCTGAATTGTCCTCTGCAGACAAGGGACCCAGTCGAAGATCCAGGAAACTTCACATCCCTAAAGCCGTGGCAAAATCTGCTACTATCAAAAAGTCATTAAGGAAATGGGGGGTGGGGAGGGAGTGGGTGGAAGTTAAAGCAAAATTGTCTGGAAAACATTGAGCAGGCGGAGGAAAAAGATCCAGTCCTTTATCCCTCTTATCCTCCGTAACACAATCTCTGCAGTCTTCTCAAGCCATTATTCGATCAACTTAAGTTTCCAATTGTGCAGAAGCAGGAAAAGTCACCAAGCAATCACCTTAAAAAAGCAGTAGAACTTGTTCAAACTGATTCTTTTGTGAATCATATTCCAGGTTTGCTGTGTAGCAAATCATGTACCCTTCATTCTCCTATAAGCCTTGTCCGGATTGGGCTTTGGTCCAATTCTCCACCCAGGCTGGAAGTTAAAAATTGAGAAAGCTCACCCTCTGCTGAGCCCACAAACTCTCCACCTTGTACCGAGGGCAAAAGGAACGGATCCAACATGAATTATTCAGGCCATTTAAACCAACTTCGCCAAATCCAGCCTCAAACTGGTGAAATAGTAAATGAAAACTACATTCATTCTTTGATGGAGAACAGCAAGTGGCAACCAAGGGCACCCGATGGAGGAACCCTGCTGCATCATGTAGCTAGTCGAGAGCTAGTAGAACTAAGCATTTTCGAAAGCCGTACATGGGGTATCCCATGGCGCAACGAGGCATTGCAAACATCCTGGCAAACGGCTTGGACGCAAGTGATCATGTATACCTTCAGGCAAAAACAAGCACTACGCATGGCAGGGAACAAGCCCCAGCAATGGATAATTGGAATTAACTTAAGTGAGCATTGGGCCTAGGTTATACCAACAATTCTAGGAAGTATGAATATTGCCAAAGAGCAGTTGTCAATCATATTCATTCCTGAGTATGCTTCATGTGGGAATCACAACATCTTCTATAGAGGCAATGTCCTGTAACTTATAAACACATTGCCGTGCTTACAAAATGTAAGCTCAAATGAGCTAAAAGCTGTAACTTTTATTTCATCTAGTAAGAATGGTGGCAAGGAATCTACATATACAGTGGGTCAAGCCCAAAAGTAACTAAGGAAATTCGTTCTCATGCGAATAAGCTGGAAGCTTGGGCTATCCATGTAGAATCGCCAAAAATAGAATCTTACTCGAGCATCTTTCTAGAGTAACTCTGAAGTCCGCCCTCCCTCATGTGATGATCTGGCTGCTTTCTTTACTGAGAAATCAAGACTCATCTATATTGAACTGGATACCAGGCGGGCTCTACTGCTATCCAATGGGTCTGCACCCCGCCCGGCCCTAAAGGACAAGATCAAACCGATGATCCTGGGCATCAAGAACAACGCCTCCTGGGACACCTTTACCCCCCTCAGTGAAAGAGACATTAAAAAGGTTCTTTAGAGTATCAACCCTTCTAATCACTTCAGCGACCCGTTGCCACCTTCCATCTTCAAAGAAATCAAGGATGTCGTCTCTCCCATCTGGACAAAGATTGTCAACGCGTCTTTGTCACAAGGCACGATCCCGGAGTGCCTAAAAGCAGCTCAGGTAACACCTTTATTTAAAAAAAACCTACCGCAGACCGCGCTGACCGTAACAACTTCCGCCCTATCTCTAACATCCCCACCCTCGCCAAACTCCTAGAAAAATGCGTCCAATCGCAACTCTGTGCTCACATCGAAAATTTCCATCTCCTGGACCAACATCAATCTGGCTTTCGTAGTGGGCATAGCACCGAATTGGCTCTCACTCACTTTATGGATGACATTTTAAAAATGCTTTTGACCTTTCCTCTGAGTTTGACACTGTTTATCACGACAACCTCCAATCCATTCTAGAGCACAGGATGGGCCTGTCTGGTCCGGTGTTGCAATGGTTCTCGTCCTTCCCCCATCACAGATCCCAAAGAGTGAAGGCGAATCACTCTCTCTCCCAGCCATCTCCAGTATCCATGGGTGTCCCCCAAGGGTCCGCCCTATCTCCCATACTCTTAAACTTGTTCTTGGAACCATTAGCTAATGCACTAAATTCCATGGACATTCTCTTCCATATGTATGCGGATGACACCCAACTTTATCTGAAAATCTCCTCCCTGGATAACATCACCTCACTCAACACTACACTACTGACTACTCAAAACTGGTTAACTGTGAACCACCTCCTGCTCAACACCTCCAAAACAGAATTCCTTCTCATCTCTCCTCCAAATCACACTCCTAAGCTAGACCTCTGGATGAATCACCTCACCGCCTTCAACTGCTCCCCCCTCATTATTGACTCAGCTAAATCCCTCGGAATCACACTGGACAAGCACTTGAACATGAAGACTCATATTGGCAATGTGTGCAAGGGAGCTAACCACCTGTTGAGGATACTCCGGAATCTCAAACCTTTCCTGCCACAAGCTGACTTCAAACAAGTGGTCCAAGCGCTTGTTTTGCCAAGACTAGACTATGGCAGTGCTAAGCACTGTGGTCTCCCCAAATATACCATGGCCCCACTAAGGGCCTCATTGAATGCGGCAGCCAGACTGGTTACGGGTACCAAAAGAAATGCGCACATCTCCCCAGTCTTAAAATCCCTAAATTGGCTGCCTTACGAAGCAAGAATACAGCTAAAGATTGCTTGCCTATCTCACAAAGCCCTCCATTTCAAAACCCCCAGTTGTCTAGCGCAAAAGCTGGAACTATCCGGAGGGGGTAGACCTTCTAGGAGTGCCAACTCTCTCCTCCTGAAACCTCAGATCTTTCGCAAAAAGAGAACATGTCACCGAGCTTTCTCCGGCTCAGCACCGAAGATCTGGAACTCTCTCCCACCGGAAATTCGTAGAATCTCCTCCAAGGTTGCCTTCAAATTGGAAGTAAAAAGATTCCTTATGAACAAGTTCTTACCTTAATAGTTTGATGGATCGTCTGCTCTAATGCATTGGACTTACACCTTTAAGCCCTGCGCTGGATGCTATTTCTTTTTTAGGTCTCGCCCTGAAGCCAGCGCTTGCGCTGGGTCTGGGCGAGACATTTTGTAAGTGGGCTTTTGAAAATGCGACCACTTTTTTTTGTCCTGGCCTAGAGCATGCGAGTACGCGCACAGTAACGCGCGCATTCCTCGCATGCTCCAGGCCATCTGGCTTTCCTTTCCAACTTTCCTCCCCCACCACAGAGCGCGTCTAGCGGCCGTGTCACTTTCACGGCCGTGCGTCACTTGCTCTCCCGCTCTTCCCCCTCCCCCACCACAGCGCGCGGCCAATGCTTGTTTTAGATGAAGATAATGAGCTGGGTAAAGTAAATGGTGTTAAAACTGAGTTACTTTGGTTTGCGGGGGACTGCTGTCCCTATCTACAAATGTGAAATCTGCGTTTTGGTATTACCCGGAGGTAATGTGACGGATCAGTCTTTTCCTTTCCCCACGTCATTTGTCCGGGAAATCACTGGTGCAAATCTGATCAAGTGAAGCGCCTTCATGTAGCCCGTCTGAATGGTTGCAGCATAGGCTTCAAGTAACACAGAGCCCAGCGGCGCGCAGTGTGTTATCCTGGCCAGACTTCAGACCGATACCACATGACCCTGTTTTTAAAGCAACTCGGCTCTCTTCGAAAACACGATCTGTTCTTTATCGGTTGTGGTGAAGCGATAGCAGACGTGCGAAGAGGGCGTGACCCCACTACTTTCCCCATGGCTACCAAATTGCCCACCATGATTCATTGTGGGGTCAACAATACCACTTTGTCGCGTGTTCTCCGCGAATACGTAGTTTGAGGAGATGCAGACTTTTTTTTTTTGCAGTTTTATATAGCGCAAACTCGACCCGAAGGTATCAGAGCGCTTTACATGAGCACCAGTTGCATTACATAGGGACACATTATTATTATTTTTTTTAAGGCACCGGGAGATTTACCCAGAATCACAGGATGTTGAGCCTCTCGCCAGACTCAAAAACCTGGTTCCCCAGCTTCAAAGTCGGCCGCTCTGACCGTTAAGCCACATCCTCTCGGGCATGAAACCCCCCCCAACACGCTGCCTGGTTTTTGATCAACCGTGCTTCCGAAGTGTCAAGACGTGTTTTACCAAACACTGATACAAACTGTAGTAATGTATCAGGATGTTTTCCTGGCCCACAAAGGCTTGTCAGCCCAACAGTCACCAGCCTCAGAGGTTGTAGTCTGAAAAGCCAGGGGTGTGTGTGTGCAGGAGAGGCGCACACCAGTTGAGACATGATTCCGTGAGAGCCCATTTACAGTGCAAACATTGCTTCATGTAGTTTGCCTCGGCTGCACACTTCAGATCTCACCTTTGTTTTACCTCTAGTTCTGCAGGTGAACGTTCTTCGAAAAACCGCACTCTAAAGGCAAGTGGAAGAGAATTGTCGGGGAAACCCAAAATGGTTGCCCGTGCTGGGGTGGCCCCGTTTTTGACTTTTACAGTTTGTTTTAATACCAAAACATCTTTTATTCTCCATGTCCTAGAAATTGAATGTAACTTGTAAAGCCTGCTCAGCCCTCGGTGATGACTAAAAACTCTCCTTAGGCCTTTGATAGCAGAGGAAAGGCGTGTTTTGACTTTTGATACACCTTTTCATGTAGGTCAATCCCCGTTGTCATTTATTTTGAGAGAGCCTGCCACCAGGAAGCTCTGCCAGTGAAACCTGGACAATTGAGGGTATGTTTTTTTTCTAAGCAATTCTCTTAAAAGTTCATTGTGACCTTTTGGTTTGTGTTCGAAACCAGAAAATGCGTTGCTTGACCTTAATTTTCCTGTGTATGACATAAATGGTGCTCAATGATGCTGTTCGAGAACACAATCTTAGGACAGGTCTCAGGAGGTGCTTCCGGTAGTCAGAACATTGCCTGGGCAACAAATGTAATTAAGTGAACCAAATCTCGGTAAATTTCCATTACAAACATTTTACAAAGCAAAATCACGTCATTTTCTCCCGGAGGACACTGGTTTGAGCTGAAAATGCCCTATTGGAATACTACAACCTCTGGTGAGACACATTTTCTCCTTGAGCCAGCTCCTGCCTGTATCTCACAATACTTTTCACATTGAGGTATGTCCTTCCTTTCATATTCCGTGTAAGGTACTGGCCAAAGAATTCTCTCTAAATACACCTAACTTGGCTTAATTTTCATGAAAATGACGTGTATTTTATGATTTATTTTCTATCTATTTCACCACCTCTCAGGCCAGATGTACTAAGATGTCGCAAAATGGATGGGTTGCCAATTCTGCAACGACTTTTTGCCAACTGACTAAAAATTCCCGATGTGACATATGTGCTATTAGCTTGCATCCAGTGCTTAAATTGTAAACAAATAAGTGCCAGGACTCTGGTCAGGAGGCCGCTGCCGCTTGCATCACACATTGCTCCTGCCATGCAGCCAGTTATAGCAACAACACAACTACTAACCACCACCCTCCTATCAAGTGTGACAATTTGGACTATACCAGGCCCCCAAAGCTATAGAAATTGCTTGGGCGGCAGGTGATAGTCATTTTTATTGTATATTAAATTCATAATTGACTGTTGCTGTGGTGTTCACTAAATTAGCTAGACAGCGCCACCTTGTGGCAGACTGTCACAAGCGCAGGTGTTGACAATCAAGTTCTGGTGCCGTGCACCGGAAACCACCGGCTCAAATTAAGCACTGCTTGCATCACAAAACGTCCAGTCTCGGAGGATCACAGAATGACCTGGCTAATGAATATTAATTAGGCACATTACTATTTGCGATCTCCCTTGATTGGCTACAAAAACTGGGATGATGGCCTGCAGAGGAACATCATGCCACCATCCCTGTGTTTGCATTCCCAAATGGGATTTAAAAAAAAAAAAACAGTATTCCATGTTCCTTAAAAGAACCAGTGCGACTTTTAAAATAAAAGCTTTCAGTTCGTGAAAACTTCTGTAGTGAGCAGGCAGTGGTCCTCTTTGCAAATCAGTAATCACCTTCTTTGAGGTTTTGGTAACTGATCAATGGTGTGTGACTGCAATTGCAGTCACAAACAATACATTTTATACCGAATTGCAGTTAGGAGGGGACACCCTCTTTACACACCTTCCTAACTGTGATTTGCTATGGGTCGCAAAATCAATTTTTCCAGTCAGAAAGGCTTTTCTGAGTCATCAAATGGGGTTATTACATATCTAAAGGCCAATTTATGGTCACAGACACTGATTTTGTGAATTCCAAGGTTTGCAATAGCAAAATGACTGTACAGCTTGCCTTTAGTCAGAACATATGGCAGAGTGTGAGGTGCAGACCTGGCTTATTTGCTCTAAAGCACTGTGTACTTTGTGTGGTTTATTACCCTTTTTGTTAAACTCTGTGTACTTGAGGTAACCAGGTCATGCTAGACTGCAAGTATTATTAGAAAGTACCTTTCTTTTGTGCTCAGCACTTTTCCTTTAGAATAAAGAGCCATCAATAGTCCTTCATTGCACTTGGCGAATTTGCATGCCTTTCTTTTAGCAAAGCTCTAAAATGGGCCCCAATTTTGTGGAATGACTTTCCACTGATCTTAGTTTTTTTTTTTTTCTCAACTTTCTTTATTGAGTTTTTAGAAGTTACAGCAATAAAATCCTGTTTTTTTCTCCATTGTCTTAGTTTAACCTGCGGCTTAAAACAATGCTATTTAAAGAATCAGTTGCTAATCATTTTCAAGTTTCTTAAATGCAATTCTCATTTAACTGTAACAAAGGATTCTCGTCATTCCTTCATTATCCCTCTCCCTCCCCCCAGCGAAAGAAAGGAACAAAAATCCATCAACCAAAGGTACATGGGAGAAATAACACAGGTATCGTACCCAGGTGAGCAGAGCACTTGCGGTTTGGGATCCACATAGGCAGAGTTTGCCTCCAACTGGTCTCCAGACCTTCCCATAATGCTGCCTCTAGGGCCCATATTAGTATTGGAATAAGTGTAGAGCCCATATCCGTGTCGGCCATGCACATAAGGGCAATCCCCGAAATAGGTAGTGAACTAGAGGGCCCCACACATATTCAGAGTTTTTAAAGGTGTCTGATAAGATATCCGGCATTCGTTCCATTGTTAGAGCTTGCCATAGGAGAGCGTGCCATTGTGTCATTGAGGGGGCCCCTGTCTTCTTCCACGCTGCTACCACTGTTAACTTTGCTGCCCCCTAACACAACCAGAGAATCGATCTATCCCCTATTGTTTGATGTTTGAGAGAGGTGTCTCGTAGTCCTAGGAGTATAAAGCCTGGGTCATTTGGCATCGGGTACCCCAGAATCTCTTTGATCTGTGCTAAGATTTCAGCCCAGAAGGGTCTAATCGAGTGGAAATCCCACCAGATATGCATAAAATCCCCCAACATGCCACTGCCTCTCCGGCACATTTCGGATGTTGTAGGGAATATTTTCTTTAGCTTGGTCGGATATAGGTCCCAATCAAAAAGCACCTTGTAATGAGCCTCCCATAGTCCCATGGAGTGATTGAATTTAGGAATGTCCCTCCATAGCCTACTCCATTGGTCAGTGGAAATGTCCTTACCCAACGTCCCCTCCCAGGAGGTGATGTGTTGTGGGCGGGGATGGTTAAGAGATGAGAGTAGTAGAGAATATAAAAAGGAAATGGTGTCTTTCGATCCCCCTCCCATCTTCACAAGCAGTTCAATAGGGGTAAGGTCTGTAGTTGCCGCTTCCCTCATATCTGCTCCTAACACCGTGTCTTAGTTGTGTATAGTGGTAATATTTAGATGTTGGAAGCTGAAAATTTCTCTGGCAATGTTCAAACGTTAGTATGTCCCAGTTGTGGAAAAGGTCAAACACAGTAAGACATCCCCCTTCTTTCCATATATCAAGTGCTCCTGGATGTGAAGCCAGAGGGAAGGCAGGATTATAGTGGGTCGGTGTGTATGGGAGAGAAAGGTGGTTGAAGCAGCTATATGATTGACCTCGTCCCAAACTTGGAGTGTGGTTCTCGTAGTGGTATTCAAGTATGCGTTGACCGGGCGGTCCTTCTTAGGCTGGCAGAGGAGATCCCAAATGCATCTCCCTGCTACCGCTCGGTCCATGTGGAGCCAGTGTTTGTCAGAGGCTCTTACGGACCATTCTTGGGTTACCCTAAGCTGAGAAGCTTTATAATTCAAGTGTAGGTCTGTTAATGCTAGGCCCCCCTGAGATTTCAGCAAACAAAGCTGTATATATGGGACCCGAGCTCCCTTACCCTGCCAGATAAATCGTATGAACATGGAGCGTAGAGTAATTAAGAATCTATGCTCTAAATCGATCAGCAGTCCCTGAAATAGGTACAATAGTCTAGGAAGTACATTCATTTTTAGGTCGAGCCTAGAGTAGCGCGCAAGCGCTGCTCTGGCGAAGACTTTATGTAGGGGCTTCAAAAAGCTGACCAGACGCTCGTGCGTCATGGCCTTTTCCGTGCGGTTAACCGCACGGCCGCCATCTGTTTGCAATTATCGTGCCCAGACGCGGGCGCGATAATTGAAAACACATGGCCATTGTGCACGAGCGTGTGGTCAGCTCAGCAGGCTGCTGCGCTCGCTCGCCCCCGCTCCTCTCTCACGCTGCCGACGTCTCTGCTGTCCAGCGCTTCACTTGTGCTGACGCTGCCTCCCTCCTCCCTACTCTCTTTTCTCTGCTGCAAGCAGGCAGCCGACTTCCCTCCCCCGAGTCCTGCATGCAGTAGAAAACAAGCATTGGCATAGCCAATAGGTCTCGCCTTTGGGACCTGCTGCATAACTAAATACTTATAAGGTCCCAAAGGCGAGACCTATTGGCTATGCCAATGCTTGTCTTTTTTTCCTCTCGCTCTCGATGCACTTCTTCCCCCCTCATCTCGCTATGTACCAGTTATTTTCTTATTATTTTGAGAACCCCTTGTACTTGTAACCGTTCTTGTCCTGTGAGTTCTATTTTGATATGTGATTGTCTGTATTCCTATTTGACACATGTACTGCAACTGTTACCTTCCTTTCCACACAATTATAAAGCGCTCTGATATTCCTCGGGATCATGTTCGCGCTATATAAAACTTTATAAATAAATAAACCAAGGACAAACTCGCTAGTAAGCGATCAATGTCCAAATCAAAGAATAAATTGGACTCTGAAGGCAGCAGTGGGTTCTACTAGACTATTCCGAAGGCGAGCTGCCGTTTCCGATTTGAAATTCTGTCTTGCGAACAGTTCCTTGGAGAAACATCTGGCATCTTCAATTGTGGGAATAGAATAGCAAACGCCTTTCTCTCTGTTCCTGCCTTTCTCTCTGTTCCTGCCTTTCTCTCTCTGTTCCTGCCTTTCTCTCTCTGTTCCTGCCTTTCTCTCTCTGTTCCTGCCTTTCTCTCTCTGTTCCTGCCTTTCTCTCTCTGTTCCTGCCTTTCTCTCTCTGTTCCTGCCTTTCTCTCTCTGTTCCTGCCTTTCTCTCTCTGTTCCTGCCTTTCTCTCTCTGTTCCTGCCTTTCTCTCTGTTCCTTCTCTGTTCCTGCCTTTCTCTCTCTGTTCCTGCCTTTCTCTCTCTGTTCCTGCCTTTCTCTCTCTGTTCCTGCCTTTCTCTCTCTGTTCCTGCCTTTCTCTCTCTCTTCCTGCCTTTCTCTCTCTCTTCCTGCCTTTCTCTCTCTCTTCCTGCCTTTCTCTCTCTCTTCCTGCCTTTCTCTCTCTCTTCCTGCCTTTCTCTCTTCCTGCCTTTCTCTCTCTCTTCCTGCCTCTCTCTCTCTCTTCCTGCCTCTCTCTCTCTCTTCCTGCCTCTTTCTCTCTCTCTTCCTGTCTCTTTCTCTCTCTCTTCCTGTCTCTTTTCCGCGCTTTCTATTTTTGCCGGCTGCCATATACCCGGTGAGCTGTGGACAGAGGCACCGGTCGTCTCTGTTCCTGCCTTTCTCTCTCTCTGTTCCTGCCTTTCTCTCTCTCTGTTCCTGCCTTTCTCTCTCTCTGTTCCTGCCTTTTTCTCTCTCTGTTCCTGCCTTTTTCTCTCTCCCTCTCTTCGTGTGTCTTTTTCTCTCTTCGTGTGTCTTTTTCTCTCTTCGTGTGTCTTTTTCTCTCTTCGTGTGTCTTTTTCTCTCTTCCTGTGTCTTTTCCGCGCTTTCTTTTTGCCGGCTACAATATACCCCAGGGAGCTGTGGACAGAGGCACCGGTCGTCGACCTTCAACAAGCATTAAAAATGCAATAGATCTCACCTTTTATTAAGTTAAAGCCATTTGCTTTGCTATACAATACCATTAGCAAAGCAAATGGCTTTAACTTAATCAAAGGCGAGACCTATTGCATTTTCAATGCTTGTTTAAGCTAGGCTCCTTCCTACACTTGGATTTTCTTGACATTTTTACACATCCTAAGTGGTCTGAAAAGAGAAGGGTGCACAGGAGCTAAGTGTGGCTAATCTCTGTTCCAAGGTGGGACATCCTGAGTATGATTGCTGTTGTGAGTGTCCTCTGGCATCGAATCGGGCTCCAGTTATCTAGTTGGTGAGGGTGGGTCCTGTCTTTTGCAGCCCAACGCAAAGCCTCTTAAGCAGGTGTGGATAGTCTTTCTTTCCACTGACCGGACATACCAAGAGTAATAAATAAAAAAAAGAAACCTTGCATACCACACTCAATGGCTAGGGGCACACAGTGTCCATTGGTCGCATGTTGGACTAGCCCACTGTGGAGCCGTCCATCGTTGGACTTATATTGGCTGAAATGTGTCAAATATTTTCTGTGCAAACCAAAACATGATTCTGGTTGTGCCCTTTTGTATGTTCTGAAGCCTACTTCTTTATTTTTCTATTGCTGTATGATCCGCAGTGGACAGTTGCGGGGAGATTCCATGTATGTATGTGACACCATGTGGGCTGTGATTTAGCAGGGTAGTTTTCCACTCTTAGAAAACGCTACGCTGCTTGTTTAGTTGTTTATGGTGAGAGGTTGTGCTGACTGAAGCAGGGTGTGCCTTCTTTGGTAGTGCATTCTACTTGGTTTTGAACGTGTGAAGTAGAGCCTACCCATTATAACATGTTAATTTATAAATAAGTCTTCACTTCTGAATTCGAGAAGATGCATGTGAACATTGTTAATAAACGTGTACATTATAAATACTTGGCTGTGATCACCAGTGCCTTCTAAATGTTTGTGTGAAAACGGACTGCGAGCAAGTGTTTTAGCTTTTTACATCTTGAGGCCTGATGTACAGTTTAGAGGACGGGTTGCTCCTTCATGGACGCCTTATCAGAACTGGCATAGGATGTAATACAGTTGTAATAAGGCGGACTGGACATAGGCCTGTGATGTAGGACATGGTTCTGCTGCTTCGGACCAGTTGGAGAACGTTCAGTGCTTCTAGATCCAAAAAGGAGGATACAGCCTAAAACCGACCTGGGTGTTTGAACTAGCTAATTACCCACATTTCAAAGGTTGCTGTCACTGATAGAAATGTCAGGATGGTGTTGTGCAAGCCATCTGAGAAATCTGGGTACATTGAAAGACTGTAGATCAGTGGAGGTGAGCACCTGAAGGTTGGACAAGGTGAGTAGTGGGTAACTTTTTGTTCCGTAGCAGAAAAATCTTGAAAGGAAGTGATTAATGAGGAGTTTGAGGACTACCGCTCTTTCTTTGATAGTTTTGTATCTGAATTTGATCCAGCGGTGTGGTGTTGTCAAGATGTGGGCCTGCCACATTTCCGAGCCAGGCTTCAGTGATGCTCTGGCAATTGTCAATGATCAGGTTGTGAATATTTAGGTGAGTTTTGTTAATTGATCTTGGAATGTTTAAAATGCCTGATCAGTGGTGGGTATTCCTGAAAGATGTGTTGCACGATTGAAGTTGTAGCTGTGTGTCTGTTGGGCCGTAGGCGGAATCAGCGATGTGACAGTTAAGGAGAGCTTGTGAGGAAGCTAGAGGTGAGCCATTAGAAGCCAGCATGGTTGGAGAGGTATAAATGGAGAAGGTGGTTATGGGTAGAAGCTATTGAAAGGAGGATATCAGGAGAAAAAAGACATGGAGGAATATGTGGAAATTCGATGCAGGTTTGTTGAGGGAGATAGGGAGGACCTGGGTGGTGCGAGATGCAGCGAAGCCTAGAGTCCTCCGCCAGTGTGTATTCCACCATCGTGGGGAGGACATGTACTGGTTGGGTGATATGTATGTGCTGTTAGAGCGTGGCCTGACACGGTTCTTCAGTATCTTTTGAGGTAAGTCTGCGTGCCGTTGCTCCTGCAGTGAATGTGTAGTTTATCAGTCTTCGGTTTAGTCATTTACGCCTGTGCCAGTTGACTTCTGGTCTCTGGTGCTTTCTATCTTGTTAGCAGATATCTGCTTCCACCTCTCACTGTGTTGAAACTTGACTTTCCTTATGAGGTCTGATGGAGCTTATTACTTGTGCTCTCATTTCTTGTACTGTAGCTGCTGATTTGTAAAGCATTATGAGGGTGCAAGCCGATAGCTGAATGTTAGCTTTGGACTGGCCCTTAAGTGCAGACGTGCCTGTACCATGTTTTATGAGGGAAAGCATGGAGTGAGAGATGAGCATGCTGCCTTCGAAAGCATAGCTCACTCATGACCTCAAATCGTTAACACTGGCGCCATGCTGCACGTGAGCTGACTAAGGGCAATGTTCTCCTGTTGGAGGCTGTTTGGATTTCTTTTTTTGGGAATTTACAGCTGTTTGAGCTAAAGGCTAGTTTCATGATCAGGCTTGTAGCACAAAAGTTAATGAGGCCATTTCTGTTGTGCTTTCCTACAAATCCCATTGCCTCTTGTGAGTAATCCGGAACCTCAGACAGCGCAAGCGCCGTCTTCTGTTGAGGGATACTGCACGTCAGACTTGATGTCACCCAAAACCACTTCATGCAATGTACCGTCTCGATGGAGGATCTTCAAATGGAACAGTTAGTTTTGCTTTGATGTTAGATCATTTTTTACTCGTTTGATTGTGTGGAATTTCTAAAAGAACCACAACTGTTGAAGCTTCTCTTGTCCCTAGCCTTCCTTAATTGTCCTTTTGGAGCCATAATTCCATACTTGCTGCTTCTAGTCCTTGATAGCTTTCTTAAAGTTTCTTTCTCCAGGTTAGAGCTTATGGTTCATTTAAACAACCTTTAGACCACTGCCTGCTTTTAGTATGTTATAGTTTTGATATAAGCTAACTTTCTATTTCCTGCTATATAATTGAGAAGTAGCTGCACGGAGTTCAGTGTGTCCTGGAAGTCTGCATTATTTCCTGCACTGGTTACAGACTCTAGGTCCGAGTGTTGAGCTGCCGATGGTTGGGCCTCTTTAGTGTTTTCTTTGTTGTAGATTGGGGAGGGTGGGTGTGTGTGGACACTGCTACAACTGCTGTACCTTGGAGTGCTGTGAGGAATATTAGAGGAGCTCAGGACAGCGCGTGAATAACGTCTGCCTTAACACAGCCAATGAAAGCATGAACTTGAAATAAATATTCTCCTGGCTTCCCCAAATCTAATCACTCTAACCCGTATTACACTCAAACAATGTCTCAAAATAAGAACAAAACTGGTGTGCATTTGTCGATCCCTGGTGTGCAGTGCCTAGTAACAGTTGCTTTCTCAAACCCTCTCCAAGTGATTATTTTCCTCATGTTCTGCTCCCTGTCTGAGCTTTATTCAGTAGCTCGTTTTCAGATGCATCTATTTCTGTTCCCAGCCACGAAATGAGTGCAAAGTAACTTGCAAAGAGCTCCAGTTCACCGATAATCTGCATTTCGACCAAGGCAAGCAGAACAGGCCTTGACAATCAATCAGGGGGTTTGTGAATCGCGCTACTCACCCGTGAGGGTCTCAAGGTGCTGGGGGGGGGGGGGGGTTGCAGCTCTGGTTCAGTCGAAGAGCCAGGTCTTGAGGTTCTTCCTGAAGGTGTGGAGGGTGGGGGAGCTTCTGATGTTCACTGGGAGCTCGTTCCATGCTTTGGCTGCGACGTAGGAGAAAGCTCTTCCTCCTGCTCTGGTTCTGCGGATGCGGGGGCGAGGTCTGCGGAGCGAAGGTTCCTCTTGGGTACGTGGAAGGAGACTCTCGTTGAGGTATTTGGGTCCGATGATGTGGAGGGATTTGTAGGCGTGGGTGAGCAGTTTGAAGGTGACTCTCTTCTCGACGGGGAGCCAGTGGAGGTTACGTAGGTGTTGGGTCATGTGTTCGTGCCGTGGGGTTCCGAGGACGAGTCTGGCTGCGGCGTTCTGGATGGGCTGTAGCCTGTGTAGGAGAGTTCTGTTGATTCCGGCGTAGAGGGCGTTGCCGTAGTCCAATCTGCTGGTAATGAGTGCGTGGGTGACGGTTTTTCTGCATTCTGAGGGTATCCATTTGAAGGTCTTGCGGAGGATCCGAAGGCAGTTGAAGCTGGTGGAGGCGATGGAGTTTATCTGGCAGGTCATGGTGAGGGAGGAGTCGAGGATGATGCCGAGGTTCCATGCGTGGTCTGTCTGGGTGGGCGGACTCCCGAGGGCGGAGGGCCACCAGGTGTTGTCCCAGGTGGAGGGTCCGAGGATGAGGACCTCTGTCTTCTCCGAGTTGAGCTTCAGGCAGCTGCTTTTCATCCAGGCGGCTACGTCTCTCATTCCTTCCTGGAAACAGAGTCTGGTGTCTTCGGGGTTCTTCGTGAGGGAGAGGATGAGCTGGGTGTCGTCGGCGTAAGATACTATGCGGAGCCCTTGTTGTCTGACGATGGCGGCGAGGGGGGCCATGTAGATGTTGAAGAGCGCGGGGCTGAGCGATGATCCTTGGGGAACTCCGCAGTTGATCTGTGTGGGTTCGGAGAGGAAAGGAGGGAGTCTGATCCTCTGGGTTCTGCCGGAGAGAAAGGATCGGATCCAGGAGAGGGCGGTTCCTCGTATCCCTGCGTCGTGTAGTCTGGCTGTGAGGGTGCGATGTGAGACGGTGTCGAAAGCTGCGGAGAGGTCTAGTAGGATGAGGGCTGCGGTGTGCCCCTGGTCTAGTAGCATGCGGATGTCGTCGGTTGCAGCGAGGAGGGCCGTCTCAGTGCTGTGGTTGCTGCGGAATCCGGACTGGGAGGCGTCTAGGATGGAGTTTTCTTCGATGAAGGCGGTCAGCTGGGTGTTTACGAGTCTCTCGGTGACTGTGGCAGCGAAGGGGAGGAGAGAGATGGGCCGGTAGTTTTTCAGGTCTGTCGGGTCGGCCGTGGGCTTATTGAGGAGAGGTTTGACCTCCGCCCGCTTCCAGTCGTCGGGGAAGATGCCGGATTCGAAAGAGGCGTTGATGGTGCGTCCTAGTTCGGGTGCGATGGCGGCGGCCCTGTGGTAGATGTGCGGTGGGCAGGGGTCCATGAGGGCTCCTGAGTGGGTATTCTTCATGGTCATGGTGGTGTGTTCGGTGGCAGGATTCCAGGAGGTGATGATCGGCTCTTTGTCGGTGGTGGTGGAGCGTGGGGTGGTGTCCGGCGTCTGTTCGCTGAAGTTGTCGTAGAGGGCCTTGATTTTCAGATGGAAGTAGGAGCTGAGCTTGTTGCAGAGTTCCTAGGACGGTGTGATGTCCGTGGCCTCGCTGGGGGGGGGTTTGGTGAATTGCTGTATGACGTTGAAGAGTTCTTTAGCGTTGGTTGCGTTGGTGTGGATTCGGTTCCTGATGAAAGTCCGCTTGGTGTCTCTTAAACGCTGGTGGTATTCCTTCAGGGCGTTCCGTTAGCTGTTCAGGTCTTCCGTGGTTTTCCGGTTACGCCAGGTTTTCTCGAGTCGTCTGCAGGAGCGCCTGGCTGCTTGGAGATCGGTGGTGAACCAAGCTGCTTTAAGGGTGCGTTGTTTGCCGGGGTGGCTGAGGGATGCGAGCTTGTCGGCGCAGCTGGAGATCCAGCTGTGAAGTTCTTGGGCTGCTGAGTTGGCGTCGGTCGTGGCGCAGGGTGGGTCCAGGAGGAGGGTGGCGTTGAGGTGCTCCTCTGTGATCTTGCTCCAGTTCCTTCGAGGTGGGCGTGGGGGGGGGTTTGGGTCCGGTGGATGTGTTGAAGGTGAAGTGTACGCAGTGGTGGTCCGTCCAGGGGGGCTGCGTGGTATGGCTGAAATGGATGTTTGTCCCCCCTGCGAAGATGGGATCGAGGGTGTGTCGAGCTCTGTGCGTGGGGGTAGTGACAATCTGCTTCAGTCCGAGGTTGGAGAGGTTGTCGAGGAGGGTGATGGAGTTGGGGTCGCTGCGGTTGTCGAGGTGGAAATTGAGGTCTCTGAGTAGGATGTAGTCCGTGGAAGCGATGGCGTGGGGTGCGACGAGGTCGGCGATGGTGGTTGCGGACTGGGTGCGTGGTCCGGGGGGTCTGTAGGCGAGGGTGCCCCGTAGCGTGGTCCTGGGGTTGGTCTGGAAGTGGAGGTGTTCTGTGTTGGAGTGGGGGTCGCTCGTGTTGGAGGTGGAGAGTCGGAGGGAGGTCTTGTGAGCGATGGCGAGTCCTCCTCCTGGGCGGTGGGGGCGGTCCCTTCTCTGGATCTTGTATCCGTCGGGGATGGCGGTGGCGATGTCGGGGCCGTAGGTGGCGTTTGCCCAGGTTTCGGTGAGGAAGGCGACGTCGGGCGAGAGGGTGTCGAGCAGGTCCCAGATCTCTATGGCGTGTCTGTGTAGGGAGCGTACGTTGAGAAGGATGCATGTCAGGGTTCCGGTGGTGCGGGCGTCCAGCGATTTTTCGGCGCTCTTGGGGTCGCAGTCGATGGCGAAGGATCGTCGGCATAGTCTGCAGGAGAACTGTCCTTGGGTGGTGTTCGGTGTGGCTCTTTGGCGGCCGTTGAGTCTTCCGGGGTTGAGTGCGTGGAGGGCGGCGGAGATGTATTGGCGGGGTTCCGGAGAGCCAGGGTTCCTGGCGCTGGCCGCGGACGGGCGCAGACGGGCTTGCCTTAGGCGCGCCAGCGGCGTGACCGCACATCGGCTGCCATTAAGTAGGGGAGGGGCGGGACTGGCGGTAGGGAGGCGGGAACAGGGGCTGTGTTGGGGGAGGGGCCGCAGGGGCAGCAGCAGCGGGAAAGGCGGAAGAAATGAGCAAAATTAAAAGCGAGCAAGAAATAAATAAAATTAAAATACCCCAAAACAGGACAGTAAAAACCCGGAAACCAGTGAGCAGGGGGCGACCAGGCGGAGCTGGAACCTGGGTCGCCTGTGCGTCTGCGGCGGGCTGCCGGTGCGAACCTTGATGAGGGAGGGCTCTGCAACTGGGCGAAGAGGTGCTGCAAGCTAAGCTGCTGGGGAGCCTTCGTGCCACTGATATTTGCTGTGTAAGGTCATTTCTGGCCTTTGAAGCATTTGAAATGTTTGTGGCAATGTAACCATCCATGCATTTGTGAGTTTTTGATAAACATACTCCATGTTCTTAGTCACCCATTTGCACACACACTGTTTTCCTGTGATGCTCTTTCATTATTTTTTTGTTTGTTTTATCCAACAGCTGTTTAAACTATGAGTATTGACCTAGAAGACGAATTGAGCTGGTCTGAGGATAATTTGCGGTGAGTCCTAAAACATCTTGTCCACTGACTTCATGGTTTTATGCTAATCCTATGGGAGGCTTTGTGTATTTTCCTATATGGCAAATAGGCAAAAATATCCGGCACTGTGGATGTTCAAGATGATATGAGTGATCTCACACAATGGTATGACTGATTATCGGTGTCTTGTCTACTGTTTTGGTTAATCGTGTCTTAACTCCAGACTTTCATCCTGTTTCTTACCTTGCTCTTTTCAGACGCAGGCATAGTTCTGTGATTACAACCTCTTCTTTGCCTCCTATACGAATTGCTACTCAATACTGGTTTATTTTACATGGATTGTACTAGGAGAATACTACTTTGATCCACCATTTTTGAACAATGTTATCAATCTGAATGTTGAGTCCATGACTTATGAAGCATATGAGCCTTGGTAAAGTCCAGTAGGACGAAAGACGTGACGACTGCTGTGGATGTTAAATATATTCATCTGTTTACAGTTCCAACTGTCTGTAAGAAAATCTCAGTAGAACACTAAACGTGTGAACTTTTGTACCAAACCTATGATTAACTAATTACTGCCAGTAATACTAAATTTGATTGCATGGCTCCTGGTGTAAGAATTTTTTCAGCCCTAAATTAAATCATAAATCTATCCACTGCGTTGTATACTCTGAAGCAAGAAGTCTGAAAAGGGAAAGCTCCCAGTGCAATGCATAAGATCAGTGCAGTATATTATTGTGGCGCGGTGGAGAAGCAAGACAGAGACTGTGTCTTAGGGTTTAGGTGGTTTTTATTTTCCTCACAACGAAAATATGCTTGGTTTCTCTTTCACTCAGTAGAGAACGTTGATAGAGGGTGTGAGAAGTTGGCCTGGCATATGCTGTCCACTAGTTATAGTGGGCACCTTGCACCAGTCCAAACGACCCTTATTGATAGGTTTAAAGACGACCTTTATTGAAAGCTATCCTAGTGGTAGCTATGGAGAGCAGCCTTCAGGCTAAGTCTTGACGGAGTGTAAAGCAGCTTGGTTTACCAGATTATAACCTCTTAAATGACGAAATGAAAGGAGAACCACACCAGGTATATATAAAATATATGTATTTATTTCTAGATACTCACTACTAATCTCTTTATGAGATTAGAGTCCAAGATACACAATATCACAGTATTAAAACGACAGTAAATAGCACAATATACAATGGGCCCCAGGGGGGGACCAAACCATATATTAAGAAAGTGGTATAAGAACCAAGACTTGACTAGACACAGTGCCTAGAGCACGTAGAATCGCTGGGACCCCAAGGAACCACCCAAGGTAGTGACACGAGACCCACGGGGGCCGTGTGCAGTGTGAGAACACAGCCGCGAGCGCCGTAGGATTCAATGCGGAAAGTCGCGGTTGGAATTTTAAAGATAAAGGACACTTATGAGAGGACTTTCAGCAAACCCCTTTAGACTTAATGGGTTCTAGGGCCAACACCCACGGGAGCACCATAGTACTAGAGTTACCTCACCCAGGGAAGCCGGGTGCATAGGTGTCAAAGGGTGTCGGGAATCGTCGTAGTTTTCAATGGCGATCTGCTGCAAAGTGCTGCTGCCGTGAAGAAGAAAAGTGTCCGGGTGGATCCAAGCCTGGATCGAAGATGTGAAGAGCCTGAAAGCAGAGGGGACAGAGTCTGGGTCAGTAGCCAGTGACCAGGAGCGGGGCAATCGAATGCCCACCGATGCGGGGTGCTTCAGGTGCGAAGAGGTGAAGCTTGACTCTGCAGCCACGGGGTCCCGGAGACGTCGACGACGACCAGGAGCCGGATTCGAGCTGTCCCACGAAGGATGTCGAGTGCTGGGGTGTCGGTGATCGGATTGACCACAACAAGCCTTGGCAACAGCAACCCACGCAGGAAGAGAAAAGATGCTTCTGTGCGGACCAGCAAGGTCCTGGGGACTCCCCAAGCGATGGAGAGTCAGGGCACGTCTGGAGTAACCAGGGAAGCCCAATAAAAGTTAGTTGCCTTCTTGGGGACCCACAGGTCAACAGACCAGGGATCGCGAAGGGACCTCGAGAGGAATCACAAAATGGCGGCCCACGGAACACTCGTTGAGTGTAGGCCTGCAATATTCGGTGCAATTACTGCTCGGGGTCAGGGCTACAAGTAACCCAAAGCTCAGCCTCAGGGGTCGCCGGAAAGCTGATGCTTCTGCAAATGGTCGCGGTGTCCAGGGGTTCGGGTTGCACGGTCTCCACGAGGGATACGGGCCTCAGACTTGCTGTGGGCACAGATCGACCTCGGAAAACCCACCTCCTGTGTGGCAATATTCTTCGGAGTCCGCAGGATCTTCGGAGATGCCAACCGGTCAGTTGCGTTAAAGGTGCCTGCCTTGCAGGGGAGTAACTCCTTTACTCCAAGGGAGATTCTTCAGTCATCCAGCGTAGTGTAGATCGTCGAAGTACTTGGTTTCTGGTAACAGAGTTTAGCCCAGGTGTAATCTAAAGTCCTGTAGTCGGGGGTTCCTACTTTATACCCAAGGAAGGGGTGGGACAAACTCTGGGGACCCCCCTTGGGAGGGTCAGGAAAGAGGGGTGGCTACACCCATTTCCTTTGTCCAGTTTCGCGCCAGAGCAGGGGCTGGTAGCCCCTGCAACCGGTTTGAGCTGGACTATGCACAGGGACACCAAATGTGCCCCCAGTGCAGACTTCAAAGCACTCTTGGAGTGCACCCACCCAGCCCCAATACACTAAAGCCTGTCTGGGAGGTGGTCACACCTCCTTGCGACAGGAAACCTATTGTCCAGGCCTCTCCTGCCGGAGTTTCGTCCAGCAGCAGGAGGGCAGACTCGTGTCTGTGGCTGCAGCATCCATTTTGTGATGCCAGGGTTCTGTTAAGCTGGTACCGGGTGTACCGGTAATGCCATGTTGCTCCCTCTAGAAGGGAGGAATCATACCTCCCACCCCAGTACTGGGGTGGAGGTATGATTCCAAGGTGTTTGACACCAAACACGACATGTTTCCATGCAGCCATTCTCAAGTTAGCATTTACCGCGAGGTCATAATGCACTTAAGAGTATATGGTCTGGCTGCATCACAAACAACCCCGGAATGAAGATTCCGAAAGCTGCAGAGGGGCTCTGCTCATGCATGAGCACCCTCTCACATGAAACCCAGCACCCTGCCTTCAGGATTGTTAAGGCCTGCCATAGGGAGACTGATAGGTTTACATGTGCAGCGATATGGAGAGATATAGGGAACCTATATCTCAGTAAGGAGTGCATATACCACCTTACACAGGCTGCAGTAGCAGACCTGTGGTGTCATTTTAAAAGGCTTCCCAGGAGTGGCACAATACATGCTGCAGCCCCTGGTAGGCCTCTGGGGTACCTATGCCCTGGGTACATAGTATACCATATACTAGGGACTCACAAGGGTACCCCAGAATCCAATCTGGAGTGTACCTAAAGTACATGCAATCAATTTAGAGTAGAAAGCATACTGGGGTCCTGATTAGCAGGGCCTCAGTCTGGCTAAGTCGAAAAACAGTGAAACATCAGCAAAAAGTGGGGGTAACTATAAGAAGCAGATCCTACTCTCCTACACAACCCCCCCAAACGTCAGGACATTAAACTAACCATGACCAGTTGAGTCTTCATGTTCTAAGTGGAAATATCTGGAGAGTCCATCTGCATTGGCATGGTTACTCCCAGGTCTATGTTCCACTGTATAGTCCATCCCCTGTAGGGAAATGGACCACCTCAAAAGTTTGGGGTTTTCACCCTTCATCTGTTTTAGCCATAAGAGGGGCTTGTGGTCTGTCTAAACAATGAAGTGAGTGCCAAACAAGTATGGCCTCAGCTTCTTCAAGGCCCAAATCACAGCAAAGGCCTCCCTCTCAATGGCTGACCAACGTTTCTCTCTGGGGGTCAACCTTCTGCTAATAAAAGCTACTGGCTGATCCGGACCTTCATCATTCAATTGGGATAACACAGCCCCTACCCCCAACTCAGATGCATCTGTTTGGACAATGAATTGCTTGGAGTAATCAGGACTTTGCAGAATGGGAGCAGTGCACATGGCCTGCTTCAGGTCATCAAATGCCTTTTGACAGCTAACTGTCCACTGAACATTCTTTGGCATTCTTTTAGAAGTTGTCATTCAAAGGGGTCACTATGGATCCATAACCTTTGACAAATCTTCTATAGTACCCAGTCAGGCCCAAGAAAGCTCTGACCTGAGTCTGGGTGGTTGGAGCAACCCAGTCCATGATGGTCTGGATTTTGCTCTGCAATGGTTGAACCTGGCCTCCACCCACAAGGTGGCCCAGGTACACAACCTGACTCTGCCCTATCTGGCACTTGGTGGCCTTGATAGTTCCGCCTGCTTTCTGCAGGGCCTCCAAAACATTTCGCAGGTGGACTAGGTGATCCTCCCAGGTGGAGCTAAAGACAGCAATATCATCTAGATATGCTGCACTATAGGCTTCCAAGCCTGTAAGGACTTTGTTCACCAACCTTTGAAAAGTGGCAGGTGCATTTTTCAAACCAAAGGGCATCACCACAAATTGGTAGTGGCCACTAGGGGTAGAAAATGCTGTTTTGGCTTTTGCATCCTCAGCTAATCTGATTTGCCAGTAGCCAGCTGTCAGGTCAAATGTGCTGAGAAACTTGGCTGAGGCCAAAGTGTCTATGAGCTCATCTGCCCTTGGTATGGGATGGGCATCAGTCCTAGTGACTGCATTGAGACCTCTGTAGTCTACACAAAACCTCATCTCTCTCTTACCACCCTGGGTGTGAGGTTTAGGCACTAAGACTACTGGACTAGCCCAAGGGCTATCTGAGGGTTCAATCACACCCAAATCCAACATCTTCTGGACTTCAGTCCTGATGCAGTCCCTGACATGGTCAGGTTGCCTGTAAATCTTATTTTTAACAGGCAGACTGTCCCCAGTGTCCACTTCACGAGTGCACCAGGTAGTCTGACTTGGAGTCAGAGAGAACATATGTCTGAACTGATTGCAGAAAAGTTCTCAATCAGTTTGCTGCTGGTCAGTGAGGCTACCTGCCAAGGCTACACCATCTACTGATCCATCATCAGGGTTCTGAGAGAGCAGGTCAGGGAGTGGATCACTCTCTTCCTCCTGTCCCTCATCAGTAGCCATGAGCAAGCCCATGTCTGCCCTGTTAACATATGGTTTCAGTCTGTTGACATGGTGCACCCTGTGGGGGCTCCTGGGAGTTCCAAGGTCCACCAGATAGGTAACCTCTCCCTTCTGTTCAACAATGGTATGGGGGCCACTCCACTTGACTTGGAGGGCTGCTGGGGCCACAGGCTCCAACACCCATACTTTCTGGCCTGGCTGATAAACAGTCAACACAGCCTTTTGGTCATGCCAGGCCTTTTGTAATTCCTGGCTAGCCTCAAGGTTTTTAGTTGCCTTCTTCATGTACTCAGCCATCCGGGAGCGGAGACCAAGTACATAGTCCACAATATCCTTTTTAGGGGGTTTGAGAGGTAACTCCCATCCCTCCTTCACTAGACACAATGGACCCCTGACTGGATGTCCAAACAGAAGCTCAAATGGGCTGTAACCAACCCCCTTCTGTGGAACCTCTCTGTAGGCAAAGAGAAGGCAGGGCAAAAGTATGTCCCATCTGCGCCTAAGCTTTTCTGGGAGACCTTTAATCACGCCCTTCAAGGTTTTGTTGAACCTTTCAACTAAACCATTGCATTGTGGGTGATAGGGGGTGGTAAATTTATAATTTACTCCACACTCCTTCCACATAGCAGTCAATTAACTAGACGTGAAGTTTTCACCTCTGTCTGATACTACCTCCTTAGGAAAACCCACCCTGGAAAAGATTCCCAGGAGGGCCCTTGCCACCACAGGGTTTGTGGTGGTCCTGAGGGGAATTGCTTCTGGGTACCTAGTGAAATGGTCCACCACCACCAGGATAAATCTGTGCCCAGATGCTGTTTGAGGATCTAGGGGACCAACAATGTCAATCCCTACCCTCTCAAAGGGAACCCCCACCACAGGTAGCGGTATCAGGGGGGCCTTTGTAGTGCTACCTGCCTTACCACTGGCTTGACAGGTGACACAGGAGCGACACAACTCCTTGGTGTCTTCAGACATATGAGGCCAATGAAAGTGAGGGACAATTCTGTCCCAAGTCTTGTTTTGGCCTAGGTGACCTGCCAATGGGATATCATGGGCTAGTGTCAATAGGAAGCTCCTAAACTTCAGAGGTATAACCAACCTCCTGGTGGCTCCAGGCTTGGGGTCTCTACACTCTGAGTAAAGGAGTCCATCCTCCCAATAGATCCTATGGGACCCACTAGCACTCCCAGCAGCCTCAGCAGCAGCTTGCTGTCTGAGGGGTTCAAAAGCGGGGCAGCTCAGTTGCTCCTGGCTCAGATCTGCCCTGGAAGGGCCCCCTGTCCCCAAGAATTCAACCTGATCAGGTTCAAGCTCCTCTGGGACAGTTCCTTCTTCAGGACTGAGAACATCTCCCTCAATAGACTGATCTGCATTCTGAGGCAGGGGGGAAGACACTGCCTTAACCCTACTGCTCCTCCTCTTGGGAGGCACCTGGTCCATTCTTCCAGAATCCAGGGCCTGTTCAGTTTTAGACATTTTTGTCTGTGACCTGGTCATAGCAAACACATCTGCAGGGATGCCCAACATTTCTGCATGGGTCCTGAGCTCAACTTCAGCCCAAGCTGAAGTTTCCAAATCATTTCCAAGCAAGCATTCAACAGGGAGGTCTGCACTTACCACAACCTTCTTAGGGCCAGTTACCCCTCCCCAGGAGAAATTAACAACTGCCAGGGAATGGTCTGTCCTGACATTGCTAGCATTGGTCACTTGGTACATTTCACCAAGTATGATCTGCTCAGGGGCTACAAGATCTTTTGTCACCATTGTGACACTTGCTCCTGTGTCCCTGAATGCCAAAGCCCCTTTTCCATTAATTCTAGGCTGTTGTCTGTATTTGCCCAGATTACTGGGGCTTACAAATAGGGAGGCCATATCCATGCCTCCATCACAGACCAGCATAGCCTGAGTTGGAACTCTTACTAGGCCAGAGTCCATCTCAGATCCCAGGGTTAACCCTACTACACCCTTATTTGGAACACCACCACTTGGAGCTGAACTAGGGGGAACAGTTGCCTTAGGGGCATTGGTGGCTGGAGTTGAGTTTTTGGTCTTGGTACAATCACTAGTCCAATGGGTTTTCTGCTTACAGATTTTACACCATGGTTTCTTTTGGCCTTTTCCTTTGTTAGATTGGGACTCCCCACCAGATGCAGATTTTTGGGGCCCTTGAGAAGACTTCTGGTCTTTACCCTTCTCCCCACCCTTATCAGAGTTTTTCGAATCTTGCTTCTTGGAGTCACCACCTTGGTTTTGAACCTTCTGCCTCACCCTGGTTCTGACCCACTTGTCTGCCTTCTGACCCAATTCTTGGGGAGAGGTCAGATCAGAGTCCACCAGGTACTGATGCAACAGTTGATTTTGACAGTTGTTAAGGATCTGCTCTCTCATGATTAAATTATACAATCATTTGAAATCACACACCTTACTGCCAAGTAGCCAGCCTTCCAGAGCCTTAGTAGCACAATCAACAAAGTCAACCCAGTCCTGAGTCTGTGCCTTTTAGGTATCTCTGAACTTTAACCTGTATTGTTCAGTGGTTAGGCCAAACCCTTCAATCAGAGCACTCTTCAAGACTTTGTAATTATCAGCATCCTCTTCTCTAACAGTGAGGAGCTTGTCTCTTCCTTTGTCTGCAAAGGAGAGCCACAAGATTGCTGCCCACTGCTCCTGAAGGATCCTCTGTACCTTACAGGCCCTCTCCAGTGCAGTTATCCATTTGTGGATGTCATCCCCACTCTGGTAGGGAGGGACAATCTTGTTCAGGTTCCTATGGTCATGAGGATGATCTCTACCTCTAGGGACACTGCTGCTGCCACCATGGGACCCTAGTCCCAATTTCTGAGAAGCTCTCTGAAGCTCCAGGGATTCCCTGTCTAAGGCCAATTGCTCTCTCTTGATTCTGAGCTTAGCTCTCTCAAACTCAAGCAGTTGTCATTTCTTCTCATAAGAGGATGCCCTTTTATGAGAAGCAGAGGACCCTATAGACGTACCAGAATGATTAGATTCCTGAGAAGGAGATCTTGATCTTCTTGGTAGACTATTAACCCTTCCAGGTGGGGTAAAGAGAACCCCACTGGGGTCTCCTTCCTCACCTTCAGGAAGAATTGGATTTTCCAGGTTGGAATCATTTTGATCCCCCTGGCCAGCATCAGTCTGGGTCATAGTAGTTTTCACTACCTGGCCTTTCCTCTTCAGCTGCCCCACCTCCTTTGCCAACCTCATCAGACCCTGGGGTCTTTCTGAGGTAATCTTCAAGCAACATCTTTATGAGATGTAGGGTGGTTGGGCTTTTCCCTGTCTTCAATTTCCTTGAGGGGCACAGTCTTCAATTCTTGGTATGAGGCATGGTCATACTTAGTTGGGAGAGACCCACTGGTTTCTGCCCTTGAAGACATGACTAGTGTGGTGTGGTGTATGCACCTACCTACTCTAGTGGGGCCTACTAAACTCTCTTGAGTTGTAGAAAGGGTGTGCTAAGCCCTTGACACACAACTCTAAGTTTAGTAGAACTTACTGTATTCTAAACTTGATTTATATGTACCTATGTACCTATAGTGGTTTTCAGTTAGTCACTCAAAGAGATTATCTGGTAAAGCAATAGCTAGCTTGAATCCCACTGCTGCCACCAATGTGAGAAGTTGGCCTGGCATATGCTGTCCACTAGTTATAGTGGGCACCTTGCACCAGTCCAAACAACCCTTATTGATGATAGGTTTAAAGACAACCTTTATTGAAAGCTATCCTAGTGGTAGCTTTGGAGAGCAGCCTTCGGGCTAAGTCTTGAAGGAGTGTAAAGCAGCTTGGTTTACCAGATTATAACCTCTTGAATGACCAAATGAAAGGAGAACCACACCAGGTATATATAAAATATATGTATTTATTTCTAGATACTCACTACTAATCTCTTTGAGATTAGAGTCCAAGATACACAATATCACAGTATTAAAACGACAGTAAATAGCACAAAATACAATGGGCCCCAGGGGGGGGACCAAACCATATATTAAGAAAGTGGTGTGAGAAAGTGCCCTCTTTCTTGCATGGTATGCCCCCACTTTTTGCTGAATTGCTGATGTGCTTTGACTGAGTGTGCCCAGGGCTCCTGCCAATCAGGTACCCAGGGCCTGTGTTCCTTCCCTTAACTGCATTGAAGCCTAAACCCAATTGGCATCTCTGGCCACAGGTAAGCCGCTGGTAAGTGGTACCACAGGTACCCAGGGCACTGTGACCAGAGAAGGCCTCCAAAGGCTGCAGCACTTATTGTGCCACCCTAGAGGCCCTGTACCCTGACACTCACACTCTGCCTCTGCAGACTGCTTGTCTTGGTGCAGAACAAAGTGAAGAGTCGACATGGCACACATCCCTGTGTGCCATGCCCACAAACCACTGCCCTGGCATACCTCAGTCACCCCTCTAGCTGGGTGCCCTATGCCAGTGGTGAGGGTACAGGTGCAGAAGCCCTGTAGCCCTACAGTACCCAGGTCCATTCCTGGGCACTGTAAGTGCAGTGCTGCCATTAAGAGTATATGGTGCTGGGAGTTTGTCATTACGAACTCCACAGCACCATAATGGCTACACTGAAGACTGGGAAGTTTATCAAACTTCTCAGAACATTAAACCCACACTGATGCCAGTGTGGGATTTAATGTAAAATGCACAACAGAGGGCATCTTAGAGATGCCCCCTGAAACTCGACCAACTTCCAGTGGCCTGACAGAGTGGCTGCCGAGGCTGCCAGCACCAGACATGTTTCTGGACCCCTGGGTCGAGAGCTCGCTGCTCTCGGGGGTCTGAAACAATGCACATCCTGGGACGAGGTGCCAAGCCTCCTCCCCCAGGATGGGCAGGGTTCACGAAGGAGAAGCTTCAAAGGCATACCGCCTTTGTGAGCCTCTCCAGACCACTTGCTGTACTCAGCAACTGGTCCCCACTGGTTCTCCCCCCCCCCCCCTTTGGGCGGGAGACCCGGCGGGAAAAACAGAGTGAGGAAGAGAGGTGTGCCCACCTCTGCCAACTCCACCCCTAAGGTGGGGGAGGCGAGGTGAAGCACAACCTCGAGTCCCTGCCATCTTGAGGATGGGGGGACCCAGCCAACGCAGGACAGGCTCCTGCCCCCCTCCCACTGGAGAGTGGCAGATTAGGGGGTGTACCCACCCCAGGGAAGGGACCCGTTGGTCCCTGCCCTTTACCTACCTGTAACGCCCCTAAATTCAGTTTTTAGGGCAGAGGTATTCAATCTGTGGGGCGCGACCCCCAGGGGGGGCCTGGAGGCATGGGAAGGGGGTCGCGCTCTTCATTTGCTAAAGAAAACTGTCCAGAAGGTGCTTCCGGTAGTTAACATGCTTTCCCTGGAGTGTTATTCAGGGACTCTCCTGTGCTGGGAAATTGAAGTCAGACAGACAGCTAAACACGCCTTTCTACCAGTGTGTTGCTGGCCTGAAATAAATAAATGTGCACAACCAGTTAATCTGCAAATGTGAAGGATCTGCAGATTAACTTGTTGTGCACATTTGCATTTCTTTCAGGCCAGCAGCACACTGGCAGAAAGGTGTGTTTAGCTGTCTGCCTGGCTTTGATTTCTCTGGACAAGAGTTCTGCTGCAGTTAATTGATCAAATCACTTTTTGAGTGGTAGTGCACAGACTTTACTGAGCTGTGAAGTGCTTGCTTTTAATAGTCACTGTATTTTCATAGCGCTTACTATCCCTGAGAATGTGTTGAAGGGACAGTTATGTAAAAAAAAAAAATGCATTACATAGGGTCTGGTTATTACTAAAATCTATGGGTCTCATTTCCAATGAAATGGTGTAGGGCAGCTCCGCAAGTATTTTTGCTATGCTGCCCTACGCCAATTCAAAAGTACAGGAATGGACTGTATTTATAAGATACGGTGCACTCCTGTCCTTTCTGCCGGTGCACAATTTGGTGCCTAGCCCAACGCAGGCACCCTTCCACCATGGTGCAAGGGTGTCTGCATTGTTGGCAGGATTGTTGTTGTGCAAGAAGGCACGCCTTCCTGCGCAAAAACCCCCCATGGAGGCCTTTTCCTCTTTGTATGTGTGCTACACATAGAAAGTGGAAACAATTGTGGAGAAATAAAGACATTTCTCCCCGTTACGCATCCCCTGGGGCAGCGTACAGCTTTGACCCATTCTCAGGTTTACAGATCCTTGTAAATCTGGGAATGTGTCAAAACCCATGGGAATACCCACCACAACGCACATGGAACGCCCCCCCCCGACGCAATGTAAGGCAACACACCAACTTGCGCTGCGTTGCCTTACACCATATCTAGGAGGCCATGAAAATCCACGTAAAGGGACTTTGCGTGACCTCGTAGATATGGGTCTGCTGTCAGCGCAACCAGTGGTCATAAAAAATGACACACCAGCAGCGCAAGGGGCTTATAAATAAGCCCCTATATTTTGGAAGCACAATTTTATCGTAAAACATTTTGCGCATTTTGTAGCGGTCTATCTTATACTGTGTGTAATGCAAGTGTAAAATAAAGACTTAAATATTCACAGTGCTTTCTGTCACAGGCTGTGACCTCATAGCACTAAAAATACACAAGTCACTATTCTCCACTGCATCAACCACGATTTAATTCTGTGGCTCTCTCCTTTCACACAGACTTTTGCAACGCATTAACTAATAGAAGTTTCATAATTTATTATATTGCATTTTCCACTGAGTAACAACTTTTTAAAATGTATTTATTATTCATTGAAGCTGCCCGTTATTTTTTATGTAGCTACCTGTCAGTGAAAGACCTAAAAAACGTACGTATGTTTTAATTATGATGAATGATGTTCAGCTACCTCCCGTTACATGCAGCTGTAAATGCCAAACTGTCCGCGTCCCATGAAATATAGTATGGTTTTCCTCTAATGCCGTGCATTAAAGTTGCAGCCCGTGCATTACAGCTATTATACCAAGGGCCACTGGAATTATGTGATTGTGCCGCCGCAGCAATTTTAGCATAATTATAGATTTGCCGCATTTGCCACATAATCCATCCTCTGCAGCATAATCTGCTGATTTTAACACAAAAAATGTATTTACTCAAAAGGTTTAAAAGTTACTAAAAAGCAGCAACAGGTGTTGCCGCTCTGTAGAAGGCCCTTTGTAAAGCTGCTCTGGTCACCTTTCTGTTGCTTATTGCTATATTTGGGTGTTAAACTGGTACTAATGAGGTGCAACCACAGATTGACCGTTTCTCTGGAGAACATTTATGGTTGTGAATAAGGACGACTACCAGGTTCAAGATTTTGTTTTCGGGAGGGGGTCCTTACGCCTAAAAATTTTTGATGGGGGGGTCTCGGCATCAAAAAGTTTGAAGACCACTGATTTAGGGGCACCCTGAACCTTCCTTCCTCAGATCCCGATTCTGAAACAAGAAGAAGAAAGAAGACCAGCCGTGCAGCTGCTAACAAGAGGACGACACCAACTGACTTGGGCCCCAGCCCTACCGGCCTGTCGAACCTGCTCCTGCTAAACCCCGGCCTCTTCAGTGGTCAGCAACCTCGAAAACCCTGGAGGACCTGACTGCCTTGCTCAACTAAAAGTCTGGGACTCCCACGAGCAGTGGTTCTGCTCAAACATCTGCAACCCCCGGCCTGAGACCGCGGATCCTGCCCACTCTGCACCCGCCGAGCCCGGCCCGAGCCAAAGTGGACAAAGACCACGAGGACGTCCCCCCGGCGACTGTGACTAAGAATCCAGCACCCAAGGACTCACCTCGACGCTCCTGACGACGCCTGCAGCCTCAACACCAGGGACCCCTCCAACCACGACCAGCAGAGGGTAAGATTTCCCGACGCCTAAAGATACCCCTGCACCCGGCGCCCCACGGCCCCCTGTGCCCAACTCCTGGGTTCTACCCCTCCTACAGCATCCCAACTTACCTCTCGAAGTGGTGGTCGCACCTGAAGAATCACCGTCCCCGAGTTTGCAGCCTTTGTTCGTCTTGCAGCTTTCCCATTGAAATCCATTGGGTGCCCGACGGCCCAAAAGCCCACTGCACCCGGCCGCCCCAGTGCCGCTGAGGGTGCACCAACTACCCTGTTCGACTTCCCCACTTGTCCTGAGTAAGTGACCAGGAGCTTTGCTCCCACAGCCGAGTGGCCTGCCTGCCAGCAGCCACCAACCAAAGGCCCCCCACCCGCCATAGGCTAGCGTTGGGCCTACTCTCTCTGCACCCGGCCGCCCCTGTGCCGCTGAGGGTGTAACAACAGTACAAACCTGAACCTGGGAGACCCCTGAGTCTTGCCCCAGAACCTTAACTCTGCCAGCCGAGTATTTACCTGAAAGCCGATAACTTGCATTTTCTCCATAAGGTAACATTGACTGGTTTTCACTTGGAAATTCTTCTAAGTGTCGAGTTTTGGAACTTTGAAATATTCACTAAAAATCGTCCGAATATCAAAAACGAAATTACTCACCTGTTCTCAGGAGAGATCCCAGTGCTGGGTCTAGGTGCCCAGCCCTGATTTAGAAAAAGTGACCACAACTGTGATTTTCCGATAACTTGATTTTCCTCCATAGGATAACATTGCCTGGTTTTTGCCAGTAGTTCTTCTGTGTCGATTTTTGCAACATACAAATATTCCTTAAAAATCGCCTGTGTAACAAAAATGATTTCTTTCAACTGTTTACAGGAAATGCACCAGGGCTGAATCCAGGATCCAGCCCTGAGTAAGAAAAACGTTCAGTAAAGTAATTCTATTGCAGTTTACTTGAAAATCCCATTGAGCTCAATGTTATAGTATACCAAGTATTGTGTTGCCTATTGCAACCCCTGTACTATATTGCATTTAAAGTCTATTGTTCATTGAAAGTATTCAACAAACAGCATCTTATCTTGAGAAAGTATTTTATGCAAATCTGTGGTTCTAAAATAAAACAGTATATTTTTTTATACAAAACAATTGGCCTAGAGTTCAGCTCTTGAGTGTGTGGATTCATTTGCTGACTGAGGGTGTACATCAAATGCTTTACACTGTCCTCTGATACTGCCTTACTGCTCGACCAAGCTACCACTTTAGAGAGTAAGGTTCTATCTAACTTTAACCTCTGCCAAACCTCTGGAGACCCTTGGACTCTATACACACTGTACCTCACTTTGGTGCAGTATATATAGAGCCAGTTTCTTATAAGTGGTATAAGAACCACGACTTGACTAGACACAGTGCCTCGAGCACGTAGAATCGCTGGGACCCCAAGGAACCACCCAAGGTAGTGGCACAGGAGACCCACGGGGGACGTGTGCAGTGTGAGAACACAGCCGCAAGCGCCGTAGTATTCAATGCGGAGAGTCGCAGTTGGAATTTTAAAGATAAAGGACACTTAGGAGAGGACTTTCAGCAAACCCCTTTAGACTTAAGGGGTTCTAGGGCCAACACCCACGGGAGCACCGTAGTACTAGAGTTACCTCACCCAGGGAAGCCGGGTGCATAGGTGTCAAAGGATGTCGGGAATCGTCGTCGTTTTCAATGGCGATCTGCTGCAAAGTGCTGCTGCCGTGAAGAAGAAAAGTGTCCGGGTGGATCCAGGCCTGGATCAAAGATGTGAAGAACCTGAAAGCAGAGGGGACAGAGTCTGGTTCACTAGCCAGTGACCAGGAGCGGGGCAATCGAATGCCCACCGATGCGGGGTGCTTCAGGTGCGAAGAGGTGAAGCTCGACTCTGCAGCCACGGGGTCCCGTCGACGACGACCAGGAGCCGGATTCGAGCTGTCCCACGAAGGATGTCGAGTGCTGGGGTGTCGGTGATCGGATTGAACACAACAAGCCTTGGCAACAGCAACCGATGCAGGAAGAGAAAAGATGCTTCTGTGCAGACCAGCAAGCGATGGAGAGTCAGGGCACGTCTGGAGCAACCAGGGAAGCCCAATAAAAGTTAGAGTTGCCTTCTTGGGGACCCACAGGTCAACGGACCAGGGATCGCGAAGGGACCTCGAGAGGAATCGCAAAATGGCGGCCCACGGAACACTCGTTGAGTGTACGCCTGCAATCTTCGGTGCAATTACTGCTCGGGGTCAGGGCTACAAGTAACCCAAAGCTCAGCCTCGGGGGTCGCCGGAAAGCTGATGCTTCTGCAAATGGTCGCGGTTTCCAGGGGTTCGGGTTGCACGGTCTCCACGAGGGATACGGGCCTCAGACTTGCTGTGGGCACAGATCGACCTCAGAGACCTCGGAAAACCCACCTCCTGTGTGGCAATATTCTTCGGAGTCCGCAGGAGCTTCGGAGATGCCAACCGGTCAGTTGCGTTAAAGGTGCCTGCCTTGCAGGGGAGTAACTCCTTTACTCCAAGGGAGATTCTTCAGTCATCCAGCGTAGTGTAGATCGTCGAAGTACTTGGTTTCTGGAAACGGAGTTTAGTCCAGGTGTAATCTAAAGTCCTGTAGTCAGGGGTTCCTACTTTATACCCAAGGAAGGGGTGGGACAAACTCTGGGGACCCACCTATGGGAGGGTCAGGAAAGAGGGGTGGCTACACCCATTTCCTTTGTCCAGTTTCGCGCCAGAGCAGGGGCTGGTAGCCCCTGCAACCGGTTTGAGCTGGAATATGCACAGGGACACCAAATGTGCCCCCAGTGCAGACTTCAAAGCACTCTTGGAGTGCACCCACCCAGCCCCAATACACTAAAGCCTGTCTGGGAGGTGGTCACACCTCCCTGCGACAGGAAACCTATTGTCCAGGCCTCCCCTGCCGGAGTTTCGTCCAGCAGCAGGAGGGCAGACCCGTGTCTGTGGCTGCAGCATCCATTTTGTGATGCCAGGGTTCTGTTAAGCTGGTACCGGGTGTACCGGTGATGCCATGTTGCTCCCTCTAGAAGGGAGGAATCGTACCTCCCACCCCAGTACTGGGGTGGAGGTATGATTCCAAGGTGTTTGACACCAAACACGACATGTTTCCATGCAGCCATTCTCAAGTTAGCATTTACCGCGAGGTCATAATGCACTTAAGAGTATATGGTCTGGCTGCATCACAAACCACCCCGGAATGAAGATTCCGAAAGCTGCAGAGGGGCTCTGCTCATGCATGAGCACCCTCTCACATGAAACCCAGCACCCTGCCTTCAGGATTGTTAAGGCCTGCCATAGGGGAGACTGATAGGTTTACATGTGCAGTGATATGGAGAGATATAGGGAACCTATATCTCAGTAAGGGGTGCATATACCACCTTACACAGGCTGCAGTGGTGTCATTTTAAAAGGCTTTCCAGGGGTGGCACAATACATGCTGCAGTCCCTGGTAGGCCTCTGGGGTACCTATGCCCTGGGTACATAGTATACCATATACTAGGGACTCACAAGGGTACCCCAGAATCCAATCTGGAGTGTACCTAAAGTACATACAATCAATTCAGAGTAGAAAGCAGATAGACTGGGGTCCTGATTAGTGTCTTCACTCTTTCACTCAGAGAGCAGACCGTCGTCGCTTTCTTCCTCACGATTTGTAAGGCTCCCGCGGGTTTATGGCAGAAGGAGACCAAACGAAATAAAAAAGAGCGACATAAGGACGGAGTCATAAGGTCCTTAAACTACTATGGGAAAGGGTGTGTGGGGAGACTTCACCCAGATGCCATCACCAGTGTTGCTTTTGTCTCTGAGCGCTGTGCTTTGCGTTACGCGCAGCTTCGTGATTCTGACAGCACGCGAGCAGCTCACTCGTCTCCCTCCTCCAGACCTGACTTGAGAGCCCTGGTTCCCTTTCCCCAAGCGCTCCCCAAACGCCCTCGTACCTTGCTTAGCCACGTCCCTCCTGGAACGTGGCTGGAGTCTTCGCCGCGCCGAATAGGGTCCGGCTCCCTCTTTTGGTTCATCCCCGTAGCGGTCTTCTGGAACTCCGGTTCCGGCGGCGTTTCCTCCTCTCTAGGCGGCCTTTCGTCCTTCTTCTCTTCCGGCGAGTTTGTGGATGGTCCTTCGTCTCCGAACCTGTTCTCCGGCTGGAAGTCGTCCGCAGCTTTTCCTGGAGTAGAGCACCTCTTTACATTTTCTGCGTCGTCTAAGTACGAGCTCATTGGATCATGTGCCCTGGTCACATGATCGGGAAACAGATCCCGGAGTCCGAGTTCCTTAAAGGCATAGTTCACGTCTTGCAGTGTGGGTGCCGGCTGAAAACAGAGAAGAGGACATGGAGATAGGTAAGGGGGAAAGGCTTCTGTCTCTTTCCTGGTCCATTGTCTCCTGTTGCGGCACCTCGTGACAATTATACTTTGAGGTCTTTGCTTGAGTTTATGTGGTACTCTTTTCTGCAGGGAACGAAATCTTTGAAGTTGGCCACGCAGTCCGTGAATTTCACCAGTTATAATCCAAGGTGAACAAATTCATCAAAATCAGGTAGCATGCAGTAAGGTAACGCTTTGTGATCAAAAGCGTGTCCGAATAAATGAAAAAAGCGTACCCCCAGGGGCTGCGTCCCGTGAATGCACAGCTGAATGCTAGAAGGTTATCCGGTTTATCAAATTAATGCAAATGATTATTCAAAAAGTTCCTTAATTGAGTCTTTTATTCATAAACCATTCTTTCATTCAAGAATTTCTTCATGTGGTGCATTTTACATTAAATCCCACACTGGCATCAGTGTGGGTTTAATGTGCTGAGAAGTTTGATACCAAACTTCCCAGTCTTCAGTGTAGCCATCATGGTGCTGTGGAGTTCGTAATGACAACCTCCCAGCACCATATACTCTTAATGGCATCACTGCACTTACAGTGCCCAGGAATGGACTTGGGCACTGTAGGGGTACAGGGCTCATGCACCTGTACCCTCACCACTGGCATAGTGCACCCAGCTAGAGGGGTGACTGAGGTATGCCAGGGCAGTGTGTTTGTGGGCATGGCACACAGGGATGTGTGCCATGTCGACTCTCTGTTTTGTTCTGCACCAAGACACTCAGCCTGCAAAGGCAGAGTGTGTGTCAGGGTACAGGGCCTCTAAGGGTGGCACAATAAGTCCTGCAGCCCTTGGAGGCCTTCTCTGGTCACAGTGCCCTGGGTACCTAGGGTACCATTTACCAGGGGCTGACATGTGGCCAGAGATGCCAATTGGGTTTAGGCTACAATGCAGTTTTAGGGAAGGAACACAGTCCCTGGGCACCTGATTGGCAGGAGCCCAGGGCACACTCAGTCAAAGTACATCAGCAATTCAGCAAAAAGTGGGGGCATACCATGCAAGAAAGATGGCACTTTCTCACAATGACCACTTCTCTGCACCACTCCAAGAGCCCCCCCAACTGATGCTGGTTATTGCAGCAAGCCAGCGTGAACTCTGTCCTGATAGTTCCGTTGCGATGCCTCTCCATGTAATGTCAGATACCTGGTAGTTTATAGTATCTGATTGCCAGTTTTACCTCATGTTTAAGCTTGGAAACACTAAAGTCCCAAAAAGAAAAAATAAGTACAACGATAAATGTTGTCTTGACTTACATGTGCATAATTCGCCCATAACTAAAACAATAGGAACACGTCAACATTCACTGTAGGCACTCCTAATGTTATAGCAGTGAACTTAATATTACCAACAAAATGTCAGCCTAGGTAGGAGGCGGACATGATTTCTGCGCATGTTTAAGGCTTCGCGTCCCTTATTTCAAAGAGATAAAAATCTGCATACTAGCACATGATAAAAATAGAAAAGGTCTAAACTGGTCCTGTAACAGCATTCACAACCAGGTGGTGGCTCAGATGTGTAGGGGGTAGTCGTTTCAGGCTTTAGGGGTGATGTATGCGAAAGCTCGACCTCCGGCTCTGCATGTGTGGGGATGTGTGTGAGCAAGAGACCGGCTGAGCTGAGGTTTTTGGTCGGGGTGTGTTATTTTATGCAGCTGTCATAGGAGGAGGGACCTAAATTGTGCAGGGCTTGGTGTGTGGAGTTTGAAGAGTTCACATTTTGTGAACGGGGAGCCAGTGGAGGTCTGAGTGAGGTGATGTATGTGCAGGGTGAAAGCTTCAGTGCAAGTCTGGTTTCAGCTATTGCATGGGCGGAACTCTTCTGGTGAGTTGGGTGGTGCTGCTGATGTAGAGTCTTGCTGTAGTCCAGTTGGCTGGTGATGAGGGTCTGGGGGGTGGTTCTATGGGTGTTGATCTGTTGCCATTTTAAGATGTATTTTGTAGTATCTTGAGGGTGTAGAAATGAGAGGAGGTGACTGTATTGACTTGGCTGGCCATCATTAGTTGGTTGTCCACCACTATTCTTAGGTTTGTGGATTGGGTAGATGGTCAGGGTCTGCTGGTCACCTGGTGGAGTTCCATAGTGAGGTGTTCTTGCCAAAGAGTACCACTTCCATTTTGTCAGAGTTAAATTTGACAGTTGAGATTCATCCAACTGGCAATTTTACTAGGGTTTGAAGCCTAGATGCCCCTACAGTTACAGCTCACCAGCACTTGAAAGGCATGGAATGTTGCAACTTCATGACCCAGATTTTGCAATTCTTTTTAGGTCTCGCGCCTAGAGTTGCAGTGCGCAGCACTGCTCGCGTGGCGAGAGACCTCGTGTAGGGGGTTTAGAAGCGGACCTCGGAATCGCACACGCTCGTGCGTGTGCTTTTCGTTTTTTCCCCGGCTATTGGGCTTTGCGTGCGTCTTTATAAGAAAGACAGCACGCAATTGGGCAAAGGCGGGCGCATGTCCCGCCTTTGCCGCGCCCATTCCCACCGGTGTCTAGCACGCGCAGCAGCGCGCGTTCGCCTCGCTGCCGCGCTCCTTTTCCCCCCCCCCCCCCACTCCTCTGTGCTGCGCGCGCACCACTGGTTGTTTTTTTGGGTGCGCCGCCTTTTTTTTCTTTGCTAGTTTTATATTTTTATCTGTCATTTGGCATTCCCGAGCCGTGGAATGGAAGGCGCAGCCCACAAACACGCTGTTAACAAAATAGTGAACGGGTCCGGGTGCGATGGGACTGAAAGAAAGGCTCTCTATATCACGCTAGTTGTTGATGGGACGCGCTGTGCTAAGGAAGAGCACGTCACCACACGTGGGATGTGCCACCGCATAGCATGCTAGATGGCGCTACAAGAGAGAGAGGCTCTTGAGGGCGTTGGACGAATGGAGCTGGCACAGTGCGCACACGCAGGAAACAGCTAGGCTGCTGCACACAGGGAAAGCTCTCCAGCACTTACTACTTCTCTGCACTAGGGAAGGACATGACATCTGGGTGAGATGAAGCTGCCTAGGAGAAAATGCTCTCCAGCACTTATTACTTGTGTGCGCTACACTGTGCTTGTGTGCGCTACACTGTGCTAGGAAAGGACACGGCATCTGGGTGAGATGAAGCTCCTAGGAGGTAAAGCTCTCCACCGCTTACTACTTTGCGCTGCCCTGTGCTAGGAAAGGACACGACATCTGGGGGAGATGAAGCTGCCTAGGGGGGGAAAGCTTTCCAGCGCTTACTACTTGTGTGCGCTACACTGTACTAGAGAAGGATACGACATGTGGGTGAGATGAAGCTCCTAGGAGGGAAAGCTGTCCAGCGCTTAATACTTGTGTGTACTGCACTGCTAGGGTAGGCCACGACATGTGGGTGAGATGAAGCTTCTAGGAGGGAAAGCTGTCCAGCGCTTAATACTTGTGTGTTCTGCACTGCTAGAGAAGGCCACGACATGTGGGTGAGATGAAGCTGCCTAGGAGGGAAAGCTCCTCAGCACTTACAACTTCTGTGCCTGCAGCACGTCATCGGTGACAATTTCTGCCAGCCCCGGACTATTTACCGAAAGGTGCACGCGTGACCCATGACCACTGTAATGATAACTATTGTATATAGCGCTTGATGCTGCCCTTCTAATTTTTATAAGCGCTTTAAACAACAGGTGTTAGTAGTAGTTAATGTAATGTTATTCAGTGCACCGATTGGTAACTCTCGACTTTATATCGCCGCATTACTTCGCTTATGGAGTTCAGTGCACCGAGGTGTCCTGGCAGCTAGGCGCATCAAGCACTCCCTCACCACAACCGTGACATGATCCGACCCTGCTGCGTGTCACACACTAAAGAGGGTTGCAGGAGAGGCCATACATGAAAGGTCACTGTACCGGAGGTGCGCCGTGGGGGCAGGTTAGGGGAGGTTCACAGGGCGAACAGGTCACATAACCACTTCTGTGTCCACGCTGACCTGGCCCAGTCACACTTTTCAAGCTACTTACTCGACCAATTAGAGTGAGCTAAGCGTGCGCAGGTGAGTCACAGCAGTGGGAGCGGAACCAAAACTACAACTCCCAGAGTGCCTCACTGATTAAATGAAACCCATTACTGGAAGCTTAGACGCAACTAGTCGCCATAAGATTACCCGAGGGAAGTGTGCACGTTAAGGTGTCGCACACAGTAAAGATCACTTCTACGATAGGCACAAAGGGGAAGTTAGACAGTGAAGGACACTTTCGTGTCATTTCAGGATAGATGCGAAGCAGGGCTTTAAGTGGGATGAAAAAACCGGGGGGGGGGGTGGGGGAGGGGTCTCAAAGGGGCGTGGCCAATGTAAGTAGGGGCGTGGCTTAAAAACACCTAAGCTAAAAATCTGTGCTTAGCATAGAGTGCCGCCAGATTTGTATTTTGCTGTTTCTGTCATTGCACCCAGCTATATGATACAAGTAACATCATACCTACAACAAGTCAGGACTATTTGCTCCCTCCCCTGACGCTCAGTGTTTACATTTTAAATTGAGCCTTTTTTGTCATTAAAATGCGTACAACATCCATGTCTCAGGCACGCTCAAGACATAGGAGACAACATCACGGCACACACTCCCTGCCTCTCCCTATTGCTGTCCATGTTGTTACAGTGAAGTTGTGCCTTGCATACAACCAAAATAAACATAACATGGAGAGAATGGAGGAATTTTCATTTGTGAAAGCGGACTCTACTGCTCCATGAATCGCTGCTGCTCCGCACCACACAATAAATGCGGCCACTGTACAATGTCGGCAACAAAAGGCAGAACGACTTCTCCTTTAAGCGTAGTGAGTCTGTGCTGATTCTTTGACCTTGGCTTCAATCAACATGAAAGCGTTTGCACAATGTAAGAAGCCACTTTTTTACAGTTAGATGTCTTCGCAGTACTGAATTACTCAACAAAACAATGACGTGTCAATCTTTAAAGCCATATTTGAGGCTGTTTATACTGAAAACAGTTTAAGCTTGGTCTTCGCTATTCCACAATCCTGTTTTCTGTCTCACAAGTGCCGGGTTGTGTGCCAGGCCTCCAATGCCTACAAAGGCCCACGTAATTGGGCTGAATACAGAAAACATATTATTTGTGAGGTGTTACCTGATGGCAACGAAGCTATGCCTTCTCCGCAAATATAAATGTCTACTTCTTTCCATAGCGCCTATTGCCAATATTTAGCGGGTTCCCCAGCACGTCTACTTTCTGTCTGATTAAGGGGCTTTGAAAAGCGAGTGATTTTCCAAAGATCACACTTTGATACAATGGGAAAGCTGTAACTGGAACCGTAAGAATAAGCTCAACTCGACTGCAAGTAATGGCTTACTCCATGCAACAATCACTTCAAAACTTCACAGAGAATCAGGGCTTTAATTTGTGCTTCACAGAATAAGTTACCCATGATGCTGTACGTCAAACAGATGAATTATGCCGTTACATATTTTGATGAAAAAGGGGCTTTTCATTTGCAGACAAGGCCACAGGAAACAATTAAACAAGCACCGATTCCAAGTAAAACATTAAAATACAGGTAATGCACGTTAAAACTTAGTTTTATCCCCTTAGACAAAGCAAAGTGTGACATGCCTTTGCCAATTCAACATTTTTAAGTAACGGCAATCATTTTTACATCTTTTTATTGTATTTTAATGTACATAGTAAGTTTCGAAAAGAATACTAAACTGGCAACAACTCTGAACAAACTCTCACACCTCTCCCCTACTCAACCTTGTGCCCTGAAAAAACAGTTAATATTGCAAAGCAGGAAGTAGGTTTTAGACAGCACTTGGAGTTTTCTCAATGTGGATTGAAATTTGGGCTGCACCTACATATCATGTCGAGCCCATCTATTTTGAGGTACTCCTGCTGAAATGATTTCTGCGAATCCCCAGTTATAGCCCTTCCTGAGCGCAATTGCAATATCTGTGAGCTGCATCTCAGTTCGCCACAGCTAATATAAAATGAAACACCTCCAGGTATCTGGCTTTTGCAAGAACTCGAGAGCACTGGAATATTTGGAGCAAGTGCCTAGGCCCAGCACCCCCACCCCTCTTGTCTAACTAATCCCCCGACCAGTCTAGGCACTTTCAGACCGGCTCCTTTTGTCTGAGGAGCCCGTCTCGCTTTTTCGTTTCAGCTCCTTTACTCGCCTCTCTCCCACTTTCAGCTTCTGCCAAGCTTTTTCCTTCTGCTCCTTCTCTTGCGCATTGAACTGCTCCATCTCACACCTCTTTTCCGTCTTTCACTCTTGCTTTGACCCCTTTGAGTCTCTTTTTTACTCTTGCCTCTCATCTGCTCCTTTTCCACATTTTTCTCTACCCCCTTGAGCCTCTTTTCACTTTTTAGGTCGAGCCTGGTAAGCGCATGCGCTTCTCTGTGAGCCATGCTTTATGAACTTGAAGCCCCGCCCACTCTCCGCCCATATTTGTCATTGGCTTGTTCCATTGTCCTTCCTAAATGCTGGCTTCTAATTCGTTAATAGGCTTGTTAGTCCCTCCTTAGTACTGCCTTGTCTTCATTTGTAACCTCCCATGAGGCCCTTTTACTTCGATTGTTGTACATTGTCTTATTTACTCTGTAAGCACTATTTTCTTTAATGGTTTCTCCTACTGCAGGCACTACATGCTTTCCTGCAACATTCATCGTGCCATGCACGGTTTCACAGGGAGCTTTACAAAAAAAAAAATTGTTTGTTAACTTGACAAACATGCTTTTTTGGGTAAAAGTGCCCCATGCCGCGCATTCACTTTGATAGCGGCCGCGGACATTTCTTTAGGCACGGCTCGTCTTAAGAAAGTGGCGTGGCCTCCATTAACGTGAAAGCCAGCATGGGGCGCTTGTAAACAACAAGCATTTGCAATACAATATGTCTCGCATTTTAGAAATTTTGACCTCTTGGTATTGTAAATGACAATGCCTTTTATTATTGCAGGTTTTTAAAACACAAAATAAAAGGCATTGTCATTTGCAATACCAATAGCTCAAAATCTCGCAATTGCGAGACCTATTGCATTGCAAATGCTTGTTTCTTCTTACTGTTTTGGCTACATGGGTGTTTCAGTACAATTAGAAGTCCTCCTTGTATATCTTAAAACAAAACTTCCCACTGGATTTTCAGATCAAGAAAGTTTGGAGAGAGATTAGCCAATCATCAGAGGTTCCACCCTTAGTATTGTAATTGTATTTATATAGCTCTTACTAACACTGATGAGGCGTCAAAGCGATTTTTGGCTGCTACTCCGGAACCCAAAGAGGATTAGTGGTGAATTAGTATAAGGAGATATGAAATTAATTTTAGCAGTTGTTATGCACGTTTGTTATTTGGATTGAAAAAGGATAGTGGAGGGATAAAAGAGGGAAGGGTTTGTATTTATATAGCGCTTGCTACCCCTGATAAGGTGTTGAAGCGCTGTTCGGCAGGTAGCACGTGAGAAAGTGCCCTCTTTCTGCATGGATGCCCCCACTTTTTGCTAAATTGCTGATGTACTTTGACTGAGTGTGCCCTGGGCTCCTGCTAATCAGGTACCCAGGACCTATGTTCTTTCCCTAAAACTGCATTGAAGCCTAAACCCAATTGGCATCTCTGGCCACATGGTTACCAGGTAAGTAATCGGTCTTTGGAGTTGAGCTTCTGGGGTTAGAACCAGGGTTCCCACAGGGTCAAGGATGCACTCTTGTTACACCCTCAGCGGCACCAGGGCGGCCGGGTGCAGAGTGCTGAGGCCCAATGTTATCCAAAGGGGGATAGTGGGCCTCCGGTTGGTGGCTGCTGACGAGCAGGCCACTTGGTTGTGGGAGCAGAACTCCTGGACTTTAGCTCAGGGCAAATGGGGAAACAAACTAGCACCAAAGGTGCACCCTCAGCTGCACTAGGGCGGCCGGGTGCAGGGTGCTGTTTCGACGTCGGGCGCACTGTTCTCAATGGGAAACCTCCAGTTTGCAAAGGCACTGCAGGCTTGGGGACAAAGGTCTTCTGGGTGCGACCACCACTTGTAGGAAAGTGGGTTTCTGTTGCAGTAACCCCCACTTTTTGCCTGATAACTGATGCACTTTTCCTTGGTGTGCCCTGGATCCCTGCCAATCAGGTACCCAGGGCCTGTGTTCCTTCCCTAAAAACTGTACTCAGCCTAAACCCAATTGGCATCTCTGGCCACAGGTAAGCCCCTGGTAAATGGTACCCTAGGTACCCAGGGCACTGTGACCAGAGAAGACCCCTAAGGGCTGCAGCACTTATTGTGCCACCCTTAGAGGCCCTGTACCCTGACACACACACACTGCCCTTGCAGGCTGAGTGTCTTGGTGCAGAACAAAACAGAGTCGACATGGCACACATCCCTGTGTGCCATGCCCACAAACACACTGCCCTGGCATACCTCAGTCACCCCTCTAGCTGGGTGCCCTATGCCAGTGGTGAGGGCACAGGTGCATGAGCCCTGTGCCCCTACAGTACCCAGGCCCATTCCTGGGCACTGTAAGTGCAGGGCTGCCATTCCGAGTATATGGTGCTGGGAGGTCGTCAGCACGTACTCCACAGCACCATGATGGCTGCACTGAAGACTGAGAAGTTTGGTATCAAACTCCTCAGCACAGTAAACCCACACTGATGCCAGTGTGGGATTTACTGTAAAATGCACGTCAGAGGGCAACTTAGAGTTACCCCCTGAACCTAACCTACAATCCACGTCTTGTCTGAGGGGCTGCCTAGGCTGCCACACAGCAGACATGTTGCTGGACCCCTGGGTAGAGAGCCATCCGCTCTCCCGGGCCTGCAACAATGCACGTCCTGGGTGAGGTGCTAGGCCCCCTCCCCAGGATGGGCAGGGGAAGCTTCAAAGGCATTCCGCCTTTGTGAGCTTCCCCAGACCACTTGCTGTACTCAGCAACTGGTCCCCACCGGTTCCTCCCCCATCCTGGTGGGAAGACTGGAGGGAAACACCAAGGGAGGAAAGGGGTGTGCCACCCTCTGCCAACCCCACCCCTCAGGTGGGGGAGGCGAGGTGAAGCACATCTCCGGGCTCTCGCCATCTTGAAGATGGGGAGCCCTGCCCAATCAGGACTAGGCTCCTGCCCCCTCCCACAGGAGAGTGGCAGGATAGGGGTGTACCCACCCCAGGGCAGGGACCCATTGGTCCCTGCCCTTTACCTACCTGTAACGCCCCTAAATCTAGTATTTAGGGGCACCCTGAACCTTCCTTCCTTAGATTCCCGCAACCTAAGAAGAAAAAGGACGAAAGAAGACGCCCAGCAGAGGAGACTGCAGAGAACAACTGACTTGGCCCCAGCCCTACCGGCCCGTCTGCAGTTTCCAGAGATCCTGCGCCAAAAATAGTCTTGTCCTGCAGCCAGCGACCTCCAGAACCCCAGGGAGGACTGACTGCCTTCAACAAAGACCGGATCTCCTGTGAACAGCAGCTCTGTTCAAAAGAAACACCAAACAAAGACTCCGAGCCTGCTGAGGAGAAAGAAACCCGACGCCTGGAACCACCACTGCACCCGTCGCCTACAGCCCGAGTTCAAGTGGCCCACCGGTCCCAGCGAGGTCCCCCAGCTCTCCAGAGTCCGAGTCCACCGTGGGTTGACCCCTCCAGGACTCCCCGACGTCGCCTGCAGCCTCTGCACGGAGAACCCCCAACCGCGAGTGGCCCGGTAAGGTGAAATCCGACCTCAAAAGACACCCCTGCATCCAGACGCCCTGCGCCCTGGAGAAAGGAACCCGAGGTGCACCTACGTCCCCGAGCCCTCCAACTTACCTGCCCAGCTGTTGGTTCCTCCTGGAAGTCTTCCTGGACCGAGCCTGCAGCTGAAAACCAAAACCGAAAATTTCCATTGAAATCAACAGGGCACCCGACCTCAAAACAGCACTCTGCACCCGGCCGCCCTAGTGCCGCTGAGGGTGCCTCTTTGGTGCTAACTTGGTCCCCAACGTGCCCTGAGCTTAACCCTAGGAGCTTTGCTCCCACAACCCCGTGGCCTGCTTGCCAGCCGCCACCAACCGGAGTCCCCCTATCCTCCATAGGATAACATTGGGCCTCAACACTCTGCACCCGGCCGCCCTAGTGCCGCTGAGGGTGCAACAACAGTGCATCACTGACCCTGGGAGACCCCTGAGTCTAACCCCAGAACCCTAACTCAAAAGACCGATTACTTACCTCGAGACCGATAACTCATTTTTCCTCATAGGATAACATGGACACTTTTTCTTCCAAAAAGTTTCTAAGTGTCGACTTTTGAAAACAAGAATATTCTTTAAAAATCGTACAGACTACCAAAACGTAATTACTTACCTGTTTTAAGTAAATGTCCCAGGGCTGAACCTAGGAGTCCAGCACTGGATTACAAAAGTAACGTTAAAAGTAACTTACCGGCGAATTGAATTTTCTTACATAGGGATCCATTGACTGGTTTTCTGTGAAATTTCTTCTAAGTGTCCACTTTTGAAATACCAAAATATTGCTTAAAAATCACAACAGTAACGAATTCCGAATTACTCACCTACTATCAGGAGAGACCTCAGTACTGCATCTTTTAGTCCAGTACCGACCATGAAAAGTAATTTTTACCGTACTTACCAGTAACTGGAAATTCCTCTCATAGGATATCATTGCCTGCTTTTTGTTGAAAAAGTTTCTAAGTGTCGATTTCTGAATCATACAAATATTCTTTAAAAATCGTACAAACTACAAAAACGTAATTACTTACCTGTTTTAAGTAAATGTCCCAGTGCTGAACCTAGGAGTCCAGCACTGGATTACAAAAGTAACGTAAACATACTTTGCTTGCAAACTGTATTTCCTTCCCTAGGATAACATTGGTAATTTTACCCAGAAAAGTTTCTAAGTGTCAACTTTTGAAATACAGTAATATTCCTCAAAAATCACTACCATAACCAAAACGCTTTTTCTCACCTGTTTACAGGAAGTGTCCCGGGACTGAATCCAAGATCCAGTCCCGTGGTTAGAAAAGTAATCCAAAAAGTAATCTATTGCATTTAACCAGAAATTTCCATTGAGCTCAATGTATAATTGTGTTTAAAATTGTGTTGCATATTGCAACAACTGTAACTATTGCATTCAAAAGTCTATTGCCAATTGAACAGTAGTTAACTAAAGCATCTCATTCTGAGAAAGTATATTTTGACACCCATTGTTGGTTCTAAAATAAAACAACTATATTTTTATATACAAACCATTGGCCTAGAGTTCAGTTCTTGAGTGTGTGGCTTCATTTGCTGACTGAGTGTGTACAACAAATGCTTTACACTGTCCTCTGATACTGCCTTACTGCTCGACCAAGCTACCACTTTAGAGAGTAAGGTTATATCTAACTTTAGCCTCTGCCAAACCTCTGGGGACTGTGGACTCTGTGCACACTGAACCTTACTTTGGTGCAGTATATACAGAGCCACTTTCTTACACCACTTCGAGAGGTAAGTTGGGAAGTTAGGGGTTGGTTAGGCACCGTCGGTTTGGGCACCCAAGGCCGAGGGGCGTCGGGTGCAGGGGTGCCTTTTGGGGTCAGATCTTCTTACCAGCTCCTGGTCGCGGTTGGGGGGCCTTCTGGATTTAGGCTGCAGGCGTCGGCTGGAGGCTTGAGGCAGGTCAGGAGTCGCCAGATCTCGGGTCAGGATCGCCGGGGGGACCTCCTTGTGGTGTTTGCCCACTCGAGCTCGGGCCGTGGACGGCGAGTGCAGAGTGGGGCGGATTCGCGGTTGTCGGCCGGAGCCAGAGGTTGCAGATGAACAAATCCGGTGTTCACAGGAGACAAAGTCTTTGTGGTTGAAGGCAGGCAGGTCTTCCGGGGTTTTCGAGGTTGCTGGCTGCAGGACACCAGGATTTCGCAAGAGCAGGTTCGAGGTGGAGACAGGCTGGTAGGGCTGGGGCCAAGTCAGTGGGCGTCTTCCTCTTGTTAGCTGCTGCACGGCTTGTTCGGTCCTTCTTCATCCTGTAGTTTCTTCTTGTCTGAGGAAGCAAGGTTCAGGGGTGCCCCTAAATACTAGAATTAGGGGCGTTACAGGCAGGTAAAAGGCAGGGACCAATGGGTCCCTTCCCTGGGGTGGGTACACCCCCTATTATGCCACCCTCCAGTGGGAGGGGGGCATGAGCCTGTCCCTGGTTGGCTGAGTCCCCCATCTTCAAGATGGCGTGGACTGAGAGTTGTGCTTCACATCGCCTCCCCCACCTGAGGGGTGCAGTTGGCAGAGGTGGGCACACCTCTCTTCCTCGCTTATTTTTCCCGCCGGTTCTCCCGCCCAAAGTGGGGGTCAGAACCAGTGGGGACTAGTTGCCGAGAGCAGCAAAGGGCCTGGGGAAGCTCACAAAGGCGGCAATCCTTTGAAGCTTACCCTTTGTGAACCCTGCCCATCCTGGGGGAGAAGGCTTGGCACCTTGTCCCAGAATGTGCATTGTTTCAGGCCCCAGAGAGCAGCAGGCTGTCGACCCAGGGGTCCAGAAACATGTCTGGTGGTGGCAGCTGAAAGTAGCCACTCAACCAGGACACTAGTGGTAGGTTAGTTTTCAGGGGGCATCTCTAAGATGCCCTTGTAGGAAAGTGGCTCTGTATATACTGTACCCAAGTAAGGTTCAGGGTGTACAGAGTCCACAGTCCCCAGAGGGTTGACAGAGGCTAAAGTTAGATATAACCTTACTCTCCAAAGTGGTAGCTTGGTCGAGCAGTAAGGCAGTATCAGAGGACAGTGTAAAGCATTTGTTGTACACACTCAGTCAGCAAATGAAGCCACACACTCAAGAACTGAACTCTAGGCCAATGGTTTGTATATAAAAAAATATATGCTTGTTTTATTTTAGAACCAACAATAGGATCAAAATATACTTTCTCAGTATGAGATGCTTTGGTTATTCACCTTACAGATAGGCAATAGACTTTTTTGATAGTGGTTATCACAGTTGGTGCAAGAGGCAACACAGGGTCAAATTCAATGCAACATTGAGCTCAATGGAAAATTATACTTAATTACAATTGATTACTTTGCAGAGCACTTTTCTAACCACAGGACTGGATCCTGGATTCAGTCCTGGGACACTTCCTGTAAACAGGTAAGAAAAAGCGTTTTGGTTATTGTAGTGATTTTTGAAGAATATTACTATATTTCAAAAGCTGACACTTAGAAACTTTTCTGGGTAAAATTACCAATGTTATCCTATGAAAGGAAATACAGTGTGCAAGCAAAGTATGTTTACGTTACTTTTGTAATCCAGTGCTGGACTCCTAGGTTCAGCACTGGGACATTTACTTAAAACAGGTAAGTAATTACGTTTTTGTAGTTTGTTCGATTTTTAAAGAATATTTGTAAAAGACAGAAATCGACACTTAGAAGAAATTTCACAGAAAACCAGTCAATGGATCCCTATGAAAGAAAAGTGAGTTAACGGTAAGTAACGTTGCGATTACTTTTTAGGGCCAGTGTTGGGCACTCGGGTCCAGCACTGAGGCCCCTCCTAATACTAGGTGAGTATTTTCGTTTTCGTGACTCGGTTGATTTTTGGTGAATATTCTAAAGTTTCAGAACTCCACACTTAGAAGAAATTTCGCAGAAAACCAGTCAATGGAACCCTATGGAAGAAAAGTGAGTTATCGGATTTCGGGTAAGTACTTGACTGGCAGGGTTAAGGTTCTGGGTAAGACTCAGGGGTCCCCCAGGATCAGGTAAGTACAGTTTTTACACCCTCAGCGGCACAGGGGCGGCCGGGTGCAGAGTGAGAAGGCCCAATGTTATCCTATGGCAGGCGGGGGGCCCCGGGTTGGTGGCTGCTGGCAAGCAGGCCACGCGACTGTGGGAGCTGGGCTCCTGGTCACTTGCTCAGGGCAAGTAGGGAAGTAGGTTAGGATAGAGGTTGCACTTCCAGGGGCACTCGGGCGGCTGGGTGCAGGGTGCTTTTGAGCCGTCGGGCGCTCAATGTTAAACAATAGAGGTCGTGAAAGGTGAAGAAAGGCTGCAGGCTCGGGGACGGTGATTCTTCAGGGACGACCAACACTTCAGGAGGTAAGTTGGGGTCTTGGAGGATAGGTAGACACCCAGGAGTTGGGCACAGGGGGCCGTGGGGCGCCGGGTGCAGGGGTGTCTTTTGAGGTCGGGAAATCTTACCCCCTGCTGGTCGCGGTTGGAGGGGTCCCTTGTCCTGAGGCTGCAGGCGTCGTCTGGGTCGTCGAGGAGGGTCCTTGGCCACTGGATTCCAGGTCAGAATCGCCGGGGGACGTCCTCGAGGTCTTTGGTCACTCAGGCACAGGCTGGACTCGGCGGGTGCAGAGTGTGCAGGTTTCGCGGCTCCGTGCCAGGGCCGGGTCTTTGGTAGGTTTTCTTTTGAGCAGTACCACTGCTCGTGGGAGTCCCTGGGTCGAAGGCTGTAGCACAGAAGTCAGGTCCTCCGGGGTTTGTGAGGTTGCTGAGGCCGGGATTCCGCAGGAGCAGGTTCAGAGGTCGACAGGCCGGTAGGGCTGGGGCCAAGTCAGTTGTTGTCGCCTCCTTTTTAGCAGCTGCACGGCTGGTCTTCTTGCTTCGTCTTCTCTTCTTGTTTTCGGATTTGGGAACTCCGGAAGGAAGGTTCAGGGAGCCCCTAAATACTAAATTTAGGGGTGGTTACAGGTAGGTAAGGGCAGGGACCAATGGGTCCCTTCCCTGGGGTGGGTACACCCCCTATTCTGTTCCTCTCCAGTGGGAGGGGGCAGGAGCCTGTCCCTGGTTGGCCAGGTCCCCCCATCCTCAAGATGGCGGGGACTCGAGTTTGTGCTTCACCTCGCCTCCCCCACCTTAGGGGTGGAGTTGGCAGAGGTGGGCACAACCCATTTCCTGCTTCTGGTTTTCCCGGCGGTTCTCCCGCCAGGAGTGGGGGTAGAACCAGTGGGGACCAGTTTGCTGGAAGCAGCAAATGGTCTGGGGAAACTCCAAAGGCGGCAGGCCTTTGAAGCTCCCCCTGCCCATCCTGGGGGAGGAGGCTTTGGCACCTCGTCCCGGGATGTGCATTGTTTCAGGCCCCTGAGAGCAGAGGCTCTCGACCCAGGGGTCCAGAAACATGTCTGGTGGTGGCAGCCTGGGCAGCCACTCAGTCCGGACACTGGAGGTCGGGTTGGTTTCAGGGGGCATCTCTAAGATGCCCTCTGGAGTGCGTTTTACATTAAATCCCACACTGGCATCAGTGGGGGTTTAATGTGCTGAGAAGTTTGATACCAAACTTCTTAGTCTTCAGTGGGGCCATTATGGTGCTGTGGAGTTCGTAATGACAGACTCCCAGCACCATATACTCTTAATGGCAGCACTGCACTTACAATGCCCAAGAATGGACTTGGGCACTCTAGGGGCACAGGGCTCATGCCTCTATGCCCTCACCACTGGCATAGTGCACCCAGCTAGAGGGGTGGCTGACCTAGGCCAGGGCAGTGGCTTGTAGGCATGGCACACAGGGATGTGAGCCATGTCGACTCTTCACTTTTGTTCTGCACCAAGACACGCAGCCTGCAAAGGCAGTGTGTGTGTGTAAAGGTGCAGGGTCCCTAAGGGTGGCACAACAAGTGCTGCAGCCCTTAGGGGCCTTCCCTGGTCACAGTGCCCTGGGTACCCATGGTACCATTTACCAGGGGCTGACCTGTGGCCAGGGATGTCAATTGGGTGTAGGTATCAATGCAATTTTAGGGAAGGAACACAGGCCCTGGGTACCTGGTTGGCAGGAGCCCAGGGCACACTCAGTCAAAGTACATCAGCCATTCAGCAAAAAGTGGGGGCATACCATGTAAGAAAGATGGCACTTTCTCACACAACTCCCCCCAAACGAAAGATGATGAGACTAACCTTGCCCTATGGAGTCTTCATTGTCTAAGTGGAAGAACCTGGAAAGGCCATCTGCATTGGCATGGGCAGTGCCAGGTCTGTGTTCCACTTCAAAGTCCATTCCCTGTAGGGAGATGGACCACCTCAACAGTTTTGGGTTTTCTCCTTTCATTTGCATTAGCCACCTGAGAGGTCTGTGGTCAGTTTGAACTAGGAAGTGAGTTCCAAACAGGTAGGGCCTCAGCTTCTTCAGGGACCAGACCACAGCAAAGGCCTCCCTCTCAATGGCACTCCAACGCTGCTCCCTGGGGAGAAGCCTTCTGCTTATAAAAGCAACAGGTTGGTCTTGGCCTTCATCATTGGTCTGGGATAGGACCGCTCCTATCCCTAGCTCAGAGGCATCAGTCTGCACAATGAACTGCTTGGCATAATCTGGTGCTTTTAGAATTGGTGCTGAGCACATTGCTTCTTTCAGAGTGTCAAAAGCCTTTTGGCAACAGACTGTCCAGTTTACTTTCTTTGGCATCTTCTTGGAGGTGAGTTCTGTGAGGGGAGTCACAATGGACCCATATCCCTTCACAAACCTCCTGTAGTACCCAGTCAAGCCAAGGAATGCCCTGACTTGGGTCTGAGTTGTTGGAGCTACCCAGTCCAGGATAGCCTGGATCTTGGGCTGTAAGGGTTGTACCTGGCCTCCACCAACCAGGTGGCCCAAGTACACCACAGTGCCCTGCCCTATCTGGCATTTGGATGCCTTGATAGTTAGGCCTGCAGTTTGCAGGGCCTTTAAAACCTTCCCAAGGTGGACCAGGTGATCCTGCCAGGTGGAACTGAAGACAGCAATATCATCAAGATAAGCTGCACTAAAGGACTCCAACCCAGCAAGGACTTGATTCACCAACCTCTGGAAGGTGGCAGGGGCATTCTTTAAACCAAAGGGCATAACAGTGAACTGAAAATGCCCATCAGGTGTGGAGAATGCTGTTTTCTGTTTGGCTCCTGGGGCCATGCCAATCTGCCAGTACCCTGCAGTTAAGTCAAAGGTACTCAGGTATTTGGCTGCACCCAATCTGTCTATCAGTTCATCAGCTCTTGGGATAGGGTGTGCATCTGTCTTGGTGACAGAGTTGAGACCCCTATAGTCCACACAAAACCTCATCTCTCTCTTTTCACCCTTTTGATGAGGTTTGGGGACCAGAACCACTGGGCTAGCCCAGGGGCTCTCAGAGGGCTCAATAACCCCTAGCTCCAGCATCTTGCTGACTTCAGCTCTGATGCTTTCCTTAACTTGGTCTGACTGACGATAGATCTTGTTTTTGACAGGTGCACTGTCACCAGTGTCCACATCATGGGTACACCAGTTTGTCAGACCAGGGGTCAAGGAAAAGAGCCCAGCATACTGCTGCAAGACTTGCTTGCAGTCAGTCTGCTGTTGGGCAGTGAGGGTGTCTGAAAAGACAACTCCATCTACTGACCCATCTTTTGGGCTGTGGGAGAGGAGATCAGGGAGAGGTTCACTCTCAGCTTCCTGTTCCTCATCTGTCACCATCAGCATGGTGATGTCAGCCCTGTCATTGTAGAGTTTTAGGCGGTTCACATGGATAACCCTTTTGGGTGTCCTGTTGGTGCCCAGGTCAACCAGGTAGGTGACCTCACTCTTTTTCTCTAGGATAGGGTAAGGGCCACTCCATCTGTCCTGGAGGGCCCTTGGTGCCACTGGCTCCAAAACCCATACCTGTTGCCCAGGTTGGAATTCAACCAGTGCAGCTTTTTGGTCATACCAGTGCTTCTGAAGCTCCTGGCTGGCCTCAAGGTTCTTGGATGCCTTTTCCATGTACTCAGCCATTCTGGACCTTAGGCCAAGCACATAGTCCACTATATCTTGTTTGGGTTCTTGGAGAGGTCTCTCCCAGCCCTCCTTTACAAGACAGTGGTCCCCTCACAGGATGGCCAAACAGAAGTTCAAAGGGTGAGAAACCTACCCCTTCTGTGGCACTTCTCTGTAAGCGAAAAGCAGGCATGGTAGTAGGACATCCCATCTCCTTTTGAGTTTTTCAGGGAGCCCCATGATCATGCCTTTCAATGTCTTGTTGAACCTCTCAACAAGGCCATTGGTTTGTGGATGGTAGGGTGTAGTAAACTTGTACTGCACCCCACACTCCTTCCACATGTGGGTCAGGTAAGCAGACATGAAGTTGGAACCTCTGTCTGAAACCACCTCCTTAGGAAACCCTACCCTGGTGAAGACACCAATGAGGGCTTTGGCTACTGCAGGAGCTGTAGTAGTCCTAAGGGGAATAGCCTCAGGATACCTAGTGGCATGATCCACTACCACCAGTATGAATTTGTTCCCTGAGGCTGTGGGAGGTTCCAGTGGACCCACTATGTCCACACCTACCCTTTCAAAGGGAACCCCCACCACAGGTAGTGGTATCAGGGGGCCTTTGGATGGCCACCTGTCTTGCCACTGGCTTGACAGGTAACACAGGAGCTGACAAACTCCTTCACCTTTTGGTGCATCTGGGGCCAGTAAAAGTGGCTAACTAGCCTTTCCCAAGTTTTGGTTTGGCCCAGATGTCCAGCTAGGGGATGTCATGAGCCAAAGTTAGGAGGAACTCCCTGTACTTCTGGGGCACTACCACTCTCCTGGTGGTTCCAGGGTTGGGGTCTTTTGCCTCAGTGTACAGTAATCCCTCTTCCCAATAGACTCTGTGGGTACCACTGACATCTCCCTTGGCTTCTGAAACAGCTTGCTGCCTCAGGCTTTCAAGAGTGGGACAGTCTTGCTGTCCCTGGCACAGCTCTTCCCTAGAGGGTCCCCCTGGGCCCAAGAGTTCAACCTGGTAAGGGTCAAGCTCTAGGGGCTCAGTTCCCTCTGGGGCTTCCAGGTTCTCTCCCTGAGGAGAGGGGTCCTGCTCTTGTGACTGTGTAGAAGCTGGTCCGCCAGTCTTCTTTCCTTTTCTCTTGGTAGGCTGGGCCATCATTCCAGGCTCCAACACTATTTCTTCACCCTGCCTTTTGCTCTGTGCTCTTGTTTTTACACACACCAATTCAGGGATGCCCAGCATGGCTGCATGGGCCTTTAGCTCCACCTCTGCCCAGGCTGAGGTTTCCAGATCATTTCCTAGCAGACATGCAGCTGGTAACTTCGGAGAGACCACTACCTGCTTCAAGCCAGTAACCCCCCAGCCTAATGTCACCAGGGCCATGGGATGACTAGTGGTGACACTGTCAGCATTGGTGACTGGGTAAGTTTTCCCAATCAAGTATTGCTCAGGGGAAACCAGTGTGTCCCTCACCATAGTGACACTGGCACCTGTATCCCTCAGAGCCTCTACTCTAGTTCCATTCACCCAGGGGTATTGCAAATACTTCTTTAAGTTGGGTGGCCACACAGCTACAGTGGCAAATTCCACTTCCCCTAGGGAGACCAGACTTGCCTCAGTGGGTTCCCAGATTTGCTCAGGGTACACTTCTGATCCCATCTGTAAACTTGCTGCCCCAGGAGTAGCTGTACTGGGTGCCTTAGGGGCTTTGTTGTGGGGGCAAGTTTTGTCTACAGTGAGGTGTCCTGACTTCTTACAGTTATTACACCAGGCCTTCAAGGGATCAAAGTTCTTCCCCCTATAGGGTTGAGGCACATAGGGAGTAGTTTGGGACCCACCCCCTGAACAGGTTTTTGGGGCCCTTTGGAAGACTCAGACTTTTTATCTTGGGGATTCTCACCACCTTTCCCCTGGGGGGTTTGGTGACCACCTTCTTTTGGTCACCCCCAGTGGTTGTCCTTGTCACCCTAGTCTTGACCCAGTGGTCTGCCTTCTTTCCCAATTCTTGGGGAGAAATTAGACCTAGGTCCACCAAATGCTGATGCAACTTTTCATTTGTGCAATTACTTAGTATGTGTTCCTTCATAAACAAATTGTAAAGTCCAGAAAAATCATGCACATTATGTCCAGCTAACCAGCCATCCAGTGTCTTTACTGAGTAGTCCACGAAGTCAATCCAGGACTGGGTCTGGGTTTTGTGAGCCCCCTGAATCTAATTCTATACTCCTCAGTAGTGAGCCCAAATCCCTCAATCAGAGTACTCTTCATGAGGTCATAGGACCCTGCATCTGGCCCAGAGAGGGTCAGAAGCCTGTCTCTGCAGTTACCAGAGAACAGTTCCCACAGGAGTGCCCCCACAGAGGTTTCTTTACTCTTCTTATTTCACAAGCCCTCTCAAAGGCTGTGAACCATTTGGTGATGTCATCACCTTCCTCAAACTTAGGGACAATCCCTTTGGGGATTTTAGGTTCAGAAGTTTCCTCCCTATCCTTATTTTTAGTATTGCTGCCACCATTGATGGGTGCTAAACCCATCTCCTGTCTTTCCTTCTCTAGAGCCAGGAGTCTGGTCTCTAGGTCCAGTCGTTTGGCCAACCTGGCTAACAAGTTGTCCTCCTCACTGAGGGTATCCTCAGTGTCCTCTCTGGGACCAGGACCACCTAGGTGGCCCCTAGGTCCCCAGAGGTCTATTCTTGGAGTTAAGGGTGCAGGGACCCTATCTTCCCTAGGAAGTGATGGAGGTGGGTTACCATCCCCATCCTCCTCATTCCTTTCCTCCTCTGTTGGGTCATCACCATGCTCAGAGGGGTGGGCTTTAGCATACTCAGCCAGGAGCTCCTGGAGCCCTTGTTTGGTTGGATGCTGGCCCATCGGTATATCTTTAAGTTTGCATAAGGACCTTATCTCTTTGAAAGACAAATGAAGATAAGGGGTGAGGTCGAGCTCCTCAACCAGTTCCTGTATGTCATTATTATCTTCACGAGTAGCTGGGTTCTTGTCTTGAGACATTTTTAAAAAAAAATTCTAACCCCTCTAACCTTGGCTATAGTGACTTTTTATTTTCTAAGATGCTACAGGGACTTAAGCAAGGCCCTAACAAGACTTTTAGTAATTTGGTAAAAAAATGCCAATTAAAAAAATCAGAATTCTAAAGGCAATTTAAGAGTTCTGTCGTGTGATCAGATGGTAACCAAGTAGTCCAACAAATGCAAGTTTGTATCCCACCGCTGATCCACCAATGTAGGAAAGTGGCTCTGTATATACTGTACCCAAGTAAGGTTCAGGGTGTACAGAGTCCACAGTCCCCAGAGGGTTGACAGAGGCTAAAGTTAGATATAACCTTACTCTCCAAAGTGGTAGCTTGGTCGAGCAGTAAGGCAGTATCAGAGGACAGTGTAAAGCATTTGTTGTACACACTCAGTCAGCAAATGAAGCCACACACTCAAGAACTGAACTCTAGGCCAATGGTTTGTATATAAAAAATATATGCTTGTTTTATTTTAGAACCAACAATAGGATCAAAATATACTTTCTCAGTATGAGATGCTTTGGTTATTCACCTTACAGATAGGCAATAGACTTTGTTGATAGTGGTTATCACAGTTGGTGCAAGAGGCAACACAGGGTCAAATTCAATGCAACATTGAGCTCAATGGAAAATTATACTTAATTACAATTGATTACTTTGCAGAGCACTTTTTCTAACCACAGGACTGGATCCTGGATTCAGTCCTGGGACACTTCCTGTAAACAGGTAAGAAAAAGCGTTTTGGTTATTGTAGTGATTTTTGAAGAATATTACTATATTTCAAAAGCTGACACTTAGAAACTTTTCTGGGTAAAATTACCAATGTTATCCTATGAAAGGAAATACAGTGTGCAAGCAAAGTATGTTTACGTTACTTTTGTAATCCAGTGCTGGACTCCTAGGTTCAGCACTGGGACATTTACTTAAAACAGGTAAGTAATTACGTTTTTGTAGTTTGTTCGATTTTTAAAGAATATTTGTAAAAGACAGAAATCGACACTTAGAAGAAATTTCACAGAAAACCAGTCAATGGATCCCTATGAAAGAAAAGTGAGTTAACGGTAAGTAACGTTGCGATTACTTTTTAGGGCCAGTGTTGGGCACTCGGGTCCAGCACTGAGGCCCCTCCTAATACTAGGTGAGTATTTTCGTTTTCGTGACTCGGTTGATTTTTGGTGAATATTCTAAAGTTTCAGAACTCCACACTTAGAAGAAATTTCGCAGAAAACCAGTCAATGGAACCCTATGGAAGAAAAGTGAGTTATCGGATTTCGGGTAAGTACTTGACTGGCAGGGTTAAGGTTCTGGGTAAGACTCAGGGGTCCCCCAGGATCAGGTAAGTACAGTTTTTACACCCTCAGCGGCACAGGGGCGGCCGGGTGCAGAGTGAGAAGGCCCAATGTTATCCTATGGCAGGCGGGGGCCCCGGGTTGGTGGCTGCTGGCAAGCAGGCCACGCGACTGTGGGAGCTGGGCTCCTGGTCACTTGCTCAGGGCAAGTAGGGAAGTAGGTTAGGATAGAGGTTGCACTTCCAGGGGCACTCGGGCGGCTGGGTGCAGGGTGCTTTTGAGCCGTCGGGCGCTCAATGTTAAACAATAGAGGTCGTGAAAGGTGAAGAAAGGCTGCAGGCTCGGGGACGGTGATTCTTCAGGGACGACCAACACTTCAGGAGGTAAGTTGGGGTCTTGGAGGATAGGTAGACACCCAGGAGTTGGGCACAGGGGGCCGTGGGGCGCCGGGTGCAGGGGTGTCTTTGAGGTCGGGAAATCTTACCCCCTGCTGGTCGCGGTTGGAGGGGTCCCTTGTCCTGAGGCTGCAGGCGTCGTCTGGGTCGTCGAGGAGGGTCCTTGGCCACTGGATTCCAGGTCAGAATCGCCGGGGGACGTCCTCGAGGTCTTTGGTCACTCAGGCACAGGCTGGACTCGGCGGGTGCAGAGTGTGCAGGTTTCGCGGCTCCGTGCCAGGGCCGGGTCTTTGGTAGGTTTTCTTTTGAGCAGTACCACTGCTCGTGGGAGTCCCTGGGTCGAAGGCTGTAGCACAGAAGTCAGGTCCTCCGGGGTTTGTGAGGTTGCTGAGGCCGGGATTCCGCAGGAGCAGGTTCAGAGGTCGACAGGCCGGTAGGGCTGGGGCCAAGTCAGTTGTTGTCGCCTCCTTTTAGCAGCTGCACGGCTGGTCTTCTTGCTTCGTCTTCTCTTCTTGTTTTCGGATTTGGGAACTCCGGAAGGAAGGTTCAGGGAGCCCCTAAATACTAAATTTAGGGGTGGTTACAGGTAGGTAAGGGCAGGGACCAATGGGTCCCTTCCCTGGGGTGGGTACACCCCCTATTCTGTTCCTCTCCAGTGGGAGGGGGCAGGAGCCTGTCCCTGGTTGGCCAGGTCCCCCATCCTCAAGATGGCGGGGACTCGAGTTTGTGCTTCACCTCGCCTCCCCCACCTTAGGGGTGGAGTTGGCAGAGGTGGGCACAACCCATTTCCTGCTTCTGGTTTTCCCGGCGGTTCTCCCGCCAGGAGTGGGGGTAGAACCAGTGGGGACCAGTTTGCTGGAAGCAGCAAATGGTCTGGGGAAACTCCAAAGGCGGCAGGCCTTTGAAGCTCCCCTGCCCATCCTGGGGGAGGAGGCTTTGGCACCTCGTCCCGGGATGTGCATTGTTTCAGGCCCCTGAGAGCAGAGGCTCTCGACCCAGGGGTCCAGAAACATGTCTGGTGGTGGCAGCCTGGGCAGCCACTCAGTCCGGACACTGGAGGTCGGGTTGGTTTCAGGGGGCATCTCTAAGATGCCCTCTGGAGTGCGTTTTACATTAAATCCCACACTGGCATCAGTGGGGGTTTAATGTGCTGAGAAGTTTGATACCAAACTTCTTAGTCTTCAGTGGGGCCATTATGGTGCTGTGGAGTTCGTAATGACAGACTCCCAGCACCATATACTCTTATTGGCAGCACTGCACTTACAATGCCCAAGAATGGACTTGGGCACTGTAGGGGCACAGGGCTCATGCCTCTATGCCCTCACCACTGGCATAGTGCACCCAGCTAGAGGGGTGGCTGACCTAGGCCAGGGCAGTGGCTTGTAGGCATGGCACACAGGGATGTGAGCCATGTCGACTCTTCACTTTTGTTCTGCACCAAGACACGCAGCCTGCAAAGGCAGTGTGTGTGTGTAAAGGTGCAGGGTCCCTAAGGGTGGCACAACAAGTGCTGCAGCCCTAGGGGCCTTCCCTGGTCACAGTGCCCTGGGTACCCATGGTACCATTTACCAGGGGCTGACCTGTGGCCAGGGATGTCAATTGGGTGTAGGTATCAATGCAATTTTAGGGAAGGAACACAGGCCCTGGGTACCTGGTTGGCAGGAGCCCAGGGCACACTCAGTCAAAGTACATCAGCCATTCAGCAAAAAGTGGGGGCATACCATGTAAGAAAGATGGCACTTTCTCACAGCCCTCTGTGTGCATTTTTCATTAAATCCCACACTGGCATCAGTGGAGAGGAGTTGGCCTAACCGCTAGGGCGGTCGACCTCGAATCTGGGGAACTGGGTTCGAGTCTCTGCAATGACGCTGAACATCCTGTGTCTGGACAAATCACTTAATCTCCCAGTGCCTAACAAAAATGAATGTGTCCTCCTGTAATGCAACTGGTGCTATGTAAAGCGCTCTGATACCCGATTCGGGTCAAGTTCGCGCTATATAAAACTATATAAAAAAAAAAAAAAAAAAAAAATGTGCTGAGACCTTTGATACCAAACTTCTCGGTTTTCAGTGTAGCCATTATGGTGCTGTGGAGTTCGTAATGACAAACTCTCAGCACCATATACTCTTAATGGCAGCACTGCACTTACAGTGCCCAAGAATGGACTTGGGCACTGTAGGGGTACAGGGCTCATGCACCTGTACCCTCACCACTGGTATAGTGCACCCAGCTAGAGGGGTGACTGATCTGTACCAGGGCAGTGGGTTGTAGGCTTGGCACACAGGCATGTGTGCCATGTCGACTCTTCACTTTGTTCTGCACCAAGACACGCAGCTTGCAAAGGCAGTGTGTGAGTGTAATGGTACAGGACCTCTAAGGGTGGCACAATAAGTGTTGCAGCCCTTAGAGGCCTTCCCTGGTGACTGTGCCCTGGGTACCTGTGGTACCATTTACCAGGGGCTGACCTGAGGCCAGAGATGTCAATTGGGTTTGTGTTTCAATGCAGTTTTAGGGAACGAACATAGGCCCTGGGTACCTGATTAGCAGGAGCCCAGGGCACACTCAGTCAAAGTACATCAGTAATTCAGCAAAAAGTGTGGGCAACCTTGCAGAAAGAGGGCACTTTCTCACAAGGGGGCATCCGTGTCTTCCAACACATAGCCAGTCTGCGCTTTGCTACTACCAGAGCCAGGTCCAGGAATTTGATCAGTGCTTTGCGTTTGAATGAACGCTTAGTGATCCCCAAAAGCAAATGTTGTCCAAGTGCCTGCACTGTTGTTTCTGTGGCCTCAGAGTTTCTGCCACTTCTTCCCAATGTGAAACTATTCTCGGGCATGACCATACCATGTGTATGAATGTGGCTGTGGGGTGTCACACCGGGCACATTTATCCGAGGAGCCTGAATACATCCTAGCTATTCTGTGGGGTTTAAGATAGGTGTGGTGTAAATAATTGACTTGGGTATACCTGAGTCTTGCGTTAATTGAGATGGTCTTAGGGTTCGTCAGGCATTGTGTCCATTGTTTGTCGGTCATTGTTAATGATAGTTCTGCGTCCCAGTAAATCCGTAAAGTCGTCAACTTAGGAGTCCTGTCTTGGTGTAAAGAGGTGTAGAGCATTGTGATTGCCCTGCGAGCAGTGGCGTGTGAGAAGCATTTGGAGGACTTTAGATACTTCTGGTTCTGGTTGTGATTTTTTTCTATATCACTCGTAGTTGGTTCGTTAATGTAGCATACAGTAAGAAGGAGCCTGGGAGTGTCCCATACTCTACTAATGTGTCAAATGTAATGAGTATAGAGTCAGTGAACATGTCCGCCCAAGTTGCAAGCCCTGCGTTTGTCCATTCTATCATTTCTGGTCTCTGACCGTGCCTAGTGTAACCCGGGTCGCCCAGAGTGGTAAAGCCGTTGCGTATGGGAGTGGAGGATACATGTTATGTACATATTGGTGCCAGCAAAGCTTGGCCATAGACATCAGTAGGTTACCTCGCCTTTTCGGTATCATGGTCTCCGTATCAAGGAGCCATTCTAGGACCGTATTTGAGTGAGCCACATTTACCCAGCGCCCCAATCCAGATCTGTTTTGACCTGCGATCCATCGCATTGGCCACTGTAATTGTGCAGCTCTGCGATAAAGGACAACCCTGGCGAGTGCCCTGCTCTATATTGACTTTCATCTCTTTTATAAAAATTGAACAGGATAACTGTGGCTTATAAACAATTGCTAAGCCACCACCTCTAGGATTTGGGCTTTTTTTTAAACATTATTTTTATTGGCATTTTATAAACGATTCACCAAGAAGAGACACACGGCTCATTCTGTTGTGAAACTGACATTTCCTGTGGGTGAACTTTTTTGGGTGCAAAGTTTTGTGAAGATTCATCCAATAACGCTAAAGTCATTGGCAAAACAAAAAACCCTCTTCGTATCGAAACTCTGACTTGCTTATAACTGAGTGGCGACCGTCACTTTAAAATGTATATTATATGGAATAGTATACATTGGCACTTTGGTATAACAATATAGGTATACGTGTAAATATATGTTCGAGGCATATGAGCTGCAGATTGTACACTGTGCATAGATCACCATCTGGTGTTGGGCTCGGATGCTTGCACTTTGTTGTTGTCTTGGAAGAGTCTTTTGTAGTCACGAGATAGGTGACTCCTCCCTTGGACGATAGTGCGCATGGGCATCGACTCCATCCTCAGATTGTTGTTTTCCGCCATCGGGTTCGGATGTAACTTTTGCGGTTCGGTACTTTATTTTCCAAACCCTTTCGACGCGCAAACTATCTACAACTCGACGGTATTGTTTTTATCGCGTGATCTTCGACGCGCATCTCCCCTACTCGATTCCAGTCGTCGACGCGGGCCGTTGGGCCTATCGACGCCGTTCGGGCCTACAGCTCATGAAAAGGACTCCATTTAAAAAATGCCCCCAGTGTGGAGCGAAATCCCCACACAGTGACCATCACAAGGTCTGTAACCTGTGTGTCTCGCCCGAACACGACGAGAGCAATTGCCAGGCCTGCGCCTCTTTTCGATCTAAGAAAACCATCCGTGATCGCCGGGCCCGACGACGCATCATGGCGCGCAGAGAACAGCTCTGTCACCAGTGGACATCTTCGATGAAGGCCCCGATGTTCCGGAGGACGATTCTGAAGACCCGCAAATCGTGTCCGAAGCAGACGACTCACTCAGACGACCACATCACTCCTGGTCAACGAGTGAGTACAACTGCCCCTACCCCAACTCCACCCGAAAAAACCAAGGCCCTGGTCAAGACTTCGCCTGCTGGCCCCAGTCGCGACCAAAAACAAGCTTCAGAAGCCTCGGGCTCGGCTCCGAAGATAAAGGACAAGCCTTCTGGTAGCTTGGAACCGAGCAAACCGTATATCAGTGTCCCGCAGGCGCCTTCGGCACCGAAGACGGGAGACCAACCTACTCCCAAAAAGAAGTCGGCACCGACCACCTCGACGCCGAAAGAAAAACCATCGACTCCGAAGCCAAAACCTTCGGAACCGAAAAAGATTTCCGGCTCCATAGCCAAGCCAAAGGACCCTAAACCAACTCCTAAGGCCTCGGAGCAGAAATCCAAACCTCGCTCGGACCCGAAGAAGTCGGCGCCGAAAGCGGTTACCGAACGGGAAGAACTTTTCCGACCGGATCCCGTCTATCCCAAGCAGAAAAAGCTGCATATAGACCTTAAAACAGGACATGTGGCTACTATTCCACACAAGAAGAGGAAGCTGGACACATCAGACACTCCTGCAGTGCCTGTAAAGAAAAAAGACTGTGCCACTTCACCTATAAGACCCTCTTCTCCTGTTTCTCCTTGTCAACCTGTCCTTCCTCCTAAGCCTGTCCTTCCTCCTAAGCCTGTCCTTCCTCCTAAGCCTGTCCTTCCTCCTGAGCCAGTTCTTCCTCCCAAGCCTGTCTCTCCTCCACAGCCTCCAAGACTTCCACCACATTCACCACCACCACAGGATGATGTTGATGATGATTTAGGGGGTGGGGGAGGCACCAATGACCCTTTCACTGATCCTGACGACGATACAGACGTACCACAGGACGATTGGGACGATTATGATGACCCAATAGGTCCCCCAGACCTCCCTGCTCCCCAGCCATATCCAACAAAACCATCTCCCCCAGATGACAATATTGGTTTTGGACAACTCGTAAATAGAGCTGCTGTCTACCATGGTGTCCACATACATTCAGACCCTGCAGACGAGGACTTCCTTCTAGACACCTTTGAACAGTCCCAGAAAACTGTCCAAACCATTCCTATGTTAAAAGGGGTCATTAAACATGCCCCAGACATATTCAAAGACCCAGTGAGGGCTAGAATTCTCAATCCCAGGATTGACAAAGTATAAACCCGCCCCTGACGATCCCACCTACATCAAGGGGCAGCTACCCTTAGACTCACTAGTGGTATCTAACGCTAGGAAACGCGCCAACTCTCAAACCTCCGGTGACGCTCCACCTCCGGATAAGGAATCTAAGTTGCTAGATGCCTCTGGCAAGAGAGTTGCTGCTCAAGCAGCTAATCACTGGCGCATAGCCAACACCCAAGCATTACTTGCTAGGTATGATAGGGCTCACTATGACCGACTAGAGACCCTATTACAACATTTGCCTGATCAATACAAAACCCAGGCAAATGATTTAATTCAGGAGGGCAAACTAATAACCAACGCATCAATTAAGTGTGCCCTGGATGCAGCTGACACAGCCTCTAGATCTGTTAACACTAGTGTGCTACTCAGACGACATGCCTGGTTACGCATTTCAGGTTTTAAACAGGAGGTTCAAACGGCTATCCTTAACCAACCGTTCAATCAGGAACACCTTTTTGGACCGGCTGTAGACACCATTCTAGAGAAGATGAAAAAGGACACAGAGACTGCTAAATCCATGGGAGCATTACAGTCTCCATCCACAAGCGGTTCCTTTCGTCGCTCCTTCTATAGGGGAGCATCCAAAAACATTGGAACAGACACCAACTCCTCTTCATATAAAAACACCACTCACACATCCCCCAATAGAGGATATTTTAGAGGCGGCTACAGGGGAAATAACAAGGGGAGAGGCCGAGATAGTAACAACACTCGTGCCTCCCCCGCTACTAAACAGTGACTTCCCTCGGCTCCCTCCAGACCATTCCACTCCGGTCGGGGGGGGGGGAGACTCTCACAGTTCCTACCTGTCTGGGATTCCATCACAACAGACAAGTGGGTAAGACAAATTATCCAGTATGGTTACTGCCTGGAACTCACAGCAACCCCGCCCAACATTCCACCCAAACAGCGTCCAATGTCCATAGAACACATTACGCTCTTAAAACAAGAAGTTCTCTCACTGCTTGAAAAGCATGCAATAGAACCAGTTCCCTTACAGCATCAAGGAACAGGGGTTTACTCACTGTATTTCCTAATCCCCAAAAGGACGGGACCCTAAGGCCAATACTCGACCTCAGACCCCTCAATCTCTATATACAGTCCGATCATTTCCATATGATCACTCTGCAACAGGTTCTTCCACTGCTACAACAAGGCGACTTCCTTACCACACTAGATCTCAAAGACTCCTACTTTCACATTCCCATACACGCTGCTCACAGGAAGTATCTAAGGTTCATAGTCGACGGACAACACTATCAGTTCAAAGTCCTACCATTCGGGGTGACCACCGCACCCAGAGTGTTCACAAAGTGCCTTGCGGTAGTAGCAGCACACTTGAGAAGACAACAAATCCATGTCTTTCCATATCTCGACGACTGGCTGATAAAAGCCAAGTCATTCAACCAGTGTGTTCATCACACTCCTCAAACTATCCAGCTGCTACACGACTTGGGATTCACAGTAAATTACCCCAAGTCAAATCTCCAGCCCTCCCACATACATCAGTATCTAGGGGTCACAGTAGACACTTCCAAAGCTCTGGCATATCCCAGTCCAGCCAGGATAGCCAGTATGCAAGCCCTAAGCAGCAAATTTCAACCGCAGCACTCCCTCCCAGCAATGGTATTCATGCAACTCATAGGAATGATGGAATCTTGCATCTTTATCGTACCTCATGCAAGGCTTCAGATGCGCCCCTTACAGGAATGCCTAGCACGACAGTGGAACCAGGCTCAAGGACAACTTACAGATCTGGTGTTGGTGGACAGCCGCACACATCGCTGTCTGCAGTGGTGGAACACACGAAACCTGTCCAAAGGGCGGCCGTTCCTCGAGCCGGTTCCACAGATAGTACTGACAGCAGACTCATCACTCACCGGTTGGGGAGCCCATCTCCTAAACCATACAATTCAAGGCAAATGGACCACTCAACAGAAAGTGCTCCATATCAACCACCTAGAATTACTGGCAATATTTCTAGCATTAAAATCATTCCAAGTACATCTACAACACAAGACTGTCCTAGTCCGCACGGACAAAATCACAGCCATGTACTACATACAGAAACAAGGAGGCACACATTCTCTGCAGCTGTCCCAGCTCGCACAAAATATTTGGAGATGGGCCATTCCACAAAATATATACCTGCTGGCAGAACATCTTCCAGGAAGTCACAATCAGATTGCGGATCTACTAAGTCCACAGATACACGAATGGGAACTTCATCCCCAAGTTCTTCAACCTTTTTTCCAGATGTGGGGTGAATCAGACATAGATCTGTTCGCCACACACAGAAACGCAAAATGCCCAACCTTTGCCGCCAGGTTCCCACACCCATTGTCCAAAGGCAATGCGATATGGATGAACTGGTCAGGCAAATTTGCGTACGCTTTTCCGCCACTCCCACTGATTCCCCTAGTAGTACGCAAGCTCAGACAACCATCTCTCAAGATGATCCTGGTGGCTCCCACATGGGCACGCCAACCGTGGTTCACAACACTACTGGAACTTTCAGTGGTTCCAACATTGCTAACGCAGAGCCACGGAGAGATAAAACACCCCGATCCAGGACAACTGAATCTAGCGATCTGGCTCCTGAAGTCCTAGAGTTCGGTTATCTTAACCTTCCGCCGGACTGTATGAACATCATTAAAGAAGCCAGACGCCCTACTACTAGAGCTTGCTATGCAGCAAAATGGAAAAGATTTGTCATCTACTGCAAAAATAATAAAATTGATCCACTGGATGCTTCCATCCAGGACCTCATTTGTTATTTGCTACACTTACAAAGGTGTAAACTAGCATATTCATCCATACGATTACATCTAGCAGCGCTCGCCGCTTATTTACAAAACAGACAACATTTGTCATTATTTAGAGTACCTGCAATTAAAGCCTTTATGGAGGGACTTAAAAGAATAATTCCTCCCAGACTGCCACCCTCTCCGGTGTGGAATTTAAACATTGTTCTTACCAGGCTCATGGGTCCCCCATTTGAACCTCTACATAAATGTGAACTTCAGTTCCTCACATGGAAAGTTGCTTTCCTTGTCGCAATTACCTCTCTCAGAAGGGTAAGCGAGATCCAGGCTTTAACCATACAAGAACCATTCTTACAAATACATCATAACAAAGTGGTTCTCAGAACAAATCAAAATTCCTTCCCAAAGTCATCTCTGCTTTTCATCTTAACCAATCAGTTGAGTTACCGGTGTTTTTCCAAAACCCAAACTCTGTGGCACACAGAGCTCTTCATACACTAGACGTCAAAAGAGCACTACTTTATTACATTGACAGGACTAAACCCTTTCGAAAACAAAACCACTGTTTGTAGCCTTCTCCCCACCTCATAAAGGTAACCCCATCTCCAAAGCTGGGAGCGCGAGGTGGATAGTAAAATGCATTCAAATATGCTACCAAAAGGCTAAACGCACATTGACAATTCCCCCTAGAGCGCATTCAACACGCAAACTAGGGGCTTCCATGGCATTCTTAGGGAACATTCCCTTAGATGAATTATGTAAAGCAGCGACATGGTCTACACCACACACCTTCACCAAACACTATTGTGTTGACGTGCAGGCGAAGCAACAAGCTTCTGTAGGCCAGGCTGTTCTTAAAACATTGTTTCAAACTACTGCAACAGATACAGGTGACCACCGCTAAGGGAGACACTGCTGTACAGTCTATGCACAGTGTACAATCTGCAGCTCATATGCCTCGAACGGAAAATGCTACTTATCAGTATGCATCTGTTCTTGGCATGTAGAGCTGCAGAGTTGTACACGCCCACCTGCCTCCCCGGAACCTGTATCTGTTCCAGTATTATCTTAATTAGATACATTCACATGGACATCTCTTACTTCTTACTAACTCCATCATTTCCCATCATGGCGAAAAACAATCTGAGCATGGAGTCGATGCCCATGCGCACTATCGTCCAAGGGAGGAGTCACCTATCTTGTGACTACAAAAGAGACTTCCAAGACAATAACAAACTGCAAGTATCCGAGCCCAACACCAGATGGCGATCTATGCACATTGTACAACTCTGCAGCTCTACATGCAAAGAACAGATGCATGCTGGTAAGTAGCATTTTCCTATATATATATATATATATATATATATATATATATATAGACACCCACACAATTTGTAATACTTTTTTTTTTATTTTAGACCTTTCTCCCGAGCCCTTGAACATTCAAAGTCCTATACCATCTGTACCCACCGCTGAAACGTAAATACTCCTAGCTACCCCATGCTCTCATCTATCCTATAACCCTAAATACCCCTTACTAATCTGTTCCCTTACCCATCCCTAAAAAAACCTGTAACATCCCCTTCCCTGAACGCTAAAAACCCTTCCAACCCTGTACTCTTGCATAACCCTGAACCGTAAAAACATGCTACTAAACCTTGCTGCATCGCTGAACCCTATAAAACACTTACCACCTCTTAACATTACCTCTGAACCCTGAAACCCTTTTCTACCCTGAAACCTTCTCCAAACTAGGTAGTAATGACCCTAGAAAACCCTACCTTGAAGATATTTGGAGCTTCTGGCCATTAGAATTATTCTTGGGTACGTTCTATTCTGCCTCGACTCCTGATGCTTGCAAATAGTATAGTGTTAGACTTGGCATCTTTTGGCGTGTTTCCCCTGACTTTTTGCTTTCTGACCTCCTGGTTTTGACTCTGTTTTTGCTGGTGTAATGATTCTGCGCACTTTCCTCACTGCTGTCCAGTGGGGAAAGTGCAAGTGCTCCTGTATAAAATGTGTTATGGATTGGTGTTTCCATGATTGGCTTATTTGATTTATGTGTCAGTCCCGTGTAAAGTGCACTGCGCGTGCCAGGGCCTATAGATCAAATGCTGTTGGTGGGCTGCAGCACTGGATTGTGCCACCCACGCAAACAGCCCGTAAAGTGTAACTCTGGCCTGCCATTGCAGAGCCTGTGTGCAGCCTGGGGCTGCCATGTCGACTTGGCAAGTGCACACACTTGCAAGTCCCTAAACCTTCCCTTTTCTACATGTTAGTCACCCCTAAGGTAGGCCCAAGGTACCCCTGTGGGCAGGGTGCATTGTATGTGAAAGGTAGGACATGCCGTGGTGTGTGTGGCATGTCCTGATAGTGAATTACAGCCTATTTCGTTTTTCACTATTGCAAGGCTACCTGTTCCCCATAGGCCAGAATGGGCAGTTTTGATTATTACAGCTTATAATCCTAACTGACCCAGGGAACATGGTAGAAATTCGAGTTTAGTATGCCTGGACTCAGAATGATAAAATGCATCTTTTAGTGAAGTTGGTTTTAACATTCTGCGTTTGAAAATACCACTTTTAGAAAGTGGGTATTTTCTTGTCTAAACCATCCAAGCCTGCCTCTGCTAGGTTGTGTATTCCTTGTCTGGAGTGTGAGTGACAGGGGCTGGGGGATGCCAGGAGACAGGGTGAGTCAGCACAGGGCTGTATAGCAAGATCTACATGTAGATGGGTGGGAGGAGTTGCACCTGGGACCTGAATAGGGCTGGGCCTTCCCTCCACAATGCTGGCTCCACCTCCTGTGGTGCGTCTGATGTCCCTGGCCTGCACTGTGAAGGGAAAGAAGGAGACTTGTCAACAAAGTGCTCCAGGACTGACCAGAACTGGTTTGGACTAGGCAAAGGCCTCTCTGCCTTCAGAGAACAAAGAGAAATTGAGGATAAAAAGGGGGACCCAAACCCCAGAACTTAAGATCTCGCTGGAATCAAGGAACCTGCCAAGAAGAAGAGCTGAAGAGCTGCCAGGAGAGTACTGCCCCTTTGCTGTGTTGTTGCTTTGTTGGGTTGGCCTGCAGCTGCTGCTTCTGCCTTGGGCAGTGAAAGTACTGGACTGAACTTTCTACTACTTGTGCTGAGAATCTCCAAGGGCCTGGAACCGAGCTGGCCTCCTGTTAAGAAGTCTCAGGGACTGCAAAGACTTCACTACCCTCTGGGTACCGCTTCTGGAACCGCCGTTTCAGTTGCCACAGAGGAAGGGAACCGCAACCGACTCCGTCAACCGACTCCATCGCTGGCCCGGTGACCTGTTTGCACCGCAGACCGCACCGTCCGCATCTCGCACCGCAACCCTGGTCTCACCGACGACGTCCGACACCATCGCCACCGAGCCGCTGCTTGCACCGTGACCTGTGGGCACCGCAGTTCGCATGGCATCGCTTCACTGTGCCAGCCGGACCAGACCGACGCTGTCGCTGCAACTGGCTCAACAATCGTGACTGCATCGCAGTTGGGGCACCGCTCGCACGCTTCGCGGCGCACCGCTCCGACTCGCACCGTTGTCCGACGCCAGCTCCCGCACTCCGGCTTAGTCGCCTGCCTCGCAACCTGCCAGCACCGCATCGAGCACCGTCTCACCCTGCCCCGCACGCCTTGGACTCACCGACTCCGTCTGCACGATTGTCACCGAGCCGCTGCCTGCACCGCATCGAGAGGACACCGCGCCCTGCACCGCTTCCATCTTGCACCGCAACCGCGACGTTCGCCAACCGGCTCGCACACTCCGTGCCCGCCACAACGAGAAAAGGTACTGTGACCGAGTCTGTTCACGACTCTGCTGGCCCGTATCAACGCGGTCGGCTGGAACTGTTAGACTCTGTGGTTCTCAGCATCGCGGTAGGCTCGGGCGGAGCTACCGACTCGTACGAACTTTGTTTTTGAAATATTCCTGCAAAGAAGTTATCTTGCAACGTAATCATTTTTAAAGTACTGTACTGTGGATTTTTATCGTATTTGGTCTTGTTTAAAGTATATAAAAATATTGGATATTTTTCTAAACTGGTGTGGTGTCAGTTTGTAGTGCTTACACTGTATTACTGTTGGTTATGTGCAAATGCTTTACACACTGCCTCTAGAATAAGCCTGACTGCTCGTGCCAAGCTACCAAGGGGGTGAGCAGGGGTTATTTTAGGAGTGTAACTCCCTTACCCTGACTAGGAAGAAGGGTCCCTACTTGGACAAAGGTGCAAGCCCTTGCCAACTAGAGATCCCATTTCTAACATATAGTATGTAGTTTTATTAGCCACTTTTATTTACTGTTCTTGTAACCAAAGAAAGTTATACGTGTCACAGTTTAGGACAGCATGCTTACCACTTGCGCTGTAGGGCAAACTTGGCATCTGTGAGTATCGCTATTATAAGCCATTGGGCTACAAAGAAAGTGGTTTGGTTATTGCAGAACCATAGCCTGTTTTTTTTTTTTGGTCCGTTAGAAATTTCTTTGAGGCGGTTTGTGGCTTCTTATTGGACCACATATCTCATTAGCATCTTCGTAGAAGTGCGCAAAGTATAAGAATTGCACCTGATGCCTTTTCTTGGATCCCTGGGCCCTCCGAGGTTCATGGCCAATAACTGCACATTTCCTTTTCACATTTCACTCCCTCTGTAGAGCAGGATCGAGTGTGTTTGAGCAGTTGATGATGGTGCGGGTTACATACTGAAACCAACAACACTCTAAATAACCTTTTTATTGGTGCTTGAAATACAACATAGATTTTTTGCTGCATGATTAGTGAATTTTTTTCACAATCTATTGGATTTTAATAGGAATAATAGTTTCTAGCGCAGTCTGATCAACCATTACTGGCCGTGTTTCCGTGCAGTGCCAGGCCTTTGGCTGCCATCTTTTAGTTGCCGTGTTTCCGTGCAGTGCCAGGCCTTTGGCTGCCATCTTTTAGTTGCCGTGTTTCCGTGCAGTGCCAGGCCTTTGGCTGCCATCTTTTAGTTGCCGTGTGCTGTATTGTTTGCTTTACCTCCTTATTGAGTGTTAACATGTGCAACAAGCATTGGAAAAGCAATAGAACTGGTGTTAGCTGCCAGTCTTTTGGCTTTGTCAGTGCTTGTGTGTTATGGGTTTTGAAGAACTTTGTTTGAGAATATACCTGGACCCTCCTAGCTGATGTTCATTGGTCAGGATGTTTGTGCCTGTTCCGCGCCATTGTGAGCGAGGGATCTGTTTTGCTTGCCACCTACACTTTGCAAATGATTTGACTGTGTGCCCAGGACAGAGCAGATGTCCGAGCAAGTACCAGCATCCCTGAAGTTTAGACCCCCCCACGCCCCCCGCAACCACATGGAGAAGTGTGTTCTGGCCTGGCATCGAGGAGGCGGAAGAGGGTGGAGTTAAGGGGTGGAACCTTCTATTTGTTTCCGCTCTGTCACCCATCCCTATCTCTCCATTTGACAGTCTGTTTTTTCTGACACTGCTACCCGTACTGCTTCGCCAGGAAAAATGTAACAAAGGAAGGCCAGTGCTCAGCACATTCATTGTGTACCCCCCTGAGCATTTCTACGGGATCCATCCCCTTCCTAATCCAGGGCGAACTTCCCTGCTCCCTCTGTGCCTCTCAGTGCAGCCTGCTCGTCGTGTCCCCCTCCATCTTCATGCTTTTTTTCTGAAACTCATGTCCCTTTCTTCCCACCTTCTGTCTCGTGGGTCCTGTCTGCTCGGATCTTAGGCGTCTCCTTGTTAGTAGGGTGCAGTCACACAAACCTCTGTGTAGAAGATGGCCTCCTTTAAGCTGGATTTCCTGCCTGAATTAATGGTCGATCACTGCTCGTTGCGCGCCAGTCCTGTGTAAGTATTAAGCTGCAGTTCACTGTGCTTTGCCACTGGTTGAGGGCACTCGTGAGTGTTTGTCCTGCGCTCTTGCAGATGTACCGTCCGCCTCTCATTGTTGAAATAAACAGGACATGCTGACTCTCAAAGCTTCTCCGGCCTTCCTGGCATGAGGCAGTGTCATGCAGCCTTAATATTCACAGTTTGATAAGTTGTGGCAGTCTGAGGCTGACGGGTGGCGCATGTTAATTTTAATTTCAGAAGTTTAGGCTCTACCACTTCTTTAACATTGTGATTTTTAGTATGTTTGTACCGGTGGCTCTTCCACAGACTCTCACGTCAGAGCTTTAAAGCGTACTTTGCACGTCTCTGCATTCAATGTGCGTCTTGTGTACAGGTGTGTGCAGTAATGTGTCCCCTGATCATGTCTTACTCTGGATCTCATTTGTAGATGGTGCGGGAGGAGAGGCTCAGCTCTACATCCGGTCACTGGATGGGGTGCTTCACTAATGCCAGTGATGTAGAGGGCTACTCTTTTATTCTGAATGTGTCCCCAGTGATGAAAAGAGGTGCTCCCTATTTTATTTTGGTTCTTGGTTGCTAATAATTGGTTGGCTTACTGTATTACTCAGTGCGTGGTGCCTGTGAATATGCTGGCGTTGCCGGATGTCTTTTGTCTGTGATTACTGCTTCACACTAGGGGTGGGGTCACATTTTTGACACTGGATGTGGGTTTCCAGCGCTGAGGAGAGGGCACTGTCTTGCTCTGGATGTGCAGTGCCAGTGATGGTGCGACAGTGTCTTGCACTGGATGTGTGGTGCCAGTGACGGTGAGGCAATGTTTTGTGCTGGATGCGCAGTGCCATTGATGGTGAGGCAATGTCTAGTGCTGGATGCGCAGTGCCATTGATGGTGAGGCAATGTCTAGTGCTGGATGCGCAGTGCCATTGATGGTGAGGCAATGTCTAGTGCTGGATGCGCAGTGCCATTGATGGTGAGGCAATGTCTAGTGCTGGATGCGCAGTGCCATTGATGGTGAGGCAATGTCTTGTGCTGGATGCGCAGTGCCATTGATGGTGAGGCAATGTCTAGTGCTGGATGCGCAGTGCCATTGATGGTGAGGCAATGTCTTCTGCTGGATGCGCAGTGCCATTGATGGTGAGGCAATGTCTAGTGCTGGATGCGCAGTGCCATTGATGGTGAGGCAATGTCTAGTGCTGGATGCGCAGTGCCATTGATGGTGAGGCAATGTCTTCTGCTGGATGCGCAGTGCCATTGATGGCGAGGCAATGTCTAGTGCTGGATGCGCAGTGCCATTGATGGTGAGGCAATGTCTAGTGCTGGATGCGCAGTGCCATTGATGGTGAGGCAATGTCTAGTGCTGGATGCGCAGTGCCATTGATGGTGAGGCAATGTCTTCTGCTGGATGCGCAGTGCCATTGATGGCGAGGCAATGTCTAGTGCTGGATGCGCAGTGCCATTGATGGTGAGGCAATGTCTAGTGCTGGATGCGCAGTGCCATTGATGGTGAGGCAATGTCTAGTGCTGGATGCGCAGTGCCATTGATGGTGAGGCAATGTCTAGTGCTGGATGCGCAGTGCCATTGATGGTGAGGCAATGTCTAGTGCTGGATGCGCAGTGCCATTGATGGTGAGGCAATGTCTAGTGCTGGATGCGCAGTGCCATTGATGGTGAGGCAATGTCTTCTGCTGGATGCGCAGTGCCATTGATGGTGAGGCAATGTCTAGTGCTGGATGCGCAGTGCCATTGATGGTGAGGCAGTTTTGCGCACTGCCAGACATGGTGAGGCAGTTTTGCGCACTGAATGCGCAGTGCCAGACATGGTGAGGCAGTGTCTTGCACTAGTTGTGCGGTGCCAGTGATGGTGCAGCAGCATCTTGCACTGGGTGTGCCGTGCCAGTGATGGTGCAGCAGCGTCTTTCCCTGGGTGTGCGCTGCCAGTGATGGTTAGGAAGTGTTTTGCACTGTATGCGTGGTGTCAGTGTTGGTGAGGCAGTGTCTTTCACTGGGTGTGCCGTGTCAGTGATGGTGATGCAGTGTTGTGCACTGAATGTGTGGTGCCAGTGTTGGTGAGGCAGCGTCATGCACTGGATGCGCGGTGTCGGTGAGGCAGTGTCTTGCACTGGATGTGTGGTACCAGTCATGATAAGGCAGTATTGTGCACTGGATGCGTGGTGTCCGTGTTGGTGAGGCAGTGTCTTGCACTGGATTTTCGGTGTCAGTGAGGCAGTGTCCTTCACTGGATGTGAAGTGGCAGTGATGGTGAGAAAGTGGCTTGCACTGGATGTGCAGTGACCATGCCATCAATCAATCAATCACGGCATTTATAGAGCGCGCTACTCACCCGGGAGGGTCTCAAGGCGCTGGGGGAGGGGGTAAGTTACTGCTCGAACAGCCAGGTCTTGAGCTGCTTCCTGAAGGAGAGATGGTCCTGGGTTCGCCGAAGGTGAGTGGGGAGGGAGTTCCAGGTCTTGGCTGCCAGGTAGGAGAAGGATCTTCCTCCGGCGGTGGCTCTGCGGATGCGTGGTACGGTGGCGAGGGCGTGGCTGGTTGATCGTAGCTGGCGGGTGGGCGTGTAGAAGGTCATGCGGTCGTTGAGGTACTTGGGGCCCAGGTCGTGGAGGGCCTTGTGTGCGTGGGTGAGGAGTCTGAACGTGATTCTCTTGCTGACGGGGAGCCAGTGCAGGTCTTTCAGGTGTCCGGTGATGTGGCTGTGTCGGGGGATGTCCAGGATGAGTCGTGCGGAGGCGTTCTGGATGCGCTGGAGTCTTTTTGAAGTTTGGCTGTGGTTCCGGCGTAGAGGGTGTTCCCATAGTCCAGTCGGCTGGTGACGAGTGCCTGGGTGACGGTCTTCCTGGTTTCAGTGGGGATCCATCTGAAGATCTTGCGGAGCATGCGCAGGGTGTTGAAGCACGAAGATGAGACGGCGTTGACTTGTCTGGTCATCGACAGGGAGGAGTCCAGGATGAAGCCCAGGTTGCGTGCGTGGTCCGTTGGCTTGGGCGCGGTGCCCAGGGGCCGGGGGCCACCAAGAGTCGTCCCAGGCGGAGGGTGATGAGCCCAGGATGAGGACTTCCGTCTTGTCTGAGTTCAGTTTAAGGTGGCTGTTCCTCATCCAGTCGGCGACGTCTCTCATCCCGTCGTGTAGGTTGGCTCTGGCGGTGGTGGGGTCGTTGGTGAGGGAGAGGATCAGCTGGGTGTCGTCGGCGTAGGAGATGATGTTGAGGTTGTGTTGGCGTGCGATGGCTGCGAGGGGGCTCATGTAGACGTTGAAGAGGGTTGGACTGAGTGAAGATCCTTGTGGAACGCCGCAGATGACTTCGGTGGCCTCGGATCTGAACGGGGGAGGCGGACTCTCTGGGTTCTTCCGGCGAGGAACGAGATGATCCATTCCAGTGCTTTCTCTCGGATTCCGATGTTGCTGAGGCGCTTCACTAGGGTGCGGTGGCAGACGGTGTCGAACGCCGCGGAGAGGTCCAAGAGGATGAGGGCTGCTGTTTCCCCGTTGTCGGTTAGGGTTCTGATGTCGTCGGTGGCTGCGATAAGGGCGGTCTCGGTGCTGTGGTTGGCCCGAAACCCGGACTGCGAGGGGTCGAGGGATCCATTCGTCTCGAGGAAGGCGGCAAGCTGTCTGTTGACGGTCTTCTCGATGACTTTGGCCGGAAACGGAAGGAGCGAGATGGGACGGTAGTTCTTGAGGTCGGTGGGGTCCGCCGTTGGTTTCTTCAGGAGGGCGGTAAGCTCGGCGTGCTTCCAGCTCTCCGGGAAGGTGGCAGTGGGGAAGGAGGAGTTGATGATGTCCCGAAGATGGGGTGCGATGGTGGCGTCGGCTTTGTTGAAGACGTGGTGTGGGCAGAGGTCGGTTGGTGATCCGGAGTGGATGGAGTTCATCGTGCGGGTGGTGTCTTCGGTGCTGATCGGGGTCCAGTTGCAGAGGGTGGTGGTGGCGGGCGTTGGTTCGGCGGTAGGGTGCGTGGTCTGTGCGTCGAAGCTGTTATGTATGTCGGTGATCTTGCGGTGGAAGAACGCGGCGAGTGAGTTGCAGAGGTCTTGCGAGGGGGTGATGTCGTTGTTTCCGGCGCTGGGGTTGGAGAACTCTTTGACGATGCTGAAAAGTTCCTTGCTGTCGTGGGCGTTGTTGTCCAGTCGTTCTTTGAGTGCCGACTTCTTGGTGGCACGGATCAGCTGGTGGTGTTTGCGGGTGGCGTGCTTGAGGGCGGTCCTGTTGTCTGTGGTCTGTTCGAGTCGCCAGGCTTTCTCGAGAGTGCGGCAGTTCTTCTTGGATTCCTTGAGTTCGTTGGTGAACCAAGGGGTTTTCTTGCTTCCGGGTCTGCTGGGAGGGTTTTTAGTGGTGCGAGGTCGTCGGCGCAGGCGGTCAGCCACTTGGCGAGGTTGCTGGCTGCTTCGTTTGGGTCCGTTGTGTTGGTGGGTGTGTTCTGGCTGAGGGAGGCGGTGAGCTGCTCGGCGGTGATCTTGCTCCAGCTCCGGCGGGGAGCCTGTTGCGGGTGGTGGTGGGTCGCAGTCTTTCTGAAGCTGAAGTGGACGCAGCTGTGGTCGGTCCAGTGGAGTCCGGTGGCGTGGCTGAAGGAGATGTGCTTGCTGGAAGAGAAGACGGGGTCAAGCGTGTGGCCGGCGTAGTGGGTGGGCGTGTTCACCAGTTGCTTGAGTCCGAGGTTGGCGAGGTTGTCCAGCAGGGCGGTGGTGTTTCTGTCGTTGTTGTTCTCCAGGTGGAAGTTGAGGTCCCCTAGGAGGATGTAGTCGGCGGAGGGCATGGCGTGCGGGCTGATGAAGTCTGCGATGTCTTCGCTGAATAGTGTGCGTGGTCCCGGGGTCTGTAGATGAGGGTGCCTCGGAGGGTGGTCTTGGGGTCAGTGTGTATCTGGAAGTGTAGGTGTTCGGCGGCGGTGAAGGTCTCGTCGGAGTTAGTCGAGATGCGGATGGTGTTCTTGTGTACGATGGCGATGCCTCCTCCCGTCTGGTTGACGCGGTCCTTCCGGGTGATCTTGTATCCGTCCGGGATGGCTATGGCGATGTCGGGCGCTGAGGAGGCGTTCATCCAGGTTTCGGTGAGGAAGGCGACGTCCGGTGCTGTTGCGTCGAGCAGGTCCCAGAGTTCCACGGCGTGCCTGTGGACGGAGCCATGTGTCCCAGTTAGGCCTAGAGTAAAAAACTGCCATTTCTACATGGACACGGATTTCTTCCTAAAGTTGCCTTCACTTTCAAATAATGACTTTTGACACACAATTACATGTGACAGCCTGAACTTATTTCCTGGTGAACTATACTTGCTTACAGAAACAACAACGCAGGAACACTATCATGTCACCATGTGCAAGGTTTATACATACGGTGTGTAAATGTGCTTGTTTTCGTACATATGACGACACAGCTATCCATAACACACAAACCATGGCATCCTGATCGAGATCTCGGCCCAAGGCAAGGATGCCTTTTGTTATAAATAAACATCCCTTTCCGGTTGTTGGCAGAGGAGCACTTCTGCTGTCATTGTGAGGTCCCCACACGCTGGTGCTTCAGCCCAGCATTTTGCTGATCTCCACGAGGGGTGTCCAGCTCGTGACTGAGAGGGTCCTACATTCATTCCCGTCAGGTAATGGGGTTGGATCATCCAGTACTGGGATTCTTGGCAGAACACACATATAATACACCCTAGATCAGGGGCCTTCAAACTGGGTGAGCGGCCCCACTAGGGGGGCCTCAAGTGATCCCATGGGGGTTGCGCCAGACTCTGGCCAAAAGAAGCATTATGCTGAAAAGTCCTATGTTTTCAGCATGAAAAAATGAGCAGCAGTAAGCCGCTCTGTAATGGGCCATCATTAACAACTTTTGTCATTTATATTCTGGCTGAGAGTCCAAATATTCTTCAAAACTCCCATCCACATTTGTAATTATCACTCTCGATACTTTTACACGTTAGAAAGGCCTGCCTGACCAGAATGGTGTGTTTGGCAATCCGTATTTGATTGCATTTGTAAAATTGTAATAGAACTTAACTGCAATGTTTAAATAAGTCTACACATATTTATACATTACCAGTTGTGAGAAAGTGCCCTCTCTCTGCATGGTTGCCCCCACTTTTTGCTGAATTGCTGATGTACTTTGACTGAGTGTGCCCTGGGCTCCTGCTAATCAGGTACCCAGGGCCTATGTTCTTTCCCTAAAACTGCATTGAAGCCTAAACCCAATTGGCATCTCTGGCCACAGGTCAGCCCCTGGTAAATGGTGCCACAGGTACCCAGGGCACCGTGACCAGAGAAGGCCTCTAAGGGCTGCAGGACGTATTGTGCCACCCTTAGAGGTCCTGTACCCTGACACTCACACACTGCCTTTGCAGACTGCGTTTCTTGGTGCAGAACAAAGTGAAGAGTCGACATGGTACACATCCCTGTGTGCCATGCTCACAAACCACTGCCCTGGCATACATCAGTCACCCCTCTAGCTGGGTGCCCTATACCAGTGATGAGGGTACAGGTGAATGAGCCCTGTACCCCTACAGTGTCCAAGTCCATTCTTAGACATTGTAAGTGCAGTGCTGCCATTAAGAGTATATGGTGCTGGGAGCTTGTCATTACGAACTCCACAGCACCATGATGGCTACAATGAAAACTTGGAAGTTTGGTATCAAACTTCTCAGCACATTAAACCCACACTGATGCCAGTGTGGGATTTAATGAAAAATGCACACAGGGGGCATCTTAGAGATGCCCCCTTAAAACTAACCCACCACTAGTGTCCAGGCTGAGTGGCTGCTTTCAGCTGCCACCACCAGACATGTTTCTGGACCCCTGGGTCGAGAGCCTGCTGCTCTCTGGGGCCTGAAACAATGCACATCCTGGGACGAGGTGCCAAGCCTCCTCCCCCAGGATGGGCAGGCTTCACGAAGGGGAAGCTTCAAAGGCTTGCCGCCTTTGTGAGCTTCCCCAGGCCAATTGCTGCTTCCAGCAACTGGTCCCCACTGCTTCTGACTTCCACTTTGGGGTGGGGGGAGAGGGGGGGTGAACCGGCGGGAAAAAGAAGTGAGGAAGAGAGGTGTGCCCACCTCTGCCAACTCCACCCCTCAGGTGGGGGAGGCGAGGTGAAGCACAACTCTCAGTTCACGCCATCTTGAAGATGGTGGGACTCAGCCAACCAGGGACAGGCCCATGCCCCCCTCCCACTGGAGGGTGGCATAATAGGGGGTGTACCCACGCCAGGGAAAGGACCCATTGGTCCCTGCCCTTTACCTACCTGTAACACCCCTAAATCAAGTATTTAGGGCCACCCCTGAACCTTGCTTCCTCAGATCCAGACAAGAAACAAGAAGAAAAGGACCGAACATCCGTGCAGCAGCCAACAAGAGGAAGACGCCCACTGACTTGGCCCCAGCCCCACCGGCCTGTCTCCCCCCTCGAACCTGCGCCTGCGAAATCCCGGTGTGTCCTGCAGCCAGCAACCTCAAAAACCCCGGAGCACCTGCCTGCCTTCACTTCCAAAGACTGCTTCTCCCTTGAACACCTGATTTGTTCAACTGCAACCTCTGGCAGCAGCCGGAAACCGTGAATCCGCCCCCACTCTGCACCCGCCGTCCACGGCCCGAACCCGAGTGGGCAAACACCACGAGGAGGCCACCCTAGCGATCCTGAACCGAGATCCGGCGACCCCTGACCTGCCTCAAGCCTCCAGCCGACGCCTGCAGTCTAAATCCAGAAGGCCCCCCCCTAACCGCGACCAGGAGCTGGTAAGAAAATCCGACCCCAAAAGGCACCCCTGCACCCGACGCCCCACGGCCTTGTGTGCCCAAACCGACGGTGCCTAACCAACCCCCTAACTTCCCAACTTACCTCTCGAAGTGGTGGTCGCACCCAGAAGTCCTTTGTCTCCCTTCTTGCAGTGCTTTTGCAAACCGGAGGTTTTCCATTGGAAACAGGGCATCCGACCTCGAAACAGCACCCTGCACCCGGCCGCCGTAGTGCCGCTGAGGGTGCACCTTTGGTGCTAATTTGTTTCCCCATTTGCCCTGAGCTAACATCCAGGAGCTTTGCTCCCACAACCCAGTGGCCTGCTTGCCAGCAGCCACCAACCGGAGGCCCCCTATCCCCCATTGGATAACATTGGGCCTCAACACTCTCCACCCGTCCGGCCTAGTGCAGCTGAGGGTATAACAAGAGTGCATCACTGACCCTGGGGGACCCCTGAGTCTAACCCCAGAACCTCAACTCCAAAGAACGATTACTTACCTAAAAACCGATAACCATATTTTCCTCCATAGGATAACATTGACACTTTTTCCTGAAAAAGTTTCAAAGTGTGGAGTTTTGAAACCTAAAGAAATTCTTTAAAATTGTACGATTTAACAAAAAACGCTTTTACTCACCTGTTTACAGGAAATGTCTCAGTGCTGCATCCAGGCATACAGCACTGAGTAAGAAAAGTAATCCAAAAGTAACTTACCTGCTATTTTACTGAAAATCCCATTGAAGTCTATGTACTGTATTTACAAGTGATTGCATTTCTCTGAAAGAATACTGTAAGTCAAACCTTAGTACATTTACAATTGCTATTGAACTGTCTTACAATCAGCATTTACTACTGTAAAGTATTTATTGCTTACCTGTGCCAGCCTTGCTTGGTTCTAGAAATAAAATAACTAAAAGAATATTTTTATACAAAAACAATTGGTCTGAAGTTCAGTCTTTGAGTGTGTGAATTAATTTGCTGACTGAGTGTGTACAACAAATGCTTAACACTGTCCTCAGATACTGCCTTACTGCTCGACCACACTACCACAAATGGAGAGTGCGATGCTATCTAATTTTACCTCTGCCTACCTTTGGGGATCCAATGGACTCTGCACACTATACCTCACTTTGGTATATACAGAGCCAGCTTCCTACACCAGTTTAATGTAATAATTGTGAAAAATTGAGGGGGGCGGCCTGATTTTCTTTTCCCCATGGGGGATTAAAAAGTTTGAAGACTACAACCCTAGATGCTTAGGTTAAGGAACGCATTGTAGGGGTACAGAAGTTTGTTATATTTATATGCCTGCATATATACATTGTCTCAGCAAGATGGTGGAACTTTTTATTTTGTTCACTGTCCTGATATTTCTACAGCTTTCATCTGCTTCTGTCTATTGATCATCTCAGGGCATATCATTTATACAAGAATCACGTTGGTTCAAAAAACATTAAACACGTCCCTCTGTGTATTCCTTGTATTTTTCTTTGAGCAAACGCGAGCACGAGAAACTGGGCAAAAAGGGTTCTAGATCTGTTGCCATGATTCCTGAGGGTTCAGGGTTATCTTGTTCAGTGGTTGCCAGAACCATTTTCTACCTGTCTAGGTTTAGGGGGGTATATGGTGGCACTGTGAGCTAGCTGGTTTATAGGACAACATCCTGAGGGGTTGCTTGGAATCAGTCTGGCACCATCCCATCGTTTATGCTGTCCACAAACTCGCTGTTCCTACTGTGGAGTGGAAACAACACAACATGGTGCTGCCAATGTTGTTTGGGTTCTTATTTTATGGATCGCCTTAGTAGCTCTATTGCGCATTCTTAGAAACCCCTACTTACCTTCTAAACTGGAGACGTCCGTGGTGGTAGGGAATATCATCCGCAGCTGAGTAGGCAAATCCTGTGTATTGGCTGTTGGTAGTTCAAGCTTGAAAGGAACTAATTCCCACTGTGCTATAACCTCTCTGAAATGTATTAGGTCGAGCCTGGGCAGCGCATGCGCTGCTGCGAGGCATGCTGTATTGAGGTATGGCATACAAGCTCCACCCATTTCCCCGCCCATCTTTTTATTTGGCTCCTGTTACTGTCCTTCCTAAATCGTTGCTTTTCATTTGTGAATAGGCTTGTTAGTCCCTCCTTGGTACCACCTTGTCTGCATTTGTAACCTTCCATAACGACTGAACCTTTTAGTTGTCGTGTGACACGGTCCGCTTTTTAAGTCGGTGAACACTATTTTGTTTAATGAATAATGGGAACAATGGCTGGCTGCTTCTTGTATTTGCAGCGTGCCCACACAGACCTCGCGGGACAATGGCGACTGCTTCTTGTATGGAACGCTACGCGCGGGTTCACTTTAAAAGTGGCTGCCTCCCCCCCCCACCTCCTACACAGCACTCGTGGGACAATGGTGGCCGCTTATTGTGTTTTAAACTTTTAAGTTTACGATATTCTTTTGGCTGAGGGAGGGATTGGCCACCTGATTTCGTAATGAAAACTGGGAAACGGTAAGTGTGAGAAAGTGCCCTCTTTCTGCATGGTTACCCCCACTTTTTGCTGAATTGCTGATGTGCTTTGACTGGGTGTGTCCTGGGCTCCTGCTAATCAGGTACCCAGGGCCTATGTTCTTTCCCTAAAACTGCATTGAAGCCTAAACCCAATTGGCATCTCTGGCCACAGGTCAGCCCCTGGTCAATGGTACCACAGGTACCCAGGGCACTGTGACAAGAGAAGGCCTCTAAGGGCTGCAGCACTTATTGTGCCACCCTTAGAGGTCCTGTACCATTACACACACACACTGCCTTTGCAGGCTGCGTGTCTTGGTGCAGAACAAAGTGAAGAGTGGACATGGCACACATCCCTGTGTGCCATGCCTACAAACCACTGCACTGGCATAGGTCAGTCACCCCTCTAGCTGGGTGCACTATACCAGTGGGGAGGGTACATGTGCATGAGCCCTGTACCCCTACAGTGTCCAAGTCCATTCTTAGACATTGTAAGTGCAGTGCTGCCATTAACAGTATATGGTGCTGGGAGTTTGTCATTACGAACTCCACAGCACCATAATGGCTACATTGAAAACTGAGAAGTGTTATCAAACTTCTCAGCACATTAAACCCACAATGATGCCAGTGTGGGATTTAATGAAAAATGCACACACAGGGCATCTTGGAGATGCCCCCTGAAAACTAACCTACCACTAGTGTCCAGGCTGAGTGGCTGCTTTCAGCTGCCACCACCAGACATGTTTCTGGACCCCTGGGTCGAGAGCCTGCTGCTCTCTGGGGCCTAAAACAATGCACATCCTGGGACGAGGTGCCAAACCTTCTCCCCCAGGATGGGCATGGTTCACGAAGGGGAAGCTTCAAAGGCTTGCCGCCTTTGTGAGCTTCCCCAGGCCACTTGCTGCTTTTAGCAACTGGTCCCCACTGGTTCTGGCCCCAACTTTGGGCGGGAGAACCGGCGGGAAAAACAAGTGAGGAAGAGATACCTGTAACGCCCCTAAATCTAGTATTTAGGGGCGCCCCTGAACCTTGCTTCCTCAGACAAGAAGAAACTACAAGAGAAGAAGAAGATGGACCGAACAGCCGTGCAGAAGTTAACGAGAGGAAGACGCCCACTGACTTGGGCCCCAGCCCTACCGACCTGTCTCCACCTCGAACCTGATCCTGCGAAATCCCGGTGTGTCCTGCAGTCAGCAACCTCAAAAACTCCGGAGGACCTGCCTGCTTTCAATCTCAAAGACTGTCTCTCCCGTGAAGACCGCATTTGTTCATCTGGAACTTCTGGTTGTGGCCGGACACCGCGGATCCGCCCCACTCTGCATCCTCAGTCCACGGCCCGAGTTTGAGTGGGCAAACACCACGAGGAGGTCCCCCCGGCGATCCTAACCCGAGATCCGGCGACCCCTGACCTGCCTCAATCCTCCAGCTGACGCATGCAGCCTAAATCCGGAAGGCCCCCCCTACCGCGGCCAGAGCTGGTAAGATCCGAACCCAAAAGGCACCCCTGCACCCGACGCCCCACGGCCTTAGGTGGCCAAACCGGTGCTTAACCAACCCCTAACTTCCCAACTTACCTCTCGAAGTGGTGGTCGTACCCAGAAGACCTTCGCCCCCAAGCCTTTGCAAACCGGAGGCTCCCCATTGCAAACAGGGCGCCCAACGTCGAAACAGCACCCTGCACCCGGCCGCCCTAGTGCCGCTGAGGGTGCACCTTTGGTGCTACTTTGTTTCCCCATTTGCCCTGAGCTAAAGTCCAGGAGCTTTGCTCCCACAACCAAGTGGCCTGCTCGTCAGCAGCCACCAACCGGAGGCCCCCTATCCCCCATTGGATAACATTTGGCCTCCGCACTCTGCACCCGGCCGCCCTAGTGCCGCTGAGGGTGAAACAACAGTGCATCACTGACCCTGGGGGACCCCTGAGTCTACCCCCAGAACCTCAACTCCCACTACCAAATACTTACCTCAAAACCGATAACAGTATTTTCCTGTCCCCTAAATACTGTATTTAGGGGGCGTTTAGGGGTCTCTCGGTCAGTAGCCAATGGACTACTGACCTTCGGGTGACTACACCCTTGGTGTGCTCACCCCACGTGGGGGAGTGAGCACAATCCCTAATCCTGATTGGGGAGTGCCTGCCATCAGCAAGATGGCTGGCACTGAAGAGTGGGCTTCACCTCGCCTCCCCCACCTGAGGGGTGGAGTTGGCAGAGGTGGGCACACCTTTGGGCTGGCTAGTTTTTCCCGCCTGCCTTCCTGCCGAAAAGGAGGGGAGACAGGAAGGGGGCCTGCTCCTGATAGCATGAGAGGCTGGGGGTTGCATTACAAAGGCTGCCATGCCTTTGAAGCTCCCCTGCCACAGATGGCTCTTTCTGGCCTGGGGGAGGTGTGAACACCTCCGCCCAGGAAAGGCTTTGTTTCTGGGCTCAGGGAGCGAAGGCTCCCACCCTAGGGGTCCAGAAACATGTCTTGTGATGGCAGGCTGGTGTGTACCAGTCAGGGAACCCACAGAGGCTGGTCATTTTTCAGGGGGCATCTCTAAGATGCCCTCTGAGTGCATTTTTCATTAAATCCCACACTGGCATCAGTGTGGGTTTAATGTGCTGAGAAGTTTGATACCAAACTTCTCAGTTTTCATTGTAGCCATTATCGTGCTGTGGAGTTCGTAATGACAAGCTCCCAGCACCATAAGAAGCAATATAAGGCATACAGGTCTCAGCTGCTGGTCGACCTCTTGTGCAGGTAGAGGGAGGAAACACTGTGGAAATCGTGATCAACCGCGAGAGGAGCGAGCCTCCGGCCGCGGCAGCAGTAAAGGTGAGCCAGAGCGAGGCTGCTGCTACCGGGCGGACAGAAGTAGAATATAGTTTGGTGGTGTGGAGGTGACAGCAAATGAGGCGTGTCGGCGAACTAGGATTGGCGGGGGTATATGTCACGTTGAGGGGCAGGGTACGGGAGCGAAGGCAGCAATTAAACGGTCCGGTAGTGTAGGTAATAGGCAGTGAAGGTTATATATATAACTAGGAATACAGAGTGTCCTGTTAGTCTCCTTTCTAAATGGTTGCTTTTGATTCGTCAAAAGGCTTTGTAGGCCTTCCTTAGTACCGCCTTTTCTACTTTTGTAACCTCCCATGAGGACTGGCCCTTTTACTTGTGTTGTTACTTCGGATGTTTTAATTACAGACTGTGAGCACTTTTTTCTTAAATGACTTACTCCTGCCTGCTTTTGCAGGACAAGCAGGACACGCTCTCCTGCAACCGCTTTTTTTCTTTTAACCTGAGCGGCTCGCCTAACTTGATCTTGACTGCAGACACCATAATATATTTTTTATAAGCAGAGTGGCACAACACGCTGCTTTTTAATGTATTTTTTCAGCCACAGAAAATATTATGTTTTAATTTCATCGCTGAAAATATTCTGCGTAAATTTCAGCAGCGTGGGCTTCAGCGTTAACAATTGCCAACTTGTTTGAAAATTAAAAAGCGTCAACACACAGAGTCGCGATGATCCCATTAAACATGTCATACCAAGGTACAGAATTTTCATTCACGTCTCCGATTTATTGAATCAAATTCAATAAATTGAGTAACAAATATGCCAGATTCTCCATTCGAACAGGCCCTCAAACCCTAACAAGCCTCCATCTTTACCTGGAGGCTTAACAAACAAAAGCTTAGCGTACCAAGAGGTGTTTGTTGTACAAGATGTAATGTTGTTTGCCAGTACTTTTTTATGCTCAGTCTCCTGCGTGAATTATTCCATGTTCAGATCTTCCAGAGAGACAACTCGCCAAAGAGAGACAAACTATCTCTCATAAGTTATAGAAGGGGTACATACAAACAAGCGTTGCATGGATTCACACTCATACATGCCCTAGTGGAGCACATACAGCTCTCCAGGGGATTTGTTTGGCTCTGACTTTTCTAGCTGATGGACCAGCTCACCACAGCCTTAAACATTCAGCCCCTTCCGCCACTCATTTTCAGATGGAGGCCGTAGTGGCCAGCCTAGGTAGGAGTGGCTGAGACAGAAAAAAGATGAACACATAAAACTGAGGGATGTCATGCTTGAATTCATCTCATCCACTGGTAATTATTCAGGCTGCTTCCGAATCCATCCTTTATTTATCCACCATGACACCTCAGATTAGGCCCAGCCATATGCAAATCAGCCTTGGTCCTGCTCCAGTTGAAACAGTCCAGCCTCAGCTGCCAAGCCAGGTCCTCTCTGAACCACAACATAAGCAACCCAGGACTGGTTTCGGCCTATTTGGTCCTTTTCAGTTGGATGCTGCTTGGTTCCAATGACAGTGAGCACGGGACCTATTCCTGGGCATACCCATCTCAATTAGGATGTCTCACTAAAGAATACATAAAAGTGATGGATGGAATGCTTGAATTAATCTCAACCACTGGTTATTACTTGGGGCCTTTTCCCAGTCCATTGCTTTTTTCCACCCACCATCCAGCACTCTCGGAGAGGACATCTTTTCTATTACTAATTAGGACTAATGTGAAGTGTGCTGTCGTTGCATTCAAGTCAGGAGGCTTAGGCTGCAAGTTTAATGGCTCTCTGCCCGTAAAGCTCCTCAGATCTTGAGATGTGAAGTGGATAATAAGGCTGGTAAGCACCAACTAAACACACTATCTTATCCACATAGAGACTTCACTCACTCCTCACATCCACCTAAGTTAACAGGATGCACTCACTCAGCATGCTCACACACAGACACACCCAGACGCCTACCAGGAGCCTTCCTACTGAAACATGTGGTACAAAGACCAACAAATGGTGAGGATGGGAGCCACCATTTTAACTATGGACCTGACTTATCATGTGACAAATGGCATTCTGTCCATCAGGGTGGTAGAGGGCATTATCTCTGCTCCAGATTAGCGACTGTGAAATTTAAGAGATGACCACCAGCCCAGCGGTCATCTCTGTACATTGAAAGGTGCTGCTGTCACTGCGCTTGAGCTATTTACTCAGGCATCCATACAAAGCTTTGAGCTTTGTAAGGTGTAATAAGAAAGTGCTTTACAAATGCCATTGCAAATCATCTGGAGACCCATCTCCTTGAAGCCATGTGTGCTAAACAGCAGCTATGCCACAAGGAAATGCATACGATAGAGCGGAAGAACAAGAGCCCTAGTGGCAGGGTAAATTATGAGGTACACGAACAGCTGTAACAAAGTTGAGTACAGGGACCAGGTAAGTAGGTACTGGCTGTTGAGAAAGAAAATCTTCAGGCCACTTGCCAGCCAAGTAGTGTTGAAAGGACTGATTTGCTCAGGTTTCTAGCCTATTTTCAATTGCATATGTGCAGCCCTACCTGCGGCCCATAGATTACCATGCTGATCTGTTTCTTTTTTTTAATTAGGCTTTTCAGTAAGCATCAAAAACCACAAATATCAGTAAATCAAACAGTGCCACATCCTGACATACAGAATATACAAGCTGTAACACCATACACCAACACCAGCCCCCCAGCAACAGGGATATTCTACATCAGAGGGTGCTTCTGTGAGCTGCTTAAACTGTTTAATAGGGACTGTGCACTTCGTTTTTTGGCCAGGAGAGGGAGTAAAGTTTTATTCAAACAGTAGTGTTAGATTTCAAGTTTGTGAGGCCTTTACCTGCAGAAGTCCAAAGTGTGGATTGAGCCTGTCTGTCTCCTAGGAGATTCTGAACAGGAGAAGCAGCTTCCAACTCCCTGGCCAGCAAACCTTGTCTGAGGTTGCTGGGACCTTATATAGTCTGCTAGTGGTTGGTACATGTATACACTGATTGGTGGTTGTATCTGATGTTTCTATTGGATTGGGTTAGTGTCCTCATTGGTTGGGTATTTGAGTGTTCTTATTGGTTTCTGGGTCTGTGATTCAATCAATGTAGGGTTGGGACTAGGGCTATGATTTCTATTGGAAGTAGGGACTAGGGCTTCCTGTGTTATTGGTTGTTGGAACTAGGGCTAGGCTTTCTATTGGAAGTAGGGACTAGGGCTTCCTGTCCCATTGGTTGCTAGCATTTTGTTTGGGACTACTGGTAGGGCTAGAGCCTCTATTGGATGTAGAGATCAGGGTTTTTGAACTGATTGGGTGCTTGGACTAGGGCTAAGATTGGCTGTAAGGTCCTGGTCTCCTATTGGTTCTAGATTTTTAGGGCTAGTGTTGTGATTGGATATTGTTAGGGCTAAGGTTCCCATTGGCTGACGGGGTCACCTGATTACTAGGGCTATAAAAGTCCAGGGTTAGGGCGTCTCAGCCCGGGCGTTGAGGTTAAGGGCGGAGAGGACAAGGGCAGTTTCCTGTTTGAGCCTGTTAAGGGCGGAGAGGACAAGGGCAGTTGCCTGTTTGAGCCTGTTAAGGGCAGAGAGGACAAGGGCAGTTGCCTGTTTGAGCCTGTTCGAAACAGGTCGGGACCAGGGCCAGGAATGCTGCCCATTTTACCATTCATTAATAACCACCCTATGTATTTGTCCCACTGTACATAAGCATTGATTTTCACTATAGATATGTGCCTATCTTTGTGTATTGCTTTGTATAAACATGTACAATAATTATGTTATAAAAACAAAAGGGAAAAAAAAATTCTTCTTTGGTCTACATGTACTTGCTTCCCATTGGGCATCTATGTACCTCCATGTACTTGGATCTGTGCGTCTGTTACTTTTCTCCTGAAAAAGCATATCCAATGCACTACCCTATTTCTCATCCTGTACCTCTATCAATATCTTTAATCTATACATACTTACCTCCTTTATGCATCTATATATTTATCACTTTCTTTCTAATTTAGCATTTCCAATGCACTACCCTATTTCTCAGCCTATACTTCCCTCAATATATCTTCTAGCCCAACTTTCTGACTCATCTCAAACTTCTTTCTACTACTCTTTCCAATTCACTACCCTATCTCACCCTATACATCTATCATTATATCCTCTACACCCATTCTCTCATTTATCCCAAACGCCATACCACTACTATGTTCCCCAAAATAACCCTTTCTTGACTCTCTCCTACTCTACCCCTCCTTGCATCTTCTGACACCTCCTTTACTGTACCGATCCCCCAAAACAAACCTTTCTAAACTCTTCCCTCTGACTCTTCCCCTCCAAAAACCTTTTTTACTCATCCAAAAGCCTCCTCCTACTGCTGTGACCTAAAAAAAGAAATCCTTCACTCTTCTATCCCTCCACTATCTTTTTCAAACAAAATAACAGACTAGCATGTTCACTTCTCTAATTCCATATTCCACTATACTAATTCACCACTAATCCTTTATGGGTTCCAGAGTAGCGTGCTACTCTCCAACAAAGCGCTTCAACACCCCATCAGGGGTAACAGGCGCTATATGAATGCAAACCTTTCTTTCCCTTCTATCCCTCCACTATCCTTCTCACTCCAAATAACTGACTAATATCCACCACTCAAATTACTTTCATATTTCACCATACTAATTCACCACTAGTCCTTTATGGGTTTCCGGAGTAGCGTGCTACTCGCCAAAAAAAGCGATTCAACACCCCATCAGGGGTTAGAAGCGCTATATAAATACAAACCTTCTTTCCTCTTCTATCCTTCTGCTATCCTTCCAAATCCAAATAACTGACTAATATATCCACCACTTAAAATTTACTTGCATGTTTCACTATACTAATTCAACACTAATCCTCTATGGGTCCCGGAGTAGCGTGCTACTCGCCGAAAAAGCGCTTTGACGCCTCGTCAGGGGTAGTAAGCGCTATACAAATGCAATTACAATACAATTACAATACAATATACTCTTAATGGCAGCACTGCACTTACAATGTCTAAGAATGGACTTAGACACTCTAGGGGTACAGGGCTCCTGCACCTGTAGCCTCACCACTGGTATAGTGCACCCAGCTAGAGGGGTGGCTGATCTATGTCAGGGCAGTGGGTTGTAGGCATGGCAGACAGGGATGTGCCATGTCGACTCTTCACTTTGTTCTGCATCAAAACCCTCCGCCAGCAATGGCAGTGTTTGTGTGTAAAGGGTACAGGGTCTCAAAGGGTTTCACTGTAAGTGCTGCAGCCCTTAGAGGCCTTTCCTGGTCACAGTGCCCTTGGTACGCATGGTACCATTTACAAGGGACTTACATGTGGCCAGAGTTGCCAATTTGGATGTGCAACAGTACAGATTTAGGCAAAGAGGGTAGGCTCCGAATACCTGGTTTGCAGGAACCCAAGGCACACTTATTCAAAGCGCATCAACATCAGTCAAAAAGCTGTTGGGGAGGGGGGTGGGGGAAGGGGGGAATGCAACCATGCAAAAAGGGCCACTTTCCTACACCATGCCGACACATTAACATCACAAACCTGTTTTCTCCATACCATCTTACAGAACAAGAGATGTATATGGCACGTAAGGGGGGGTGGGGTGAGGGGGGTGGGGAAGGGGGGGTGGGGGGGTGGAGAGAGGACAGAGGACATCTCCCAGGGTTAGGGATGAACTCTTGTTACACCCTCAGCGGCACTAGGGCGGACGGGTGCAGAGTGTTGAGGCCCAAGGTTATCCAATGGGGGATAGGGGACCTCTGGTAGGTGGCTGCTGGCAAGCAGGCCACTGGGTTGTGGGAGCAAAGCTCCTGGACTTTAGCTCAGGGCAAATGGGGAAACAAATTAGCACCAAACGTTCACCCTCAGCGGCACTAGGGCGGCCGGGTGCTGTTTCGAGGTCGGATGCCCTGTTTCCAATGGAGAACATCCGGTTTGCAAAAGCACTGCAGGGAGGGAGACTAAGGACTTCTGGGAGCGACCACCACTTCGAGAGGTAAGTTGGGCAGTTAGTGGTTGGTTAGGCACCGTTGGTTTGGGCACACAAGGCCGTGGGGCGTCGGGTGCAGGGGTGCCTTTTGGGGTTGGATCTTCTTACCAGCTCCTGGTCGCGGTTAGGGGGGCCTTCTGGATTTAGACTACATGCGTCGGCTGGAGGCAGTTCAGGGGTCACCGGATCTCGGTTCAGGATCGCTGGGGTGACCTCTTGGTGTTTGCCCGCTCGGGCCGTGGACGGCGGGTGCAGAGTGGGGGCGGATTCACGGTTTCCGGCTGCTGCCAGAGGTTGCAGTTGAACAAATCAGGTGTTTAAGGGAGAAGCAGTCTTTGGAAGTGAAGGCAGGCAGGTGCTCCGGGGTTTTTGAGGTTGCTGGCTGCAGGACACACCGGGATTTCGCAGGAGCTGGTTCAAGGGGGGAGACAGGCCGGTGGGGCTGGGGCCAAGTCAGTGGGCATCTTCCTCTTGTTAGCTGCTGCACGGCTGTTCAGTCCTTCTTCTTTTCTTCTTGTTTCTTGTCTGGATCTGGGGAAGCAAGGTTCAGGGGTGCCCCTAAATACTAGATTTAGGGCGTTACAGGTAGGTAAAAAGGCAGGGACCAATGGGTCCCTTCCCTGGGGTGGGTACACCCCCTATTATGCCACCCTCCAGTGGGAGGGGTGCATGTGCCTGTCCCTGGTTGGCTGAGTCCCCCCATCTTCAAGATGGCGTGGACTGAGAGTTGTGCTTCACCTCGCCTCCCCCACCTGAGGGGTGGAGTTGGCAGAGGTGGGCACACCTCTCTTCATCACTTCTTTTTCCCGCCGGTTCTCCCCCCGCCGGTTCTCCCCTCCTCCCCCTCCCCCCCCCCAACGTGGGGGTCAGAACCAGTGGGGACCAGTTGCTGAAAGCAGCAATTGGCGTGGGGAAGCTCACAAAGGCGGCAAGCCTTTGAAGCTTCCCCTTCGTGAACCCTGCCCATCCTGGGGGAGGAGGCTTGGCACATCGTCCCAGAATGTGCATTGTTTCAGGCCCCAGAGAGCAGCAGGCTCTCGACCCAGGGGTCCAGAAACATGTCTGGTGGTGGCAGCTGAAAGCAGCCACTCAGTCTGGACACTAGTGGTGGGTTAGTTTTCAGGGGGCATCTCTAAGATGCCCTCTGTGTGCATTTTTCATTAAATCTCACACTGGCATCAGTGTGGGTTTAATGTGCTGAGACGTTTGATACCAAACTTCTCAGTATTTAGTGTAGCCATTATGGTGCTGTGGAGTTCGTAATGACAAACTCCCAGCACCATATACTCTTAATGGCAGCACTGCACTTACAATGTCTAAGAATGGACTTAGACACTGTAGGGGTACAGGGCTCATGCACCTGTACCCTCCCCACTGGTATAGTGCACCCAGCTAGACGGGTAACTGACCTATGCCAGGGCAGTGGTTTGTGGGCATGGCACACAGGGATGTGTGCCATGTCGACTCTTCACTTTGTTCTGCACCAAGACACGCAGCCTGCAAAGGCCGTGTGTGTGTGTGTGTGTGTGTGTAAAGGTACAGGACCTCTAAGGGTGGCACAATAAGTGCTGCAGCCCTTAGAGGCCTTCTCTTGTCACAGTGCGGTGGGTACCTGTGGTACCATATACCAGGGGCTGACCTGTGGCCAGAGATACCAATTGGGTTAAGGCTTCAATGCAGTTTTAGGGAAAGAACATAGGCCCTGGGTACCTGATTACCAGGAGCCCAGGGCACACTCATTCAAAGCACATCAGCAATTCAGCAAAAAGAGGGGGCAACCATGCAAAATAAGGCACTTTCTCACAGCGCCCGTGCCGCGCTTTCACTTTAATAGCGCCTGCACACCCTTCTTTAGACATGGCTTGCCTAAAGAAAGAGGCGTGGCCTCCATGGATGTAAAAGCGCCGCATGGGAGCCAGTAAACAAAAAAATTAAGTGCGGCTGCTCTAGTTAAAGTGGACCGCCATTAATAAGTAAATAGGGGCGGCGTGCTGCGACCTTGTGGCTGGAATAGGGGCAAATAATTAAACAAAATAATTCTCACAGCCAAGATAAAGCAGACCGTGTAACAAGACCAGTAAAAGGTCCAGTCGTTATGGGAGGTTACAAATGCAGACAAGGCGGTACCAAGGAGGGACTAACAAGCCTAATAATGACTCGGAAGCCAGCGTTTACGAAGGACAATGACACAAGCCAATTAAAAATATGGGCAGAGAGTAGGTGGGGCTTCAAAGCCATACTCCACTACTGCATGCCTCGCAGCAGCACATGCTCTGCTCAGGCTCGACCTAAAAACTAGAGAAGTTAGCTTTCACTGTTGCTGAAATGGCATCTTCGGATTAGATAATCCATGGGTGTATATTACAATGCCAATATAGACATTTCATTTTCATTACTGTTTACAACACCACCAAGTAGGAAGATATGAATTGTTGGGAGAAGGGTTTGTACGTGAATACTGGGAACTTCCTTTCACATACCGGTGTTGGAATAAGGATACTGAAGTTTTTCTCAGCGGCTCTGACTGTGAAAATACTGTAAGAGGATTCTTAGTTTGGAGGGATGTATCATTGCATGGGGCATGTAATGCTTCAGTGGGAAACTTATCTTGCTACTTGAAATGCTCCCCTGCTGCAGTGATATGTCTGGTTTTCAGATTACTCTCGAATGGGAGTTACCTAATGTTGCACAATCAAGGTTTCTGTGGGACGAAACCAGGGATTGCCTATCTAGTGACTGTTTCCTCCATGGTTACTTGTTGTACACAAGTCATGTTTCCATCTGTCCACACAGTTAGGGAGGATATACTGTGGGATAGGCTCTGGGTTGGTTAGTACCTTGCAGATAGTTTTTGGAGTTATTCCATCATTTATTCACTCCGTGTGAGAAAGTGCCCTCTTTCTGCATGGTAGCCCCCACTTTTTGCTGAACTGCTGATGTGCTTTGACTGAGTGTGCCTTGGGCTCCTGCCAATCAGGTACCCATGGCCTATGTTCTTTCCCTAAAACTGCATTGAAAACAAACCCAATTGGCATCTCTGGCCACAGGTCAGCCCCTGGTAAATGGTACCACAGGTACCCAGGGCACTGTGACCAGAGAAGACCTCTAAGGGCTGCAGCACTTATTGTGCCACCTTAGAGCCCTGTACCATTACACTCGCACACTGCCTTTGCAGGCTGCGTGTCTTGGTGCAGAACAAAGTGAAGAGTTGACATGACACACATCCCTTTGTGCCATGCCTACAACCCACTGCCCTGGCATAGATCAGTCACCCCTCTAGCTGGGTGCCCTATGCCAGTGGTGAGGGTACAGGTGCATGAGTCCTGTACCCCTACAGTTTCTAAGTCCATTCTTAGACATGCTAAGTGCAGAGCTGCCATTAAGAGCATATGGTGCTGGGAGTTTGTAATTACGAACTCCACAGCACCATAATGCTACCCTATTTCTCATCCTGTACCTCTATCAATATCTTTAATCTACATATACTTACCTCCTTTATGCATCTATATACTTTGAATGTACTTATGGATCTATATATTATCACTTTCTTCTAATTTGGCATTTCCAATGCACTACCCTATTTCTCAGCCTATAAGTCTCTCAATATATCTTCTAGCCCAACTTTCTGACTCATCTCAAACTTCTTTCTACTACTCTTTCCAATGCACTACCCTATCTCTTACCCTATACATCTATCAATATATCCTCTACATCCACTCTCTCATTTATCCCAAACCCCATACCACTACTATGATCCCCAAAATAACCCTTTCTAGTCTCTCTCCTACTCTACTCCTCCTTGCATCATCTGACACCTCTTTTACTATACCAGTCCCCCAAAACAAACCTTTCTAAACTCTTCCCTCTTACTCTTCCCCTCCAAAAACCCTTTTTACTCTTCCAAAAGCCGCCTCCTACTGCTATGACCTAAAAAAACAAAAAACAAAAAAAATCCTTTACTCTTTTATCCCTCCACTATCCTTTTCAATCAAAATAACAGACTAACATGTTCACGTCTCAAATCCCATATTCCACTATACTAATTCACCACTAACCCTTTATGGGTTCCAGAGTAGCGTGCTACTTGCCAATAAAGCGTTTCAACACCCCATCAGGGTTACAAGCGCTATATAAATGCAAATCTTTTTCCCTTTTCTACCCCTCCCCAACCCAAATAACTGACTAACATATCCACCACTCAAATTAATTTCATGTTTCACCATACTAATTCAACACTAATCCTTATGGGTTCCAGAGTAGCGTGCTACTCGCCAAAAAAGCGCTTCAATACCCCATCAGGGGTAGCACGCGCTATATAAATACAAACCTCTTTCCCTCTTCTATCCCGCCACCTACCCTTCTCTATCCAAATATCTGAATAACATATCCACCACTCAAATTACTTCATATTTCACTGTACTTATTTTTCAACACTAATCCTTTATGGGTTCCGTAGTAGCATGCTACTCGCCAGAAAAGCGCTTCAACACCCATCAGGGGTAACGGGTGCTATATGAATGCAAACCTTTCTTCCCCTTCTATCTCTCCGCTATCCTTCTCACTCCAAATAACTGACTAATATCCACCACTCAAATTACTTTCATATTTCACCATACTAATTCACCACTAATCCTTTATGGGTTTCCGGAGTAGCGTGCTTCAACACCCCATCAGGGGTAACAAGCGCTATATAAATACAAACCTTTTTTCCTCTTCTATCCTTCTGCTATCCTTCCGAATCCAAATAACTGACTAACCTATCCACCACTTAAAATTTACTTGCATGTTACACTATACTAATTCAACACTAATCCTCTATGGGTCCCAGAGTAGCTTGCTACTCGCCGAAAAAGCGCTTCGACGCCTCGTGAGGGGTAGTAAGCGCTATACAAATGCAATTACAATACAATAATGGCTACACTGAAAACTGAGAAGTTTGGTATCAAACTAATCAGCACATTAAACCCGCACTGATGCCAGTGTGGGATTTAATGAAAAATGCACACAGAGGGCATCTTAGAGATGCCCCCTGAAAACTAACCTACCACTAGTGTCCAGGCTGAGTGGCTGCTTTCAGCTGCCACCACCAGACATGTTTCTGGACCCCTGGGTCGAGAGCATGCTGCTCTCGGGGGGGGGGGGGGCCTGAAATAATGCACATCCTGGGACGAGGTGCCAAGCCTCCTCCCCCAGGATGGGCAGGCTTCACGAAGGGGAAGCTTCAAAGGCTTGCCGCCTTAGTGAGCTTCCCCAGGCCACTTGCTGCTTTCAGCAAAAGGTCCCCACTGGTTCTGACCCCCACTTTGAGCGGGAGAACCGGCAGGAAAAACAAGTGAGGAAGAGAGGTGTGCCCACCTCTGCCAACTCCCCCCTTCAGGTGGGGGAGGCGAGGTGAAGCACAACTCTCAGACCCCGCCATCGTGCAGATGGGGGGACCTAGCCAACCAGGGAAAGGCTTATGTCCCCCTCCCACTAGAGGGTGGCATAATAGGGGGTGTACCCACCCCAGGGAATGGACCCATTGGTCCCAACCTTTTACCTACCTGTAACGCCCCTAAATCTAGTATTTAGGGGCAGCCCCGAACCTTGCCTCCTCAGACAAGAGCCGACCAAGAAGAAGAGAAGGACCGAAGAACCGTGCTGAAACTAAGAAGAGGAGGGGCCCACTGACTTGGCCCCAGCCCTACCGGCCTGTCCCCACCTCGAACCTGCTCCAGCGAACTCCTGGTGTGTCCTGCAGCCAGCAGCATTAAGAACCCGAAGGATCTGCCCTGTGTTCCAAGCCAAAGACTCTGTCTCCCGTGAGCACTGGATTTGCTCACTCAGACTCTTGGTCTGGCCAAATCCGTGAGTCTGCACCACCCTGCACCTGACGCGTACGGCCCAAGTTCGAGTGGCCCACCACCACGAGGAGGTCTCCCTGGCAATCCTGACCTGAGATCTGGTGATCTCTGACCTGCCTCGAATCTCCAAGCGAAGCCCGCAGCCTCTTTCTGGAGGATCCCACCCCGGACCGCGACTGGAGCTTGTAAGGAAAATCCGACACCTAAAGACACCCCAGCACCCGACATCCCACGGCCTTGAGTGGCCTATCCGACGGTGTCCCAGCATCCCCAGGCATCCCAACTTAACTCTCCAACTGGTGGTCACCTCCAGAAGATCTTCGTCCCCGAGCCGGCAGTCTTTGTTGTAACCGGAGAATCCCTATTGAAATCAACAGGGCACCTGACGCCAAACCAGCACCCTGCCGCCCCTGCGCCGCTGCGGTTGTACTTTGGGTTCGAACTCGGATCCCCCTTTGCCCTGAGCCTAACACTAGGAGCTTTGCTCCCACAACCCTGTGGCCTGCTCGGAAGCAGCCACTAACCGGAGGCCCCCTATCCCCCATTGGATAACATTGGCCCTGTGGGGGCAACCATGCAGAAAGAGGGCACTTTCTCATATATAGCGCTTGATGGTGTGTTGAAGCTCTTTTTCGGCGAGTTGCATGCTACTCCGGAACCCATAAAGGATTGGTGGTGAATTAGTGAAATATGAAGTTAATTTGCGTGGTGTTATTCTGTTATGTGGATAGAAGGGAAGGATTTAGAATTGTTTTAGAGATCATAGAAGTAGGATGAGGTTTGGGATGAGTAAAAGGGAGGTGGAAGGGATGAGTAAATGGGAGGTGGAGGGGATGAGTAAAAGGGAGGTGGTGGGGAAAGTCAGAGGCTTGTTTTGGTGGATCGGAATAGTAAAAAAAGGTATGAGATGATGCAAGGAGGGGTGGAATAGGGAAGAGTCTCAAAGGTTATTTTGGAGATCATAGTATTGGTATGGGATAAATGAGAGAGTGGAGGTAATGGATATATTGATAGAGGTATAGGGTGAGAAATAGACTAGTGCATTGGAAAGAGACATAGAAAGAGGTTTGAGATGAGTCAGTTGAGGTAGAGCATGGGTACTCACAAACTTTCTCTCGGGGGCCAAATTTACAGTGTGGTTTGTGGCCGAGGGCCGCACCGGTGGGGGCGGGGTCAGTGGGGGTGGGGGGCGGGGCTAGAGCAAGAAAAAACAAACTGTGACCATGAGGTTGAACACAGGCCCCTGCAGCGGACGCATTCATCCACTGAGCCACCAGACCCGGCATACACTCTATATCTGTCTCTCGCTCTGTCTCTCGCTCTGTCTCTCGCTCTGTCTCTCGCTCTGTCTCTCGCTCTGTCTCTCGCTCTGTCTCTCGCTCTGTCTCTCGCTCTGTCTTCGCTTCTCGCTCTGTCTCTCGCTCTGTCTCTCGCTCTGTCTCTCGCTCTGTCTCTCGCTCTGTCTCTCGCTCTGTCTCTCGCTCTGTCTCTCGCTCTGTCTCTCGCTCTGTCTCTCGCTCTGTCTCTCGCTCTGTCTCGCGTCTGTCTCGCGCTCTGTCTCGCGCTCTGTCTCGCGGCTCTGTCTCGCGCTCTGTCTCGCGCTCTGTCTCAGCGCTCTGTCTCAAGGCTTGCTCATGTCTCGTCAGCGCTCTGTCTCGCGCTCTGTCTCGCGCTCTGTCTCGCGCTTCTGTCTCGCGCTCTGTCTCAAGCGCTCTGTCTCAAGCGCTCTGTCTCGCGCTCTGTCTCGCGGCTCTGTCTCGCGCTCTGTCTCGCGGCTCTGTCTCGCGCTCTGTCTCAAGCGCTCTGTCTCAAGGCTCTGTCTCGCGCTCTGTCTCGCGCTTGTTCAAGGCTCTGTTCTCGCGCTCTGTTCGCGCTCTGTCTCGCGCTCTGTCTCGCGGCTCTGTCTCGCGCTCTGTCTCGCGTCTGTCTCGCGCTCTGTCTCGCGCTCTGTCTCGGCGCTCTGTCTCGCGCTCTGTCTCGCGCTCTGTCTCGCGCTCTGTCTCGCGCTCTGTCTCGCGCTCTGTCTCGCGCTCTGTCTCGCGCTCTGTCTCGGCCCCTGTCTCGCCCCCCTGTCTCGCCCCCTGTCTCGCCCCCTGTCTCGCCCCCCTGTCTCGCCCCCTGTCCAAACAGGAAGCTTCCCAGGCCCTTTAAAAGTCAGCTGTGAAAGCGCGTACAGCTGACTTTTAAAGGGCCTTTGGGAAGCTTTCCGAAGGTGCCCTGACGTCACAGGGGCCGGCAGTAAACACAGAAGAAGGCCGCAGGAGCATACATAGTGAATACCTATGTAATACGTATTCACTACGTATGCTCCTGCGCTCATCTTCTGTGTTTACTGCCGGCCGTGGATACTGCAAGGCAAGGTCCGTGGGCCGCCAATGAAGGCCTGCCGGGCCGCTGGCGGCCCGTGGGCCGTACTAGGAGTACCACGGAGGTAGGGGATGTATTGAGAACGGTATAGGGTGAAAAATAGGGTAGTGCATTGGATATGCTGAAAGAGAAGGCGAGTAATAAGTAAAAGTAATAAATATATTGATCCAAAAGTAATAAAGATATAGATCCATAGGTACATGGAAGGTTTTTAGATGCATAAAGGAAGGTAGCATATGTAGATTAAACATGCATTAAATAAACTCTGGCTTTCAAGTGTTATTGTACTTTCAGTTACTTTTATTTATTTTTATTTATATATATATATATATATATATTTTTTTTTTGTAGATCAATAGTGAAGCAATTGTAGATAAAGTTATGAGAAAAGATTTACTTATTCATGCAGTCACTTATATTCATGTTAAAAACAGAATAATGTAACTATCAGTAATATGTACATTTGTTAAGCAAAATTAATAAATATCTATATTTAAAAAAAAAAACAATTATTCTGCACCTTTATACAAAGCAATACACATATCTAGGTACATATCTATAGTACAGATAAATGCTTATATACAGAGGGATATGCTGTTTATTTCTGTTTTGCTATGGTGCTTATGTGGGAAAGAGCCAATTCTTGAGTAGTTTTCTGAAGATAAGGTGGTTATCTGCAGATCTTACGTTGGGGGGTAAAGAGTTCCATAGTTTGGCTGCTTGAACAGAAAAGGAAGTGCCACCCATTGTTTTTTTTTTTTTTGTATCTTGGGATTTTAAGGCGAGGTGCCACCCTAGAGCGGAGGTTCCTTTGTTGAATGTGTTTGGTGATTTTATTCCTGATGAAGAGCGGTCCCATTCCATGTATCGCTTTGTGGGTGATACAAAGCAGCTTGAACGTGAATCTTCTGGCAACCGGTAACCAATGCAGGGCTTTCAAGGCTGGGGAGATGTGGTCTTGAGGATTTATTTGTAATAGTAGTCTGGCAGCCGAGTTCAGAATCCGTTGTAGTCTTTTCATGGTCGTTAAGGTGATCCGTGAGAGGCACAATAAATGCTGCAGCCCCCAGAAGCACCCCCCACAAGGGACCCACATGTGGCCAGAGAGCCGCCAATTGGGTTTTGCAACAGTACAGTCTAGGGAAAGAACACAAGCCCTGGGCACCTGGCCGGCAGGAACCAGGGCACACCCAGCCAAAGTACACCAACACTAGGCAAAACTAAGTTTCGCAGCTCACTGCGTGCAGCCAGTGTTCTGCTGTTTATTTTGAACTTTCGAATGTGTCTTGGATTTGTGCCTAGGATCACAATTGGTTGAACCTTCAGACATAAAGGTACTGATGGACCCGTTAAAGGCCCATTTGTATAGCTGTCCCTTGTGGATTCCATTGCTCCTGGCTGCTTTCTATGAGCCTCCCTGGGTTGCCCCTGCCCCTGCCCCTGCCCCTGATGGATTGGTTCTTGGCTCTGGTTTGGCCAGAACACCTACAGGCTGTTCTCGCTCCCGCAGAGGCTGTTGTGGGGGGTGGATGGGAACATATTTGCTCTATCAACATGCTCCGAGGTGTGCCTTTTGGGATCATCTGCGGATGCTGGGAACAGACATGTTTTCTCTACCACTCTGAACACGTAAACATCTCGTTGTTCCGTTAGGTAGGAACCTTTATTCGGCCTGAATTTTACGTCCTAAAATGATTTTTAAATTTACCTTTTTACGAGTTTACATTTTTTAGGTTGGCTTTCTTTGTGCTTCTGAATCGCAGGATTGCCTTTTTATCAACTTTTACTATCAGCCGTAACAGCTTTTTTGTTGAGTATGATTTTTAGATTGCTTTATGCTACTGCATTTTAGCATTAGGGGTTCTATTTTTGGATAGCTTTTAGTCGACTTAAGTGCTAGGAATGGATGCCATGTGTCAAAGTTAGGCCTAGAGGGAAACACTGCCATTTCTACATGGACACGGGTTTCTTCCTAAAGTTGCCTTCACTTTTGACACGCATTTGCATTTGTGACAGCCTGAACTTATTTCCTGGTAAACTATACTTGCCAACAGCAACAACTTTGTAGGAACACTATCATGACACCCCACACGCACCACCCCCACACGCACCACCCCCACACGCACCACCCCCACACGCACCACCCCCACACGCACCACCCCCACACGCACCACCCCCACTCGCACCACCCCCACACGCACCACCCCCACACGCACCACCCCCACACGCACCACCCCCACACGCACCACCCCCACACGCACCACCCCCACACGCACCACCCCCACACGCACCACCACCCACACGCACGCACCACCCCCACACGCACCACCCCCACACGCACCACCCCCACACGCACCACCCCCACACGCACCACCCCCACACGCACCACCACCCCCACACGCACCACCCCCACACGCACCACCCCCACACGCACCACCCCCCACACGCACCACCCCCCCACACGCACATGCCCCCCCACAGGCACATGCCCCCCACAGGCACATGCCCCCCACAGGCACATGCCCCCCCACACCCAACGCGCACACACCCAACCACCACACACCCACACCCCACACCCTCCCCCACATACCCCCACACCCTCCCCCACATACCCCCACACCCTCCCCCACACATAAACACCCCACACATACACACCCACACACACACCCCACACCCACCCACACCCCCACCCCCACCCACACACCCCCACCCACACACCCCCACCCACACCCCCACCCACACCCCCACCCACACAACCCCCCACACAACCCCCCACACCTCCCCACCCACCCCACCCCCCACACATACACCCCCACACATACACCCCCACACATACACCCCCACACATACACCCCCACACATACACCCCCCACACATACACCCCCCACACATACACCCCCCACACATACACCCCCCACACATACACCCCCCACACATACACCCCCCACACATACACCCCCCACACATACACCCCCCACACATACACCCCCACACATACACCCCCACACATACACCCCCCACACATACACCCCCCACACATACACCCCCACACATACACCCCCCACACATACACCCCCACACATACACCCCCCCACACATACACCCCCACACATACACCCCCCCACACACACCCCCCCACACATACACCCCCCACACATACACCCCCCCACACATACACCCCCCCACACATACACCCCCCACACATACACCCCCACACATACACCACCCCACACATACACCACCCCACACATACACCCCCCCCACACATACACCCCCCCACACATACACCCCCCCACACATACACCCCCCCACACATACACCCCCCACATATACACCCCCCACATACATCCCCCCAAACGTGCGCACACCCCAACCCCCACACCCAACCCCCACACCCAACCCCCACACCCAACCCCCACGCCCCACACACGCCCCACACACGCCCCACACACGCCCCACACACGCCCCACACACGCCCCACACACGCCCCACACACGCCCACACACGCCCCACACACGCCCCACACCCGCCCCACACCCGCCCCCACACATACACACCCCCACCCCCACCCCCCCACACACCCACATCCACTCCCCCACCCCCACACACACTACCCCACACACCCCTACCCCACACACACACACCCCTACCCCACACACAGACACACCCCTACCCCACACAGACACACCCCTACCCCACACAGACACACCCCTACCCCACACAGACACACCCCTACCCCACACAGACACACCCCTACCCCCCACACACACCCCTACCCCCCACACACACCCCTACCCCCCACACACACACCTACCCCCCACACGCACACCTACCCCCACACGCACACACACCCTCGCACACACACACACCCTCGCACACACACACACCCTCGCACACACACACACCCTCGCACACACACACACCCTCGCACACACACACACCCTCGCACACCCCACACACATCCCCCACCCCCACCCCCCCACACATCCCCCACCCCCCACACATCCCCCACCCCCACCCCCCCACACACTCACCCCCCAGACGGACACCTTCCCCACCCCACCGACGGACACCCCCAGACGGACACACCCCACCCCCCACACACACACCACCAATCCACCCACCCCCACATCCACCCACCTACCACACACCCACCTACCACACCCCCCACACCCCACCCCCAAACACACACACACCCTCACCCCCACAGACACCCCTCACACACAAACCCCCCACCCCCTCACACATCCCCCACCCATCCCCCACCCCCACACATCCCCCACCCCCACACATCCCCCACCCCCACACATCCCCCACCCCCACACATCCCCCACCCCCACACATCCCCCACCCCCACACATCCCCCACCCCCACACATCCCCACCCCCACACACCCCCAGACGGACACCCCCCGACGGACAACCCCACACACCCCACCCCCCCACACACCCACCACTCCACACACCCACCACTCACCCCACCCCCCCACACACCACTAGGAACACATTGTAGGAGTACGCAAGATAGTTATATTGTTTATATGCCTGCATATTTACATGGTCTCCGCACGATGGTGGTACTTTATATTTTGTTCACTATCCTGATGCTTATGATAACTTTGATCTGCTTCTATTGATCATCACAGCACATATAGTTTATACAAGAATCACGTTGGTTCAATAAACATTGAAAACGTCCCTCTGTTTATTCCTTGTATCTTTCTCTGAACGAACGAGAGCATGAGTAACTGAGCAAAAGGGTTCTACATCTGTTACCATGATTCCTGAGGGATCAGGGTTGTCATGTTCAGTGGGTTGCCAGATCCATTTGCTACTTGTCTAGATTTAGGGGGGCATATGGTGGCACTGTGAGCTTGTTGGTCTATAGGACAACATATCTGGAGGGGGTTGCTCGGAACCAGTCTGGCACCATCCCAATGCTTATGCTGTCCACAAACACGCAGTTCCTACTGTAGAGTGGAAACTACCCAACACCAGTAATGGTGAGTCCGTGTCTTGCACTGGATGTGTGGTGGCAATGATGGTGAGTAGGTGTTGAGCACTGGATGTGTTTATTTAATTTGTTTGTTTTGAGCCAAACAGCGGGCACAGAAATTGCAATTTCTTTTATGTAAAATGAGACAAGACTATACCTGCATAATTAATCTGACATTCTCGTCCCTCTGCGCCAGTGCAGCGCCCTTTGTTTCCCTTAGTATAAAATGACCATGTGTATATATTCAAATACATTATCCACAATACAATTAAACTTCATTGCAATTGTGATAACATCAATGCATATAATCACACCAGTATAACAGTCAGAGTTTAAAATACAGCATGATTTATGTCCAATTCTAGAGGTTTTTTTTTATCGCCACTCGCACTAACCAATATTATGATGAAAATGAATCTTTTTTCAACTTATTGTCTACTGTCTCTAAAATAGAGACGTGTGTTGAATGTGCTACATCCCTGCCGTGTCCTTTCTGAGACTTGTTTGTTTTTAAATGCTTCCATTTCTTCTCTTCATCTTACAGATCAAAGAAAATGAACGGGACCTTGGACCACCCGGACCAGCCCGACATGGACTCCATCAAGATGTTTGTGGGGCAGATCCCACGGACCTGGACTGAGAAGGAGCTCCGGGAGCTCTTTGAGCAGTATGGAGCGGTTTTTGAAATCAACATCCTACGTGACAGGAGCCTGAATCCTCCTCAGAGCAAAGGTGAGTGCGGGGCTGACCTGAACCGTGGCACTTATGCACCTGGAAGAAGCCATCGGGCACTCCTCTGTACATTGCTTTGGTGCCTTGATTTGTCTCAAGCAAGGCCATTGACTTATTTTATCTATAAAGGGTATTATCTAGGCCATATTACTCCCTGTCCGTACTACCCCTTTTGAAATTTACAGATCGACCAGAGAGGAACGGATTTCATTTTTGGGGAAAGGTCGGATGTTTCAGAGAGCCCAAAATGTTTTATCTTAACGTCCGCACCCAGGCTGAATTTAATACGCTGTTCCCTTTTCAAGTAAGACTAATAAACGGATGCTGTCCTACATTTCTTTCTTATATCTTCTATAAGGGTCGAGGAGAGTGGTAGAGAAGGTGGCACAGATTCTGAATTTGAACAGCAGTATAGAAGTGGTTCCAGGAGTTGTTCATCTTGCTGTCAATCTCAAATTAGACTGGGAGCTTGTGCCAGTGACAAAGTGATTACTTTGTAGGCACGTGCAAAATTTTAGTTTCACACAAATTCCAAAATTTAAAGTTGCGTGAATTGTCTTCTTGAAATTTCTCATTATTTATTGCATGTTATTTTTGTTTGCGGGAGATAGGTTGCCAGAGCAAGCGTTGTTGAAAGACATTGCCTGATGCTATTTAGGAAAATTAAATTCACATGTATGACCCTCACGTGAAAATGGATACGACATACTGGGTGGTTGCTGTCGTTGCGGAAGAAATAGTGAGTGAAGGCGTGGCTAGGCTCGTTGCAGAGCTGTGGACAGCGTGACATGGCCCGGAGAGACGTCGGGGAGTGGGCACCGGGCCCGAGCAGTGATAACCCAAGCCAGTGGGACCCAATTGAACCGTGTCCCTAGCTGCAGCGTGCCACAAGGCAGGCGTGACGGGTAAGCAGAAGCACAGCAAGCGGCAAGTGCATAGGCACTAAAGGGAGCTACCCACCGCACACTGAAGCGACTAGGCCCATGCGGCTTGTTTGTGGTTGGGTGGCACCCGCATAATTACACCCGCAATTACCGCCGCTTGCCCCTCACTTGCATCACCCCTGCCAGGCCAATACATTGCCAACAGCCACGGACTACCATGTGGCCCGTTGGAGCGCCAGCCCCTCCCCACTGGCCGTGGCAGAAGTTAACTGGCCCCATCATGTTAAGGAAGCAACTTGGGCATAGAGCCCAAAGCTTAAAACCCAGTTCCCAGAGTGCTCTGAGCCATTGCTGAGCACAACTCATTTGGGAGAGGGAGGGGTTAGGTGCCCTCCCCACCTTCTCTTGAGCATCACGGAGAGAAGTGTGCTTTTGCCTCCCATCATCCGCCCCAGTGACAAAACGAACAAATCACAACAATTTCCACAATAGCCATAAGTCGAGCAAATGAAGAGGAGAGTGGCGCTGCAAAACCCCGAGGAGATAATATAAAAGAGGGGGGGCCTCCCAAGATCAAGGCTAGCAGCCCCTCCGAGCGAAGAGACGATCTGCAAAGGCCAGGCCTGGCCTGGTACAGCAATACTAGAGTTCACTACGAGGGCAAACAGGAAAGAGCACTAATCAGCCCTCCCTAACACAGCCACCAGGATCATGCCACAAACCATAGGCACTACAACAGCCATGAGGTGGGGGAAAGAACATAGGCCCTGGGTACCTGATTGGCAGGAGCCCAGGGCATACTCAGTCAAAGCACATCAGCAGTTCAGCAAAAAGTGGCAGCAACCATGCAAAAAGAGGGCACTTTCTTACACAACCCCTGCCCCCCCCCCCCCCTTACGAAAGAGGATGAGACTAACCTTTCCCTAGAGATTCTTCATTGTCTTGGTGTAAAAACCTGAAAAGTCCATCTACATTGGCATAGGCAGTCCCAGGTCTGTGTTCCACTACAAAGTCCATTCCCTGTAGGGAGTTGGACCACCTCAACAGTTTAGGATCTTCACCTTTAATCTGCATTAGCCATCTGAGAGGTCTGTGATCATTTTGAACTAGGAAGTGAGTACCAAACAAGTATGGTCTCAACTTCTTCAGGGACCAAACCACAGCAAAGGCCTCCCTCTCAATGGCACTCCAACGCTGCTCCCTGGGGAGAAGCCTTCTGCTTATAAAAGCAACAGGTTGGTCTTGGCCTTCAGCATTGGTCTGAGATAGGACCGCTCTGAAAGAAAGTGCCCTCTTTTTGCATGGTTGCCCCCACTTTTTGCTGAATTGCTGATGTGCTTTGACTGAGTGTGCCATGGGCTCCTGCTAATCAGGTACCTAGTGTAAGAAACTGGCTCTATATATACTGCACCAAAGTGAGGTACAGTGTGTATAGAGTCCAAGAGTCCCCAAAGGTAGGCAGAGGTTAAAGTTAGATAGAACCTTACTCTCTAATAGTGGTAGCTTGGTCGAGCAGTAAGGCAGTATCAGAGGACAGTGTTAAGCATTTGATGCCAATTGGGTACAGTTTTGGGGAAAGAACACATGCCCTGGGAACCTGATTGGCAGGGACCCAGGGCACATCAAGTCAAAGTGCATCAGTGGTCTGGCAAAAAGTGGGGGGGGTTACTGCAACAGAAACCCCCCACCTAGGGCCTATGTTCTTTCCCTAAAACTGCATTGAAGCCTAAACCCAATTGGCATCTCTGGCCACAGGTCAGTCCCTGGTAAAAAGGTACCAAGGGCACTGTGGCCAGAAGGGCCTCTATGGGCTACAGCACTTATTGTGCCACCCTTAGAGGCCCTGTACCTTTTTTTTTTTCTCTCTCTCTCTCTCTCTCTGTCTCTCTGTCTCTGTCTCTCTGTCTCTGTCTCTGTCTCTGTCTCTCTCTCTGTCTCTCTCTCTCTCTCTCTGTCTCTCTCTCTGTCTCTCTCTCTCTCTCTCTCTCTCTCTCTCTCTCTCTCTCTCTCTCTCTCTCTCTCTCTCTCTCTCTCTCTCTCTCTCTCTCTCTCTCCTCCCCCCTCCCCCCCCCCTTTGCAGGCTGCGTGTTTTGCTGCAGAACAAAGTGAAGAGTCGGCCTGGCACACATCCCTTTGTGCCATGCCTACAACCCACTGCCCTGTCATAGATCAGTCACCCCTCTAGCTGGGTGCACTATACCAGTGGCGAGGGTACAGGTGCATGAGCCCTGTACCCCTACAGTGTCTAAGGCAATTCTTAGGCATTGTAAGTGCAGTGTTGCCATTAAAATTATATGGTGCTGGGAGCTTGTCATTACCAACTCCACAGTACCATAATTGCTGCACTGAAAACTGAGAAGTTGGGTATCAATCTTCTCAGCACATTAAACCCACACTGATGCCAGTGTGGGATTTAATGAAAAATGCACACAGGGCATCTTAGAGATGCCCCCTGAAAAACGACCTACCACTAGTGTCCATGCTGAGTGGCTGCTTTCAGCTGCCGCCACCAGATATGTTTCTGGACCCCTGGGTCGAGAGCCTGCTGCTCTCGGTGGCCTGAAATAATGCACATCCTGGGACGAGGTGCCAAGCCTCCTCCCCCAGGATAGGCAGGGTTCACGAAGGGGAAGCTTCACAGGCTTGCCGCCTTTGTGAGCTTCCCCAGGCCACTTTCTGCTTTCAGCAACTGGTCCCCACCTGTTCCGACCCCTAGTTTGGGTGGGAGAATCGGCGGGAAAACCAAGTGAGGAAGGGAGGTGTGCCCACCTTTGCCAATCCCACCCCTCACGTGGGAGAGGCGAGGTGAAGCACTACTTTCAGTCCCCACCATCTTGCAGATGGGGGGACCCAGCCAACCAGAGTGAGGCATATGCCCCCTCCCACTGGACGGTGGCATATTAGGGTGTGTACCCACCCCTAGGAAGGGACCCATTGGTCCTGACCTGTACCTTCCTGTAAGGCCCCTAACTTTAGTATTTAGGGGCAACCCTGAACCTTGCCTTCTCAGACAAGAACCGACCAGAAGAAGAAAAGTAGGACTGAAGAAGCCGTGCTGAAGTAAGAGGAGGACGCCCACTGATTTGGCCCCAGCCCTACCGGCCTATCTCCACCTCGAACCTGCTCCAGCGAAATCTCCGTGTCCTGCAGCCAGCAACCTCGACAAACCCGGAGGACCCGCCTGCCTTCAATCCCAAAGACTCTGTCTCCCGTGAACACCGGATTTGTTCAAACAACAGACTCCAGTTCCGCCTGGATCCGCGGGTCTGCACCACTCTGCACCCAACGCCCACGGCCCGAGTTCTAGTGGCCCATCACCAAGAGGAGGTCCCCCGGCGATCCTGACCCGAGATCCGGCAACCCCGGACCTGCCTCAAACCTCCAGCCGACTCCTGCAGTCTCAAACCGGAAGGTCCCCCCCAACCGCGACCAGGAGCTGGTAAGAAGATCCGACCCTAAAAGGCACCCCTGTACCCGACGCCCCACGGCCTTGGGTGGCTCAACCGACGGTGCCGAACCAACCCCCAGCATCCCAACTTACCTCTCGAAGTGCTAGTTGCACCCAGAAGACCTTCGTCCCCGAGCCTGCAGTGCTTTTGCAAACCAGAGACACCCCATTGAAAGCTACAGGGCTTACGACGCCAAAACAGCACTCTGCACCCGACCGCCCCAGTGCCGCTGAGGGTGCATCTTTTGTGCTGGCCTAAACCCCCATTTACCCTGAGCTTAAGTCCAGGAGCTTTGCTTCCACAACCCAGTGGCCTGCTAGTCAGCAGCCACCAACCGGAGGCCCCCTATCCCCCATTGGATTACTTGGGCCTCAGCACTCTGCACCCGGCTGCCCTAGTGCCGCTGAGGGTGTAACAAGAGTACATCCTTGACCCTGGGGGACCCCTGAGTCTGCCCCCAGAACCTCAACTCTCACTACCGAATACTTACCTCAAAACAGATCACTATTTTCCTCCATAGGATAACATTGACTGTTTTTCTATGAAAAGTTTTTAAGTGTGGAGTTGGAAAACCTAAAGAAATTCTTTAAAATCGTCCTAACAAAAACGCTTTTACTTACCTGTTTACAGGAAATGTCCCAGTGTAGTATCCAGGTATACTACACTGTGTAAGAAAAGTAATCTGAAATTAATGTACTAGTCATTTTACTAAAAAGCCCATTCAAAGTATATGTACTGTATTTCCAAAGCATTGCATTTCTCAGAAACAATACTGTACGTCAAAACAAAGTGCATATACAATTACAAATCCAAACTGTATATTTACTGCAAAGTATTTATTGCTTACCTGGGCCAGGCTTGCTTGGTTCTAGGAAATAAAATAACTAAAAGAATATTTTTGTACAAAACCAATTGGTCTGAAGTTCAGTCTTTGAGTGTGTGAATTAATTTCCTGACTGTGTACAACAAATGCTTAACACTGTCCTCTGATAAAGCCTTACTGCTCGACCACACTACCACAAATAGAGAGTGAGGTGCTATCTAACTTTACCTCTGCCTACCTTTGGGGTTCCACTGGGCTCTGTGCACACTATACCTCACTTTGTTATAGTATATACAGAGCCAGCTTCCTACATTGGTGGATCAGCGGTGGGATATACAACTTTGCATTTGTTGGACTACTTGGTTACCACCTGATCACATGACAGAACTCTTAAATTGTCTTTTAGAATTCAGATTTTTTCAAATTGGCATTTTTGCAAAATTACTAAAAGTCTTGCTAGGGCCTTGGTTAAGTCCCTTTAGAATTTTAGAAAAATAAAGTCACTTGAGCTAGGGTTAGAGGGGTTGGAAATCTTTTTTAACAATGTCTCAAAACAAGAACCCAGCTGTTAGTGAAAATAACCACAATGCCATAGAGGACCAGGTTGAGGAGCTTGACCTCACCCCTTACCTTCACTTGTCTTTCAAGGAGGTAAGGTCCCTATATAAAATTAAAAACATAGCCATGGGGTCCCATCCCACCAAACAAAAGCTCCAGGAGCTGTTGGCTGGGTATGCTAAGGACCACCCATCTGAAAATGGTGAAGACCAATCAGATGAGGAAGAAGAGAAAGGGGATGACCAGGTAGATCAACCCCCCCCCCTGCTTCATAAGGAGAGAAGGGCCCCAGTGGCCCTGAATCCATAAATCTCCCTCTTAGTACCTAGAAGCCACACAGTTGGATCAGGCACTACTGAGGACATTGAGGACAGCCTCAATGAGGGGGACAGCCTTTTAGCAAGGTTGACCAAAAGACTGGATCTAGAGACCAGGCTGCTGGCTCTAGAGAGAGAGAGAGAGTAGATGGGCCTTCCACCCATCAATGGTGGCAGCAATTTACTTAATAAGAATAAAGAGCAATCTTATGATCTTAAAATCCCCAAAGGGATTGTCCCTAAATATGAAGAGTGATGATATCACAAAATTGTTCACAGCCTTTGAGAGGGCTTGTGAAATGAGAAAAGTGAAGTCACACGGGGGGGGGGGGCACTCCTTTGGAAACTGTTCTCTGGTAACTGCAGAGACAGACTCCTGACCCTTACAGGGGCAGATGCGGGGTCTTATGACCTCATGAAGAGAACTCTGATTGAGGGATTTGGACTCACAACTGAGGAATATAGAATTGGATTCAGGGGGGCTCACAAAACCCAAAACCAGTCCTGGATTGATTTCGTAGACTACTCAGTTAAAACACTATATGGTTGGTTAACTGGACACAATGTGCATTATTTCAATGGACTTTACAATCTGTTTATGAAAACATTTTAAGTAATTGCACTAATGAAAAGTTACATCAGCATTTGGTAGACCTAATTCTAAACTCTTCTCAAGAATTGGGAAAGAAGGCAGACCACTGGGTCAAGACAAGGGTGACAAAAACAACCACTGGGGGTGACCAAAAGAAAGGGGTTACAAAACCTCCCCAGGGGAATGGTGGTGAGAATCCCCAAGACAAAAAGCCTGAGTCTTCAGAAGGGCCCCAATTTACAAAAACACACTGCATTTTTATGTTTTCTTAAAGACCAAAATGAAAAAGATCCATAGGATGTAGGAAGCTGGCTCTGTATATACTATACCAAAATAGGTATAGTGTGCACAGAGTCCAGTGGAACCCCAAAGGTAGGCAGAGGTAAAAGGAGATAGCACCTTACTCTCTCTTTGTGGTAGTCTGGTCGAGCAGTAAGGCAGTATCAGAGGACAGTGTTAAGCATTTGTTGTACCCACTCAATCAGCAAATGAATTCACACACTCAGACTGAACTTCAGACCAATTGTTTTTGTATAAAAATATTCTTTTAGTTATTTTATGTTCGAGGCATATGGGCTGTAGATCATATACTTTTCCATTGATCGCCATCTAGTGTTGGGTCTGGATGTTTGCACTTTGTTTTTCTTCGAAGAAGTCTTTCCAGTCACGAGGTAGGTGACTCCTCCTTTCGGTGATAGTGCGCATGGGCATTGACTCCATCCTTATATTGTTTTTTCTGCCATCGGGTTCGGATGTGTATTGCTGCGCTCCGGTTCGATATCGTTTTCGAACGCCTTTGACGCGCAATCCACTACCCTCGACAGTATTGTCATCTATCGCGGTTCCCCATTCGACGCGCATCGTTTCAACTGAGAAAACCTTCGATCAAGAAACTCGAGGCAGGCCGTTGGGCCTACCCTTGCCGACCGCGATAGTCGATGGAACGGACTCCATTTAAACTATGTCCCGGGTGTTGTGCTAAGTTTCCACGCACCGACTTGCACGAGGTCTGCAACCTCTGCTTATCCCCGGAACACAACGAAAAAGACTGACGCGTGTCGATCGTTTCGATCGAAAAAGACAATTCTTGATTGTCGGGCTCAACGCCACGAGATGCAACATCATACCGGCTCCATACCAGACATCTTCGGCGAAGATTCCGATATCCAACGTCCACGAAGGAGCCAAGGACGAAGAACAGGTCTCCGTGTCCAAAGCAGACTCCGACATGGAAGAGGAACATCACATCACTCCGGGTCAGCGTACCGTGAGTACAGATTCCCCTTTGCCCAGTCAACATAAGACAAAGGCTCCGGTACACCCTTCGCCTTCGGGCTCAGGTCGGCACCGACAAAGTTTCAGATGCCCCGCCCTCCTGCCCGGCTAAGAAACATAAAGAGAAGCCTTCCAGCTCGGGCTCGATCTGGCCCCATTCTGGTACCGAATCAATACCTTCGGCACCTAAACATAAGTCGAAGCATCTGCCGGTCACCACACCACCGTGACCGAAGACTGCACATTCGACACCAAAGGCCTCAGAACCGAAGGTCTCCACACCTAAAGGTTCGGAGCCGAAATCCTCCACACCTAAAAGCTCGGAGCCGAAACCTCCCGCACCGAAAGACTCTGAGCCGAAACCTACCAAGCACAAAGACTCTGAGCCCAAACCTTTGACGCCTAAAGGTTTGGAACCGAAACCTTCGACGCCGAAATCGGCACATAAAGAAAAGGACACTCCATCCAAAGAGCCTCAGTCTGATGAACCACCTTTGAATCCAAAATAGAAAAAACTTAGCATTAACCCTGTAACAGGGCACATTCATGCCACTCTGCCCAAAAAACGGAAGATTGACCTCTCCGAGGACTCTCCTATACCTCTTAAGAAAAAAGACATGGGTACTAACCCTTCTTCCCCTTACATTCCACCTCCCTCTCCTCCTCCTAATCCTAATTTGATTATTACACCATCAAATACACCACCACCTCCACTTGACCCACAGGATGAAGAGTATGGGGATGGGGACGAAGAGCAGGATATACCACAGGATCAAGTTATACCACAAGACCCTGACCCTTGGGAAAATTATGTAAGAAACTGGCTCCATATATACTGCACCAAAGTGAGGTACAGTGTGTATAGAGTTCAAGGGTCTCCAGAGGTTTGGCAGAGGTTAAAGTTAGATAGAACCTTACTCTCTAAAGTGGTAGCTTGGTCGAGCAGTAAGGCAGTATCAGAGGACAGTGTAAAGCATTTGATGTACACACTCAGTCAGCAAATGAATCCACACACTCAAGAACTGAACTCTAGGCTGTAGGAAAGTGGCTCTATATATACTGCACCAAAGTAAGGTACAGTGTGTATAGGGTCCACAGTTCCCCAATGGTAAGGCAGAGGCTAAAGTTAGATATAACCTTACTCTCAAGTGGTAGCTTGGTCGAGCAGTAAGGCAGTATCAGAGGACAGTGTAAAGCATTTGATGTACACACTCAGTCAGCAAATGAAGCCACACACTCAAGAACTGGACTCTAGGCCAATGGTTTGTATATAAAAATATAGGCTTGTTTTATTTTAGAACCAACAATAGGAATCAAAATATACTTTCTCAGAATGAGATGCTTTGTTTAAACACTTTTCAAATAGGCAATAGACTTTTTGATGACAGTAGTCACAGTTGTTGCAAAAGGCAACACAATGTCAAACACAATGCAACATTGAGCTCAATGGAAAGTTTTAGTTAAATGCAATTAATTACTTTGTGGATTACTTTTCTAACCACAGGGCTGGATCTTTGATTCAGTCCCGGGACACTTCCTGTAAACAGTTAGGTAAAAGCGTTTTGGTTACAGTAGTGATTTTTAAGGAATATTATTGTATTTTTAAAGTTGACACTTAGAAACTTTTCTAGGTAAAATTACCAATGTTATCCTATGGAAGGAAATTCAGTTTGCAGGTAAAGTATGTTTACGTTACTTTTGTAATCCAGTGCTGGGCTCTCAGGTTCAGCACTGGGATATCTATCTAAAACAGGCAAGTAATTACGTTTGTGTCGCTGGCACGATTTTTAAAGAATATTTGTAAGATTCAGAAATCGACACTTAGAAACTTTTTCAGCAAAAAGCAGGCAATGATATCCTATGGAAGGAATTTCAAGTTACTGGTAAGTACGGTTAAAATTACTTATCTGAAAGAGACACGTTAGTGACAGATTCCTTACCTTAGAATATCCCCAGGCGTCAGGCTGGATCCGGAAAGTTTTGCGTAGCAGTACCCTTGCGCGTCGGTAGGCGGCGTCGTGCGGCTCCGCGTCCGTCGCCGGCGTCGTGATCGCCGGGATGACGTCGCGGGCAGTACTTAGGCGCCGCCCCTGCGCGCTGACGTCAGTTCTTCTTTTTCCGCGCCAGCAAGCGCAGATCCGGGAAGAGCAGTGCCCTGGTCAATTTTTGACCATACTTTTTGGTGATTTTTTCACTGTTTTTTCCATCTTTAAGGTGTCGTAGGGATGCCCGGCTTCAAGCGATGCGGCGCCTGTGCGCGGATGATGTCCGTCACCGACCCGCATTGGGAGTGTCTCTTCTGCCTCGGCCGAGGCCACGACACCGAGTCTTGTCCCGAATGCCAGGCCCTCAACCCGAAAGCTTTGCGAGAGCGGTCTCGAAAGCTCCTCGAGGCCCGGCATTCGGCTCCACGGAGGCCCCGGTCGCGTGAGAGGTCCAGGGGTCGCTCGCGGAGTGCACACCGGTCGTCGGCGTCGAAGTCTTCTTCGTCCGGTAAGTCTAAGCACAAGAAGTCCAAGAAGCATCGTCGCTCTCGGACTTCGCCTCGCCGGTCTCGCGACTCGGCTGAGGCCCCTCCCGGCACCGTCCCGCCCCGCGGCCCCGGACTTGCCTGTGGAGTCGCCCCGTCATACCCGCCCTTCCCGGGTTCGGGGGCGGATCCGGCCAAGGTACAGGAGTTCCTGTCGGCCATGGCCCGCCTCTTCGGGCCTTCAGGCCCCTCCGGTGCGCCTTCGGGCCCCGCGGGCCCTGATGGGGTTGCTCCGGCGTCGCCGGCGGCTCTGGCCCCGGCGTCGCCCGGGACTCCAGCCTCGATCCCGGCTCCGGCCCCGGCCTCGATCCCGGCTCCACAACCCCCATCGACGCCGGTCGACCTCACGACACCTCCGCCGGCGCCGATGTCTCCGGTGCCGTTCTCGACGCCGCCCTGGGCTCCGGGCGGCGTCGTCCCCCAGTTCCTTCCGGCTCCGGACATGGACCCGGAGCGACGCCGCTCGACGCCGGCTCCGGCGCCGATGGGCCCTTGGGTCCCAAATGTCCCTCCTCCTCCTTATTTTGAACCAGAGGAGGACCAGGAGGACTGGGAGGGGTCTGATGACCCTCTGACGCGCAACTGTCAGTATGATGAGGACTGGACAGAGAGTCTAGGGAGGCCAGTGGTCTGGATACTTCCCCTGACACTGGCATGCTGTCTCCTCCCGTGGCTACGGAGGAGGGGGCCAATTTTGGTACGGTGTTGCGTAGGGCTGCTGGGGCCTTACGTCTCCAGCTCCCTACTTTGACGGTCAAGCCTAACATCTTGACAGAGGTGCTTCAGCCGGCAGCCTCCTCTGCGGAGACTGTGCTGCCGTTTAACGACGCCCTCACTGACGTTCTTTGGGCGCCTGGTCCAAGCCCAACACAGGGGCTCCTGTGGATCGGAACGTGTCACGACGCCATCGCCCTGCTCCGGGCGACCCCCTGTTTCTTTCTGTCCACCCCACTCCTGAGAGCTTGGTTGTCCAAGCCTCCGCTTCCCAAACCGCCTTCCCTACCGCCCCTCCGGATAGGGAATCCAAACGCCTGGATCAGTTTGGGAAGAAAGGTTTTTCTTCCTCCAGTGCTGGCTTGCGGTCCGTTAACACCGCTTGTCTTTTGGGCCGATATACCCACTCCCTGTGGGATTCGGTGGCGGATGTTTTGCCCCAGTGCCCTGAGGAGGTCCAGGCACTGCTTTCCCGCGCCATTGCGGAAGGAAGGGATGCGGCCAAATACACTATCCGTTGTGGCCTTGACACCGCCGACTCGCTGGGCAGGTCTATTGCAACGACGGTGGCGCTCCGACGCCACGCCTGGCTGAGAACCACTGGTTTTTCAGGGGATGTCCAGAATACTCTCATGGACATGCCCTTTGATGGAGTCGGTCTTTTGGGTCCAAAGCAGACCATGCGTTGGAGCGCTTTAAGGACTCACGGGCTACTGCCAAGTCCCTGGGCCTTTCTGCTACACGCCCTCCGCTGCCTTCTGCTTTTCGCCCCTATCGTGGCCACGGTAGGGCGCCCCTTCACGTCAGCAGCCCAGCCACCGGCCCGCGCAGCAGGCGTCTTCGCGTGGCCGAGGACGTGGATTCCGCCGTGGCGGATCGGGCAACCAGCGTGCGGGTCAGGCCACCACCTCCAACCCGTCCGCGGCCTCCAAGCCCTCCTAGTCCCTCCTTTCAGGTGCACGGCACGCCGGTAGGGGGCAGGGTCCGCCATCACCTTCCCCACTGGCGCACCATCACCTCGGACAGGTGGGTCTTGGACATTGTCCGAAGGGGCTACTCCCTCCCCTTCGAGACCACCCCCCAGCCATGCCACCTCAATTCCGCCGCATGTCAGGGGATCACTTGGTGCTTCTACAGAAGGAAGTCACGGCCCTCTTGACCAAGAGGGCCATCGAGCATGTTCCGACCCCAGAAGTAGGGCGTGGTTGCTACTCCCACTACTTTCTGGTGCCCAAAAGGACAAGGAGGACATGCGTCCTATCTTGGACCTCCGGAACGTCAATCGCTTCCTCCGGAAGGAGAAGTTCAAGATGCTCACCCTAGCTCAGGTCTTGACTGCCCTCGACCCTGGAGACTGGTTGGTAGCATTGGACTTGCAGGACGCGTATTTCCACATCCCCGTCCTGCCGGCCCACCGGCGTTGCCTTCGGTTCACGGTAGGCCCCGAGCATTTTCAGTTCACCGTGCTCCCCTTTGGCCTTACAAGTGCCCCTCGGGTGTTCACGAAAGTGATGGCGGTGGTCGCAGCTCATCTGCGCCGGGCAGGGGTTTCAGTCTTCCCCTACCTCGACGACTGGCTGCTGAAGGCGGGCTCGTCCCAGGCAGTCGTCTCCCACCTCCAGACTACGGCCGAACTCCTGCACTCGCTGGGGTTCTCCATCAATGTGCCGAAGTCGCATCTGATTCCTTCTCCACAGCTCCTTTTCATCGGAGCTGTTCTGGACACGACGCAGTTTCGGGCCTATCCTCCCGAACGGCGAGTCCGGGATATTCAGGCTATGATTCCGATCTTTCGGCCTTTATCCTGGGTTTCGGTACGGATGACCCTGAGGCTGCTGGGCCTCATGGCCTCCTGCATCCTGCTGGTCAATCATGCCAGATGGCATATGCGGGCTCTGCAGTGGGACCTGAAGTTCCAGTGGGCGCAGCACCAGGGCAACCTGTCCGATCACGTCCAGATCTCGGAGGGGACTGCAAAACAGTTGCAGTGGTGGCTCTCGAACCGGCAATGGGTCATGGGCAGATCCCTCTCCCTTCCCCAGCCAGAGCATACAGTTGTGACGGACGCGTCCCTTCTGGGATGGGGCGGTCACATGGGAGAGGCGGAGATCAGAGGCCTCTGGTCTCCGGCGGAGTCCCGGCTCCATATCAACATTCTGGAGCTCCGGGCGATCCGGCTTGCACTCAAGGCATTCCTTCCCTCTGTCAAAGGGAAGGTAGTGCAGGTGTTCACAGACAACACCACCGCCATGTGGTACTGCAACAAACAGGGCGGGGTGGGGTCTTGGACCCTTTGTCAGGAGGCTCTGCGCCTCTGGACATGGCTGGAACATCAGGGCATGTTCCTGATGGTTCAACACCTGGCAGGTTCTCTGAACGCCAGGGCGGACGAACCTCAGCCGCAGGTGCATGATGGATCACGAATGGCGTCTTCACTCGGAAGTGGCGCAAGGACTCTTTCTACAGTGGGGAGAGCCTTGGTTAGATCTATTCGCCACCGAAGAGAACGCGCAATGTCATCAGTTCTGCGCGTTGGAATTTCCAAGGCGGCACTCGCTCGGCGACGCTTTCGTCGCGAGTGGAGTTGCGATCTGTTGTACGCCTTTCCGCCTATACCACTTCTACCCAGAGTGTTGAAGAAGATTCGGCACGACCGGGCCCAAGTCATTCTTGTGGCTCCGGACTGGGCTCGAAGAGTTTGGTATCCCGAGCTACTCAATATGAGCATAGATCCCCCGATCCGTCTGCCTCTTCGGGAGGATCTTCTGTCGCAGCAGCAGGGGACGGTCCTCCACCCGAACCTGTCCAGTCTACACCTGCTTGCGTGGAGATTGAGCGGCGGCAGTTGATTCCTTTCGACTTGCCTCCCGAAGTTTGTGATGTGATTCTGGCAGCCAGGCGTCCCTCCACTAAGGTGGTATACGCCTGCAGGTGGAACAAATTTGTGGCGTGGTGCACAGCAAAGGCTGTGGATCCCCTTTCTGCCCCTCTTTCTGAGGTACTTCTGTTCCTTCTCTCTCTGGCCCAACAGGGTTCTGCCCTGGGTACCATCAAGGGTTATCTTTGTGCTATCTCGGCCTTCCTCAGGCTCCCTGATCAGCCCTCCCTTTTCAAGTCCCCTGTTGTTAACAGGTTCTTAAAAGGCATTACTCACCTCTTCCCTCCTGTTCCGTTTGTGATGCCTCAGTGGGACTTGAACTTGGTTCTTACCTTTTAATGTGCGCTCCCTTTGAGCCTCTGCATAACTGTCCTCTTCGTCTTCTGACTCTGAAGACAGCCTTTCTGGTGGCCATCACCTCCGCTCGGCGGGTGAGTGAGCTCCAGGCTCTATCTTGCAAACCTCCCTTTCTGTCTGTTCATCCAGACAAGGTTGTTCTTCGGACGCGTCCGTCCTTCTTGCCAAAGGTGGTTACTGCTTTCCACATTGGGCAGACCATCACTTTGCCCACCTTCTTTCCGCCTCCGCATCCTTCCAGAGAGGAAGAGAGGCTCCACCGTCTGGACCCAAAACGTGCGCTCTCCTTCTATATCGACCGCACAAAACACTTCCGGGTGGATGACCAGCTCTTTGTTGGCTACGTGGGCGCCAAAAAGGTCGGGCGGTGCACAAGAGGACCATCTCCCGCTGGGTTACCTTGTGCATCAAAACCTGCTATTCTTTGGCCAAGAAGGAGCCTCCTGTTGGGCTGCGTGCCCATTCCACCAGGGCAACGGCTGCTACCACGGCCTTGGGCCGCGGTGTTCCGCTGCCGGTTATCTGTCAGGCAGCTACGTGGGCCTCGCTGCACACGTTTACAAAGCATTACTGCCTTGACAGTCCGGTCCGGAGGGACGACTTCTTTGGCCGTTCTGTCCTCCGGGACTTCCTTGTCTGATCTTTGTTCGCAGACCCACCACCGGGGTTGGTATTGCTGGGGTATCTATTCTAAGGTAAGGAATCTGTCACTAACGTGTCTCTTTCAGATGCACAAGTTACTAACTTGTGTAACGATATATCTGTAAGAGACAGTAGTTAGTGACAGATTCCTTACCGCCCCACCCATCCTCCCCGTTCTGCGAACAGATTTCTAGGGTTAAGGACATCCCTTTCAGGGCCCTAGTATTTTTCAGACACCTGTGTCAGCTTCTTGCATGGCTCTGCGTTCCTGGCGCGGAAAGTCGTGTACAGAACTGACGTCAGCGCGCAGGGGCGGCGCCTAAGTACTGCCCGCGACGTCATCCCGGCGATCACGACGCCGACGACGGACGCGGAGCCGCACGACGCCGCCTACCGACGCGCAAGGGTACTGCTACGCAAAACTTTCCGGATCCAGCCTGACGCCTGGGGATATTCTAAGGTAAGGAATCTGTCACTAACTACTGTCTCTTACAGATATATCGTTACACAAGTTAGTAACTTGTGCTTCAGGGTCAGTACTGGACTAAAAGATGCAGCACTGAGGTCTCTCCTGATAACAGGTGAGTAAATCGGAATTCGTTACTGTTGTGATTTTTAAGCAATATTTTGCTATTTCAAAAGTGAACACTTAGAAGAAATTTCACAGAAAACCAGTCAATGGATCCCTATGGAAGAAAATTGAGTTAGCGGTAAGTAACGTTGTGATTACTTTTCAGGGTCAGTGCTGGGCACCAAGATCCAGCACTGGGATCTCTCCTAATAGCAGGTGAGTATTTCCGTTTTCTTTACTCGGTTGATTTTAGGTGAATATTTTAAAGTTGAGAAACTCCACACTTAGAAGAATTTTCCGGTGATGTCAGCCAATGTTACCCTATGGAAGAAAAGTGAGTTATCGGCTTTTGGGTAAGTACGTGACTGGCAAAGTTAAGATTTTGGGCATAGACTCAGGGGTCTCTCAAGGTCAGGTAAGTACAATTGTTTCACCCCCAGCGGCACAGGGGCAGCTGGGTGCAGAGCGAGTTAGGCCCAATGTTATCCTATGGCAGGCAGGGGGCCCTTGGTTGGTGGCTGCTGGCTAGCAGGCCACGCGGCTGTGGGAGCTGGGCTCTGGGTCACTTGCTCAGGGTAAATGGGGAAGTAGATTAGGACAAAGGTTGCACTGCCAGGGGCACTCGGGCGGCTGGGTGCAGGGTGCTTTTGAGCCTTCGGGTGCTCGATGGATTGCAATGGAGAAGCTCAAGAACAAACACAGGCTGCAAGCTCGGGGATGAAGATTCTTCAGGTGCCCCCACCACTTCGAAGAGGTAAGTTGGGTAGTTGGAGGATAGGTAGGTACCCCGGAATTGGGCACAGGGGGCCGCAGGGCGCCGGGTGCAGGGGTGCCTTTTCGTGTCGGGAAATCTTACCCTCTGTTGATCGCGGTTGGGGGGGTCCCTGGTTCCGAGGCTGCAGGCGTCAGGAGCGTCGAGGTGGGTCCTTGGGGGCCGGATTCGGGATCAGTCACCGGGGGGACGTCCTCAGGGTCTTTGTCCACTCCCACACAGGCCAGGCTTGGCGGGTGCAGAGTGTGCAAGGTTCGCGGTTCCTGGCTGCTGCCAGGGGTCAGTTACTTGCTTTGAGCAGAGCCACTGCTCGTGGGAGTCCCAGATGCTCAGAGTCACAAGGTAGCCAGGTCCTCCGGGGTTGGTGAGGTTGCTGGCCACAGGAGGTGCCGAGATTCAGCAGGAGCAGGGTCGAGGGTCGACAGGCCGGTAGGGCTGGGGCCAAAGCAGTTGGTGTCTTCCTCTTCTTAGCAGCTGCGCGGCAGGTCTTCTCTCTTCTTGATCTTCTTTGCTGTTTCGGAATCTGGAATCTGCCGAAGGAAGGTTCAGGGAGCCCCTAAATACTGAATTTAGGGGTGGTTACAGGTAGGTAAGGGCAGGGACCAATGGGTCCCTTCCCTGGGGTGGGTACACCCCCTATTCTGCCACTCTCCAGTGGGAGGGGGGCAGGAGCCTGTCCCTGGTTGGCTGGGTCCCCCCATCCTCAAGATGGCGGGGACTCGAGTTTGTGCTTCACCTCGCCTCCCCCACCTTAGGGGTGGAGTTGGCAGAGGTGGGCACAACCCATTTCCTGCCTCTGGTTTTCCCGCCGGTTCTCCCGCCAGAAGTGGGGGTTGAACCAGTGGGGACCAGTTTGCTGGGAGCAGCAAATGGTCTGGGGAAGCTCAAAAGGCGGCAGGCCTTTGAAGCTTCCCCTGCCCATCCTGGGGGAGGAGGCTTTGGCACCTCGCCCCAGGATGCGCATTGTTTCAGGCCCCTGAGAGCAGAGGCTCCCGACCCAGGGGTCCAGAAACATGTCTGGTGGTGGCAGCCTGGGCAGCCACTCAGTCCGGACACTGGAGGTCGGGTTGGTTTCAGGGGGCATCTCTAAGATGCCCTCTGGTGTGCGTTTTACATTAAATCCCACACTGGCATCAGTGTGGGTTTAATGTGCTGAGAAGTTTGATACCAAACTTCTCAGTTTTCAGTGGGGCCATTATGGTGCTCTGGAGTTCGTAATGACAACCTCCCAGCACCATATACTCTTAATGGCATCACTGCACTTACAATGCCCAAGAATGGACTTGGGCACTGTAGGGGCACAGGGCTCATGCCTCTGTGCCCTCACCACTGGCATAGTGCACCCAGCTAGAGGGGTGGCTGACCTAGGCCAGGGCAGTGGTTTGTAGGCATGGCACACAGGGATATGTGCCATGTCGACTCTTCACTTTTGTTCTGCACCAAGACACGCAGCCTGCAAAGGCAGTGTGTGTGTAAAGGTACAGGGTCCCTAAGGGTGGCACAAGAAGTGCTGCAGCCCTTAGGGGCCTTCCCTGGTCACAGTGCCCTGGGTACCCATGGTACCATTTACCAGGGGCTGACCTGTGGCCAGGGATGCCAATTGGGTGTAGGCATCAATGCAGTTTTAGGGAAGGAACAGAGGCCCTGGGTACCTGGTTGGCAGGAGCCCAGGGCACACTCAGTCAAAGCACATCAGCAATTCAGCAAAAAGTGGGGGCATACCATGCAAGAAAGATTGCACTTTCTCACACAGGCCAATTGTTTTGTATAAAAAAAAAGGTACTGTTTTATTTCTAGAATCAAGCAAGCCTGGCACAGGTAAGCATAAAAATACTTTTCAGTAGTAAATTACTTGTATGAACACAGTTCAAAATTGCAGTGTAACTTGTACTGGTTTTGGTTACAGTTTTAAGTAAGCAGTTTGCAACACATTGCAGGTATAGTACATTCAATTGAATGGGCTTTTTAAGTAAAATGCAGTTAATTACTTTTCGGATTACCTTTTCTAACACAGTGCTGGATCCTAGATTCAGCACTGGGACATTTCCTGAAAACAGTTGTGAAAATGCGTTTTAGTTAGATGTACGATTTTTAAAGAATATTCTTGTATTTCAAAAGTTGACACTTAGAAACTTTTTCACATAGAACCACCAATGTTATCCTATGGAAGGAAATTCAATTCACAGGTAAGTTACTTTTACGTTACTTTTCCTACTCAGTGCTGGATACCTAGATTCAGCACTGGGACCTTTCCTGCAAATAGTTGAGAAAATTAGTTTAGGTTATTTGTGCGATTTTTAAGGAATATTCTTAGTTTTCAAAAGTCGACACTTAGAAACTTTTTGGGAGAAAGAGTGTCAATGTTATCCTATGAGGAAAAACAGGTTATCGGTTTCGAGGTAAGTAATCAGTCTTTTGAGTTAGGGTTCTGGGGTTAGACCCGGGGGTCTCCCAGGGTCAGTGATGCACTGTTGTTGCACCCTCAGCGGCCGGGTGCAGAGTGTTGAGGCCCAATGTTATCCTATGGGGGATAGGGGGCCTCCAGTTGTGGGAGCAAAGCTCCTAGGGTTTAGGTCAGGGCAAATCGAGAATCAAGCCAGCACAAAAGGTGCACCCTCAGCGGCGCTGGGGCGGCCGGGTGCAGAGTGCTGTTTTGGCGTCGGGTACCCTGTTTTCAATGGGGATTTTCGGTTTTGGTTTTCAGCTGCAGGCTCGGTCCAGGAAGACTTCCAGGAGGAACCAACAGCTGGGCAGGTAAGTTGGAGGGCTCGGGGACGTAGGTGCACCTCGGGTTCCTTTCTCCAGGGCGCAGGGCGGCTGGACGCAGGGGTGTCTTTTGAGGTCGGATTTCACCTTACCGGCCACTCGCGGTGGGGGGGAGGGGGGTCTCCGTGCAGAGGCTGCAGGCGACGTCTGGGAGTCCTGGAGGGGTCAACTCACCGTGGACTCAGACTCTGGAGCGCTGGGGGACCTCGCTGGGACCGGTGAGCCACCTGAACTCGGGCTGTAGGCGACGGGTGCAGTGGTGGTTCCAGGCGTCGGGTTTCTTTTTCCTCAGCTGGCTCGGAGTCTTTGTTTGGTGTTTCTTTTGAACAGAGCTGCTGTTCACAGGAGATCCGGTCTTTGTTGAAGGCAGTCAGTCCTCCCCGGGGTTCTGGAGGTCGCTGGCTGCAGGACAAGATGATTTTTGGCGCAGGATCTCTGGAAACTGCAGACGGGCCGGCAGGGCTGGGGCCAAGTCAGTTGTTCTCTGCAGTCTCCTCTGCTGGGCGTCTTCTTTCGTCCTTTTTCTTCTTAGGTTGCGGGAATCTGCCTTCCTGGTTCAGGGCTGCCCCCTAAATACTGTATTTAGGGGGCGTTTTTGGGGTCTTGAGGACAGTAGCCAATCGGCTACTGACCTTAGGGTGACTACACCCTTGGTGTGCTCACCCCACGTGGGGAAGTGAGCACAATCCCTAGTCCTGATTGGGAGTGCCTGCCATCTGCAAGATGGCGAGCACTGGAGAGTGGGCTTCACCTCGCCTCCCCCACCTGAGGGTGGAGTTGCCAGAGGTGGGCACACCTCCTGGTCTGGCTAGTTTTTCCCGCCTGTCTTCCCGCCGAAAGGGAGGGAGACAGGAAGGGGCCTGCTCCGGATAGCAGGAGAGGCTGGGGGGTCGCATTACAAAGGCTGCCAGGCCTTTGATGCTCCCCTGCCACAGATGGCTCTTCCTGGCCTGGGGAGGTGTGTACACCTCCGCCCAGGAAAGGCTTTGTTTCTGGGCTCAGGAGCGTAGGCTCCCACCCTAGGGGTCCAGAAACATGTCTCGTGGTGGCAGGCTGGTGTGTACCAGTCAGGGAACCCACCAGAGGCTGGTCGTTTTTCAGGGGCATCTCAAAGATGCCCTCTGTGTGCATTTTTCATTAAATCCCACTCTGGCATCAGTGTGGGTTTAATGTGCTGAGAAGTTTGATACCAAACTTCTCAGTTTTCAGTGCAGCCATTATGGTGCTGTGGAGTTCGTAATGACAAACTCCCAGCACCATATACTCTTAATGGCAGCACTGCACTTACAATGTCTAAGAATGGACTTAGACACTGTAGGGCGACAGGGCTCATGCACCTGTACCCTCACCACTGGTGGTATAGTGCACCCAGCTAGAGGGGGGACTGACCTAGGCCAGGGCAGTGGGTTGTAGGCATGGCATACAGAGGTGTGTGCCATGTCGACTCTTCAGTTTGTTCTGCACCAAAACACGCAGCCTGCAAAGGCAGCGTGTGTGTGTAAAGGTACAGGGCCTCTAAGGGTGGCACAATAAGTGCTGCAGCCCTTAGAGGTCTTCCCTGGTCACAGTGCCCTGGGTACCTGTGGTACCATTTACCAGGGGCTGACCTGTGGCCAGAGTTGCCAATTGGGTACAGTTTTGGGGAAAGAACACAGGCCCTGGGAACCTAATTGGCAGGGACCCAGGGCACATCAAGTCAAAGTGCATCAGTGGTCTGGCAAAAAGTGGGGGGGTTACTGCAACAGAAACCCACTTCCTTACAAATTATCATAGGGAACCAGATACAGACAACGACCCTGACCTGTATCCTTCTAGACCCTCCCCACCTGATGACAACATCGGATACGCTCAGCTCATTAACAGGGCTGCCCAATACCACGGGGTGGAGCTCCATAAAGAGCCTTTAGAAGAGGATTTCCTCTTGGAGGCACTCACTCACAGAGGTCTACTCACACATTACCAATGCTAAAGGGCATGTTAAAGCACACGGATGAGGTCTTTAAAGACCCGGTTAGGGCACGAATACTCACACCCAGAGTAGACAAAAAATATAAACCCGCTCCTACCGATCCTGCTTACATAAAAGGTCCGTTGCTTCTAGATTCTCTTGTAGTCTCTAACGCTCGCAAGAGAGCGAACTCTCAAACCACAGGTGAGGCCCCCCTCCTGACAAGGAGTCCAAGCTCATTGATGCCTCAGGTAAGAGAGTGGCTTCACAGGCTGCAAATAATTGGCGTATTGCAAATGCTCAGGCTCTGCTAGCACGCTATGATAGGGCTCATTACGATGAGTTAGAAAAACTCATGCAACACTTACTCGATGAGTACAAAGCAAAAGCTAATGACCTTATCCAGGAAGGCAAACTCATCACTAATACTGCCATTAAATGTGCACTATATGCAGCAGACACAGCAGCTCGTGCAATAAATACTAGTATATTATTGCGCAGACACTCTTGGCTTAGAATTTCCGGCTTTAAACAGGAGGTACAATCCTCCATCCTTAGCCAGCCTTTTGATAAAGAACATCTTTTCGGACCAGCTGTTGATACCTCGCTGGAGAAAATGAAAAAGGACACTGAGGTCGCAAAGTCTATGGGGGCTTTGCAATTACCTACTAATAGGGGTTCCTTTCGCCGCTCCTTTTACAGGGGTGGTTCAAATACGGTGTCCACTGAAAATCCCTTCTCCTCTTACAAGGGTAACAACCAATCCCCCTCTTCCAGAGGTTATTTTCGAGGAGGTTATAGAGGAAACAATAGGGGAAGAGGCAGAGGTAACTCCACACGCACTTCCCCTGCCAACAAACTGTGACTTCCTTCCACTCCCCCCCGATCATTCCACTCCTGTCTGGGGACGTCTCTCGCAATTCCTACCTGTCTGGAATTCAATCACCTCAGACAAGTGGGTACTACAAATTATCCAGTATGGTTACTGCCTGGAGCTTACCAGCACTCCCCCCAGCTATTCTTCCAAGAACACATACAATGTCACCAGAACATCTCACCCTCTTAAAACAGGAGGTTCTCTCTCTCTTGGAAAAACATGCGATAGAACCAGTCCCATCACATCATCAAGGCACCAGAGTATACTCCCTGTATTTCTTAATTCCCAAAAAGGACGGGGCTCTCAGGCCTATAATAGACTTCAGACAGCTAAACCTCTACATTCAGTCAGACCACTTCCACATGGTCACACTTCAACAGGTGCTCCCACTGCTTCAGCAAGGCGACTTTCTATCCACTCTGGACTTGAAGGACGCCTATTTCCATATCCCCATTCACCCGGCTCACAGAAAATATCTCAGCTTCGTGGTAGACGGACAACATTATCAATTCAAGGTTCTCCCATTCGGGGTAACTACAGCACCCAGAGTCTTCACCAAGTGTCTGGCAGTAGTCGCAGCTCATTTAAGAAGACAACACATTTACGTCTTCCCTTATCTAGACGACTGGCTAATAAGCCAGATCGCGACACAGCTGTCTACACCACACTCAGAAAACAGTTCAACTGCTTCATGACTTGGGGTTCACTGTAAACCTCACCAAGTCTCACCTCCAGCCATCCAACACACAAGCGTATCTAGGAGCCACAATAGATACTTCAAAGCTCTAGCATACCCCAACCCAGTCAGGATACGCAGCATGCAAAGTCTAATATCACAATTTCAGCTCGAGTGTTCATGTAATTGATCGGAATGATGGCTTCCTGCAATCTAATCGTTTCTTATTGAAGACTCCCAATGCGTCCCCTACAGGAATGCTTGGCACGTCAGTGGAACCAGGCTCAAGGTCAGCTGACAGATCTAGTGTTGGTGGATGGCCGCACCCATCGCTCTCTGCAGTGGTGGAACATACAAAACATTTCCAAGGGGCGGCCATTCGTCGACCCGGTTCCACAGATAGTGCTAACAGCAGACGCATCCCTCACTGGTTGGGGAGCTCATCTTCAAAAATATACAATTCAGGGCATGTGGACTGCACAACAAAAACTCCACATAAACCATCTAGAACTACTAACAATGTTTCTAGCATTGAAAGCCTTTCAACTGCATCTAGTAGGCAAAGCTGTCTTAGTTCGTACAGACAACATGACAGCAATGTACTACATACAAAAACAGGGAGGGGGACGCACTTTACAGTTTTCACAACTAGCTCAAAGCATTTGGAGATGGGCCATACCTCAAAAAATATATCTCCTTGCAGAACAACTCCCAGGAGTAAACAACCAGATTGCAGATCTTCTCAGTCGTCTGACAGCAAATCCACGAATAGGAAGTACATCCTCAAGTCCTCCTCCCATTCTTCCAGATGTGGGGCTACCCAGAAATAGATGTTTGCCACACACCTCAACGCAAAATGCCCAAGCTTCGCGTCCAGGTATCCACACCCATTGTCCAAAGGCAATGTGCTATGGATGAATTGGTCAGGAAAATTTGCTTATGCTTTTCCACCTCTCCCACTAATTCCGTTAGTGGTTCGGAAACTCAAACAGCGTTCCCGGACACTGATCCTAGTTGCTCCCACATGGGCTGACAACCCTGGTTCACAACCCTGTTTGAACTATCAGTAGTTCTTCACCAAAAACTACACCTTTCCCCCAGGTTTCTCACTCAGAACCATGGAGAGATAAGACATTCAGATCCCAGGCATCTCAACCTTGGGATCTGGCACCTGAAATCATAAAGTTTGGCTACCTTAATCTTCCGCCAGACTGTATGAATGTCATCAAAGAGGCTAGACACCTTAACACAAGAGCATGCTATGCAGCAAAGTGGGAGCGGTTTGTAGTTTACTGTAACAACAATCCGATCAATCCACTAGATGCTTCCATACAAAACATCATTTGTTATCTGTTACACCTACAGCGTTCTGATTTAGCGTATACATCTATACGCTTACACATTGATGCAATAGCTGCATACCTGCAAAACAGACAACACTTGTCTCTGTTTAGAGAGCCCGTTATTAAAGCTTTTATCAAAGGACTTAAAAGAATTATTCCTCCTAGACTTCCACCTTCTCCTGTGTGGAACCTCAACATAGTTCTTACGAGACTCATGGGTCCACCCTTTGAGCCTTTGCACAAATGTGAACTACAATTTCTCACCTGGAAAGTAGCCTTCCTTATAGCCATCACATCTCTAAGAAGAGTGTGTGAGCTTCAAGCACTAACTATACAAGAACCATTTTTACAAATACACCAAAACAAAGTGGTTCTTAGGACTAATCCCAAATTTTTACCCAAAGTCGTCTCTGCCTTTCATATCAATCAGTCTGTTGAGTTGCCTGTATTCTTCCCTCAACCAGATTCAGTGGCAGAGCGTGCTCTTCACACATTAGATGTTAAAAGAGCATTACTATACTACATAGAAAGGACAAAACCTTTTAGGAAAACCAAAGAACTTTTTGTTGCTTTTGCGCCACCACACAAAGGCAATGCCATATCAAAATCGGGTATTGCACGGTGGATAGTTGTGTATTCAAATGTGCTACATTAAAGCTAAGCGCACATTAACAATTCTCCCTAGAGTGCATTCTACACGCAAACTAGGGGCTTCTATGGCATTCTTAGGAAATATACCCCTAGATGACATCTGCAGGGCTGCAACATGGTCTACACCACACACATTCACAAAACACTATTGTGTAGATGTGTTAGCAAGACAACAGGCTAGTGTAGGCCAGGCAGTTTTACGAACACTATTTCAAACCACTGCAACAGCTACAGGTTAGCCACCGCTTGGGAGATAACTGCTGTATAGTTTATGCTAAAGCATATGATCTACAGCTCATATGCCTCGAACGGAAAATGCTACTTACCCAGTATGCATCTGTTCTTGGCATATTGAGCTGTAGAATCATATGCGCCCACCCGCCTCCCCGGGTACCTTTACCTGTTGCAGTACCACCTTACTTAGATACATTATACATGGACATCTCTTTACTATTCTTTTTTTTTTTTTTTATAAATCTTTTTATTAGAATCCAGGTATGACATATGAAAAGAAAAATTGAAACCTTGTACATTTACAGTGACAATAAAGGTATGTCGGGGGGGGGGGCATAAAGCAGGAGAATTACGAAACAACAATACAGTAATCACAGTTCTAACGAACTCAAGCCTTGTGCAATGGTTTCATCCCTCGTCAGCGGAGGTTCACATATCCCTCCCCTATGGGTGTTCCACTTTTCCCAAACCTGTGTCAATTTGGTGGGGCACCCCCTACCTTCGTATATGGTCTTTTCTGTGACCATGCACCAGTTCATGTTCTTGCCCCAATCCCCTATACTTGGCGGGAGCTCAGCCTTCCACAATATCGCAATATTGCGCTTCGCCACCATCAGCCCTCTTTACTATTCTTACTAACTCCATCATCACCCTCTACGGCAAAACAATCTAAGGATGGAGTCGATGCACATGTGCACTATCACCGAAAGGAGGAGTCACCTACCTTGTGACTGGAAAGACTTGTTCGAAGAAAAACAAAGTGCAAACATCCGGACCCAACACTAGATGGCGATCTATGCTAAAGCATATGATTCTACAGCTCTATATGCCAAGAACAGATGCATACTGGGTAAGTAGCAATTTCCTTTCTAGAACCAAGCAAGCCTGGCACAGGTAAGTTGATAAATACTTGTAAATGTACTTTGAAGTGGTTACGGGTTGAATTACTGGTAATGCAATACAGTGGAATGCTGTACATATACTTTGTAATGAAAATTACAGGTAAGTTACTTTTACGTTACTTTTGAGATTACTTTTTCTACTCAGTGTGATATGCCTAGATATCACACTGGGACATTTCCCAGAGAAAAGGTGGGTAAAGTCAGTTTTGCACAATTGTTATTTTTCAGGTTTCCATACAAATCAACTCCACACTTAAAACATTTTTCAGAGGAAAAACAGTCAATAGGTTAATATGGAGAGAAATGAAGTTAACGGTTACCAGGTAAGTAATCTGTCTTTGGAGTTGAGCTTGAGGTCCCCCCAACTGCTACCAGGAGCTGGTAAGAAGATCCGACCCTAAAAGGCACCCCTGCACCAGACGCCCCACGGCCTTTGGTGGCCCAACCGACGGTGCCTAACCAACCCCTAACTTCTCAACTTACCTCTCGAAGTGGTGGTCGTACCCAGTAGACCTTTGTCCCCAAGCCTGCAGTGCCTTTGCAAACCGGAGGTTCCCCTTTGCAACCAACAGGGCGCCGGACGTTGAAACAGCACCCTGCACCCGGCCGCCCTAGTGCCGCTGAGGGTGCACCTTTGCTGCTACTTTGTTTCCCCATTTGTCCTGAGCTAAAGTCTAGGAGCTTTGCTCTCACAGCCCAGTGGCCTGCTTGCCAGCAGCCACCAACCGGTCGACCCCTATCCCCCATTGGATAACATTGGGCCTCAGCACTCTGCACCCGGCCGCCCTAGTGCCGCTGAGGGTGTAACAAGAGTGCATCCCTGACCTTGGGGGGGACCCGAGTCTACCCCAGAACCTCAACTCCCACTTTTAAAATACTTACCTCAAAACCGATAACACTATGTTCGAGGCATATGAGCTGCAGAATTCACTCTCTGTGCATAGATCGCCATCTAGTGTTGGGCTCGGAGTGTGAATCTCTGCAGCTCTACATGCCAAGAACAGATGCATACTGGTAAGTAGCGTTTTCCTTTCCTCCATAGGATAACATTGACTGTTTTTCTTGGAAAAGTTTTGAAGTGTGGAGTTTGAAAACCTAAAGAAATTCTTTAAAATTGTACTATCTAACCAAAACGCTTTTACCTACCTGTTTGCAGGAAATGTCCCATTGCAGTATCCAGGCATACTACACTGTGTAAGAAAAGTAATCTCAAAAGTAACTTACCTGTAATTTTACTCCAAATCCTATACAAAGTATATGTACTGTATTTACAAAGCATTGCATTTCTCAGAAACAATACTGTAAGTCAAAACAAAGTGCGTTTACAATTGCAATCCAAACTGTGTTACAATCTGTATATTTACTGCAAAGTACTTATCACTTACCTGTGCCAGGCCCGCTTGGTTCTAGGAAATAAAATAACTAAAATAATATTTTTATACAAAAACAATTGGTCTGAAGTTCAGTCTTTTAAGTGTGTGAATTAATTTGCTGACTGAGTGTGTACAACAAATGCTTAACACTGTCCTCTGATACTTTCTTATTGCTCGACCACACTACCACAAATAGAGAGTAAGGTGCTATCTACTTTACCTCTGCCTACCCTTTCGGGTTCCACTGGACTCTGTGCACACTATACCTCACTTTGGTATAGTATATATAGAGCCAGCTTCCTACAGTGGGGTACAAGGTTTGAATTCAGGACCGATCATAAGGCGTTGGTGGATTTATTCATGACGAAGTGTGGAGAAAAAGATACCCCTCACATGGCAAGATTGGTTATATAGAGTCCAAGACTATTTAAAGTATATGCCAGGAACAAGGAATGTTGAAGCAGATTCTTTTGTGTTTGCCATTGGTGTCAACTAAGGTTTATATAACAGGACTGGATGGTGGCAAATTTAGGGATGTCAGTTGTGGGAGCTCTCTGCCAGGATTAATGGGAAGTGGTTTGGAGTGATGAAGGGTTGGAAAAGGTGAAAGAGAATTTGGAAAGGGGACGGAAGAGGGAATGGATAAGTGATGAATTGCTTAAAAAAAATATAAGCCGGTCTGCTCAGGGTTGTCAGTGGTGAACAGTACTATCTCTATAGGTGACAGGTTGGTGAAGCCAGCTTCTGTTCGTGAAAGACTCATGGAAGTATTGCATGAAGGGAGTTGAGGAATGTTTAACATCACCAAAATCCATGCATGCCGTATGCTTGGTCAATTGTGAACAAGGACATAGAAAGATATATATAAGGAATTGTGACAACTCTGATCAGTGACGAGGCATATGTGATCAGATAGTCTACTGTAGTCTCCCATATCCTGGTAGTCCATGGGAAACATCTTGTTTTCCAAGTGGCCAGATGTCTGCATAGTAAATGAGGTGAAACTGATAATTGAATAGATTTTTGTACAGATGTGTCTGCGAGAGAAGTAATTCCATAAGAGGACCTTTCGGATAAAAGCCCCCAGTTTATTTCTGAAAGAAAGTTGTAGTTCGTCAGCAGTCCTGATATCCAGATGGGGTGGCCAAGTGTGCTGACACGAGTAGCCCGGCACTAGGTTGCTAATCTGCTATAGTGACCTAGTTTAGCCTCTTGAAAGGCAGTGTTAGCTATTTTGAGTGAGTTAGGATAGAGAGAAAACCTCTGCCTGTGCCAGCAAGCTGCCAATCTCGAGGGCTATGACTTCACACCTGTTCGGGAGGCACCTGAGAAGATATTGAACACTGTACAATCTAGGAGAACCAGTCGAAATTAAAACCGTTTACTAGTAATGCAAATTAAACTATGATTAATTATGCTTTTAATTCTTTACATGCATTGTCTTTAGAAATTGTTTGCATTTGTATGCTAATCTATTTATTCTGGTTCTCTGGGTGATTGGTAATTGAATTTTAATTAATTTATTTGCAAACCAATGTTAATATCACACTGTGACTGTGCAGAGACCGATGATTCATGCAGTTCTTTACAAGATTTTTTTTGTTTACCAGGGTGCTGTTTTGTCACATTTTATACTCGTAAATCTGCGTTAGAAGCACAGAATGCTCTTCACAACATGAAGATTCTCCCTGGGGTAAGATGACTGACACTCCCTTTGACTAGACCATATACATGTAGTCTACATATCTTTCCTGCCTGTACTCTATCGGCTATAAATAACATCCCCCTTGAAAGTTCAGTTATAATGAAATTGTCTCATCTAAGCCTAAAACCTATGTTCTTTCTGCTTTTTACTCATAATAGGATGTAAGGAAAAGTTACTTTCCTGTAACTGGTTCTTCAGCATTGGTGTCTTTAATAGAGTCACATGCTTGAATTAATGCCAGTCTCCAGGCTGGGAAACCTGGTAACAATGTTAGTACAGCAGCGTAAGCTCGACACTCAGTAACTATCAAAAATTCTTGGGTCTTTTCTACCATGGACCAACTGTATCTACTATAACTTCCCAAGTCAAAAGCTTGTAATACTATATGCTAATATATTTGCAGCAGTGATTTGGGAAGCTGGCTCTGTATATGCTATACCAAAGTAAGGTATAGTGTGCACAGAGTCCAGTGGATCCCCAGAGGTACAGCAGACGCTAAAGTAGATAATACTTTACTCTCAAGTTAGTGGTATCAGGGCGGAGCAGTCGGGCTTTATCAGAGGACAGTGTTAAGCATTTGTTGTACACATCAGTCAGCAAATGAATTCACACACTACTCAAAGACTGAACTTCAGAGCAATTGGTTGTACAAACAGTTTATTTTATTACTAGAACCAAGAATCACTTAGTGCAGGTAAGTTGTACAGTTTGAAAATATAGTAGTACTTTTCAGTAACGCAGTAATGTTTTGTAAATGCAGTTGTATACCTAACAGTAGTAAGAATGCTTTCTGTAGTTGTCAATCAAGTACATTGGTATGCTTTTGCAGGGAAAAGGTTAGACAGTTCAAGGCAATCAATAGGACTTACAACACAATCTTATACGATTTGCAGTTAAGTACTCCACTAACTTCCCTAGGCTTCAGGGGTTTAGAACAACACAATGCAAGGTTCAAGATCAGGGAGGTACGGCACCACCAGCAGTACTGGGGCAGCAGCGTGCAGAGGTCACTGAGTCCATGTTATCCAATCGAACTGGGGGGTGCCTCGAAGAGGCACAGTGCGCAAGTAAGTACCCGCAATCTTCGGGCTAGTGCCCCGGGGGTTGAGGTGAGCGCAGGGGAAGCCACAAAGCAGCACGAAAGCTACACCACCAGTGGCACAGGGGCGGCCGTGTACAGGGTGCAAATCTGCTTCTGGTGCCCAATGCTTTTTAATGGAGGTCGTCTGTTTTGGAAAGAGGCAGCAGGCTTGGACCAAGAGGCTGAACGAAGGCGACCAATTGCTGGGCAGGTAAGTTGGATAGCTGGGGGCATATAGGCACAGTCGGGTGGGCTCCCTAAAGTCGGGGGCGGAGGATGCAGGGGTGCCTTTTGGTGTCTGGTCTCCTTAGCTGGATCCAGTCTCGGCCGGGGGGGTGACCCTTCGAACAGAGGCTGCAGGCGTCAAGGGGGCTGGGGGGGGGGGGGAGAGGGGACCTGGAGAAGTCAGCCACCAATGCGGATGTGGTCAGGATCGCTGGGGAGACTTCATAGGATAGGTGAGTCACTCAAACTCTGGCTGTGGACATTTGGTGCAGAGTGGTGCATTATTGTGGATCCGCCAGGATCTGGAGACTGGTGTTGGTTCCCTGACTGGTACACACCAGCCTGCCACCACGAGACATGTTTCTCGACCCCTAGGGTGGGAGCCTACGCTCCCTGAGCCCAGAAACAAAGCCTTTCCTGGGCGGAGGTGTTCACACCTCCCCCAGGCCAGGAAGAGCCATCTGTGGCAGGGGAGCTTCAAGGCCTGGCAGCCTTTGTAATGCGACCCCCAGCCTCTCCTGCTATCAGGAGCAGGCTCCCTTCCTGTCTCCCTCCCTATCGGCGGGAAGACGGGCGGGAAAAACTAGCCAGCCCAGGAGGTGTGCCCACCTCTGCCAACTCCACCCCTCAGGTGGGGGAGGCGAGGTGAAGCCCACTCTCCAGTGCTCGCCATCTTGCAGATGGCAGGCACTCCCCAATCAGGACTAGGGATTGTGATGACGCCTGCAGCCTCAATGCAGAGGACCCCCCCCTACCGCGACCAGAGCGGGTAAGAAAATCTGACGTCCCAAGGCACCTCTGCACCCGACGCCCCACGGCCTTGTGTGCCCAACCCAGCGGTGCCTAACCAACCCTCAACATCCCAACTTACCCCTCGATGTGTTGGTCACTCCTGGAAGATCCTCGTCCCTGAGCCTGCAGTGTTTCTTTGTCCCGGAGAATCTCCATTGAAATCAACAGGGCACCCTGTAGGAAAGTGGGTTTCTGTTGCAGTAACCCCCCCACTTTTTGCCTGATAACTGATGCACTTTTCCTTGGTGTGCCCTGGATCCCTGCCAATCAGGTACCCAGGGCCTGTGTTCCTTCCCTAAAAACTGTACTCAGCCTAAACCCAATTGGCATCTCTGGCCACAGGTAAGCCCCTGGTAAATGGTACCCTAGGTACCCAGGGCACTGTGACCAGAGAAGACCCCTAAGGGCTGCAGCACTTATTGTGCCACCCTTAGAGGCCCTGTACCCTGACACACACACACTGCCCTTGCAGGCTGAGTGTCTTGGTGCAGAACAAAACAGAGAGTCGACATGGCACACATCCCTGTGTGCCATGCCCCTAAACACACTGCCCTGGCATACCTCAGTCACCCCTCTAGCTGGGTGCCCTATGCCAGTGGTGAGGGCACAGGTGCATGAGCCCTGTGCCCCTACAGTACCCAGGCCCATTCCTGGGCACTGTAAGTGCAGGGCTGCCATTCCGAGTATATGGTGCTGGGAGGTCGTCAGCACGTACTCCACAGCACCATGATGGCTGCACTGAAGACTGAGAAGTTTGGTATCAAACTCCTCAGCACAGTAAACCCACACTGATGCCAGTGTGGGATTTACTGTAAAATGCACGTCAGAGGGCAACTTAGAGTTACCCCTGAACCTAACCTACAATCCACGTCTTGTCTGAGGGGCTGCCTAGGCTGCCACACAGCAGACATGTTGCTGGACCCCTGGGTAGAGAGCCATCCGCTCTCCCGGGCCTGCAACAATGCACGTCCTGGGTGAGGTGCTAGGCCCCCTCCCCAGGATGGGCAGGGAGAGCTTCAAAGGCATTCCGCCTTTGTGAGCTTCCCAGACCACTTGCTGTACTCAGCAACTGGTCCCCACCGGTTCCTCCCCCATCCTGGTGGGAAGACTGGAGGAAACACCAAGGGAGGAAAGGGGTGTGCCACCCTCTGCCAACCCCACCCCTCAGGTGGGGAGGCGAGGTGAAGCACATCTCCGGGCTCTCGCCATCTTGAAGATGGGGAGCCCTGCCCAATCAGGACTAGGCTCCTGCCCCCTCCCACAGGAGAGTGGCAGGATAGGGGTGTACCCACCCCAGGGCAGGGACCCATTGGTCCCTGCCCTTTACCTACCTGTAACGCCCCTAAATCTAGTATTTAGGGGCACCCTGACTTCTTCCTTCCTTAGATTCCCGCAACCTAAGAAGAAAAAGGACGAAGAAGACGCCCAGCAGAGGAGACTGCAGAGAACAACTGACTTGGCCCCAGCCCTACCGGCCCGTCTGCAGTTTCCAGAGATCCTGCGCCAAAAATAGTCTTGTCCTGCAGCCAGCGACCTCCAGAACCCCAGGGAGGACTGACTGCCTTCAACAAAGACCGGATCTCCTGTGAACAGCAGCTCTGTTCAAAAGAAACACCAAACAAAGACTCCGAGCCTGCTGAGGAGAAAGAAACCCGACGCCTGGAACCACCACTGCACCCGTCGCCTACAGCCCGAGTTCAAGTGGCCCACCGGTCCCAGCGAGGTCCCCCAGCTCTCCAGAGTCCGAGTCCACCGTGGGTTGACCCCTCCAGGACTCCCGGCGTCGCCTGCAGCCTCTGCACGGAGAACCCCCAACCGCGAGTGGCCCGGTAAGGTGAAATCCGACCTCAAAAGACACCCCTGCATCCAGACGCCCTGCGCCCTGGAGAAAGGAACCCGAGGTGCACCTACGTCCCCGAGCCCTCCAACTTACCTGCCCAGCTGTTGGTTCCTCCTGGAAGTCTTCCTGGACCGAGCCTGCAGCTGAAAACCAAAACCGAAAATTTCCATTGAAATCAACAGGGCACCCGACCTCAAAACAGCACTCTGCACCCGGCCGCCCTAGTGCCGCTGAGGGTGCCTCTTTGGTGCTAACTTGGTCCCCAACGTGCCCTGAGCTTAACCCTAGGAGCTTTGCTCCCACAACCCCGTGGCCTGCTTGCCAGCCGCCACCAACCGGAGTCCCCTATCCTCCATAGGATAACATTGGGCCTCAACACTCTGCACCCGGCCGCCCTAGTGCCGCTGAGGGTGCAACAACAGTGCATCACTGACCCTGGGAGACCCCTGAGTCTAACCCCAGAACCCTAACTCAAAAGACCGATTACTTACCTCGAGACCGATAACTCATTTTTCCTCATAGGATAACATGGACACTTTTTCTTCCAAAAGTTTCTAAGTGTCGACTTTTGAAAACAAGAATATTCTTTAAAAATCGTACAGACTACCAAAACGTAATTACTTACCTGTTTTAAGTAAATGTCCCAGGGCTGAACCTAGGAGTCCAGCACTGGATTACAAAAGTAACGTTAAAAGTAACTTACCGGCGAATTGAATTTTCTTACATAGGGATCCATTGACTGGTTTTCTGTGAAATTTCTTCTAAGTGTCCACTTTTGAAATACCAAAATATTGCTTAAAAATCACAACAGTAGCGAATTCCGAATTACTCACCTACTATCAGGAGAGACCTCAGTACTGCATCTTTTAGTCCAGTACCGACCATGAAAAGTAATTTTTACCGTACTTACCAGTAACTGGAAATTCCTCTCATAGGATATCATTGCCTGCTTTTTGTTGAAAAAGTTTCTAAGTGTCGATTTCTGAATCATACAAATATTCTTTAAAAATCGTACAAACTACAAAAACGTAATTACTTACCTGTTTTAAGTAAATGTCCCAGTGCTGAACCTAGGAGTCCAGCACTGGATTACAAAAGTAACGTAAACATACTTTGCTTGCAAACTGTATTTCCTTCCCTAGGATAACATTGGTAATTTTACCCAGAAAAGTTTCTAAGTGTCAACTTTTGAAATACAGTAATATTCCTCAAAAATCACTACCATAACCAAAACGCTTTTTCTCACCTGTTTACAGGAAGTGTCCCGGGACTGAATCCAAGATCCAGTCCGTGGTTAAAAAAGTAATCCAAAAAGTAATCTATTGCATTTAACCAGAAATTTCCATTGAGCTCAATGTATAATTGTGTTTAAAATTGTGTTGCATATTGCAACAACTGTAACTATTGCATTCAAAAGTCTATTGCCAATTGAACAGTAGTTAACTAAAGCATCTCATTCTGAGAAAGTATATTTTGACACCCATTGTTGGTTCTAAAATAAAACAACTATATTTTTATATACAAACCATTGGCCTAGAGTTCAGTTCTTGAGTGTGTGGCTTCATTTGCTGACTGAGTGTGTACAACAAATGCTTTACACTGTCCTCTGATACTGCCTTACTGCTCGACCAAGCTACCACTTTAGAGAGTAAGGTTATATCTAACTTTAGCCTCTGCCAAACCTCTGGGGACTGTGGACTCTGTGCACACTGAACCTTACTTTGGTGCAGTATATACAGAGCCACTTTCTTACACACCCGACCTCAAAACAGCACCCTGCACCCGGCCGCCCTAGTGCCGCTGAGGGTGCCCCTTTTGTGCTAACTTGGTCCCCAACTCGCCCTGAGCTTAACCCTTGGAGCTTTGCTCCCACAACCCCGTGGCCTGCTTGCCAGCAGCCACCAACCGGAGTCCCCCTATCCTCCATAGGATAACATTGGGCCTCAACACTCTGCACCCGGCCGCCCTAGTGCCGCTGAGGGTGCAACAACAGTGCATCACTGACCCTGGGAGACCCCTGAGTCTAACCCCAGAACCCTAACTCAAAAGACCGATTACTTACCTCGAAACCGATAACCTGTTTTTCCTCATAGAATAACCTTGACACTTTTTCTCCCAAAAAGTTTCTAAGTATCGACTTTTGAAAACTAAGAATATTCCTTAAAAATCACACAAATAACCAAAACGCATTTTCTCAACTGTTTTCAGGAAATGTCCCAGTGCTGAATCTAGGCATCCAGCACTGAGTAAGAAAAAGTATCGATAACCTAACTTACCTGCTAAGTGAATTTCCTCCCATAGGATATCATTGGTGATTCTAATTGAAAAAGTTTCCAAGTGTCAACTTTTGAAATACAAGAATATTCTTTAAAAATCGTACAACCAACAAACGCATTTACTCAACTGTTTTCAGGAAATGCCCCGGTGCTGAATCTAGGATCCAGCACTGTTAGTAAAAGTAATCCGAAAAGTAATCTAATTGCATTTTACTGAAAAAGCCTATTGATTCCTATGTACTGAGTCTACTAAGTTTGTGCATTGCATTGCAACCCCTGTAATTGGTACAAAATCCTACTGTATTTTGAAAGTATTCAACAACAGCATTTCATATCTGAAAAGTAATTTAATGCTTACCTGTGCCAAGCTTGCTTGGTTCTAAAAATAAACAGTATATTTTTTTATACAAAAACAATTGGCCTAGAGTTCAGTTCTTGAGTGTGTGAATTCATTTGCTGACCGAGTGTGTACATCAAATGCTTAACACTGTCCTCTGATACTGCCTTACTGCTCGACCAAGCTACCACTTTAGAGAGTAAGGTTCTATCTAACTTTAACCTCTGGAGACCCTTGGACTCTATACACACTGTACCTCACTTTGGTGCAGTATATATAGAGCCAGTTTCTTACAGGGACCAATGGGTTTCCGTTCCCTGGGGTGTCTACACCCCCTCTTATGCCACCCTCCAGCTGCAGAAGGTGGCATATGCCTCGTCCTGATTGGAGGAGTCCACTCATCTTCAAGATGGAGGGGACTGAGATGTGTGCTTCCCTTCGCTTCCCCCACCTAAGGGGTGGGGTTCGCAAAGGTGGGCACACCTCCCTTCCTTTCTAGGTTTTCCCGCCGATTCTCCTTCCCAAAGTGGGAGTCCGAACCAGTGGGAGCCAGCTGCTGATAGCAGCAGAGGCTGGGGGTAGGTAACAAAGGCGGCATCCCCTTCCCCTTCGTTGACCCCGCCCATCCTGGGGGAGGAGGCATGACACCTCTGCCCAGAATGTGCCCAGGAGGGCAGAGGGCTCTCTACCCAGGGGTCCAGAAACCTGTCTGGTCGTGGCAGATGGCGGGCAGCCATTTAGTAACCACACCAGGGCTGGTCGCTTTTCAGGGGGCATTTCTAAGATGCCCTCTGAGTGCATTTTATATTAAATCCAGCCCTGGCATCATTGTGGGTTTAGTGTGCTGAGAAGTCTGGTACCAACTTCTCAGTCTCCAGTAAAGCCATCATGGAGCTGTGAAGTTCGTGCTGACAAACTCCCAGCCCATCTACTCAAAATGGCTTCATTGCAGTTACTATGTCTTTGAAGGGCACATACACTGTAGGGGCATATTGCTTTTGCAGCTATGCCCTCACCTGTGTTGTTGTGCCCCCTGCCTTTAGGGCTGTAAGGCCTGCTAGAGGGGTGACTTACCCATGCCACAGACACTGTCTCAGTGGTCTTTGGTGGCCCCTCCAGTGCTGATCTTAACCCCCAGGGCCTGTGTCCCTGCACCGCAGGTACTTACCTGTAAACTGTGCCTCTTCGAGCTGCCCTCAGCCTCCATTGCATAACATTGGACCCAGTGACCCCTGCACCCGGCTTGCCCAAGTGCCGCTGGTGGTGCAATACCTACCTTGGTCAGACCCTGGCCCAGTGTTGACCCAAACCCCCGGAGACTGAACTTGAAAACGGCTTACTTACCTGTAAGTTTTTTCCAATTGGATTGCATTGACCTCTGTAGGAAAGTGGGTTTCTGTTGCAGTAACCCCCCCCACTTTTTGCCAGACTACTGATGCATTTTTTCTTGGTGTGCCCTGGGTCCCTGCCAATCAGGTTCCCTGCCAATCAGGTTCCCAGTGTAAGAAAGTGGCTCTGTATATACTGCACCAAAGTAAGGTTCAGTGTGCACAGAGTCCACAGTCCCCAGAGGTTTGGCAGAGGCTAAAGTTAGATATAACCTTACTCTCTAAAGTGGTAGCTTGGTCGAGCAGTAAGGCAGTATCAGAGGACAGTGTAAAGCATTTGTTGTACACACTCAGTCAGCAAATGAAGCCACACACTCAAGAACTGAACTCTAGGCCAATGGTTTGTATATAAAAATATAGTTGTTTTATTTTAGAACCAACAATAGGTGTCAAAATATACTTTCTCAGAATGAGATGCTTTAGTTAACTACTGTTCAATTGGCAATAGACTTTTGAATGCAATAGTTACAGTTGTTGCAATATGCAACACAATTTTAAACACAATTATACATTGAGCTCAATGGAAATTTCTGGTTAAATGCAATAGATTACTTTTTGGATTACTTTTCTAACCACAGGACTGGATCTTGGATTCAGTCCCGGGACACTTCCTGTAAACAGGTGAGAAAAAGCGTTTTGGTTATTGTAGTGATTTTTGAGGAATATTACTGTATTTCAAAAGTTGACACTTAGAAACTTTTCTGGGTAAAATTACCAATGTTATCCTATGAAAGGAAATACAGTGTGCAAGCAAAGTATGTTTACGTTACTTTTGTAATCCAGTGCTGGACTCCTAGGTTCAGCACTGGGACATTTACTTAAAACAGGTAAGTAATTACGTTTTTGTAGTTTGTACGATTTTTAAAGAATATTTGTAAGATTCAGAAATCGACACTTAGAAACTTTTTCAACAAAAAGCAGGCAATGATATCCTATGAGAGGAATTTCCAGTTACTGGTAAGTACGGTAAAAATTACTTTTCATGGTCGGTACTGGACTAAAAGATGCAGTACTGAGGTCTCTCCTGATAGTAGGTGAGTAATTCGGAATTCGTTACTGTTGTGATTTTTAAGCAATATTTTGGTATTTCAAAAGTGGACACTTAGAAGAAATTTCACAGAAAACCAGTCAATGGATCCCTATGTAAGAAAATTCAATTCGCCGGTAAGTTACTTTTAACGTTACTTTTGTAATCCAGTGCTGGACTCCTAGGTTCAGCCCTGGGACATTTACTTAAAACAGGTAAGTAATTACGTTTTGGTAGTCTGTACGATTTTTAAAGAATATTCTTGTATTTCAAAAGTTGACACTTAGAAACTTTTTCACAAAGAACCACCAATGTTATCCTATGGAAGGAACTTCAATTCACAGGTAAGTTACTTTTTAATTACTTTTGTTACTCAGTGCTGGACACCTAGGTTCGGCACTGGGACCTTTCCTGCAAACAGTTGAGAAAATTCGGTTAGGTGATTTGTGCGATTTTTAAGGAATATTCTTAGTTTTCAAAAGTCGACACTTAGAAACTTTTGGAAGAAAAAGTGTCCATGTTATCCTATGAGGAAAAATGAGTTATCGGTTTTGAGGTAAGTAATCGGTCTTTTGAGTTAGGGTTCTGGGGTTAGACTCGGGGGTCTCCCAGGGTCAGTGATGCACTGTTGTTGCACCCTCAGCGGCACTAGGGCGGCCGGGTGCAGAGTGTTGAGGCCCAATGTTATCCTATGGAGGATAGGGGACTCCGGTTGGTGGCGGCTGGCAAGCAGGCCACGGGGTTGTGGGAGCAAAGCTCCTAGGGTTAAGCTCAGGGCACGTTGGGGACCAAGTTAGCACCAAAGAGGCACCCTCAGCGGCACTAGGGCGGCCGGGTGCAGAGTGCTGTTTTGAGGTCGGGTGCCCTGTTGATTTCAATGGAAATTTTCGGTTTTGGTTTTCAGCTGCAGGCTCGGTCCAGGAAGACTTCCAGGAGGAACCAACAGCTGGGCAGGTAAGTTGGAGGGCTCGGGGACGTAGGTGCACCTCAGGTTCTTTTCTCCAGGGCGCAGGGCGGCTGGATGCAGGGGTGTCTTTTGAGGTCGGATTTCACCTTACCGGGCCACTCGCGGTTGGGGGGGTTCTCCGTGCAGAGGCTGCAGGCGACGTCAGGGAGTCCTGGAGGGGTCAACCCACGGTGGACTCGGACTCTGGAGAGCTGGGGGACCTCGCAGGGACCGGTGGGCCACTTGAACTCGGGCTGTAGGCGACGGGTGCAGTGGTGGTTCCAGGCGTCGGGTTTCTTTCTCCTCCGCAGGCTCGGCGTCTTTGTTTGGTGTTTCTTTTGAACAGAGCTGCTGTTCACAGGAGATCCGGTCTTTGTTGAAGGCAGTCAGTCCTCCCTGGGGTTCTGGAGGTCGCTGGCTGCAGGACAAGACTATTTTTGGCGCAGGATCTCTGGAAACTGCAGACGGGCCGGTAGGGCTGGGGCCAAGTCAGTGTTCTCTGCAGTCTCCTCTGCTGGGCGTCTTCTTTCGTCCTTTTTCTTCTTAGGTTGCGGGAATCTGAGGAAGGGAAGGTTCAGGGTGCCCCTAAATGCTAGATTTAGGGGCGTTACAGGTAGGTAAGGGCAGGGACCAATGGGTCCCTGCCCTGAGGTGAGTACACTCCTATCCTGCCACTCTCCTGTGGGAGGGGGCAGGAGCCTAGTCCTGATTGGGCAGGGCTCCCCATCTTCAAGATGGCGAGAGCCCGGAGATGTGCTTCACCTCGCCTCCCCCACCTGAGGGGTGGGGTTGGCAGAGGCTGGCACACCCCTTTCCTCCCTTGTTGTTTCCCGCCAGTCTTCCCGCCAGGATGGGGAAGAACCGGTGGGGGCCAGTTGCTGAGTACAGCAAGTGGTCTGGGGAAGCTCAGAAAGGCGGAATGCCTTTGAAGCTTCCCCTGCCCATCCTGGGGGAGGAGGCCTAGCACCTCGCCCAGGACGTGCATTGTTGCAGGCCCGGGAGAGCGGGTGGCTCTCTACCCAGGGGTCCAGCAACATGTCTGCTGTGTGGCAGCCTAGGCAGCCCCTCAGACAAGACGTAGATTGTAGGTTAGGTTCAGGGGCAACTCTAAGTTGCCCTCTGTCGTGCATTTACAGTAAATCCCACACTGGCATCAGTGTGGGTTTACTATGCTGAGGAGTTTGATACCAAACTTCTCAGTCTTCAGTGCAGCCATCATGGTGCTGTGGAGTTCGTGCTGACGACCTCCCAGCACCATATACTCGGAATGGCAGCACTGCACTTACAGTGCCCAGGAATGGACCTGGGTACTGTAGGGGCACAGGGCTCATGCACCTGTACCTTCACCACTGGCATAGGGCACCCAGCTAGAGGGGTGACTGAGGTATGCCAGGGCAGTGTGTTTGTGGGCATGGCACACAGGGATGTGTGCCATGTCGACTCTGTTTTGTTCTGCACCAAGACACTCAGCCTGCAAGGGCAGTGTGTGTGTGTCAGGATACAGGGCCTCTAAGGGTGGCACAATAAGTGCTGCAGCCCTTAGGGGTCTTCTCTGGTCACAGTGCCCTGGGTACCTAGGGTACCATTTACCAGGGGCTTACCTGTGGCCAGAGATGCCAATGGGGTTTAGGCTTAGTACAGTTTTTAGGGAAGGAACACAGGCCCTGGGTACCTGATTGGCAGGGATCCAGGGCACACCAAGGAAAAGTGCATCAGTTATCAGGCAAAAAGTGGGGGGGGGTTACTGCAACAGAAACCCACTTTCCTACACCCAGGGCCTGTGTTCTTTCCCCAAAACTAACCCAATTGGCATCTCTGGCCACAGGTCAGCCCCTGGTAAATGGTACCACAGGTACCCAGGGCACTGTGACCAGAGAAGGCCTTTAAGGGCTGCGGCACTTATTGTGCCACCCTTAGAGGTCCTGTACCCTTACTCACACACTGCCTTTGCAGGCTGCGTGTTTTGGTGCAGAACAAAGTGAAGAGTCAACATGGCACACCTCTCTGTGCCATGTGTGAGAAAGTGCCATCTTTCTTGCATGGTATGCCCCCACTTTTTGCTGAATTGCTGATGTACTTTGACTGAGTGTGCCCTGGGCTCCTGCCAATCAGGTGCCCAGGGCCTGTGTTCCTTCCCTAAAACTGCATTGTAGCCTAAACCCAATTGGCATCTCTGGCCACATGTCAGCCCCTGGTAAATGGTACCCTAGATACCCAGGGCACTGTGACCAGAGAAGGCCTCCAAGGGCTGCAGCACTTATTGTGCCACCCTTAGAGGCCCTGTACCCTGACACACACACACTGCCTTTGCAGGCTGAGTGTCTTGGTGCAGAACAAAACAGTCGACATGGCACACATCCCTGTGTGCCATGCCCACAAACACACTGCCCTGGCATACCTCAGTCACCCCTCTAGCTGGGTGCACTATGCCAGTGGTGAGGGTACAGGTGCATGAGCCCTGTAGCCCTACAGTACCCAGGTCCATTCCTGGGCACTAAGTGCAGTGCTGCCATTAAGAGTATATGGTGCTGGGAGGTCGTCATCACGAACTCCACAGCACCATGATGGCTACACTGAAGACTGAGAGGTTTGTTATCAAACTTCTCAGCACATTAAACCCACACTGATGCCAGTGTGGGATTTAATGTCAGATGCACGACAGAGGGCAACTTAGAGTTGCCCGCTGAACCTAACCTACAATCCACGTCCTGTCTGAGAGGCTGCCTAGGCTGCCACCCAGCAGACACGTTGCTGGACCCCTGGGTAGAGAGCCATCCGCTCTCCCGGGCCTGCAACAACGCACGTCTTGGGCGAGGTGCTAGGTCACCTCCCCCAGGATGGGCAGGGGGAAGCTTCAAAGGCATGCCGCCTTTGTGAGCCTCCCCAGACCACTTGCTGTACTCAGCAACTGGTCCCCACTGGTTCTAGCCCCCACTCTGGCGGGAAGACTGGCGGGAAACCCCAAGGGAGGAGAGTGGGTGTGCCAGCCTATGCCAACCCCACCCCTCAGGTGGGGGAGGCGAGGTGAAGCACATCTCCTGGCTCTCGCCATCTTGAAGATGGGGAGCCCTGCCCAATCAGGACTAGGCTCCTGCCCCCCTCCCACTGGAGAGTGGCAGGATAGGGGGTGTACCCACCCCAGGGAAGGGACCCATTGGTCCCTGCCCTTTACCTGCCTGTAACGCCCCTAAATCTAGTATTTAGGGGTACCCTGAACCTTCCTTCCTCAGATCCCGAATTCGAAACAAGCAAGAAGAACAAGAAGAAAGAAGACCTGCCGTGCAGCTGCTCACAAGAGGACGACACCAACTGACTTGGCCCCAGCCCTACAGGCCTGTCGACCCTCGAACCTGCTCCTGCTAAACCCCGGCGTCTCCAGTGGTCAGCAACCTCGAAAACCCCGGAGGACCTGACTGCCTTGTGACTCTAAAAGAACTGGGACTCCCACGAGCAGTGGTCCTGCTCAAAGCAAGTAACCCCTGGTGCCAGCCAGGAACCGCGAATCCTGCACCCGCCGAGCCCGGCCTGTGCCTGAGTGGACAAAGACCACGAGGACGTCCCCCCGGCGACTGCGACCCAGAATCCAGCACCCAAGGACCCTCCTCGACGCTCCTGACGACGCCTGCAGCCTCAGAACCAGGGACCCCTCCAACCGCGACCAGCAGAGGGTAAGATTTCCCGACGCGAAAAGACACCCCTGCACCCGGCGCCCTGCGGCCCCTGTGCCCAACTCCGGGTGCCTACCTATCCTCCAACTACCCAACTTACCTCTCGAAGTGGTGGTCGCACCTGAAGAATCTCCGTCCCGAGCTTGCAGCCTTTGTTCAACTTCCAGCTTCTCCATTGAAATACATTGAGCGCCCGACGGCTCAAAAGCACCCTGCACCCAGCCGCCCGAGTGCCCCTGGGAGTGCAACGCCTATCCTATTTTTCTTCCCCACTTGCCCTGGGTAAGTGACCAGCAGCCCAGCTCCCACAGCCGCGTGGCTTGCCTGCCAGCAGCCACCAACCAAGGGCCCCCTGCCCGCCATAGGCTAACATTGGGCCTAACTCACTCTGCACCCGGCCGCCCCTGTGCCGCTGAGGGTGTACCAACTGTACCTACCTGACCCTGGGAGACCCCTGAGTCTATGCCCAGAACCTTAACTCTGCCAGTCGAGTACTTACCTGAAAACCGATAACCTACATTTTCTCCATAGGGTAACATTGAGTGGTTTACACTGAAATTTCTTCTGTGTCGAGTTTTGAAACTTTAAAATAATCACTAAAAATCGTCCGATCAACGAAAACGAACTTACTCACCTGTTATCAGTAGAGATCCCAGTGCTGGATCTTGGTGCCCAGCACTGACCCTGAAAAGCAATTACAACTGTACTTACCGATAACTTGATTTTCCTCCATAGGATAACATTGCCTGGTTTTCTCCAGAAATTCTTCTGTGTCGATTTTTGAAACAAACAAATATTCCTTAAAAATCGCCTGTGTAACAAAAACGATTTCTTCCAACTGTTTACTGGAATTGCACCAGGGCTGAATCCAGGATCAAGCCCTGAGTAAGAAAATCATACGTAAAGTAATTGATATGGCATTTACTTAAAATTCTCCATTGAGCTCAATGTTATAATTGTGTTTGAATTGTGTTGCCTATTGCAACAACTGTAGCTATTGCATTTAAGTCTATTGTGTACTGAAAGTATATAACTAAAGCATCTCATTCTGAGTAAGTACTTTTATACCTACCTGTGGTTCTAAAATAAAGCAACAATATATTTTTATATACAAAACAATTGGCCTAGAGTTCAGTTCTTGAGTGTGAGACCATTTGCTGAGTGTGTGTGTACAACAAATGCTTTACACTGTCCTCTGATACTGCCTTACTGCTCGACCAAGCTACCACTTTAGAGAGTAAGGTTATATCTAACTTTAGCCTCTGTCAACCCTCTGGGGACTGTGGACTCTGTACACCCTGAACCTTACTTTGGTTCAGTATATACAGAGCCACTTTCTTACAGCCACCCAAAGGCCCCCCTGATACCACTGCCTGTGGTGGGGGTTCCCTTTGAAAGGGTAGGTGTGGACATAGTGGGTCCACTTGAACCTCCCACAGCCTCGGGGAACAAATTCATTCTGGTGGTAGTGGATCATGCCACTAGGTACCCTGAAGCAATTCCACTTAGGACTACTACAGCTCCTGCAGTGGCCAAGGCCCTCATTGGTGTCTTCACCAGGGTAGGGTTTCCTAAGGAGGTGGTTTCAGACAGAGGTTCTAACTTCATGTCTGCTTACCTGAAACACATGTGGAAAGAGTGTGGATTGCAGTACAAGTTTACTACACCCTATCACCCACAGACCAATGGCCTTGTTGAGAGATTTAACAAGACATTGAAAGGCATGATTATGGGGCTCGCTGAGAAACTCAAAAGGAGATGGGATGTCCTCTTACCATGTCTGCTTTTCGCTTACAGAGAAGTGCCACAGAAGGGAGTAGGTTTTTCCCCCTTTCAACTTCTGTTTGGCCATCCTGTGAGGGGACCAGTCTGTCTTGTAAGAGAGGGTTGGGAGAAGCCTCTCCATGAACCCAAACAAGATATTGTGGACTATGTGCTTGGCCTAAGGTCCAGAATGGCTGAGTACATGGAAAAGGCATCCAAGAATCTTGAGGCCAGCCAGGAGCTTCAGAAGCACTGGTATGACCAAAAAGCTGCACTGGTTGAATTTCAACCTGGGCAACAGGTGTGGGTTTTGGAGCCAGTGGCACCAAGGGCACTCCAGGACAGATGGAGTGGCCCTTACCCTATCCTGGAGAAAAAGAGTGAGGTCACCTACTTAGTTGACCTGGGCACAAGCAGGACACCCAAAAGGGTTATCCATGTGAACCGCCTAAAGCTCTACAATGACAGGGCTGACATCACCTTACTGATGGTGACTGATGAGGAGCAGGAAGCAGAGAGTGAACCTCTCCCTGACCTCCTCTCATACAGTCCAAAAGATGTGTCAGTAGATAGAGTGGTCTTTTCAGACCCCCTCTCTGCCCAACAGCAGGCTGACTGCAAGCAAGTCTTGCAGCAGTATGCTAAGCTCTTTTCCTTGTCCCCTGGTCTGACAAACTGGTGTACCCATGATGTGGACACTAGTGACAGTGCACCTGTCAAAAACAAGATCTATCGACAGTCAGATCAAGTCAAGGAAAGCATCAGAGCTGTAGTCAGCAAGATGCTGGAGTTAGGGGTTATTGAACCCTCTGAGAGCCCCTGGGCTAGCCCAGTGGTTCTGGTCCCCAAACCTCACCCACAGGATGGAAAGAGAGAGATGAGGTTTTGTGTGGATTACAGAGGGCTCAACTCTGTCACCAAGACAGATGCTCACCCTATCCCAAGAGCAGATGAGTTGATAGACAAGTTGGGTGCAGCCAAATTCTTAAGTACCTTTGACTTAACTGCAGGGTACTGGCAGATTGGCATGGCACCAGGAGCAAAGAGAAAATAGCATTCTCCACACCTGATGGGCACTATCAGTTCACTGTTATGCCCTTTGGTTTAAAGAATGCCCCTGCCACCTTCCAGAGGTTGGTGAATCAAGTCCTTGCTGGGTTGTAGTCCTTTAGTGCAGCTTATCTTGATGATATTGCTATCTTTAGCTCCACCTGGCAGGATCACCTGATCCACCTTGGGAAGGTTTTAAAAGCCCTGCAAACTGCAGGTCTAACTATCAAGGTATCCAAATGCCAGATAGGTCAGGGCACTGTGGTGTACTTGGGCCACCTTGTTGGTGGATGCCAGGTACAGCCCTTACAGCCCAAGATCCAGCCCATCCTGGACTGGGCAGCTCCAACAACCCAGACCCAAGTCAGGGCATTCATTGGCTTGACTGGGTACTACAGGAGGTTTGTGAAGGGATATGGATCCATTGTGACTCCCCTCACAGAACTCACCTCCAAGAAGATGCCAAAGAAAGTAAACTGGACAGTCTGTTGCCAAAAGGCTTTTGACACCCTGAAAGAAGCAATGTGCTCAGCACCAATTCTGAAGGCTCCAAATTATGCCAAGCAGTTCATAGTGCAGACTGATGCCTCTGAGCTAGGGATAGGAGCAGTCCTATCCCAGACCAATGATGAAGGAAATTTTTTGGTATGTTCCCACCCGTTGCCTCAGGTCTTCTTCTGCCAACTGGGTGAAAGTGCCTAGGGTCAGAAGAGCTAAACTGGGGGGGCAAGCTTTCAGCGTTGCTGCTGCAAGGCTCTGGAATAGCCTACCCACGGAGCTGCGACAGATGACGGATTTTATGCCGTTCAGAAAGAAATTGAAGACTTGGCTCTTTCCCAGAGTATGATGCCTCCTGCTCTTTGTCACAGGCTTTCTTCCGTCTCTCAGCGCCAGGATACCCGGCGGGTTACAGTGCGCTCTATAAATAGCCCTTACATTACATTACATGAAGGCCAAGACCAACCTGTTGCTTTTATAAGCAGAAGGCTGCTCCCCAGGGAGCAGCGTTGGAGTGCCATTGAGAGGGAGGCCTTTGCTGTGGTTTGGTCCCTGAAGAAGTTGAGACCATACTTGTTTGGTACTCACTTCCTAGTTCAAACTGATCACAGACCTCTCAGATGGCTAATGCAAATGAAAGGGGAAAATCCTAAACTGTTGAGGTGGTCCATCTCCCTACAGGGAATGGACTTTGAAGTGGAACACAGACCTCGGACTGCCTATGCCAATGCAGATGGACTTTCCAGGTTCTTCCACTTAGACAATGAAGACTATCTAGGGAAAGGTTAGTCTCATCTTTCGTTTGGGGGAGGGGGGTTGTGTGAGAAAGTGCCCACTTTTTGCTGAATTGCTGATGTTCTTTGACTGAGTGTGCCCTGGGCTCCTGCCAATCAGGTGCCCAGGGCCTATGTTCCTTCCCTAAAACTGCATTGAAGCCTAAACCCAATTGGCATCTCTGGCCACATGTCAGCCCCTGGTAAATGGTACCACAGGTACCAGGGCACTGTGACCAGAGAAGGCCTCTAAGGGCTGCAGCACTTATTGTGCCACCCTTGGAGGTCCTGTACCCTGACACTCACACACTGCCTTTGCAGGCTGCATGTCTTGGTGCAGAACAAAGTGAAGAGTCGACATGGCACACATCCCTGTGTGCCATGCCCACAAACCACTGCCCTAGCATACATCAGTCACCCCTCTAGCTGGGTGCCCTATGCCCAGTGGTGAGGGTACAGGTGCATGAGCCCTGTACCCTACAGTGCCCAAGTCCATTCCTGGGCACTGTAAGTGCACTGCTGCCATTAAGAGTATGTGGTGCTGGGAGTTTGTCATTACGAACTCCACAGCACCATGATGGCTACACTGAAGACTGGGAAGTTTGGTATCAAACTTCTCAGCACATTAAACCCACACTGATGCCAGTGTGGGATTTAATGCCAAATGCACAAAAGAGGGCATCTTAGAGATGCCCCCTGAAACTCGACCAACTTCTAGTGACCTGACTGAGTGGCTGCTTAGGCTGCCACCACCAGACATGTTTCTGGACCCCTGGGTCGAGAGCCTGCTGCTCTCGGGGGCCTGAAACAATGCACATCCTGGGACGAGGTGCCAAGCCTCCTCCCCCAGGATGGGCAGGGTTCACGAAGGAGAAGCTTCAAAGGCATGCCGCCTTTGTGAGCCTCTCCAGACCATTTGCTGCTTTCAGCAACTGGTCCCCACTGGTTCTACCCCCACTTTGGGCGGGAGAACCGGCGGGAAAAACAAGTGAGGAAGGGAGGTGTGCCCACCTCTGCCAACTCCACCCCTCAGGTGGGGGAGGCGAGGTGAAGCACAACCTCGAGTCCCCGCCATCTTGAGGATGGGGGACCCAGCCAACCAGGGACAGGCTCCTGCCCCCTCCCACTGGAGAGTGGCAGAATAGGGGTGTACCCACCCCAGGGAAGGGGCCCATTGGTCCCTGCCCTTTACCTACCTGTAACGCCCCTAAATTTAGTAGTTGGGGGGCACCCTGAACCTTGTTTCCTCAGATCCAGCTTACCTACAAGAAGAAAAGGACGAAGAGCCGTGCAGAGCTAACAAGAGGACGACGCCCACTGACTTGGCCCCAGCCCTGTCTCCCCTCGAACCTGCTCCTGCGTAATCCTGGCGTGTCCAGCAGCCAGCAACCTTCCAAACCCCGGAGGACCTGACTGCCTTCACTTCCAAGACTGTTTCTCCCGTGAACACCGGACGTGTTTAAACTGTAGGTTCTGGCTCTGGCCGGATACCGCGAATCCAGCCCATTCTGCACCCACCGAACCCAGCCCAAGCTCGAGTGGAAAAACACCACGAGGAGGTCACCCCGGCGATCCTGACCTACCTCCAGCCGATGCCTGCAGCATAAATCCAGAAGGCCCCTCTAACCGCGACCATGAGCTGGTAAGAAGATCCGACCCCAAAAGGCACCCCTGCACCCGACGCCCCACGGCCTTGTGTGCCCAAACCAACGGTGCCTAACCAACCCTTAACTTCCCAACTTACCTCTCGAAGTGGTGGTCGCACCCAGAAGTCCTTCGTCTCCTTGCCTGCAGTGCTTTACCAAACGGGAGGCTCTCCATAGAAAACAACAGGGCATCCGACGCCGAAACAGCACTCTGCACCCGGCCGCCCCAGTGCCGCTGAGGGTGCACCTTTTGTGCTACTTCGTTTCCCCATTTGCCCTGACCTAAACCCTAGGAGCTTTGCTCCCATAACCCAGTGGCCTGCTTGCCAGCAGCCACCAACCGGAGACCCCCTATCCTCCATAGGATAACATTGGGCCTCAACACTCTGCACCCGGCCGCCCTAGTGCAGCTGAGGGTTTAACAACAGTGCATCACTGACCCTGGGGGAACCCTTGTTCTAACCCCAGAACCTTAACTCCCACAGTCGTTTACTTACCTGCAAACCGATAACCTGTTTTTCCTCCATAGGATAACATTGACAATTTGTCTTCCAAAAAACGACCAAGTGTGGAGTTTTGAAAACCAAAGATATTCTTTAAAAATCGTACAAATAACCAAAACATGTTTTATTACCTGTTTGCAGGAAATGTCCCAGTGCTGAATCTAGGCATCCAGCACTGAGTTAGAAAAAGTAACGTAAAAGTAACTTACCTGCAATTTGTTGAAACAGCCCATTCATTTCAATGTACTGTATTTGTAAGTGTTGCATACTACTGCTCCCCTGTAAATCAAACAAAGTACAATTTCTATCGCATTTTCAAACTGTTCTATATCGAGTAACTTATTACTGAAAAGTATTTAATGCTTACCTGTGCCAGGCTTGCTTGGTTCTAAAAATAAACAACAGTATATTTTTATACAAAAACAATTGGCCTAGAGTTCAGTTCTTGAGTGTGTGAATTCATTTGCTGACTGAGTGTGTACATCAAATGCTTATCACTGTCCTCTGATACTGCCTTACTGCTCGACCAAGCTACCACTATTAGAGAGTAAGGTTCTATCTAACTTTAACCTCTGCCAATCTCTGGAGTCACCTGGACCGTATACACACTATACCTCATTTTGGTATAGTATATTTAGAGCCAGTTTCGTACATAAGTCCCTTCTAAAAGGTTCTGCAGATACCAAGGGCACTGTGACTGTTGACTTACCTGTAAACAAACCAATTGCATCGAACTGCATTTCAATTGTATTTCAACTGCAATATACCTGCAAAGTATTATTTCACTTACCTGCACCAGGCTTGGCATGGTTCTAGAAATAAAATAACTAATATTTTTATACAAACAAATTGGTCTGTGTTCAGTCTTTGAGTGTGACATCATTTCTTGCCTGAGTGTGTACAATAAATTCTTAACGCTACCCTCTGATAAAGCCTTACTGCTTGCCCACACTACCACAAATACAGAGTAAGGTATTATCTACTTGTTCGAGGCATGTGAGCTGCAGAGCTCACACTATGCATTAGATCGCCATCTGGTGTTGGGCTCGGATGCTTGCACTTTGTTGTTGTCTTCGAAGAAGTCTTTTGTAGTCATGTGATAGGTGACTCCTCCTTTGGACAATAGTGCGCATGGGCATCGACTCCATCCTCAGATTGTTTTTTTACGCCAGCGGGTTCGGATGCAACTTTAGACACTCCGGTTCGAAACTTACTTCTACTGTTTTTTACAATACTTCAAAACTTCTACAACTTCTATCGATATCATCATCTCGACGCGTCTCTTCTTCGATCCCCTTTCCAGCTGTCGACGCGGTCCGCTGGGCCCATCGATGCCGTAAGGCCTACAGCTAATGGAAAGGACGCCCTTCCGGAAATGCCCCCAGTGTGGATCAAAGTTCCCCCACAGTGACCATCACGAGGTCTGTAACCTGTGCCTCTCGCCCGACCACAACAAGGCCACCTGCCCAGCTTGCGCCTCCTTCCGCTCGAAAAAGACCATTCGGGATCGTCTAGCTCAAAGACACGTTATGGCGCAACGGTCCGCTCCAGAACCTGTCGACATCTTCAACGAGGGCCCCGATGTCCCGGAGGAAGATTCCGAAGACCTAACCATCGTGTCGGAGGCAGAGGACTCAGACGGTTCCAGCACTCCTGGGCAACGAGTGAGTACTACTGCCCCTGCCCCAACCCCCCCATCAAAACAGAAGGCACCGGTCAAGACTGAAAACATGCTTTGGACGCCCCGCCTTCCGGCTCGGCACCGAAGAAAAGACTAAAGCCTTCCAGTTCCTCGGCACCGACTAAGCCGCATGTATCAGTTCCACCGGCACCTTCGGCGCCGAAGCCAAAGGAACACTCGGCTCCGAAATCCACCTCGGTCCCAAAACCCGCCTCCAAGCATGCGGATAAGTCGGCGTCGAAACCAAGGCTCCACGACACAGCCCCTAAGCCAAAGCTGTCGGAGCCCATTGCCAAGCCGAAGGACTCTTCCACGCCTTCCAAGGCCAAAGAGCACACAAAGCAACCATCACCGCGCTCGGAACCGAAAAAGTCGGCGCCGAAGCCAAATCTCCAGGAGGAGGAACTGTTTCAACCGGATCCTATCGATCCTAAACAACATAAACTTTACATTAACCCTAAAACTGGACATGTCACTACTGTGCCACGCCACGAGCCCGTCCCTGTCAAAAAGAAGGACTCTGCTACTTCCCTATGCCTCCTTCTTCCCCTGTCCTTCCACCTAACACCCCTCCTCTCTACATCCCTGTTACACCGCCTCAGCCTGTAACATCTCCACCACATGACTATCAGGACGACATGGGGGATGGTGGTGACCCTGATGACGCTTTCCCAGACGACCCACCACAGGACGATTGGGGGTACAATGATCCCATAGATCTTCCAGACCTCCCAAGCCCTCCACCATATCCCACAAAACCATCTCCCCCAGATGATAACATTGGTTTTGGGCAACTTATTCACAGGGCTGCTGTCTTTAATGGGGTACATATACACACCAACCCACCAGAGGAAGATTTCCTCTTAGATACCTTCGAACAGTCTCAACGAACTGTACAGACATTGCCCATGATTAAAGGAGTCATCAAACATGCTCCTGAGATATTTAAAGATCCTGTACGGGCCAGGATTCTTAACCCTAGGATCGACAAAAAATATAGACCTGCCCCTGATGACCCTGCCTACATCAAAGGCCAGCTCCCTCTTGACTCCTTAGTCGTCCCCAATGCTCGTAAACGGGCTAATTCTCAGACTTCAGGGGACGCTCCGCCCCTGATAAGGAGTCAAAATTGTTGGATGCCTCTGGCAAGCAGTGGCTGCGCAAGCCACCAATCACTGGCGCATAGCCAACACCCAGGCACTGCTGGCAAGATACGATAGGGCCCACTACGACCAGCTAGAAACCCTACTGCAACACCTACCTGACCAGTACAAGACGCAGGCAAATGATCTCATTCAGGAGGGCAAATTAATCTCCAATGCGTCCATTAAGTGTGCCCTTGATGCGGCTGACACCGCCGCTAGGTCTGTTAACACCAGCGTACTCATCAGAAGGCATGCCTGGTTACGCATTTCAGGCTTCAAGCCAGAGGTTCAAACCACCATTTTAAACCAGTGGGAGCATTGCAGTCTCCACAACAACGTGGCTCCTTTCGCCGCTCCTTCTACAGAGGAGGCTCTAGGAACACCAACACAGACAATTCCTCTTCTTACAGAAACACCACCCAAACATCTCCCAATAGGGGATACTTTAGAGGTGTTTACCGAGGCAACAACAGTAAGGGCAGAGGCCGAGGTAGCAACAACACCCGTACCTCCCCCACTCCTAAACAGTGACTTCCCTCCACTTCCCCCGACCATTCCACTCCTGTCGGGGACGACTAGCACAGTTCCTACCTGTCTGGAACTCCATTACAACAGACAGGTGGGTGAGACAAATTATCCAACATGGTTACTGCCTAGAACTTACAGCTGCCCCCCAAACATACCACCCAGGCAGCGTCCAATGTCCGCAGACCATCTCATGCTTTTAAAGCAAGAAGTTCTTTCCCTGCTTCAAAAGCACGCCATAGAGCCAGTCCCTCTAAAACACCAGGGCACAGGGGTTTACTCCCTGTATTTCCTAATCCCCAAAAGGATGGGACTCTAAGGCCTATTCTAGACCTCAGACCCCTCAATCAATATATACATTCGGATCATTTTCACATGATCCCTCTCCAACAAGTGCTTCCCTTACTACAACAAGAGGACTTCCTTGCCACACTAGACCTCAAGGACGCCTACTTCCACATTCCCATACATCCTGCTCACAGGAAGTATCTAAGGTTCGTACTCGATGGACAGCACTACCAGTTCAAAGTACTTCCATTCGGAGTCACCACTGCTCCAAGAGTGTTTACCAAATGCCTTGCAGTAGTAGCAGCGCACCTACGAAGACAGCAAATACACGTCTTCCCATACCTGGACGACTGGCTCATCAAAGCCAGATCATTCAACCAGTGCGTCCAACACACTCATCAAACTATACAAACACTACACAACTTGGGGTTCACAATCAACTACACCAAGTCGCACCTCCAACCATCCCATATACAGCAATATCTAGGAGCCACAATAAACACTTCCACAGCCCTAGCTTATCCCAGCCCAGCCAGGATAGCCAGTATACAAACCCTCATCACCAGATTTCAAATACAACACTCTCTCCCAGCCAGAGTATTCATGCAACTAATCAGCATGATGGCATCTTGCATTTTCATCGTCCCTCATGCAAAACTTCAAATGCGTCCCCTACAAGAGTGTCTAGCGCACCAATGGAACCAGGCTCACGGACAACTTACAGATCTGGTGTTGGTGGACAGCCGCACACATCGCTCTCTGCAGTGGTGGAACACAAAAATGTGTCCAAAGGGCGGCCGTTCCTAGAGCCTGTTCCACAAATAGTACTGACAACGGACGCATCACTCACAGGATGGGGTGCACACCTGTTACGTCATACAACACAAGGCAAGTGGACCACTCAACAAAAGCTGCTCCACATCAATCATCTGGAGTTACTAGCTATATTCCTAGCTCTCAAATCCTTCCAACTCCACGTACAAAACAAGGCTGCCCTGATCCGAACAGACAACATCACAGCCATGTACTACATACAAAAACAGGGGGGGACACTCTCCACAACTGTCCCAACTGGCACAGGACTTTTGGAGGTGGGCCATTCCACAGAACATATACCTTCTAGCAGAACACCTACCAGGAGTTCACAATCAGATTACCGATCTGTTAAGTCGACAGACACAACAAATTCACGAATGGGAACTACATCCACAAGTTCTTCTACCGTTTTTCCACATGTGGGGCCAGGCAGACATAGATCTGTTCGCCACACACCAAAACGCAAAATGCCCAACCTTCGTCGCCAGGTTTCCACACCCGCAGTCCAAGGGCAAAGCGATATGGATGAACTGGTCCGGCAGATTTGTGTACGCTTTTCCACCATTACCACTCCTTCCACTTGTGGTACGCAAGCTCCGACAACAGTCTCTAAAGATGATCCTAGTAGCTCCCACATGGGCACGCCAACCGTGGTTCACCACACTGCTAGAACTATCAGTAGTCCCATATCAAAAACTACACCTCTCCCCATAAATGCTAACGCAGAGCCATGGAGAGATAAGGCACCCAGATCCATCCCAACTGAACCTTGCGATCTGGCTCCTGAAGTCCTAGAATTCGGTTACCGTAACCTACCGGCAGACTGTATGAACGTTATTAAAGAGGCTAGATGCCCTACTACCAGAGCTTGCTATGCAGCAAAATGGAAAAGATTCGCTATTTACTGCACTAACAATAATATCCAGCCATTACAGGCCTCCACGCAAAACATCATTTGCTACTTACTACATTTGCAAAGATGTAATCTTGCATACTCATCCATACGTCTGCACCTCGCAGCCCTTGCTGCTTACCTACAGAACAGGCAACACTTATCACTCTTTAGAGTCCCAGCCATTAAAGCCTTTATGGAAGACCTTAAACGGATCATACCTCCCAGATTACCACCTTCCCCAGTGTGGAATCTTAACATAGTACTTACTAGGCTCATGGGACCACCATTTGAACCCCTGCATAAATGTGAACTTCAATTCCTTACATGGAAAGTCGCGTTCCTAATTGCAATCACCTCTCTCAGGAGAGTCAGTGAGATCCAGGCTTTAACTATACAAGAGCCCTTCTTACAAATACATCATAACAAAATAGTTCTCAGGACAAACCCAAAATTCCTTCCAAAAGTCATTTCGCCTTTCCACCTTAACCAATCTGTAGAACTACCCGTGTTTTTTCAAAACCCAGATTCTGTAGCAGAAAGAGCTCTCCACACCCTGGATGTCAAAAGAGCCCTAATGTATTACATTGACAGAACCAAATCATTTCGCAAAACAAAACAATTGTTTGTAGCTTTCTCTCCACCATAAGGGTAACCCCATCTCAAAAGCTGGCATTGCAAGGTGGATTGTTAAATGTATCCAAATATGCTACCAAAAAGCCAAACGCACATTATCAATTCCCCTAGAGCGCACTCAACACGCAAACTAGGGGCTTCCATGGCATTCTTAGGGAACATTCCCCTAGAAGACCTCTGTAAGGCAGCCACATGGTCTACAACACACACCTTCACTAAACACTATTGTGTTGATGTGCAAGCCAAGCACAAGCTTCTGTGGGCCAAGCTGTCCTTAGAACACTTTTACAAACTACTGCAACACATACAGGTGACCACCGCTAGTGGAGATACTGCTGTACAGTCTATGCATAGTGTGAGCTCTGCAGCTCACATGCCTCGAACGGAAAATTCTACTTACCAGTATGCATCTGTTCTTGGCATGTAGAGCTGCAGATCCTCACACGCCCACCCACCTCCCGGGACCTGTATGTGTTCCAGTCCTATCTTATTTAGATATACACACATGGACATCTTTTTCTACTAACTCCATCACTCCCCATTATGGCGAAAAATAATCTGAGGATGGAGTCGATGCCCATGCGCACTATTGTCCAAAGGAGGAGTCACCTATCACATGACTACAAAAGACTTCTTCGAAGACCACAACAAAGTGCAAGCATCCGAGCCCAACACCAGATGGCGATCTAATGCATAGTGTGAGGATCTGCAGCTCTACATGCCAAGAACAGATGCATACTGGTAAGTAGCATGTTCGAGGCATGTGAGCTGCAGAGCTCACACTGTGCATTAGATCGCCATCTGGTGTTGGGCTCGGATGCTTGCACTTTGTTGTTGTCTTCGAAGAAGTCTTTGTAGTCATGTGATAGGTGACTCCTCCTTTGGACAATAGTGCGCATGGGCATCGACTCCATCCTCAGATTGTTTTCTCCGCCATCGGGTTCGGATGCAATTTCGACACTCCGGTTCGAAACTTGTTTTTTTGCAGCGTTTTCCACTTTTCAACACCTGTTACCGACATCGACATCTCGACGTCCCTTCCTCGATCTCCTTTCCAGCCGTCCAACGCGGGCCGTTGGGCCCATCGAAGCCGTAAGGCCTACTGCCCATGGAAAGGACGCCATTCCGAAAATGCCCCCAATGTGGAGCAAAGTTTCCTCACAGTGACCACCACCAGGTCTGTAATCGGTGCCTCTCACCAGACCATAACGAGGCCACTTGTCCGGCCTGCGCCTCCTTCCGCTCCAAGAAGACAATCCGCGATCGTCGAGCCCGAAGGCACATCATGGCGCACAGGTCCGCTCCGGAACCCGTCAACATCTTCGATGAGGGTCCCGATGTTCCGGAAGAAGACTCCGAAGACCTCGCTATCATCTCCGAGGCAGAGGACTCCGACGGTTCCATCCCTCCAGGGCAGCGTGTGAGTACTACTGCCCCTGCCCCAACCCTCCCTGCAAAATCGAAGGCACCGGTCAGCACTTCGCCTACGGGCCCCAGTCGAGACCGTAAACGTGCTTCGGACGCCCGCCTCCGGGCTCGGCACCGAAGAAGAAAACAAAGCCTTCTAGTTCCTCGGCACCGACCAAACCACATGTGCCCGTTACACTGGCACCTTCGGCGCCGAAACACAAAGACCACCCGGCGCCGAAATCCAGTTCGGTCCCCAAATCCGCCGCCAAGCACGCCGATCCTCGGCACCGAAGCTACTCGACACACCCCTAAACTAAAGCCGGTCGAGCCTGTAGCTAAGTCGAAGGACGCCTCGACGCCTTCTAAAGCAAAGGAACATTTAAAGAAGCCATCACCACGTTCGGAACCGAAAAGTCGGCGCCGAAAACTAATATTCAAGGGGAGGAACTGTTTACACCGGATCCCATCGATCCTAATCAACACAAGTTTTATATCAATCCTAAAACAGGACACATTTCCTCTGTGCCACGTCACAAGCCTGTCCCTCCATAGAAGGACTCTTCCACTTCCCCTATGCCTCCTTCTTCCCCTATACCTCTCTCTAACACCCCTCCTCTCCACATCCCTATCACACCTCCTCAACCTGCGGATTCTCCCCCACATGAGTATGAGGACAACATGGGGTACGGGGATGACCCTCATAATTTATTTCTGGATCCAGATAATCCACCACAGGATGACTGGGGTTATAATGACCCCCCAGACCCTACAGACCTCCCCAGCCCTCCACCTTATCCCACAAAACCATCTCCACCAGATGATCACATAGGTTTTGGGCAACTCATACATAGATCAGCCGTTTTTCATGGGGTGCATATTCACACCGACCAACCAGAAGAAGATTTTCTTCTAGACACCTTTGAACGGTCTCAAAAAACTGTTCAAACTTTGCCCATGATCAAGGGTGTCATTAAACACGCACCTGAAATTTTTAACGACCCAGTCAGAGCCAGGATCCTTAATCCTAGAGTGGATAAAAATATAGACCTGCCCCCGATGACCCCACCTACATCAAAGGTCAGCTCCCCTTGACTCACTGGTCGTTTCTAATGCCAGAAAACGCGCCAATTCCCAAACTTCAGGGGATGCTCCGCCCCTGATAAAGAATCCAAATTGTTAGATTCCTCTGGCAAACGCGTAGCTGCGCAAGCCACCAACATCTGGCGCATCGCTAACACCCAAGCTCTACTAGCTAGGTACGACAGGGCACACTACGATCAGCTAGAAACCCTCCTTCAACATCTACCTGATAAATACAAAACACAAGCCACTGACCTCATTCAAGAAGGCAAACTTATTTCAAATGCCTCCATTAAGTGCGCCTTAGACGCAGCCGACACCGCCGCTAGGTCAGTTAACACTAGCGTGCTTATCAGACGACACGCCTGGCTTCGCATTTCAGGTTTTAAGCCAGAAGTCCAGACTACCATACTAAACCAGCCATTTAACCAAAACCAACTATTTGGTCCTGCTGTCGACACAGCACTAGAAAAGATGAAGAAGGATACTGACACTGCCAAATCAATGGGAGCATTGCAGTCCCCGCAGCAACGTGGCTCCTTTCGCCGCTCCTTTTACAGAGGGGCTCCAGGAATACCACCGCAGACAGTTCCTCTTCCTATCGAACAAACACCCAAACCTCTCCTAATAGAGGATACTTTAGGGGTGGTTACAGAGGCAACAACTCTAAGGGCAGAGGACGAGGTAATAATAACAACACCCGTACCTCCACCACTCCCAAACAGTGACTTTCCTCCACTTCCCCCGACTACAACACCCCTGTCGGGGAAGGCTATCACAGTTCCTGCCTGTCTGGAACTCCATTACAACAGACAGGTGGGTGAGACAGATTATCCAACATGGCTACTGCCTGGAGCTAACAGCTACCCCCCCACCATACCACCCAGGCAGCGTCCAATGTCCACAGACCATCTTACACTTTTACAACAAGAGGTACTTTCCCTGCTTCAAAAGCACGCCATAGAGCCAGTGCCTCTGCTACAGCAGGGCACAGGGGTTTACTCCTGTACTTCCTCATTCCCAAAAGGACGGCACTCTCAGGCCTATTTTAGACCTCAGACCTCTCAATCAATACATACACTCAGATCATTTTCACATGATCACTCTCCAACAAGTGCTTCCCTTACTACAACAACAAGACTTCCTTGCCACATTAGACCTCAAGGACGCCTACTTCCACATTCCCATACATCCTGCTCACAGGAAGTATCTAAGGTTCGTTCTCAATGGGCAGCACTACCAGTTCAAAGTACTCCCATTCGGAGTCACCACTGCTCCAAGAGTGTTTACCAAATGCCTTGCAGTAGTAGCAGCGCATCTACGAAGACAACAAATACATGTCTTCCCATACTCTGGACGACTGGCTTATCAAAGCCAAATCATTCAACCAGTGTGTCCAACACACTCACCAAACAATACAAACATTAGACAACTTGGGGTTCACAATAAACTATACCAAGTCCCACCTTCAGCCCTCCCATGTCCTTCAATATCTGGGAGCTACAATAAACACTTCCACTGCTCTAGCTTACTCCCAGCCCAGCCAGGATAGCCAGTATACAAACCCTTGTCCCCAGGTTTCAAATGCAACACTCTTCCAGCCAGAGTGTTTATGCAGCTAATCGGCATGATGGCATCCTGCATTTTTATCGTCCCTCATGCAAAACTTCAAATGCGTCCTCTACAAGAGTGCCTAGCGCGCCAATGGAACCAGGCTCATGGACATCTTACAGATCTGGTGTTGGTGGACAGCCGCACACATCGCTTCTCTGCAGTGGTGGAACACCAACAATTTGTCCAAGGGGCGGCTGTTCCTAGAGCCAGTTCCACAAGTAGTACTAACCACGGACGCATCCCTTACAGGATGGGGAGCACACCTGTTACATCATACAACACAAGGCAAGTGGACCACTCAGCAGAAGCTGCTCCACATCAACCAGCTAGAGTTACTAGCTATATTCCTAGCTCTCAAGTCCTTTCAACTCCACGTACAAAACAAAGCTGTCCTGATCCGAACAGACAACATCACAGCTATGTACTATATACAAAGACAGGGGGGGGGGGACACTCTCCACAACTGTCCCAACTAGCACAGGACATTTGGAGGTGGGCCATTCCACAAAACATATACCTTCTAGCAGAACACCTACCAGGGGTTCACAATCAGATTGCCGATCTGTTAAGTCGACAGACACAACAGATTCACGAGTGGGAACTACATCCACAAGTTCTTCTACCATTCTTCCAGATGTGGGGCCAGCCAGACTTAGATCTGTTCGCCACACACCAAAACGCCAAATGCCCAACCTTCGCCGCCAGGTTTCCACACCCGCAGTCCAAGGGCAATGCGATATGGATGAACTGGTCCGGCAGATTTGTGTACGCTTTTCCACCGCTCCCACTCATCCCACTTGTAGTACGCAAGCTTCGACAACAGTCTCTAAAAATGATACTAGTAGCCCCTACATGGGCACGCCAACCGTGGTTCACCACACTACTGGAGCTATCAGTAGTCCCATACCAAAGACTACATCTCTCCCCAACAATGCTAACGCAGAGCCATGGAGAGATAATGCACCCAGATCCATCTCAGCTGAACCTTGCAATTTGGCTCCTGAAGTCCTAGAATTCGGTTACCTTAACCTACCCCCAGACTGCATGGACGTTATAAAAGAAGCTAGACGCCCAACTACCAGAGCCTGCTATGCAGCTAAATGGAAAAGATTCGCTATTTACTGCACTAATAATAACATCCAACCATTACAAGCCTCTACGCAAAACATCATTTGCTATTTGCTACATTTGCAAAGATGTAATCTTGCATACTCATCCATACTGTCTGCACCTCGCAGCCCTTGCTGCTTACTTACAAAACAGACAACACTTATCACTATTCAAAGTTCCCGCCATTAAAGCCTTTATGGAAGGCCTTAAGCGGATCATACCTCCCAGATTACCACCTTCCCCAGTGTGGAATCTTAATATAGTACTTACCAGGCTCATGGGTCCACCTTTCGAACCCTTACATAAATGTGAACTTCAATTCCTTACATGGAAAGTTGCGTTTCTAATTGCAATCACTTCTCTCAGGAGAGTCAGTGAGCTACAAGCTCTAACTATACAAGAGCCTTTCTTACAAATACATCATAAAAGGTAGTTCTCAGAACAAACCCAAAATTCCTTCCCAAAGTCATTTCGCCTTTCCACCTTAACCAATCAGTAGAACTACCTGTGTTCTTCCAAAACCCAGATTCCGTGGCAGAAAGAGCTCTCCACACCCTAGATGTCAAAAGAGCCCTTATGTATTACATTGACAGAACCAAATCCTTTCGCAAAACCAAACAATTGTTTGTAGCTTTCTCTCCACCACACAAAGGTAATCCCATCTCAAAAGCCGGGGTTCCAAGGTGGATTGTTAAATGTGTCCAAATCTGCTACCAAAAAGCCAAACGCACATTATCAGTTCCCCCTAGAGCGCACTCAACACGCAAACTAGGGGCCTCCATGGCATTCTTAGGGAACATTCCCTAGAAGACATATGTAAGGCAGCCACGTGGTCTACAACACACACCTTCACTAAACACTATTGTGTTGATGTGCAAGCCAAGCAACAAGCTTCCGTGGGCCAAGCTGTCCTTAAAACCCTTTTTCAAACTACTGCAACACATACAGGTGACCACCGCTAGGGAGATACTGCTGTACAGTCTATGCACAGTGTGAGCTCTGCAGCTCGCATGCCTCAAACGGAAAATGCTACTTACCAGTATGCATCTGTTCTTGGCATGTAGAGCTGCAGATCCTCACACGCCCACCCACCTCCCCGGGACCTGTATGTGCTCCAGTCCTATCTTAATTAGATACACACACATGGACATCTCTTTCCTTTTCTACTAACTCCATCACTCCCCAATATGGCGAAAAACAATCTGAGGATGGAGTCGATGCCCATGCGCACTATTGTCCAAAGGAGGAGTCACCTATCACATGACTACAAAGACTTCTTCGAAGACAACAACAAAGTGCAAGCATCCGAGCCCAACACCAGATGGCGATCTAATGCACAGTGTGAGGATCTGCAGCTCTACATGCCAAGAACAGATGCATACTGGTAAGTAGCATTTTCCTTTCCTTACCTCTGCCTACCTTTGGGGTTCAACTGGACTCTGTGCACACTATCCCTCATTTTGGTATAGTATATACATAGCCAGCTTCCTACATGTGTTGTGTAATTGTGTTGAGTTGAAATATTTGGTTTGTTGTCCAATTATGTGAAATGGAACGGAAATTTGTAGAGTTGAATTGTGTGAAGTGGAAGTGTGTGATGTTGAGAGAAATAATGTTGATTGGAATTATGTGGCATAGTGTGGAGTGTATTGTGTTACAAAGTTTGTCCTGTCCCATCTCCAGCAGGACACCGTGTGTAGAGCGCAAAGCCAGCTGGGCAGCATGAGCAGAAACACATGAGGACATAAATTCCACAAACTCAGACAGGAATTAACTGTCTTGTGACGTGGCATCTTGACCCATCTCTTTCTGTGTTCTGTAACCAAATAGGGCTGTCGCATTGAGATGGGAAATTTAGCAGATTAGAGGGGGCTGGTGCACTTTTCTTTCCGCTTCCCCACTTTGTGTATCAGTGAAACTGGGAAAAGTAAAGAAACAAAATGATCTACAACTGTTACCCATGTGTAGGAAGCTGGGTTTCATCTGCAAGATGGCGGGCACTGAAGAGTGGGCTTCACCTCGCCTCCCCCACCTGAGGGGTGTGGGGGTTGGCAGAGGTGGGCACACCTTCTGGGCTGTCTGATTTTTCCTGCCTGTCTTCCCGCTGAAAAGGAGGGGAGACAGGAAGGGGGCCTGCTCCTGACAGCAGGAGAGGCTGGGGGTCACATTACAAAGGCTGCAAGGCCTTTAAAGCTTCCCTGCCACAGATGGCTCTTTCTAGCCTGGGGGAGGTGTGAACACCTCCACCCAGGAAAGGCTTTGTTTCTGGGCTCAGGGAGCGAAGGCTCCCACCCTAGGGGTCGAGAAACATGTCTCGTGGTGGCAGGCTGGTGTGTACCAGTCGGGTAACCCACCAAAAGCTGGTCATTTTTCAGGGGGCATCTCTAAGATGCCCTCTGAGTGCATTTTTCATTAAATCCCACACTGGTATCAATGTGGGTTTAATGTGCTGAGAAGTTTGATACCAAACTTCCCAATTTTCAGGAAAGCCATTATGGTGCTGTGGAGTTCGTAATGACCTACTGGCAATACATCTCCCGGGGAAGGACAATGTGGAAGCAGACCGACTCAGCAGACAGGCATCGGCATCCCACGAGTGGGAGCTCAATTAACAGGAAACACAGAAGCTATTCCAGAAATGGGGTACACCGCAAATAGACCTATTTGCAACACACCAGAATGCAAAATGCCAACACTACGCATCCAGACAACCAGACCGTTGGTCGCAAGGAAATGCGCTATGGATAGATTGGTCAAAGATACCAAACTTCCCAGTCTTCAGTGTAGCCATTATGGTACTGTGGAGTTCGTAGTGACAAACTCCCAGCACCATATACTCTTAATGGCAGCACTGCACTTACAATGTTTAAGAATTGGTTTAGACACTGTAGGGGTACAGGGCTCATGCACCTGTATCCTCACCACTGGTATAGTGCACCCAGCTAGAGGGGTGGCTGACCTATGCCAGGGCAGTGGGTTGTAGGCATAGCACACAGCAGTGTGTGTGTGTAAAGGTACAAGACCTCTAAGGGTGACACAATAAGTGCTGCAGCCCTTAGAGACCTTCCCTGGCCACAGTGCCCTTGGTACCGATGGTACCTTTTACAAGGGACTGACATGTGGTCAGAGGTGCCAATTGATGGTACAAGGTATGGTTGTGGGAAAGAACACAGGCCTTGGGAACCTGATTGACGGGGACCCATGGCATATCAGGTCAAAGTGCAGCAGTAGCCTGGCAAAAAGTGGGGGGGTTACTGCAACAGAAACCCAGCTTCCTACATACGGTGCACTATATCACAGGTAGATTTAAGACCATTCTTGGGTATTGTTAGTGCCAGTGAAGCCATAGAGAGTATATGGGCTGGAAACTCCACTCGAGTTCCCCAGCACCACGATTACTTCTCTGAACCCAGCAGTGTTTGGTACTAAATGACTTCTTTTCATAAATCCACAATGATGCCAGTGTGAGATTTATTAAACCATTTACTCAGAGGGCACCTTAGAGGTGCCCCCTGAAAACCTACAAACCCTGGTGTGGTCTCTGACCAGCTTTCCTCAGCCTGCCCCCACCAGACATGTTTCTGGAACCCTGGGTCGAGAGCCCCTACTCGGAGGCCAGAAACAAAGCCAACTGATGCCAGTGTGGGATTTGTTATACATGTACCCAGAGGGCACCTCAGAGGTGCCCCCTGAAAACCTACCAACTCTAGTGTGGTCACTGACTGGCTGTAGGCAGCCTGCCACCACCAGTCATGTTTCTGACCTATCGGTCGAGAGCCTCTGCTCTGTGGGACAAGAAATAATGCACATCCTGGATGGAGGCCTTCTGCCTTTGTAATTCAACCCCCAGCCTCTGCTGCTAGCAGCAGCCAGCAGCCCCCGGTTTACACCCCCACTTTAGGCTGGAAAACGTGGATAAACTTAGGAGAATAGGAGGTGGGGCGCCTCTGCCAACACCACCCCTAAGGTGGTGGAGGCGAGGTGAAGCGCATCTTTCAGTCCCTGCCATCTTGAAGATAGGGAGACCCTCTAGTCGGGGCTATGTCTATGCCACCTCCCACAGGAGGGTAGGCATAATTGAGGGTGTAGTCACCCAAGGTAAGGTGCCCACTGGCCATACCTGCTACTCCCGTGAATTTAGTATTTAGGAGGCTTCCCCAGTCATGGATACTAGTACCTGCCGACCTAAGAAAGACTTAAGACTATGCTGTGCCACGAAGTCTGAAGATTACTTCTAACTTGACCCCAGCACTATTGGCCTGTGCAGCTTCCAGGACCCTGCAAAAGTAGACGCCTGTCCTGCAGCCAGCGACTTCAGAACCAGAGGAAGACTGCTTGCACTTTGATAACGAACCAGAACTCCTGAGGACAGCGGATCTGTCCCAATGAAACCTACACAAAGGACTCTGGTGCCCTCCGGTTCCGCGAGTCCTTCCTACTCTGCACCTGATGCTTCCGGGTCGTGTCTAGGTGGCCCACCGTTTCGGATCAGGCTCCTCAACGATCCTTACCTCCACTCCAGCGTTGGCTGACCCCTCCTGGACTCCACGACTACGCCTGCAGCTGAAACGCAAGGCTCCTGACCGCTATTGGCTTTGGTAAGAAGAAACCGACATGTACGGGCACCCCTACACCCGAAGCCCCTGGGCTGTGGTGAGCTGAACAGAGTGCCCATACGAGACACTACATCTCTACTTACCTCCGCTATCGCTGGGCTCCTTCCTGAAGACGCTTACCCCCAAAGCTTGGCCCCTGCAACAGATTTACCTACCTGCAAGCAGTGTGGCTTCGAGCACCCCCAGTCTTAATTGAAACGCATTGGGCCTAAGGCTGCTCGCCCACACTACCACTAATAGAGCACGTGGATTTACATTGAGCCCTGTACATGTTTTGGGAATCTCTGGACTCTGCATGGTATTAACACCTAGTGGCAATATCATACACAGAGCAAGCTTCCTACAGTGACACAATCTCTCAGGCAGCCAAAAGAGAAAGCAAAAAGGTCACCTCTCTGAGGCAGAACTCATTCTTCGCTCTTTAGGGATCGATTTGGAACTCAAAGGTATCTGTGCAGGCCAATTGCTTGTGCCTACTCGCCAGTCTATAAATAGCAAAAAATAGAGGTGGGCGAGCTGCGCCATGCAGAGGAAATGAAAGGTGTGGCCGCTGTAGTTAAAGATAAAGCATGGCGTGCTGCGCTGGAAGTGTTTGGTGTCAATGTTAAACAAGCCGTATGCGCACGAACCCTCGAGTGTGTTCGCCGACAAACAGTGAAATCTCTAATCCATGGGTGTAAGTGGTTCTACCGGACTCCCTCTTTAAGATGGCGCGAAACTCGAGCAGGCAAGAAAGAAAGTGGTCAGAGGAACACAAACACCGAAAGCATAAGGAGACAGTAGTTTACTGGTGCTCTGTGGCAGAAAAGCAGAAATACAAAGGAGGGAAAAGAGGAAAGATTGCCCAGAAGCAAGCAAGGATTTGTAAATGACACTGGCATAAACAAAAAGCAATGGCAAGCAATGAGCAGAGTTTAACTCCACAAACCAGATACAACAGGTCGCTAAGCAAGCTCTGTCTAGGCTCGACCTAAAAAAGGGGTAACAAATGTTCCGGCCCAACCATTAGATGGTGGAATAATGTGCATCATATGAATCCAGAAAATTTGTATTCAAGTAGGTTCTAGAGTCCCTTCATCTGCATCTGTTTCCCCTCTTGTTAGACCCTTTTGTAGGATTAAAGATTTTGCTGAAGATTAAGCACTGTGCTCTCCTGTTTATCCTAGATTCTAAATTGAACTAGGGACTCCTCACCTAGGTCATGCAGACTGCCACTGCAGCATGCATGCCCTGGTGCAGAAAAAACAACAAAGTCGACATGGCACCCTGCCTGGGTACCATGCCAGCCTACACAGCCTCAGATATAGGTAAGTCAGCCCTCTAGCAGGCCTTACAGCCCTAAAACAGGGTGCACTATATCACAGGTGTGGGCATATCTGCATGAGCAAATATGCCCCTACAATACTTAGGTCCATTCTTAGATATTGTAAGTGCCAGAGAAGCCATAAAGAGTACATGGGCTGGATACTCTAGTTCCCCAGCACCATGATGGTATCACTGAAACCAGGAGTGTTTGGTACCAAACGACTTCTTTTCATAAATCCACAATGATGCGAGTGTGAGATTTATTAAACCATTTACTCAGAGGGCACCTTAGAGGTGCCCCCTGAAAACCTACAAACCCTGGTGTGGTCTCTGACCGGCTTTCCTCAGCCTGCCCCCACCAGACCTGTTTCTGGAACCCTGGGTCGAGAGCCCCTACTCGGAGGCCAGAAACAAAGCACATCTGGGTCGTGTAGGAAAGTGGGTTTCTGTTGCAGTAACCCCCTCACTTTTTGCCAGACTACTGATGCACTTTTTCTTGGTGTGCCCTGGGTCCCTGCCAATCAGGTTCCCAGGGCCTGTGTTCTTTCCCCAAAACTAACCCAATTGGCACCTCTGGCCACAGGTCAGCGCCTGGTAAATGGTACCACAGGTACCCAGGGCACTGTGACCAGGGAAGACCTCTAAGGGCTGCAGCACTTATTGTGCCACCCTTAGAGGCCCTGTACCTTTACACACACAAGCTGCGTGTTTTGGTGCAGAACAAAGTAAAGAGTCGACATGGGGCACATCCCTGTGTGCCATGCCTACAACCCACTGCCCTGGCATAGATCAGTCACCCTTCTAGCTGGGTGCCCTATGCCAGTGGTGAGGGTGCAGGTGCATGAGCCCTGTACCCCTACAGTGTCTAAGTCCATTCTTAGACATTGTAAGTGCAGTGCTGCCATTAAGAGTATATGGTGCTGGGAGCTTGTCATTACGAACTTCACAGCACCATAATGGCTACACTGAAAACTGAGAAGTTTGGAATCAAACTTCTCAGCACATTAAACCCACACTGATGCCAGTGTGGGATTTAATGAAAAATGCACCACAGAGGGAATCTCAAAGATGCCCCCTCAAAAACTAACCCACCACTAGTGTCCAGGCTGAGTGGCTGCTTTCAGCTGCCACCACCAGACATGTTTCTGGACCCCTGGGTCGAGAGCCTGCTGCTCTCTGGGGCCTGAAACAATGCACATCCTAGGACGAGGTGCCAAGTCTCCTCCCCCAGGATGGGCAGGGTTCACGAAGGGGAAGCTTCAAAGGCATGCTGCCTTTGTGAGCCTCCCAGACCATTTGCTGCTTTCAGCAACTGGTCCCCACTGGTTCTACCCCCCACTTTGGGCGGGAGAGCCGGCGGGAAAAACAAGTGAGGGAAAGAGGTGTGCCACCTCTGCCAACTCCACCCCTCAGGTGGGGGAGGCGAGGTGAAGCACAACTCTCAGTTCACGCCATCTTGAAGATGGTGGGACTCAGCCAACCAGGGACAGGCCCATGCCCCCCTCCCACTGGAGGGTGGCACGATAGGGGGTGTACCTACCCCAGGGAAGGGACCCATTGGTACCTACCCTTTACCTACCTGTAACACCCCTAAATCTAGTATTTACTCCAGTATTGGAACTTTCATAGATTCACATGCCTGAATCATTCCCCGTCGTCGAGATGGGAGTCCCCGGTATATAAACAAGCATTGGCATAGCCAATAGGTCTCGCCTTTGGGACCTTGTAAGTGTTTAGCCATGCAACAGTTGATGTTGTTGCACCAAGGATATTGTGCTGGATAACTAAACACCTATAAGGTCCCAAAGGCGCGACCTATTGGCTATGCCAATGCTTGTTTTACTGTAGTTATCGGAATACAGCCTGGCTCTCTCGTAAAGCGCTCTAATACACCTGGACGAAGTCTGTGCGCTATAGAAAACTGGACCTAAAATAAACAGATAGGAGGGAGCGAGGCGGGTGCACCCCCCCCCCATCTCTCTCTGCCCAGTGCGGCAGCCCCTCCCTCGCCACACCGCACCCCCTCTCTGGCTTGGCCCCCCTCTATCGCCTAAGGGCATCCTGCCTGGCATTAGCATATGAAAGGCACTTGTGAAAGTGCTCAAAGGCGGCGGTGAAGCCACAGCACGCGGTGCCACAGAAGTCTGGCACAGTGCCTGGGGCTGGCTTATTACCAGAAGAGAGGGCTGCCTTCACACTCGCACCCCGTTTCTATCAAGGATTAAGGCTGCACCGGCTCTGGGGACAGACCCCACAGAGCCCCCCCTTTTTTTTTTTTTTTTTTTTTTAATGCAGATTTATATAGCGCGAACTCAACCCGAAGGTATTGGGAGCGCTTTACATGAGCACCGGTTACGTTACACAAGGTACACACGGAGGTGAGTAAAAGAACGTTATGTTCTTTTACTCCCTCCCGTCACACCGCACAACATCAAATCCTTCAAGGGCAACCCCAGCTTTCTAGTTTTGAGGTTCATAATATGAGACCCACTGGGATTACTGTTATCACTGGTTAACAAGCTATTCACTCTTCTTGTGCTAAACTGCTGTCGCCATGAGCCGAGCATCGTGTTTAAAACATACATGAAGCACTGAGGCCTCTGTATGTTGTGTACAATCGGAGCATGTGAAAGGCCGCAGCCATGGCTTAGGCACACGTCAAGGACACTGTGTGATGTGCACGTCCCTGGCTCTTACCCAGGGCCACTGGAATTATGCGATTGTGCGCCTCTGCTTTTTCGCATCATTATGGATTTGCCGCATCTCCCACATAATCTCTCATCTGCCGTATAATCTGCAGATTCTAACCATAAAAAATGTGATTCGCGCTCAAACGGTTCAAAAGTGAATAAATATGCAATGGCACATTTTGCAGGGCTGTGGTTGACCCTCTGCAAAGCTGGAGGGGTCACCTTTCTGTTGCTTACACTCTTTCCTCGGGTCTCTTAACAGTGACAGCCATGAAACATCATCACCGCCACCCCGGGCGTCGGCTATTGGGTTACCTTGGAGTGGAGCTCGGGCTAAACGACCGATATAACTTTCCTGTCAGAGCCGTTTACGTTACAGCAAACAAGGTGAACAACTCGACGTGTTAATTGGGTTTGTGTCCCCTCCTCGTGCCGCAACTTCTAAATCCCAATTAACGGAGTAAATCAGCGAGTGCGACCTTCCAGCCCTGCAGGGAGGAAACAGCGCAGCTAGGCCGTGGTTCAAGCCTCGCCGCCAAGCCGGGGTTCAAGCCTCAGTCGCCAGGCGTGGTTTAAGCCTCGTCGCCATCTTGTGCGCCTCAGGCCTCTCTGGTGCCCCCTCTTACCCGAGACACAACTTTGGTAGTTTAAAGTAGCCAATGTCTGTGTGGGCCTGTCCTGTGCCTCCGACTATTTCAGCCAGTCCTGACATTTGAAACGTGGCACTTTACCTTCTGCGACTTGTTTCCCTAAAAAGCCAGAAGTACTAAAAGTGTTGCAGTGTGTTGCGTGTCACCTGTACCTCCAGTCTGTCGTTATGGCTCCGCTTGTGATTGCTAAATATCTGAGGATTGTGTTTACGGTGATCTGTACATTGTCTCAGAGTGCGTTGCCTAGGAGAAGTATATACGGACGCTACCACGGGTAACAAAAACCAGCATGAAGCGAGAGAGTAGAAATTTTGCCGCAAATGAGTAGTTACACATCACTTTGCTACTTTATAGAGGACACGTACAAATGTGACAACGGAGGGAGAAGGGTGGCGGCAAGGGTTAACTTTTAGCTGTCAACGTTGGAAGGAAGTTTTGCAGCGTGAATCTTTCTGGATTCACTATGCTGTGCATTATTCCGCAACCTTGTGGTTGGGTCCAGAAGTGTAGTATTTTCTCTTTTTTTTTTTTTTTTTTTTTTTGTGGCCCAAGTGGGCGGCGACGTCCCACCATTTGGTGTCCTTCGTGACGTCGACGCGCTTTCTGCGGAAGCTCCCACCCTTGGTCGCCATCTTCAGATTCTTTTTTCCGCCGTTGGGTCTGGATCGTCGCCGAAGAGTTCCAGAAGTTTGGAAGAGGAATCAAGGCAAATAGAAGAAAACCGACGAAAATCAGTTTGAAGTACACCGGACTACGAGTCAAGTAGCCGGGACGACGAGGGAGAAGGTTTACGACAGAGATCTCGACTTCCTACAGAGAATGCGCTCGCAGGGGGCTCCCTGAGCGCGGGTATGGACAAGACACCGTTCAAGTTTTGCACCAACTGCCACCACAAGTACGCCCAGAAGGACCAGCATCCAGTCTGCAACCTCTGCTTGCCACTCGCCCACAGCAGCGAGGACTGCAACGCGTGCTCGGCGTTTTCACCCAAGACCCTCAGGGTGAGGGAGAGGCAGAGAAGGGCGAACCACAACATGCAGGGGCAAGGACCACCCCCATCGCTCCGAGACCTGGGCCTCTCAAGTGGAGAGGAGGACAACATCGCCGAAGGACCGGAGGACTGCACAGTCGTCGAGGTCCAAAAGAAAACGTCGAAGGAGGTAAGGGAGTCGTCGACCCCTAAGCACTCGAGCGACACTCGAAAGGGTGAAGCCAAAGCCCCGAGCGACACTCGTAGAAGTGAAGCTAAGTCCTCGAAGGGAGCATTGCCGCCGAAACATTAGTCGAAGGCAACAGCGACCAAGGACAGTCAGCCGAGCGGATCCTTCGAAAAGGACTCCCAATCGGCAAAACCCTCGAAAACCAAAGGCGCCGAAGGTTGCCCCGAAAAGCACACCTCGGCGCCGAGAAGGAGGGGCAATCGTCCACGTCGACGGCCCCGAAGAGAGCCGCTCCAGCCCTCGACGCCGAACAGGCACAAGAGATGGAGAGGAAAAAGAGGAGGCTCGAGGCCAAAATGGCGAACATCCTACAGCGGAAGAAAAATTTCGACCGCAAAATGAGCGAATACTCCATCCCGTCGAGACCCGCGCTCGAAGTCGAAATAGACTACGAAGACGCCGAACCGCCGAAAACGCCCGCACCCGTCGAGGAACAGGGGGACGAAGACTATTACTATGAGGGAGAAGGCGATGAAGACCTGCAATCCTACCGGGACTCGACGTCCTCTGAGGCACAAGACCTGGAATGGCAAGACCTCGACGCAGAATCGTGGGAAGAAGGGGTAGACACTTACCCTTCGAGGCCCTCGCCGCCAGACGACATCGGGGTCTAGAACACTGTAGTCCTGAAGGCGGCACAAACAGGAAAGAAAATGGAAGAAGAGAAGCCCAAGGCATGTTTCCTCCTGGAAACTACTGCCTCAACAAACCAGGAGCCTATTCCTTCCCATGCTCCCTAGTGTGCTGGACCAAGGGAGAGATGCCTTCAGGGAACCAGCAGTATGCAGGGCTGTCACTCCAAGAACAGAGAAAAAGTACAAACACTCTTCCCAAGACCCTGCATACATACAAGGATCAGTGCCAGCTGACTCCATAATTACGGCTACGGCCAGGGAAAGGGCCAATGTGCCCACTAATACCGGACCACCTCCAGATAAGGAGAGTAAGAGGATGGATCTGACAGGGAGAAAGGTGGAGAGAAATGCGGCAATACAGTGGTGTATCGCAAACGCCCTGATCAACAGGCACTCATACCATCATTGGGACGAAGTGGGGCAACTCCTCAAGCATCTACCAGATGAGTACCAACAAAGGGCAGCTCACCTGGTGGAAGAAGGCAAAAGCATGGCAAACACATGTTTGAAGTCAGCCTTGGATGCTGTAGAAACATCCAGCAGACTAATGATTATAGGAGTGACCGAGAGGAGACCCGCATGGCTCAGGATTTCAGGATTCAAGCCAGAGGTGCAGAGTAATATCCTGAATACGCCCTTCAACGGCGAACAACTGTTTGGCACGCCAGTTGATGAAAAGCTGACGCAGCTCAAAAAGGACAACGAGACAGCAAGGTCCATGGGAGCGCTGCAGTTCAGAGGGATGAGAAGAGGGGCACCCACCAGAAGGCCGGGCGGTAGAGGAGGCAACGTGCCTGCCACATCGCACCAAACGTTCCAGCAAGGCTACCAAAGGAACAACCAAGGCCAGCAGCAGCAAGGACAGCAGCAGCAAAACTGGCAGTACCAGCCCCGGGGCCAGTCCTTTTGAGGGCGCGGAAACGGACGAGGACAATCTCGTAGAGGAGGCCAACAGCCCACCTCCAAGTGACTTCACCATCAAGCCCACAACCACCCTAGCAACACCTCGGGGTGGGGGCAACAACAAACGGAGAAACAAAAACCTAACGATCCACAGGAAACAGTCCCTAGAACACACAACACCGGTAGGAGGCAGGATAAAAAACTTCCTCAAGCAGTGGAGGAAGGTCACTACAGACAAGTGGATACTAAACGTCATACAATACGGATATTGCATAGAACTGGAGAGACCACCCCCAACAAAAAGACCAAGAAACAAGACCCACTCGGCAAAAGAACTCTCGCTCTTGCAGCTGGAGGCCAAGGAACTGCTCAGCAAAAAGGCAATAGAGACAGTACCGCACAACCAAAGGAACAAAGGGGTTTACTCAACCTACTTCCTCGTGCCAAAGGTGGACGAAACACTACGGCCTATCCTAGATCTAAGATTCTTAAACAAATTCATAAGAACTCAAAGATTCAAAATGACTTCCCTACAGGAGGTAATACCACAAATACAAAAAGGGGATTACATGGCAACAATAGATCTGAAGGACGCGTACTTACACATCCCCATCAACCACAGGCACAAACAGCTACTACGGTTTGTAATCAACCAGACTCACTACCAGTTCACAGTACTAGCATTCGGACTCAAATCCGCACCAAGGGTGTTTACAAAGTGCCTAGCAGCGGTAGCAGCGCACCTACGAAGGCAAGGAATACACGTATATCCCTACCTCGACGACTGGCTCGTAAAGGCAAGCTCTTACAACAAATGCAAAGAACACATCCAGCAGGTCGTGCAAACACTAAGTCAATTGGGTTTCTCAATTCATTGGGAGAAATCGTCAACCGACTCAGAGCAGATCAAGATATTCTTGGGGGCCGAGATCAACACCATACAGGCCAAAGTGTTCCCCAGCAGGAGGAGAACATTGGCGATACAAAAGGAAACACGTCCTTACCGCAAGGGGCAAGTTCTGACAGTGAGGACGGTGAGCAAGCTAATGGGAATGATGGCGTCATGCATCCACCTAGTCCCAAATATCAGGCTACACATGAGACCATTCCAGGAATGGATTCAGCAGCAATGGTCACAGGCAACAGGGAGTTGGGAAGATCTTGTTTGTCACACACGCAGTGCATCAGGAAGTGGCGTGGTGGAACAAGGAAAACATATCACAGGGGAAGCCATTCACACAACCAACTCCAACAGTGACCATCACAACGGACGCCTCCCAACTGGGGTGGGGCGCACACATGAACAAGCTCAGGGTGAGGGGTCTATGGTCGCAGCAAGATGCGGTCAAACACGTCAACTACCTGGAGCTGAAAACTGTGTTCCTAGCCTTAAAAGCCTTTCAGAAACAGCTGTACGGAAACAGGGTATTGATCCAAACAGACAACACAACCACCATGTTCTACATCAACAAACAAGGAGGAACACAATCAGTGGCACTATCAGGGCTAGCACAGGAAATATGGAAATGGGCCATCTCGCTAGAAATAGACCTACTGGCAATACATCTCCCGGGGAAGGACAATGTGGAAGCAGACCGACTCAGCAGGCAGGCATCGGCATCCCACGAGTGGGAGCTCAATTAACAGGAAACACAGAAGCTATTCCAGAAATGGGGTACACCGCAAATAGACCTATTTGCAACACACCAGAATGCAAAATGCCAACACTACGCATCCAGACAACCAGACCGTTGGTCACAAGGGAATGCGCTATGGATAGATTGGTCAAAGATACCAAACTTCCCAGTCTTCAGTGTAGCCATTATGGTACTGTGGAGTTAGTAATGACAAACTCCCAGCACCATATACTCTTAATGGCAGCACTGCACTTACAATGCCCAAGAATGGACTTAGAGACTGTAGGGGTACAGGGCTCATGCACCTGTACCCTCACCACTGGTATAGTGCACCCAGCTAAAGGGGTGACTGACCTATGCCAGGGCAGTGGGTTGTAGGCATGGCCCACAGAGGTGTGTGTCATGTCGACTCCTCACTTTGTTCTGCACCAAAGCACGCAGCCTGCAAAGGCAGTGTGTGTGTGTGTGTGTGTGTGTGTGTGTGTGTGTGTGTGTGTGTGTGTGTGTGTGTGTGTGTAAAGGTACAGGGTGTAAGAAAGTGGCTCTGTATATACTGAACCAAAGTAAGGTTCTGTGTGCACAGAGTCCACAGTCCCCAGAGGTTTGGCAGAGGCTAAAGTTAGATATAACCTTACTGTCTAAAGTGGTAGCTTGGTCGAGCAGTAAGGCAGTATCAGAGGACAGTGTAAAGCATTTGTTGTACACACTCAGTCAGCAAATGAAGCCACACACTCAAGAACTGGACTCTAGGCCAATTGTTTTGTATATAAAAATATATGGTTGTTTTATTTTAGAACCACAGGAAGGTATAAAAATACTTTCTCAGAATGAGATGCTTTAGTTATATACTTTCAATACACAATAGACTTTTAAATGCAATAGCTACAGTTGTTGCAATAGGCAACACAGTTCAAACTGTAACTAACATTGAGCTCAATGGGAGTTTTTAAGTAAAAGCAGTTTCAGTTACTTTACGTATGATTTTCTTACTCAGGGTTGGATCCTGGATTCAACCCTGGTGCATTTCCTATAAACAGTTGAAAGAAATCGTTTTTGTTACACAGGCGATTTTTAAGGAATATTTGTTTGTTTCAAAAATCGACACTTAGAAGAATTTCTGGAGAAAACCAGGCAATGTTATCCTATGGAGGAAAATCAAGTTATCGGTAAGTACAGTTGTAATTGCTTTTCAGGGTCAGTGCTGGGCACCAAGATCCAGCACTGGGATCTCTCCTGATAACAGGTGAGTAATTTCGTTTTCGTTGATCGGGCGATTTTTAGTGAATATTTGTAAGTTTCAAAACTCGACAGAAGAAATTTCAAGTGAAACCTGTCAATGTTACCCTATGGAGAAAATGTAGGTCATCGGCTTTCAGGTAAGTACTCGACTGGCAGAGTTAAGGTTCTGGGCATAGACTCCGGGGTCTCCCAGGGTCAGGTAGGTACAGTTGGTACACCCTCAGCGGCACAGGGCGGCCGGGTGCAGAGTGAGTTAGGCCCAATGTTAGCCTATGGCGGGCAGGGGGCTCCTTGGTTGGTGGCTGCTGGCAGGCAGGCCACTCGGCTGTGGGAGCAAAGCTCCTGGTCACTTACTCAGGGCAAGTGGGGAAGTCGAACAGGGTAGTTGGTGCACCCTCAGTGGCACTGGGGCGGCCGGGTGCAGTGGGCTTTTGGGCCGTCGGGCGCCCAATGGATTTCAATGGGAAAGCTGCGAGACGAACAAAGGCTGCAAGCTCGGGCGGGGACTGTGATTCTTCAGGTGCGACCACCACTTCGAGAGGTAAGTTGGGAAGCTGTAGGAAGGGTAGGCACCCAGGAGTTGGGCACAGGAGGCCGTGGGGCACCGGGTGCAGGGGTGTCTTTAGACGTCGGAAGTCTTACCCTCTGCTGGTCGCGGTTGGAGGGGTCCCTGGTTCTGAGGCTGCAGGCGTCATCAGGAGCGTCGAGGAGGGTCCTTGGGTGCTGGATTCTGGGTCACTGTCGTCGGGGGGGACATCCTCGTGGTCTTTGTCCACTCGGGCACAGGCCGGGCTCGGCGGGTGCAGTGTGTAGAGGAGTCGCGGTTCCTGGCTGGCACCAGGGGTTTGTTACTTGCTTTTGAGCAGTACCAGTGCTCGTGGGAGTCCCAATCTTTTTAGAGTCACAAGGCAGTCAGGTCCTCGGGGGTTTTCGAGGTTGCTGACCACTGGAGACGCCGGGTTTCAGCAGGAGCAGGTTCGAGGGTCGACAGGCCTGTAGGGCTGGGGCCAAGTCAGTTGGTGTCTTCCTCTTTTTAGCAGCTGCACGGCAGGTCTTCTTTCTTCTTGTTCTTCTTGCTTGTTTCGGGATCTAAGGAAGGAAGGTTCAGGGTGTAGGAAAGTGGGTTTCTGTTGCAGTAACCCCCCCCCACTTTTTGCCTGATAACTGATGCACTTTTCCTTGGTGTGCCCTGGATCCCTGCCAATCAGGTACCCAGGGCCTGTGTTCCTTCCCTAAAAACTGTACTCAGCCTAAACCCAATTGGCATCTCTGGCCACAGGTAAGCCCCTGGTAAATGGTACCCTAGGTACCCAAGGCACTGTGACCAGAGAAGACCCCTAAGGGCTGCAGCACTTATTGTGCCACCCTTGGAGGCCCTGTACCCTGACACACACACACTGCCCTTGCAGGCTGAGTGTCTTGGTGCAGAACAAAACAGAGTCGACATGGCACACATCCCTGTGTGCCATGCCCACAAACACACTGCCCTGGCATACCTCAGTCACCCCTCTAGCTGGGTGCCCTATGCCAGTGGTGAGGGTACAGGTGCATGAGCCCTGTGCCCCTACAGTACCCAGGCCCATTCCTGGGCACTGTGTGCAGGGCTGCCATTCCAAGTATATGGTGCTGGGAGGTCGTCAGCACGAACTCCACAGCACCATGATGGCTGCACTGAAGACTGAGAAGTTTGGTATCAAACTCCTCAGCACAGTAAACCCACACTGATGCCAGTGTGGGATTTACTGTAAAATGCACGACAGAGGGCAACTTAGAGTTGCCCCCTGAACCTAACCTACAATCCACGTCTTGTCTGAGGGGCTGCCTAGGCTGCCACACAGCAGACATGTTGCTGGACCCCTGGGTAGAGAGCCATCCGCTCTCCCGGGCCTGCAACAATGCACGTCCTGGGCGAGGTGCTAGGCCCCCTCCCCCAGGATGGGCAGGGGGAAGCTTCAAAGGCATGCAGCCCTTGGAGGCCTTCTCTGGTCACAGTGCCCTGGGTACCTAGGGTACCATTTACCAGGGGCTGACATGTGGCCAGAGATGCCAATTGGGTTTAGGCTACAATGCAGTTTTAGGGAAGGAACACAGGCCCTCTGCACCTGATTGGCAGGAGCCCAGGGCACACTCTGTCAAAGTACATCACTAATTCAGCAAAAAGTGGGGGCATACCATGCAAGAAAGATGGCACTTTCTCACACACAGGTTCCCAAGAAGAAAAGACCTGTTAGCAATGCAGAACGGAAAGGTGCTACACCCAGAACCGGAGAGCCTCAGCCTAGCAGCGTGGCTCCTGAAGACTTAGAATTTGCACACCTCAAATTACCACCAAGTACCATGGCAGTACTCAGGGAGGCAAGGAGGCCTTCCACAAGGAAGTGCTGCGTAGCAAAGTGGAAGAGGTTCTCCGAATGGTGCATCAAGGAGAATCTACAACGGAAGATCACAAGGGAATCAACGGTACTAAAATACTTAACGCACCTGCTACAAAGCGGATTAAGTTACACATCCCGGAGGGTGCACTTGGCTGCGGTAGTGGCATACACAAGAGGAGAGACGGGGAGAAGTTTCTTAACCTCCCAAGTTGTGAAGAGATTTCTTGAAGGGGCGAAAAGAATCGCACCCCCAAAAAGGATGGCCGTACCAGCATGGAACCTCAACGTAGTGCTCACTCAGTTGATGAAGGCGCCATTTGAACCTATTCACAAAACTAAACTGCACATACTCACGCTAAAGACGGCCTTCTTAGTGGCTATCACGTCACTACGAAGAGTAAGTGAGTTGCAAGCACTAACACTCCAAGAGCCGTACCTGCAAATACACAAGGACAGGATTGTAATGAGGACGGACCCACACTTCATGCCAAAGGTGGTGTCTCGGTTCCACATTAACCAAATAATCCAAATACCAAGTTTTTTCCAAAACCCTTCCACACAAACCGAAAGGGCGCTGCACACACTAGACGCCAGAAGGGCCATAATGCACTATATAGAAAGGACAAAGGAGTGCAGGAAAACAAAGCAGTTCTTTGTCTCCTTTGCCAGCAGTTTCCTGGGACGACTAGTCACCAAAAATACCATTGCACGATGGATTGCGCAGACAATTCAACTCTGCCACAAACAGGCAGGACAACAATTACAAAGAGCAGCTCAAGCTTCACTCAACAAGGAAGAAGGGAGCAACAATTGCGTTTCTAGCGAACATACCTATCCAAGACAATTGCCAAGCCGCAACATTGTCTTCAGTGCACACGTTCACTAAGCACTACTGTGTGGATATCCAAATGAACAAAGAAGCGCAAGTAGGACAAAAGGCCTTACAACATATTTTCAGTAACCAATGCTCATCTTCCACCCAGCCACCGCAATAAGGGAAAACCGCTACTAAGTCTATGCACAGCATAGTGAATCCAGAAAGATTCACGCTGCAAAACGTATAGTTTCTTACCTGTCGGTTTAGTTTTGCAGCTTGAAGACTTTCTGGATTCACTAGCAATCCCACCCTCCTCTGCCAGAAAGATGAGGCATAAGGACAAAGGAGGCTAAAATTACATACATAGCTAAAGGGATCAAACAAGCGGACAACAAAACAAGAAAGGAGAAAAAAAGAATCCGAAGATGGCGACCAAGGGTGGGAGGTTCCGCCGGAAGCGCGTCGACGTCACGAAGGACACCAAATGGTGGGATCATCGCCGCCCACCTGGGCCACAAAAAAAAAAGAGAAAAAATACAATTCCGGACCCAACCATAAGATGGTGGAATAATGCTCAGCATAGTGAATCCAGAAAGTCTTCAAGCTGCAAAACTACACCGACAGGTAAACTATACGTTTCTTTTGAAAAAAAAAAAGTTCTGGGCGAGTCTGGTATTCGGTTTTGTTGGGAGTCCAATGGCCCAAAAAAAACACGCAGGCGCAGTCGAGCTTTAAAACTCGGGAGCGCTCGCCTTAAATCGAGTGTTGTTGGAACCACACGAAGGGCATTCACAAGGTTTCTCGTCGTTGATTCAAAACGTCTGGGCTTCGGGGGGTAGTTCAAAGTGCTTTCCACCTCTAACACACGGCAGAGGCTTAAAATACAAAAGCGTTTCCCTTGCGGGAGCGAGCAGAGGCACCATCTGTTTGCAAGATAATTGCAAACAGATGTCGCCAAAGCTCGCTCCCGCAAGGGAAACCCCAAATGTGCACACGTTGCCATTGAAAGCAATGCAAAGCGTGCACCTTTTTGGGTGAAAAAGCGAATCGATTCCAAATAGTCCCCTCCTATGCAGCGCATGCGCGCTGCGTAGGCGACACCTAAAAAGCAATGCTTAGATAAGTACAAAGCAGAAATAAGACCTAGGCCCATTTCCGTTTTGCAACCCATAACTCTCGTTATGTAAAAGAGACCAAAATTGTCCCTGAGCCAATCGGGACCTCTCACCCTCTAGAACACTCCTGAGAAAACCTTAGCCCTTCAGATTTTCTACCGCACGTTGTGCTAGGGAGTCTCCTTTGAGCTCTGCTCAAAATTTCTCTTATTACTTGAGATTTGGAACTTTTTTCTGTGAATTTCATCTGCTATTATCATCTTTATTGCTGATTACTAATTCATCCTGCCTGAAGGTGTCTGGAAAGGAGAAAAAGGGTTTGTTTAGAACCAGTGCCACCTGTTCCAAGAGGCGGCTCTACACTGATGACCCTCATGCTGACTGTATTTACTGTCTTTATCCGGACCATCAAGCTAAAGACTGCAAGGTATGTCGTACCTGTTCCAGTAAAACCCTGAGGGACCGTGAAGGGCGCCTTTTAATATGGCTTCAAAAGCTTAAGGCCAGAAAGGAGGTTATTTCCAGTGACAGTGATGAGGCATCCTCTTCCTCAGCTAGGAGGTCCCAGAAAAGAAGGAAATCACCTCATGCCTCAGAGGAACGTCCTGAGAAGGCCCTTAAAAAGACCACTCACGGGTCTTCTGGGCGCAGTCCCTCAAAATCTCCTCAGACTCAAGAAAAGGAGAGTAGGGGATATGCTTCGTGGGATAAAGCTACTAAAAAGACGGGTTCTGAGCCGTCTAAATCACCCCCTCAGGTCAGGCAATCCTTCAAGAAGCCTTCCTCAATGCCTCCTGAGGTAAAATAATCAGCGAAATCTACATCGTCGACGGGATCGTCGACGAAGAGAACCTCTTCATCGTCGACGACGAAGATTGAGGTTAAGTTAATTCCAAAGAAAGCTTCACCGTCTATGACGGATGGATCTCCGTCGACGACGTCACCGTCGACGACGTTTTCGACGCCGGTATAGTCGGCGAGGGCGTCGACTAAGACTACAGTATCGACGACTACAGTATCGAAGACGTCGACAGCACCGACGACGGGGTCGTCGACTACGACGACGGTAACTACGTCGTCTATGGCGGATAAGCCATTGCTGTTGGTGTCGACGGCTGCATCTACGACGACGGTGTCGTCGGCGATCTCGTTGACGAGGGGAAAAACACCGGAGAGGTCAGAAGTTGCCAGGAAGAGGAGGATTACGCCGGAAATCACCTCCCCGAGCAAGGTTACGCCTCTTTTGCCCTCACACCTGCTGGAGGAGCAGGATTCAGAGGAGGAGGATGAAGGCCCTTTTGGTTATGCTAGTAGCCCTTCACAACTTCATGTGAAGTGTCAGGACGACGACTTTGAGGAGGAATACGGGGAGTATCAATACCCTCTCCAACAACAATACCACCAGAGTTACCAAGAAGAGATGGTTGGCATGCCGTCTTCTCTATTGATGGACCTGCAGTTTATGTTGGCGGACTACAGAAAGAGGTTTCCACCAACTCCGGCATCCCAAGAGATGCCATAATCTGCTCCATGCTCCATTCTCCATTCCAACTACTCCAGTTAGAAGCCGGGAGGTACTGCTAGAGCCCTTGTCAAGATCACCACAGCCTCAACAGGATCCAGTCACTACGGATGATGACCAAGAGGAGGGAGAGATAACGGACCCTAACAAGGAATGGGATGACTACCTTATTCCTACGCCTTCTTCTCCCTCTCCAGTGCCGATTGATTCACCGCCAGAGGACATCGGCGGATTCCATAACTTGCTGGAAAGAGCAGCAAAGAGATTTGACCTTCCTATGTCGACTACCCAGACGGAGTGTTGCTTATATGATTTCAAAGAACCATACAGGAAATCAGTTAGGGCCATCCCTATAATTAGTCATGTTTGGGATGAAGGCCTTAAGGTCATGAAGACACCGGCGACGATCACACCGGTACTCTCCAGACTGGAGAAGAAGTGTAAAGCTCCAGGGGACGCTCCAGCCTGTCTAGTGGGCCATCCCAAACCGGACTCTGTCATTTCCCAGGCAGCTCAACAGAAGTCCAAAAACCTGTCAGCTCCTATAACAGCACCTCCTGACAGAGAGGGTAGACGCCTGGATAATGCAGGTAAAAGATTTTCTTCAATGTCAGCTCTCCTGGTCAGAGCTGCAAATGCCCTTGCTATTTTTGGCAGATATGATCGACAGATGTGGTGTGACCTGACTCCTTCTATAGATCTGATTCCAGAAGAGAGTAGAAGGGAGGTGAAAAAGATCCTTCAGGAGGGAGAAAGAGCTTCAGCTGAAGTCATTGATTGTGCGATGGACATCGCTACCACGGCTTTCAGATCGCTAGGAGGGGCAGTGGTTTTGCGCCGTCAGGGATGGCTGAGAGCAACATCTTTGTGGACCTGAGGTCCAGAATAAAATCTTGGATCTTCCCTTTGATGGGGAGGCTTTATTTGGAAAGGATGACGATGCGCTGCAGAATATCAAAAAAGATGCAGATACAGCGAAGGCTTTAGGGACACTACAGTACCGGAAGGTGCCCTTTCGATGAGCTAGAGGAAGAGGCCAACCATCATATAGAGGGGGATACCAGCAGTACAGATACCCCTCTTACTCTACATCTTCTCAACCATACCGACAACAGTATGTTCAACGACAGGCAGGTGGCTATTCTAACTCTGCCCCTAGAGGAAGAGGAGGTCGTCAGGGAAAGAACAACTCGCGACGGCAATGACAACCTTCATGCTCCGGTTACATTTATCCCTCCTTCTCCAGAAGTTCCCCTGGGTGGAAACATTTCCTTTAATCTTTACCATTGGCAGAAGATAACCACGGACCGATGGGTCCTCAATCTAATACAATTTGGACATACTTTAGAGTTCCTTCAAATTCCCCCTTGTACTCCTCCGACACGACAGGATGTCAAACATCTGCATCTGATGCGCTTGGAGGTTCAGACAATGCTCCGAAAAGGAGCAATAGAACCGGTGGCAATCTCCCAGAGGGGAAGGGGATTTTATTTCCGTTTTTTCCTAGTTCGAAATTTTTTTAGTCAATGGCGTCCTATTCTGTATCTGAGAACTCTAAATACTTCTCAAAAAGCAGTCCTTCCGGATGGTTTCCCTCCAAGACATTCTGCTACTCCTAAACCCAGGGGATCATATGACCACTTTAGACTTGCAGGATGCGTATTTCCACATTCCCATCCATCCTTCCCACAGGCAGTACCTTCGGTTTGTTGTAGCCGGAGACCATTACCAGTTCAAGGTGCTGCCGTTCGGCCTCAAGTCGGCCGCAAGGATTTTCACAAAATGTCTGGCTCCAGTGGCAGCTGTTCTAAGGAAACAAAGACATCAGGTGCTTCCTTACCTGGATGACTGGTTAATCAAGGCGCCTTCACAAGCAGCGGCTCAGTCGTCAACAGTGGCATGTGTAGAATTATTTGCCGAACTGGGCCTGACTCTGAACACAGAGAAGTCATCCCTCCATCCTGCGAAGAACATCACGTTCTTGGGGGCGATTCTGGACACCACAGTAAACCAAGCGTTTCCTTCCATAGAGACAACAGAGGCTAATCTCTCTATCCCGGGCATTCGCAAAAAGAAAGTCTTTCAGTACGGCGTTACAAATCACTACTAGGGACGATGTCCTCTTGCATCCCTCTCGTTCCTTTCTGCCGATTTAAGGATGCGTCCGTTGCAGGAGCAACTGGATCGACAATGGCGTCAGGCGGTGGGATCCTTCGAAGACATTATCACAATCACACCAGCCATGGTTCAGGCAGTAGCCTGGTGCACCCAGGGACAAAATATCTCAGTCGGACTTTCCTTCCTCACCGTACCAGCTCCACTGGTTATTACCACCGATGCATCCCTAGAAGGTTGGGGGTCTTTTCTTCAAGACCTCCAGGTCAGTGGTCGTTGGAAGTTTCAGGACCAGCAACTTCACATCAATCTGCTGGAACTCAGGGCAGTGAGATTAGCATTGCTGGCTTTTCTGCCGAGAATACAGGGCTCGGCTGTGCTAATCAGGACAGACAACACAACAGTAATGCATTATCTCAACAAACAGGGCGGTACCAGATCGCTTTCCCTGTCTCGGGAAGCCCAGAAAATCTGGAAATGGGCAGTCCAAAATGGGATATCCCTAAAAGCGGAACACCTTCCGGGAGATCAGAATGTCAAGGCGGACACTCTGAGCAGGCTCACGTCAGCCTGCCACGAGTGGGAGATCAATCAGGGAATTCTAGAAAGTATTTTTCTAAGGTGGGGAGAACCAACAGTGGACCTTTTCGCGACCGCTCAGAACAAGAAATGCCGGTTCTTTGCAAGTTGGCTTCACCAACGGGGATCTTGGGGGAATGCGTTTTTGATGGCATGGTCAGGCGTCTTTGCCTACGCCTTTCCTCCGATTCCCCTTCTACCACTCATTCTTACAAAGATCAAGAGAGCCGTGCAGAATGATCCTGATAGCCCCATGGTGGCCCAGACAACACTGGTTCACGGAGCTTCTCCTACTGTCGGAGGCTCAGCCGATTCTCCTTCAACCAATCCCTTCGCTCTTGACGATGTCCCAGGGACAAGTACTTCATCCAGATCCGAAATCACTACGTTTAGCGGCTTGGCTCCTGAACACTGTGAATTTCAGCATTTGAATCTTTCATCTGAATGCAGGGATATCCTATCAAATGGCAGGGCAGAAAGTACAAATAAGACATACAGGATGAAATGGAGAAGATTCTGTTTATGGTGCCAGAAGTTTAATATTCATCCTCTGAGATCTGCAGCTCATGAGATTATCCCATATATTCTGCTCTTGGCAAAATCTGGTTTAGCTCATGCATCTATAAAAGTGCATCTAGCCGCTATATCACGTTACAGAAGAACTTCTTCGGGACCATCGTTATGGTCGGAGAGAATCATCAAGCAATTCATGAAGGGGTTATTTCGAACCTTTCCTCCAGTGAACCTCCACCACCTCTCTGGCAGCTAAACATTGTGTTATCACAACTAATGAGGCATCCCTTCGAACCCATTCACAGGGCGGATCTTAAATTTTTGTTGTGGAAGGTGGCTCTTCTCCTAACACTCACTTCGGCCAGGAGAGTTGGGGAGATGCAAGCTCTCACTATACAGGAACCTTTCTTACAGTTCAAGGAGGATCGGATAGTCCTTAGAACTAATCCGAAATTTATACCCAAGGTACCATCAGACTTTCATTTGAATGAGCCTCAAATTCTTAAGAGGTTTTTTTCCTCAACCGCCCAACGGCGGCGGAAAGGACTCTCCATTCGCTAGATGTCCAGCGCTGTCTCAAATTTTATTTACAAAGAACAAAACCTTTTCGCAAGTCATCACAACTCTTTGTATCCTTCAGTGCATCCAGGAAGGGTTTTCCTCTATCCAAGAGGGGAATTGCCCGATGGATTTCTAGTGCAATACAATATTGTCATCAGGCGGCAGGGAAGCCGTTGAATGCACGGGTTCGTGCTCATTCTACGAGAGCAGTGTCTACTTCCACTGCGTTGTTTGCTGGAGTACCTGTCCAGGATATTTGCAGGGCGGCTACCTGGAAGAGTACGCACACCTTCACCAGGCATTACTGCCTGGATGCACCCGCTGATAAGGATGTGGCAGTGGGACAAGCGGTGCTGAGAAACCTTTTCCAGTGACGGTGAGCCCTCTTTCTCATCCCTCCTTCCTTTATTCGTTGCATGTTCACATTTTATTGTAAATGCTATTTCTTGTCATATGTTAAGATAGATATACTTTGTAATTGATGTCAAAGACTCTCAATGCTATGCGATATCTGCAAATTTTAAAATTGGGCATATGTAAGGTGCAGTTTCAGAACACATTCTGGCTTATGTCGGGTTCATGCACAATAAAATCTGCTTCTTACTGCTAGCTACTCTGATTCAGGCATGTGAATCTATGAAAGTTCCAATACTGGAGTAAGAAAACAAGTTACTTACCTGTAACTGTAGTTCTCCAGTATTGGAAGCTTTCATAGATTCACATGCGACCCACCCTCCTCCCCTGAGAGGCTCACCTTTGGATTTTTTGCACAAAAGTTATCTTGGGCACAAGTGCTCGAAAATCTGAAGGGCTAACGTTCTCTCAGGAGTGTTCTAGAGGGTGAGAGGTCCCGATTGGCTCAGGGACAATTTTGGTCTCTTTTACATAACGAGAGTTATGGGTTGCAAAACGGAAATGGCCTAGGCCTTTTTTCTGCTTTGTACTTACCTAAGCATTGCTTTTATATATACCCGGTACTCACATCTCGACGACGGGGAATGATTCAGGCATGTGAATCTATGAAAGCTTCCAATACTGGAGAACTACAGTTACAGGTAAGTAACTTGTTTTCTTAGGGACACCTTGAACCTTGCTTCCTCAGATCCAGAAACGACAAGAAGAAAAGGACCGAACAGCCGTGCAGCCAGCTAACAAGAGGAAGACGCCCACTGACTTGGCCCCAGCCCTATCGGCCTGTCTCCCCTCGAACTTGCTCCTGCGAAATCCCGGTGTGTCCTGCAGCCAGCAACCTCAAAAACCCCGGAGGACCTGCCTGCCTTCACTTCCAAAGACTGCTTCTCCCGTGAACACCGGATTTGTTCAAACTGCAACCTCTGGCAGCAGCCGGAGACCGCGAATCCAGCCCACTCTGCACCTGCCGAACCCGGCCCGAGCGCGAGTGGTAAAACAGCACGAGGAGGTCACCCCGGCGATCCTGACCCGAGATCCGGCGACCCCTGACCTGCCTCCAGCCGACGCCTGAAGTCTAAATCCAGAAGGCCCTCCTAACTGCGACCAGGAGCTTGTAAGACGATCCGACCCCAAAAGGCACCCCTGCACCCGACGCCCCACGGCCTTGTGTACCCAAACCGACGGTGCCTAACCAACCCTTAACTTCCCAACTTACCTCTCCAAGTGGTGGTCGCACCCAGAAGTCCTTCGTCTCCCTGCCTGCAGTGCTTTTGCAAGCCGGAGGTTCTCCATAGAAAACAACAGGGCGCCCAACGTCGAAACAGCACTCTGCACCCGGCCGCCCCAGTGCCGCTGAGGGTGCACCTTTTGTGCTACTTTGTTTCCCCATTTGCCCTGACCTTAACCCTAGGAGCTTTGCTCCCACAACCCAGTGGCCTGCTTGCCAGCAGCCACCAACCGGAGGCCCCCTACCCCCCATTGGATAACATTGGGCCTCAACACTCTGCACCAGGCCGCCCTAGTGCCGCTGAGGGTGCAACAACAGTGCATCACTGACCCTGGAGGACCCCTGAGTCTTACCCCAGAACCTTAACTCCCACAGTCGATTACTTACCTACAAACCGATAACTTGTTTTTCCTTCATAGGATAACATTGACAATTTTCTTCCAAAAAGTTTCTAAGTGTGTAGTTTTGAAATCTAAAAATATTCTTTAAAAATCACACAAATAACCAAAACGTATTTACTTACCTGTTTGCAGGAAATGTCCCAGTGCTGAATCTAGGTATCCAGCACGGAGTTAGAAAAGTAACGTAAAAAGTAACTTACCTGTAATTTACTGAAAAAGCCTATTCATTTCAATGTACTGTATTTGCTAAGTGTTGCAACCTACTGCATCCCCTGTAAATCAAACAAAGCACAATTTCTATTGCATTTTCAAACTGTTCTATATCCAGCAACTTATTACTGAAAAGTATTTAATGCTTACCTCTGCCAGGCTTACTTGGTTCTAAAAATAAAACCGTATATTTTTTTATACAAAAACAATTGGCCTACAGTTCAGTTCTTGAGTGTGTGAATTCATTTGCTGACTGAGGGTGTACATCAAATGCTTAACATTGTCTCTGATACTGCCTTACTGCTCGACCACTCTACCACATATAGAGAGTAAGGTTCTATCTAACTTTAACCTCTGCCTACCTCTGAGGTCATCTGGTCTTTATACACACACTATACCGCATTTTGGTGTAGTATATATAGAGCCAGTTTCCTACAGGGCGGATGTGTCACACCAGGATGGGCACAGTGCCTGAGAGGAAAGCTTCAAAGGCCTGTCGACCTCAATCCCTGCTGCTATCAGTAGCTGGCTCCCCACACGGATTCAGACCCCCACTTTGGGCTGGAGAACTGGTGGGAAACTTAAAAAGAATAGGTGTGCCCCCTTTCACAACTCCGCCCCTCACGTGTGGGCGGCGAGGTTGAGCTTACTTTTCAGTCCTCTCCATCTTGAAGATTAGGTGACCCCTCTAATCAGGACTAAGTCTATCCCCCTCCCACAGGAGAGTGGCATAATAGTGGGTTGGGTATAGTTGCCCCAGGTAAGGGACCCATTGGCCCTTACCTGCTACTCACTCCCCTGTAACGCCTCTGAATCTAGTGTTTAGGGGGCTCCCTCAGACCCTGAAACTAGTTCTTGCCGACCTTAGAAGGACAAAGATGCAGTGCAGCAATGCCTGAAGACGCCTACTGACTTGGCCCCAGCCGTACCGGCCTGTCTCCAGCTTCAGATCCTGCAAAAAAAGACGGCGCCTGTCCTGCAGCCAGCGACTTCCAGAACCCGAGGAAGACTTCCTGACCTTTGAAAAAGACCAGAACTCCAGAGGACAGCTGACCTGTCCCCAAGAAATCTACACAGGACTCTGGTGCCCTCTGGAACCGTGAGTCCTGACCACTCTGCACCTGACGCCTCTAGCCCGTGTCCAGGTGGCTCACCGATCCAGAACAGGTTCCTCAGCAATTCTGACTTCAAATCCAGCGTTGGCTGACACCTCCTGGACTCCACGACAACACCTGCAGCCTTAATCCAGAGGCTCCCCCCTACAGCGAGCAGCTCCAGTAAGAAAAACCTAACGTCAAAGGACACCCCTGCACCCAATGCCCCTGGGCCTTGGGGAGCTCGACAAACTATGTCCCTACGACCTTTTCAGCCCTGGTTCGATGCCTGCAGCTTGTTTGGCCGACCGAGTTTCTCAATTGAAAAGCATTGGGTGCCTGACGCGGTCTTTACACCCTGACCCTGGCCGCCCCTTGGCCGCTGGTGGTGTATGTTTGTTGCTGCCTTGTGGACCCCCGTGCTTGCTTTAAAACCGAAGCTTGGCCCCTGCAACCAATTTACTTATCTGCAAACAGTCTGGCTTTAAGCGCCTCCAGTCTCATTTGAAACGCATTGGGCCTATCCTCGAATTCGACTTTTGTACTCGCCCGCCCCTGTTGATGCAGACTTTGTGCTTACCGGAACATTGCCCTCTGCTGACCTTACACCCAGAAGACTGGAACTGTAAGTCGGATACTTACCTGTGAAACCGCATTGTTTTACTCTATAGGTTAACATTGAACTGTTTGAAAAGTGTCGACTTTTGTAAGACTAAAGTATTTTTCCTGAAAAATGTATTTACCTTTTAGTGAAGATATTGGTCTTAAAATAAAACTTAGTTTATTTTTGTAAAATTGGTGTGGACCTTGTTTTGAGTCGTGTGCCATTTATTAGTCGTGTGTATAACAAATGTCTTGCACTCTGTGTCAGGTCTAAGGCTGCTTGTCCACACTACCACAAATAGCACTTTGGGTTTACATTGAGCACTGTACACTTCTGGGGGAATCTCTGGACTCTGTGCACGGTATAACCACCTAGTGGTAAACCACGTGCAGAGCCAGCTTCCTACACTAATGTTTGGGCTGTAAAGCCCCCCGGATTTGTTAGCACTACAGTTTTTATTACAGTAGCCTGCTTGGTTTTAGCTGTTGATTAGACATTTTCATTTTTTTTTTAAATCACATGTTTTAGCAGAGGTTATTGTAACCTCTGCACCAGCTCTTGGTCTACACATGCCCTTGCAGCAGTGCTTAGAGGAATGTGCAGTCTAGATCCTCCTGCTGTACTGACTCTGTCTTCTGCCAGTATTGAGGATCCCACATCACACTCGCTCTGACACTGAGTAGAGGGTCAACTACATCCCAGTGTGACACTGTTAGGCTGTTTCCTTTCATGATGCACCCTTCTTCCTGTTCCTCCTTTGAATGACATGTGCTCTCGTCAGCTTTCTCTCCCCTACCTCATTAGATTGATGTTTCTTCCTCTGATCATTCCTCTGATTACACATTATTGTGGTGTTTTCATATCTAGATGCACCATCCTATCCAGATGAAGCCAGCAGACAGCGAGAAGAACAATGGTGAGTTTCAGGTGCATTTCTTTGTATTTGTCTCTGGACTACGCAGCCGAAGGACTGTTGATGTTATTAGACTGAACCCTCAGGAATATGTGACGTTACATCGCGGTCTTCACACCCCGATCCGTTTACAACGCAGGCATTACAACGCAAGTCGTTACAACGACTTGCGCTGGAGGGCGCTGGACTTAGGAATAGTATGATTTACTATTCCAACTCCAGCCTACGTAACAGTAGGGAAGGTGTTGGAATAGTAAATCATACTATTCCTTAGTGTATAGCGCCATCCAGCGCAAGTCGTTGTAATGCCTGCGTTGTTAACGTATCGCGGTGTGAAGACCGCGATGTAGCTGATGTCTCCCAACCCTCAGTGATGCACAAGATGGTCCTTTCTCCTGTTTTGCAATAGTGTTCAGTCTCTCTTCTCAGATTGGGATGGGGTTTTCGTCCAGGCATAATGCAAGTGGTTTACTGACCATGTAATGAACGCCCCTCCATCTGATCTTGGGACCAGTGCCTTGTGCTGTCTCTATAATTACTTTTTTTGTGCTTCATACAGCAGCTGTAAGTAAGTTACGGCTGTTACTATTCTAGTTAGAACGTTTCCGAAATGTTATGACCATTTCAATAAGCAAATGGTGAATTGCCCTTGCTGGAAAGTAGAAATTGTGACCTGCATCTCTCAGTAGGTGTCTCCAATGAGCGTTGAACTTGTAGAACCGACTTGCCAAAATGCATTCCCAAGGCTGCCTCTGCTGACAAGTCTGTGAGGGATAAATCACACACAGGACTGCTTAACGAGGCTTGGACCCACTTGTGGAGTGAGGTCACTTTAAAGAAACGAAACCACAGTGCATGCTTATGCTGTTTGCATTGCAGCTGGTCATTAATCAGTCATCTTGGGCAGTAGGGCTCACACCTACCACAGTGCATGCTTATGCCGTTTGCATTGCAGCTGGTCATTTACTCCAGTATTGGAACTTTCATAGATTCACATGCTTGAATCCTTCCCCGTTGTCGAGATGAGAGTCCCCTGTATTATAAAAACTAATAGTCTCAATAGACAGACACATAAGGCTTAGGCCTAATAATCTTTTATAACATATCTCTGTCCTTTAATAAAAAGGACCAAACTTAAAACTTAACCAATCAGTAGAGACCACCCTGTAGAACCTTCCTGCGAGAGGCTCCAGTCTCTCAGATTTTCTACCGCACGTCGTGCTAAGGGAGTCTCCACTGAGCTCTGCTCCGTTTTCTTCTCTTTTCTAGATTTGAAGTGTCTTTCACCATTTCAACTTTCGATCAACTCATTGGAGTTATTTGAAGGTGATTCAAACTGACTTCCACCATGTCAGAGACACCTAAAAAAGGTTTATTCAGAGCCTGTGGAACCTGCAGGAAGAAAAGGCTGCATATTGACGATGAGCATAAGGACTGCTTATACAGTTTATACCCTGAGTGCAAGGTATGTCGTACCTCTTCTACTAAAACTCTTAAATTCCGAGAAGGAAGGCTTCTCTTGTGGCTTCAGCGACTGAAAAATAGAGAGAATGTGGTATCTGATAAGGAGAGTGATACATCGTCTAAAGCCTCCTCAAAAACGACCTTTAGATGACCCTGCGGGCTCATCGTCGCAGCCATCTAAAAAAGCGTCGGTCTGTTGAGCCCTCTCAGAAACAGACTGAAACTACCACCAAAGCCTCTCATGAGGAAAAGAAGGCTTTAAAAATCAAGAGACCAGTTTCAGAACCTAGAACACCACCTATGAAATTGAAGCATACCTTCAAGAAACCTACCTCAGCTCCGCAGTTGAGCAGCCCGTCGACGACACCACCGTCGACGAGAAGGTGGTTCTAGTAACAACGACGGTGTCTTCAATCAACACTGTGACGGTTTCTGTTGCATCGATGTCATCGTCGGCGGCGACGACATAGTCGATGGGTAACGTACCTTTACCGTCGATGAAGCAAATCGTGTCGTCAATCTTCATCGACGACGAGGGGTCAACTTCCGGCGACGATCCATCCGGCGACGACATCACTCCCGTCAACGGCGACCTCATTGACGGCGTCCACGAGAGAAGCAGCGTCGACGATAGAAGTGTCATCGGCGTTACCGTCGACGAAGATCCCTGTCGCCGGCAGTTTAACGCCGTCGACAATTCTGTCGACGGAGCAGCAGCCTTAGTCAATGAAAATTGTTCCGGCAGTGATGCAATCGTCGACGGGCTCATCGACACCGTCGACGAGGAAGGAAAAGAAAAAAGTTTCAAAATTGCTGTTAACACCAGCTGTAACCTCACCTAGTCAGGTGCAAGCCCTTTTGCCATCACAGTTTTTGGAGGAAGAGGATGAGGAGGATGAAGAATTTGATGAAGATAGCCTTTTTGGGGCAGCCATGAGCCCATCTGATCTTCATGTTAAATATCAAGAGGAGTCTGATGAGGATGATGGTTATGGACGTCAATATTACCATCCGCAACAGCAATATCACCAACAGGAAATGATGTGACTCCCATCAAGTCTGATGACAGACCTGCAATTTATGCTGGCGGACTACAAGAGGAGATTTCCGCCAGAGCAGAATATCCAACAGACTGCCTCCTCTGCCATCTCCGCCTGTTATTCCACAGATACAGGTTCGCTCTCCTGTTCTTCAACAGTCTCCTAGGGTCCAGCTTCCTACTCAAGCTCCTCCTGTCCAGCAGTTAACATCCTCTGATGAGGAAGTTGAGAGAGAGAGGAAGGAGAGATTCTACAGGATGAATGGGATTCCTACATCATCCCCACTCCGGCATCTCCATCTCCCCAACAAGCGGATTCACCTCCAGAAGATATTGGGGGTTTTCACAACCTTCTGGAGAGAGCTGCTAAGCCCTTTGATTTACCGATGCCTATGCATCAGCAAGACTGTTTTCTGTATGATTTCAAAGAGCCTTATAGAAAAACAGTAAGATCTTTGCCTATTATAGATTACATATGGAAGGAGAAGCTAAGGATAATGCAAAATCCAGCAACAGTTTACACCTGTGTTGCCGAGACTAGACAAAAAGTATAAAGCTCCGGATGATGCTCCAGCCTCTTTAATAGGTCACCCAAATGCAGATTTGGTTATTTCACAGGCAGTGCAGCGACGCTCTAAAAATCCTTCAGCTCCCCTGACTTCTCCTCCTGACAAAGAAGGAAGAAAGCTTGACAACATAGGCTAGCGTTTTTCAACGATGCCTGCTATAACGCTCCGAGCAGCGAACTCTCTGGCTTTACTGGGCCGTTAAAATAGGCAGAAGTGATAGACTGTGCTATGGATGTAGCTTCCACTGGGTTCAGGCAGCTAGCAGGAGTGGCCGTCTTGAGGCGTCAAGGCTGGCTCAAAGCCACCACATTCAGACCTGAAATACAAACAAAGATCCTTGACCTCCCTTACAATGGGGAAGAGTTATTTGGTAGCCACTTTGACGAAGCCTTGCAGACCATAAAGAAAGATACTAATACGGCTAAGTCGCTGGGGATTTTACAATACAGAAAGACTACTTTTCGTGGCTCACGAGGAAGAGGTTATCAATCTTACAGATCAGGGTACCAGCAATCCCGTTATTCAGCATATGCTGCGTCCGCTCACCAATATAGACCACAGTATACTAGCCGCCAACCACCTGCGGCAGCCTACAGCAAGGCTTCCTTCAGCGGTAAATCAGGACGCCAGGGTAAGGAGCCCGGTCGACGACAATGACCTCTCCCAGCTGTCGGCCTCTATCCCACTAACTCCATCCAAGGTGGGAGGCAAAATATCCCGTTATTTACAACAGTGGTGGGCAATCACTTCGGACCGATGGGTCCTAAACTTATCCAATTCGGACACTCTTTGGAATTTGTAAAGATCCCGCCATCGAACCCTCCTCAGCCTCGCTTCCAGAAGCATCTAAACCTCTTAAATATGGAAGTTACCAACATGTTACAAAAAGGAGCGATAGAAAAAGTTCCTTTCAATCAGAGAGGAAAGGGGTTTTACTCCCGGTTTTTCTTCATACAGAAGAAACTAAAAAACTGGAGACCGATCTTAGATTTGCGGAACTTGAACAAATTCCTCAAAAAACAATCGTTCCGTATGATTTCTATTCAGGATGTGCTTCACCTCCTCAACAGAAACGATTACATGGCGTCGCTGGATCTCCAGGACGCTTATTTTCATATGCCCATACACCGAAAACACAAAAGGTTTCTAAGATTTACAGTGGCCGGCAGTCACTTTCAATTCCGCATCTTACCCTTCGGACTAAAATCGTCAATCCCCGCATTTTCACAAAATGTTTGGCTCCAGTAGCAGCATTTCTAAGGCAGCAGCATCATCAAATTTTCCCTTACCTAGACGATTGGCTTCTCAAAGCCCCCACGTACGAAGCAGTAAAAGCATCCACCAAAGCCTGCCTACAACTTTTCAAGAACTTGGGTCTCACTTTAAAGGTACAAAAGTCGATTTTACAACCATCCCGCTGACTGGTGTTTCTGGTAGCTACCCTTGACACCATGGAAAACCAGGCCTATCCTACTCTAGAGAGACAACAGATAAGATCCTTGGCAAGCAGGGTCCAAAAAAGAAAGTCCATTTCAGTACACCTCCTTGGGATGATGTCTTCTGGTATCCCTCTCATACCTCACTGTCTGCTTCAAATGCGTCCTCTTCAGGAGGCTTTGAACGAACAATGGATACAAATAGAGGGATCTTTCGACGATGTGATCCGAATTACTCCTCCCATGATAACGGCCTTGGACTGGTGGACGCAACCTCACCAACTATTGCGAGGTCTACCGTTCCTATCACAGGCTGTTCCTCTCGTGATTACAACGGATGCATCACTAGAGGGATGGGGTGCTTTCCTGCAAGACTTGCAGGTCAGCGGAAAATGGCCGCCTTCCCACAAGGATCTTCACATTAATCTTCTCGAGCTGCGGGCAGTTTACCTAGCGCTCCAAGCTTTTCTGCCAAAGATACAGGGCACAGCTGTGCTTGTCAGGACGGACAACACCACTACAATGCACTACCTCAACAAACAGGGAGGAACAAGATCTCTCCTGCTCTCTCAGGAAGCCCAACTCATATGGCGTTGGGCAATTCATCACAAAGTGCATTTATCAGCGGAGTATGTCCCAGGAAAACAAAATGTCATAGCGGACAAATTGAGCAGACTAAAGACTACTTGCCACGAGTGGGAGCTGGACCAGCACACACTAGACAACATTTTCTTCCAATCGGGCAAGCCAAACATAGATCTGTTCGCATCTCCAGAAAATGCGAAATGCCGGTACTTCGCAAGTTGGCATCACCATCGGCGTTCATGGGGGAATGTCTTTTCAATAGCTTGGTCCGGCATATTTGCTTACGCCTTTCCCCCCATTCCTCTCCTGCCACGAGTGTTAAGGAAGATAAAGCCAGAACCCTGCAAAGTCATTCTGATAGCTCCAGCCTGGCCTCGCCAGCACTGGTACACGGAACTACACCTACTGTCAGTCAAGTCTCCGATTCACCTCAGACCAATTACATCTCTCTTGACAATGAACCAGGGACAAGTGTGTCATCCGAACCCCAGTTCTCTAAAATTGTCAGCCTGGTGCCTGAGTTCCGAGAATTTCAACACCTGAAAATTCCTCAGGACTGTAAACAGGTGCTGGCTAAAGCAAGAGCAGATAGTACTAACAGGACTTACTCCTTGAAGTGGAAAAGATTCTGCATGTGGTGTACCTCGTCTAACGTTAGTCCTCTCCATTCTCCTCCCGAGGAAGTCTTACCCTATTTACTTCTCTTGGCTCGCTCAGGTTTAGCCCATGCTTCAATTAAGGTCCAGTTGGCTGCTATTTCCAGTTTCCGCAGAACAGCTAAAGCTCCATCACTATGGTCCTGCAGAATAATAAAACCGTTTCTCAAAAGACTTTTTAGAATGTTTCCTCCAGTAAGGTCACCTCCTCCTACATGGCAACTAAATACGGTGCTCCGTCAACTAATGAAACACCCGTTTGAACCTATTCATAAAACAGATATAAAGTTCCTATCCTGGAAAGTGGCTCTTCTCCTATCTCTTACTTCGGCAAGAAGGGTGGGAGAACTTCAAGCTTTCACTACTGAAGAACCCTTCTTACAGTTTAAACAAGACAAGGTTATTCTACGAACAAACCCTAAATTTATCCCTAAGGTCCCTTCGGATTTCCATCTTAACGAACCTATTGTTCTGAACTCATTCTTCCCAAATCCGCAGACTGCAGCGGAACGTGCTCTGCACTCTCGATGTTAAAAGGTGCCTAAAATTTTACTTGAACAGGACTAAGTCATTTCGTAAGTCAAATCAACTCCTTATTGCATACAGTGCACCTAGAAAAAGTTTCTCCATCACTAAACAGAGCATCTCCAGATGGATTTCAAGTGCAATTGTATTCTGTTATCAACAAGCGGGTCATCCTCTGACGTCTAGAGTTTGTGCCCATTCTACAAGAGCGATATCCCCATCTACGCGCTGTTTGCAGGTGTATCCCTGCCGGACATTTGTAGAGCAGCACCATGGAAGATGCCGCACACATTCACCAGGCACTACTGCTTGGATGCTGGGAATAAGCGAGATGCGGCAGTGGGACAAGCGGTTCTCAGACATCTTTCAATAAGGTGAACCTTCTTCTTGAGTTCCTTCCCACCATCCTGAACTGTCTCACATTTTCAATGGTTGAATTTTTTTCCTTTTGTTTATGCATTTATATGTATATATTGATGTACATGATTGATGCTTTCAGGAATGCATTTACTGTCGTAGTTTTATGGCATGAAAATGTGGTGCTTACTGCTAACTATTCTGATTCAAGCATGTGAATCTATGAAAGTTCCAATACTGGAGTAAGAAACAAGTTACTTACCTGTAACTATAATTCTCCAGTATTGGAATCTTTCATAGATTCACATGCGACCCGCCCGCCTCCCCTGGAGAGGGCTCACTATTTATCTCAGTTTTTTCTATTATGCGCACTTGTGCTTGGAAAATCTGAGGGACTGGAGCCTCTCTCAGGAAGGTTCTACAGGGTGGTCTCTTCTGATTGGTTGAGTTTTAAGTTTGGTCCTTTTTATTAAAGGACAGAGATATGTTATAAAAGATTAGTAGGCCTAAGCCTCATGTGTCTGTCTATCTGAAAGAGACACGTTAGTGATAGATTCCTTACCTTAGAATATCCCCAGGCGTCAGACTGGATCCGGAAAGTTTTTCGTCAGCAATACCCCTGCGCGTCGGTAGGCGTCGTCGTACTGCTCCGCGTACGTCGCTGACGTCATGGGAGCTATTTAGACGACTCTGGTGCAGTAGGGATGCCTGGGTTTAAATCCTGTGGGGCCTGCCGTCGCAACATGTCGGTAGCGGACCCGCACGACGTGTGTCTCTTCTGCTTGGGGCACGCCCATGACCCCGAGGTGTGCCCCGATTGCCGGGCCATGGCGCCGAAAGCTTTGCGGGAGCGTTCCCGAAAGTTGTTGGAGGCCCAGCAGTCAGCTCCGCGTCGATCAAGGTCCCGCTCCCGTGGGAGGTCGAGAGACCGGTCGTGGAGCCGTTACCTTCGCTCGTCGGACTCGGGGACAGGTAAGTCACGGCGCCATAAAAAAATCAAAGAAGCGACGTCGTTCGTCTTCTACCCCCTCACCGGTCCCAGGACGTGGTGGAGGGGGCGGGGGGTCACTCCCCCGCAGCTCCGCTGGAGCCCCCGTCGTTGCCTGCGGCCTACCCGTCTTTTCCGGGCCCGCACGCGACGTCGGATGAGATACAGGTCTTCCTGTTGGCCATGGGCCGTTTATTTGCCCCATCGGGTCCCTCCGGAGCGCCTTCGGGCCCGTGTACCCGTTGGGCGGGTATGCCCCCGTGCCGCCGCCTTTGGCCTCGGCTACGCCGGCAAAGTACCCTGCGGCGCCACCGGCTCCGGCCTCAACGCCGGTGCCGGATCCGGCCTCGGCGTTGGATCCGGCCTCGGCGCTGCAACTGACGCCGTATGGCGCCGAACCAGAATTGGTCTCTTACCCCCCGATTCCAATTCTTGGTACAGAGTTTCTCCCATTTCCCCGGGCACCTCATCCTTACCGGCCAAAACCAGTAACTGAAGGAGAGTACTGGGAGGGGTCTGAGAACCCTCTTGCGGCTCAATGCGAGAACGAGCCTGAATGGGAAGAGCACCTGGAGGGTCCTGTGGATCTGGATTTCTCTCCACACCCTGGCACACTGTCCCCTTCTTCCGTGGCTACGGAGGAGGTGGGGACTTTTTCAGTGGTGCTGCGTAGGGCGGCTCAGGCTCTTAACCTTGAGCTCCCTTCTGTGCCTATCAGAATGAATCTTCTGACTGAGGTGCTGCAACCAGCGTCCTCCTCTGCGGAGCCGCTGCTGCCCTTCAATGAGGCACTCACTGATGTCCTATTGAGCACCTGGGGCAAGCCTAACGGGTGGCACGCCGTCATCGCCCGGCGCCGGGCGACCCCAACTTCCTCACGCAACATCCAACACCTGAGAGTCTGGTTGTCCAGGCCTCTGCCTCTCCGAGCGCATTCCCTTCTGCTCCCCCGGACAAGGAATCTAAGAAGCTGGAGCAGTTTGGAAAAAAGATCTTCACTTCTGCCAGTTCAGGGTTGCGGGCGGTGAATACAGCGTGCCTGTTGGGCCGCTATTCACATTCCGTATGGGACACCGTGGCACAGGTGCTTCCTCAGTGCCCGGTGGAGGCTCGGGCGGTGCTCTCCCTGGCTGTTACAGAGGGGAGAGATGCTGCAAAATTCACCATCCGTTGTGGACTTGACACAGCAGATTCCCTTGGAGGGCGCTTTCCACAACGGTGGCGCTCCGTCGTTACGCTTGGTTCAGAACCACTGGCTTCTCCTGTTGGACATGCCTTTTGATGGCACACGCCTGTTTGATGACAAGGCGGATAGTGCCCTGGAACGCTTTAAGGACTCTCTGGCTACGGCCCAGTCCTTAGGTCTCGCCACCACACGCACTCCCACGGGGTCTGCTTTTCGCTCCTTTCGAGGGCAGGGTCGAGGCGTCCAAACGCGTTCCTTTCAGAGCCGCCGGCCTGCACAGCAGCAGTCTCCGCGTGGCCGAGGTCGGGGGGCCCGCCGAGGTGGGTCACGGGGCCAGCGGGCGGGTCAGTCCACCACCGCCCCCGCTGCCTCCAAACCTTCCTAGTCCGGTCTTTCAGGCCCACCAGACGCCAGTGGGTGGCAGGATTCGCCATCACCTCCCCCACTGGCACACCATCACTTCAGACAGGTGGGTTCTGCAGGTAGTCCGAAGGGGCTATTCCCTCCCCTTCCAGTCTACCCCTCCAGCCATGCCACCTCAGTGCCACCGCATGTCGGGGGATCACTTGGCACTTCTCCAGCAGGAAGTCGCGGCCCTCTTAGCCAAGGGGGCCATCGAGCGCGTTCCGACGCCAGAAGTAGGTCGTGGTTGTTACTCCCAGTACTTCGTGGTTCCGAAGAAGGATAAAGGTCTGCGTCCTATCTTAGACCTCCGGAACGTCAATCGCTTCCTCCGGAAGGAGAAGTTAAAGATGCTCACGCTTGCTCAGGTCTTGTCTGCCCTAGACCCGCAAGACTGGCTGGTAGCGTTGGTCTTGCAGGATGCTTATTTTCATATTCCCATCCTGCCTGCCCACCGGCGTTACCTACGGTTCACGGTAGGCCACGAGCACTTTCAGTTCACCGTACTCCCTTTCGGCCTTTCCAGCGCCCCTCGGGTGTTAACAAAAGTGATGGCGGTGGTCGCAGCTCATCTGCGCAGATCGGGGATTTCAGTCTTCCCCCTATCTCGACGACTGGCTGTTGAAGGCGGGATCGCCCCAGGCAGTCGTCTCCCACCTCCAGACTACGGCCGACCTCCTGCATTTGCTGGGGTTTTCCATCAACGTGCCGAAGTCACACCTGATTCCCTCTCAAAAGCTCCTCTTCATCGGAGCGGTTTTAGACACGGTGCAGTTCCGGGTTTATCCTCCCGAACAGCGAGTCCGGGACATTTGGGCTATGATTCCGATCTTTCGGCCCTGGTCCTGGGTGTCGGTCAGGAAGATCCTGAGGCTACTGGGCCTCATGGCCTCCTGCATCCTGCTGATCAATCATGCCAGATGGCATATGCGGGCTCTGCAGTGGGACCTGAAGTTCCAGTGGACGCAGCATCAGGGGAATCTGTCCGATTACGTCCACATCTCAGAGGGCACTGCACAGGACTTGCAGTGGTGGCTCACGGACCAGCGTTGGGTCAGCGGCAGATCCCTCTCCCTTCCCCAACCAGAGCACACAGTGGTGACGGACGCGTCCCTCCTGGGATGGGGCGGCCACATGGGAGAGGCGGAGATCAGAGGCCTCTGGTCTCCGGCGGAGTCCAAGCTCCATATCAACCTTTTGGAGCTCAGGGCGATCCTACTTGCACTGAAAGCATTCCTTCCCTCTGTCAAGGGGAGAGTAGTGCAGGTGTTCACGGACAACACCACCGCCACGTGGTACTGCAACAAGCAGGGCGGGGTGGGGTCGTGGACCCTTTGTCAGGAGGCTCTACGTCTCTGGACGTGGCTGGAACATCAAGGCATTTCCTTGGCGGTTCAACACCTGGCAGGTACCCTAAACGCCAGGGCGGACAAACTCAGCTGCAGGTGCATGTTGGATCACGCCCCACCATTTGGTGTCCTTCCGTGACGTCGGCGCGCTTCCTCCGGAAGCTCCCACCCTTGGGCGCCATCTTCAGATTCTTTTTTCCGCCGTTGGGTCTGGATCGTCGTGAAGAGCTCCAGAGTTGGAAGAGGAGAGAAGAAGTAAGAGAAAAGCAGAAAGAACAGAGAAAAATTGGAGATCTTCATCACAAGACAAAGAACATACTACCGGGACAACGAAGCTGGTGAGAGGTAGAAGAAACTTCGACGTCCAACGGAGAATGCGCACACAGGGGGCTCCCTGAGCGCGGGAATGGACAAGACACCATTCAAGTTCTGTCGTAACTGCCACCACAAGTTCGCACAGAAAGACCAACATCCAGTCTGCAACCTCTGCCTACCGATCGACCATCAAAGCGACGACTGCAACGCCTGCGCAGCATTCGCCGCCAAGAACCTCAGGGTGAGGGACAGACAGAGGACAGCAAACTACAGCATGCAGGGCCAAGGGCTACCTCCGTCGCTGCGGGACCTGGGCCTCTCCAGTGGGGAAGAGGACAACATCGCCGAGGGACCAGAGGACTGCATGGTCGTAGAGACCGATAACACTTCCAGGAAGGAGGTAAGAGACACGTCGACCCAAAGAACCCCGACAGACTCTCGAAAATCCGAGTCAAAGTCCTCGAAAGGAGCACCGGCGTCTAAGCACTCGACGACCGAAGCTGCATCCAGGGACAAACAGCCCAGCGGATCCTTCGAAAAGGACTCCCGGTCGGCGAAAGCTCTTGACACACCCAGGTCGTCGAAGCACGGTTCCGAGAAACCGCACTCGACGCCGAAGGGGAAAGAGCAGAAGGCACCTCCGACGTCAACTACGACCTCGAAGAGAACTGCCGAAACTCTCGACGCCGATCAAGCGGCGGAGATGGAGAGGAAGAAGAAAAGGCTCGAGGCCGAAATGGCCAGCATCATCCAAAAGAAGAAGGACTTCGACGACCGGATGAGTAGATACACCATCCCTTTGAAGCCCTCGACGGTCGTCGAAGCGGAAACGCAAGAGGAGTTCGACAGCACCGAGCCGCCGAAAACTCCCGAACCGTCGGAACAACAGGACGAAGAGGTCCTGTACGATTATACGGAGGGTGATGACGACCAGCAGACGCACTACGGCTCAACACCCTCGGAGGCTCAAGACCTGGAATGGCAGGATCTCGACGCCGAAGACCCGGAGGAGGCCGTGGAGACATATCCGTCGAGGCCTTCGCCGCCGGACGACATAGGAGTGTACAATATGGTCGCCAGGAACGCGGCAGCCACCTATAGAGTGGAAATGGAGGAGGAAAAGCCTAAAGCCTGTTTTCTCCTGGAAACACTGCTACCAACACAAACTAGGAGCCAATTCCTTCCTATGCTCCCTAGTGTGCTAGACCAAGGCAGGGAAGCTTTCAAGGAGCCATCTACCTGCAGATCGGTCACACCCAGAACTGAGAAAAATATAAACACTCTTCAAAGGATCCACCATATATCCAGGGATCTGTGCCAGCTGATTCAATAATAACAGCAACAGCCAGGAAGAGGGCCAACGTTCCCACAAACTCCGGTCCGCCCCCAGACAAGGAGAGCAAGAGGATAGACCTCACAAGGAGGAAAATTGAAAGGAATGCGGCAATACATTGGCGCATTGCCAACTCCAACGCCCTTATAAATAGGCACGCCTACCAGCACTGGGAAGAAGTTGGGCAGTTGCTCAAACTGCTCCCCACAGAAAACCAGCAGAGAGCGGCACACCTGGTGGAGGAGGGGAAGAACATGGCCAACACCTGCCTAAAGTCGGCCCTAGACGCAGCTGATACATCAAGCAGGCTGATGATGATCGGGGTGACAGAGAGGAGACATGCCTGGCTCAGGATCTCCGGGTTCAAGCCGGAGGTACAAAACAACATCCTGAAGTTGCCCTTCAACGGGGAAAAGCTGTTCGGCACGCCCGTGGACGAGACGCTGACGCAGCTCAAAAAAGATAACGAAACGGCAAGGTCCATGGGAGCACTACAGTTCAGGGGTATGAGAAGGGGCACCCCTCACGAAGACCAAACGGCAGAGGTGGAAACCAGCCGGGAACATCGCACCAGGCCTTCCAGCAAACATTTCAGGGAAGCAGCCAGGCACAACAGGGTCAGCAGCAACAAGGCTGGCAGAACCAACAGAGGGGCCAGTCTTTTCGTAGCCGACCAAACGGACAAGGCAATACAAGAAGAGGCGGCCAGCAGCCCGCCCCCAAGTGACTCCACACTACAACACGTGCCTGCACCCCCAACATCGCTAGTGCCGCGGCACAACAAAGGACACAGACAAAATTTACAAATTTACCATCATACAACGCCCGTAGGAGGAAGACTAAAACACTTCTCCCAGGAGTGGGAGAAGATAACCGACAAGTGGATACTCAACATCATACAGTTCGGCTACTGCATAGAACTCGTAAAAAAGGCCACCAAACAAGAGGCCAACAAACAAAAAACATTCAACAAAAGAGCTGTCACTATTGTGGCAGGAAGCACAAGAACTCCTCCACAAACAGGCTATAGAAAAGGTGCCGTACAGAGAAAAGGGCACAGGAGTGTACTCCAACTACTTCCTCGTACCAAAAGTAGACGAAACGTTAAGGCCCATACTGGACCTACGGTTCCTAAACAAATGCATCAAAACTCAAAAGTTCAAGATGACGTCCTTACAAGAGGTCATACCTCAAATAAGGCACAGGGATTTTATGTCCACAATAGACCTCAAGGATGCCTACCTACACATCCCCATAAACCAAAGACACAAGCGTCTGCTCAGATTCACCATCAGCATGACGCACTACCAGTTCACGGCCCTAGCCTTCGGCCTCAAATCAGCGCCAAGAGTATTCACCAAATGCCTAGCTTCCGTAGCAACACATCTGCGAAGACGGGATACACGTATACCCCTACCTAGACGACTGGTTGGTAAAAGCGAACTCCTACAACCAATGCAAACTACATACTCAGCAAGTCACACAAACGCTGACAAAACTAGGCTTCTCCATACACAAGGAGAAGTCATCGCTGGAACCAGAACAAGTGAAGATCTTCCTGGGTGCGAAGATCGACACCATTCAGGGAGGGTGTTCCCCAGCGAGAAAAGGATCCTCGCACTACTGAAGGAGACTCGCCGCTACCTGAAGGGGCAACGTCTGACAGTGAGGACAGTGAGAAAGCTCATGGGCATGATGGCATCCTGCATACATTTAGTCCCCAATATTCGGCTACACATGAGACCATTCCAGGAATGGCTGCAACAGCAATGGTCACAGTCAACAGGGAGTTGGGAAGATCTAGTGGTTGTAACGCACGCAGTGCAGGAAGAGATAGCATGGTGGAACAGGGGCAACATAACAAGGGGAAACCCATTCACACCACCAACTCCAACAGTGACCATCACAACAGACGCATCCCAGATGGGGTGGGGAGCACACATGAAACTGCTCAAGGTAAGGGGGTTATGGACACAAAGAGATGCCGTCAAACACATCAACTACCTAGAACTCAAGACCGTGTTCCTTGCCCTAAAAGCGTTCCAGAAACAGCTGTACGGCCAAAGGGTGTTAGTACAAACAGACAACACCACAACGATGTTCTACATCAACAAGCAGGGAGGAACACACTCAGTCGCGCTCTCAGATCTAGCGCAACAGATATGGAAATGGGCAATTCCATTACAAATAGACCTCCTGGCAATACATCTGCCAGGGAAGGACAATGTGGAAGCAGACAGACTGAGCAGACAGACGTCAATCTCACACGAGTCGGAGCTCAACGCGCAGGAGACGCAAAAACTATTCAAGAAGTGGGGGACCCCACAACTAGACCTGTTTGCAACACACCAGAATGCAAAATGCCAATACTTCGCATCCAGGCAGCCAGGCCATCAATCCCAAGGAAATGCCCTATGGATGAGCTGGTCAAAGACATTTGCCTACGCTTTTCCACTGATATCGCTGATACACAAAGTGCTCAGCAAATGCAGAACAAGCAACATGACACTAATTCTGGTAGCACCACAGTGGGCCAGGCAGTCCTGGTTCTTGCAGATCGTGGAGATGGCACAGGGACCACCACACAAGTTCCCAAGAAGGGAAGACCTGCTCTCGCTACAAAACGGAAGGGTACTCCACCCAGAACCAGAGAGCCTCAGCCTAGCAGCGTGGCTCCTGAGGACTTGGAGTTCGCTCACCTCAAGCTTCCACAAAGCACGCTGGCAGTGCTGCGAGAAGCGAGGAGACCCACCACACGGAAATGCTATGCAGCAAAAGTGGAAGAGATTCACTGAATGGTGCATCAACAAAAAGCTCCACAGGAGAATCACTAAAGAATCAACTGTGCTAAAATACTTAACACACTTACTAAAAAGTAACCTAAGCTGCACTTCCCTAAGAGTGCACCTGGCAGCAATAGTAGCCTATACAAGAGGAGAAACAGGGAAAAGCTTCTTTACATCTCAAGTAGTAAAAAGATTCCTAGAAGGGGCCAAAAGAATAGCACCGCCAAAGAGGATGCCACCGCCTGCATGGAACCTCAATGTAGTTCTAACACAGCTTATGAAAGCACCGTTCGAACCCATCCACAAGGCATCGCTACATATGCTCACAATAAAGACGGCCTTTCTGGTAGCGATTACCTCGCTACGTAGGGTCAGCGAGTTGCAGGCACTCACACTACAAGAACCCTACATTCAGATTCACAATGACAGGGTGGTAATGAGGACGGACCCACACTTCATGCCAAAGGTGGTGTCCAGGTTCCATATAAACCAAACTACAAATTCCCAGTTTCTTCCAGAAACCATCCACCAGCGCTGAGAGGGCACTGCACACTCTGGATGCCAGGAGAGCAGTAATGCATTACATCGAAAGGACTAAAGATTGTAGAAAAACAAAGCAGTTCTTTGTGTCCTTCGCAAGCAGTTTCCTGGGCAGACCAGTGACGAAAAATACCATTGCACGATGGATCGCACAAACAATTCAATACTGCCACAAACAGGCAGGTCAAGAGCCGACGTCACGGAAGGACACCAAATGGTGGGGCGTCGACGCCCACCTGGGCTTCACACACAAAAAAAACAAAAAAACAGAAAAAAGACTACGATTCCGGACCCAACCACTAGACCGCGGAATAATGCACAGCATAGTGAATCCAGAAAGTCTTCAAGCTGCAAAACTATACCGAAAGGTAAGAAACTATTCGTTTCCAAGGCGGCACTCGCTCGGCGACGCTTTTCGTCGCGAGTGGAGTTCCGGTCTATTGTACGCCTTTCCGCCTACACCACTTCTACCCAGAGTGCTGAAGAAGATCAGACGCGACCGGGCTCAAGTCATTCTTGTGGCGCCGGACTGGGCTCGAAGAGTTTGGTATCCCGAGCTACTCGGTATGAGCGTGGATCCCCCGATCCGGCTGCCTCTTCGGAAGGATCTCCTGTCGCAGCACCAGGGGACGGTCCTCCACCCGAACCTGTCCAGCCTCCACCTCCTTGCGTGGAGATTGAGCGGCGACAGCTGATTCCATTTGACTTGCCTCCTGAAGTCTGTAATGTGATTCTGGCAGCCAGGCGTCCCTCCACTAAAACGGTATACGCATGTCGGTGGAACAAATTTGTGGCATGGTGTGCAGCAAAAGCTGTAGATCCTCTTGCTGCCCCTCTTTCTGACGTCCTCTTGTTCCTTCTCTCTTTGGCCCAGCAGGGCTCTGCTCTGGCCACTATCAAGGGCTACCTTTCTACTCTTTCAGCCTTTCTTAGGCTGCCTGATCAGCACTCTCTTTTCAAGTCCCCTGTTAACAGATTTCTCAAAGGCATTACTCACCTTTTCCCTCCTGTTCCTTTTGTCACGCCTCATTGGGACTTGAACCTGGTTTTCACATACTTAATGTGCGCTCCCTTTGAGCCTCTTCATAACTGTCCTTTGCGGTTATTAACTTTGAAAACTGTGTTCTTGGTGGCCATCACTTACGCTCGGCGGGTGAGTGAGCTCCAAGCTCTTTCCTGTAAACCTCCTTTCCTGGCGGTTCATCCGGACAAGGTGGTTCTTCGACCACGTCCCTCCTTTCTACCAAAAGTAGTCTCTGCCTTTCATCTCGGGCAAACTGTGACTCTGCCCACTTTCTTTCCGCCTCTGCACCCTTTAAGAGAGGAGGAGGAGAGGCTCCACCGTCTGGACCCAAAACGTGCACTTTCGTTCTCTCTCAACCGCACACAGCAGTTCCTGGGTGGATGACCAGCTCTTTGTTGGCTACGTGGGCGCCAAGAAAGGCCGGGCTGTGCACAAGAGGACTATCTCACGATGGGTTGTCTTGTGCATTAAAGCCTGTTACTCTCTGGCTAAAAAAGAGCCTCCGGTTGGGCTGCGCGCCCATTCTACCAGGGCGACAGCAGCTACTACAGCATTGGGACGCGGTGTCCCCCTGCAAGACATCTGTCAAGCGGCCACTTGGGCCTCGTTGCATACTTTCACAAAACACTATTGCCTTGACAGTCAAGTCCGGAGAGACGGCTTCTTTGGCCGGTCGGTTCTCCGTGACTTTCTGGTGTGATTTCACTTCGCAGACCCACCACCGGGGATGGTATTGCTTGGGTATGTATTCTAAGGTAAGGAATCTATCACTAACGTGTCTCTTTGAGATGCACAAGTTACTTACTTGTGTAACGATATATCTGTAAGAGACGTTAGTTGGTGATAGATTCCTTACCGCCTGCCCATCCTCCCCGTTCTGCGAACTGTTCTCTAGGGTTCAGGTCATCCCTTTCAGGGCCCTAGTTCTATTGCACCAGTAGTCGGTCTCTGGCATGGCTCTGCGCTCCTGGCGCGGAAAAGTTGTGTACAGCACTGACGTCAGCGCGCGTGGGCGCGTCTAAATAGCTCCCATGACATCATCTCGGCGACCACGACGCCAGCGACGTACGCGGAGCAGTACGACGACGCCTACCGACGCGCAGGGGTATTGCTGACGAAAAACTTTCCGGATCCAATCTGACGCCTGGGGATATTCTAAGGTAAGGAATCTATCACTAACTAATGTCTCTTACAGATATATCGTTACACAAGTAAGTAACTTGTGCAGTGAGACTATTATTTTTTATAATACCAGGGACTCCCATCTCGACAATGGGGAATGATTCAAGCATGTGAATGTATGAAAGATTCCAATACTGGAGAACTACAGTTACAGGTAAGTAACTTGTTCCTAATCAGTAATCTTGCTCAGGAGGGCTTACACCTACCACAGTGCATGCTTATGCTGTTTGCATTGCAGCTGGTCATTAATCAGTCATCTTGGGCAGGAGGGCTTACACCTACCACAGTGCATGCTTATGCTGTTTGCATTGCAGCTGGTCATTAATCGGTCATCTTGGGCAGGAGGGCTTACACCTACCACAGTACATGCTTATGCTGTTTGCATTGCAGCTGGTCATTAATCGGTCATCTTGGGAAGGAGGGCTTACACCTGGCCAAGGCTTGCATTTGTAATGACTCTGCGACTTCACTGATCAGTGGCTCATAAACTAATTGTGTTTGAGCCGTGGTTCTTTTTGGAGTTCTGATGGTAGATTCTAAGTTTTTGTTTTTTCTATAAGTGCCTCAGTAGCACCTTTTTAGGTCGAGCCTCGAGTAGCGCGCAAGCGCTGCTCTGCAAGACTTATAGTTAGGGAGTTTGAAAAGCTGACCAGACGCTCGTGCGTCATGGCCTTTTCCCTGCAGTTACGCGCAAGCAAAAGGCCATGGTGCACGAGCTTGTGGTCACGCCTGCTGCTTCCAAGCGCGCGCGCACCACTCGCGTGCTTGTTTAGTTTGACTATCGCGGCTGCGTCACTTTTTTATTTCTTTCAGTTTCGCATAATCGCGGCACCCGCGCTTTACTTTTAAAATTAAAAGTAAAGCGCGGGTGGCGCGATTGTAGCAAAAGTAAAGAAATAGATGTTTTTTTCTATTTCTTTACTATTGCTCAATCGCGGCACCCGCGCTTTACTTTTAACATGGTTTAGGTAAAGCGCCGGTGCCGCGATTGCTGCAAAAGTAAAGAAATAGATGTTTTTTTCTATTTCTTTACTTTTGCAGCAATCAAACACATTGGCAAAGTCAATAGCTCTGCCTAAACACTTATAAGGGCCCAAAAGCGAGACCTATTGGCTATGCCAATGCTTGTTTGGAAGTGATGGTGGAACTGGGAACCGTGTTTTTAATATTCTTTGTGTATACTTTATCGCCTGTAGCTGTGGAAGATAGAAAACTGTTTGTGGGGATGATTTCCAAGAAGTGCAACGAGAACGACATCAGGAGCATGTTCTCCCCGTATGGACAAGTTGAGGAATGCCGAATACTGCGTGGTCCAGACGGACTGAGTAGAGGTAAATTCATGTTTCTTACTACACTGCTAAGCTTAATGCAAATGGCACTACATTAAAACTTGCTATGAAGGGGGCCTTGTGGTGGCACGTGCTGAGCAAACACAGCAGAGGTGAAGGATGAGTGGCAAAGCTGTGCTGTCTACCTGCTTCTCTTCACTTTTAGAATGTTGGGGCAAAACAGTCAGGCCCTCAGGGTGGCTTGTGAACTGGCATTAATATAATCTTATAAACTGGATATTTACTCAAAAGTTCACAAGGTCCTCTTTGCTATGGAACGCCTTACTATAAAGTAAGGGTACATCATGCCAGATCTCGTATCAAATTGTAATCCTCCACTTTGCTGGAATATATAGATTCTGCTCAGAACGTTTCTCGCTGTATCTGCCGTTTGATTCCTCAATAATTTGTCTTCAACTGTTATCATTGTTTTCAGAACACATTCTCAAATTTGATTTTTAACGTGCATTTCCATTCTGCTTTTCAGCTAAACTCCAGTTATTAAAGTACGCAGTGTGATCAATCCTTGTTCTTGCTTGTGACCGCTCATTGAAAGTTACGTGTTTTAGCATCCCTGGTCACCTTACCAGGCTCACTTAACTTTTTTCTGACATTTTGTTTTTTAATTTGATAATCAGTTGTACACAAGCATGCATCATTAAATGTAACATTCGTTTTACCCATTACCACCATTGTGTGTTATCACAATACTTCAGCAGGTTCATATGGAGAACAGTTGTCTTGTTCACATCATTTTCATCAGCATTATCATTTTGTGCTACCAAAGGAAGACTAGTCACTACGTCCTCTACTGGACCGCTGTTTCTTGAACAAGTTCATAAAGACACAAATTCAAAATGACAACTCTGTAGGATGTCATACCGCAGCTACAATGAGAAGACTATATGGCAACAATAGATTTAAAGGATGAATACCTACACATCTCAATAAATCACAGACACAAATAGTGCGTTAAGTCTACCACAACACGTAAATATCAGTTCAAACTACTGGTTTTCGGAATAAAATCTGCACCCAGAGTGTTTACAAAGTGCCTTTGCCTAGCAACAGTGGCTACGCACCTAAGACAAGGGATATATATATAACCGTACCTAGATCTAGGAAGCTGGCTCGCTACATAGTGTACTAAAACATAGAAAACTGTGCAGAGTCTCAGTGGGACCCCAATTGGTTTACAAAGGCTAAAGTAGATCATACTAACGCTCTCATTTGTGGTAGTATCGGTGAGCAGTTAGGCTTATCAGATGGTGTAGGAAGCTGGGTTTCTGTTGCAGTAACCACCCCACTTTTTGCCCGACTACTGATGGACTTTGACTTGATGTTCCCTGGGTCCCTGCCAATCAGGTTCCTGGGGCCTATTCTTTCCCGAAACTGTAACTTGTACCCCCAATTGGCACTCTGGCCAAGTCAGTCCCTTGTAAAAGGTACCATGGGTACTGAGGCCAGGGAAGGCCTCTAAGGACTGCAGCACTTATTGTGCCACCCTTAGAGGCCCTGTACCATTACACTCACGCACTGCCATTGCAGGCTGCGTGTTTTGGTGCAGAACAATGTGAAGTCGACATGGCACACAACCCACTGCCCTGGCATAGGTCAGCCACCCCTCTAGCTGGGTGCACTATACCAGTGGTGAGGGTACAGGTGCATGAGACCTGTATCCCTACAGTGTCTAGACCAATTCTTAGACATTGTAAGTGCAGTAATGCCATAAAGAGTTTATGGAGCTGGGAGGTTGTCATTACGAACTCCACAGCACCATAATGGCTTTACTGAAAACTGGGACGTTTGGTATCAAACTTCTCAGCATATTAAACCCACACTGATGCCAGTGTGGGATTTAATGAAAAATGCACTCGGAGGGCATCTTAGAGATGCTCCCTGAAAAACGACCAGCCTCTGGTGGGTTCACTGACTGGTACAGTCAGGGAACTTACCAGAGGGACTTGAAAATCCCATTCAAGTCTATGTACTGTATTTACAAGTAATTGCATTTCTCAGAAACAATACTGTAAATCAAACCATAGTACATTTGCAATTGAACTGTTTTACAACCAGCATTTACTACTGAAAGTATTTATTGCTTACTTGTGCCAGGCTTGCTTGGTTCCAGAAATAAAATAACTAAAAATATTTTTATACAAAAACAATTAGCCTAGAGTTCAGTCTTTGAGTGTGTGAATTCATTTGCTGCATCAGTGTGTACAACAAATGCTTAACACTGTCCTCTGATACTGCCTTACTGCTCGACCACTCTACCACAAATAGAGAGTAAGGTTCTATCTAATTTTACCTCTGCCTACCTTTGGGGTTCCACTGGACTCCGTGCACACTATACCTCATTTTGGTATAGTATATACAGAGCCAGCTTCCTACATTGGTGGATCAGCGGTGGGATATACAACTTTGCATTTGTTGGACTACTTGGTTACCACCTGATCACACGACAGAACTCTTAAATTATCTTTAGAATTCTGATTTTTTCAAATTGGCATTTTTTGCAAAATAACCAAGGCCCTAACAAGACTTAGTAAAGTCCCTTTAGAGTTTTAGAAAATAAAAAGTCACTGTAGTTAGGGTTAGAGGGGTTAGAAGTTTTTTTTTAACAATGTCTCAAAATATGAACCCAGCTATTAGTGAAAATAACCACAACGACAGAGGACAGGGTTGAGAAGCTTGACCTCACCCCTTACCTTCACTTGTCTTTCAAGTAGGTAAGGTCCCTATGTAAAATTAAAAACATAACCATGGGTCGGTCCCCATCCAACCAAACAAAAGCTCCAGGAGCTGTTGGCTGGGTATGCTAAGGACCACCCATCTGAAAATGGTGAAGACCAATCAGATGAGGAAGTAGAGGAAGGGAATGACCTGGTCGATCAACCCCCTCCACTTCCTAGGGAGAAAAGGGTTCAAGTACCCTTGACTCCAAGAATCAACCTCTCGTTACCTAGATCTCACACAGGTGGATCAGATACCAATGAGGACATTGAGGACAGCCTCAATGAGGAGGACAGCCTTTTAGTAAGGCTGACTAAAAGACTGGATCTAGAAACCAGGTTGCTGAGAGATGGTGGCAGCAATTTACTAAATAAGGATAAAAAGCAATCTTATGTTCCTAAAATCCTCAAATGGATTGTCCCTAAATATGAAGAGAGTGATATCACAAAATGGTTCACAGCCTTTGAGAGGGCTTGTGAAATGAGAAAAGTGAAGAAGTCACACTGGGGGGCACTCCTTTGGGAACTGTTCTCTGGTAACTGCAGAGACAGACTCCTGACTCTTACAGGGGCAGATGCTGGGTCTTATGACCTCAAGAAGAGAATTCTGATTGAGGGATTTGGACTCACAACTGAGGAGTACAGAATTGGATTCAGGGGGGCTCACAAAACCCAAAACCAGTCCTGGATTGATTTTGTAGACTACTCAGTAAAGACACTAGATGGTTGGTTAACTGGACACAATGTGCATGACTTTACTGGAATTTACAACCTGTTTATGAAGGAACATATTAAGTAATTGCACTAATGAAAGTTACATCAGCATTTGGTAGACCTAGGTCTAATTTCTCCCCAAGAATTGGGAAAGAAGGCATACCACTGGGTCAAGACAAGGGTGACAAAAACAACCACTGGGGGTGACCAAAAGAAAGTGGTTACAAAACCTCCCCAGGGGAAAGGTGGTGAGAATCCCCAAGATAAAAAGCCTGAGTCTTCTAAAGGGGCCCAAAAACCTGCACAGAGGGATGCGTCCCAAAACTCTTCCCAATCTGCTAACAAGAATAGGGGGAAGAACTTTGATCCTTTAAAGGCCTGGTGTAACAACTGTAAGAGTTGGGACACTTAACTGGAGATGCTGCTTGCCCAAACAAGAAGGCCCCTAGTCCTACTACAGCTACTCCTGGGGTAGCAAGTCTCCAGATGGGATCAACGGTGTGCCAAGAGCAAATCGGGTTGCACACTGAAGCAGTTCTAGTTTCAGAAGGGGAAGTTGAGTTTGCCACTGTAGCTGTGTGGCCACCCAACTTAAAGTACTTACAATACCCTTGGATCAATGGAACTAGGATAGAAGCTCTGAGGGATACAGGTGCCTGTGTCACTATGGTGAGAGACACACTGGTTTCCCCTGAGCAATACTTGATTGGGAGAACTTACCCAGTCACGAACGCTGACAGTGTTACCACTAACCATGCAATGGCTATGGTGACATTAGACGGGGGGGGGGGGGTTACTGGCCTGAAACAGGTAGTGGTCTCTCCAAAGCTACCAGCTGCATGTCTGCTTGGCAATGACCTGGAAACCTCAGCATGGGCCGAGGTTGAACTGAAACCCCATGCAGCAATGCTGGACATCCCTGAATTGGTGTGTGTAAAAACAAGAGCACAGAGCAAGAGACGGGGCGAAAAAGAAGTGTTGGAGCCTGAAAGTATGGCCCAACCTTCCAAGAGAAAAGGTAAGAGGACTGGGGAACCAGCTTCTGTACAGCAAAAGGATCAGGACCCCTCTCCTCAGGGAGAAAACTTGGACACCCCAGAGGGAACTGAGCCCATGGAGCTTGACCCTTACCAGGTTGAACTCTTGGGCCCAGGGGGACCCTCTAGGGAAGAGATGTGCCTTGGACAGCAGGACTGTCTAACTCTTGACAGCCTGAGGCAGCAAGCTGTTTCAGAAGCCAAGGGAGATGTCAGTGGTATCCACAGAGTCTATTGGGAAGAGGGATTACTGTACACTGAGGCAAAAGACCCCAATCCTGGAGCCACCAGGAGAGTGGTAGTGCCCCAGAAGTACAGGGAGTTCCTCCTAACTTTGGCTCATGACATCCCCCTAGCTGGACATCTGGGCCAAACCAAGACTTGGGAAAGGCTAGTTAGCCACTTTTACTGGCCCCAGATGCACCAAAAGGTGAAGGAGTTTGTCAGCTCCTGTGTTACCTGTCAGGCCAGTGGCAAGACAGGTGGCCACCCAAAGGCCCCCCTGATACCACTGCCTGTGGTGGGGGTGCCCTTTGAGAGGGTAGGTGTGGACATATTGGGTCCACTTGAACCTCCCACAGCCTCAGGGAACACATTCATACTAGTGGTAGTGGATCATGCCACTAGGTACCCTGAAGCAATTCCACTTAGGACTACTACAGCTCCTGCAGTAGCCAAGGCCCTCATTGGTGTCTTCACCAGGGTAGGGTTTCCTAAGGAGGTGGTTTCAGACAGAGGTTCTAACTTCATGTCTGCTTACCTAAAACACATGTGGAAAGAGTGTGGAGTGCAGTACAAGTTTACTACACCCTATCACCCACAAACCAATGGCCTTGTTGAGAGATTCAACAAGACATTGAAAGGCATGATTATGGGGCTCCCTGAAAAACTCAAAAGGAGATGGGATGTCCTCTTACCCAACCTGCTTTTCTCTTACAGGGAAGTGCCACAGAAGGGAGTAGGGTTTTCCCCCTTTGAACTTCTGTTTGGCCATCCTGTGAGGGGACCACTCTGTCTTGTAAAAAAGGGTTGGGAGAAGCCTCTCCAAAAACCCAAACAAGATATTGTGGACTATGTGCTTGGCCTAAGGTCCAGAATGGCTGAGTATATGGAAAAGGCATACAAAAATCTTGAGGCCAGCCAGGAGCTTCAGAAGCACTGGTATGACCAAAAAGCTGCACTGGTTGAATTTCAACATGGGCAAAAGGTGTGGGGTTTGGAGCCAGTGGCACCAAGGGCACTCCAGGACAGATGGAGTGGCCCTTACCCTATCCTAGAAAAGAAGAGTGAGGTCACCTACTTGGTTGACTTGGGCACAAGCAGGACACCCAAAAGGGTTATCCATGTGAACCGCCTGAAGCTCTATCATGACCGGGCTGACATCACCATGCTGATGGTGACTGATGAGGATCAGGAGACAGAGAGTGAACCTCTCCCTGACCTCTCATACAGCCCAAAAGATGGGTCAGTGGATGGAGTTGTCTTTTCAGACACCCTCTCTGCCCAACAGCAGACTGATTGCAAGCAAGTCTTGCAGCAGTATGCTAAGCTCTTTTCCTTGATCCCTGGTCAGACAAACTGGTGTACCCATGATGTGGACACTGGTGACAGTTTCCTGTCAAAAACAAAATCTGTCGACAGTCTGATCGAGTCAAGGAAAGCATCAGAGCTGAAGTCAGCAAGATGCTGGAGTTAGGGGTTATTGAACCCTCTGCGAGCCCCTGGGCCAGCCCAGTGGTTCCTAGTCCCCAAACCTCATCCACAGGGTGGAAAGAGAGAAATGAGGTTCTGTGTGGACTATATAGGACTCAACTCTGTCACCAAGACAGATGCTCACCCTATCCCAAGAGCAGATGTGTTGATAGACAAATTGGGTGCAGCCAAATTTCTAAGTACCTTTAACTTAACTGCGGGGTACTGGCAAATTGACATGGCCCTAGGAGCAAAAGAAAAGACAGCATTCTCCACACCTGATGGGCACTATCAGTTTACTGTTATGCCCTTTGGTTTAAAGAATGTCCCTGCCACCTTCCAGAGGTTGGTGAACCAAGTCCTTGATGGATTGGAGTCCTTTAGTGCAGCTTATCTAGACGATATTGCGGTCTTTTGCTCCCCCTGGCAGGATCACCTGATCCACCTTGGGAAGGTTTTAAATGCCCTGCAAACTGCAGGCCTAACTATCAAGGCATCCAAATGCCAGATAGGGCAGGGAACTGTGGTGTACTTGGGCCACTTTGTTGGTGGAGGCCAGGTACAACCCTTACAGCCCAAGATCCAGGCCATCCTGGACTGGGCAGCTCCAACAACCAAAACCCAAGTCAGGGCATTCCTTGGCTTGACTGGGTACTACACGAGGTTTGTGAAGGGATATGGGTCCATTGTGGCTCCCCTCACAGAACTCGCCTCCAAGAAGATGCCCAAGAAGGTGAACTGGACAGTTAGTTATCAAAAGGCTTTTGACACCCTGAAAGAGGCTATGTGCTCAGCACCAATTCTCAAAGCTCCAGACTATGCCAAGCAGTTCATTGTGCAGACTGATGCCTCTGAGCTAGGGATAGGAGCTGTCCTATCCCAGACCAATGAGGAAGGCCAAGACCAACCTGTTGCTTTTATAAGCAGAAGGCTTCTCCCCAGGGAGCAGCTTTGGAGTGCCATTGAGAGGGAGGCCTTTGCTGTGGTTTGGTCCCTGAAGAAGTTGAGGCCATACTTGTTTGGTACTCACTTCCTAGTTCAAACTGATCACAGACCTCTCAGATGGCTAATGCAGATGAAAGGTGAAAATCCTAAACTGTTGAGGTGGTCCTTCTCCCTACAGGGAATGGACTTTGTAGTGGTACGCACAGACCTGGACCTGCCAATGCAGATGGACTTTCCAGGTTCTTCCAGTTAGAAAATGAAGACTCTCTAGGCAAAGGTTAGTCTCATCCTCTTTCGTTTGGGGGGGGGGGGGGATTTAATGAAAAATGCACACAGAGGGCATCTTAGAGATGCCCTCTGAAAACGAACCCACCACTAGTGTCCAGGCTGAGTGGCTGCTTTAAGCTGCCACCACCAGACATGTTTCTGGATCCCTGGGTCGAGAGCCTGCTGCTCTCTGGGGCCTGAAACGATGCACATCCTGGGACGAGGTGCCAAGCCTCCTCCCCCAGGATGGGCAGGGTTCACGAAGGGGAAGCTTCAAAGGCTTGCCACCTTTGTGAGCTTCCCCAGGCCACTTGCTGCTTTCAGCAACTGGTCCCCACTGGTTCTGACCCCCACTTTGGGCGGGAGAACCGGCGGGAAAAACAAGTGAGGAAGAGAGGTGTGCCCACCTCTGCCAACTCCACCCCTCAGGTGGGGGATGCGAGGTGAAGCACAACTCTCAGTCCACGCCATCTTGAAGATGTGGGGACTCAGCCAACCAGGGACAGGCATATGCCCCCCTCCCACTGGAGGGTGGCATAATAGGAGGTGTACCCACCCCAGGGAAGGGATCCATTTGGTCCCTGCCTTTTTCCTACCTGTAACGCCCTTAAATCTAGTATTTAGGGGCACCCCTGAACCTTGCTTCCTCAGATCCAGACAAGAAACAAGAAGAAAAGAAGGACCGAACAGCTGTGCAGCAGCTACCAAGAGGAAGACTCCCACTGACTTGTCCCCGGCCCCAGCGGCCTGTCTCCCCCGCGAACCTCCTCCTGCGAAACCCCGTGTGTCCTGCAGCCAGCAACCTCAACAACCCCGGAGGACCTGCCTTCACTTCCAAAGACTGCTTCTCCCGTGAACACCGGATTTGTTCAACTGCAACCTCTGGCAGCAGCCGGAAACCGCGAATCCGACCCACTCTGCACCCGCCGTCCACGGCCTGAGCTCGAGTGGGCAAACACCACGGGGAGGTCACCCCGGCGATCCTGAACCGAGATCCGGCGACCCCTGACCTGCCTCCAGCCGACGCCTGCAGCCTAAATCCAGAAGTCCCCCCCCCTAACCGCGACCAGGAGCTGGTAAGAAGATGCGACCCCAAAAGGCACCCTGCACCCGACGCCCCACGGCCTTGTGTGCCCAAACTGACGGTGCCTAACCAACCCCTAACTTCCCAACTTACCTCTGGGAGTGGTGGTTGCACCCAGAAGTCCTTCGTCTCCCTGCCTGCAGCGCTTTTGCAAACCTGAGGTTCTCCATTTGAAACAACAGGGCATCCGACCTGGAAACAACACCCTGCACCCGGCCGCCCTAGTGCCGCTGAGGGTGTACTTTTGGTGCTAATTTGTTTACCCATTTGCCCTGAGCTAAAGTCCAGGAGCTTTGCTCCCACAACCCAGTGGCCTGCTTGCCAGCAGCCACCAACCAGAGGCCTCCTATCCCCCAGTGGATAACATTGGGCCTCAACACTCTGCACCCGGCTTCCCTAGTGCCGCTGAGGGTGTAACAAGAGTGCCTCCCTGACCCTGGGGGACCCCTGAGTCTACCTCCAGAACCTCCACTCCCACTACCGAATACTTACCTCAAAACCGATAACCATATGTTCGAGGCATATGAGCTGCAGAATTCATACTTTTGCATAGATCGCCATCTGGTGTTGGGCTTGGATGCTTGCACCTTGTTGTTGTCTTGGAAGAAGTCTTTTGTAGTCACGAGATAGGTGACTCCTCCCTTAGACGATAGTGCGCATGGGCATTGTAAGAAAGTGGCTCTGTATATACCGACCAAAGTAAGGTTGTGTGCACAGAGTCCACAGTCCCCAGAGGTTTGGCAGAGGCTAAAGTTAGATATAACCTTACTCTCTAAAGTGGTAGCTTGGTCGAGCAGTAAGGCAGTATCAGAGGACAGTGTAAAGCATTTGTTGTACACACTCAGCAAATGGTCTCACACACTCAAGAACTGAACTCTAGGCCAATTGTTTTGGCCAGGCAATGCTATCCTATGGAGGAAAATCAAGTTATCGGTAAGTACAGTTGTAATTACTTTTCAGGGTCAGTGCTGGGCACCAAGATCCAGCACTGGGATCTCTACTGATAACAGGTGAGTAATTTCGTTTTTGTTGATCGGGCGATTTTTAGTGAATATTTTAAAGTTTCAAAACTCGACACTTAGAAGAATTTCCAAGTGAAACCAGTCAATGTTACCCTATGGAGAAAATGTAGGTTATCGACTTTCAGGTAAGTACTCGACTGGCAGAGTTAAGGTTCTGGGCATAGACTCAGGGGTCTCCCAGGGTCAGGTAGGTACACCCTCAGTGGCACAGGGGCAGCCGGGTGCAGAGTGAGTTAGGCCCAATGTTAGCCTATGACGGGCAGGGGGCCCTTGGTTGGTGGCTGCTAGCAGGCAGACCACGCGGCTGTGGGAGCTGGGCTCCTGGTCACTTACACAGGGCAAGTGGGGAAGTAGAATAGGATAGGTGTTGCACTCCCAGGGGCACTCGGGCGGCTGGGTGCAGGGTGCTTTTGAGCCGTCGGGCGCTCAATGGATTTCAATGGAGAAGTTACCAGATGAACAAAGGCTGCAAGCTCGGGGACGGAGATTCTTCAGGTGCGACCACCACTTCGAGAGGTAAGTTGGGAAGCTGTAGGTTAGGTAGGCACCCCGGAGTTGGGCACAGGGGGCCGCAGGGCGCCGGGGTGTCTTTTCGCGTCGGGAAATCTTACCCACTGCTGGTCGCGGTTGGAGGGGTCCCTGGTTCTGAGGCTGCAGGCGTCGTCAGGAGCGTCGAGGAGGGTCCTTGGGTGCTGGATTCTTGGTCACAGTCGCCGGGGGGACGTCCTCGTGGTCTTTGTCCACTCAGGCACAGGCCGGGCTCGGCGGGTGCAGAGTGTGCAGGAGTCGCGGTTCCTGGCTGGCCCCAGGGGTTTGTTACTTGCTTTGAGCAGAACCACTGCTCGTGGGATTCCCAGTCTTTTTAGAGTCACAAGGCAGTCGGATCCTCTGGGGTTTTCGAGGTTGCTGACCACTGGAGACGCCGGGGTTTAGCAGGAGCAGGTTCGAGGGTCGACAGGCCTGTAGGGCTGGGTCAAGTCAGTTGGTGTCTTCCTCTTGTTAGCAGCTGCACGGCAGGTCTTCTTGTTCTTCTTGCTTGTTTCGGATTCGGGATCTGAGGAAGGAAGGTTCAGGGTGCACCTAAATAATAAATTTAGGGGCGTTACAGGTAGGTAAAGGGCAGGGACCAATGGGTCCCTTCCCTGGGGTGGGTACACCCCCTATCCTGCCACTCTCCAGTGGGAGGGGGGCAGGAGCCTAGTCCTGATTGGGCAGTGCTCCCCATCTTCAAGATGGCGAGAGCCCGGAGATGTGCTTCACCTCGCCTCCCCCACCTGAGGGGTGGGGTTGGCAGAGGCTGGCACACCCACTTTCCTCACTTGTGGTTTCCCGCCAGAGTGGGGGCTAGAACCGGTGGGGACCAGTTGCTGAGTACAGCAAGTGGTCTGGGGAGGCTCACAAAGGCGGCATGCCTTTGAAGCTTCCCCCTGCCCTTCCTGGGGGAGGAGACCTAGCACCTCGCCCAGGACGTGCATTGTTGCAGGGCCAGGAGAGCGGATGGCTCTCTACTCAGGGGTCCAGCAACATGTCTGCTGGGTGGCAGCCTAGGCAGCCTCTCAGGCAGGACGTGGATTGTGGGTTAGGTTCAGGGGACAACTCTAAGTTGCCCTCTGTTGTGCATCTTAAATTAAATCCCACACTGGCATCAGTGTGGGTTTAATGTGCTGAGAAGTTTGATACCAAACTTCTCAGTCTTCAGTGAAGCCATCATGGTGCTGTGGAGTTCGTGATGATGACCTCCCAGCACCATATACTCTTAATGGCAGCACTGCACTTACAGTGCCCAGGAATGGACCTGGGTACTGTAGGGGTACAGGGCTCATGCACCTGTACCCTTACCACTGGCATAGTGCAACCAGCTAGAGGGGTGACTGAGGTATGCCAGGGCAGTGTGTTTGTGGGCATGGCACACAGGGATGTGTGCCATGTCGACTCTGTTTTGTTCTGCACCAAGACACTCAGCCTGCAAAGGCAGTGTGTGTGTGTGTCAGGGTACAGGGCCTCTAAGGGTGGCACAATAAGTGCTGCAGCCCTTAGAGGCCTTCTCTGGTCACAGTGCCCTGGGTACCTATGGTACCATTTACCAGGAGCTGACATGTGGCCAGAGATGCCAATTGGGTTTAGGCTTCGATCCAGTTTTAGGGAAGGAACACAGGCCCTGGGCACCTGATTGGCAGGAGCCCAGGGCACACTCAGTCAAAGTACATCAGCAATTCAGCAAAAAGTGGGGGCATACCATGCAAGAAAGATGGCACTTTCTCACAGGCATAGACTCCATCTTCAGATAGTTTTTTTCCGCCATCGGGTACGGATGTAACTTCAGCGCTCCGGTTCGGTACCGTGTTTTCCAAACCTTTTCGACGCGCAAACCATCGCAAACTCGACGGTATTGTTTTCGTTCGCGTGCCTTTCGACGCGCTAACTCAAAACTCTATTCCGGTCGTCGATGCAGGCCGCTGGGCCTATCGACGCCTTTCGGGCCTACGGCTAATGGAAAGGACGCCATTTAAAAAATGCCCCCAGTGTGGAGCTAAATTCCCACACAGCGACCAACACAAGGTCTGCAACCTTTGTGTCTCGCCCGAACACGAAGAAAAAGATTGCCAAGTCTGCGCCTCCTTCCGGTCCAAGAAGACTATCCATGATCGCCGGGCAAGACAACCCGTTATGGCGCAACAGGCTGCATCGGTGCCAGAAGACATCTTCGATGAAGGCCCCGACGTTCCAGAGGCAGAGGATTCGGAGGATCTCGACATCGTATCCGAAGCAGATGACTCCGAATCCGATGACCACATCACTCCAGGTCAACGAGTGAGTACAACTGCCCCTGCCCCAACCCCACCCGAAAAAAAGAAGGCTCCGGTCAAGACTTCGCCTGAAGGCCTTAGTCGCGACCCAAAGAGAACTTCAGAAGCCCCGCCTCCGGGCCCGGCTCTGAAGACAAAGGAGAAGCCTTCCGGCGGCTCGGGACCGAGCAAGCCGCACGTCGGTGCCCCAAAAACACCGTCTGTGCCGAAAGCGGGAACACATCCTACTCCCGCGGTCTTCAAAAAGGCCTCCGCACCGAGCACTTCGGCACCGAAATAACACAAGGCCTCGGATACAAAGAAACCTCGACAACCTTCGGATCCGAAAAAGATTTCGGACTCCACACCGAAGCCGAAGGACCCAAAAACCCCTTCTAAGGCTCCAGAGCAGAAATCTAAACCACGTTCGGAACCGAAAAAATCGGCGCCGAAGAGAGACGCCAACGAGGAAGAACTGTTTCTACCGGATCCTATCCATCCGAAACAGAAAATACTGCATGTGGACCCTAAAACAGGCCATATTGTCAATATCCTGCACAACAAGAGGAAATTGGACACCCCACACATCCCTGAGGTGCCTGTGAAGAAAAGAGATTGTGCAACTTCACCAATAAGACCCTCTTCTCCTGTTCTTCCTACTAAGCCTTTGTCTCCTCCAAAGTCTCCCATACTTCCTCCATACTCACCACCACCACAGGATGATGATGACCTAGGCGGTAGGGGGTGGACATAATGACCCTTTCGATGATCCTGATGATGACACTAACATACCACAGGACACATGGGACGACTACAATCACCCTGTAGATCCTCCAGACCTTCCTGATCCGGATGCATACCCAACAAGGCCATCTCCCCCAGATGACAACATTGGGTTTAGTCAGCTCATTGATAGGGCTGCCCAATATCATGGCGTTCAAATGCATTCAGACCCCACAGAGGAAGACTTCCTAGTAGACACTTTTGCACAGTCACAAAAGACAGTACAAACATTACCCATGCTGGAAGGTGTCATCAAACATGCTCCAGACGTCTTCAAAGACCCTGTCAGGACCAGGATTCTCAATCCTCGGTTTGATAAAAAATATAAACCCGCCCCTAATGATCCCACCTACATTAAAGGACAACTCCCCTTAGATTCCCTGGTAGTGACCAATGCTAGGAAGCGTGCCAACTCTCAGACCTCAGGTGATGCTCTACTTCCAGACAAAGTCTAAATTACTGGACGCTTCAGACAAACGAGTTGCCGCCCAGGCAGCTAATCACTGGAGGATAGCTAATGCACAAGCATTACTTGCCAGATACGATAGGGCTCACTACGACGAGCTTGAGGGCCTAATGCAGCATTTGCCTGACCAATACAAAGCCAATGATTTGATTCAGGAGGGCAAGTTAATCACAAACGCATCCATTAAATGTGCCCTCGATGCAGCAGACACTGCATCTAGATCAATCAACACTAGCGTGTTATTACGAAGACATGCTTGGTTGCGCATTTCTGGGTTCAAACAAGAAGTGCAAACTACTATACTGAATCAGCCGTTCAATCAGGAACAACTTTTTGGACCAGCTGTAGACACAGCCTTAGAGAAAATGAAAAAAGACAGACTGCGAAATCTATGGGAGCATTACAGTCCATCTACACGAGGCTCCTTTTGTCTCTCCTTTTATAGGGGCGCATCCAAGAACATCAGCACAGGCACTGCTTCCTCCTTTAGAAGTCCCACACAAACATCCCCCAACAAAGGATATTTCAGAGGTGGGTACAGGGGAAATAACAACAAAGGGAGAGGCCGAGGTAACAGCACTCGCAGCTCCCCCACAAACAAACAATGACTTCCCTCTGCTCCCTCCAGACCATTCCACTCCGGTCGGAGGAAGACTCTCACAGTCCCTACCTGTCTGGAATTCCATCACTACAGACAGGTGGGTAAGACAAATTATCCAGTATGGTTATTGCCTGGAACTTACTGCAACTCCCCCAACATACCGCCCAAACAGCGTCCAATGTCCACGCAACATCTAACGCTTCTCAAACCGGAAGTTCTCTCACTGCTTCAAAAGCACGCAATAGAACCAGTTCCCCTAGAGCATCAAGGGACAGGGGTTTACTCCCTGTACTTTCTAATCCCCAAGAAGGACGGTACTCTCAGGCCAATACTGGACCTCAAACCTCTCAATTTCTACATACAGTCAGATCACTTTCACATGATCACTCTTCAACAGGTCCTTCCACTGCTGCCACAAGGCGACTTCCTTGCCACATTAGATCTCAAGGACGCCTACTTCCATATTCCCATACACCCTGCTCACAGGAAATATCTAAGGTTCACAGTGGACGGCCAGCACTATCAGTTCAAGGTTCTCCCATTCGGAGTAACCACAGCACCCAGGGTCTTCACAAAGTGTCTCACGGTAGTAGCCGCACACTTGCGAAGACAGCAAATCCATGTGTTCCCATACCTGGACGACTGGCTCATAAAAGCCAAGTCACACAGTCAGTGTGTTCATCACACTCACCAAACAATTCAGCTGCTACACCACTTGGGGTTCACAATAAACCACGCCAAGTCACATCTACAGCCCTCCTACCTACATCAGTATCTAGGGGCCACAATAGACACTTCCAAAGCTCTAGCATACCCCAATCCAGCCAGGATAGCCAGTATGCAAACCCTCATCAAAAAATTTCAACCCCAACACTCCCTTCCAGCTCGAGTGTTTATGCAACTCATAGGAATGATGGCCTCTTGCATTTTCATAGTACCTCACGCAAGACTCCGATGCGCCCCTTACAAGAATGCTTAGCACGTCAGTGGAATCAAGCTCAAGGTCAACTTACAGATCTGGTGTTGGTGGACAGCCGCACACATCGCTCTCTGCAGTGGTGGAACACACAAAACCTTTCCAAAGGGCGGCCGTTCCTAGAGCCAGTTCCACAGATGGTGCTAACAGCGGACGCATCACTCACCGGCTGGGGAGCTCATCTCCTAAGCCACACAATTCAGGGCAGGTGGACCACTCAACAAAAAGTGCTCCACATCGATCACCTAGAACTACTGGCAATATTTCTAGCGCTAAAATCTTTCCAAGCACATCTCCTCAACAAGACAGTCCTGGTCCGCACGGACAATATGACAGCAATGTATTACATACAGAAACAAGGAGGAACACATTCTTTGCAGCGATCTTATCTAGCGCAAAGCATATGGAGATGGGCCATTCCGCAAAACATACATCTTCTGGCAGAACATCTTCCAGGAGTGCACAATTAGATTGCGGATCTGCTAAGTCGTCAGACACAGATACACGAATGGGAACTTCATCCTCAAGTTCTTCAACCATTTTTCCACATGTGGGGCCATCCAGACATAGATCTGTTCACCACACACGCAAATGCAAAATGACCAACCTTCGTCGCCAGGTTTCCACACCTGTTGTCCAAAGGCAATGCGATATGGATGAACTGGTCAGGCAGATTTGCGTACGCTTTTCTGCCAATCCCACTCATTCCGCTAGTAGTACGCAAGCTCAAGCAACAGTCTCTCAAAATGATCCTAGTTGCTCCCACATGGGCACGGCAACCATGTTTCACAACACTCCTAGAACTCTCAGTAATTCCACACCAAAAACTACGTCTCTCCCCAAAGCTGCTAACGCAAAATCATGGAGAGATAAGGCACCCAGATCCAGCACAACTGAATCTAGCAATCTGGCTCCTGAAGTCTTAGAGTTCGGTTACCTAAACCTCCCACCGGACTGTATGAACATTATCAAAGAAGCCAGACGCCCTACTACTAGAGCTTGCTATGCAGCCAAATGGAAAAGATTAGTCATTTACTGCAATAACAACAAAACTGACCCGCTAGATGCTTCCATTCGGAATATCATTTGCTATTTGCTGCATCTACAAAGATGTAATCTAGCATACTCATCCATAAGATTACATCTGGCTGCCTTTGCCGCCTACCTGCAAAACAGACAACATTTGTCATTGTTTAGGGTACCCGCTATCAAAGCCTTTATGGAAGGCCTTAAGAGGATTATTCCTCCCACACTGCCACCCTCTCCAGTGTGGAACCTAAACATTGTCCTTACTAGGCTCATGGGTCCTCCATTTGAGCCTTTACACAAATGCGAACTGCAGTTCCTTACATGGAAAGTAGCTTTCCTTGTCGCAATCACCTCTCTCAGGAGAGTAAGTGAGATCCAGGCTTTAACCATACAAGAACCATTCTTACAAATACATCGTAACAAGGTGGTTCTTAGAACAAATCCTAAATTCCTTCCCAAAGTAATCTCTGCTTTCCATCTTAATCAATCTGTAGAGTTACCAGTGTTTTTCCAAAACCCAGATTCCGTAGCAGAGAGAGCTCTTCACACACTTGACGTCAAAAGAGCTTTACTTTAATATATTGACAGGACTAAACCTTTTAGAAAGACAAACCAACTGTTTGTAGCTTTCTTTCCACCTCTTAAAGGCAACCCCATCAAATGCATTCAAATATGCTACCAGAAGGCAAAACGCACTTTAACAATTCCCCCTAGAGCGCACTCCACACGCAAACTAGGGGCTTCCATGGCATTCTTGGGGAACATTCCCCTAGAAGACCTTTGTAAAGCAGCGACATGGTCTACTACACACACCTTCACCAAACACTATTGTGTAGACGTGCAGGCGAAGCAACGGGCTTCTGTAGGCCAGGCTGTTCTTAAGACACTTTTCCAAACCACTGCAACAGGTACAGGTGATCACCGCTAGGGGAGACCCTGCTGTACAGTCTATGCAAAAGTATGAATTCTGCAGCTCATATGCCTCGAACGGAAAATGCTACTTACCAGTATGCATCTGTTCTTGGCAAGTAGAGCTGCAGAATATCATACGCCCACCCGCCTCTCCGGAACCTGTACCTGTTCCAGTGTTATCTTACTTAAATACATTCACATGGACATCTTTTCTGTTTCTTACAAACTCCATCATTTCCCATCATGGCGAAAAACAATCTGAAGATGGAGTCGATGCCCATGCGCACTATCGTCCAAGGGAGGAGTCCCCTATCTCGTGACTACAAAAGACTTCTTCCAAGACAACAACAAGGTGCAAGCATCAGAGCCCAACACCAGATGGCGATCTATGCAAAAGTATGATATTCTGGAGCTCTACATGCCAAGAACAGATGCATACTGGTAAGTAGCATTTTCCTTTCCTCCATAGGATAACATTGACTGTTTTTCTTGGATAAGTTTCTAACTGTGGAGTTTGAAAACCTAAAGAAATTCTTTAAAATTACACTGTTTAACAAAAACGATTTTACTTACCTGTTTGCAGGAAATGTCCCAGAGTAGTATCCAGGCATACTACTCTGAGTAGGAAAAGTAATCCAAAAAGTAACTTTTGCAGCGTGAATCTTTCTGGATTCACTATGCTGTGCATTATTCCGCGGTCTAGTGGTTGGGTCCGGAATCGTAGTCTTTTTTTTTTTTTTTCGTGTAGCCCAGGTGGGCGTCGACGCCCCACCATTTGGTGTCCTCCCGTGACGTCGGCACGCTTCCTCCGGAAGCTCCCACCCTTGGGCGCCATCTTCAGATTCTTTTTTCCGCCGTTGGGTCTGGATCGTCGTGAAGATCTCCAGAGTTGGAAGAGGAGAGAAGAAGTAAGAGAAAAGCAGAAAGAACCGAGAAAAATTGTAGATCTTCATCACAAGACAAAGAACATACTACCGGGACGACTAAGCTGGTGAGAGGTAGAAGAAACTTCGACGTCCAACGGAGAATGCGCACACAGGGGGCTCCCTGAGCGCGGGAATGGACAAGACACCATTCAAGTTCTGTCGTAACTGCCACCACAAGTTCGCACAGAAAGACCAACATCCAGTCTGCAACCTCTGCCTACCGATCGACCATCGAAGCGACGACTGCAACGCCTGCGCAGCATTCGCCGCCAAGACCCTCAGGGTGAGGGACAGACCGAGGAGAGCAAACTACAGCATGCAGGGCCAAGGGCCACCTCCGTCGCTGCGGGACCTGGGCCTCTCCAGTGGGGAAGAGGACAACATCGCCGAGGGACCAGAGGACTGCACGGTCGTAGAGACCGATAACACTTCCAGGAAGGAGGTAAGAGACACGTCGACCCAAAGAACCCCGACAGACTCTCGAAAATCCGAGCCAAAGTCCTCGAAAGGAGCACCGGCGTCGAAGCACTCGACGACCGAAGCTGCATCCATGGACAAACAGCCCAGCGGATCCTTTGAAAAGGACTCCCGGTCGGCGAAAGCTCTTGACACACCCAGGTCGTCGAAGCACGGTTCCGAGAAACCGCACTCGACGCCGAAGGGGAAAGAGCAGAAGGCACCTCCTACGTCAACTACGACCTCGAAGAGAACTGCCGAAACTCTCGACGCCGATCAAGCGGCGGAGATGGAGAGGAAGAAGAAAAGGCTCGAGGCCGAAATGGCCAGTATCATCCAAAAGAAGAAGGACTTCGACGACCGGATGAGTAGATACACCATCCCTTCGAAGCCCTCGACGGTCGTCGAAGCGGAAACGCAAGAGGAGTTCGACGGTACCGAGCCGCCGAAAACTCCCGAACCGTCGGAACAACAGGACGAAGAGGTCCTGTACGATTATACGGAGGGTGATGACGACCAGCAGACGCACTACGGCTCAACACCCTCGGAGGCTCAAGACCTGGAATGGCAGGATCTCGACGCCGAAGTCCCGGAGGAGGCCGTGGAGACATATCCGTCGAGGCCTTCGCCGCCGGACGACATAGGAGTGTACAACATGGTCGTCAGGAACGCGGCAGCCACCTATAGAAATGTCTTTTGTTAGAATTCCCAGATTCTCTTGTGTTGGTAATTGAGCCAGGTAGAACATTTGTGTGCTGACTACATACAAAATGACTTGTGCAACAGTTAAACGTTACAAGTTAAATCAATGTTTGATATAAGACTCTGTATATTCATATTGGCTATCCTTATGCAACTAGTTCCCTCTCCCTGACTATTGTATAAGCGCTGACAATTTCTTTGTAGAAATCCACTGACTGCTGTAGGATTCTGAGTCTTCCTTGTGAGTTTGGTCGACCGTTAAACCTGAGCATTGCTATTGTGAACCTAGGAAGTTTAATTTGAAGCCTTAGTGTGCCTATCACACATTAACTTGAGGCTCAGCCCAAGCCTCCGTCTCATTGTGTTCCTCTATAGATTGCAACACCTTTGAGTGACCGAATGTGACCCTAAGTAGAGCTCATCCTCTCCTCTCTTTTCACTGCTGCTATTTAAAAATGGTGAGGCGTGCTTCTCTGATCGGCCGGTCACTTTATATATTTACTTGTACAAAATGATGCATAGTTTCCATATATGTAAATATATATATTTTTTTTTACAGGATGTGCGTTTATAACATTCACTTCCAGGTCAATGGCGCAGAATGCAACAAGAGCAATGCATCAGGCTCAGACCATGGAGGTGAGTGAAATTGAGATGGAGAGAATGATCACTAAAATGTTTGTCATGAAGATGGATGCATTTCTTCTGTGACAGCAAAGTGTGAGCTTTACTTCAGTGACCAGGAGGGGCTTGACTGTTGCCAAGGGGAAGGTTGCCAGTGTTCCTGAGCGAAGACGAGGGTGAAGGAGAGGGATCTGAGCATTGCTAAGGCAGAAAAAGGAATGTGAGGATTGTGTGTGTGACGCACAGGTGTAAGTGTTACAGGACATGAGCATTGCTGAGGGACTGCATTGAGTTTGGTCTTCTGTGTTGGAAGAGATGATGTGGGGAACGTAATTCGTTCTACCTGTTTAGAACAGCTGTTCTGTCCTGTTTTGCTTTCCACTCTTGTGTTTTCACCAGTCTGCAAGCACCATGATATCGATGTGAGATGGTGGTGGGTGCTTCTGATTTGTATCTTTACCGGCCTGTAGTGAGGTAAAAATGTAGGCTTTCTATCCAGCCAAGTGACCACTTCGCATCAGAGGTTTTAGGCATCATCTCGTAAAGACATACAATAGACTTCCTGTTTTTCTGCACCTCATCCATGTGTTTCCAGGGTGCTTCTGTGCTTCACTACTGAAATTCCTTATAACAATGTTTGGTCAAATGTCTCCTAGGGTTTCAGGATTAATGATAAAGGAATTTGTTCCTTTATGGTTCAGAGCTATGTAGATGCGTTAAGGACACCAGATTAGCAGTGGCTTAAAATAGGTTTTGCAGCGTGAATCCTTTTCTGGATTCACATGCTGTGCATCATTCCACCATCTAGTGGTTGGGTCCGGAATAGTCTGTTTTTTTTTCTTTCTCGTTTTGGTCGCTGTTCTCTTGTTTTGGTCGCTGTCGACCACCATTTGGTGTCAGGTACGTCCCCTGTAGGACGTCAGACGGCATCCTGGAGGTCGACGTGCGTGGTGGCCATCTTCAGATTCTTTTTTCTGCCGTTGGGTCTGGAAGCAAGACGGAAAGCTCCGAAGAAAAGTTTGTTTTTCCCGAAAAAACTTCAAGGAAAGATAGTCGTCGATAGGATAAACAAGAAGAGACCGATCATCGACGCAGAGTCGTAGACAGAAGCACAGCGGCCCGGATTTTTACTACACGAGATGCGAGGTAGGGGCCATGGAGAAGGCCCCCTTTAAATTCTGTCCTAAGTGCCATCACAAATACGCACAGCGGGATCCACACACCATGTGCAACCTCTGCCTACCTAAGGATCACCAGGATAAAGACTGTGAGGCCTGTGCAGCGTTCCTGCCGAAGACTCTCAGGACACGCCAAAATCAGAGACAGGCCCACTACGCCATGATGTCGATGCCAACGAAGTAACCTTCCATGAGCGAGATGGGTTTCTCGAGCGACGAAGAGGAGCACGCAGCTCCTGCGGAATCCACACATGAAGGATCGGACTTCGACGTTATAGAAAAGGACGCTGAAAAAAGACGCACCGAAAAAAGACGCGCCGAAAAGAAGGCGAAGGAATCGAAGAAAAAGACGGACAAGGTAAGAACCAAAGATCCGTCGGAACCGAAGGGCCACGAACCGAAAACAGCCAAGGCAGCTCCGACGCCGAATAAAAAGGCGATCGAAGGTCAGCCGCGACCGAAAGAAACCCACGGCACCCACTGTAGGAAAGTGGGTTTCTGTTGCACTAACCCCCCCACTTTTTGCCAGACTACTGATGCACTTATTCTTGGTGTGCCCTGGGTCCCCGACAATCAGGTTCCCAGGACCTGTGTTCTTTCCCCAAAACTAGCCCAATTGGCATCTCTGGCCACAGGTCAGCCCCTGGTAAATGGTACCACAGGTACCCAGGGCCCTGTGACCAGGGAAGACCTCTAAGGGCTGCAGCACTTATTGTGCCACCCTTAGAGGCCCTGCACCTTTTCACACACACACACTGCCTTTGCATGCTGCGTGTCTTGGTGCAGAACAAAGTGAAGAGTCGACAGGGCACACATCCCTGTGTGCCCTGCCTAAACAACCCACTGCCCTGGCCTAGGTCGGTCACCCCTCCAGCTGGGTGCACTATGCCAGTGGTGAGGGTACAGGTGCATGAGCCCTGTACCCCTACAGTGCCCAAGTCCATTCTTGGCCATTGTAAGTGCAGTGCTTCCATTAAGAGTATATGGTGCTGGGAGTTTGTCATTACGAACTCCACAGTACCATAATGGCTACACTGAAGACTGGGAAGTTTGGTATCAAACTTCTCAGCACATTAAACCCACACTGATGCCAGTGTGGGATTTAATGAAAAATGCACACAGAGGGCATCTTTGAGCTGTCCTCTGAAAAATGACCAGCCTCTGGTGGGTTCCCTGACTGGTACACACCAGCCTGCCACCACGAGACATGTTTCTGGACCCCTAGGGTGGGAGCCTACGCTCCCTGAGCCCACGCTCCCTGAGCCCAGAAACAAAGCCTTTCCTGGGCGGAGGTGTTCACACCTCCCCCAGGCCATGAACAGCCATCTGTGGCAGGGGAGCTTCAAAGGCCTGGCAGCCTTTGCAATGCGACCCCCAGCCTCTCCTGCTATCAGGAGCAGGCCCCCTTCCTGTCTCCCCTCCCTTTCGGCGGGAAGACAGGCGGGAAAAACTAGCCAGCCCAGGAGGTGTGCCCACCTCTGCCAACTCCACTTCTCAGGTGGGGGAGGCGAGGTGAAGCCCACTGTTCGAGGCATGTGAGCTGCAGAGCTCACACTGTGCATTAGATCGCCATCTGGTGTTGGGCTCGGATGCTTGCACTTTGTTGTTGTCTTCGAAGAAGTCTTTGTAGTCATGTGATAGGTGACTCCTCCTTTGGACAATAGTGCGCATGGGCATCGACTCCATCCTCAGATTGTTTTTTTCCGCCATCGGGTTCGGATGCAATTTCGACACTCCGGTTCGAAACTTGTTTTTTTGCAGCGTTTTCCACTTTTCAACACCTGTTACCGACATCTCGACGTCCCTTCCTCGATCTCCTTTCCAGCCGTCGACGCGGGCCGTTGGGCCCATCGACGCCGTAAGGCCTACTGCCCATGGAAAGGACGCCATTCCGAAAATGCCCCCAATGTGGAGCAAAGTTTTGCAGCGTGAATCTTTCTGGATTCACTATGCTGTGCATTATTCCGCCATCTCGTGGTTGGGTCCGGATTCGTAGTCTTTTCTTTGTTTTTGTCTTTTTTTTTTTTGTTGTTGGCCCAGGTGGGCGGCGACGCCCACCATTTGGTGTCTTCGGTGACGTCGTCGCGCTTCCGGCGGAAGCTCCCACCTTTGGTAGCCATCTTCAGATTCTTTTTCCGCCGTGGGGTCTGGATCGTTGCCGAGAAGTTCCAGAAAGTTGGACGAAGAATCTCAAAGTCGAAATTTCATCACAGAAGATATACTACTGAGACACCGGACGACGACACTAGTACCGGAGAAGAAGGACGACGAGGTAGAAGGTCCACGACCGAAATCTCGACGCCTACAGAGAATGCGCTCACAGGGGGCTCCCTAAGCGCGGTTATGGACAAGACTCCGTTCAAGTTCTGCAGAAATTGCCACCACAAATACGCCCAAAAGACCAGCACCCAGTCTGCAACCTCTGCTTGCCGCTCGACCACGCCAGCGAAGACTGCAACGCGTGCTCGGCGTTCACCCGAAGACCCTCCGGGTGAGAGACAGACAGAGAAGGGCGAATTACAGCATGCAGGGCCAGGGACCAGCACCATCTCTCCGAGACCTGGGTCTCTCGAGCGGAGAGGAGGACAACATCGCAGAGGGACCAGAGGACTGCGCTGTCGTCGAAATCGAAAGAAAACGTCGAAGGAGGTAAGGGAGTCGTCGACCCCAAAACACCAAAGCGACGCTCGAAAGAGTGAAGCCAGAATCCCTAGCGACACTGCCAGAAGTGTAGCAAAGTCCACCAAGGGAGCGTTGCCGCCGAAACACTCGACGAAAGCAACAGCACCAAGGGACAAACAGCCGAGCGGATCCTTGGACAAGGACTCTCAATCGGCGAAAGCCTCCGAAAAACGAAGGCGTCGAAGGTCGTCCCCGAAAAGGAAACCTCGACACCGAGAAAGGAAGGCCCGGCGTCTGTTTCGACGACCGCGACCGCGAAGAGAGGCACTGCACCACTCGACGCCGAAAAGGCCCACGAGATGGCGAAAAAGAAGAGGAGGCTCGAGGCAGAGATGGCGAGCATCCTGCAACGCAAAAAAGACTTCGACGAGAAGATGAAACAATACGCTATTCCGACGAAGCAAGCCCACGAGGCAGTCGAGGAGTTCGAGGTCGAAGTCGACGAGGCCCCGGGGACACCCGAACAGCTCGAAGACCAGGACGAGGAATACTACTACTTCGAGGCCGGAGGCGAAGAAGAGATGCTGTCTTACAGGGACTCTGCGTCCTCTGAAGTACAAGACCTAGACTGGCAAGACCTCGACACAGAGTCACCAGAAGAAGGGGTAGACACTTACCCCTCGAGACCTTCGCCGCCAGACGACATCGGAGTCTACAATGAGGTCGTGCAGAAGGCTGCAAAGACTTATGGGGTCGAAATGCAGGAGGAAAAGACAAAAGCAGGTTTCCTCTTCGAAACCCTGCTCCCCCAACAGACAAGGAGTCAATTTCTACCCATGTTACCTGGCGTTCTCGACCAGGGAAGGGAGGCCTTCAGGGAACCAGCAATCTGCAAGGCGGTTACCCCTAGGAGCGAAAAGAAGTATAAGCACTCCACAAAAGATCCTGCATACATTCAGGGGTCTGTACCAGCAGACTCCATTATCGCTGCAACAGCCAGGAAGAGGGCCGGTGTGCCCACCAACACAGGCCCACCTCCAGACAAGGAGAGCAAAAGAATAGACCTCACAGGACGTAAGGTGGAGAGGAACGCAGCCATACACTGGCGTATCGCCAACTCCAACGCCCTCATCAGCAGGCATGCATACCAGCATTGGGCAGAAATGAGCCAGCTCATTAAGCACCTGCCAGAAGAACACCAACAAAGGGCCAATTACCTAGCGGAAGAAGGCAAGGCCATCGCGAACACTTGCCTAAAGTCAGCCTTGGACGCAGCAGAGAACTCCAGCAGGCAAATGATGATAGGGATGACTGAGAGGAGACACGCATGGCTCAGGATCTCCGGCTTCAAACCAGAAGTACAGAGCAACATCATCAACACACCGTTCAACGGTGAGAAACTGTTTGGAGCAACAGTTGACAACAAATTAACACAACTAAAGACGGACAACGAAACTGCAAGGTCCATGGGAGCGCTGCAGTTCAGGGGGATGAGAAGAGGGAACCCCTCAAGGCGAGCCAGTGGTAGAGGAGGCAATGCACCTACCACTTCACATCAATCACAACAACAAGGGTACCAAGGGAACAACCAGGGCCAAAACCTGCAGGGACAACAGCAGCAGAATTGGCAGTACCAACCCAGAGGACGGTCCTTTCGAGGGCGCGGGTACGGACGGGGACAGGCCCGAAGAGGGGGCCAGCAGCCCGCCTCAAAGTGACTCCACACACATAACAAGCCCCCCACCGTTAACACCAAGGTTGAGGGGAAGTCCGCAAAAGGAAAATATAAAGAGCAGAAGCACACAGCAAATAACCACCGAGCATACGACACCAGTGGGAGGAAGAATAAGAAAATTTCTCACACAATGGAGGAAAATTACCACAGACAAATGGATACTAAACACCATACAGCACGGGTACTGCATAGACCTCCAAAAACACCCGCCAGGGAGAAGACCAAGACATCGGTCAATACCCGCAAGAGAACTAGCCCTCCTCCGCCTAGAAGCAGAGGAACTGCTACAAAAAGAGCAATAGAACCAGTTCCAAACAACGAAAGGAACAAGGGAATATACTCAACGTACTTCCTAGTGCCAAAGGTAGACGATACACTAAGACCTATACTGGACCTCAGATTCCTGAACAAGTTCGTAAAAACCCAAAAATTCAAGATGACTTCACTTCAGGAAGTAATACCCCAAATCCAAGAAGGGGATTACATGGCGACCTTAGACCTAAAAGATGCATACCTGCACATACCCGTCAACCGCAAACACAAACGGCTATTAAGATTCGTGATAGGCCACGATCACTACCAGTTCACAGTGCTAGCCTTCGGACTAAAGTCCGCACCAAGAGTGTTCACGAAATGCCTAGCAGCAGCTGCAGCGCACCTTCGGAGGAGGAGCATACATGTATACCCCTACCTCGACGACTGGCTGGTAAAAGCAGGATCATACAGAGTCTGCAAAAAACACATCAAACAAGTCATAGAAACACTGTCCACATTAGGTTTCTCAATACATTGGGAAAAATCGTCAACAGAACCCCAACAAATCAAGATATTCTTGGGGGCACAAATAGACAGCACACAGTCCAAGGTGTTCCCCAGCGACAAGAGAAGTATAGCGCTCCTGAGGGAAACACGTCATTACCGCAAGGGGCAAGTTCTGACAGTGAGGACGGTGAGCAGGCTAATGGGGATGATGGCATCATGCATCCACCTTGTCCCGCATATCAGACTGCACATGAGACCGTTCCAGGAATGGATACAACAGCAATGGTCACAAGCCACAGGGAGTTGGGAAGATCTAGTGGTTGTCACACACGCAGTGCAGAAAGAAATAGCGTGGTGGAAAGAAGAGAACATATTACAAGGGAAGCCATTCACACAGCCAACTCCAACAGTGACCATCACAACAGACGCCTCACAGCAGGGCTGGGCGCGCACATGACCAGACTCCGCGTCAGGGGGCTCTGGTCACAACAAGATGCAGTGAAACACATCAACTACCTAGAACTCAAAACTGTGTTCCTAGCCTTAAAAGCCTTTCAAAAGCAGCTTTACGGCCAGCGAGTGCTGATACAAACAGACAACACAACTGCAATGTTCTACATCAACAAGCAAGGTGGGACACAATCCGCACCGCTGTCAAGTCTGGCACAACAGATCTGGAGATGGGCCATCCCTCTAAGGATAGACCTGCTAGCAATACACCTCCCAGGAATAGACAATGTAGAAGCAGACCGACTCAGCAGGCAGACGTCTGCATCCCACGAATGGGAACTGAACCAACAGGAGGTGCAGCAACTGTTCCAAAAGTGGGGAACACCACGGATAGACCTCTTTGCAACACCCCACAATGCAAAATGCCAACATTACGCATCCAGACAGCCGGACCAAAGGTCCCTAGGGAATGCCCTATGGATAAGTTGGTCGAACGAATTTGCTTACGCTTTTCCCCCGATACCACTGTTACACAAAGTACTCAGCAAATGCAGGAGCAGCAGCATGACACTCATACTGGTGGCACCTCAGTGGGCCAGACAAACATGGTTCTCACAGATTATGGAAATGGCGCAGGAACCAGCACACAGGTTCAGCAGAAGGAAAGACCTCCTCACAATGCAAGACGGAAAAGTGCTCCACCCAGAACCAGACAGCCTCCGCCTAGCAGCATGGCTCCTGAGGACCTAGAATTCGCACACCTCAAACTACCTCCAAGCACCATGGCAGTACTCAGAGAAGCAAGGAGACCCACTACAAGAAAATGCTACATTGCAAAGTGGAAAAGGTTCTCACAATGGTGCATTACAGAGGGACTGCAACGAAAAGTCACAAAAGAATCAACAGTACTGCGATATTTAACACACCTACTACAAAGCGGGCTGAGCTACTCGTCACTAAGGGTTCACCTAGCAGCCATAGTGGCCTACACCAGGGAGAAGCGGTGAAAAGCTTCTTCACCTCCCAAGTGGTCAAAAGATTCCTGGAAGGGGCTAAAAGAATAGCCCCCTAAAAGGATGCCAGCCCCAAGCTGGAACCTCAACACTGTACTGACACAGTTGATGAAATCACCATTTGAAACCATACACAAGAGCACACTGCACATGCTCACACTAAAAACGGCTTTCTTAGTGGCTATCACGTCACTGCGAAGAGTCAGTGAACTACAGGCTCTCACACTACAAGAGCCCTACTTGCAAATACACAAGGACAGAATTGTCATGAGGACGGACCCACACTTCCTGCCAAAGGTGGTGTCGCGGTTCCATATCAATCAAACAATACAGATACCAAGTTTCTTCCAGAAACCTTCAACACCCTCAGAAAAGGCGCTACACACGCTAGACGCCAGAAGGGCAGTGATGCACTACATAGAAAGGACGAAGGAATGCAGGAAAACAAAACAACTCTTCGTTTCCTTCGCAAGCAGTTTCCTGGGACGACCAGTAACAAAAAATACCATTGCACGGTGGATTGCACAAGCAATACAACTCTGCCACAAGCAGGCAGGACAAGAGTTACAAGGGGCCGCCCAGGCTCACTCAACAAGGAAAAAGGGAGCAACGGTTGCGTTCCTAGCGAACACACCTATACAAGACATTTGCCAAGCGGCAACATGGTCTTCCGTGCACACGTTCACCAAACACTACTGTGTTGATATCCAAATGAACAAAGAGGCACAAGTAGGACAGAAGGTCTTACAGCACATTTTCAGCAACCAATGCTCATCTTCCACCCAACCACCGCAATAACAAAACCGCTACTAAGTCTATGCACAGCATAGTGAATCCAGAAAGATTCACGCTGCAAAACTAATAGTTTCTTACCTGTCGGTGTAGTTTTGCAGCTTGAAGACTTTCTGGATTCACTAGCGATCCCACCCGCCTCCGCCAGGAAGATAACATAGGAGGTTAAGGGTACAACTAGACTACATACAGAGTTTACAGGGATCAAAGAAAAATTGAAGGATAAAAGGTGAAAGACATAGACAACAAAAACTGTAAGAGGAAAAGAAAAAAGAATCCGAAGATGGCTACCAAGGGTGGGAGCTTCCGCCGGAAGCGCGACGACGTCACCGAAGACACCAAATGGTGGGGCGTCACGCCCACCTGGGCCAACAAAAAAAAACACAAAAAAAAAACACAAAAACAAAGAAAAGACTACGAATCCGGACCCAACCACGAGATGGCGGAATAATGCACAGCATAGTGAATCCAGAAAGTCTTCAAGCTGCAAAACTACACCGACAGGTAAGAAACTATTCGTTTCTTACACCTTTTGAACCACTACACAAAGCAACGCTACAAATGCTTACAATAAAGACAGCATTTTTAGTAGCAATAACATCCTTACGTAGAGTTAGTGAACTGCAGGCACTAACATTACAGGAACCCTACTTCCAGATACATAGTAACAGGATTGTCATGAGGACAGATCCGCAATTCATGCCAAAGGTGGTGTCAAGATTTCACATAAATCAGAGTATACAAATGCCAAGTTTCTATCAAAACCCTAAAGACAAAGCGGAAAGAGCTTTGCACACACTTGACTCAAGAAGAGTGGTCATGTATTACGTGGAAAAGACTAAAGAATACAGAAAGACAAAACAGTTATTTGTATCAACAAGGAAGAAAGGAGCAACTATTGCCTTTCTCGCTAACACTCCAATCCAGGACATTTGCATGGCAGCAACATGGTCTTCGGTACACACATTCACCAAACATTACTGTGTGGACATTCAAATGAACAAGGAGGCACAAGTAGGACAAAGGGCCTTACAGCATCTATTTACAAACCAAAGTTCATCTTCCACCCAGCCACCACAAGACTAGCAAACGCTACAAAGTCTATGCACAGCATAGTGAATCCAGAAAGATTCACGGTGCAAAACGAATAGTTTCTTACGTGTCGGTGTACTTTTGCAGGTTGAAGAACTTTCTGGATTCACTAGCGAACCCACCCTCCTCCGCCAAGGAAGAGAACTATAAGGAGGAAAGATGAAAAGAGGGATAGCAAATAAAGAGAAAAAAAAAAGAATCCGAAGATGGCTACCAAAGGTGGGAGCTTCCGGAGGAAGCCCGTCAACGTCACAGAAGGACACCAAATGGTACTACGTCGTCGACGCCCACCAACAAAAAAAAAAAAAGAGAGAAGAAATACTACAATTCCGGACCCAACCACTAGATGGCGGAATAATGCACAGCATAGTGAATCCAGAAAGTTCTTCAAGCTGCAAAACTACACCGACAGGTAAACTATTCGTTTTTACAGAAGGTGGTAACTAAGTATCACCTGAACCAAAACATCATCTTACCAGTTTTCTTCAAAGAACCAAAAACTAAGGCAGAAAGAAGCCTCCATACCCTGGATGTAAGAAGGGCTCTACTATACTATCTGCAAAAAACTGAAGTAAGGAAAACAAAACAGTTGTTTGTGGCTTACTCGCATACCAATACAGGATCAGCTGTCACTAAAGCAACCATTGCAAGATGGATAGTACAAGATATACAACTAAGCTATGCCAATGCCAAAAAAGAACTACCAATACAGCCAACAGCTCACTCCACTAGGAAGAAAGGAGCGACGCTGGCTTTCATGGCAAATGTACCCATCAATGCCATCTGCGCAGCAGCAACATGGGCATCACCACACACATTTACAAAGCATTATTGTGTGGACATACAAATAAATAAGGAAACTCAAATCGGACAAAGGGTGCTTTAACACCTGTTTGCAAAGTCTTCCCCTCACCACAGCCTCCCAAACACGGGAGAAACCGCTACATAATCTGATGCACAGCATTTGAATCCAGAAAAGGATTCACGCTGCAAAACGAAATGGTTACTTACCAGTAGGAGTAGTTTTGCAGCTTGAAGAGTTTTCTGGATTCACATGCGACCCACCCAGCCTTCCCCTAGAAGGAACAGAAACAGGTGGGGAAGTAAGGTACAACGTTGAGGACTATAAATAAGGACCATCACAAGGATTAAAAAGCATAAAGACAGAAAAAAGAATCCGAAGATGGCCACCACGCTCGTCGACCTCCAGGATGCCGTCTCACGTCATACAGGGGACGTACCTGACACCAAATGGTGGTCGACAGCGACCAAAACAAGAGAAAAAAACACAAAAAAAACAAAGACAATTCCAGACCCAACCACTAGATGGCGGAATGATGCACAGCATGTGAATCCAGAAAACTCTTCAAGCTGCAAAACTACTACTGGTAAGTAACCATTTCGTTTCTGCTATTTTTATTAAATCTGCCACAGAGTACTGTCCACAAAGCATTATTAACGGACCTAGGTGGGTATCCCATCACGTATATGGTCAAGTTGAGACCATTCCTATATTGGCGCAGACGGTGGCAAATCGAGGAGTTAGGCCCATATAGACTACCCATTGAAGAATTACTGCAATCCAGTCATCCCGCAAGAATTCCATGGTTAAAATTAAATTAAAAACATAATTTTAACCATAGTTAAGTTAAAACATGCTTTATACTGTAGGTCTAGCTGCCCTCTGGGAATCACCTATTGACGGAGTGTGAGAGAAAGTGCCCTCTTTCTGCATGGTTGCCCCCACTTTTTGCTGAATTGCTGATGTACTTTGACTGAGTGTGCCCTGGGCTCCTGCTAATCAGGTACCCAGGGCCTATGTTCCTTCCCTAAAACTGCATTGAAGCCTAAACCCAATTGGCATCCCTGGCCACAGGTGGGCCCCTGGTAAATGGTACCACAGGTACCCAGGGCACTGTGACCAGGGAAGGCCTCCAAAGGCTGCAGCACTTATTGTGCCACCCTTAGAGGCCCTGTACCATTACACTCACACACTGCCTTTGCAGGCTGCGTGTTTTGGTGCAGAACAAAGTGAAGTCGACATGGCACACATATCTGTGTGCCATGCCTGCAACCCACTGTCCTGGCATAGGTCAGTCACCCCTTTAGCTGGGTGCACTATACCAGTGGTGAGGGTACAGGTGAATGAGCCCTGTACCCCTACAGTGTCTCCATTCTTAGACATTGTAAGTGCAGTGCTGCCATTAAGACTATATGGTGCGGGGAGTTTGTCATTACGAACTCCACAGCACCATAATGGTTACACTGAAGACTGGGAAGTTTGGTATCAAACTTCTCAGCACATTAAACCCACACTGATGCCAGTGTGGGATTTAATGTAAAATACACAACAGAGGGCATCTTAGAGATGCCCCCTGAAACTCGACCAACTTCTAGTGACCCGACTGAGTGGCTGCTTAGGCTGCCACCAACAGACATGTTTCTGGACCCCTGGGTCGAGAGCCTGCTGCTCTCGGGGCCCTGAAACAATGCACATCCTGGGACGAGGTGCCAAGCCTCCTCCCCCATGATGGGCAGGGTTCACGAAGGGGGAAGCTTCAAAGGCTTGCCGCCTTTGTGAGCCTCCCCAGACCATTTGCTGCTTTCAGCAACTGGTCCCCACTGGTTCTACCCCCCACTTTGGGCGGGAGAACCGTTGGGAAAAACAAGTGAGGGAAAGAGGTGTGCCCACCTCTGCCAACTCCACCCCTCAGGTGGGGGAGGCGAGGTGAAGCACTTCTCAGAGTCCCCGCCATCTTGAGGATGGGGGACCCAACCAACTAGGGACAGGCTCCTTCCCCCCTCCCACTGGAGAGTGGCACGATAGGGGGTGTACCCACCCCAGGGAAGGGACCCATTAGTCCCTGCCCTTTACCTACCTGTAACACCCCTAAATCAAGTATTTAGGGGGCACCCTGAACCTTGCTCCCTCAGATCCAGAAACGACAAGAAAGAAGATAAGAAGGACCGAAGAGCCGTGCAGAGCTAACAAGAGGACGACGCCCACTGACTTGGCCCCAGCCCTACAGGCCTGTCTCCCCTCACCTGCTCCTGCGAAACCCCTGTGTGTCCTGCAGCCAGCAACCTCAAAAACCCCGGAGGACCTGCCTGCCTTCACTTCCAAAGACTGCTTCTCCCGTGAACACCGGATTTGTTCAACTTGCAACCTCTGGCAGCAGCCGGAGACCGCGAATCCAGCCCACGCTGCACCCGCCGAACTTGGCCCGAGCTAGAGTGGAAAAACACCACGAGGAGGTCTCCCCGGCGATTGTGACCCAAGATCTGGCGATCGCAGACCAGCCTCAAGACCCCAGCCGACGCCTGTAGCCTCAATACAGAGGACCCCCTCTACCGCGACCAAGAGTGGGTAAGACTTTCCGACACCAAAAGGCACCCCTGCACCCACGGCCTTGTGTGCAACAAGCCACGGTGCCTAGCCAACCCAAGACATCCCAACTTACCCCTCGAAGTGGTGGTCGCACCCAGAAGGTCTTCGTCCCCGAGCCTTCAGTGTTTCTTTCGACCGGAGTCTCTCCATTGAAAACAGGGCACCCGACCTCGAAACAGCACCCTGCACCCGGCCGCCCTAGTGCCGCTGAGGGTGCACCTTTGGTGCTACTTTGTTTCCCCATTTGCCCTGAGCTAAAGTCCAGGAGCTTTGCTCCCACAACCCAGTGGCCTGCTTACCAGCAGCCACCAACCGTAGGGCCCCTATCCCCCATTGGATAACATTGCGCCTCAACACTCTGCACCCGGCCACCCTAGTGCCACTGAGGGTGTAACAAGAGTGCATCACTGACCTTCGGGGACCCCTGAGTCTAACCCCAGAACCTTAACTCCCACAGTCGATAACTTACCTTTGAACCGATAACCTGTTTTTCCTCCATAGGATAACATTGACAATTTTCTTCCAAAAAGTTTCTAAGTGTGGAGTTTTGAAATCTAAAAATGTTCTTTAAAAATCGCACAAATAACCAAAACGTATTTACTTACCTGTTTGCAGGAAATGTCCCAGTGCTGAATCTAGGTATCCAGCACCGAGTTAGAAAAGTAACGTAAAAAGTAACTTACCTGTAATTTTCTGAAAAAGCCTATTCATTTCATACTGTATTTGCTAAGTATTGCAACCTACTGCAACCCCTGTAAATCAAACAAAGTACAATTCCTATTACATTTTCAAACATTTCTACATTCAGCAACTTATTACTGTAAAGAATTTAATGCTTACCCGTGCCAGGCTTGCTTGGTTCTAAAAATAAAACAGTATATTTTTTATACAAAAACAATTGGCCTAGAGTTTAGTTCATAGAGTGTGTGAATTTATTTGCTGACTGTGTACATCAAATGCTTAACACTGTCCTCTGATACTGCCTTACTGCTAGACCACACTACCACAAATGGAGAGTAAGGTTCTATCTAACTTTAACCTCTGCCTACCTCTAGGGTCACCTGGACTCTATACACACTATACCTCATTTTGGTGTAGTATATATAGAGCCAGTTTCCTACAGCCAGACTCTTACATTGGTGTGCAGCGGTTGGGATTTAAGCCTGCACTGTTTTGCTATTTAACCTGGTTGTTGGTTACATGAAAACCATCATTAGCTAGGCACTCATAATACTTTTCGTAATTTAGTAAGTTCTACTGAACTTTTTGGATTGGTAGTTAAGGGTCTAGCACAACCCTTTCTTCAATCTTTGGATGTTTCTTTTTCACTAGGGTTGGTAGGTGCAGCACCACACTACACCTAGTCACTATGCCTTTAGCTGGGGAGCCCATTGGGTCTCAACCCTCTAGATACAGTGGTCTCAAGTTCCAGGAAGTGAGGACCGTAGCTGCATCTAGGAAGATAAAGACCGGTAGCAGCCCTAACACAGAGCAGCTCTTGTAGATGCTCCTGCAGTATGACCTCCAGACTCCTGAGAGGACAGAAGAGCAGGAGAACTCTGGGTTGGGTGAGGCCCAAGAAGAAGGGTCGGGTGGTTCTCCCCAATGACCACAATTCTGAGCCAGACCAGGAGTCGTCTGAAGACCCCTCACTGGTGAACTCCAATCCCCCAGGGAATAGTGCAGATGGTACAGAGGGAGTCCCTAGAGGTAGGGCCCCCTTTAATCCTCCTGGGAGGGTGAAAAGAGAGCTTTCTAGGGTAATCGAAGACCACTTAAACCACCATAAGGGTTGCCTGGATTAGTGCAAGGTACCTCACTTAAATGTGCAGCCTTCTACAGATACCTTGGAAGTTGGCAATCAGCACTGTAGGGCGAGGAGAGAATGGGGTGTTAATCATACAAACAGAGGTCCTTTCCTACAGTCTCCAAGTTTATTGTAAGTTTTGTTTCAGTTCCTTGAATCGTTCATGCATTTTGCACAAGTCCTTGAACGCAGTAAGTAAATGTGACCATTGCTGAGCAGTGCAGCTTGGAGAATGGCAAGAGCTGATCAGTGGTACAAGTAAAGTAGGTTTGAGGGCTGGACTAGCCTGCTAGATACTAACTGTACGATGATGGCCCTGTGAGTGCTAGTTTGAGATCAGATTCAAAGATTCTCCTTCTTGGATCTTCATTGATAATCGGACACAGAATAGACATTTGCATCGGTGAGATGGAGAGTATTTACCAATAGGAAATTTCATCAGCAGAATTGTTTAATTTTTTACTTTAATAAAGAGTCCCATCTAGAGAACTATGATTGCAAGTTGTCTAATTGTATTTTACGCAGGGGTGATAATGTGGAGACTGGGAGATGTGCATAGAATGTTTTGACTGTAATCCTTTTTATTTCCTTCTTCCTCTGGCTGCACACAGGGCTGTTCGTCCCCAATTGTTGTGAAATTTGCAGACACACAGAGAGACAAAGAACAGAAACGGATCACACAGCAGCTTCAGCAGCAAATGCAACAGATGAGTGCAGCCTCTGTGTGGGGTAATCTTGCTGGACTGAACACACTGGGACCCCAGTACTTAGCAGTAAGTGTGGGCCTCATTTTGTAAGTTAGTTCATGCCATCTTTCTTCAACCTTTGTGCATATAATCTTAGCTTGATTACTCTTCCTATCTTTACTCTTGCTCTCTGTGCTACGTGCTATGCTTTTCCTAGCTCACATCCTTCTTCCCAACATACTTTGTCACCCCCTTCTACATACTCTTCTCTCCCTCGTTCCCTTTTCTTTAGATTTCTATTGCACATTTCTAGAACATACAAACATAACACTGCCCTCTTTCCCTTTTTAATTATTGCCATCCCATATGCCCCCTTCCTGTAAGATACCCACCTCATGCATTCTTTCCGTTGCTTCAGTATCTTCTCTCACCTATGTTCTGTGTTTAGTTGTCTATTGTGATATACTAGGTCGGAATTCCTGGTCAGTCTCTTTGTAATAAAAAATCAAAACTGGGAGTGGGATCATTTCTACTGGAGAGACCTCAATAGGAAATATTCTGTGGGACCCTCAACAACTATTTTCGGTCAATGGTGTATGCTTTGGCATCAGCTTACTAATAGTAGATAGCATCATCATTGGGCCTTGTTTCCTCCACCAGAAGGTGATCTCTCTGGTTCGAGAGATTAGTTGAGCTCCTTATGTGGAAACGTGATCGAAAATGACCTCTTATCTAGAGAGAACACTTTAATAGAAACCTAGATACGGGTAAGGTTAAAAATAAAGTGGATTTGGGCGATATATAATATGTTCATCACATAGTGAAAGCTGGTAGTCGTGAAAACTGGTCTGCATGTTTCAACCCACCTACGCCCTCTCAGGGTAGTGTGCTTTCGTCAAGACCAATAGTATTTGGGATCCCTTTCTCTGGTTTCCCAAGTCAGGTGGAACATTGTCCCCTGGTGTTTCACTATATTCCAATTTGACTCCGGATAGGTAGAGAACACTGTTCTCGGCTTTATGTTGTAATAAAGGGCCTCTTAAGTCCCTGGGGTGGGGGAGGAGTTCACGTCCTCCTCAGTCCGGTCCCTCCCGTCCTGCATGTTCTCTTTGTTGCCGTTCTGTGCAGACTTGTTTAAGTACAGAGCTTCCTCTATTTTGTGGCCTGGGTTGTATGTGCTTTTCTTTAGCGGTATGTAGGATGCGTACCCTTTCTCCTAGTTTCTTGACATTCCTTTGACTCCCCTCCATCCCCTGAACCTCGAGACGAAGAACCCGAGGAATACGGAGACGTACCTGAAGAAGAGGAAAACTCTGAAAATTTCGAAGATACGTGGATCGATCTCGACACCGAAAGCCCGGAGGAACAGTTCTGCAGTTACCCTTCGAAAGCTTCGCCTCCAGATGACATAGCTTTCTACAATGACCTCGTTAAAAGGGCAGCAAATCAATTTGGAGTAGCCCTAGAGGAAGAAAAAGGGGACACATGTTTCTTACTAGAAACCCTGGCACCAGCTACAAAAGGAACTCAATACCTTCCTATGCTGCCCAGTATCCTGGACCAAGGCAAAGAAGCCTTCAAGGAACCAGCTTCAAACAAGGGAATAACCCCCAGAGTGGAAAAGAAGTATAAAGCCTCCTCAAAAGACCCTAAATATATTCAGGGAAATACAGTACCTGACTCAATAATTGTCACCACAGCCAGAAGGAGAGTTAATGCAGTCTCTAACACCGGACCTCCACCAGAGAAGGAGAGTAAGAAGATGGATATGGTGGCACATTGCAAATTCTAATGGCCTACTAAGTAGATATGGCCACCAACAGTGGGATGAGATGGAGGAAATTCTTAGCAAACTCCTTGAGGAGGACAAGAAAAGGGCAAGATCTATTGTCCAGGAGGGAAAGAACGTGGCAAACACCTGCCTTAAGTCGGCTTTGGATGCAGCAGATACTGCTAGTAGGCAGATGTGCACAGGAACCATCCTGAAAAGACATGCCTGGCTCAGAATGTCGGGCTTCAAACGGGAAGTTCAAACCTCCATCATTAATAGACCATTCAATGGAGAAGCACTGTTTGGAAAGGAGGTAGATGAATCCCTTCAACAGATAAAAAAGGACAACGAGACAGCAAGGGCAATGGGGGCCCTACAGCAGAGAGGTACCTTTAAAAGGGGGGATTCAATAACAGAAAGCCCACAGGTAGAGGCAACTTTGGACCAGGACAACAAATGTCACAGCAAACTTACAGGCAGAACCCAGGTTAACAAATGGGTCAGCAGTCAATCTATCAAGGGTGGCAACAACAACAGAAGCAGCCCTTTCGGTCAAGAGCCAATGGCCGAGGAAAAGGCCAACACTCTAGAGGAAGAGGAAATTGATCCAACTGACTCGCCCACAAGCAAGGATCCACACAAAACACCAGTGGGAGGAAGAATATCCTTATTCCTCAAACAATGGAAAAATATCACAACAGACAATTGGACTTTAAATTTGGTAAAATACCGGTATTGCATGGAGCTGACAAGAAAACCACCTGCAAACCCACCCAAAACAAGATTCCTCAAATCAGAGCGCATACTGATAGAGGCAGAAATCAAAGAACCATACCAAAAACAAGCAATAGAATTGGTACCAAAACAATAATGGTTCAAAGGAAACTACTCCCCGTGTTTCCTAATACCCAAACAAGACTTAACTCTGAGGCCAATCATGGACTTAAGGTTCATAAACAAATTCATACTGACACAATGCTCCAAGATGTGTACTTTACAGAAAATAATACCACAAATCCAAAAAGGACACTAAATGGCAACAATAGATCTCAAAGATGCCTACTTGCATATCCCTATGAACAAAAGACACAAAAAGTACTTGAGATTCCTGCACAACGGAACACATTACCAATTCAAGTTCCTACCTTTCGAAATAAAATCAGCTCTACGGGTATTCACAAAATGCCTAGCCGCAATAGCAGCACACCTCAGAAGAGAGGGAATCCATGTCTACCCTAATCTGGACGACTGGCTCATAAGAGCACATTCAAAACAAACATGCTACAAACATGTTCAAGCAGCGATCCAAACGCTACAAAAACTGGGGTTTTCAATAAACCACAAAAAATCAACAAAACCAGAAAAGGAAAAGAAATTCCTGGGAGCCATATTGAGCTCAACAAAGGCAAAAGCATATCCCACACAAAACAGGATACAAGCGATCCATCAGGAGACAACACTCTATCGGAAGGGTCACTCTCTGACAGTGAGGAAGGTCATGAAACTAATGAGCATGATGGCATCATGCATCCCACTTATCCCCCATGCACGCTTACACATGCGCCCATTCCAAGAATGGGTAACCAACAGCTGGTCCCAAGCCACAGGAGATTGGTAAGATCTAGTGGTTGTAACACAAAAGGTGCAAGCAGAGATACAATGGTGGGCATCCAACAACATAGCACAGGGGAGACCTTTCAGGAACCCAACTCCATCTGTGACCATCACCACGGACGCATCCCTCAAGGGTTGGGGAGCACACTGCAATCAGCTGAAAGTACGAGGACAATGGAACAAAACACATCAACTTCTTAGAGATGAAAACAGTCTTCCTGGCATTGAAATCATTTCAAAGGCACATTCAGGGGAAGACTATCCTGATACAGACAGTACAACAACAATGTTCTATCTGAACAAACAAGGAGGTACAAAGTCCTTTCCCCTCAGCAAAGTAGCGCAGGAGATCTGGCTGTGGGCAGTAGTCCACAACATCAATCTACAAACTGTACATCTACCAGGAGTAGACAACATTACAGCAGATCAGCTGAGCAGACAGAACAACTGCTCACACAAATGGGAGTTGAAACAACAAACAGTACAATACCTTTTCAGGATCTGGGGGACAACAGTGATAGATCTGTTTGCAACAATGCACAACAAGAAATGCCAGTACTTTGCCTCGAGATTTCCACACCACCAGTCCGAGGGAAATGCACTTTCACTCAACTGATCACGGACAATTGCTTACGCCTTTCCACCAATACCCCTGATCCAAAAAGTGTTAGAAAAAGCAAAAAAAATCCAGGGACAGACATGATCCTCATTGCCCCTCAATGGACAAGACAAACATGGTACTTAACCCTCCTAGAACTATCCAAAGGGGAGAGGTTCAAGATCAAGGCAAAGAAAGACCTGCTAACAATGCAACAAGGACAAATCTTTCACTCGGAACCAGCAACGCTGCATCTGGCAGCCTGGCGCCTGAATACATAGAATTTGGCCACCTCAACCTGCCTTTACGAGCAATGGAAATTCTAAAAGAGGCAAGAAAGCAGTCCACAAGAAAATGCTATACAGCAAAATGGAAGCGATATACCACCTGGTGCACCGCTAACAATAAGATCGGTTCAATAAACTATCTAGAAACAGTAATAACATACCTGACTTACCTCCTAGATAGTAACATCAACTACTCGAGCATAAAGGTACACCTGGCGGCCATAGTAGCATACACAAGAGGAAAAACTTGTAAAAGTTTTTCACAAGGCCAGTGATTAAAAGGTTTCTAGAAGGGGCGAAAATAATTGCTCCACCGAGAGCAGCTCCAGTACCTACATGGAGCCTAAATACAGTACTATCACAACTTATGACAACACCCTTTGAGCCCATGCATACAGCGGACCTCAAACACATTACTCTAAAGACATTCTTTCTCATCGCTATCACAACATTACGAAAAGTAAGTGAGCTGCAAGCTCTAACTATACAGGAACCATATTTACAAATACACAAGGATAAAGTAATCCTAAAGCGAACCCACACTTCTTACCAAAAGTGGTATCTAAATATCATTTAGATCAAAATATCATCCTACCAGTTTTCTTCAAAAACCCAAAAACTAAAGGAGAAAGAAGCCTCCATACCCTGGATGTAAGGAGAGTGTTACTGTATTATTTGCAAAAAACAGAACAAATCAGGAAGACAAAACAATTGTCACCTACTCGCATACCAACACAGGATCACCAGTCACAAAGGCAACCATTGCAAGATGGATAGTGTGAGAAAGTGCCCTCTTTCTTGCATGGTTGCCCCCACTTTTTGCTGAATTGCTGATGTTCTTTGACTGAGTGTGCCCTGGGCTCCTGCTAATCAGGTACCCAGGGCCTATGTTCCTTCCCCAAAACTGCATTGAAGCCTAAACCCAATTGGCATCTCTGGCCACATGTCAGCCCCTGGTAAATGGTACCACAGGTACCCAGGGCACTGTGACCAGAGAAGGCCTCTAAGGGCTGCAGCACTTATTGTGCCACCCTTGGAGGTCCTGTACCCTGACACACACACACACACTGCCTTTGCAAGCTGCGTGTCTTGGTGCAGAACAAAGTGAAGAGTCGACATGGCACACATCCCTATGTGCATGCCCACAAACCACTGCCCTGGCCTACATCAGTCACCCCTCTAGCTGGGTGCCCTATGCCAGTGGTGAGGGTACAGGTGCATGAGCCCAGTACCCCTACAGTGCCCAAGTCCATTCCTGGGCACTGTAAGTGCAGTGCTGCCATTAAGAGTATATGGTGCTGGGAGTTTGTCATTACGAACTCCACAGCACCATAATGGCTACACTGAAGACTGGGAAGTTTGGTATCAAACTTCTCAGCACATTAAACCCACACTGATGCCAGTGTGGGATTTAATGTAAAATGCACAACAGAGGGCATCTTAGAGATGCCCCCTGAAACTCGACCAACTTCTAGTGACCTGACTGAGTGGCTGCTTAGGCTGCCACCAACAGACATGTTTCTGGACCCCTGGGTCGAAAGCCTGCTGCTCTCGGGGGCCTGAAACAATGCACATCCTGGGACGAGGTGCCAAGCCTCCTCCCCCAGGATGGGCAGGGTTCACGAGGGAGAAGCTTCAAAGGCATGCCGCCTTTGTGAGCCTCTCCAGACCAATTGCTGCTTTCAGCAACTGGTCCCCACTGGTTCTACCCCCCACTTTGGGCGGGAGAACCGGTGGGAAAAACAAGTGAGGAAGGGAGGTGTGCCCACCTCTGCCAACTCCACCCCTCAGATGGGGGAGGCGAGGAGAAGCACAACCTCGAGTCCCCACCATCTTGAGGATGGGGGGACCCTTCCAACCAGGGACAGGCTCCTGCCCCCCTCTCCCACTGAAGAGTGGCAGAATAGGGGGGAGTACCCACCCCAGGGAAGGGACCCATTGGTTGTTCAAGAAATTAGGGAACTAAGGGCTGTTTAGATAGGTCCAGCATACATGCCCTATCAATATTTTAAACAAAAAGGTACGCTGTTCCTCAACATGTGCAGGTCAGACCTACAAAATGTAGGTCAGTGTGCAAGTACTGTCCCAGGCACCCAAGAAAAAATGCACGACAGAGGGCAACTTGGAGTTGCCCCCTGAACCTAACCTACAATCCACGTCTTGTCTGAGGGGCTGCCCCGGCTGCCACACAGCAGACATGTTGCTGGACCCCTGGAGAGCCATCCGCTCTCCTGGGCCTGCAACAATGCACATCCTGGGCGAGGTGCTAGGCCTCCTCCCCCAGGATGGGCAGGGGAAGCTTCAAAGGCATGCCGCCTTTGTGAGCTTCTCCAGGCCACTTGCTGTACTCAGCAACTGGCCCCCACCGGTTCTGACCCCCTCTCTGGCGGGAAGACTGGCGGGAAACCCCAAGGGAGGAAAGGGGATGTGCCAGCCTCTGCCAACCCCACCGCTCAGGTGGGGGAGGCGAGGTGAAGCACAACTCCGGGCTCTCGCCATCTTGAAGATGGGGAGCCCTGCCCAATCAGGACTAGGCTACTGCCCCCCTCCCACAGGAGAGGGGCAGGATAGGGGGTGTACCCACCCCAGGGAAGGGACCCATTGGTCCCTGCCCTTTACCTACCTGTAACGCCCCTAAATTTAGTTTTTAGGGGGCACCCTGAACCTTGCTTTCTCAGATCCAGAAACGACAAGAAAAGAAGATAAGAAGAACCGAAGAGCCGTGCAGAGCTAACAAGAGGACGACACCCACTGACTTGGCCCCAGCCCTACAGGCCTGTCTCCCCTCAAACCTGCTCCTGCGAAATCCCGGTGTGTCCTGCAGCCAGCAACCTCAAAAACCCCGGAGGACCTGCCTGCCTGCCCTTCAAAGACTGAATATCCCGTGAACACCGGACTTGTTCAAACTGCAGCTTCTGGCTCCGGCCGGACACCGCGAATCTAGCCCACTCTGCACCCGCTGAACCCGGCCCGAGCTCGAGTGGAAAAACACCACGAGGAGGTCACCCCGGCGATCCTGACCCGAGATCCGGCGACCCCTGACCTGCCTCAAGCCGACGCCTGCAGCCTAAATCCAGAAGGCCCCCCCTAACCGCGACCAGGAGCTGGTAAGAAGATCCGATCCCAAAAGGCACCCCTGCACCTGACGCCCCCCGGCCCTGTGCCCAAACCGGTGCCTAACCAACCCTTAACTTCCCAACTTACCTCTCCAAGTGGTGGTCGCACCCAGAAGTCCTTAGTCTCCCTGCCTGCAGTGCTTTTGCAAACCGGAGGTGCTCCATAGAAAACAGGGCGCCCGACGTCGAAACAGCACTCTGCACCCGGCCACCTCCGTGCCGCTGAGGGTGCACCTTTTGTGCTATTATGTTTCCCTAATTGCCCTGACCTAAACCCTAGGAGCTTTGCTCCCACAACCCAGTGGCCTGCTTGCCAGCAGCCACCAACCGGAGTCCCCCTATCCTCCATAGGATAACATTGGGCCTCAACACTCTGCACCCGGCCGCCCTAGTGCCGCTGAGGGTGCAACAACAGTGCATCACTGACCCTGGGAGACCCCTGAGTCTAACCCCAGAACCCTAACTCAAAAGACCGATTGCTTACCTCGAAACCGATAACTCGTTTTTCCTCATAGGATAACATGGACACTTTTCCTTCCAAAAAGTTTCTAAGTGTCGACTTTTGAAAACTAAGAATATTCCTTAATCGCACAAATAACCTAACCGAATTTTCTCAACTGTTTGCAGGAAAGGTCCCAGTGCTGAGCCTAGGTGTCCAGCACTGAGTAACAAAAGTAATTAAAAAGTAACTTACCTGTGAATTGAATTTCCTTCCATAGGATAACATTGGTGGTTCTTTGTGAAATATTCTTTAAAAATCGTACAAACTACAAAAACGTAATTACTTACCTGTTTTAAGTAAATGTCCCAGTGCTGAATCTAGGAGTCCAGCACTGGATTACAAAAGTAACGTTAAAGTAACTTACCGGCGAATTGAATTTCCTTCCATAGGATAACATGGACTGGTTTTTGCTTGGAAATTCTTCTAAGTGTCGAGTTTTGAGACTTTAAAATATTCACCTAAAATCAGCCGAATTACGAAAACAAATTTACTCACCTGCTATCAGGAGAGATCCCAGTGCTGGATCTTGGTGCCCAGCACTGACCCTAAAAAGTAATCACAACTGTACTTACCGGTGGCTTGAATTTCCTTCCATAGGACAACATTGCCTGGTTTTTGCTGAAAAAGTTTCTAAGTGTCAATTTTGCAAACTTACAAATATTCGTTAAAAATCGCCTGTATAAAAAAACCACATTCCTTCAACTGTTTACAGGAGATGCACCAGTGCTGGATCCAGGATCCAACACTGAGTAAGAAAAAGTAATCACAACTGTACTTACTGGTAACTTGAATTCCTTCCATAGGATAACATTGCCTGGTTTTTGCTGAAAAAGTTTCTAAGTGTCAACTTTTAAAATACAATAATATTCCTTAAAAATCACAACTGTAACCAAAACGCTTTTACTAAACTGTTTACAGGAGATGTCCCAGGACTGAATCTAGGATCCAGTCCTGTGGTTAGAAAAGTAATCCGAAAAGTAATCTATTGCATTTAACCAGAAATTCCCATTGAGCTCAATGTATAATTGTGTTTAAAATTGTGTTGCATATTGCAACAACTAACTATTGCATTCAAAAGTCTATTGCCTATTGAACAGTATCTAACTAAAGCATCTCATTCTGAGAAAGTATATTTTGACACCTATTGTTGGTTCTAAAATAAAACCACTATATTTTTATATACAAACCATTGGCCTAGAGTTCAGTTCTTGAGTGTGTGGCTTCATTTGCTGACTGAGTGTGTACAACAAATGCTTTACACTGTCCTCTGATACTGCCTTACTGCTCGACCAAGCTACCACTTTAGAGAGTAAGGTTCTATCTAACTTTAGCCTCTGCCAAACCTCTGGGGACTGTGGACTCTGTGCACACTGAACCTTACTTTGGTGCAGTATATACAGAGCCACTTTCTTACACCCAGCTATTAGTGAAGATAACAATGATGACATGCAGGACATGGTTGAGGAGCTCGACCTCACCCCTTACCTTCACCTGTCTTTTCAGGAGTTTAGGTCCTTATGTAGAATTAAAAACATAGCCATGGGCCCTCATCCAACCAAACTAAAGCTCAAGGAGCTGTTGGCTGAGTATGCTAAAGCCCACCCTTCTGAGAATGGTGATGACCAAGCAGAAGAGGAAGGAGGTGAGGAGGATGGAGATAGGTACCCACCTCCATCACTTCCTAGGGAAGAAAGGGTCCCTGTACCCTTACTTCCAAGAGTTAACCTCTGGGGACTTAGAGGCCACACAGGTGGTTCAGGTCCTGGTGAGGGCATTGAGGACAGCCTCAATGAGGAGGACAGCCTTTTAGCAAGGCTGGCCAAAAGATTGGATCTAGAGTCCAGACTCCTGGTTCTAGAAAAAGAAAGAAAGGAGATGGGTTTAGCACCCATCAATGGTGGCAGCAATCCAAATAATAAGGACAAAGAGCAATCTTATGATCCTAAAATCCCCAAAGGGATTGTCCCTAAATTTGAGGAGGGTGATGACATCACTAAATGGTTCACAGCCTTTGAGAGGGCTTGTGACATGAGAAAGGTGAAGAAATCTCTCTGGGGGGCAGTCCTGTGGGAACTGTTCTCTGGTAACTGCAGAGACAGACTCCTGACCCTTTCTGGGCCAGATGCTGGGTCTTATGACCTCATGAAGAGAACTCTGATTGAGGGATTTGGACTCACAACTGAGTACAGAATTGGATTCAGGGGGGCTCACAAAACCCAAAACCAGTCCTGGATTGATTTTGTAGACTACTCAGTAAAGACACTAGATGGTTGGTTAACTGGGCAGAATGTGCATGACTTTACTGGACTTTACAATTTGTTTATGAAGGAACATATTTTAAGTAATTGCACGAATGAAAAGTTACATCAGCATTTGGTAGACCTATGTCTAATTTCTCCCCAAGAATTGGGAAATAAGGCAGACCACTGGATCAAGACTAGAGTGACTAAGACAACCACTGGGGGTGACCAAAAGAAAGGGGTTACATAACCTCCCCAGGGGAAAGGTGGTGAGAATCCCCAAGATAAAAAGTCGGAGTCATCTAAAGGGCCCCAAAAACCTGCACAGGGGGGTGGGTCCCAAAACACTCCCTATACTCCACAGCCCAATAGGGGGAAGAACTTTGATCCTGCAAAGGCCTGGTGTAACAACTGTAAGAAGTTGGGACACTTAACTGGAGACCAGGCTTGCCCTAGCAAGAAGGCCCCTAGTCCTACAGCTACTCCTGGTGTAGCCAGTCTCCAGATGGGATCAACAGTGTGCCCAGAGCAAATCAGGTTGCACACTGAAGCAGTTCTAGTTTCAGAGGGGGAAGTTGAGTTTGCCACTGTAGCTGTTTGGCCACCCAACGTAAAGAAATACTTACAATACCCTTGGATTAATGGAACTAGGATAGAGGCTCTGAGGGATACAGATGCCAGTGTCACTATGGTGAGAGACACACTGGTTTCCCCTGAGCAATATTTTTTTTTTAAATTTATTTTTATTGTATATGTCCAACAACCAGTCACGTATACAATACAGTAATCAACAAATGCTCTGTATAATATTGACCCGATTGGTGGAGTATGCAGTAGTTGCGTATCTTTAACAAAACATCAACAACATAGGAGCATAACAGATTGATCATCCAGCAAAAATCACAGTACACGTGTGACCATTGTAGCATGTGGAGTGACAGCAATAGGGTAGTAAATGTTCATCTCGTTCTGTACAACATCCTGGTACTATCTAGTAGGAGCATTTGTCCAAGAGAAAGAAAAAAAAACAAAGCGGGGCATGGTATCTCCATTAGTTTGCATGCAGTTCACTCAGGCGTCTCAGCAAATGGATGAAACTGTAGATAATCTTTAAGCGGCTGCCATATGTCCAGAGGTCAGAGGCAGCAGTGTGGCATAATCGTCGCTCGTTGTGTTACAATATATAAGATCTCGAAGCCATTCCTTTATTGTCGGAGAGCGTGCTCTACCCCAGTGCAAGGAAACTTGACGCTTAGCTAAGAGCAGGGCTATGGCGGTGAACCGTCTAATGCACCTTTTAATAGGTTTGACATATCCCAATAATGCCATAAGCGGTGAGGGGGACAGTACTTGTTCGACCATAAGTGACAGGTGTTGAAATACCTCTCCCCAATATGACTGAATGGTTATACAATTCCATGCTAGATGTACAAAGTCAGCATCCAACACCGCGCACTTGGCACATGCACTGGAAGTATCGGGGTGTATCCTGGATATTAATTTTGGGGTGATGTATATTCTATGGAGGTATTTATGATGTAGTAGTTTGTCTATAATTAGACGAGATATATCGCGTCTGTGAGCAGCAATATGCCCAGACTGCATCCGTCAGTGGAACCCCCAAGTCCTGTTCCCAAGCTGCTCTGGCTTTAAGGCCCACTACAGGCCTTAATGTTCGCGATTAGTGGTATAGACGTGAAACCAGGTGAGTGCAGTCCGGGGAGTTTTGCAGCGTGAATCTTTCTGGATTCACTATACTGTGCATTATTCCGCCATCTCGTGGTTGGGTCCGGAATCGTAGTCGTTTTTTTTTTTTTTTGGCCCAGGTGGGCGGCGGCGCCCCCACCATTTGGTGTCCTCGGTGACGCCGTCGCGCTTCCTGCGGAAGCTCCCACCTTTGGTCGCCATCTTCAGATTCTTTTTTCCGCCGTGGGGTCTGGATCGTCGACGAGAAGTTCCAGAAACTTTGGACGAAGAATCTCAAATTCAAGTATCACCACAGATGATCGTTTCCGGAGACACCGGACGAGGAGACGAGTACCGGGGACGACGAGGTAGAAGGTCCACGACCAAAATCTCGACGCCTACAGAGAATGCGCTCACAGGGGGCCCCCTGAGCGCGGTTATGGACAAGACACCGTTTAAGTTTTGCCAAAACTGTCACCACAAGTACGCCCAGAAGAACCAGCACCCAGTCTGCAACCTCTGCTTGCCGCTCGACCACATCAGCGAAGACTGCAACGCGTGTTCGGCGTTCACCCGAAAACCCTCCGGGTGAAGAGAGGCAAAGAAGGGCGAATTACAACATGCAGGGCCAGGGACCAGCTCCATCGCTCCGAGACCTGGGCCTCTCGAGTGGAGAGGAAGACAACATCGCAGAGGGACCGGAGGACTGCTCAGTCGTCGAGGTCCACAAGAAAACGTCGAAGGAGGTAAGGGAGACGTCGACCCCGAAGCACCCAAGCGACGCTCGAAAGAGTGAAGCCAAGGCCCCGAGCGACACTCAAAGAAGTGAAGCCAAGTCCTCGAAGGGAGCGTTGCCGCCGAAACCCTCGACGAAAGCAACAGCACCCAGGGACAAACAGCCGAGCGGATCCTTCGGGAAGGACTCCCAATCGGCAAAAGCCTCAGAAAAACCAAGGGCGTCGAAGGTAACCTCCAAAAAGGAAGCCTCGACGCCGAGAAAAGAAGGCCCGGCGTTATCCTCGACGTCCGAGACCGCGAAGAGAGGCGCTTCATCCATCGACGCCGAAAAGGCCCACGAGATGGAGAAAAAAAGGAGAAGGCTCGAAGCAGAGATGGCGAGCATCCTGCAACGGAAAAAAGACTTCGACGAAAAGATGAAGCTATACGCCATTCCGTCGAAGCCAACACGCGAAACACTCGGGGAGGGCGACACCGAAGACATCGAACCCCCGAACCGCTCGACGAGCAGGGCGAAGAGGACTACTACTTCGAAGGCGAAGAAGAGCTGCAGTCTTACCGGGACTCGACGTCCTCGGAAGCACAAGACTTAGACTGGCAAGACCTCGACGCAGAATCACCAGAAGAAGGGGTAGACTCTTATCCCTCGAGGCCTTCGCCGCCAGACGACATTGGAGCCTACAATGTGGTCGTCCAAAGGCTGCAGCAACGTATGGGGTCGAAATGCAAGAGGAGAAGGCGAAAGCATGTTTCCTTTTGGAAACCCTACTTCCTCAACAAACCAGGTCCCAGTTCCTACCCATGCTTCCTAGCGTCCTGGACCAGGGAAGGGAGGCCTTCAAAGAACCGGCAGTCTGCAAAGCTGTTACACCTAGGAGCGAAAAGAAGTACAAACACTCCTCAAAAGACCCTGCGTACATCCAAGGGTCAGTGCCAGCAGACTCCATTATCACGGCAACGGCCAGGAAAAGGGCCAATGTGCCCACTAACACAGGTCCACCTCCAGATAAGGAGAGCAAACGAATAGACCTCACAGGACGAAAGGTGGAGAGGAACGCAGCCATACACTGGCGCATCGCCAACTCCAACGCCCTCATCAGCAGACATGCATACCAGCATTGGGATGAAATGAGCCAGCTCGTAACACACCTGCCACAACAATACCAACAAAGGGCTAATCACCTAGTGGAAGAGGGCAAGGCTATCGCAAATACTTGCCTAAAATCAGCCTTGGACGCAGCAGAGAACTCCAGCAGGCAGATGATGAAAGGGGTGACGGAAAGGAGACACGCATGGCTCAGGATCTCGGGTTTCAAACCGGAGGTACAAAGTAATATCCTGAACACGCCATTCGACGGCCAAAAACTGTTTGGAGCCCCAGTCGACGATAAGTTGGCGCAGCTTAAGAAGGACAACGAAACTGCGAGGTCCATGGGAGCACTGCAGTTCAGGGGGATGAGAAGAGGAACCCCCTCAAGGCGGCCCAGTGGTAGAGGGGGCAATGCGCCCACCACTTCCCACCAATCTCCCCAACAAGGATACCAGGGGAACAACCAGGGCCAAAGCCAACAGGGACAACAACAGCAAAATTGGCAGTATCAATCCAGAGGACGGTCCTTTCGAGGACGCGTATACGGACGGGGACAGTCCCGAAGAGGGGGTCAGCAGCCCACCTCAAAGTGACTCCGCAAAGAAACCAAACCCTCCCCTATCACCACCAAGGGAGAGAAGTCAGCAGAAGGAAAAACTAAAAAACACACACAGCAAACAAATAACCACCGAGCATACAACCCCGGTGGGGGGCCGAATAGGAAACTTCCTCACACAATGGAGAAAGATTACCACGGGCAAGTGGATACTAAACATCATACAGCACGGATACTGCATAGAACTCCAAAAACACCCCCCGGGCAGAAAACCAAGACACCGCCCACTCCCCGCAAGGGAGCTCGCCCTCCTATGTCTAGAAGCAGAGGAGCTGCTCAAAAAAAGAGCGATAGAAGCAGTTCCAATCAACGAAAGGAACAAGGGAGTCTACTCAACGTATTTCCTGGTGCCAAAGGTAGACGAAACACTAAGGCCAATACTGGACCTCAGATTCCTGAACAAGTTCGTAAGAACTCAAAAATTCAAAATGACGTCACTTCAGGAAGTAATACACCAAATCCAACAAGGGGACTACATGGCGACCATAGACATGAAAGACGCATATCTGCACATCCCCGTCAACCACAAACACAAACGCCTACTAAGATTCGTGATAGGCCAGAATCACTACCAGTTCACAGTGCTAGCCTTCGGGCTCAAGTCCGCACCAAGGGTGTTCACAAAATGCCTAGCAGCAGTGGCAGCGCACCTACGGAGAAAGGGCATACATGTATACCCCTACCTCGACGACTGGCTTGTGAAAGCAGGATCATACAGGCACTGCAAAGATCACATCAAACAAGTCATACAAACACTGTCCAGACTAGGTTTCTCAATACATTGGGAGAAATCATCAACCGAACCGCAGCAGATCAAGATATTCTTAGGGGCACAGATCGACAGCACACAGTCCAAAGTGTTCCCCAGCGAGAAGAGAACTATAGCGCTCCTGAGGGAAACACGTCATTACCGCAAGGGGCAAGTTCTGACAGTGAGGACGGTGAGCAGACTAATGGGGATGATGGCATCATGCATCCACCTGGTCCCAAATGTCAAGCTGCACATGAGACCGTTCCACGAATGGATCCAGCAACAGTGGTCACAAGCAAAAGGGAGTTGGGAAGATCTAGTGGTTGTCACACACGCAGTGCAGAGAGAAATAGCGTGGTGGAAGGAAGAGAACATATTACAGGGAAAGCCATTCACACAGCCAACTCCAACAGTGACCATCACAACAGACGCCTCGCAGCAGGGCTGGGGCGCGCACATGGACAGACTCCGCGTCAGGGGGCTGTGGTCACAACAAGATGCAGTGAGACACATCAACTACCTAGAACTAAAAACTGTGTTCCTAGCCTTAAGAGCCTTTCAGAAGCAGCTTTATGGCCAGAAAGTGCTGATACAAACAGACAACACAACCACCATGTTCCACATCAACAAACAAGGTGGGACACAGTCAGCACCGCTATCAAGCCTGGCACAAGAGATTTGGAGATGGGCCATCCCTCTAAGGATAGACCTACTGGCAATACAACTTCCAGGAATAGACCATGTAGAAGCAGACCGACTCAGCAGGCAGACGTCGGCATCCCACGAATGGTAGCTCAACCAACAGGAAGTGCAGCGGCTGTTCCAAAAAATGGGGTACACCACGGATAGACCTGTTTGCAACACCCCAGAATGCAAAATGCCAACATTACGCATCCAGACAACCGGACCAAGGGTCCCTAGGGAATGCGCTATGGATAAGTTGGTCGAACAAATTTGCATACGCTTTTCCCCTCGATACCACTGTTACACAAGGTACTCAGCAAATGCAGGAGCAGCAGCATGACACTCATACTAGTGGCACCTCAGTGGGCCAGACAGTCATGGTTCTCACAAATAATGGAAATGGCGCAGGAACCAGCGCACAGGTTCAGCAGAAGGAAAGACCTCCTGACAATGCAAGACGGAAAAGTGCACCACCCAGAACCAGAGAGCCTCAGCCTAGCAGCATGGCTCCTGAGGACCTAGAATTCGCACACCTCAAGCTGCCACCAAGCACTATGGCAGTACTCAGAGAAGCAAGGAGACCCACTACAAGGAAGTGCTACATTGCAAAGTGGAAAAGGTTCTCGCAATGGTGCCTTAAAGAGGGACTGCAACGAAAGGTCACAAAAGAATCAACGGTACAAAAATACTTAACGCACCTACTACACAGCGGGCTAAGCTACTCGTCACTAAGGGTTCACTTAGCAGCCATAGTGGCCTACACCAGGGGAGAAGCGGGGAAAAGTTTCTTCACCTCCCAGGTGGTCAAGAGATTCCTGGAGGGAGCTAAAAGAATAGCCCCCCCAAAAAGGATGCCAGCCCCGAGCTGGAACCTCAACCATGTGCTAACACAGTTGATGAAATCACCGTTTGAGCCCATACACAAAACTACACTGCACATGCTCACACTAAAGACTGCATTCTTGGTGGCTATCACGTCACTGCGAAGGGTCAGTGAACTACAGGCTCTTACACTACAAGAGCCCTACTTGCAAATACACAAGGACAGAATTGTCAAGAGGACGGACCCACACTTCCTGCCAAAGGTGGTGTCGCGGTTCCATATTAACCAGACAATACAGATACCAAGTTTCTTCCAAAAACCATCAACGCCCACAGAGAAGGCGCTACACACGCTGGACGCCAGAAGGGCAGTGATGCACTACATAGAAGGACAAAGGAATGCAGGAAAACAAAACAACTCTTCGTTTCCTTCGCAAGCAGTTTCTTGGGACGACCAGTAACCAAAAATACCATCGCACGATGGATTGCGCAGGCAATACAACTCTGCCACAAGCAGGCAGGTCAAGAATTAGAGGGAGCCGCCCAGGCTCACTCAACAAGGAAGAAAGGAGCAACGGTTGCGTTCCTAGCGAACACACCTATCCAAGACATTTGCCAAGCGGCAACATGGTCTTCCGTGCACACGTTCACCAAACACTACTGTGTGGATATCCAGATGAACAAAGAGGCACAAGTAGGACAGAGGGTCTTACAGCACATTTTCAGCAACCATTCCGTGCACACGTTCACCAAACACTACTGTGTGGATATCCAGATGAACAAAGAGGCACAAGTAGGACAGAGGGTCTTACAGCACATTTTCAGCAACCAATGCTCATCTTCCACCCAACCACCGCAATGGCAGAAAACCGCTACAAAGTCTATGCACAGCATAGTGAATCCATAAAGATTCACGCTGCAAAACGAATAGTTTCTTACCTGTCGGTGTAGTTTTGCAGCTTGAAGACTTTCTGGATTCACTAGCGATCCCTCCCGCCAGGAAGATAACATAGGAGGTTAAGGGTAAAACCAGACTACATACAGAGTTTAGAGGGATCAAAAGGAAAATAGGTGGATAAAAGAGAAAGACATAGACGACAAACAATAAGAGGAAAAGAAAAAAGAATCCGAAGATGGCGACCAAAGGTGGGAGCTTCCGCAGGAAGCGCGACGACGTCACCGAGGACACCAAATGTTGGGGGCGTCGCCGCCCACCTGGTCCAACAAAAAAAAAGAAAGAAAAGACTACGATTCCGGACCCAACCACGAGATGGCGGAATAATGCACAGCATAGTGAATCCAGAAAGTCTTCAAGCTGCAAAACTACACCGACAGGTAAGAAACTATTCGTTAATGACCAAAGTGAGAGGAGGAAAATCCTCCGGTTCAGTAGCTGTTTCCGGCAAGGTGCTCAACAGAGCACCTTGCACTCTATGGAGGAGGAACCTGTCCATATATGTCGCGCCCACACCTGATGTCAGTTCAGCAATCGTGCGCGGACGGGAGTTATGAAACAAGTCCCCAGCAGTGCGTAGTCTTTGTCCAACGTTTTTTTGGTGTGCGTGTCAGTGGTAGGAGGTAGCCATAGGTTGTCAGCTAAGGGTATGTGAGGGGAATATATGATGTCATGGTGCAAGTATCGTCGCAGTTTAGTCCATGCCCAGCATGTCGTTGCCATCGTTTCTATCTCACTGGGGTGACGAGGGAGGTCCAGTGGCAGAACTGTTGGGAGTGAGCCTGGATATATCTGGGAGCGCTCGGGTCTAAGGTATTGTATACGAGCGTCTGGGTGGTACCAAAAGTATGTGAAATGTGTCTGCGCCACGAGATAGTATAAATAAAAGTCTGGGACATGAAACCCTCCCTGTTCAAATGGTAATGTCAGAGTAGCTAGACCTATACGTGGTTGTTTACCCGCCCAAATCAGTCGAAACAGCAGGGAGCGTAGGGTATTAAAAAGGACGTGGTCAAGGCAATTGGAATGTTTAAAAATAAATATAGTAACTGTGGCAAAACTACCATTTTAATGATAGCGATCCTCCCAGCTGTAGAGAGAGGGAGTTTAATCCATCCATCAATCTGTTCCGTCAACCTGTCAATTACAGGCCCGTAGTTAAGGCGAATGACCTCTGCACCGCTGCAATGTAAATAGATGCCCAAATATTTTGGAGGGTCGGAACACCATTTCAGTGGGAATTTTATGTCCACTTGGGAAGTAGCAGAGGTAAGTGGAAATATTTCCGACTTTGCCCAGTTTATGACTAACCCTGAGTGCACCCCAAAGCGAACCACTTCCCTCAAAAGCGGGGGTAAGTTCTCAGCCGGGTGTCGAACGAACAGCATAATATCGTCCGCATAGGAGGCAGCAAGTGGTCCTGTGTGGAGTTGCAAACCCCTATGGAGATGACGCTCCTGAATATGACGGGCAATGGGATCCATTGCGACAATAAATAATAGAGGAGATAGTGGGCACCCCTGCCGAGTGCCTCGGGTAAGTGGAAATTGTGTTGTGACTGTCCCGTTTACTCTGAGTCTGGCAATGGGTTGAGAGTATAGCAGTCGGTCCCAAGTTAAATATCCGATGGGTAGTCCCAGTTTTTGCATCACTGCGTACAAAAAAGACCACTCCAACGAATCGAACGCCTTCTCGGCATCTAGCAGAACAACCGCCGCTGGGAGTGACGGTTCCATCTGATTTAACACAGAGAATACCGTACGTAAATTGAGTGCAGTTGACCTGCCAGGTACGAACCCTGCCTGATAGGGACATAACGTAGTGTCGACGAGCAGCGCTAAACGGGTGGCCAGTATTTTGGCCAAGATTTTATAGTCATGGTTAAGTAGTGACAACGGTCGGTATGACTGGCACTAAGTGGGGGGCTTACCCGGTTTAAGTAATAATGTTATTATAGCCTCTCGCATGGTCGGTGACAGGGAGCCGCTCTCTAGAGCCTCAGCATATACCTCGAGCAAGCGCGGGGCAAGTATATCTTGGTATGCTTTATAAAAATCCCCGGTAAGTCCGTCGGATCCGGGGGCTCGACTGCCCGCCAGTGCCTTTATTGCCTGCTTGACTTCATCAGCATCTATTGGTGATGCTAGAAATTCACGCTGCCCATCTTCCAGCCACACCATGGCTATTTCTTGTAAATAGTCCCTCAGAGCTTGCCCTCCCGGAGGATCCCGGGTTTCATATAAACGTGTGTAATAGGCTAACAGAGCAGCAGTTACATCTGCGTTAGAGGTCAATGTCCCTCGCGTGTCAGTATCCAATTGAGTAATATACGTTGATTGGTATTGTGGGTGAAGGAGCCTGGCGAGTGTCCTCCCGGGTCGCTCTCCCTCACCATACACACGGCCCCTGGCATATTTACCCAGGTATTTGGTCTCTCTGGCGGCTGCATCATTAAATTCCACCATTAGGGCGGCTTGAGCACGGAAGGCCACCGACGATGGGTCCGTGAGCGTTATCGCGTCCGATTATTTAAGTTTCTGTTCAAGGTTACTGAGTTCAGTGCGAATAGAACGAAGCACACCAGCATGCTTGGAGATGCATACCCCACGTATAACCGCCTTGAACGCATCCCATAACATCAACTGCGACTTGACCGTGCCATCATTTAATTCAAAATAGTCCCGTATAGCATCCCCCACCTCACTTCGGAACACCGGATCCAGAAGGGCAGAGGCAGGGAACCTCCACAAGGGGCGCTGTTTGGGGAGCAAGGAATAGTCCAGTTTTGCAGCGTGAATCTTTCTGGATTCACTATGCTGTGCATTATTCCGCCATCTCGTGGTTGGGTCCGGATTCGTAGTCTTTACTTTCTTTTTTGTTTTTTTTGTTTTGTTGGCCGAGGTGTGTGGCGACACCCCACCATTTGGTGTCCTCGGTGACGTCGTCGCGTTTCCTGCGGAAGCTCCCACCTTTAGTCGCCATCTTAAGATTCTTTTTTCCGCCGTGGGGTCTGGATCGTCGACGAGAAGTTCCAGAAAGTTGGACGAAGAATCTCGAAAATTTCAATAATCACCACAAAGGATCGTTTCCTGAGACACCGGACGAGGAGACGAGTACAGGAGGCGACGAGAAGGACGACGAGGTAGAAGGTCCACGACCAAAATCTCGACGCCTACAGAGAATGCGCTCACAGGGGGCCCCTGAGCGCGGGTATGGACAAGACACCGTTCAAGTTTTGCCAAAACTGTCACCACAAGTACGCCCAGAAGGACCAGCACCCAGTCTGCAACCTCTGCTTGCCGCTCGACCACATCAGCGAAAACTGCAACGCGTGTTCGGCCTTCACCCCGAAAACCCTCCGGGTGAGAGAGAGGCAAAGAAGGGCTAACTACAACATGCAGGGCCAGGGACCAGCTCCATCGCTCCGAGACCTGGGCCTCTCGAGTGGAGAGGAAGACAACATCGCAGAGGGACCGGAGGACTGCTCAGTCGTCGAGGTCCACAAGAAAACGTCGAAGGAGGTAAGGGAGACGTCTAACCCGAAGCACCCAAGCGACGCTCGAAAGAGTGAAGCCAAGGCCCCGAGCGACACTCTCAGAAGTGAAGCCAAGTCCTCAAAGGGAGCGTTGCCGCCGAAACCCTCGACGAAAGCAACAGCACCCAGGGACAAACAGCCGAGCGGATCCTTCGGGAAGGACTCCCAATCGGCGAAAGCCTCCGAAAAACCAAGGGCGTCGAAGGTAACCTCCGAAAAGGAAGCCTCGACGCCCAGAAAAGAAGGCCCGGCGTCATCCTCGACGTCCGAGACCGCGAAGAGGAGCGCTTCAGCCATCGACGCCGAAAAGGTCCACGAGATGGATAAGAAAAAGAGAAGGCTCGAAGCAGAGATGGCGAGCATCCTGCAACGGAAAAAAGACTTCGACGAAAAAATGAAGCTATACGCCATTCCGTCGAAGCCATCACGCGAAGCACTCGGGGATGGCGACACCGAAGACATCGAACCCCCGAACCGCTCGACGAACAGGGCGAAGAGGACTACTAATTCGAAGGCGAAAAATAGTTCCAGTCTTACCGGGACTCGACGTCCTCGGAAGCACAAGACTTAGACTGGCAAGACCTCGACGCAGATTGACCAGAAGGAAGGGGTAGACTCTTATCCCTCGAGGCCTTCGCCGCCAGACGACATTGGAGTCTACAATGTGGTCGTCCAAAAGGCTGCAGCAACGTATGGCGTCGAAATGCAAGAGGAGAAGGCGAAGGCATGTTTCCTTTTGGAAACCCTACTTCCTCAACAAACCAAGTCCCAGTTCCTACCCATGCTTCCTAGCGCCCTGGACCAGGGAAGGGAGGCCTTCAAAGAACCGGCAGTCTGCAAGGCTGTTACACCAAGGAGCGAAAAAAAGTACAAACACTCCTCAAAAGACCCTGCGTACATCCAGGGGTCAGTGCCAGCAGACTCCATTATCACGGCAACGTCCAGGAAAAGGGCCAATGTGCCCACTAACACAGGTCCACCTCCAGACAAAGAGAGCAAACGAATAGACCTCACAGGACGAAAGGTGGAGAGGAACGCAGCCATACACTGGCGCATCGCCAACTCCAACGCCCTCATCAGCAGGCATGCATACCAGCATTGGGATGAAATGAGCCAGCTCGTAACACACCTGCCACAACAACACCAACAAAGGGCTAATCACCTAGTGGAAGAGGGCAAGGCTATCGCAAACACAAATGCAAACACAACAATTGATGGACAGAATGCAGAACAAGTAGGCAAAGCTGTCCTGATCCGTACAGACATGACAGCAATGTATTACATACAAAAACAGGGGGGGGACACACTCTCTGCAGCTTTCACACCTAGCTCAAAGCATATGCAGGTGGGCCATTCCGCAAAACATATACCTCCTTGCCGAACACCTCCCTGGAGTACACAATTAGATTGCAGATCTGCTCAGTCGTCAAAAACAGTAGATCCACGAATGGGAACTTCATCTTCAAGTTCTGCTTCCATTCTTTCAAATATGGGGCTACCCAGAAATAGACCTGTTCGCCACACACCAAAACGCAAAATGCCCATGCTTCGCATTCAGGTATCCACACCCATTGTCCAGAGGCAATGCGCTATGGATGAACTGGTCAGACAAATTTGCTTACGCTTTTCCGCCTCTCCCACTCATTCCCTTAGTGGTTCGGAAGCTCAAACAGCATTTCCTCAGAATGATCCTGGTGGCACTAACATGGGCCCGACAACCATGGTTTTGCAGCATAGACGTCTTCTAGATTCACAAACTGTGCATATTCCGCCATCTAGTGGTTGGAGTCGGAAAGTGCTTTGTATATATATATTTTTGTTGTTGTTGGGTGGTTGCGAAACCCGATCCCTCTGGTGAGGCTACAACCCCCATTATTTTTTCCGCCATGGAGATCGGAGGTGCACTGAAGACGTCTCGGAAGGGACAGCAGCAGAGGCTGGCAAGAAAAGAGAGCCCACCAGAAACTCTGGAGAGAGGTGGTACCAAAGCAAGTACTGTGTTCGCTGGCAGAATGCAGTCTCCAGGTATTTGGGGGGGTTCCCCGCAGGGAGCTGATGGTTCATCCAGGTACTAGCAACAAGCCTTCAATAAAGCAGCACTGCCTCTCCTTTTATTACAAGGTTGGACTTTCCAACACAGCTACCGTGCAGTGCCTAAGGTAATGCGTCATTGTGCTGTTTCTTGATACACTTTGTGTCATCGTTACTCAAACCTACTTCATTAGTTTGTGCTAGGTTGGGAACGCACAACACATCGACCACACCTCCTCTGGTAAGGGGACGGGAGCTGTTTGTACTACGGGTGTTCTTTAGGTGGTTTACAATCTAATTTTCAAGGTTTTCAAAAACAAAAAAAAACAAAAAGGTGGAAACGCACAACTGTGCCTCTTCCACACAGCACAACAATTCGGGGGACCATTCATTCCCAAATCTTCTCCCTGTTCAGAACGTTGCTAGGGCGTAAATTTAGCGCGCAATGCTTAAAGGTACTGAACCGCACACAGCACCTCTGGTAAGGGGACAGTGGACTGTTTGTACTACGTGTGTTTTCTTAAAATGGTTCAAAATCTAATTTTCAAGGTTTGGTACAAAAGGGGGATACGCACAACTGTGCCTCTTCCACACAGCACAGAGCACAACAATTCTAGGAACCAGTCATTCGCAAATCTTCTCCCATTTCATTACATTGCTAGGGCGTAATGGTAGCGCTCTATGCTTACAGGTACGGAGCAAGAAAAGAAAACCGGGGTTTTTCTTACTTGACACCGGATTTAGCAGATACCACAAAGGATATTCAGGCCTAGACCAAAAAGGTTTCCCACACCGACAGGGGGGAAAAACTTTCAATAAGCCAGCATATTTTATTAGGACGCATGGCAGAACAAGCCCCTTTGTTCAGCACAAGCAGGAAATATCTGGCCACAACACTTCGAGCAGGGCACCATATGCAGCTCACGTCTCGGCAGACGGATGGAAGGGCCATAAACCAACCAACAACACCCCCGCACCCCACCCCACTTCAAAGCGGACGCCAGGGATTCTTCAGAGTTCAATGCAAACGCCCCATAAATTCTCCGCTCATCTCCAAGGCTCTCTAAAAACAGGCAGAGACACATGAATTTGGAAGGGGGCCCAGCAACAACATAAAGTGTTGGTTGCCTAGTACAAGGGCTATCAGATCTATTACATAGCTCCCACTATAACATAACTCAAGGGCCCAAAAACGCTCACTAACAAGGGTAAAAGACAACCTTTGGCATTCTTTATAGCCGCTCAAAGCATTTAACTGAAAAAGCAACGGGTCACAAATAACCAATTCTGCTGCCTCAAACACGCATTAACACGTGTGCCAGGGCAAAATCTATCGCAACTGCAAAATAAAACAGCTGCCTTACAACAATGGTGCAAAGTAATAAGCAAGCCAACTACAAAGCAGATGGCCAGGAATAGCACAAACATTTACCAGTGACTACGGCCACTTTAAAAAACATTATTATCTTGCTACATAGCATTGCAACATTCATAATCACAAAGGTGCCTCACACCACAAGGTACAAATGCGCGCAATATTGCAGCATTACCTATGGAGCCTCTACAAACTCTAACGTGGCAAGGCTATGTTAATCCCTGCTACAAGGGATCAAAAACAAATGGCATTTAATCTTGCACGCATAAATACAGGGGCTGGGCCTACATGTAGACCAATGCATAGAGCAATGCACCTTTCACCGTATAAAATTACACCCATAAAGGGCAGAGTAAAAGGAAAAGATTTGGGGTTGCATTGGTCTGCACCCAAAATATATACCGTCAGTCCTTATTACAGCTCAAACATTTGAATACATCCCACATAACGCACATCAAAGGAGGGGTATATATAGGTATATATGTATGTATAGGTATATATGTATGTATAGGTATGTATGTATGTATAGGTATGTATGTATGTATAGGTATGTATGTATGTATAGGTATGTATGTATGTATAGGTATGTATGTATAGGTATGTATGTATGTATAGGTATGTATGTATGTATGTATAGGTATGTATGTATGTATAGGTATGTATGTATGTATAGGTATATATGTATGTATAGGTATATATGTATAGGTATATATGTATAGGTATATATGTATATATATATCCAAAGCAGTGTTCCACCTGGGGCTTGCCGAACTCGCGGCGGGTGCAACCGGGAGCGGTGGTGGAAACCGCTTATAAAACAGCAAAAAACAAGGAGTTCATAATACTCCCAAGGTCCGGTGCACTCACGGGGTATGTATCGGCTATAAAACATCCGCAGACGCGTTTCTGGCTCTTGCCGTCATCAGTGCGGAAAAGCCGTTTATTGCCTAATGCAATTATTACGGCTGCCAATTGATTTTTTTAGCAATGGGAGCGCCATAGAAATTGCATTAGGCAATAAATAATTAAGACAGTGACGCCCCATTGCTGCCCCTTCATTGGCCAAGGAGCCACCAACCATATGGCAGTACTGTTTTAATGACTGTTTGTTTTATTAACGGCTTTTCCGCACTGATGACGGCAAGAGCCAGAAACGTGTCTGCGGATGTTTTATAGCCGATACATACCCCGTGAGTTCACCGGACCTTGGGAGTATTATGAACTCCTTGTTTTTTGCATATATATGTATAGGTATATATATATATATATATATATGTGCAGAGGTACATAGAAGTGTAGGTGTGTGGACGGTTTTCATATATGGGTGTATATATGTATATATATATATGTGTGTGTAGAGGTGTACGTATGTATAGGTGTATGCATGCATATACGCTCCACTTACCAGTAACACTCAACGCATGGCGCCTGTGTAAAATATACAACATACATAATTTCTGAAACAGACGGTGCTGCAAATATGACACTATACATACTTTCAACGCACTGTTACTTCTAAGGGCCAATTAAGTCTCAATCAGCAAGACTACAAACCCCAAAATACAAGTACATATCTACGCACGCTACACAGCTTTTCTTTCACCAATGCAATATGTACTTGCAGCACAACATTATGTTTGCTTCAATGACAAAGGTGAGTCAGCTTCACTAAATGGTCTGATCACCACGACATGGGTGGGCTTACCACAACCACACTCATCTCACACACACTATGGGCGTGGTGAGCCCAAAAGGTGGAAGTCATCTCCTACCACGGAGACTGATCTTGGCACCATAAGGGAGCCAGCAACTCTTCAAGGGGAGTTAACCGCGACTTCCAAAACTAAGGCTGTCAACTGGGGTTGACCACAACCTTTTCTGGATACCGTAAGGGAGCCGGCAACTCTTCAAGGGGAGTTAACCGCGACTTCCAAAACTAAGGCTGTCAACTGGGGTTGACCACGACCTTTTCTGGATACCGTAAGGGAGCCGGCAACTCTTTTAGAGGAGTTAACAGCGACTTCCAGAGGTATCCCATATGGCCGGAAACTGAGGTTGCCCGCGACCATAAAATTCGCCAAATACGGTGAGGGGGGTAACACCCTACCACCACATGCAGCACCAACACACAGTAACACAAAACACAAACAAATCAATACCTCAAACGTTGCATATGCCTACCATATAGCAAAGCAGGTTAACGGGGATAATGTAAGAACACATACCTCTCATCTGGCCCACCGGATAGGGCCTCCTACTCATCACAATGTATGAAAGCAAACGCAACACACACCTTACCAGGTTGTGTTTCCGTTACAACTACCATTAACGTCCATAAAAGCAAAATGGACACAAAACAGGGCGCAGTTCTTCAGGCTTCCTGACTACATGATAAGAACTACACAAGGTCTGCACACAGCACACTCAAATGTTACTGTATCTCTCCCTTGCGCGTTATCACAAGGGAGCTCAATGCCAATAACAGCAGGCATTAGCCTAATAAGAATTGGGAGACCATTCGCAAGTAGTTAGCCAAAAGGCCCACTGTGCACAATACACTTAAAGGGCCGTAACCTTCATTAAAACCAGGGGCCAGACGATGTCCATGACAACATCTTGCCTGTACAGGTCAACATTTGGGATATACCACATGGGTGGAGTATTCTTCATGAGGAAAAAATAAACACACACTTAGGTGTGCTGCTACATCAAAATATATATATATTAGATATATAGCTGGTATAGCTTGAGGTACGTTTCTAGGTACAAACTAAACTGCCCCAAAAAACTGTCAACCGAACCTTAAGAGAGAGAAAAAAAAAAAGGCATATAATAGGGTAAGGCCTTTCTTTCCTCTACCCTCCATTGTCTCCTGAGGACATAAACAGGACGCATAAGCATATAAGAACGCCCATTTTCTACAATACCATAACCATGGAAGGGTAATAACAAATTTCAACAGGTCAACAGCATACCCATACAGTTGGCTGTTGCTACCAGAGCGAGCATCAAACAAAGAATACGTACTCACGTAAAGCAGCCAGGCACCCCAAAAAACCCTTAAGCCCTTAACCCTTAGCCATATCTACATAAGGCATTAAAAACCGGCCCATTGCATCAAACATAAATAAATAAACATACAAACAAGAGCTAGTGGTTGGTAAACACCATATTAAAAATAGCACTCACAGAATAAAACAAGCAAATCAGGTGTTAGCCTACACAAGGATGAATGGGCCTATAAAATTTAACTATTTCAATAAAACATCCAAGGGTTTTGTTCCTGGTCACATCTAAAATATTTGAAACAAATGCAGATATATACACAAGGGAGTACATATATGGGTACTTTCCTCAAAGGAAAAGCCATATGGATACCTACTAGGTACACACAACTTAAGAACTCATGTTCTCTCACAAAACAACAAGTGGTACTCTACACCATTGTGTTTCTTATTATCCTACGGGGATCAACTACACTTCACTCCCTCCTCCACAATTACAAAATACCGCTACGCAATCGATGCACAGTTTGTGAATCTAGAAGACGTCTATGCTGCAAAACGAAAATATTACTTACCTGTAAGAATAGTTTTGCAGCCTAGACTCTTCTAGATTCACATACGACCCTCCCTCCTCCCCTGTGAAGGGGGAAAAAGAAAATAAATAAAGAAATAACTAAATAGATAACAAAGTAAATAAAAAGAAAACTCAAGACATAGTCCCTACATAAGCATAGTACATAAGTACTTGCAAGGGCTAAAAAATAGCTAAAGCTATACATCTCCTTTTCCATATTACATACGTAATATATTGGAAAAAAACTAAACACCGCAGCAACTAGGCTGCATATCTCTGGGAAGAGGGCACACCTAGCTACCTACATAGCACAGAAAATAAATAAATAAATAATATATGTATATGTATGTGTACATATATATGTATATATAAGTATGTACATATCAGTATGTATATATCAATATATATAAATAAGTCACCTTTTACAAATCAACAAGTGTCCCTGCACTCTCAGCCCTATAAGCAATCAATATTACACTTATTCAACAAGCAGACAAAATCGCAATGCAGAAGGGGAAAAAATAATCTGAGAGCCTTCACACACACGATGGGGGTTGTAGCCTCACCAGAGGGATCGGGTTTCGCAACCTCCCAACAACAAAAAAATAAATAAATATACAAAGCACTTTCCGACTCCAACCACTAGATGGCGGAATATGCACAGTTTGTGAATCTAGAAGAGTCTAGGCTGCAAAACTATTCTTACAGGTAAGTAATATTTTCGTTCACAACCCTCTTGGAACTATCAGTAGTTCCTCATCAAAAGCTACGCCTCTCACCCAAGCTTCTCACTCAGAACCATGGAGAGATCAGGCATCCAGATCCCAGTCAATTCAACCTTGCGTTCTAGCTCCTGAAGACTTAGAGTTCGGCTACCTCAATCTCCCGCCAAACTGTTTGAACGTCATTAAGGAAGCTAGGCGTCCTACCACCAGAGCATGCTATGCCGCTAAGTGGAAAAGATTTGTAATTTACTGTACCAATAACAAAATCAACGCACTAGATGCTTCTATTCAAAACATCATCTGTTACCTCTTGCATCTACAACAATGTAACCTAGCCTATACATCCATTATACTACATCTCGCTGCAATAGCAGCCTATCTCCAAAACAGACAACATTTGTCTTTGTTTAGAGTACCAGCTATCAAAGCATTTATGGAAGGACTCAAAAGAATAATCCCACCTAGAGTTCCACCCGCACCAATATGGAACTTAAATGTGGTCCTTACCAGGCTCATGGGTCCCCTATTTGAACCTCTGCATAAATGCGAATTACAATTTCTCACCTGGAAAGTCGCTTTCCTGGTCGCAATCACCTCTCTCAGAAGAGTCAGTGAACTCCAGGCATTATCCATACACGAACCATTTCTGCAAATTCATCATAACAAAGTGGTTCTTAGGACTAACCCAAAATTCCTACCTAAAGTAGTGTCTCCTTTCCACCTTAACCAGTCTGTAGAACTCCTGGTGTTTTCCCCTCTACCAGACTCAGTAGCAGAACGAGCTCTTCACACGCTAGACGTAAAAAGAGCAATACTTTATTACATTGAAAAAACAAAATCCTTTAGAAAGACTAAACAACTTTTTGTAGCTTTCTCCCCACCTCATAAAGGCAATCCTAGCTCAAAAACAAGGATTGCAAGGTGGATTGTTAAATGTATTCAAACATGCTATGCTAAAGCTAAACGCACATTAACCATTCCCCCTAAAGCTCACTCCACACGTAAACTAGGGGCATCTATGGCATTCTTAGGGAAAATTCCCCTATATGACATCTGCAAAGCAGCAACTTGGTCTACACCACACACGTTCACAAAGCACTATTGCGTAGACGTGCAAGCAAAGCAACAAGCTAACGTGGGCCAGGCTGTATTAAGAACACTTTTTCAAACCACTGCAACAGATACAGGTAGCCACCGCTAAGGAGGTAACTGCTGTATAGTCTATGCACAAGTATACAATCTACAGCTCATATGCCTCGAACGGAAAATGCTACTTACCAGTATTCATCTGTTCTTGGCATGTAGAGCTGTAGATTCGTATACGCCCACCCGCCTCCCCGGGTACCTCTATCTGTTCCAGTACTATCTTACTTAGATACATTACACATGGACATCCTTTGCTATTTCTTACTAACTCCATCACAACCCTCCATAGCAAAACAATCTGGAGATGGAGTCGATGCCCATGCGCACTATCATCCTAAGGAGGAGTCACCTACCTCGTGACTACAAAGACTTCTTCCGGACAAAAACAAAGTGCAAACATCCGGGCCCAACACCAGATGGCGATCTATGCACAAGTATACGAATCTACAGCTCTACATGCCAAGAACAGATGCATACTGGTAAGTAGCATTTTCCTTCCGGACCCAACCACTAAATGGCTGAATAATGCACAGCATGTGAATCCAGAAAATTCTTCAAGCTGCAAAACTACTCCAACTGGTAAGTAACTATTTCGTTATTGGTGTCATGGCTGGAGTGAGTGGGAAGATAATGGCTTTGTCTCAATTAACTCTGAGGCCCGAGAGCCCCCTAAATCTCACTACTTCTCTGTAAGAAAGTGGCTCTGCATATACTGAACCAAAGTAAGGTTCAGTGTGCACAGAGTCCACAGTCCCCAGAGGTTTGGCAGAGGCTAAAGTTAGATATAACCTTACTCTCTAAAGTGGTAGCTTGGTCGAGCAGTAAGGCAGTATCAGAGGACAGTGTAAAGCATTTGTTGTACACACTCAGTCAGCAAATGAAGCCACACACTCAAGAACTGAACTCTAGGCCAATTGTTTTGTATAAAAAAATATACTGTTTTATTTCTAGAACCAAGCAAGCCTGGCACAGGTAAGCATAAATACTTTTCAGTAGTAAATTACTTGTATGAACACAGTTCAAAATTGCAGTGTAACTTGTACTGGTTTTGGTTACAGTTTTAAGTAAGCAGTTTGCAACACATTGCAGGTATAGTACATTCAATTGAATGGGCTTTTTAAGTAAAATGCAGTTAATTACTTTTCAGATTACTTTTGCTAACACAGGACTGGATCCTAGATTCAACCCTGGGACATTTCCTGAAAACAGGTGAGTAAATGCGTTTTGGTTAAAGGTACGATTTTTAAAGAACATTATTGCATTTCAAAAGTTGACACTTAGAAACTTTTTCACATAGAATCACCAATGTTGTCCTATGGAATGAATGAATGCATTGGCATTTATAGAGCGCATGGCTACCAGAAGGCCTCCCAGCGCTAGGAATAGAGCCATCTCAGGTGAACCGGGTTTAAACAACCGGGAACAAAAATGTTTTCAGTTGTTTACGAAAGGACATATAGTCGTTCTCCAAGCGGATGTGATTTGGAAGGGCATTCCAACTCTTGGAGGCTATATAGGAGAATTGTCTACCACCACTCCTAGACCTATATATTCTAGGGACTGCAGCCAAACGTTTATTTCCAGAACGCAAGTCTCTGCTAGGACAGTGCGGAGTAACAATGGACTGCAGAATAGGGGGACCCTTGGAGGCGAGAATCTTATGAGTAATACATAGGGACTTGAACTGGATCCTCTCCGCCACTGGAAGCCAGTGAAGTGCGGCAATAGATGCTCGTGCAGATTCTCTGAGGGGTCTGTAGGAGGAGTCTAGCTGCACAGTTCTGCAGAGTCTGGAGCTTTTTTATCGTTGAACATGGGGAGCCCAGATACAAGGCATTTGCATAGTCTAGACGAGAAAGGATTAAGGCTTGGACCAGCAGCTTCCTTGCCTTAAATGGCAGCAGAGGAAGAATTTGGAAGGAAATTCAATTCACAGGTAAGTTACTTTAACGTTACTTTTGTAATCCAGTGCTGGACTCCTAGATTCAGCACTGGGACATTTACCTAAAACAGGTAAGTTATTACGTTTTTGTAGTTTGTACGATTTTTAAAGAATATTCTTGTATTTCAAAAGTTGACACTTAGAAACTTTTTCACAAAGAACCACCAATGTTATCCTATGGAAGGAAATTCAATTCACAGGTAAGTTACTTTTCTTACTCAGTGCTGGACACCTAGGTTCAGCACTGGGACCTTTCCTGCAAACAGTTGAGAAAATTCGGTTAGGTTATTTGTGCGATTTTTAAGGAATATTCTTAGTTTTCAAAAGTCGACACTTAGAAACTTTTTGGGAGAAAAAGTGTCAATGTTATCCTATTGAAGGAAATTCAAGTTACCGGTAAGTACAGTTATGATTACTTTTCAGGGTCAGTGCTGGGCACCAAGATCCAGCACTGGGATCTCTCCTGATAACAGGTGAGTAAATTCGTTTTCGTAATTCGGCTGATTTTAGATGAATATTTTAAAGTTTCAAAACTCGACACTTAGAAGAAATTTCAAGTTAAACCAACCAATGTTACCCTGTGGAGAAAATGTAGGTTTTGCAGCGTGAATCTTTCTGGATTCACTATGCTGTGCATTATTCCGCCATCTCGTGGTTGGGTCCGGATTCGTAGTCTTTTCTTTGTTTTTGTGGTTTTTTTTTTGTTGGCCCAGGTGGGCGGCGACGCCCCACCATTTGGTGTCTTCGGTGACGTCGTCGCGCTTCCGGCGGAAGCTCCCACCTTTGGTAGCCATCTTCAGATTCTTTTTTCCGCCGTGGGGTCTGGATCGTTGCCGAGAAGTTCCAGAAAATTTTGGACGAAGAATCTCAAAGTCGAAATATCACAGAGGATGGATTCCTGAGACACCGGACTGACGACACAAGTACCGGAGACAACAAGAAGGACGACGAGGTAGAAGGTCCACGACCGAAATCTCGACGCCTACGGAGAATGCGCTCGCAGGGGCTCCCTGAGCGCGGTTATGGACAAGACTCCGTTCAAGTTTTGCAAAAACTGCCACCACAAGTACGCCCAAAAGACCAGCACCCAGTCTGCAACCTCTGCTTGCCGCTCGACCACATCAGCGAAGACTGCAACGCGTGCTCGGCGTTCACCCCGAAGACCCTCCGGGTGAGAGACAGACAGAGAAGGGCGAGCTACAACATGCAGGGCCAGGGACCAGCACCATCGCTCCGAGACCTGGGCCTCTCGAGCGGAGAGGAAGACAACATCGCTGAGGGACCAGAGGACTGCGCTGTCGTCGAGGTCCATAAGAAAACGTCGAAGGAGGTAAGGGAGTCGTCGACCCCAAAACACCAAAGCGACGCTCGAAAGAGTGAAGCCAGAACACCTAGCGACACTACTAGAAGTGTAGAAAAAGTCCTCGAAGGGAGCGTTGCCGCCGAAACCCTCGACGAAAGCAACAGCGTCCAAGGACAAGCAGTCGAGCGGATCCTTTGACAAGGACTCACAATCGGCGAAAGCTTCCGAAAAAACAAAGGCGTCGAAGGTTACCTCCGAAAGGGAAGCCTCGGCACCGAGAAAGGAAGGCCCGGCGTCTGTTTCGACGACCGCGACCGCGAAGAGAAGCACTGCACCACTCGACGCCGAAAAGGCCCACGAGATGGCGAAAAAGAAAAGGAGGCTCGAGGCAGAGATGGCGAGCATCCTGCAACGGAAAAAAGACTTCGACGACAAGATGAAGCAATACGCTATCCCATCGAAGCCAGCCCACGAGGCGCTCGAGGAGTTCGAAGCCGAATACATCGAGCCCCCGAGAACACCTGAACCACTCGAAGACCAGGACGAAGAAGACTACTACTTAAGCCGAAGGCGAAGAAGAGATGCAGTCTTACCGGGACTCTGCGTCCTCGGAGGTACAAGACATAGACTGGCAAGACCTCGACGCAGAGTCACCAGAAGAAGGGGTAGACTCTTACCCTCGAGGCCTTCGCCGCCAGACGACATCGGAGTCTACAATGAGGTCGTCCAGAAAGCTGCAAAGACATATGGGGTCGAAATGCAGGAAGAAAAAACAAAGGCAGGTTTCCTCTTCGAAACCCTGCTCCCTCAACAGACAAGGAGCCAATTCCTACCCATGTTGCCTGGCGTCCTCGACCAGGGAAGGGAGGCTTTCAGGGAACCGGCAGTCTGCAAGGCGGTTACACCTAGAAGCGAGAAGAAATATAAACATTCTACAAAAGACCCGGCGTACATCCAAGGGTCAGTACCAGCAGACTCCATTATCGCTGCAACGGCCAGAAAAAGGGCCGGTGTGCCCACCAACACAGGCCCACCTCCAGACAAGGAGAGCAAGCGAATAGACCTCACAGGACGAAAAGTGGAGAGGAACGCAGCCATACACTGGCGCATCGCCAACTCCAACGCCCTCATCAGCAGGCATGCGTACCAGCATTGGGCAGAAATGAGTCAGCTCATTAAACACCTACCAGAAGAACACCAACAAAGGGCAAATTACCTAGCGGAGGAAGGCAAGGCCATCGCTAACACTTGCTTAAAGTCAGCTTTGGACGCAGCAGAGAACTCCAGCAGGCAAATGATGATAGGAGTAACTGAGAGGAGACACGCATGGCTCAGGATCTCCGGCTTCAAGCCAGAAGTACAGAGCAACATCATCAACACACCTTTCGACGGTGAGAAACTGTTTGGGGCAACAGTCGACAACAAGTTGACTCAACTGAAAACGGACAACGAAACTGCAAGGTCCATGGGAGCGCTGCAGTTCAGGGGGATGAGAAGAGGAAACCCCTCAAGGCGACCCAGTGGTAGAGGGGCAATGCACCCACCACTTCACACCAATCACCCCAGCAAGAATATCAGGGGAACAACCAGGGCCAAAACCTGCAGGGACAACAGCAGCAAAATTGGCAGTACCAACCAAGAGGACGGTCCTTTCGAGGGCGCGGGTACGGACGGGGACAGGCCCGAAGAGGGGGCCAGCAGCCCACCTCAAAGTGACTCCAGACACAAACCACACCCTCCCCAGTTAACACCAAGGGAGAGGAGAAGTCCACAAAAGGACAAAATGAGGAACACACACATACAACAAATAACCACCGAGCATACAACACCGGTGGGAGGAAGATTAGGAAAATTCCTCACACAATGGAGGAAATTACCACGGACAAGTGGATACTAAACACCATACAGCACGGGTACTGCATAGACCTCCTAAAACACCCGCCGGGAAAAAACCAAGACATCGGACAATACCCGCAAGGGAACTCGCCTCCTCCGTCTAGAAGCAGAGGAGCTGCTACAAAAAGAGCAATAGAACTAGTCCCAAAAAACCAAAGAAACAAGGAGTATACTCAACATACTTCCTTGTGCCAAAGGTAGACGAAACACTAAGACCAATACTGGACCTCAGATTCCTGAACAAGTTCATAAAAACTCAAAATTCAAAATGACTTCACTTCAGGAAGTAATACCCCAAATCCAAGAAGGGGATTACATGGCGACCTTAGACTTGAAAGATGCATATCTGCACATACCCGTCAACAACAAACACAAACGTCTATTAAGATTCGTGATAGGCCACGACCACTACCAGTTCACAGTGCTGGCCTTCGGACTAAAGTCCGCACCAAGGGTGTTCACAAAATGCCTAGCAGCAGCTGCTGCGCACCTTCGGAGAAAGAGCATACATGTATACCCCTACCTCGACGACTGGCTTGTGAAAGCAGGATCATACAAACTCTGCAAAGACCACATCGAACAAGTCATACAAACACTGTCCACACTAGGTTTCTCAATACACTGGGAGAAATCGTCAACAGAACCTCAGCAGATCAAAATATTCTTAGGGGCACTAATAGACAGCACACAGTCCAAGGTGTTCCCCAGCGACAAGAGAACTATAGCGCTCCTGAGGGAAACACGTCATTACCGCAAGGGGCAAGTTCTGACAGTGAGGACGGTGAGCAGACTAATGGGAATGATGGCATCATGCATTCACCTTGTCCCACATATCAGACTGCACATGAGACCGTTCCAAGAATGGATACAGCAGCAGTGGTCACAAGCGACAGGGAGTTGGGAAGATCTAGTGGTTGTCACACACGCAGTGCAGCAAGAAATAGCGTGGTGGAAGGAAAAGAACATATTACAAGGGAAGCCATTCACACAGCCAACTCCAACAGTGACCATCACAACGGACGCCTCACAGCAGGGCTGGGGCGCACACATGGACAGACTCCGCGTCAGGGGCTGTGGTCACAACAAGATGCAGTGAAACACATCAACTTCCTAGAACTAAAAACGGTGTTCCTAGCCTTAAAAGCCTTTCAAAAGCAGCTTTACGGAAGCGAGTGCTGATACAAACAGACAACACAACAACGATGTTCTACATCAACAAACAGGGTGGAACACAGTCAACACCGCTATCAAGCCTGGCACAAGAGATCTGGAGATGGGCCATCCCTCTAAGGATAGACCTGCTAGCAATACACCTTCTAGGAATAGACAATGTGGAAGCAGACCGACTCAGCAGGCAGACGTCTGCATCCCACGAATGGGAATTCAACCAGCAGGAGGTGCAGCGGCTGTTCCAAAAGTGGGGAACACCACGGATAGACCTGTTTGCAACACTCCACAATGCAAAATGCCAACATTACGCATCCAGACAACCGGACCAAAGGTCCCTAGGGAATGCGCTATGGATAAGTTGGTCGAACGAATTTGCATACGCTTTCCCCCGATACCACTGTTACACAAGGTACTCAGCAAATGCAGGAGCAGCAGCATGACACTGATATTGGTGGCACCTCAGTGGGCCAGACAATCATGGTTCTCACAGATAATGGAAATGGCGCAGGAACCAGCACACAGGTTCAGCAGAAGGAAAGACCTCCTCACAATGCAAGACGGAAAAGTGCTCCACCCAGAACCAGACAGCCTCAGCCTAGCAGCATGGCTCCTGAGGACCTAGAATTCGCACACCTCAAGCTACCTCCAAGCACCATGGCAGTACTCAGAGAAGCAAGGAGACCCACTACAAGAAAATGCTACATTGCAAAGTGGAAAAGGTTCTCGCAATGGTGCATTACAGAGGGACTGCAACGAAAAGTCACAAAAGAATCAACAGTACTGCGATACTTAACGCACCTACTACAAAGCGGGCTGAGCTACTCGTCACTAAGGGTTCACCTAGCAGCCATAGTGGCCTACACCAGGGGAGAAGCGGTGAAAAGCTTCTTCACCTCCCAAGTGGTCAAAAGATTCCTGGAAGGGGCTAAAAGAATAGCCCCCTAAAAGGATGCCAGCCCCAAGCTGGAACCTCAACACTGTACTGACACAGTTGATGAAATCACCATTTGAACCCATACACAAAATCACACTGCACATGCTCACACTAAAAACGGCTTTTTTAGTGGCTATCACGTCACTGCGAAGAGTCAGTGAACTACAGGCTCTCACACTACAAGAGCCCTACTTGCAAATACACAAGGACAGAATTGTCATGAGGACGGACCCACACTTCCTGCCAAAGGTGGTGTCGCGGTTCCATATCAATCAAGCAATACAGATACCAAGTTTCTTCCAGAAACCTTCAACACCCTCAGAAAAAGCGCTACACACGCTGGACGCCAGAAGGGCAGTGATGCACTACATAGAAAGGACGAAGGAATGCAGGAAAACATAACAACTCTTCGTTTCCTTCGCAAGCAGTTTCCTGGGACGACCAGTAACAAAAAATACCATTGCACGGTGGATTGCACAAGCAATACAACTCTGCCACAAGCAGGCAGGACAAGAATTACAAGGAGCCGCCCAGGCTCACTCAACAAGGAAAAAGGGAGCAACGGTTGCGTTCCTAGCGAACACACCTATACAAGACATTTGCCAAGCGGCAACATGGTCTTCCGTGCACACGTTCACCAAACACTACTGTGTGGATATCCAAATGAACAAAGAGGCACAAGTAGGACAGAAGGTCTTACAGCACATTTTCAGCAACCAATGCTCATCTTCCACCCAACCACCGCAATAACAAAACCGCTACTAAGTCTATGCACAGCATAGTGAATCCAGAAAGATTCACGCTGCAAAACGAATAGTTTCTTACCTGTCGGGGTAGTGTTGCAGCTTGAAGACTTTCTGGATTCACTAGCGATCCCACCCGCCTCCGCCAGGAAGATAACATAGGAGGTTAAGGGTACAACTATACTACATACAAGGTTTAGAGGGATCAAAGAATAATTGAAGGATTAAAGGTGAAAGACATAGACAACAAAAAACTGTAAGAGGAAAAGAAAAAAAGAATCCGAAGATGGCTACCAAAGGTGGGAGCTTCCGCCGGAAGCGCGACAACGTCACAGAAGACACCAAATGGTAGGGCGTCGCCGCCCACCTGGGCCAACAAAAAAAAAAAAAAAAAAAAAAAGACAAAAACAAAGAAAAGACTACGAATCCGGACCCAACCACGAGATGGCGGAATAATGCACAGCATAGTGAATCCAGAAAGTCTTCAAGCTGCAAAACTACACCGACAGGTAAGAAACTATTCGTTTTGCAGCGTGAATCTTTCTGGATTCACTATGCTGTGCATTATTCCGCGGTCTAGTGGTTGTGTCCGGAATCGTAGTCTTTTTCTGTTTTTCTTCTTTTTCGTGTAGGCCAGGTGGGCGTCGACGCCCCACCATTTGGTGTCCTCCCGTGACGTCGGCGCGCTTCCTCCGGAAGCTCCCACCCTGGGCGCCATCTTCAGATTCTTTTTCCGCCGTTGGGTCTGGATCGTCGTGAAGAGCTCCAGAGTTGGAAGAGGAGAGAAGAAGTAAGAGAAAAGCAGAAAGAACCGAGGAAAAATTGGAGATCTTCATCACAAGACAAAGAACATACTACCGGGACGACGAAGCTGGTGAGAGGTTGTGAGAAAGTGCCATCTTTCTTACATGGTATGCCCCCACTTTTTGCTGAATGGCTGATGTACTTTGACTGAGTGTGCCCTGGGCTCCTGCCAACCAGGTACCCAGGGCCTGTGTTCCTTCCCTAAAATTGCATTGATACCTACACCCAATTGACATCCCTGGCCACAGGTCAGCCCCTGGTAAATGGTACCATGGGTACCCAGGGCACTGTGACCAGGGAAGGCCCCTAAGGGCTGCAGCACTTGTTGTGCCACCCTTAGGGACCCTGCACCTTACACACACACACTGCCTTTGCAGGCTGCGTGTCTTGGTGCAGAACAAAAGTGAAGAGTCGACATGGCTCACATCCCTGTGTGCCATGCCTACAAGCCACTGCCCTGGCCTAGGTCAGCCACCCCTCTAGCTGGGTGCACTATGCCAGTGGTGAGGGCATAGAGGCATGAGCCCTGTGCCCCTACAGTGCCCAAGTCCATTCTTGGGCATTGTAAGTGCAGTGCTGCCATTAAGAGTATATGGTGCTGGGAGTCTGTCATTACGAACTCCACAGCACCATAATGGCCCCACTGAAGACTAAGAAGTTTGGTATCAAACTTCTCAGCACATTAAACCCCCACTGATGCCAGTGTGGGATTTAATGTAAAACGCACTCCAGAGGGCATCTTAGAGATGCCCCCTGAAGCCAACCCGACCTCCAGTGTCCGGACTGAGTGGCTGCCCAGGCTGCCACCACCAGACATGTTTCTGGACCCCTGGGTCGAGAGCCTCTGCTCTCAGGGGCCTGAAACAATGCACATCCCGGGACGAGGTGCCAAAGCCTCCTCCCCAGGATGGGCAGGGGGAGCTTCAAAGGCCTGCCGCCTTTGGAGTTTCCCCAGACCATTTGCTGCTTCCAGCAAACTGGTCCCCACTGGTTCTACCCCCACTCCTGGCGGGAGAACCGGCGGGAAAACCAGAAGCAGGAAATGGGTTGTGCCCACCTCTGCCAACTCCACCCCTAAGGTGGGGAGGCGAGGTGAAGCACAAACTCGAGTCCCCGCCATCTTGAGGATGGGGGGACCTGGCCAACCAGGGACAGGCTCCTGTCCCCTCCCACTGGAGAGGAACAGAATAGGGGGTGTACCCACCCCAGGAAGGGACCCATTGGTCCCTGCCCTTACCTACCTGTAACCACCCCTAAATTTAGTATTTAGGGGCTCCCTGAACCTTCCTTCCGCAGTTCCCAAATCCGAAAACAAGAAGAGAAGACGAAGCAAGAAGACCAGCCGTGCAGCTGCTAAAAGGAGGCGACAACAACTGACTTGGCCCCAGCCCTACCGGCCTGTCGACCTCTGAACCTGCTCCTGCGGAACCCCGGCCTCAGCAACCTCACAAACCCCGGAGGACCTGACTTCTGTGCTACAGCCTTCGACCCAGGGACTCCCACGAGCAGTGGTACTGCTCAAAAGGAAAACCTACCAAAGACCCGGCCCTGGCACGGAGCCGCGAAACCTGCACACTCTGCACCCGCCGAGTCCAGCCTGTGCCTGAGTGACCAAAGACCTCGAGGACGACCCCCGGCGATTCTGACCTGGAATCCAGTGGCCAAGGACCCTCCTCGACGACCCAGACGACGCCTGCAGCCTCAGGACAAGGGACCCCTCCAACCGCGACCAGCAGGGGTAAGATTTCCCGACCTCAAAGACACCCCTGCACCCGGCGCCCCACGGCCCCCTGTGCCCAACTCCTGGGTGTCTACCTATCCTCCAAGACCCCAACTTACCTCCTGAAGTGTTGGTCGTCCCTGAAGAATCACCGTCCCCGAGCCTGCAGCCTTTCTTCACCTTTCACGACCTCTATTGTTTAACATTGAGCGCCCGACGGCTCAAAAGCACCCTGCACCCAGCCGCCCGAGTGCCCCTGGAAGTGCAACCTCTATCCTAACCTACTTCCCTACTTGCCCTGAGCAAGTGACCAGGAGCCCAGCTCCCACAGTCGCGTGGCCTGCTTGCCAGCAGCCACCAACCCGGGGCCCCCGCCTGCCATAGGATAACATTGGGCCTTCTCACTCTGCACCCGGCCGCCCCTGTGCCGCTGAGGGTGTAAAAACTGTACTTACCTGATCCTGGGGGACCCCTGAGTCTTACCCAGAACCTTAACCCTGCCAGTCAAGTACTTACCCGAAATCCGATAACTCACTTTTCTTCCATAGGGTTCCATTGACTGATTTTCTGCGAAATTTCTTCTAAGTGTGGAGTTCTGAAACTTTAGAATATTCACCAAAAATCAACCGAGTCACGAAAACGAAAATACTCACCTAGTATTAGGAGGGGCCTCAGTGCTGGACCCGAGTGCCCAACACTGGCCCTAAAAGTAATCGCAACGTTACTTACCGTTAACTCACTTTTCCTTCATAGGGATCCATTGACTGGTTTTCTGTGAAATTTCTTCTAAGTGTCGATTTCTGTATTTTACAAATATTCTTTAAAAATCGAACAAACTACAAAAACGTAATTACTTGCCTGTTTTAAGTAAATGTCCCAGTGCTGAACCTAGGAGTCCAGCACTGGATTACAAAAGTAACGTAAACATACTTTGCTTGCACACTGTATTTCCTTTCATAGGATAACATTGGTAATTTTATCCAGAAAAGTTTCTAAGTGTCAGCTTTTGAAATATAGTAATATTCTTCAAAAATCACTACAATAACCAAAACGCTTTTTCTTACCTGTTTACAGGAAGTGTCCCAGGACTGAATCCAGGGTCCAGTCCTGTGGTTAGAAAAAGTGCTCTGCAAAGTAATCAATTGTAATTAAGCATAATTTTCCATTGAGCTCAATGTTGCATTGAATCTGACCCTGTGTTGCCTCTTGCACCAACTGTGATTACCACTATCTAAAAAGTCTATTGCCTATCTGTAAGGTGAATAACCAAAGCATCTCATACTGAGAAAGTATATTTTGACCCTATTGTTGGTTCTAAAATAAAACAAGCATATATTTTTTTATATACAAACCATTGGCCTAGAGTTCAGTTCTTGAGTGTGTGGCTTCATTTGCTGACTGAGTGTGTACAACAAATGCTTTACACTGTCCTCTGATACTGCCTTACTGCTCGACCAAGCTACCACTTTGGAGAGTAAGGTTATATCTAACTTTAGCCTCTGTCAACCCTCTGGGGACTGTGGACTCTGTACACCCTGAACCTTACTTGGGTACAGTATATACAGAGCCACTTTCCTACATTGGTGGATCAGCGGTGGGATACAAACTTGCATTTGTTGGACTACTTGGTTACCATCTGATCACACGACAGAACTCTTAAATTGCCTTTAGAATTCTGATTTTTTTAATTGCCATTTTTTTTTTTTTACCAAATTACTAAAAGTCTTGTTAGGGCCTTGCTTAAGTCCCTGTAGCATCTTAGAAAATAAAAAGTCACTATAGCCAAGGTTAGAGGGGTTAGAATTTTTTTTAAAAAATGTCTCAAGACAAGAACCCAGCTACTAGTGAAGATAATAATGACATACAGGAACTGGTTGAGGAGCTCGACCTCACCCCTTATCTTCATTTGTCTTTCAAAGAGATAAGGTCCTTATGCAAACTTAAAGATATACCAATGGGCCAGCATCCAACCAAACAAGGGCTCCAGGAGCTCCTGGCTGAGTATGCTAAAGCCCACCCCTCTGAGCATGGTGATGACCCAACAGAGGAGGAAAGGAATGAGGAGGATGGGGATGGTAACCCACCTCCATCACTTCCTAGGGAAGATAGGGTCCCTGCACCCTTAACTCCAAGAATAGACCTCTGGGGACCTAGGGGCCACCTAGGTGGTCCTGGTCCCAGAGAGGACACTGAGGATACCCTCAGTGAGGAGGACAACTTGTTAGCCAGGTTGGCCAAGCGACTGGACCTAGAGACCAGACTCCTGGCTCTAGAGAAGGAAAGACAGGAGATGGGTTTAGCACCCATCAATGGTGGCAGCAATACTAAAAATAAGGATAGGGAGGAAACTTCTGAACCTAAAATCCCCAAAGGGATTGTCCCTAAGTTTGAGGAAGGTGATGACATCACCAAATGGTTCACAGCCTTTGAGAGGGCTTGTGAAATAAGAAGAGTAAAGAAACCTCTGTGGGGGGCACTCCTGTGGGAACTGTTCTCTGGTAACTGCAGAGACAGGCTTCTGACCCTCTCTGGGCCAGATGCAGGGTCCTATGACCTCATGAAGAGTACTCTGATTGAGGGATTTGGGCTCACTACTGAGGAGTATAGAATTAGATTCAGGGGGCTCACAAAACCCAGACCCAGTCCTGGATTGACTTCGTGGACTACTCAGTAAAGACACTGGATGGCTGGTTAGCTGGACATAATGTGCATGATTTTTCTGGACTTTACAATTTGTTTATGAAGGAACACATACTAAGTAATTGCACAAATGAAAAGTTGCATCAGCATTTGGTAGACCTAGGTCTAATTTCTCCCCAAGAATTGGGAAAGAAGGCAGACCACTGGGTCAAGACTAGGGTGACAAGGACAACCACTGGGGGTGACCAAAAGAAGGTGGTCACCAAACCCCCCAGGGGAAAGGTGGTGAGAATCCCCAAGATAAAAAGTCTGAGTCTTCCAAAGGGCCCCAAAAACCTGTTCAGGGGTGGGTCCCAAACTACTCCCTATGTGCCTCAACCCTATAGGGGGAAGAACTTTGATCCCTTGAAGGCCTGGTGTAATAACTGTAAGAAGTCAGGACACCTCACTGTAGACAAAACTTGCCCCCACAACAAAGCCCCTAAGGCACCCAGTACAGCTACTCCTGGGGCAGCAAGTTTACAGATGGGATCAGAAGTGTACCCTGAGCAAATCTGGGAACCCACTGAGGCAAGTCTGGTCTCCCTAGGGGAAGTGGAATTTGCCACTGTAGCTGTGTGGCCACCCAACTTAAAGAAGTATTTGCAATACCCCTGGGTGAATGGAACTAGAGTAGAGGCTCTGAGGGATACAGGTGCCAGTGTCACTATGGTGAGGGACACACTGGTTTCCCTGAGCAATACTTGATTGGGAAAACTTACCCAGTCACCAATGCTGACAGTGTCACCACTAGTCATCCCATGGCCATGGTGACATTAGGCTGGGGGGGTTACTGGCCTGAAGCAGGTAGTGGTCTCTCCGAAGTTACCAGCTGCATGTCTGCTAGGAAATGATCTGGAAACCTCAGCCTGGGCAGAGGTGGAGCTAAAGGCCCATGCAGCCATGCTGGGCATTCCTGAATTGGTGTGTGTAAAAACAAGAGCACAGAGCAAAAGGCAGGGTGAAGAAATAGTGTTGGAGCCTGAAATGATGGCCCAGCCTACCAAGAGAAAAGGAAAGAAGACTGGCGGACCAGCTTCTACACAGTCACAAGAGCAGGACCCCTCTCCTCAGGGAGAGAACCTGGAAGCCCCAGAGGGAACTGAGCCCCTAGAGCTTGACCCTTACCAGGTTGAACTCTTGGGCCCAGGGGGACCCTCTAGGGAAGAGCTGTGCCAGGGACAGCAAGACTGTCCCACTCTTGAAAGCCTGAGGCAGCAAGCTGTTTCAGAAACCAAGGGAGATGTCAGTGGTACCCACAGAGTCTATTGGGAAGAGGGATTACTGTACACTGAGGCAAAAGACCCCAACCCTGGAACCACCAGGAGAGTGGTAGTGCCCCAGAAGTACAGGGAGTTCCTCCTAACTTTGGCTCATGACATCCCCTAGCTGGACATCTGGGCCAAACCAAAACTTGGGAAAGGCTAGTTAGCCACTTTTACTGGCCCCAGATGCACCAAAAGGTGAAGGAGTTTGTCAGCTCCTGTGTTACCTGTCAAGCCAGTGGCAAGACAGGTGGCCATCCAAAGGCCCCCTGATACCACTACCTGTGGTGGGGGTTCCCTTTGAAAGGGTAGGTGTGGACATAGTGGGTCCACTGGAACCTCCCACAGCCTCAGGGAACAAATTCATACTGGTGGTAGTGGATCATGCCACTAGGTATCCTGAGGCTATTCCCCTTAGGACTACTACAGCTCCTGCAGTAGCCAAAGCCCTCATTGGTGTCTTCACCAGGGTAGGGTTTCCTAAGGAGGTGGTTTCAGACAGAGGTTCCAACTTCATGTCTGCTTACCTGACCCACATGTGGAAGGAGTGTGGGGTGCAGTACAAGTTTACTACACCCTACCACCCACAAACCAATGGCCTTGTTGAGAGGTTCAACAAGACATTGAAAGGCATGATCATGGGGCTCCCTGAAAAACTCAAAAGGAGATGGGATGTCCTACTACCATGCCTGCTTTTCGCTACACAGAGAAGTGCCACAGAAGGGGGTAGGTTTCTCACCCTTTGAACTTCTGTTTGGCCATCCTGTGAGGGGACCACTCTGTCTTGTAAAGGAGGGCTGGGAGAGACCTCTCCAAGAACCCAAACAAGATATAGTGGACTATGTGCTTGGCCTAAGGTCCAGAATGGCTGAGTACATGGAAAAGGCATCCAAGAACCTTGAGGCCAGCCAGGAGCTTCAGAAGCACTGGTATGACCAAAAAGCTGCACTGGTTGAATTCCAACCTGGGCAACAGGTATGGGTTTTGGAGCCAGTGGCACCAAGGGCCCTCCAGGACAGATGGAGTGGCCCTTACCCTATCCTAGAGAAAAAGAGTGAGGTCACCTACCTGGTTGACCTGGGCACCAGCAGGACACCCAAAAGGGTTATCCATGTGAACCGCCTAAAACTCTACAATGACAGGGCTGACATCACCATGCTGATGGTGACAGATGAGGAACAGGAAGCTGAGAGTGAACCTCTCCCTGATCTCCTCTCCCACAGCCCAAAAGATGGGTCAGTAGATGGAGTTGTCTTTTCAGACACCCTCACTGCCCAACAGCAGACTGACTGCAAGCAAGTCTTGCAGCAGTATGCTGGGCTCTTTTCCTTGACCCCTGGTCTGACAAACTGGTGTACCCATGATGTGGACACTGGTGACAGTGCACCTGTCAAAAACAAGATCTATCGTCAGTCAGACCAAGTTAAGGAAAGCATCAGAGCTGAAGTCAGCAAGATGCTGGAGCTAGGGGTTATTGAGCCCTCTGAGAGCCCCTGGGCTAGCCCAGTGGTTCTGGTCCCCAAACCTCATCAAAAGGGTGAAAAGAGAGAGATGAGGTTTTGTGTGGACTATAGGGGTCTCAACTCTGTCACCAAGACAGATGCACACCCTATCCCAAGAGCTGATGAACTGATAGACAGATTGGGTGCAGCCAAATACCTGAGTACCTTTGACTTAACTGCAGGGTACTGGCAGATTGGCATGGCCCCAGGAGCCAAACAGAAAACAGCATTCTCCACACCTGATGGGCATTTTCAGTTCACTGTTATGCCCTTTGGTTTAAAGAATGCCCCTGCCACCTTCCAGAGGTTGGTGAATCAAGTCCTTGCTGGGTTGGAGTCCTTTAGTGCAGCTTATCTTGATGATATTGCTGTCTTCAGTTCCACCTGGCAGGATCACCTGGTCCACCTTGGGAAGGTTTTAAAGGCCCTGCAAACTGCAGGCCTAACTATCAAGGCATCCAAATGCCAGATAGGGCAGGGCACTGTGGTGTACTTGGGCCACCTGGTTGGTGGAGGCCAGGTACAACCCTTACAGCCCAAGATCCAGGCTATCCTGGACTGGGTAGCTCCAACAACTCAGACCCAAGTCAGGGCATTCCTTGGCTTGACTGGGTACTACAGGAGGTTTGTGAAGGGATATGGGTCCATTGTGACTCCCCTCACAGAACTCACCTCCAAGAAGATGCCAAAGAAAGTAAACTGGACAGTTTGTTGCCAAAAGGCTTTTGACACTCTGAAAGAAGCAATGTGCTCAGCACCAATTCTAAAAGCACCAGATTATGCCAAGCAGTTCATTGTGCAGACTGATGCCTCTGAGCTAGGGATAGGAGCGGTCCTATCCCAGACCAATGATGAAGGCCAAGACCAACCTGTTGCTTTTATAAGCAGAAGGCTTCTCCCCAGGGAGCAGCGTTGGAGTGCCATTGAGAGGAGGCCTTTGCTGTGGTCTGGTCCCTGAAGAAGCTGAGGCCCTACCTGTTTGGAACTCACTTCCTAGTTCAAACTGACCACAGACCTCTCAGGTGGCTAATGCAAATGAAAGGAGAAAACCCAAAACTGTTGAGGTGGTCCATCTCCCTACAGGGAATGGACTTTGAAGTGGAACACAGACCTGGCACTGCCCATGCCAATGCAGATGGCCTTTCCAGGTTCTTCCACTTAGACAATGAAGACTCCATAGGGCAAGGTTAGTCTCATCATCTTTCGTTTGGGGGGAGTTGTGTGAGAAAGTGCCATCTTTCTTACATGGTATGCCCCCACTTTTTGCTGAATGGCTGATGTACTTTGACTGAGTGTGCCCTGGGCTCCTGCCAACCAGGTACCCAGGGCCTGTGTTCCTTCCCTAAAATTGCATTGATACCTACACCCAATTGACATCCCTGGCCACAGGTCAGCCCCTGGTAAATGGTACCATGGGTACCCAGGGCACTGTGACCAGGGAAGGCCCCTAAGGGCTGCAGCACTTGTTGTGCCACCCTTAGGGACCCTGCACCTTTACACACACACACTGCCTTTGCAGGCTGCGTGTCTTGGTGCAGAACAAAAGTGAAGAGTCGACATGGCTCACATCCCTGTGTGCCATGCCTACAAGCCACTGCCCTGGCCTAGGTCAGCCACCCCTCTAGCTGGGTGCACTATGCCAGTGGTGAGGGCATAGAGGCATGAGCCCTGTGCCCCTACAGTGCCCAAGTCCATTCTTGGGCATTGTAAGTGCAGTGCTGCCATTAAGAGTATATGGTGCTGGGAGTCTGTCATTACGAACTCCACAGCACCATAATGGCCCCACTGAAGACTAAGAAGTTTGGTATCAAACTTCTCAGCACATTAAACCCCCACTGATGCCAGTGTGGGATTTAATGTAAAACGCACTCCAGAGGGCATCTTAGAGATGCCCCTGAAGCCAACCCGACCTCCAGTGTCCGGACTGAGTGGCTGCCCAGGCTGCCACCACCAGACATGTTTCTGGACCCCTGGGTCGAGAGCCTCTGCTCTCAGGGGCCTGAAACAATGCACATCCCGGGACGAGGTGCCAAAGCCTCCTCCCCCAGGATGGGCAGGGGGAGCTTCAAAGGCCTGCCGCCTTTGGAGTTTCCCCAGACCATTTGCTGCTTCCAGCAAACTGGTCCCCACTGGTTCTACCCCCACTCCTGGCGGGAGAACCGGCGGGAAAACCAGAAGCAGGAAATGGGTTGTGCCCACCTCTGCCAACTCCACCCCTAAGGTGGGGGAGGCGAGGTGAAGCACAAACTCGAGTCCCCGCCATCTTGAGGATGGGGGACCTGGCCAACCAGGGACAGGCTCCTGTCCCCCTCCCACTGGAGAGGAACAGAATAGGGGGTGTACCCACCCCAGGGAAGGGACCCATTGGTCCCTGCCCTTACCTACCTGTAACCACCCCTAAATTTAGTATTTAGGGGCTCCCTGAACCTTCCTTCCGCAGTTCCCAAATCCGAAAACAAGAAGAGAAGACGAAGCAAGAAGACCAGCCGTGCAGCTGCTAAAAGGAGGCGACAACAACTGACTTGGCCCCAGCCCTACCGGCCTGTCGACCTCTGAACCTGCTCCTGCGGAACCCCGGCCTCAGCAACCTCACAAACCCCGGAGGACCTGACTTCTGTGCTACAGCCTTCGACCCAGGGACTCCCACGAGCAGTGGTACTGCTCAAAAGGAAAACCTACCAAAGACCCGGCCCTGGCACGGAGCCGCGAAACCTGCACACTCTGCACCCGCCGAGTCCAGCCTGTGCCTGAGTGACCAAAGACCTCGAGGACGACCCCCGGCGATTCTGACCTGGAATCCAGTGGCCAAGGACCCTCCTCGACGACCCAGACGACGCCTGCAGCCTCAGGACAAGGGACCCCTCCAACCGCGACCAGCAGGGGGTAAGATTTCCCGACCTCAAAGACACCCCTGCACCCGGCGCCCCACGGCCCCTGTGCCCAACTCCTGGGTGTCTACCTATCCTCCAAGACCCCAACTTACCTCCTGAAGTGTTGGTCGTCCCTGAAGAATCACCGTCCCCGAGCCTGCAGCCTTTCTTCACCTTTCACGACCTCTATTGTTTAACATTGAGCGCCCGACGGCTCAAAAGCACCCTGCACCCAGCCGCCCGAGTGCCCCTGGAAGTGCAACCTCTATCCTAACCTACTTCCCTACTTGCCCTGAGCAAGTGACCAGGAGCCCAGCTCCCACAGTCGCGTGGCCTGCTTGCCAGCAGCCACCAACCCGGGGCCCCCGCCTGCCATAGGATAACATTGGGCCTTCTCACTCTGCACCCGGCCGCCCCTGTGCCGCTGAGGGTGTAAAAACTGTACTTACCTGATCCTGGGGGACCCTGAGTCTTACCCAGAACCTTAACCCTGCCAGTCAAGTACTTACCCGAAATCCGATAACTCACTTTTCTTCCATAGGGTTCCATTGACTGATTTTCTGCGAAATTTCTTCTAAGTGTGGAGTTCTGAAACTTTAGAATATTCACCAAAAATCAACCGAGTCACGAAAACGAAAATACTCACCTAGTATTAGGAGGGGCCTCAGTGCTGGACCCGAGTGCCCAACACTGGCCCTAAAAAGTAATCGCAACGTTACTTACCGTTAACTCACTTTTCCTTCATAGGGATCCATTGACTGGTTTTCTGTGAAATTTCTTCTAAGTGTCGATTTCTGTATTTTACAAATATTCTTTAAAAATCGAACAAACTACAAAAACGTAATTACTTGCCTGTTTTAAGTAAATGTCCCAGTGCTGAACCTAGGAGTCCAGCACTGGATTACAAAAGTAACGTAAACATACTTTGCTTGCACACTGTATTTCCTTTCATAGGATAACATTGGTAATTTTACCCAGAAAAGTTTCTAAGTGTCAGCTTTTGAAATACAGTAATATTCTTCAAAAATCACTACAATAACCAAAACGCTTTTTCTTACCTGTTTACAGGAAGTGTCCCAGGACTGAATCCAGGGTCCAGTCCTGTGGTTAGAAAAGTGCTCTGCAAAGTAATCAATTGTAATTAAGCATAATTTTCCATTGAGCTCAATGTTGCATTGAATCTGACCCTGTGTTGCCTCTTGCACCAACTGTGATTACCACTATCTAAAAAGTCTATTGCCTATCTGTAAGGTGAATAACCAAAGCATCTCATACTGAGAAAGTATATTTTGACCCTATTGTTGGTTCTAAAATAAAACAAGCATATATTTTTTTATATACAAACCATTGGCCTAGAGTTCAGTTCTTGAGTGTGTGGCTTCATTTGCTGACTGAGTGTGTACAACAAATGCTTTACACTGTCCTCTGATACTGCCTTACTGCTCGACCAAGCTACCACTTTGGAGAGTAAGGTTATATCTAACTTTAGCCTCTGTCAACCCTCTGGGGGACTGTGGACTCTGTACACCCTGAACCTTACTTGGGTACAGTATATACAGAGCCACTTTCCTACAGAGGTAGAAGAAACTTCGACGTCCAACGGAGAATGCGCACACAGGGGGGCTCCCTGAGAGCGGGAATGGACAAGACACCATTCAAGTTCTGTCGTAACTGCCACCACAAGTTCGCACAGAAAGACCAACATCCAGTCTGCAACCTCTGCCTACCGATCGACCATCGAAGCGACAACTGCAACGCCTGCGCAGCATTCGCCGCCAAGACCCTCAGGGTGAGGGACAGACAGAGGAGAGCAAACTACAGCATGCAGGGCCAAGGGCCACCTCCGTCGCTGCGGGACCTGGGCCTCTCCAGTGGGGAAGAGGACAACCTCGCCGAGGGACCAGAGGACTGCACGGTCGTAGAGACCGATAACACTTCCAGGAAGGAGGTAAGAGACACGTCGACCCAAAGAACCCCGACAGACTCTCGAAAATCCGGGCCAAAGTCCTCGAAAGGATCACCGGCGTCGAAGCACTCGACCGAAGCTGCATCCATGAACAAACAGCCCAGCGGATCCTTCGAAAAGGACTCCCGGTCGGCGAAAGCTCTTGACACACCCAGGTCGTCGAAGCACGGTTCCGAGAAACCGCACTCGACGCCGAAGGGGAAAGAGCAGAAGGCACCTCCGACGTCAACTACGACCTCGAAGAGAACTGCCGAAACTCTCGACGCCGATCAAGCGGCGGAGATGGAGAGGAAGAAGAAAAGGCTCGAGGCAGAAATGGCCAGCATCATCCAAAAGAAGAAGGACTTCGACGACCGGATGAGTAGATACACCATCCCTTTGAAGCCCTCGACGGTCGTCGAAGCGGAAACGCAAGAGGAGTTCGACAGCACCGAGCCGCCGAAAACTCCCGAACCGTCGGAACAACAGGACGAAGAGGTCCTGTACGATTATACGGAGGGTGATGACCAGCAGACGCACTTTGGCTCGACACCCTCGGAGGCTCAAGACCTGGAATGGCAGGATCTCGACGCCGAAGACCCGGAGGAGGCCGTGGAGACGTATCTGTCGAGGCCTTCGCCGCCGGACGACATAGGAGTGTACAACATGGTCGTCAGGAACGCGGCAGCCACCTATAGAGTGGAAATGGAGGAGGAAGAGCCTAAAGCCTGTTTTCTCCTGGAAACACTGCTACCAACACAAACTAGGAGCCAATTCCTTCCTATGCTCCCTAGTGTGCTAGACCAAGGCAGGGAAGCTTTCAAGGAGCCATCTACCTGCAGATCGGTCACACCCAGAACTGAGAAAAAATATAAACACTCTTCAAAGGATCCACCATATATCCAGGGATCTGTGCCAGCTGATTCAATAATAACAGCAACAGCCAGGAAGAGGGCCAACGTTCCCACAAACTCCGGTCCGCCCCCAGACAAGGAGAGCAAGAGGATAGACCTCACAGGGAGGAAAATTGAAAGGAATGCGGCAATACATTGGTGCATTGCCAACTCAACGCCCTTATAAATAGGCACGCCTACCAGCACTGGGAAGAAGTTGGGCAGTTGCTCAAACTGCTCCCCACAGAAAACCAGCAGAGAGCGGCACACCTGGTGGAGGAAGGGAAGAACATGGCCAACACCTGCCTAAAGTCGGCCCTAGACGCAGCTGATACATCAAGCAGGCTGATGATGATCGGGGTGACAGAGAGGAGACATGCCTGGCTCAGGATCTCCGGGTTCAAGCCGGAGGTACAAAACAACATCCTGAAGTTGCCCTTCAACGGGGAAAAGCTGTTCGGCACGCCCGTGGACGAGACGCTGACGCAGCTCAAAAAAGATAACAAAACGGCAAGGTCCATGGGAGCACTACAGTTCAGGGGTATGAGAAGGGGCACCCCCTCACGAAGACCAAACGGCAGAGGTGGAAACCAGCCGGGAACATCGCACCAGGCCTTCCAGCAAACATTTCAGGGAAGCAGCCAGGCACAACAGGGTCAGCAGCAACAAGGCTGGCAGAACCAACAGAGGGGCCAGTCCTTTCGTAGCCGACCAAACGGACGAGGCAATACAAGAAGAGGCGGCCAGCAGCCCGCCCCCAAGTGACTCCACACTACAACACGTGCCCGCACCCCCAACATCGCTAGTGCCGCGGCACAACAAAAGACACAGACAAAATTTACAAATTTACCATCATACAACGCCCGTAGGAGGAAGACTAAAACACTTCTCCCAGGAGTGGGAGAAGATAACCGACAAGTGGATACTCAACATCATACAGTTCGGCTACTGCATAGAACTCGTAAAGAGGCCACCAAACAAGAGGCCAACAAACAAAAAACATTCAACAAAAGAGCTGTCACTATTGTGGCAGGAAGCACAAGAACTCCTCCACAAACAGGCTATAGAAAAGGTGCCGTACAGAGAAAAGGGCACAGGAGTGTACTCCAACTACTTCCTCGTACCAAAAGTAGACAAAACGTTAAGGCCCATACTGGACCTACGGTTCCTAAACAAATACATCAAAACTCAAAAGTTCAAGATGACGTCCTTACAAGAGGTCATACCTCAAATAAGGCACGGGGATTTTATGTCCACAATAGACCTCAAGGATGCCTACCTACACATCCCCATAAACCAAAGACACAAGCGTCTGCTCAGATTCACCATCAGCATGACGCACTACCAGTTCACGGCCCTAGCCTTCGGCCTCAAATCAGTGCCAAGAGTATTCACCAAATGCCTAGCTGCCGTAGCAGCACATCTGCGAAGACAGGGGATACACATATACCCCTACCTAGACGACTGGTTGGTAAAAGCGAACTCCTACAACCAATGCAAACTACATACTCAGCAAGTCACACAAACGCTGACAAAACTAGGCTTCTCCATACACAAGGAGAAGTCATCGCTGGAACCAGAACAAGTGAAGATCTTCCTGGGTGCGAAGATCGACACCATTCAGGGAGGGTGTTCCCCAGCGAGAAAAGGATCCTCGCACTACTGAAGGAGACTCGCCGCTACCTGAAGGGGCAACGTCTGACAGTGAGGACAGTGAGCAAGCTCATGGGCATGATGGCATCCTGCATACATTTAGTCCCCAATATTCGGCTACACATGAGACCATTCCAGGAATGGCTGCAGCAGCAATGGTCACAGTCAACAGGGAGTTGGGAAGATCTAGTGGTTGTAACGCACGCAGTGCAGGAAGAGATAGCATGGTGGAACAGGGGCAACATAACAAGGGGAAACCCATTCACACCACCAACTCCAACAGTGACCATCACAACAGACGCATCCCAGATGGGGTGGGGAGCGCACATGAAACTGCTCAAGGTAAGGGGGTTATGGACACAAACAGATGCCGTCAAACACATCAACTACCTAGAACCCAAGACCGTGTTCCTTGCCCTAAAAGCGTTCCAGAAACAGCTGTACGGCCAAAGGGTGTTAGTACAAACAGACAACACCACAACGATGTTCTACATCAACAAGCAGGGAGGAACACACTCAGTGGCGCTCTCAGATCTAGCGCAACAGATATGGAAATGGGCAATTCCATTACAAATAGACCTCCTGGCAATACATCTGCCAGGGAAGGACAATGTGGAAGCAGACTGACGTCTGTCTGCTCAGTCTATCTCACACGAGTGGGAGCTCAACGCGCAGGAGACGCAAAAACTATTCAAGAAGTGGGGGACCCCACAACTAGACCTGTTTGCAACACACCAGAATGCAAAATGCCAATACTTCGCATCCAGGCAGCCAGGCCATCAATCCCAAGGAAATGCCCTATGGATGAGCTGGTCAAAGACATTTGCCTACGCTTTTCCACCGATACCGCTGATACACAAAGTGCTCAGCAAGTGCAGAACAAGCAACATGACACTAATTCTGGTAGCACCACAGTGGGCCAGGCAGTCCTTGTTCTCGCAGATCGTGGAGATGGCACAGGGACCACCACACAAGATTCCAAGAAGGAAAGACCTGCTCTCGCTACAAAACGGAAGGGTACTCCATCCAGAACCAGAGAGCCTCAGCCTAGCAGCGTGGCTCCTGAGGACTTAGAGTTCGCTCACCTGAAGCTTCCACAAAGCACGCTGGCAGTGCTGCGAGAAGCGAGGAGACCCACCACACGGAAATGCTATGCAGCAAAATGGAAGAGATTCACTGAATGGTGCATCAACAAAAAGCTCCACAGGAGAATCACTAAAGAATCAACTGTGCTAAAATACTTAACACACTTACTAAAAAGTAACCTAAGCTGCACTTCTCTAAAGTGCACCTGGCAGCAATAGTAGCCTATACAAGAGGAGAAACAGGGAAAAGCTTCTTTACATCTCAAGTAGTAAAAAGATTCCTAGAAGGAGCCAAAAGAATAGCACCGCCAAAGAGGATGCCACCGCCTGCATGGAACCTCAATGTAGTTCTAACACAGCTTATGAAAGCACTGTTCGAACCCATCCACAAGGCATCGCTACATATGCTCACAATAAAGACGGCCTTTCTGGTAGCGATTACCTCGCTACGTAGGGTGAGCGAGTTGCAGGCACTCACACTACAAGAACCCTACATTCAGATTCACAATGACAGGGTGGTAATGAGGACGGACCCACACTTCATGCCAAAGGTGGTGTCCAGATTCCATATAAACCAAACTATACAAATTCCCAGTTTCTTCCAGAAACCATCCACCAGCGCTGAAAGGGCACTGCACACTCTGGATGCCAAGAGAGCAGTAATGCCGTACATCGAAAGGACTAAGGATTGTAGAAAAACAAAGCAGTTCTTTGTGTCCTTCGCAAGCAGTTTCCTGGGCAGACCAGTGACGAAAAATACCATTGCACGATGGATCGCACAAACAATTCAATACTGCCACAAACAGGCAGGCCAAGAGCTACAGGGAGCAGCTCAGGCTCACTCAACCAGGAAAAAGGGAGCAACAATAGCCTTCCTAGCAAACACCTATCCAAGACATTTGCCTGGCGGCAACATGGGCTTCAGTGCACACATTCACTAAGCACTACTGTGTGGATATACAGATGAACAAGGAAGCACAAGTAGGTCAAAAAGTGCTTCAACATATATTCAACAACCAACGCTCATCTTCCACTCAGCCGCCACAAATATAGCAAACTGCTACAAAATCTATGCACAGCATAGTGAATCCAGAAAGATTCACGCTGCAAAACGAATAGTTTCTTACCTGTCGGTATAGTTTTGCAGCTTGAAGACTTTCTGGATTCACTAGCGAACCCACCCGCCTCCGCCAGAAAGATGAGACAGGAGGAAGATGGGACTAACAAATGGAAAACACCTTTAAAAGGGTAAAAGGATAAACAACACAAGCACAAGACCAGAAAAAAAGAACCCGAAGATGGCGCCTAAGGGTGGGAGCTTCCGGAGGAAGCGCGCCGAAGTCACGGGAGGACACCAAATGGTGGGGCGTCGACGCCCACCTGGGCTACACGAAAAAAAAAAGAAAAAAAGACTACGATTCCGGACCCAACCACTAGACCGCGGAATAATGCACAGCATAGTGAATCCAGAAAGTCTTCAAGCTGCAAAACTATACCGACAGGTAAGAAACTATTCGTTATCGGCTTTTGGGTAAGTACTTGGCTGGCAGAGTTAAGGTTCTGGGCATAGACTCAGGGGTCTACCAGGGTCAGTGATGCACTGTTGCACCCTCAGCGGCACTAGGGCGGCCGGGGTGCAGAGTGTTGAGGCCCAATGTTATCCTATGGAGGATAGGGGGACTCCGGTTGGTGGCTGCTGGCAAGCAGGCCACGGGGTTGTGGGAGCAAAGCTCCTAGGGTTAAGCTCAGGGCAAGTTGGGGACCAAGTTAGCACAAAGGGGCACCTTCAGCGGCACTAGGGCGGCCGGGTGCAGGGTGCTGTTTTGAGGTCGGGTGCCCTGTTGATTTCAATGGAGATTTTCGGTTTTTGTTTTCAGCTGCAGGCTCGGTCCAGGAAGACTTCCAGGAGGAACCAACAGCTGGGCAGGTAAGTTGGAGGGCTCGGGAATGTAGGTGCACCTCGGGTTCCTTTCTCCAGGGCGCAGGGCGGTTGGATGAAGGGGTGTCTTTTGAGGTCGGATTTCACCTTACCGGGCCACTCGCGGTTGGGGGGGGTCTCCGTGCAGAGGCTGCAGGCGACGTCGGGGAGTCCTGGAGGGGTCAACCCACGGTGGACTCGGGTGCTGGGGGACCTCGCTGGGACCGGTGGGCCACTTGAACTTGGGCTGTAGGCGACGGGTGCAGTGGTGGTTCCAGGCGTCGGGTTTCTTTTTCCTCAGCAGGCTCGGAGTCTTTGTTTGGTGTTTCTTTTGAACAGAGCTGCTGTTCACAGGAGATCCGGTCTTTGTTGAAGGCAGTCAGTCCTCCCCGGGGTTCTGGAGGTCGCTGGCTGCAGGACAAGACGATTTTTGGCGCAGGATCTCTGGAAACTGCAGACAGGCCGGTAGGGCTGGGGCCAAGTCAGTTGTTCTCTGCAGTCTCCTCTGCTGGGAGTCTTCTTTCATCCTTTTTCTTCTTAGGTTGCGGGAATCTGAGGAAGGAAGGTTCAGGGTGCCCCTAAAAACTAAATTTATTGGTGTTACAGGTAGGTAAAGGGCAGGGACCAATGGGTCCCTTCCCTGGGGTGGGTACACCCCCTATCCTGCCCCTCTCCTGTGGGAGGGGGGCAGTAGCCTAGTCCTGATTGGGCAGGGCTCCCCATCTTCAAGATGGCGAGAGCCCGGAGTTGTGCTTCACCTCGCCTCCCCCACCTGAGGGGTGGGGTTGGCAGAGGCTGGAACATCCCCTTTCCTCCCTTGGGGTTTCCCGCCAGTCTTCCCGCCAGAGAGGGGTTCAGAACCGGTGGGGGCCAGTTGCTGAGTACAGCAAGTGGCCTGAAGCTTCCCCTGCCCATCCTGGGGGAGGAGACCTAGCACCTCGCCCAGGATGTGTATTGTTGCAGGCCCAGAAGAGAGAATGGCTCTCCACCCAGGGGTCCAGCAACATGTCTGCTGTGTGGCAGCCGGGGCAGCCCCTCAGACAAGACGTGGATTGTAGGTTAGGTTCAGGGGGCATCTCTAAGATGCCCTCTGTCGTGCATTTTACATTAAATCCCACACTGGCATCAGTGTGGGTTTAATGTGCTGAGGAGTTTGATACCAAACTTCTCAGTCTTCAGTGTAGCCATTATGGTGCTGTGGAGTTCGTAATGACAACCTCCCAGCACCATATACTCTTAATGGCATCACTGCACTTACAGTGCCCAGGAATGGCCCTGGGTACTGTAGGGGCACAGGGCTCATGCACCTGTGCCCACACCACTGGCATAGTGCACCCAGCTAGAGGGGTGACTGAGGTATGCCAGGGCAGTGTGTTTGTGGGCATGGCACACAGGGATGTGTGCCATGTCGACTCTCTGTTTAGTTCTGCACCAAGACACTCAGCCTGCAAAGGCAGGGTGTGTGTGTCAGGGTACAGGGCCTCTAAGGGTGGCACAATAAGTGCTGCAGCCCTCAGGGGCCTTCTCTGGTCACAGTGCCCTGGGTACCTAGGGTACCATTTACCAGGGGCTTACCTGTGGCCAGAGATGCCAATTGGGTTTAGGCTTTAGTACAGTTTTTAGGGAAGGAACACAGGCCCTGGGTTCCTGATTGGCAGGGACCCAGGGCACACCAAGGAAAAGTGCATCAGTTATCAGGCAAAAAGTGGGGGGGTTACTGCAACAGAAACCCACTTTCCTACACATCTGAGTATGGGCAAGAGATTGCCTGTGGTACTCTCGGAGAGCACACGCCAGCGGCTCTGCCACCAGAGCATACAGCAAGAGCGACGAGGGCATCCTTGTCGGTGCCCCTAGTAATCTTAATTAAGGACGTCCCAGTATTACCCACTCTAATCCGGGCCACTGGTTCAGTGTACAAAACCTCAATCAATCTCAGAAACACTTATCCCAATCCGATCCGGAGGAGGACAGCCCGCATGAATGCCCAATCAACGGAGTCAAAAGCTTTTTCTGCGTCTAAAAATACAGCCGCCGCCCTCACCTCTGGGTCTATATGCTGCATGGCATCGAACAACGTGCGGAGATTGCGAGTCTATTCGCCAATATCTTGGCGTACGGTTTAGTATCAATATTAAATAAAGATAAGGGCCTGTACGAGGAGCAATTATCGGGTCTTTTGCCAGGCTTTAAAAGGGTGCCTCTCAGAGCCTCTCGCATCGAGGGGTGAATCACAACAGTCTTAACCATTTCCTCATAAAGTGTGACCAAGTGTGGTATGAGCAGGTCCTAGTAGGCTTTATAGAAGGCCACCGTAAGGCCATCTGTGCCCAGTGCTTTTCCAGACTGCATGCTTGTAAGTGCTGCTTGTAAGTGCAGTGTGTATCTCCCTGGGGCACCATTAAATGCTCTCTATGGTCTACTGTGAGCCACGTCATATCTGTGTTCTAGGTAATCATTAGTGGCAGCTTCATCTGGTGTAAGGCATGTGAGATACAATTCGGCATAATATCTACACAACCTGTCTGCAATGTGGTCTGTCATAAAACAGTCGCCCTTTCCTCGTCCTGAATGCCTATAATCGCTTCGTCTCGGCCCTGATGCACCTTCTTGGGTGCATCAGGGCTGCCAGCATGGCTCCCGGGGGCTCCCCCTCTCCATACGTTCTTGCAATAGCATATTTGCCCATATGCGTGACCTCACTGTTGGCTGTTTTAATTATATTCTTCCATTTTATCCTTAATGTCCCCCAAAATACGGGCATCCCCTGAGCTCAGATGCCTCGAATCCATGTCCGCTAGCTCCCTTCACAGACTGGACAGTCTGCTCCTCAGTGATGTAAGAACTCCTGCATGTTTAGAGATTGTGATTCTTCTAATGTAAACTTTAAAAGTCTCCCTTACTGTGGCAAAACTATCTACTGACCCTACGTTATTGGTAAAGAACTCCCCCATGGCTTGTGCTATTTCGGTCCTGAAAACTGAGTCAAGCAAGGAATAAGAGGGGACTCGCCAGGTGAATGCAGTGGCCTTCCGGCCACGGAGTTCCAGCTCCAATATCACAGGTGAATGGTTGGAGTAGGTGCACGGGAGTGGCCTACGGTCGGTACTGCGGGACACTAGACTCTTAGACACCATCCAGAAGTGTATATGGGTGTGAATATCCTGTACTTCAGAGTAATGCGTGTACCCAGTGCCATCAGGGCAGCGATACCTCCATATGTCCACCAGCCCCGTATGCTAAGCTGTTTCCATGAGTGCCTTAGCAGCCGCAGAAGGGTGGCGGGGCAGGCCCTTTGATCGGTCCTGTTCTGGGCTCAGTACACAGTTGAAGGCCCACTCCACTGATTTGTGGTAGATCACCCCACTGAAGTAGGCGAGCACTAAGTGGGCGGTAGAACTGTGTATCGTCATGATTTGGGCTGTATATTCCCAATCAGTAGAATTTCCAGGTCATCTTTATGCCATAGGGCCACTACAAACTCCCCTGGTCTGTACAAACTTCTTTCAGTTGAATCCCTGACCCACTGTCTACCCATATAGGGACTCCGCGAGCATGCAAGGAGAATCCTGTGGCACAATAGTGGCAGCGCAATCGCCGCTGTCAGTGCGCTGCTACCGGGGCTAAATGCATCTCTTGCAATATTGCCACGTCCACTTAAATGCTTTTTAAGATATGCCACCACCTTACGGATTTTTCTACGGTCATTTAGGCCCCTTACATTCCATGTAAGAAACCGAATCTGCGGCTTATCAGGGTGGTCTACCGTTGTCTGCTCTACGTCTTCCATCGTGCTACAAGCAGTCTGCAATTCTCCATGTCCAGTCAAATAATGTAATTCACTTTTTTTTCAATAGTGACTAAAGTAAAACAATCCTGATGCCCACCCCTCCCATGCTATGTGATCCTAAACTTTGCATAGCAAAAACACGTTCTTCCCCCACCCTCCAGAATATGAAAAACAACCAAAAACTACAATTTGCATATGGTGGTGCACACATGGGGGTGGATGTTGCCGACTTCAAAATTTCCCAACTGTCCCGGCCACTCTTAACAAGATGTAAGAAAATTATTGCGCCCATTGCCCAGGTGAAGAAACCTGGGCTGTTCACTATCAACTGTCCGGATCCTCCGCCTCTAGAGTGGAAACCAGACATAGGCAAGTCCCGGCCCAACAGTTTAGGGAGTGCAGCTGGCCGTGTACCATGGTCACATGCATTACATGTGCCCGAGGGAGGTCCACCAAAATAGTTGGAACAGTCGCACCTACATCCTGTGCTCCTAATCAGTGTATAGGAGCATCAACTAGAGTCCCCGGCTCTGTGGTCCTGCAATGGACCACCATAATAGGCACAGTACCAGGCTCTGAAGCCCATCCCGACTTCCATCGGTCCGGGACCACCGCTGTGGGAATCCTCCATCTGAGTCCGTTAACTTCTAGCGCATCTTGGGTTAAAAGTTTCATCCTACTGTTCCTCTGTCTCTTGCGCGTCCTCATAGTCTCTGGAGGCGGCATGTGGAGATCTTAGTATACTCCCAGCTCCCTCCTTTTTAGGTCTCGCCTAGGCAGCGCGCATGCGCTGCTCTAGGAGGGCCTTTAGCCATCGGTCTTCACTTTTCAAGCACTGCACTCGTGCTTGTGGCGGCATCCACCTTGCGGGAGCGAGCAGCGGCACGGCCACGTTAATTACAAACATATGGCCGCTGCTCGCTCCCGCAAGGTGGATGCCGCCACTAGCACGATGCGAGTGCTGAAAAGTGAAGACCGCCAGGTGGATGCCGCGATTGAATCGTCAAGTGTGCGCTTTGCATGTTGGTAGTGAACTACAACTACCAACATGCAAAGCGCACACCATACTGCCTGGAAAACAGCAGGGCCCCATTATTTCACCCTGATTGCGGCGGATTTGCATGTTGCTTTTTTCCTGTGCTGGTTTGTTATTAATACTCACAGAAGCAAACATGAACCAGCTCCAAAGGATGTCATTCTCAATATTGTTTGAAGGCCGCACTCCACACAGTGGATCGGGCTAGCTGTGAAGTTAATCACGGTAACGTTTATATAACATTTCTATGCACTCACATGAAGTATAATAATGTACTGCGCTGTTGCTCTTTTGCAACGATGATACTGCGCAGGACATTGTCTTCATGAGATGCTTAGGTCATCGAAGGCTTCCCAGTGCACATAAGCGTACACAAAGCAACTATACCTTGGTAAATACACGTGTTATTACTGTGGAGCACCGTCCAAGCGGTCCTGGCAACATATTTAGAAGGCGCCATTTCTGCAAGGATAGTCGTTTGTTTTGCTCTAGGTGTGTAGGTGGTTACATTCCCAGAAATTGATATGGAAGGGTTCACCTGCAAGTGGCTGCTTTAGCAATTGAAGAATGGCATTGTTTAACATATACAAGAGAGCAGTTGCTGCCAGGTATAGGAGGGGCGTGGAAATAATGTGTGCATGAGGTTACTGGTTTAGAGGACCATCTAGTAATCTCTTCCACTGTCTCATAATCTTCCCATTTTACAATCTATCAATCTATCTGTCACATCTCTATCCATCGATCTAGCTAGCTGTGCAGTTTTCTTCTGTTGGTTTGTATACCTGTTGTTTTGCTTGTCTTTCTGTCTTGTAACTGTCTGCTGCTCCAGCTGTGTGTCCCTCCTTCCTTTTCGATCATCTATCCAAACATATATCTATCCAAACATGTGTCAATCCAATATATAGCTTTTATCTTTGTCAGTCTCTCCTTTTACAGCTCAACTTAACTTCATGATTACCACTAATGCTTTTTGGGTTCCAGAGTTGCGTGCTACTCACCGGAAAGCGCTTCGAAGCCTCGTCGGGGGTAGTAAGCACTGTATAAATGCAATTACAATGATGACTTCATTTTAGTAAGCGTTGTATGGCTCTAGATTATATCTTGTTATTATTCTGACATTTGGGTGCAGTGCATTCTTTCAGGGAGCTGAAAATCCAAGGCATGTTAAAGTTATAAAAGCTTCATGCGTGTTTGTTGCTTTTGTTAGAACAGCCTGTATGCAAAGGTGGCATTTAAGGAAAACGGAGATTGTCAATAAAAACGTCGCCAGTCTGGGCAAACGGCACGTAAAAACTGCTGGTCGCGCATTTATCTGGTTTAATCTTTTCCATGGAAAAAAGCCTCATCAAACTCTGGGTGACCCTGATCCCCCCTGTAAGCTTGGTTTATTCCTAAAGACATCCGGTGCCTGTGACATACACCTCTGTATGATTTAAGGATGTTCAGACAGCTCCTGCCTGAGCAGCACCACTAATGGAGCATAGTATAGAAACAAGACAGAGAAAACCGCTCAACGCTGGAGGGAGAACTTTAAATGTCTTCTACATTTGTTGCTGGCCTCCTGCCACACTACGGAGTTACAAAGATAGGCCAATGATCATATGCCTACAATAAAGTAAGAAACTATCCCAATACGTAGCAGAGCTATTAAAGAGTGCTTGCTGCAATATAAACCACGTCATTCACCCAAGATATCTCTGTATCCCTTTTTTTCTAAAATTGTGAATCTTTGACTATACATGAGAGATTTCACTTTTAGAGAAAAAAAAAAGTAGTGTGTGAAGTGTAACTATATTAGGGACTTGGAAGGCTATCATGCATAACCTTTTAACATGTGCCAAACTGGTGCATGTGGCTATATGACTTACCAGTAATGCTCATTACATCAACACTGGACTTCCATGTCTCCATCCTTACATGAGTGAGGGTCTTCACTTGACGATAGATGCTCTTAAAAGTATTTCCTTTATTTATTTTTCCCACATAACAATTATTTTGCCTCAATAACATTTTCTAAAAGACTTGCGTGGAGCCCTTACTGAGAGGTTAAAGTGCTGCCCACCCTAATACAACTACCTTATGCAAACTAATGCACTAAAATATAATGTTGGCCCTTACTAGTTATAAAGTGTTTTACAGTGCTTCGACTGTGACTCCCCTGCCCCAGGCCATACCTAGCGCCGCCAGAAGAAAGCTGCCAGCCTGCTGGGTCCTTTACCCCATATGTACAGACACATCCAACCTACAAACCGAGACATACTACTTCATACAAAGAGAAACAGCTACATACAAGGTGGACACATTTTTTTGGGTTTAAATCTTTTTATTATATTTTGTTTTAATTCTAGAAAACATTACCCAGTACATTAATTGCATTTATCCTTTGCATACACTAGATCACATTCAGTATTCTAAATCCAAGAGAACATCCACCATTCATGGCAAAAAAAGATATTAATAGTATAAATAGGAAAAGCAATCAGTACTATGCATATAAAGTACTAAACTGTAGTGCAACTTACAATACGACCAGAACCCTTTGCAATTCCTTAGTCAGAGAGAAAACATTAATTACAATTAATTAAATAAAAAAACGTTAGAGCGCGGCTATGTAGCATGTTTTTTATTTAATTTATTTTTGGGGAGCTTTTCTGTAGCGCCAACATCACGAGTAGGTACAGGAGCGCTTTATATTATCACCAGGTACTGCGCAATATATTGCCTTTCACAAAAAACAAGTAACACTTTTAGGGAGTTTCTTTAATTTACATCGCACAACTGCTCACCAAGCTAAAACCTACAAAAAAATACAATTTATATTAATCACAGAGGCAAAAAAACTATTGCGTTTACCAATGCTTGTTTATTTATCTCAGGTTGTGAGGTACTTGAGCCTGAATCTGCGATCTGCACGAGGAGGAGGGGAATACACTTTGGGTGCTCTGGGCTTGCTTGATTTCTCACCTAAGAACTGCAAGCCACTTGGACTGCAAATACAACAAGCATTGGCATAGCCAATAGGTCTCGCCTTTGGGACCTTATGTGTTTAGCCATGCAACAGTTGATGTTCTTGCACCAAGCATATTGTGCTGGATAACTAAACACTTATAAGGTCCCAAAGGCGAGACCTATTGGCTATGCCAATGCTTGTTAATTAAGTGGAGTACTTGCTTCTGATCCGTAAAGAAGTGCGCTTTCCCCTCTGACAACTCGCAGTTTGGCGGGGTACAACATACTGTATTCTAGTTGGAGTTCGCGAAGTTTCCTCTTAGCCAGGACGAATAGCCGTTGTGCTTCCTGAACCTGTTGCGTGAAATCCGGATATAAGGACATGCCTTCATACTGCAGGGTTTTTAGGTCTCGCGCTCAGCGCAGCGTCCTAATCCCTATAATTTAAAAGCCTTGCGATGATTGGGTGGGGACTTGCCCTGGGATTGGTCTGGGTGCCAGAGAGCTGTGGGCGCATTCCACCACGAAGACCTCCAAGAACGTCTGTTTTCCCAGTAGGGCGATCATTAGGAGCTCCACGTATTGCTCCATATTATCTGTTAGTTGTCTCCGCATCACCTACAATCCTTATGTTGTTTTGCAGTGTGAATCTTTCTGGATTCACTATGCTGTGCATTATTCCGCCATCTTGTGGTTGGGTCCGGAATCGTAGTATTGTCTCCTTTTTTTTTTTTTTTTCGTGGCCCAGGTGGGCGGCGACGTCCCACCATTTGGTGTCCTTCGTGACGTCGACGGGCTTCCTGCGGAAGCTCCCACCTTTGGTCGCCATCTTCAGATTCTTTTTTCCGCCGTTGGGTCTGGATCGTTGCCGAAGAGTTCCAGAAGTTTTGGAAGAGGAATCAAGGAAAATCAAAGAAAAACGACGAAAATCAGTTTTAAACTACACCGGACTACAGGTCAGGTAACCGGGACGACGAGGGAGAAGGTTTACGACTGAGATCTCGACGTTCTACGAAGAATGCGCTCACAGGGGGCTCCCTGAGCGCGGGTATGGACAAAACACTGTTCAAGTTTTGCACCAACTGCCACCACAAGTACGCCCAGAAGGGCCAGCATCCAGTCTGCAACCTCTGCTTGCCGCTCGACCACAGCAGCGAGGACTGCAACGCGTGCTCGGCGTTTACACCCAAGACCTTCAGAGTGAGGGAGAGGCAGAGAAGGGCGAACCACAACATGCAGGGGCAGGGGCCACCTCCATCGCTCCGAGACCTGGACCTCTCCAGTGGAGAGGAGGACAACATCGCCGGAGGACTGCGCGGTCGTCGAGGTCCATAAGAAAACGTCGAAGGAGGTAAGGGAGTCGTCGACCCCTAAACACTCGAGCGACACTCGAAAGGGTGAAGCTAAAGCCCCGAGCGACACTCGTAGAAGTGAAGCGAAGTCCTCGAAGGGAGCATTGCCGCCGAAACATTCGACGAAGGCAACAGCAACCAAGGACAGTCAGCCGAGTGGGTCCTTCGAAAAGGACTCCCAATCGGCAAGAGCCCTCGAAAAACCCAGGGCGTCGAAGGTTGCCCCCGAAAAGGACACTTCGGCGCCGAGAAAGGAAGGGCAGACATCGTCGTCATCGATGGCCCCGAAGAGTCGCTCCAGCCCTCGACGCCGAATAGGCACATGAGACGGAGAGAAAGAAGAGGAGGCTTGAGGCCGAAATGGCGAGCATCCTGCAGCGGAAGAAGGACTTCGACCACAAAATGAGCCAATACACCATCCCGTTGAGACCTGCGCTCGAGGTCGAAATAGACGACGAGGACGCCGAACCGCCAAACACCCGAACCAGTCGAGGAACAGGGGGACGAAGACTATTATTTCGAGGGAGAAGGCGACGAAGATCTGCAATCCTACCGGGACTCGACGTCCTCGGAGGCACAAGACCTGGAATGGCAAGACCTCGACGCAGAATCGCCGGAAGAAGGGGTAGACATTTACCCTTCGAGGCCCTCGCCGCCAGACGACATTGGGGTCTACAACATGGTCGTCCAAAAGGCTGCACAAACCTATGGAGAAAAAATGGAAGAGGAGAAGCCCAAGGCATGTTTCCTCCTGGAGACTCTACTGCCTCAACAAACCAGGAGCCAATTCCTGCCCATGCTCCCTAGTGTGCTGGATCAAGGAAGAGGGGCCTTTAGGGAACCAGCAGTATGCAAGGCTGTGACTCCCAAGAACGGAGAAGAAGTATAAACATTCTTCACAGGACCCTGCATACATACAAGGATCAGTGCCAGCCGACTCCATAATTACAGCAACGGCTAGGAAGAGGGTCAATGTGCCCACTAATGCCGGACCACCTCCAGACAAGGAGAGTAGGAGGATGGATCTTACAGGGAGGAAGGTGGAGAGAAATGCGGCAATCCATTGGCGCATCGCAAACTCCAATGCCCTCATCAACAGGCACGCATACCAACACTGGGATGAAGTGGGGCAGCTCCTAAAGCATCTACCAGATCAGTACCAACAAAGGGCAGCTCACCTGGTAGAAGAAGGCAAAAGCATGGCGAACACATGCTTGAAATCAGCCTTGGATGCTGCAGAGACGTCCAGCAGACTGATGATGATGGGGGTGACCGAGAGGAGACATGCATGGCTCAGAATTTCTGGATTCAAACCAGAGGTGCAAAGTAACATCCTGAATACACCCTTTAACGGCGAGCAGCTGTTTGGCACACCAGAGGACGACAAGTTAACGCAGCTCAAGAAGGACGAGACAGCAAGGTCCATGGGAGCGCTGCAATTCAGAGGGATGAGAAGAGGGACACCCACGAGAAGGCCGGGTGGTAGAGGCAACGTGCCTGCCACATCGCACCAAACGTTCCAGCAAGGCTATCAAAGGAACAACCAAGGCCAGCAGCAGCAAAACTGGCAGTACCAGCCCCGGGGCCAGTCCTTTCGAGGGCGCGGAAACAGACTAGGACAGACCAGCCCACCTCCAAGTGACTTCACCATCAAGCCAACAACCACCCTAGCATCACCTCGGGGGTGGGGGCAAGGACAAAGAGAAAAACAAAAACCTAACGTCCCACAAGAAACAGTCCCTCGAACATACAACACCGGTAGGAGGCAGGATAAAGAACTTCCTCAAGCAGTGGAGGAAGGTCACTACAGACAAATGGATACTAAACATCATACAATACGGATATTGCATAGAGCAGGAAAAACAACCTCCAAAAAGAAAACCAAGAAACAGGGCTCACTCAGCAAGGGAACTTTCGCTCTTGCAACTGGAGGCGAAGGAACTGCTCAGCAAGGAGGTGATAGAGGCAGTACCGCACAACCAAAGGAACAAAGGGGTTTATTCAACTTATTTCCTCGTGCCAAAGGTGGACGAAACACAAAGACCTATCCTAGATCTGAGATTCTTAAACAAATTCATAAGAACTCAAAGATTCAAGATGACTTCCCTACAGGAGGTAATACCACAAATACAAGGGGATTACATGGCAACTATAGATCTGAAGGACGCGTACTTACACATCCCCATCAACCACAGGCACAAACGTCTACTAAGGTTTGTGATCAACCAGACTCGCTACCAGTTCACAGTACTAGCATTCCGACTCAAATCCGCACCAAGGTTGTTTACAAAGTGCCTAGCAGCAGTAGCAGCGCACCTACGAAGGCAAGGAATACACGTATATCCCTACCTCGACGACTGGCTCGTAAAGGCAAGCTCGTACAGACACTGCAAAGAACACATCCAGCAGGTCGTACAAACACTGAGCCAACTGGGTTTCTCAATTCATTGGGAAAAATCATCAACCGAACCGGAGCAAATCAAGATATTCTTAGGGGCCGAGATCAACACCATACAGGCCAAAGTGTTCCCCAGCAGGAAGAGAACATTGGCGATACTGAAGGAAACACGTCCTTACCACAAGGGGCAAGTTCTGACAGTGAGGATGGTGAGCAAGTTAATGGGAATGATGGCATCATGCATCCACCTAGTCCCAAATATCCGACTACACATGAGACCATTCCAGGAATGGATTCAGCAGCAATGGTCACAGGCAACAGGGAGTTGGGAAGATCTTGTGGTTGTCACACACGCAGTGCATCAGGAAATAGCATGGTGGAACAAGGAAAACATATCACAGGGGAAACCATTCACACAACCAACTCCAACAGTGACCATCACAACGGACGCCTCCCAGCTGGGGTGGGGCGCACACATGAACAAGCTCAAGGTGAGGGGTCTATGGTCGCAGCAAGATGCGGTCAGACACATCAACTACCTGGAGCTAAAGACTGGATTCCTAGCCTTAAAAGCCTTTCAGAAAGAGCTGTACGGAAACAGGGTGTTGGTCCAAACAGACAACACAACCACCATGTTCTACATTAACAAACAAGGAGGAACACAATCAGTGGCACTATCAGGGCTAGCACAGGAAATATGGAGATGGGCCATTCCACTAAAAATAGACCTACTGGCAATACATCTCCCGGGGAAGGACAATGTGGAAGCAGACCGACTCAGCAGGCAGGCATCGGCATCCCACGAGTGGGAGCTCAATTAACAGGAAACACAGAAGCTACTCCAGAAATGGGGTACACCGCAAATAGACCTATTTGCAACGCACCAGAATGCAAAATGCCAATACTACGCATCCAGACAACCAGACCATTGGTCACAAGGGAGTGCGCTATGGATAAGTTGGTCAAAGACCTCATGTCTCATCTTTCTGGCGGAGGAGGGTGGGATCGCTAGTGAATCCAGAAAGTCTTCAAGCTGCAAAACTACACCGACAGGTAAGAAACTATACGTTTTGCAGCGTGAATCTTTCTGGATTCACTATGCTGTGCATAGACTTAAGAGCGGTTTTGTCCTTATTGCGGTGGCTGGGTGGAAGATGAGCATTGGTTACTGAAAATGTGTTGTAAGACCTTCTGTCCCACTTGCGCTTCCTTGTTCATTTGAATATCCACACAGTAGTGCTTAGTGAACGTATGCACTGAAGACCATGTTGCAGCTTGGCAAATGCCTTGGATAGGTGTGTGTGCTAGAAACGCAATTGTTGCTCCCTTCCTTGTTGAGTGAGCTTGAGCTGCTCCTTGGAACTGTTGTCCTGCCTGCTTGTGGCAGAGTTGAATGGTCTGCGCAATCCATCGTGCAATCGTATTCTTGGTGACTGGTCGTCCCAGAAAACTGCTGGCACAGGAGACAAAGAACTATTTTGTTTTCCTGCACTCCTTTGTCCTCTCTATATAGTGCATTACAGCCCTTCTGGCGTCTAGTGTGTGCAGCGCCCTTTCTGTTCGTGTGGAAGGTTTTTGAAAAAAACGTGGTATTTGGATTGTTTGGTTAATGTGGAACCGAGACACCACCTTTGGCATGAAGTGTGGGTCCGTCCTCATTACAATCCTGTCCTTGTGTATTTGCAAGTAGGGCTCTTGAAGTGTTAGCGCTTGCAACTCACTTACTCTTCGCAGTGACGTGATAGCCACTAAGAAGGCTGTCTTTAGTGTGAGCATGTGTAGTGTAGTCTTGTGAATAGTTTCGAAGGGTGCCTTCATCAATTGAGTTAGCACTACGTTGAGGTTCCATGCTGTTGCTGGCATCCTCTTTGGGGGTGCGATTCTTTTCGCCCCTTCCAGGAATCTTTTCACAACTTGAGAGGTGAAGAAACTTTTCCCCGTCTCTGCTCTTGTGTAGGCCACTACCGCAGCCAAGTGCACCCTCAGGGATGTGTAGCTTAATCCGCTTTGTAGCAGGTGTGTTAAGTACTTTAGTACTGTTGATTGCCTTGTGATCTTCCGTTGTAGATTCTCCTTGATGCACCATTGGGAGAACCTTTTCCACTTTGCTATGTAGCACTTTCTTGTGGAAGGTCTCCTTGCCTCCCTGAGTACTGCCATGGTACTTGGTGGTAGTTTGAGGTGTGCAAATTCTAAGTCTTCAGGAGCCATGCTGCTAGGCTGAGGCTCTCCGGTTCTGGGTGTAGCACCTTTCCGTTCTGCATTGTTAACAGGTCCTTTCTTCTTGGGAACCTGTGTGCTGGTTCTTGTGCCATCTCCACTATATGTGAGAACCAGGATTGTCTGGCCCACTGAGGTGCTATCAGTATTAGTGTCATGTTGCTGATTCTGCATTTGCTGAGTACTCTGTGTATCAGTGGTATCGGGGGGGGGGGGGGAAGCGTATGCAAATGTCTGTGACCAACTTATCCATAGCGCATTCCCTTGTGACCGATGGTCTGGTGGTCTGGATGCAAAGTGTTGGCATTTTGCATTCTGGTGTGTTGCAAATAGGTCTATTTGCGGTGTACCCCATTTTTGGAATAGCTTCTGTATTTCCTGTTGATTGAGCTCCCACTCGTGGGATGCCGACGTCTGCCTGCTGAGTCGGTCTGCTTCCACATTGTCCTTCCCCGGGAGATGTATTGCCAGTAGGTCTATTTTTAGTGGAATGACCCATCTCCATATTTCCTGTGCTAGCCCTGATAGTGCCACTGATTGTGTTCCTCCTTGTTTGTTGATGTAGAACATGGTGGTTGTGTTGTCTGTTTGTACCAACACCCTGTTTCCGTACAGCTCTTTCTGAAAGGCTTTTAAGGCTAGGAATACAGTCTTTAGCTCCAGGTAGTTGATGTGTCTGACCGCATCTTGCTGCGACCATAGACCCCTCACCTTGAGCTTGTTCATGTGTGCGCCCCACCCCAGCTGGGATGGCAGCGATCTGCAGCTATCAGATCTTCTGCATTGGACACTCCTCTTCACTGTATCTAACCTCTCTCTGTTTGTCCAGCCTCTCCGTCATTCTGTCCATTCTGAATGAGAGGGCATCTATCTTCTCATCGATTTTCATCAGGCTGCATTAGATGGCTGCAAGTTTCTGCTTCAGCTCAGTATCTGTGGAGGGGTCATTGGTCTCCTTTCCTGATTCTGTGGCATTTGTCAGCCTCTTGTGGCTTAGGAATCTTGCACAAGTCAAATTGGAGCTCGCGCTGGGCCTTGTCCGTCTTGCTCATATTGTATCCCAACTATTTGGTGTCCACCGGCACAGTGGGCTTGTGTAAGGAAGTGGGTTTCTGTTGCAGTAACCCCCCCCACTTTTTGCCAGACCACTGATGCACTTTGACTTGATGTGCCCTGGGTCCCTGCCAATCAGGTTCCCAGGGCCTGTGTTCTTTCCCCAAAACTAACCCAATTGGCATCTCTAGCCACAGGTCAGCCCCTGGTAAATGGTACCACAGGTACCCAAGGCACTGTGACCAGGGAAGACCTCTAAGGGCTGCAGCACTTATTGTGCCACCCTTGGAGGCCCTGTACCTTTTCACACACACACTGCCTTTGCAGGCTGCGTGTTTTGGTGCAGAACAAAGTGACGAGTCGACATGGCACACATCCCTGTGTGCCATGCCTACAACCCACTGCCCTGGCATAGATCAGTCACCCCTCTAGCTGGGTGCCCTATGCCAGTGGTGAGGGCACAGGTGCATGAGCCCTGTACCCCTACAGTGTCGAAGTCCATTCTTAGACATTGTAAGTGCAGTGCTGCCATTAAGAGTATATGGTGCTGGGAGCTTGTCATTACGAACTCCACAGCACCATAATGGCTACCCTGAAAACGGAGAAGTTTGGTATCAAACTTCTCAGCACATTAAACCCACACCGATGCCAGTGTGGGATTTAATGAAAAATGCACACAGAGGGCATCTTTGAGATGTCCCCTGAAAAACGACCAGCCTCTGGTGGGTTCCCTGACTGGTACACACCAGCCTGCCACCACGAGACATGTTTCTGGACCCCTAGGGTAGGAGCCTACGCTCCCTGAGCACAGAAACAAAGCCTTTCCTGGGCGGAGGTGTTCACACCTCCCCAGGCCAGGAAGAGCCATCTGTGGCAGGGGAGCTTCAAAGGCCTGGCAGCCTTTGTAATGCGACCCCCAGCCTCTCCTGCTATCAGGAGCAGGCCCCCTTCCTGTCTCCCCTCCCTTTTGGCGGGATGACAGGCGGGAAAAACTAGCCAGCCCAGGAGGTGTGCCCACCTCTGCCAACTCCACCCCTCATGTGGGGGAGGCGAGGTGAAGCGCACTCTCCAGTGCTCGCCATCTTGCAGATGGCAGGCACTCCCCAATCAGGACTAGGGATTGTGCTCACTCCCCCACGTGGGGTGAGCACACCAAGGGTGTAGTCACCCTAAGTTCAGTAGCCCATTGGCTCAAGACCCCTAAAACGCCCCCTAAATACAGTATTTAGGGGGCAGCCCTGAACCAAGAACTCAGATCCAGCCTATCTACAAGAAGAAAAGCAGGACGAAGAGCCGTGCAGAGCTAACAAGAGGATGACGCCCACTGACTTGGCCCCAGCCCTACAGGCCTGTCTCCCCTCGAACCTGCTCCTGCAAAACCCTGGCGTGTCCAGCGGCCAGCAACCTCAAAAACCCCGGAGGACCTGCCTGCCTTCCCTTTCCAAGCTGTTTCTCCCGTGAACACCGGACGTGTTTGAACTGCAGCTTCTGGTGCCAGCCGAGACTGTGAATCCAGCCCACTCTGCACCCGCCGAACCCGGCCTGAGCTAGAGTGGAAAATTACCACGAGGGTGTCCACCCGGCGATCCTGACCCGAGATCCGGCGACCCCTGACCTGCCTCAAGCCTCCTGACGACGCCTGCAGCCTCAATCCAGAGGACCCCCCCCTACCGCGACCGGAGCGGGTAAGAAAATCCGACGTCCCAAGGCACCCCTGCACCCGACGCCCCACGGCCTTGTGTGCCCAACCCAGCAGTGCCTAACCAACCCTCAACATCCCAACTTACCCCTCGAAGTGGTGGTCACTCCTGGAAGATCCTCGTCCCTGAGCCTGCAGTGTTTCTTTGTCCCGGAGAATCTCTATTGAAATCAACAGGGCACCCGACCTCAAAACAGCACTCTGCACCCGGCCGCCCTAGTGCCGCCGAGGGTGCCCCTTTGGTGCTAACTTGGTCCCCAACGTACCCTGAGCTTAACCCTAGGAGCTTTGCTCCCACAACCCCGTGGCCTGCTTGCCAGCAGCCACCAGCCGGAGTCCCCCTATCCTCCATAGGATAACATTGGGCCTCAACACTCTGCACCCGGCCGCCCTAGTGCCGCTGAGGGTGCAACAACAGTGCATCACTGACCCTGGGAGACCCCCGAGTCTAACCCCAGAACCCTAACTCAAAAGACCGATTACTTACCTCGAAACCGATAGCCTATTTTTCCTCATAGAATAACATTGACACTTTTTCTCCCAAAAGTTTCTAAGTGTCGACTTTTGAAAACTAAGAATATTCCTTAAAAATCACACAAATAACCAAAGCGCATTTTCTCAACTGTTTTCAGGAAATGTCCCAGTGCTGAATCTAGGTATCCAGCACTGAGTAAGAAAAGTAACGTTAAAGTAACTTACCTGCGAATTGAATTTCCTTCCGTAGGATAACATTGGTGATTCTATGTGAAAAAGTTTCCAAGTGTCAACTTTTGAAATACAAGAATATTCTTTAAAAATTGTACAACTAACCAAAACGCATTTACTCAGCTGTTTTCAGGAAATGCCCCGGTGCTGAATGTAAAATCCAGCACTGTTAGTAAAAGTAATCCAAAAAGTAATCTAATTGCATTTTACTGAAAAAGCCTATTGAATCCTATGTACTGAGTCTACTAAGTTTGTGCATTGCATTGCAACCCCTGTAAACTCGAATTGGTACAAAGTCCTACTGTATTTTGAAAGTATTCAACAACAGCATTTCATATCTGAAAAGTAATGTTCGAGGCATGTGATCTGCAGAGCTCACACTGTGCATTAGATCGCCATCTGGTGTTGGGCTCGGATGCTTGCACTTTGTTGTTGTCTTCGAAGAAGTCTTTGTAGTCATGTGATAGGTGACTCCTCCTTTGGACAATAGTGCGCATGGGCATCGACTCCATCCTCAGATTGTTTTTTCCGCCATCGGGTTCGGATGCAACTTCGACCCTCCGGTTCGAAACTTCATTTTCAGCGTTTTTCACGACTTGATATCAACATCTCGACGTCCCTTCCTCGATCTCCTTTCCAGCCGTCGACGCGGGCCGTTGGGCCCATCGACGCCGTAAGGCCTACTGCCCATGGAAAGGACGCCCTCCGGAAATGCCCCCAGTGTGGAGCAAAGTTCCCCCACAGTGACTGACCACCACGAGGTCTGTAACCTGTGCCTCTCACCTGACCATAACGAGGCCACCTGTCCAGCCTGCGCTTCCTTCCGCTCCAAAAAGACCATTCGCGATCGTCGAGCCCGAAGGCACATCATGGCGCAACGGTGCGCTCCGGAACCCGTCAATATCTTCGATGAGGGTCCCGATGTTCCGGAGGAAGATTCCGAAGACCTCACTATCACTCCAGGGCAACGAGTGAGTACTACCGCCCCTGCCCCAACCCCACCTGCAAAAACGAAGGCACCGGTCAACACTTCGCCTGCGGGCCCCAGTCGTGACCGTAAACGTGCTTCGGACGCCCCGCCTTCCGGCTTGGCGCCGAAGAAGAAAATAAAGCCTTCCGGCTCCTTGGCACCGACCAAACCACACGTGTCCGTTCCACAGGCACCTTCGGCGCCGAAACCGAAAGAACACCCGGCGCCGAAATCCGGTTCGGTCCCAAAATCCGCCTCCAAGCATGCGGATCACTCGGCGCCGAAACCCAGGCTCCACGACACAGCCCCTAAACCGAAGCTGTTCGAGCCGATAGCTAAGCCGAAGGACTCCCCTACGCCTTCTAAGACAAAAGAACATCCAAAAAAGCCATCACCGCGCTCGGAACCGAAAAAGTCGGCGCCGAAGCCAAATATTCAGGAGGAGGAACTGTTTCGACCGGATCCCATCGATCCTAATCAACAGAAAATACATATTAATCCTAACACTGGACATATCTCCTCTGTGCCACGCCACAAGCCTGTCCCTCCAAACAAGAAGGACTCTTCTACTTCCCCTATGCCTCCTTCTTCTCCTATACCTCTATCTAACACCCCTCCTCTCCACATCCCTGTTACGCCGCCTCAGCCTGTAACTTCTCCACCACATGAATATCAGGACGACATGGGGTATGGTGATGACCCTGATAATCTACTTCTAGACCCAGATAACCCACCACAGGACGACTGGGGCTACAACGACCCCCTAGATCCTACAGACCTCCCCAGCCCTCCACCTTATCCCACAAAACCATCTCCACCAGATGATCACATTGGTTTTGGACAACTTATCCAAAGGGCTGCTGTCTTTCACGGGGTGCACCTAAACACCAACCAACCAGAGGAAGATTTCCTTCTAGACACCTTTGAACAGTCTCAAAAAACTGTTCAAACTTTACCCATGATCAAAGGTGTCATTAAACATGCCCCTGAAATATTCAACGACCCTGTAAGGGCCAGGATCCTTAACCCTAGAAGAGATAAAAAGTATAGACCTGCCCCTGATGACCCCGCCTACATCAAAGGTCAGCTCCCTCTTGACTCCCTGGTCGTCTCTAATGCTCGTAAACGAGCTAATTCCCAAACTTTAGGGGATGCTCCGCCCCCTGACAAAGAGTCAAAATTATTGGATTCATCTGGCAAACGTGTAGCTGCGCAGGCCACCAACATCTGGCGCATAGCTAACACCCAGGCACTACTAGCTAGGTACGATAGGGCCCACTATGATCAGCTAGAGACCCTATTGCAACACCTACCTGATCAGTACAAGACACAGGCCAATGACCTCATTCAGGAGGGCAAACTTATTTCAAATGCCTCCATTAAGTGCGCCTGGATGCAGCCGACACCGCCGCTAGGTCCGTCAACACTAGCGTACTCATCGGACGGCACGCCTGGCTCCGTATTTCAGGTTTTAAGCCAGAAGTCCAAACTACCATCTTAAATCAGCCATTTAACCAAAACCAACTCTTTGGTCCTGCTGTTGACACAGCACTGGAAAAAATGAAAAAGGACACTGACACTGCCAAGTCAATGGGAGCATTGCAGTCCCCACAACAACGTGGCTCCTTTCGCCGCTCCTTCTACAGCGGGGGCTCTAGGAACACCACAGACAATTCCTCTTCATATAAAAGCACCACCCAAACCTCTCCCAATAGAGGATACTTTAGAGGTGGTTACAGAGGCAACAACACTAAGGGCAGAGGTCGAGGTAATAACACCCGTACCTCCACCACTCCTAAACAGTGACTTCCCTCCACTTCCCCCGACCACACCACCCCTGTCGGGGGACGGCTATCACAGTTCCTACCTGTCTGGAACTCCATTTCAACAGACAGGTGGGTAAGACAAATTATCCAACATGGCTACTGCCTGGAACTAACAGCTACCCCCAACATACCACCCAAGCAGCGTCCAATGTCCGCAGACCATCTTACGCTTTTACAGCAAGAGGTACTTTCCCTGCTTCAAAAGCACGCCATAGAGCCAGTTCCCCTACTACAGCGGGGCACAGGGGTTTACTCCCTGTATTTCCTAATCCCCAAAAGGATGGCACTCTAAGGCCTATTTTAGACCTCAGACCCCTCAATCAGTATATACATTCAGATCATTTTCACATGATCACTCTCCAGCAAGTGCTTCCCTTACTACAACAACAAGACTTCTTTGCCACATTAGACCTAAAGGACGCCTATTTCCACATTCCCATACATCCTGCTCACAGGAAGTATCTAAGGTTCGTACTCAATGGACAGCGCTACCAGTTCAAAGAACTTCCATTCGGAGTCACCACTGCTCCGAGTGTTTACCAAATGCCTTGCAGTAGTAGCAGCGCACCTACGAAGACAACAAATACATTTCTTCCCATACCTGGACGAGTGGCTCATCAAAGCCAGATCATTCAACCAGTGTGTCCAACACACTTACCAAACAATACAAACATTACACAACTTGGGGTTCACAGTAAACTACACCAAGTCGCACCTTCAGCCCTCCCATATACTTCAATATCTGGGAGCCACAATAAACACTTCCACTGCTCTAGCTTACCCCAGCCCAGCCAGGATAGCCAGTATACAAACCCTTATCCCCAGTGTTCAAATACAACACTCTCTCCCAGCCAGAGTGTTTATGCAGCTAATCGGCATGATGGCATCTTGCATTTTCATCGTCCCTTATGCCAAACTTCAAATGCGTCCTCTACAGGAGTGCCTAGCGCGCCAATGGAACCAGGCTCACGGACATCTTACAGATCTGGTGTTGGTGGACAGCCGCACACATCGCTCTCTGCAGTGGTGGAACACCAAAAATTTGTCCAAAGGGCGGCCGTTCCTAGAGCCGGTTCCACAAATAGTACTAACCACGGACGCATCACTCACAGGATGGGGAGCACACCTGTTAGATCATACAACACAAGGCAAGTGGACCACTCAACAGAAGCTGCTCCACATCAACCACCTAGAGTTACTAGCTATATTCCTAGCTCTCAAATCTTTTCAACTCCACGTACAGAACAAGGCTGTCCTGATCCGAACAGACAACATCACAGCCATGTACTATATACAAAAACAGGGGGGACACACTCTCCACAACTGTCCCAACTGGCACAGGACATTTGGAGGTGGGCCATTCCACAAAACATATACCTTCTAGCAGAACACCTACCAGGGGTTCACAATCAGATTGCCGATCTGTTAAGTCGACAGACACAACAGATTCACGAGTGGGAACTACATCCACAAGTTCTTCTACCTTTTTCCAGATGTGGGGCCAGCCAGACATAGATCTGTTCGCCACACACCAAAACGCAAAATGCCCAACCTTCGCCGCCAGGTTTCCACACCCGCAGTCCCAGGGCAATGCGATATGGATGAACTGGTCCGGCAGATTTGTGTACGCTTTTCCACCGCTACCACTGATCCCACTTGTAGTACGCAAGCTCCGACAACAGTCTCTAAAAATGATACTAGTAGCTCCCACATGGGCACGCCAACCGTGGTTCACCACACTACTAGAACTATCGGTAGTCCCATACCAAAGACTACACCTCTCCCCATCAATGCTAACGCAGAGCCATGGAGAGATAAGGCACCCAGATCCATCTCAACTGAACCTTGCGATTTGGCTCCTGAAGTCCTAGAATTCGGTTACCTTAACCTACCGCCAGACTGTATGAACATTATTAAAGAGGCTAGACGCCCAACTACCAGAGCTTGCTACGCAGCTAAATGGAAAAGATTAGCTATTTACTGCACTAATAATAACATCCAACCATTACAAGCCTCCACGCAAAACATAATTTGCTACTTGCTACATTTGCAAAGATGTAATCTTGCATACTCATCCATACGTCTGCACCTCGCAGCCCTTGCTGCTTACTTACAAAACAGGCAACACTTATCACTCTTTAGAGTCCCCGCCATTAAAGCCTTTATGGAAGGCCTTAAGCGGATCATACCTCCCAGATTACCACCTTCCCCAGTGTGGAATCTTAATATAGTACTTACCAGGCTCATGGGACCACCTTTTGAACCCCTACATAAATGTGAACTTCAATTCCTTACATGGAAAGTTGCATTCCTGATTGCAATCACTTCTCTCAGGAGAGTCAGTGAGATACAGGCTTTAACTATACAAGAGCCCTTCTTACAAATACATCATAATAAAATAGTTCTCAGGACAAACCCAAAATTCCTTCCCAAAGTCATTTCGCCTTTCCACCTTAACCAATCAGTAGAACTACCCGTGTTCTTCCAAAACCCAGATTCCGTGGCAGAAAGAGCTCTCCACACCCTAGATGTCAAGAGAGCCCTTATGTATTACATTGACAGAACCAAGTCTTTTCGCAAAACCAAACAATTGTTTGTAGCTTTCTCTCCACCACACAAGGGTAATCCCATCTCAAAAGCCGGGGTTGCAAGGTGGATTGTTAAATGTATCCAAATCTGCTACCAAAAAGCCAAACGCACATTATCAGTTCCCCTAGAGCGCACTCAACACGCAAACTAGGGGCTTCCATGGCATTCTTAGGGAACATTCCCTAGAAGACATATGTAAGGCAGCCACATGGTCTACAACACACACCTTCACTAAACACTATTGTGTTGATGTGCAAGCCAAGCAACAAGCTTCAGTGGGCCAAGCTGTCCTTAAAACCCTTTTTCAAACTACTGCAACACATACAGGTGACCACCGCTAGGGGAGATACTGCTGTACAGTCTATGCACAGTGTGAGCTCTGCAGCTCACATGCCTCGAACGGAAAATGCTACTTACCAGTATGCATCTGTTCTTGGCATGTAGAGCTGCAGATCCTCACACGCCCACCCACCTCCCGGGACCTGTATGTGTTCCAGTCCTATCTTAATTAGATACACACACATGGACATCTCTTTCCTTTTCTACTAACTCCCATCACTCCCCAATATGGCGAAAAACAATCTGAGGATGGAGTCGATGCCCATGCGCACTATTGTCCAAAGGAGGAGTCACCTATCACATGACTACAAAGACTTCTTCGAAGACAACAACAAAGTGCAAGCATCCGAGCCCAACACCAGATGGCGATCTAAGGCACAGTGTGAGGATCTGCAGCTCTACATGCCAAGAACAGATGCATACTGGTAAGTAGCATTTTCCTTAATGCTTACCTGTGCCAGGCTTGCTTGGTTCTAAAAATAAACAGTATATTTTTTATACAAAAAACAATTGGCCTAGAGTTCAGTCCTTGAGTGTGTGAATTCATTTGCTGAGCGAGTGTGTACATCAAATGCTTAACACTGTCCTCTGATACTGCCTTACTGCTCGACCAAGCTACCACTTTAGAGAGTAAGGTTCTATCTAACTTTAACCTGTGCCAAACCTCTGGAGACCCTTTGACTGTATACACACTGTACCTCACTTTGGTACAGTATATATAGAGCCAGTTTCTTAGTTACGCACAGCTTGAGCAACCCCACCATGACCAATAAGGTCAGGGGGCCTAACTTGCAATTTGGCAGGGGGCTAGGCCACCATGCCAAGGACAGTGCTGCCATGAAGGCTAACGCCCAGCAGAGGCTACTGACAGCTGTCAGTTCCCAGAACCACACCTTTAGCTCCTCACTGGTAGGTGAAGGGGCTACCTTACAGGCTTCTTTGGGTTCTGGTTGCCTGTCTGCTGTTTTAGGGTGGGGGGGGGGTCACTACACTTGGTAGAGAACACCCTTCTTCCACCCTCTTTTCTGCCAGCTGAGGAGCCACCAACTCAGGCTGGACAGTTGTTTGACTAGTCGGTGGTTTTTGTTGGCTAGGAGGGGACTTCACCAGTGCCAAGTTTGGAGTTCTCCCTTACTGGGATAGAATCTCTCTGGCCCACTGGAACTGTGGCTAACAGTTGCCCACCTTTCCTACACTGTTTCTTCTTTTTCTTTTGGGGCTTAGCTGTACTAACTGCAGGTTGAGCCCCCCCAGGTTTTTGGGGTGAGGTCTGGCATTGGACCAGTACCTCTCTTTGGCTCAGACCAACCTCTGGGTGGTCATTCCCAAGGAGACAATCAAGAGGGAGGTCTACTGACTACCACCTTTCTCCATCTAAGGTACCCAGCTACTTCTAGGGGCACTACTGCCACAGGCCTAACAGTGACACCCACTGGGACAGTCCTTACTCTTTTTGTTTCCCATGGGACATACTGGTTTGAGAGAACCAACCTGTCATGCACCACAGTGTGACTGGCACAGGTATCTCTCAGAGCAAGGGCTGGGATTCCATTCACCAGTAGGTGGTGGAAGTGTCTACTCCCCTCTGGAATCTCCAGCTTACCTTGTGGCCCCATTTTCCAGTTGAAGGCTAAAAGTCCAAAGCTACACTGGCAACCCCTGGAGCTACACTAGTCACCCTTGGAGCTGGGCTAGGGACTTTGTTTTTAGGACAGCTAGGGTCCTTGGTGTGGTGTCCTGCTTTTTGGCAGGTGTGACACCATACTCTGTTGGGATCCCAATTCTTACCTTGGTACCCTGTCTTAGTTTGTGAGGTGTCTTTGGGCCCACCCTCCTGGACAGGTTTTTTGGGGGCTACCTGGGACTCCTTACTTTTATCTTTAAGGGGTTCACTGTCTTTCCTCTGGGGAGGCTTTGTAACCCCTTTCTTTTGGTCACCCCCAGTGGACGTCCTAGTGACCCTTGTTTTGACACAGTGGTCTGCCTTCTTTCCCAATTCTTGGGGAGAATGTGGACCTAGGTCTGCCAGGTACTGATGCAACTTTTCATCAATGCAATTACTTAATGTGTTCCTTCATAAACAGGTTGTAAATTCCATTAAAGTCATGCACATTGTTTCCAGTTAACCAGCCACCTAATGTTTTTACTGAGTAGTCTACAAAATCAATCCAGGACTGGTTTTGGGTTTTGTGAGCCCCCCTGAATCTAATTCTGTACTCCTCAGTTGTGAGTCCAAATCCCTCAATCAGAGTTCTCTTCATGAGGTCATACGACCCAGCATCTGCCCCAGAAAGGGTCAGGAGTCTGTCTCTGCAGTTACCAGAGAACAGTTCCCAAAGGAGTGCCCCCCAGAAAGTCTTTTTCACCCTACTGGCTTCACAAGCCCTCTCAAAGGCTGTGAACCATTTGGTGATATCATCACCCTCCTCATATTTAGGGACAATCCCTTTGGGGATTTTAGGATCATAAGATTGCTCTTCATCCTTATTATTTTGATTGCTGCCACCATTGATGGGTGCTAATCCCATCTCCTTTCTTTCTTTCTCTAGAGCCAGGAGTCTGGTCTCTAGGTCCAGTCTTTTGGCCAGCCTTGCTAAAAGGCTGTCCTCATTGAGGCTGTCCTCAATGTCCTCACCAGAACCTGAGCCACCTGTGTGGCCTCTAGGTCCCCAGAGGTTAACTCTTGGAAGTAAGGGTACAGGGACCCTTTATTCCCTAGGAAGTGGTGGAGGTGGGCAACCTATCTCCATCCTCCTCACTCCTTTCCTCCTCTGACTGGTCATCACCATTTTCAGAGGGGTGGGCCTTTGAATACTCGGCGAATAGCTCCTGGAGCTTTTGTTTGGTTGGATGAGGGCCCATTGGTATATTTTTAAGTTTACATAAGAACCTTACTTCCTTGAAAGACAAGTGAAGGTAAGGGGTGAGGTCAAGCTCCTCAACCATGTCCTGCATGTCATTATTATCTTCACTAATAGTTGTGTTCTTTTCTTGAGACATTCTAATAAAAAAAAGTTCTAACCCCTCTACCCTTGATTATAGTGACTTTTTATTTTCTACAATTCTAAAGGGACTTAAGCAAGACCCTAACAAGACTTTTAGTAGTTTGGTAAAAATGCCAATTTGAAAAAATCAGAATTCTAAAGGCAATTTAAATGTTCTGTCAGGTAATCAGGTGGTAACCAAGTGGTCTAACAAATGCAAGTTGTATATCCCACCGCTGATCCACCAATGTAAGAAACTGGCTCTATATTTACTACACCAAAATGAGGTATAGTGTGTATAGGGTCCAGGTGACTCCAGAGGTAGGCAGAGGTTAAAGTTAGATAGAACCTTACTCTCTAATAGTGGTAGCTTGGTCGAGCAGTAAGGCAGTATCAGAGCTCAATGTATTATTGTGTTTGAAATTGTGTTGCCTATTGCAACAACTGTAACTATTGTATTAAAAAGTCTATTGCCTATTTGAAAAGTATTTAACTAAAGTAACTCATTCTGAGAAAGTATATTTTGATACCTATTGTTGGTTCTAAAATAAAACAACTATATATTTTGAGACAAAACCATTGGCCTAGAGTTCAGTTCTTGAGTGTGTGAGACCATTTGCTGACTGAGTGTGTACAACAAGTGCTCTACACTGTCCTCTGATACTGCCTTACTGCTCGACCAAGCTACCACTTTGGAGAGTAAGGTTATATCTAACTTTAGCCTCTGCCAAACCTCTGGGGACTGTGGACCCTGTGCACACTGAACCTTACTTTGGTTCAGTATATACAGAGCCACTTTCTTACAGTGGTTAATTAAAGCATTCCTGATTTTGAAACTTCCATGCTTCTAGTGACTTGGAAATCTGCACTGCAGATTCCCATTGGCAACTGGTTTGTGCAGATGTCATCAGTAGGTATACTAGAAAGGACACTCTATGTTCTAGCTGGTAAACTGCACATGTTTTTTAATGTCTGGAATACTTTTTTTCGGGATTTTTTGCAATTAGGTATCTGGTTTGACTCTACTGTAAACCTCAGTAGGGAATGTAAAATGGTGTTTTTGTCATTTACATTGTTAACTTGCTCCCTCCTTATGTTTCATAGTTCGAATTTAAAAATATTTTCTCATAGTGCTATGCAAGCGATATAAATGCTTTCTCAGTAATCTTTCAGACTGATAAACCTTTTAGTGGACCTTGTTTATGTCTTGCTCAGCTGTTGAAGTAAAACACATAAACGCTCTGTGTACGAAAAAACTGCTTAATGATGTACAAAAACCTCTCAGAAGTGTAGCTACAAATGTGCCTGTTTAGGCCTTGATTCTACAAGCTTTAAAAAGTCAATCGACGGTAAAATAGAAGTGCATGCTAAGTGGAAAACGAGGCAGCGTCAGCACAAGTGAAGCGCTGGACAGCAGACACGGCAGCGTCAGAGAGGGGCGAGCGAGCGCGGCAGCGTGCTGAGCTGACCACACGCTTGTTCACCATGGCCTATTGCTTGCGGTTACCCGCACGGGCGCCATGTGTTTTCAATTATCGCGCCCGCGTCTGGGCACGATAATTAGAAACAGATGGCCGTGCGGGTAACCGCACGGAAAAGGCCATTGTCCACGAGCGTGTGGTCAGCTTTTAAAACCACCTACATAAAGTCTCGCAGGGCAGAGCATGCGCGCTACTCTAGGCTCGACCTAAACAAACACCAAAGGCAGTGGGGTGTGTACCTCTCTAAGAGCATTCTGAATCCCCACTTGCAAACGGAACGACTCACTGGTACGTTTTCCTTTGGCAGAAGTAGGATTACCAGTAATTGTTCCCTCTTCCAGTTCTAACCCTCACATACGTCTAACATTTGTTTTGCAGTTGGAACCATTTTCTGCATGATGATGGTTAAATATTGTCACCCACTTTAACCTAGTGAGACTGAGTAAGAATAGTGCATATGGTACTGATTTCAGACAACTGAGCGGTCTAATTTGGGGCATTCTCGTTTGTATTTCGGTGTCACAAGTAGACTTATGTGCAGAGATTCTTGGACTGATGCCCTATTTTATGTCTAACCAGTACGTATTAACAGTAATGTTGCCCTTTTTTTTTTTTTTTTTAACTTATCACTGGTTGATGCTAGACTTGTGTGCAGTAGATGAACATTTATTATTACTAACAAACTTTTCTTTGAATAATTGTTCCCAGAAATCTCTTCTTTTCCCTCATGTTTGTATTTGCATGGGCTTGCTCTTACGCTTCCTGTGCAGACTCCTTCCGCAGTCCTCTTGTGGCACTAGTCCACCCCTTGGTCGCCTTGTAGCTGTCCGTCGCAACCTCCATATACTTCCTAGTGTCCAGTCCCCCAACACCCTTTGCAAATTATATGTCCTGTTGTGACTGGCGGCGGCTCCCTTAAGTGCCCTTTTTGGCTACCCAACACTGTCTTTTTGGCCCCTCTTCTGTCCTCTGCCCACTATCCTGCTCCTGTTCTCTTGTGGGCATGGCAGCCACCCCCTTTGTTCGTTTTGTGGCAGCGATCATCCAAACCTTCTGTCCTTTTGCAACTGACCACTCCTTCCCCATTTTCCCCTCTGTTTCCATATCGGCACAGTTGGTTCACCCTACCATTTTGTGACTGTCTGCATTGATTGCTCTTCTGAATAATCTCCACACATGTTCACAGGTCTGCTGGAAGTCCTTACAACACACATGCCGCCCCTCACACAGTCCCTTGTTCTCTGCCGTGGTATCCACTGATCTACCCTGTTCTACTGCGCTCTTGTTTGCGCAGCAGATTTACCCTTTTGATCTGCTCCAACCCGACCCATCTTCAACACTCCAAAAAATCACTCTTCTAGTATTCATTGCTCAACCTTCTCATTTGTCTTGTGTTCGTTCTTCTCCTCTACTAATTTTCCACTGCCCCAAAAAATCATCCTATATTCTGACATGCTCTGCTCAAACCCCTTTCTCTTCTTTGGTCATCTTGCTTAATTTACCCCCCCCCCCCCCTGTCCCGCCCCAAAAAGCCTTGCATCCTCTGATTTGCCAAACTACTTTTGTTCTTTTCATATGCTCCCTGTTGCTCTGATCTACACCAGCATTTCTTGTTCTGGCTGTAGGCTTATTCCTAGCTTCGTTTCACTCTGTAATCAAGCTTCTTTGTGACCCTCTGTAGTTTCCTTTGCCTTTATGTGCTTGTCTATTCTGCCTTTCATTCAAGTCTTCTCCTTGGGTTAAGTGTGCTGCTCTACCTCTCAGAAGCTGAGCCAGCCCTCACTTTCGTTCTTGTTTTGTTTTGGTGTAATGTCTAGCTTTATTTGCAGCTCCTTCAGCAGACTACATCCTCTGGGAACCTCAACAACCTGAGTGGCCTCCACCCAATGGGAGGTGAGTATGTCTGGTACATATAAGGAAGATGTATGCCCTAAACAATATTTGGAGATTTCTTGGATTGCAGCAGTCTTGTTTATTTGCTGGTCAATAGTAGTCTTGATTTTTGATACTCGTCGTTTTCTTCAGTTCTTGCATTGCCCTTCTTTAATTTGTAATATATACTATTTTATCCTCCCGTGTCTCCCTGTTGATTTTCATTTAGGTCTTTTACTTGTAGTTGATGAGGCCCCTCAATTTTGTTTTGTCCTTCTGCCATTTATTTGTCCTATTTTACCTTTCATTTTCTCCTCAGTACCTATTGTATTGTAGAATCCATATAGCGCTTCATTTTACTGACCATAAAGCTTCATGACCTGCAATGGGTACCTGTCCTCATCTGGAACTACATGGTTGATAAGGTTTTGGGTGTAGTTTGCCCTAAATGGAATGCGTTGAGGTGAGATGCAGTGAAGACTGTCCATCCCACTTGGAGACGCTAGTAAGCAATCAGGTATAACCTGTTTGGTCCACATATAAACCGGGCAGCCCCTGCATTCGCTAGTGATCTACCATTTATATTCCATGCTGAACCCAAGCCCCCATAAAGTGCTGTTACGCATCAGGTTTTTCCTGTGGGGTCAGCCCAGAGGACTAACGACCGTAGGGGCACTGCATCCAGGGTGTAGAAGAGTAGCAGGCAGGTCTAGGAGTCCACTGGGAGTACTAATAGCTCAGCCGAAGGCAGTCAGCAGACACCATAATAAATGGTCCAGCGATAATGGTCCTCCACTAGTTGACTTCATCAGTGAACCTGTAGGAAGAATGAGAAGGGGCACTGTAGCAGTAACTGTGAGAAAGTGCCCTCTTTCTGCATGGTTACCCCCACTTTTTGCTGAACTGCTGATGTGCTTTGACTGAGTGTTCCCTGGACTCCTGCCAATCAGGTGCCCAGGGCCTATGTTCTTTCCCCAAAACTAGCCCAATTGGCATCTCTGGCCACAGGTCAGCCCCTAGTAAATGGTACCACAGGTACCCAGGGCACTGTGACCAGAGAAGGCCTCTAAGGGCTGCAGCACCTATTGTGCCACCCTTAGAGGTCCTGTACCATTAGACTCACACACTGCCTTTGCAGGCTGCGTGTTTTGGTGCAGAACAAAGTGAAGAGTCGACATGGCACACATCCCTGTGTGCCATGCCTACAACCCACTGCCCTGGCCTAGGTCAGTCACCCCTCTAGCTGGGTGCACTATACCAGTGGTGAGGGTATAGGTGCATGAGCCCTGTACTCCTACAGTGTCTAAGTCTATTCTTGGACATTGTAAGTGCAGTGCTGCCATTAAGAGTATATGGTGCTGGGAGTTTGTCATTACGAACTCTACAGCACCAAACTCTACAGTTTGGTATCAAACTTCTCAGCATATTAAACCCACACTGATGCCAGTGTGGGATTTAATGAAAAATGCACACGGAGGGCATCTTAGAGATGCCCCCTGAAAAACGACCTACCACTAGTGTCCAGGCTGAGTGGCTGCTTTCAGCTGCCACCACCAGACATGTTTCTGGACCCCTGGGTCGAGAGCCTGCTGCTCTCGGGGGGCCTGAAACAATGCACATCCTGGGCAGAGGTGCCAAGCCTCCTCCCCCAGGATGGGCAGGGTTCACAGAGGGGAAGCTTCAAAGGCTTGCTGCCTTTGTGAGCTTCCTCAGGCCACTTGCTGCTTTCAGCAACTGGTCCCCACTGGTTCTGACCCCCACTTTGGGCGGGAGAACCGGCGGGAAAAACAAGTGAGGAAGAGAGGTGTTCCCACCTCTGCCAACTCCATCCCTCAGGTGGGGAGGCGAGGTGAAGCACAACTCAGTCCCTGCCATCTTGCAGATGGGGGGACCAAGCCAACCAGAGGGAAACATATGCCCACTCCCACTGGAGGGTGGAATAATAGGTGGTGTACCCACTTACCTGTAACACCCATAAATCTAGTATTTAGGGGGCACCCCGAACCTTGCTTCCTCAGACAAACCAGAAGAAAAGAACCGAACAGCCATGCCGAAGCTAACAAGAGGAGGATGCACACTGACTTGGCCCCAGCCCCACCGGCCTGTCCCCCACCCCGAACCTGCAGAAGCGAAACTCCGATGTGTCCTGCAGCCAGCAGCCTCAAGAAGTGGGTCAACCATGCCGAAAGAGGGCACTTTCTCACAAGTGCACCCTGCCTTAGGGTTGTTAGGCCTTCTGTAAGGGTGGCTTACCTTTAATGCATGCAATGTCTGCTGACATTGCACAAAGGGATGTGTGCCATATAGAGTTTTCACTTTTATCTGCACCAAGACACGCAGCCTGCATGAGTTAGGTGAGAGGTCTCTTAGGGTATTTATTTATTTATAAAGTTTTATATAGCGCGAACATGATCCCGAGGGATAGGGCAATACATCTTTAGCCTCCTTGCTCTAGGTGCCAGGGGCACCACTTACGAGGGACTTACACGGGGTGCTAAAGGTATGGCAAATTGGGGAGAATAAATTTATAATTTAGGGAAAGATCTGGTGCTGGGGACCTGGTTAGCAGGAACCCAGTGCACTTCTGTCAAAATTGTATCAGATACCAGGCAAAAAGTGGGGATGACCATGTCAAAAAGGGGCACTTTCCTACAGTCGCCCCCCATTGGAGTATGCAGGATTACAACGCTGACCCCTCGGCTGTGGTAACTTCTGAATGGTGCGACCGAAGTTGCTACTCCAAGGTATCAAACACCTTGTTAAATTAATCCTGACTTGGTTCTCCAGTAGAAATTAATGTAACAAGTAAGTGTGCAAATTTTACAAATCTCCTGCGCACTTCGACTGCTCATGGAGCTGCAACCCGAGACAGCAGACTGCCCTCCTGGGGAGACATGCTAATGACTCCCAGGAAAGAAGACTATGGGGACCTGCACTGTAGAGAGGTTACGTCACTCCGGCAGAAAACCACACTGGTTTTGGCCCAAAAGGTGACCTTCAAACCTGAATATGCCTTTGAAGGGCAAATGGGGAACAGTTGGGAGAGGGGCAAGCCCAATTCTTTAGGCAGACTTGACCTGGGAAGAAGAGGGGGAACCTGTTAAACCGGATTTCCAGGGGTGTGTAGCCTCCTTGGACGTCACACTTCTGGATTGGGCTTGGGAGCTCTGGGTGTCGAGCTATGGAATCTGCCATATTGTGTGTGGGCAGAATGGTGGTTCCTGAGATAGCCACTACCCAGGAAGTATTCATCAGGAGGGAGTAAACTGATAGCTCATTGGCTACCAACAACATCTTACCCTGAGGGCATTTTCTGTACATAAATATGGCACCTTTGACACCCAGAACTCCGATTTCGACCTTACTGGACGAAGGACCAAAGGACTGCCCTGCTGCACCAAGTTCCCAGCAATGACGCTGCACTTGTCGACTGGCAAAGAGAAACTGTGCCTTCTGTGTCTTTCTCAAGAAGTCGTCTCCAGAGCCCAGCCAAAGCAAAAAGACTCCAAGGGTCAGCCAACTGACCTCCTGTTTGCCGCACAGGGACCCAACAGCAGAAGAAGGCTACTAAGATTGAGTGGTAGCCCAAATCCGATTGCTTCTCCCCGCTGTTATGCAGCACCAGGGACGAGGATCCAACACTCCAAGGTTGCCTCTCAGTCTGCTGGACCTGGGAGAGTCATCAAAGTGCAGCTTGGTCACCCAGAAGGCAAGCTACAGCTCGGAGACTGATATAACTGTGACACTGGTCGACTAGTAGAACAGAGACCACCTCGTGGGACGTCAAACCCTATATCCGGGGACCCCATCATCACTTTCGTGGACTGCAAAGTCCCTTTAGGAAGACCTCGATCGACCGCTTTGAATTTACTGCATCCATCAGCATCTTCAAGCAATATTCTCAGCATCAGCACCACTTCCATAGGAATCCATTGAACGAGGATGAAGTGACTGCACCTGTTGGAAGACTGCTCCTTCTGAGGAGGTAACTGTTTGAGGACCTTGCTGGTCTCCTCTGACTTGCTCCCTGCCGGAGTTAGTCACCTCAAGAAACTCTAACCAACTGCATTACAACTTGCCCAACTTAGTGCTCAGAATGTTTCTTAGTGTAGTGTCAAATTCGATGAATTTGCCAATGCTTGTTCGTGGTTGAGTGAAATGGTGATGTTCGAGGCATATGAGCTGCAGATCACACACTATGCATAGATCGCCATCTGGTGTTGGGACCGGATGTTTGCACTTTGTTGTTGTATTGGAATAAGTCTTTGGAAGTCACGAGATCGGTGACTCCTCCTTTGGACAATAGTGCGCATGGGCATCGACTCCATCTTCAGATTGTTTTTTTTCCGCCATCGGGCTCGGATGTGTTTGTCGCGCTCCAGTTCGGTGCCGCCAGCGTTCTAACTTTCGACGCGCAATCCTTCACCCTTTCGTCGGTATTGTTTTCGATCGCGTTTCCCTTTTTCGACGCGCATCTCTACAACTCCAATCCTTCGATTCCGGTCGTCGACGCAGGCCTTCGGGCCTAACTGCGCCATCAGGCCTTCTAGGCTCATGGAAAGGACTCCCTTCAAAAAGTGTCCTCAATGTGGCTCCAAGTTTCCCCACGCCGATCTTCACGAGGTGTGTAACCTCGCCCGAGCACGAGGCCAAAGACTGTCCAGCCTGCGCCTCTTTCCGCTCTAAGAAAACCATACGGGATCGTCGAGCTCGAAGAAACATGGCTCGATCGTCGACATCCATACCAGACGATATCTTCCAGGAAGGCGTCGATGTACCGGAACAGGAACACCTCGAAGAGGGCCTCATCCGCGCCTCCAAAGCCGACGATTCCGACGTCGAAGACGTCACTCCTGGGCAACGGGTCGTAAGTACTGACGTCGACCCCTCCCCACCATCCATTCCGGCAAAGGCTTCGGTAACACCTTCACCTTCGGGCGTAGGCGCACACCGGGACAAGACTTCTCACGCCCCGCCTTCCGGCTCGGCCAAGAAGTCCACAAATAAGCCTTCAGGCCGCTCGGGCTCGAGCCAGCCTACCCTCGGTGCTGAAACCCCATCCCCGGCACCGAGACCAAAAGACAAGCCACTGTCTACACCCGCGCCAAAGCCAGGTTCCACATCGGCGCATTCGGCACCGAAACCCACCGGCACATCGCCTTCCACTCCGAAAAAGCCATCGGAATCGAGCAAACCACCAGTTCCTAGAAGCGCTGGAATGCAACCTTCGGAGCCGACAAAGTCACCGGTACCGGCTCCAAAGACCCCAACGGAACCGACAAACTCCCGTTTCCAAACCTAGGGAGTACAAAACAACTCCAAAATCGGTGCCACACAAACATTCGGACCCGAAAAAATCGGCGCCGAAACACCATACTTCACAGGAGGAGCTTTTCCAGCACGATCCAACCCAGCAAATCCTGGAAATAGACCCAAATACAGGTCGCCTTGTGGTTAGTCCTTCCAGGAAGAGGAAATTGGACAAACCTGCACCAGCTCCACTCCCTCTCAAGAAAAGAGACATTGCCACTTCTCCTCTCAGGATCCCTTCTCCACCCCCTCCTCCTCACCACATCTCTCCTGTTCCATCTCCAACACCCTCACAATCTCCTCCACCTCAAGATGATGAGGACCCTTCTGAATACGAGGGTGATGATCAACCCTTAGGAGAACCTAGCCCTCCTAATATCCCAACTGACCCATGGAACGATTATGGGACGCCAGATGTTCTTGACACACCACAGGATGATGTCTACCCCTCTAGACAATCCCCGCCAGAGGACACTATAGGGTTCACTCAACTCATACACAGAGCCGCAGAATACCACGGTGTAGATCTACATACGGACCCTATAGAGGAAGACTTTCTTATGGACACTTTCGCACCATCTCAAAGGTCCACTTCTATTCTCCCAATGCTAAAAGGGGTAATCAAACACGCTCCTGAAGTCTTCAAAGATCCTGTCAGGGCTAGAGTCATTAACCCCAGGGTAGAAAAGAAATATGTCTGCCCCAGCTGACCCTGTTTACATTAAAGGGCAACTTCCCTTAGATTCCCTAGTGGTTTCTAACGCCAGGAAAAGGGCTAACTCCCAAACCTCAGGCGATGCTCCACCTCTTGATAAGGAGTCAAAACTCTTGGACGCATCAGGTAAAAGAACAGCGTCCCAGGCAGCTAACATTTGGCGAATTGCCAACACACAGGCGTTGCTGGCTAGGTACGATAGGGCACATTATGATGAACTGGAGACCCTACTACAACACCTTCCAAATCAATACAAAGCAAGAGCCAATGATCTTATACAGGAAGGCAAGACTATAACAAACACCTCCATTCGCTGTGCTCTGGATGCCGCAGACACAGCCTCACCAGCCATTAATACCAGTGTCCTTTTGCGTAGACATGCATGGCTCCGTATTTCAGGGTTCAAACCCGAGGTCCAAACTGCCATACTAAATCAGCCGTTTGACCAAGAACATTTATTTGACCCTACTGTGGATTCATCTTTAGAAAACATGAAAAAAGACACCGACACAGCCAAATCAATGGGAGCATTACAATCCCAAACTCCCAGAAGTTCCTTTCGTCGCTCCTCTTATAGGGGCGCCTCTAGAGGCTTTACTACGGACAACTCCTCCACGTCCTATAAAAGTCCCACCCAGACCTCCGCTACCAGAGGTTATTACAGAGGAGGCTATAGGGGTAATAATAACAAAGGTAGAGGCAAAACCGTCAATAGCCGTACTGCCTCCACCTCCAAACAATGACTTCCCTCCGCTCCCCCCAGACCATTCCACTCCAGTCGGGGGAAGATTACTACAGTTCCTACCTGTCTGGAACACCATTAACACGGACAGGTGGGTGAGACAAATCATCCAATCCGGTTATTGCCTGGAACTCACTTCAACTCCTCCAAACATACCACCCAGACAGCGTCCAATGTCAGCAGACCATTTAACGCTTCTCAAACGAGGTACTTTCCCTCCTACAAAAACATGCAATAGAACCAGTTCCCCTGCATCAGCAAAACACAGGGGTCTACTCACTGTATTTTCTCATTCCAAAGAAGGACGGAACCCTGAGGCCCATCCTCGACCTCAGACCATTAAACCTCTACATACAGTCGGACCATTTTCATATGGTCACTCTTCAACAACTCCTTCCTCTACTCAAACAAGGCGATTTCCTTGCCACCTTAGATCTCAAGGACGCCTACTTCCACATTCCCATTCACCCGGCTCACAAAAAATATCTTCGATTTGTAGTGGACGGTCAACATTATCAATTCAAGGTGCTCCTATTCGGAGTCACCACAGCACCCAGGGTCTTCACAAAATGTCTGGCAGTCGTAGCAGCCCACTTAAGACAACAAATTCACGTCTTCCCATACTTGGACGACTGGCTCATAAAAGCCAAGTCACATACCCAGTGTGTAAATCACACACACACCACAATCCAACTACTTCACGACTTAGGGTTCACAATAAACCTCACAAAGTCTCACCTCCAACCCTCCCACATCCAGCAATATCTAAGTGCCACAATAGACACCTTAAGAGGCCTTGCATACCCCAATCCAGCCAGGATAGCAAGCATGCAAGCCCTTATAACAAAATTCCAGCCGTAGCACTCCCTTCCAGCTCGGGTGTTTATGCAACTAATAGGGATGATGGCCTCTTGCATATTCATAGTCCCGCATGCAAGACACCAGATGCGCCCCTTGCAAGAATGCTTGGCACGTCAGTGGAACCAAGCTCTAGGTCAGCTAACAGATCTGGTGTTGGTGGACGGCCGCACACATCGCTCTCTGCAGTGGTGGAACACCCAAAACCTTTCCAAAGGGCGACCGTTCCTAGAGCCAGTTCCACAGATTGTATTAACCGCAGACGCATCGCTCACCGGATGGGGAGCTCATCTACTACATCACACCATACAGGGCGCATGGACACCTCAACAAAAACTACTCCACATCAATCATTTGGAGTTACTAGCAATCTTTCTGGCACTAAAATCATTCGAGAAACACATATCAGGCAAAGCTGTCTTAGTCCGGACGGACAATATCACAGCAATGTATTATTTACAAAAACAGGGGGGGGGGGCGCACTCTCTGCAGCTCTCTCAACTAGCTCAGACTATATGGAGGTGGGCTATTCCTCAAAACCTATTCCTGTTAGCCCAACACCTTCCAGGAATTCAGAATCAGATGGCAGATCTGTTAAGTCGTCAAACACAACAGATTCACAAGTGTGAACTTCACCCACAGGTTCTTCAACCGGTTTTTCAAATGTGGGGGCATCCAGAGATAGATCTCTTCGCCACACATTACAACACAAAATGCCCAAGCTTCGCCGCCAGATATCCACACCCATTGTCCAAAGGCAATGCGATATGGATGAATTGGTCAGGCAGATTTGCGTACGCTTTTCCGCCTCTCCCACTCATTCCATTAGTGGTGCGCAACCTGCAACAACAGTCACTAACACTGATTCTAGTTGCTCCAACATGGGCCAAACAACCATGGTACACAACATTGCTGGAACTACCCGTAGTTCCGCACCAAAAACTACACCTCTCCCCACATCTCTTAACACAGAACCGTGGAGAGATCAGACATCCAGATTCAGCACAGCTCAATCTAGCGATCTGGCTCCTGAAGTCCTAGAATTTGGTTACCTCAATCTTCCACCTGATTGTATGAACGTTATCAAAGAGGCTAGGCGTCCCACCTCTAGAGCCTGCTATGCAGCCAAGTGGAAAAGATTTGTTATATACTGTACCAATAACACAATCAATCCTCTAGATGCGTCCATTCAACACATCATATGTTACCTGCTGCATCTTCAAAGATGTAATCTAGCATACACATCCATTAGATTACATCTCGCTGCCATAGCAGCTTACCTACAAAATAAACAACATTTGTCATTGTTCAGGGTACCAGCCATTAAAGCATTTATGGAAGGCCTCAAAAGAATAATTCCTCTCAGGGTACCACCCTCTCCAGTGTGGAATCTAAACATCGTCCTCACTAGATTAATGGGCCCTCCATTCGAACCTCTACATAAATGTGAGCTCCAATTTCTTACATGGAAAGTTGATTTCCTTGTAGCCATCACATCTCTCAGAAGAGTCAGTGAGTGGCAGGCACTAACTATTCAAGAACCATTTTTTCAACTCCATCATAACAAAGTGCTTCTCAGGACAAATCCCAAATTCCTTCCTAAAGTTATTTCTCCCTTCCATCTCAACCAATCTGTGGAGTTGCCAGTATTCTTCTCGCAACCACAAACAGTAGCAGAAAGAGCTCTTCATACACTAGACGTGAAAAGAGCCCTTCTTTACTACATTGACCGAACAAAACCTTTTCGCAAAACAACTTTTTGTATCCTTCTCACCACCACATAAAGGCAATCCTGTATCAAAGTCTGGGATTGCAAGGTGGATTGTCAAATGTATACAAATTTGCTACCACAAAGCGAAATGTACACTATCTATTCCCCCCTAAAGCCCACTCTACCCGCAAAATAGGGGCTTCCATGGCATTTTTAGGGAACATTCCCTTAGATGACATCTGCAAAGCAGCTACATGGTCTACACCGCACACATTCACAAAACACTATTGTGTAGATGTGCAGGCAAAACAAAAAGCTAGTGTGGGCCAAGCTGTACTCAAAACACTATTTCAAACTACTGCAACAGACACTGGTGGTCGCCGCTAAAGGGAAGTACTGCTATGCATAGTGTGTGATCTGCAGCTCATATGCCTCAAACGGAAAATGCTACTTACCAGTATGCATCTGTTCTTGACATGTAGAGCTGCAGATCCACACACGCCCACCCACCTCCCCGGCTAGCTTTATCTGTTCCAGTATTATCTTAAATAGATACAACATACATGGCCATCTCTTTCTGTTTCTCACAAAACTCCATCATTTCCCTTCTTGGCGAAAAAACAACCTGAAGATGGAATCAATGCCCATGCGCACTATTGTCCAAAGGAGGAGTCCCCGATCTCGTGACTTCCAAAGACTTATTCCAATACAACAACAAAGTGCAAACATCCGGGGCCCAACACCAGATGGCGAACTATGCATAGTGTGTGGATCTGCAGCTCTACATGCCAAGAACAGATGCATACTGGTAAGTAGCATTTTCCTTACTATGCCTTGTAAATTCCATATCTCTGGAACCCTCTGGTGGATCTTGTTCGTAGTGGTCTAAAATGCAGTATAATTTTATAAATTGGTGTCGGATTTCTTGAGTGTTTTGTCGATTTACTGCTTCAGTTGTTTTGGAGCTGTTTAAATGTTTTACATGTGTTCCTTTGTTTAAACCTTGCTGCTCAGAGCCACAGCTATCGAGGGTTGAGCGGAAGGTTTGACAAACAAAACCCAAGGGTCTTAAAGGTGTTGGTGAGTGTATTACACAGTGAAGTTGCCCAACCGCACCATAGAATACACCCCATTTCCTCACAGCTGCTGAACGTGAAGAGGCCGTAACAGTTAAAACTACATTAAATGAAGAATGGTGCTTCCCAATCGCAAAGCCAGTATCGCAACCAGTGTGCCTGACTCCTTTTTTTAATTTAAAAAAAAAAAAATATCTTTATTGCATTTCGTTTATGTTAATGTATTTGACATGAATAACATTAATAGCATACATAGATAACCTGTTGCGGGAGCAGAAGGAAGCCATAATCAAAAACCCTCAAATGTGACCAATTAGCCACCAGTACTAGTTTTGCAGCATGAATCCTTTTCTGGATTCATATGCTGTGTATTATTCCGCCATCTAGTTGTTGGGTCCGGAATTGTCTGTTTCCCTTCTTTTTCTTCTTTTCGTGGTGGGCATCGTCGACCACCATTTGGTGCTAGGTCCCTCCCTTGTGTGATGTCGGATGGCGCCCCGGAAGTTCCTGTGCGTTCTAGCCATCTTCAGATTCTTTTTCCGCCGTTGGTTCTAAAAGTAAGGGAAGAGACTAAAAAGTTTTGGACAAAATCCCTGAATTTGTGGAGAGTTAGGAGAAAAAAACATTCTACATCGATCAAGAAGGCACCGGAGGAGAGAATCCTCCAGCCACCTTCCCCCGTTGGAGCAACGACTACGCAGATGGACTGAAATGAGGCAAGGTAGGGGCAATGGAAAATACCCCTTTCAAATTTTGCTACTACCACAAATTTGCGCAGCACGATCCACACGACGTCTGTAATCTCTGCCTGCCTTGGGATCACAAAGATGAGGACTGCGAGGCCTGCGTTGTATTCGTGTCAAACTCTCAAGGCCTGAAGCAAGGAGGAGGAGCACCACGCAGCTATGCTAGTCAGTCAGAAAAAACTGGTATTGCTGAGGGACTTGGGCTTCTCATGCAATGAAGACCATTAGGGGGTGACCACAGAATCAACACACGGATGATCAAGCGCTGAGATCCTCTAAGGGGACGCTGAGGAGAGGCGTACCATGAAAATGACCAAGGACGTCGAAAAAAATGCAGAGAAGGTAACTAAATCCCCTCTCCCGTCAGATACCAAAGGCCTTGAAAATAAGGCGCAAAAGGCAGCCCAGGTGTAGAAGAAAGCGATAACCCGGAAAAAACCCTCGGATCCCATGCCAGGGATACAGACGAGGGGAAAACGTTGAAATCGACGAAGACAAGTGCCAGACAAGAGGCCGTTTAGAATAAGATCATACCTTCCGTGGCAGAATCCACCATATCCAAGAAGAGGATCTCCCTTAGACTCTGAAAGGGCCCTCTTGGTGGAAAAGAAAAGACGCCTAGAGTCATAAATGGTGGCCCTCCTTTAACCAAAGGAGGAGTTCGAGGTGCTAAAGGTATTCAGAATTCCTGCAAAACCCTTCACTACTGCAGAGGAAGAAGAGGTTTTGCAGAGTGAATCTTTCTGGATTCACTATGCTGTGCATTATTCCGCCATCTCGTGGTTGGGTCCGGATTCGTAGCCTTTTTTTTTTTTTTTCTGGCCCAGGTGGGTGGCGACGCCCCACCATTTGGTGTCCTCGGTGACGTCGTCGCGCTTCCTGCGGAAGCTCCCACCTTTGGTCGCCATCTTCGGATTCTTTTTTCCGCCGTGGGGTCTGGATCGTTGACGAGAAGTTCCAGAAACTTTGGACGAAGAATCTCAAATTTAATCATCACCACAGAGGATCGTTTCCTGAGACACCGGACGAGGAGACGAGTACCGGAGGCGACGAGAAGGACGACGAGGTAGAAGGTCCACGACCAAAATCTCGACGCCTACAGAGAATGCGCTCACAGGGGGCCCCCTGAGCGCGGTTATGGACAAGACACCGTTTAAGTTTTGCCAAAACTGTCACCACAAGTACGCCCAGAAGGACCAGCACCCAGTCTGCAACCTCTGCTTGCCGCTCGACCACATCAGCGAAGACTGCAACGCGTGTTCGGCGTTCACCCCGAAAACCCTCCGGGTGAGAGAGAGGCAAAGAAGGGCTAACTACAACATGCAGGGCCAGGGACCAGCTCCATCGCTCCGAGACCTGGGCCTCTCGAGTGGAGAGGAAGACAACATCGCAGAGGGACCGGAGGACTGCTCAGTCGTCGAGGTCCACAAGAAAACGTCGAAGGAGGTAAGGGAGACGTCGACCCCGAAGCACCCAAGCGACGCTCGAAAGAGTGAAGCCAAGGCCCCGAGCGACACACTCAGAAGTGAAGCCAAGTCCTCTAAGGGAGCGTTGCCGCCGAAACACTCGACGAAAGCAACAGCATCCAAGGACAAACAGCTGAGCGGATCCTTCGGGAAGGACTCCCAATCGGCAAAAGCCTCCGAAAAACCAAGGGCGTCGAAGGTAACCTCCGAAAAGGAAGCCTCGACGCCCAGAAAAGAAGGCCCGGCGTCATCCTCGACGTCCGAGACCGCGAAGAGAGGCGCTTCAGCCATCGACGCCAAAAAGGCCCACGAGATAGAGAAGAAATAGAGAAGGCTCGAAGCAGAGATGGCGAGCATCCTGCAACGGAAAAAAGACTTCGACAAAAAAATGAAGCTATACGCCATTCCGTCGAAGCCATCACGCGAAGCACTCGGGGAGGGCGACACCGAAGACATCGACCCCCCTGAAAACCCCCGAACCGCTCGACGAACAGGGCGAAGAGGACTACTACTTCGAAGGCGAAGAAGAGTTCCAGTCTTACCGGGACTCGACGCCCTCGGAAGCACAAGACTTAGACTGGCAAGACCTCGACGCAGGATCACCAGAAGAAGGGGTAGACTCTTATCCCTCGAGGCCTTCGCCGCCAGACGACATTGGAGCCTACAATGTGGTCGTCCAAAAGGCTGCAGCAACGTATGGCGTCGAAATGCAAGAGGAGAAGGCGAAGGCATGTTTCCTTTGGAAACCCTACTTCCTCAACAAACCAGGTCCCAGTTCCTACCCATGCTTCCTAGCGTCCTGGACCAGGGAAGGGAGGCCTTCAAAGAACCGGCAGTCTGCAAGGCTGTTACACCGAGGAGCGAAAAGAAGTACAAACACTCCTCAAAAGACCCTGCGTACATCCAAGGGTCAGTGCCAGCAGACTCCATTATCACGGCAACAGCCAGGAAAAGGGCCAATGTGCCCACTAACACAGGTCCACCTCCAGACAAGGAGAGCAAACGAATAGACCTCACAGGACAAAAGGTGGAGAGGAACGCAGCCATACACTGGCGCATCGGCAACTCCAACACCCTCATCAGCAGGCATGCATACCAGCATTGGGATGAAATGAGCCAGCTCGTAACACACCTGCCACAACAACACCAACAAAGGGCTAATCACCTAGTGGAAGAGGGCAAGGCTATCGCAAACACTTGCCTAAAATCAGCCTTGGACGCAGCAGAGAACTCCAGCAGGCAGATGATGATAGGGGTGACTGAAAGGAGACACGCATGGCTCAGGATCTCGGGTTTCAAACCGGAGGTACAAAGCAATATCCTGAACACGCCAATCGACGGCCAGAAACTGTTTGGAGCCCCAGTCGACGAGAAGTTGACGCAGCTTAAAAGACAACGAAACTGCGAGGTCCATGGGAGCACTGCAGTTCAGGGGGATGAGAAGAGGAACCCCCTCAAGGCGGCCCAATGGTAGAGGGGGCAATGCGCCCGCCACTTCCCACCAATCTCCCCAACAAGGATACCAGGGGAACAACCAGGGCCAAAGCCAACAGGGACAACAACAGCAAAATTGGCAGTATCAACCCAGAGGACGGTCCTTTCGAGGACGCGGGTACGGACGGGGACAATCCCGAAGAGGGGGTCAGCAGCCCACCTCAAAGTGACTCCGCAAAGAAACCAAACCCTCCCCTATCACCACCAAGGGAGAGAAGTCAACAGAAGGGAAAAGTAAGAAACACACACAGCAAACAAATAACCACCGAGCATACAACCCCGGTGGGGGGCCGAATAGGAAACTTCCTCACACAATGGAGAGAGATTACCACGGACAAGTGGATACTGAACATCATACAGCACGGATACTGCATAGAACTCCAAAAACACCCCCCGGGCATAAAACCAAGACACCGGCCACTCCCCGCAAGGGAGCTCGCCCTCCTACGTCTAGAAGCAGAGGAGCTGCTCAAAAAAAGAGCAATAGAACCAGTTCCAATCAACGAAAGGAACAAGGGAGTGTACTCAACGTACTTCCTGGTGCCAAAGGTAGACAAAACACTAAGGCCAATACTGGACCTCCGATTCCTGAACAAGTTCGTAAGAACTCAAAAATTCAAAATGACGTCACTTCAGGAAGTAATACCCCAAATCCAACAAGGGGACTACATGGCGACCATAGACATGAAAGACTCATATCTGCACATCCCCGTCAACCACAAACACAAACGTCTACTAAGATTCGTGATAGGCCAGAATCACTACCAGTTCACAGTGCTAGCCTTCGGGCTCAAGTCCGCACCAAGGGTGTTCACAAAATGCCTAGCAGAAGTGGCAGCGCACCTACGGAGAAAGGGCATACATGTATACCCCTACCTCGACGACTGGCTTGTGAAAGCAGGATCATACAGGCACTGCAAAGATCACATCAAACAAGTCATACAAACACTGTCCAGACTAGGTTTCTCAATACATTGGGAGAAATCATCAACAGAACCGCAGCAGATCAAGATATTCTTAGGGGCACAGATCGACAGCTCACAGTCCAAAGTGTTCCCCAGCGAGAAGAGAACTATAGCGCTCCTGAGGGAAACACGTCATTACCGCAAGGGGCAAGTTCTGACAGTGAGGACGGTGAGGAGACTAATGGGGATGATGGCATCATGCATCCACCTAGTCCCAAATGTCAAGCTGCACATGAGACCGTTCCAAGAATGGATACAGCAACAGTGGTCACAAGCAACAGGGAGTTGGGAAGATCTAGTGGTTGTCACACACGCAGTGCAGCAAGAAATAGCGTGGTGGAAGGAAGAGAACATATTACAGGGGAAGCCATTCACACAGCCAACTCCAACAGTGACCATCACAACAGACGCCTCACAGCAGGGCTGGGGCGCGCACATGGACAGACTCCACGTCAGGGGGCTGTGGTCACAACAAGATGCAGTAAGACACATCAACTACCTAGAACTAAAAACTGTGTTCCTAGCCTTAAGAGCCTTTCAGAAGCAGCTTTACGGCCAGAGAGTGCTGATACAAACAGACAACACAACCACCATGTTCTACATCAACAAACAAGGTGGAACACAGTCAGCACCGCTATCAAGCCTGGCACAAGAGATTTGGAGATGGGCCATCCCTCTAAGGATAGACCTACTGGCAATACACCTTCCAGGAATAGACAATGTAGAAGCAGACCGACTCAGCAGGCAGACGTCGGCATCCCACGAATGGGAGCTCAACCAACAGGAGGTGCAGTGGCTGTTCCAAAAATGGGGAACACCACGGATAGACCTGTTTGCAACACTCCAGAATGCAAAATGCCAACATTACGCATCCAGACAACAGGACCAAGGGTCCCTAGGGAATGCGCTATGGATAAGTTGGTCGAACGAATTTGCATACGCTTTTCCCCCGATATCACTGTTACACAAGGTACTCAGCAAATGAAGGAGCAGCAGCATGACACTCATACTGGTGGCACCTCAGTGGGCCAGACAGTCATGGTTTTGCAGCGTGAATCTTTCTGGATTCACTATGCTGTGCATTATTCCGCCATCTCGTGGTTGGGTCCGGATTCGTAGTCTTTTCTTTGTTTTTTTTTTTTTTTTTTTTGTTGGCCAAGGTGGACGGCGACGCCCCACCATTTGGTGTCTTCGGTGACGTTGTCGCGCTTCCTGCGGAAGCTCCCACCCTTGGTAGCCATCTTCAGATTCTTTTTTCCGCCGTGGGGTCTGGATCGTTGCCGAGAAGTTCCAGAAAATTTGGACGAGGAATCTCGAAAAAGTCGAATATCACCACAGAAGATCGTTCCCGAGACACCGGACGACGACACAAGTAAACCGGAGACAACAAGAAGGACGACGAGGTAGAAGGTCCACGACCGAAATCTCGACGCCTACGGAGAATGCGCTCACAGGGGGCTCCCTGAGAGCGGTTATGGACAAGACACCGTTTAAGTTTTGCCAGAACTGTCACCACAAGTACGCACAGAAGGACCAGCACCCAGTCTGTAACCTCTGCTTGCCGCTCGAACACACCAGCGAAGACTGCAACGCGTGTTCGGCGTTCACCCCGAAGACCCTCCGAGTAAGAGAGAGACAGAGAAGGGCGAACTACAACATGCAGGGCCAGGGACCAGCACCATCGCTCCGAGACCTGGGCCTCTCGAGCGGAGAGGAAGACAACATCGCAGAGGGACCGGAGGACTGCTCTGTCGTCGAGGTCCATAAGAAAACGTCGAAGGAGGTAAGGGAGTCGTCGACCCCAAGACACCCAAGCGACGCTCGAAAGAGTGAAGCCAGAACCCCGAGCGACACTCTTAGAAGTGTAGAAAAGTCCTCAAAGGGAGCGTTGCCGCCTAAACCCTCGACGAAAGCAACAGCATCCAAGGACAAGCAACCGAGCGGATCCTTCGAGAAGGACTCCCAATCGGCGAAAGCCTCCGAAAAAACAAAGGCGTCGAAGGTCACCTCCGAAAGGAAGCCTCGACACCGAGAAAGGAAGGCCCGGCGTCATCTTCGACGACCGCGACCACAAAGAGAGGCGCTGCACCACTCGACGCCGAAAAGGCCCACGATATGGCGAAAAGAAGAGAAGGCTCGAGGCAGAGATGGCGAGCATCCTGCAACGTAAAAAAGAATTCGACGAGAAGATGAAGCAATACGCTATTCCGTCGAAGCCAGCGCACAAGGCACTCGAGGAGTTCGACGCCGAATACATCGAGCCCTCAAACACCCGAACCGCTCGAAGACCAGGACGAACAAGACTACTACTTCGAAGGCGAAGAAGAGATGCAGTCTTACCGGGACTCAGAGCCCTCGGAGGCTTGGACTGGCAAGACCTCGACGCAGAGTCACCAGAAGAGGGAGTAGACTCTTACCCCTCGAGGCCTTCGCCGCCGGATGACATCGGAGTCTACAATGGAGTCGTCCAGAAGGCTGCAAAGACATATGGGGTCGAAATGCAGGAGGAAAAGACAAAAGCAGGTTTCCTCTTCGAAACACTGCTCCCTCAACAAACAAAGAGCCAATTCCTACCCATGTTGCCCGGCGTCCTGGACCAGGGAAGGGAGGCCTTCAGAGAACCTGCAGTCTGCAAGGCGGTTACACCTAGAAGTGAAAAGAAATATAAGCATTCCACAAAAGACCCGGCTTACATCCAAGGGTCAGTGCCAGCAGACTCTATTATCGCAGCAACGGCCAGGAAAAGGGCCGGTGTGCCCACCAACACAGGCCCACCTCCAGACAAGGAGAGCAAGCGAATAGACCTCACAGGACAAAAGGTGGAGAGGAACGCAGCCATACACTGGCGCATCGCCAACTCCAACGCCCTCATCAGCAGGCATGCATACCAGCATTGGGATGAAATGAGCCAGCTCATTACACACCTGCCAGAAGAATACCAACAAAGGGCTAATTACCTAGCGGACGAGGTCAAGGCTATCGCGAACACTTGCCTAAAGTCAGCCTTGGACGCAGCAGAAAACTCCAGCAGGCAAATGATAGGGGTGACTGAAAGGAGACACGCATGGCTCAGGATCTCGGGCTTCAAGCCGGAGGTACAGAGTAACATCCTTAACACACCTTTCGACGGAGAGAAACTGTTTGGAGCACCGGTCGACGACAAGTTGACGCAACTAAAAAAGGACAACGAAACTGCGAGGTCCATGGGAGCACTGCAGTTCAGGGGAATGAGAAGGAAACCCCTCAAGGCGGCCCAATGGTAGAGGGGGCAATGCACCCACCACTTCACACCAGTCCCCCCGTCAAGGATACCAGGGGAACAACTAGGGCCAAAGCCAACAGGGACAACAGCAGCAAAATTGGCAGTACCAACCCAGAGGGCGGTCCTTTCGAGGGCGCGGGTACGGACGGGGACAGGCCCGAAGAGGGGGACAGCAGCCCACCTCAAACTGACTCCACAAACAAACCAAACCCTCCCCTATTAACACCAAGGGAGAGGAGAAGTCAACAAAAGGACAAAATAAAAAACACACACAGCCAACAAATAACCACCGAGCATACAATCCCAGTTGGGGGCAGAATAGGAAAGTTCCTCACACAATGGAGGAACATTACCACGGACAAGTGGATACTGAACATCATACAGCACGGGTACTGCATAGAACTACAAAAACACCCCCAGGCAGAAAACCAAGACACCGGGCAATTCCCGCAAGGGAGCTCGCCCTCCTACGATCTAGAAGCAGAGGAGCTGCTACAAAAAAGAGCAATAGAGCCAGTTCCAATAAACGAAAGGAACAAGGGAGTATACTCAACGTACTTCCTAGTGCCAAAGGTAGACGAGACACTAAGACCAATACTGGACCTCAGATTCCTGAACAAGTTCGTAAAATCTCAAAAATTCAAAATGACTTCACTTCAGGAAGTAATACCCCAAATCCAACAAGGGGATTACATGGCGACCATAGACTTGAAAGATGCATATCTGCACATACCCGTCAACCACAAACGTCTACTAAGATTCGTGATAGGCCACAATCACTACCAGTTCACAGTGCTAGCCTTCGGGCTCAAGTCCGCACCAAGGGTGTTCACAAAATGCCTAGCAGCAGCTGCAGCGCACCTTCGGAGGAAGGGCATACATGTATACCCCTACCTCGACGACTGGCTTGTGAAAGCAGGATCATACAGACACTGCAAGGATCACATCAATCAAGTCATACAAACACTGTCCAGACTAGGTTTCTCAATACAGTGGGAGAAGTCGTCAACAAAACCACAGCAAATCAAAATATTCTTAGGGGCACAGAGAGACAGCACACAGTCCAAGGTGTTCCCCAGCAACAAGAGAACTATAGCGCTCCTGAGGGAAACACGTCATTACCGCAAGGGGCAAGTTCTGACAGTGAGGAAAGTGAGCAGAACAATGGTGATGATGGCATCGTGCATCCACCTAGTCCCACATATCAGGCTGCACATGAGACCGTTCCAAGAATGGATACAGCAGCAGTGGTCACAAGCGACAGGGAGTTGGGAAGATCTAGTGGTTGTCACACACGCAGTGCAGCAAGAAATAGCGTGGTGGAAGGTAGAGAACATATTACAAGGGAAGCCATTCACACAGCCAACTCCAACAGTGACCATCACAACAGACGCCTCACAGCAGGGCTGGGGCGCGCACATGGACAGACTCAGCGTCAGAGGGCTGTGGCCACAACAAGATGCAGTGAAACACATCAACTACCTAGAACTAAAAACTGTGTTCCTAGCCTTAAAAGCCTTTCAAAAGCAGCTTTACGGACAGAGAGTGCTGATACAAACAGACAACACAACCACCATGTTCTACATCAACAAACAAGGGGGTACACAGTCCGCACCGCTATCAAACCTAGCACAAGAAATTTGGAGATGGGCCATCCCTCTAAGGATAGACCTACTGGCAATACACCTCCCAGGAATAGACAATGTAGAGGAAGACCGACTCAGCAGACAAACGTCGGCATCCCACGAATGGGAGCTCAATCAACAGGAGGTGCAGCGGCTGTTCCAAAAGTGGGGTACACCACGGATAGACCTGTTTGCAACACTCCAGAATGCAAAATGCCAACATTACGCATCCAGACAACCGGACCAAAGGTCCCTAGGGAATGCGCTATGTATAAGTTGGTCGAACGAATTTGCATACGCTTTTCCCCCGATACCACTGTTACACAAGGTACTCAGCAAATGCAGGAGCAGCAGCATGACACTCATACTGGTGGCACCGCAGTGGGCCAGACAATCATGGTTCTCACAAATAATGGAAATGGCGCAGGAACCAGCACACAGGTTCAGCAGAAGGAAAGACATCCTCACAATGCAAGACGGAAAAGTGCTCCACCCAGAACCAGAGAGCCTCAGCCTAGCAGCATGACTCCTGAGGACCTAGAATTCGCACACCTCAAGCTACCACCAAGCACCATGGCAGTTCTCAGAGAAGCAAGGAGACCCACTACAAGAAAATGTTACATTGCAAAGTGGAAAAGGTTCTCGCAATGGTGCATTAAAGAGGGACTGCAACGAAAAGTCACAAAAGAATCAACGGTACTACAATACTTAACGCACCTACTACACAGCGGCCTAAGTTACTCGTCACTAAGGGTTCACTTAGCAGCCATAGTGGCCTACACCAGGGGAGAAGCGGGGAAAAGCTTCTTCACCTCCCAGGTGGTCAAAAGATTTCTGGAAGGGGCTAAAAGAATAGCCCCCTAAAAGAATGCCAGCCCCAAGCTGGAACCTCAACACTGTGCTAACACAGTTGATGAAACCACCATTTGAGCCCATACACAAGATAACACTGCACATGCTCACACTAAAAACGGCATTCTTAGTGGCTATCACGTCACTGCGAAGGGTCAGTGAACTGCAGGCTCTTACACTACAAGAACCCTACTTGCAAATACACAAGGACAGAATTGTCTTGAGAACAGACCCACACTTCCTGCCAAAGGTGGTGTCGCGGTTCCATATTAACCAGACAATACAGATACTAAGTTTCTTCCAGAAACCATCAACGCCCACAGAAAGGGCGCTACACACGCTGGACGCCAGAAGGGCAGTGATGCACTACATAGAATGCAGGAAAACAAAACAACTCTTTGTTTCCTTCGCAAGCAGTTTCCTGGGACGGCCAGTAACAAAAAATACCATAGCACGATGGATTGCACAAGCAATACAACTCTGCCACAAGCAGGCAGGACAAGTTAGAGGGAGCCGCCCAGGCTCACTCAACAAGGAAGAAAGGAGCAACGGTTGCGTTCCTAGCAAACACACCTATACAAGACATTTGCCAAGCGGCAACATGGTCTTCCGTGCACACGTTCACCAAACACTACTGTGTGGATATCCAGATGAACAAAGAGGCACAAGTAGGACAGAAGGTCTTACAGCACATTTTCAGCAACCAATGCTCATCTTCCACCCAACCACCGCAATAACAAAACCGCTACAAAGTCTATGCACAGCATAGTGAATCCAGAAAGATTCACGCTGCAAAACGAATAGTTTCTTACCTGTCGGTGTAGTTTTGCAGCTTGAAGACTTTCTGGATTCACTAGCGATCCCACCCGCCTCCGCCAGGAAGATAACATAGGAGGTTAAGGGTACAACTTGACTACATACAGAGTTTAGAGGGATCAAAAGAAAAATAGAAGGATAAAAGAGAAAGACATAGACGACAAAACTGTAAGAGGAAAAGAAAAAAGAATCCGAAGATGGCTACCAAGGGTGGGAGCTTCCGCAGGAAGCGCGACGACGTCACCGAGGACACCAAATGGTGGGGCGTCGCCGCCCACCTGGGCCAACAAAAAAAACACAAAAACAAAGAAAAGACTACGAATCCGGACCCAACCACGAGATGGCGGAATAATGCACAGCATAGTGAATCCAGAAAGTCTTCAAGCTGCAAAACTACACCGACAGGTAAACTATTCGTTTTCTGGATTCAAATGCGACCCACTCAACTCCCCAGAGAAGAGGAAAGCAAACGGGTGGGATAAGAAATAATTTAAAAGGGAAAAAAAGACTTCAAACAAGAAGAGTGAAGACATGTCCTTATTTTCAAGGGAAAGGAGAAAAAAGAATCAAAAGATGGCTACCACGCCCACGAACCTCAGGGGTGCCATCTGATGTCACACAAGGGATTGACCTAGCACCAAATGGTGGTTGACGATGCCTACGCCGAAAAATAAAAAGGGAAACAGACAATTCTGCACCCAACCACTAGATGGCGGAATAATGCACAGCATGTGACTCTTAAAAACAGACATCACAGAAGCAAAAAAATGTATATGCGCTGTTTAAATTTTGGTTATATGATGTAGGGATTTGCTATTGGCTTTAACCTTTGTCCTTTTTATGTATTTCAGGACTCAATGCCATGCAGCTGCAGAACTTGGCAGCATTGGCAGCGGCAGCTACCGCAGGTCAAAATGTGCCAAGTGGGTCTTCGTCTCTCACCACTTCTAGCAGCCCCCTCAGTGTCTTTGCCAATTCAGGTAAGCATTACATTATATTTACATTTCCAGACTAGAAGGCGAATGAAGAGAATCAAAACCTGGGAACAGTCAAAAGCCACTAATTTATTCTTACAAGCGACTAGTTGAGTAGCTAGTTATTGAGCCTGCGTGTCCTTTTTCGGGGGACTCTGACAGTTATTTTTTTCTGTAAAGTATCCTTTCTAGATACGGTTCAGTCTTTCTTGGGGTGTAGAAGCAGTTCAACTTTGAGCGGGCACCCAATGTGCACCCCTCTTAATGGGAGTAGCTGCTACTCTTGCCCTAAGTTGTAGGAGTTTGACAGCAGTAGCTGTATAATCTGTAGTGTTGGTACAGTCCTGTTAGTAGCATATGTAGCTATAAATCACACGCTGTAAACAGTCCTGCCGTCTAGTGTTAGGATAGGACATTGCAAGATTTTGTTCAAAGAATAAGTTTCGGGTTTGAGGTGACTCATTATCTCTCCCATGAAACTCAAAATACACCAGGACACAGACTCCACCTCAGATTATTTTTCCGCCATCGTGTTCGGATGCGTTTCTCCGCATGAAAAAGGAAAGTATTTCTGCATCGTAGGATCTTCATTGATAGGTCATACACATGAATACTTCCCCGCTGCCTGCACGGACCTCGGAACACTTTCGTAAAAGTATATAAACTTTGAAGAAATTATCATTTAAGAATGTTCATCTTTCAGATTAACTTTCCATAGTCTGTGTAGTCTGTCAGGTGCCACTTTCTATCTGAATGCTGGAGAAAGTAGTTGAAGTCGCTGAGTAGCTTTTGAATGTACATCATTTGTCATGGAAAAAAAGCTACCTTTCTTATAAAAAAGCATGAGGAGAAAATGCAGCCTGATAGGCTAACACTAACAAAGGTGAAAAAAGGAGCCTGCCCACCCCTACCCACAATGAACTGTAGCACTAGTTTGCCTATGAAAGTCAGTTATTTTTTATGGGTACTAGAACTCGTATGCTAAGACAGCCAGATAGGTGGGTGGGTCGTTTTTGACTACAATGAAGATGCCTACAATGCATAACTAGGACTTGTAGGAAGCTGGCTCTATATACTATACCAAAGTAAGGTATAGTGTGCACAGAGTCCAGTGGATCCCCAAAGTCTTACAGGGGTCAAAGTAGATGGCGCCTCACTCTCTATTTGTGGTAGTGTGGTCGGGCAGTAAGGCTTTATTAGAGGGTAGTGCTAAGCATTTATTGTACACACTCAGCGAAGAAATTGTTTCACCTCACACTCAGACTGCACTTGGACCAATTGTTTGTATTAAAAATATTTCTTTAGTTGTATTTTATTTTTAGAACCAAGCAGGACTTGGTACAGGTAAATAGACTTTTGCAGCGTGAATCTTTCTGGATTCACTATGCTGTGCATTATTCCGCCATCTCGTGGTTGGGTCCGGATTCGTAGTCTTTTCTTTGTTTTTGTCTTTTTTTTTTTTTTTTTTTTTTGTTGTTGGCCCAGGTGGGCGGCGACGCCCCACCATTTGGTGTCTTCGGTGACGTCGTCGCGCTTCCGGCGGAAGCTCCCACCTTTGGTAGCCATCTTCAGATTCTTTTATCCGCCGTGGGGTCTGGATCGTTGCCGAGAAGTTCCAGAAAGTTGGACGAAGAATCTCGAAAAGTCGAAATTTCATCACAGAAGATATACTACTGAGACACCGGACGACGACACTAGTACCGGAGAAGAAGGACGACGAGGTAGAAGGTCCACGACCGAAATCTCGACGCCTACAGAGAATGCGCTCACAGGGGGCTCCTAAGCGCGGTTATGGACAAGACTCCGTTCAAGTTCTGCAGAAATTGCCACCACAAATACGCCCAAAAAGACCAGCACCCAGTCTGCAACCTCTGCTTGCCGCTCGACCACGCCAGCGAAGACTGCAACGCGTGCTCGGCGTTCACCCCGGAGACCCTCCGGGTGAGAGACAGACAGAGAAGGGCGAATTACAGCATGCAGGGCCAGGGACCAGCACCATCTCTCCGAGACCTGGGTCTCTCGAGCGGAGAGGAGGACAACATCGCAGAGGGACCAGAGGACTGCGCTGTCGTCGAAATCGAAAAGAAAACGTCGAAGGAGGTAAGGGAGTAGTCGACCCCAAAACACCAAAGCGACGCTCGAAAGAGTGAAGCCAGAATCCCTAGCGACACTGCCAGAAGTGTAGCAAAGTCCACCAAGGGAGCGTTGCCGCCGAAACACTCGACGAAAGCAACAGCACCAAGGGACAAACAGCCGAGCGGATCCTTGGACAAGGACTCTCAATCGGCGAAAGCCTCCGAAAAACGAAGGCGTCGAAGGTCGTCCCCGAAAGGAAACCTCGACACCGAGAAAGGAAGGCCCGGCGTCTGTTTCGACGACCGCGACCGCGAAGAGAGGCACTGCACCACTCGACGCCGAAAAGGCCCACGAGATGGCGAAAAAGAAGAGGAGGCTCGAGGCAGAGATGGCGAGCATCCTGCAACGCAAAAAGACTTCGACGAGAAGATGAAACAATACGCTATTCCGTCGAAGCAAGCCCACGAGGCAGTCGAGGAGTTCGAGGTCGAAGTCGACGAGGCCCCGGGGACACCCGAACAGCTCGAAGACCAGGACGAGGAATACTACTACTTCGAGGCCGGAGGCGAAGAAGAGATGCTGTCTTACAGGGACTCTGCGTCCTCTGAAGTACAAGACCTAGACTGGCAAGACCTCGACACAGAGTCACCAGAAGAAGGGGTAGACACTTACCCCTCGAGACCTTCGCCGCCAGACGACATCGGAGTCTACAATGAGGTCGTGCAGAAGGCTGCAAAGACTTATGGGGTCGAAATGCAGGAGGAAAAGACAAAAGCAGGTTTCCTCTTCGAAACCCTGCTCCCCCAACAGACAAGGAGTCAATTTCTACCCATGTTACCTGGCGTTCTCGACCAGGGAAGGGAGGCCTTCAGGGAACCAGCAATCTGCAAGGCGGTTACCCCTAGGAGCGAAAAGAAGTATAAGCACTCCACAAAAGATCCTGCATACATTCAGGGGTCTGTACCAGCAGACTCCATTATCGCTGCAACAGCCAGGAAGAGGGCCGGTGTGCCCACCAACACAGGCCCACCTCCAGACAAGGAGAGCAAAAGAATAGACCTCACAGGACGTAAGGTGGAGAGGAACGCAGCCATACACTGGCGTATCGCCAACTCCAACGCCCTCATCAGCAGGCATGCATACCAGCATTGGGCAGAAATGAGCCAGCTCATTAAGCACCTGCCAGAAGAACACCAACAAAGGGCCAATTACCTAGCGGAAGAAGGCAAGGCCATCGCGAACACTTGCCTAAAGTCAGCCTTGGACGCAGCAGAGAACTCCAGCAGGCAAATGATGATAGGGATGACTGAGAGGAGACACGCATGGCTCAGGATCTCCGGCTTCAAACCAGAAGTACAGAGCAACATCATCAACACACCGTTCGACGGTGAGAAACTGTTTGGAGCAACAGTTGACAACAAATTAACACAACTAAAGACGGACAACGAAACTGCAAGGTCCATGGGAGCGCTGCAGTTCAGAGGGATGAGAAGAGGGAACCCCTCAAGGCGAGCCAGTGGTAGAGGAGGCAATGCACCTACCACTTCACATCAATCACAACAACAAGGGTACCAAGGGAACAACCAGGGCCAAAACCTGCAGGGACAACAGCAGCAGAATTGGCAGTACCAACCCAGAGGACGGTCCTTTCGAGGGCGCGGGTACGGACGGGGACAGGCCCGAAGAGGGAGCCAGCAGCCCGCCTCAAAGTGACTCCACACACATAACAAGCCCCCACCGTTAACACCAAGGTTGAGGGGAAGTCCGCAAAAGGAAAATATAAAGAGCAGAAGCACACAGCAAATAACCACCGAGCATACGACACCAGTGGGAGGAAGAATAAGAAAATTTCTCACACAATGGAGGAAAATTACCACAGACAAATGGATACTAAACACCATACAGCACGGGTACTGCATAGACTTCCAAAAACACCCGCCAGGGAGAAGACCAAGACATCGGTCAATACCCGCAAGAGAACTAGCCCTCCTCCGCCTAGAAGCAGAGGAACTGCTACAAAAAGAGCAATAGAACCAGTTCCAAACAACGAAAGGAACAAGGGAATATACTCAACGTACTTCCTAGTGCCAAAGGTAGACGATACACTAAGACCTATACTGGACCTCAGATTCCTGAACAAGTTCGTAAAAACCCAAAAATTCAAGATGACTTCACATCAGGAAGTAATACCCCAAATCCAAGAAGGGGATTACATGGCGACCTTAGACCTAAAAGATGCATACCTGCACATACCCGTCAACCGCAAACACAAACGGCTATTAAGATTCGTGATAGGCCACGATCACTACCAGTTCACAGTGCTAGCCTTCGGACTAAAGTCCGCACCAAGAGTGTTCACGAAATGCCTAGCAGCAGCTGCAGCGCACCTTCGGAGGAGGAGCATACATGTATACCCCTACCTCGACGACTGGCTGGTAAAAGCAGGATCATACAGAGTCTGCAAAAAAAACACATCAAACAAGTCATAGAAACACTGTCCACATTAGGTTTCTCAATACATTGGGAAAAATCGTCAACAGAACCCCAACAAATCAAGATATTCTTGGGGGCACAAATAGACAGCACACAGTCCAAGGTGTTCCCCAGCGACAAGAGAAGTATAGCACTCCTGAGGGAAACACGTCATTACCGCAAGGGGCAAGTTCTGACAGTGAGGACGGTGAGCAGGCTAATGGGAATGATGGCATCATGCATCCACCTTGTCCCGCATATCAGACTGCACATGAGACCGTTCCAGGAATGGATACAACAGCAATGGTCACAAGCCACAGGGAGTTGGGAAGATCTAGTGGTTGTCACACACGCAGTGCAGAAAGAAATAGCGTGGTGGAAAGAAGAGAACATATTACAAGGGAAGCCATTCACACAGCCAACTCCAACAGTGACCATCACAACAGACGCCTCACAGCAGGGCTGGGGCGCGCACATGACCAGACTCCGCGTCAGGGGGCTCTGGTCACAACAAGATGCAGTGAAACACATCAACTACCTAGAACTCAAAACTGTGTTCCTAGCCTTAAAAGCCTTTCAAAAGCAGCTTTACGGCCAGCGAGTGCTGATACAAACAGACAACACAACTGCAATGTTCTACATCAACAAGCAAGGTGGGACACAATGCGCACCGCTGTCAAGTCTGGCACAACAGATCTGGAGATGGGCCATCCCTCTAAGGATAGACCTGCTAGCAATACACCTCCCAGGAATAGACAATGTAGAAGCAGACCGACTCAGCAGGCAGACGTCTGCATCCCACGAATGGGAACTGAACCAACAGGAGGTGCAGCAACTGTTCCAAAAGTGGGGAACACCACGGATAGACCTCTTTGCAACACCCCACAATGCAAAATGCCAACATTACGCATCCAGACAGCCGGACCAAAGGTCCCTAGGGAATGCCCTATGGATAAGTTGGTCGAACGAATTTGCTTACGCTTTTCCCCCGATACCACTGTTACACAAAGTACTCAGCAAATGCAGGAGCAGCAGCATGACACTCATACTGGTGGCACCTCAGTGGGCCAGACAAACATGGTTCTCACAGATTATGGAAATGGCGCAGGAACCAGCACACAGGTTCAGCAGAAGGAAAGACCTCCTCACAATGCAAGACGGAAAAGTGCTCCACCCAGAACCAGACAGCCTCAGCCTAGCAGCATGGCTCCTGAGGACCTAGAATTCGCACACCTCAAACTACCTCCAAGCACCATGGCAGTACTCAGAGAAGCAAGGAGACCCACTACAAGAAAATGCTACATTGCAAAGTGGAAAAGGTTCTCACAATGGTGCATTACAGAGGGACTGCAACGAAAAGTCACAAAAGAATCAACAGTACTGCGATATTTAACACACCTACTACAAAGCGGGCTGAGCTACTCGTCACTAAGGGTTCACCTAGCAGCCATAGTGGCCTACACCAGGGGAGAAGCGGTGAAAAGCTTCTTCACCTCCCAAGTGGTCAAAAGATTCCTGGAAGGGGCTAAAAGAATAGCCCCCCTAAAAGGATGCCAGCCCCAAGCTGGAACCTCAACACTGTACTGACACAGTTGATGAAATCACCATTTGAACCCATACACAAGAGCACACTGCACATGCTCACACTAAAAACGGCTTTCTTAGTGGCTATCACGTCACTGCGAAGAGTCAGTGAACTACAGGCTCTCACACTACAAGAGCCCTACTTGCAAATACACAAGGACAGAATTGTCATGAGGACGGACCCACACTTCCTGCCAAAGGTGGTGTCGCGGTTCCATATCAATCAAACAATACAGATACCAAGTTTCTTCCAGAAACCTTCAACACCCTCAGAAAAGGCGCTACACACGCTAGACGCCAGAAGGGCAGTGATGCACTACATAGAAAGGACGAAGGAATGCAGGAAAACAAAACAACTCTTCGTTTCCTTCGCAAGCAGTTTCCTGGGACGACCAGTAACAAAAAATACCATTGCACGGTGGATTGCACAAGCAATACAACTCTGCCACAAGCAGGCAGGACAAGAATTACAAGGGGCCGCCCAGGCTCACTCAACAAGGAAAAGGGAGCAACGGTTGCGTTCCTAGCGAACACACCTATACAAGACATTTGCCAAGCGGCAACATGGTCTTCCGTGCACACGTTCACCAAACACTACTGTGTTGATATCCAAATGAACAAAGAGGCACAAGTAGGACAGAAGGTCTTACAGCACATTTTCAGCAACCAATGCTCATCTTCCACCCAACCACCGCAATAACAAAACCGCTACTAAGTCTATGCACAGCATAGTGAATCCAGAAAGATTCACGCTGCAAAACGAATAGTTTCTTACCTGTCGGTGTAGTTTTGCAGCTTGAAGACTTTCTGGATTCACTAGCGATCCCACCCGCCTCCGCCAGGAAGATAACATAGGAGGTTAAGGGTACAACTAAACTACATACAAGGTTTTAAAGGGATCAAAGAATAATTGAAGGATTAAAGGTTAAAGACATAGACAACAAAAAACTGTAAGAGGAAAAGAAAAAAGAATCCGAAGATGGCTACCAAAGGTGGGAGCTTCCGCCGGAAGCGCGACGACGTCACCGAAGACACCAAATGGTGGGCGTCGCCGCCCACCTGGGCCAACAAAAAAAAAAAAAAAAAAGACAAAAACAAAGAAAAGACTACGAATCCGGACCCAACCACGAGATGGCGGAATAATGCACAGCATAGTGAATCCAGAAAGTCTTCAAGCTGCAAAACTACACCGACAGGTAAGAAACTATTCGTTGTACTTTTCAACACAGATTGATCAGCAAGCAAGCTTGATGAGAATTACTTTTGTTGCAGATTTGTAAAATATTTAAATACAGCTGAAATTACTTTTGATTACTCCCACTTTTTGCCAGACTACTGATGTACTTTTGACTTGATGTGCTGTGGGTCCCTGCCAATCAGGTTCCCAGGGCCTGTGTTCTTTCCCCAAAACTAACCCAATTAGCATCTCTAGCCACAGGTCAGCCCTGGGTCCCTGCCAATAAGGTTTCCAGGGCCTGTGTTCTTTCCCCCAAACTTTACCTCGTACCCCCAACTGGGACCTCTTTGGCCACATGTCAGTCCCTTGTAAAAGGTACCATGGGTACCAAGGGCACTGTGACCAGGGAAGACCTCTAAGGGCTGCAGCACTTATTGTGCCACCATTAGAGGCCCTGTACCTTTACACACCCACACCGCCTTTGCAGGCTGCGTGTTTTGGTGCAGAACAAAGTGAAGAGTCGACATGCCTACAACCCCCTGCCCTGGCATAGATCAGTCACCCCTCTAGCTGGGTGCCCTATGCCAGTGATGTGGGTACAGGTGCATGAGCCCTGTACCCCTACAGTGTCTAAGTCCATTCTTAGACATTGTAAGTGCAGTGCTGCCATTAAGAGTATATGGTGCTGGGAGCTTGTCATTACGAACTCCACAGCACCATAATGGCTACCCTCAAAAATGAGAAGTTTGGTATCAAACTTCTCAGCAGATTAAACCCACACTAATGCCAGTGAGGGATTTAATGAAAAATGCACACAGAGGGCATCTTTGAGATGCCCCCTGAAAAACGACCAGCCTCTGGTGGGTTCCCTGACTGGTACACACCAGCCTGCCACCACGAGACATGTTTCTGGACCCCTAGGGTGGGAGCCTACGCTCCCTGAGCCCAGAAACAAAGCCTTTCCTGGGCGGAGATGTTCACACCTCCTCCAGGCCAGGAAGAGCCATCTGTGGCCGGGGAGCTTCAAAGGCCTGGCAGCCTTTGTAATGCGACCCCAGCCTCTCCTGCTATCAGGAGCAGGCCCCCTTCCTGTCTCCCCTCCCTTTCGGCGGGAAGACGGGCGGGAAAAACTAGCCAGCCCAGAAGGTGTACCCACCTCTGCCAACTCCACCCCTCAGGTGGGGGAGGCGAGGTGAAGCCCACTCTCCAGTGCTGCCATCTTGCATATGGCAGGCACTCCCCAATCAGGACTAGGGATTGTGCTCACTCCCCCACGTGGGGTGAGCACACCAAGGGTGTGGTCACCCTAAGGTCTGTAGCCCATTGGCTACTGACCTCAAGACCCCTAAAACGCCCCCTAAATACAGTATTTAAGGGGCAGCCCTGTGAGAAAGTGCCATCTTTCTTGCATGCTATGCCCCCACTTTTTGCTGAATTGTGTTGTGCTTTGACTGTGCCCTGGGCTCCTGCCAACCAGGTACCCAGGGCCTGTGTTCCTTCCCTAAAACTGCATTGATGCCCACACCCAATTGGCATCCCTGGCCACAGGTCAGCCCCTGGTAAATGGTACCATGGGTACCCAGGGCACTGTGACCAGGGAAGGCCCCTAAGGGCTGCAGCACTTCTTGTGCCACCCTTAGGGACCCTGTACCTTTACACACACACACACACACTGCCTTTGCAGGCTGCGTGTCTTGGTGCAGAACAAAAGTGAAGAGTCGACATGGCACACATCCCTGTGTGCCATGCCTACAAGCCACTGCCCTGGCCTAGGTCAGCCACCCCTCTAGCTGGGTGCACTATGCCAGTGGTGAGGGCACAGAGGCATGAGCCCTGTGCCCCTACAGTGCCCAAGTCCATTCTTGGGCATTGTAAGTGCAGTGCTGCCATTAAGAGTATATGGTGCTGGGAGTCTGTCATTACGAACTCCACAGCACCATAATGGCCCCACTGAAAACTAAGAAGTTTGGTATCAAACTCCTCAGCACATTAAACCCACACTGATGCCAGTGTGGGATTTAATGTAAAACACACTCCAGAGGGCATCTTAGAGATGCCCCCTGCAACCAACCCGACCTCCAGTATCCGGACTGAGTGGCTGCCACCACCAGACATGTTTCTGGACCCCTGGGTCGAGAGCCTCTGCTCTCAGGGGCCTGAAACAATGCGCATCCTGGGGCGAGGTGCCAAAGCCTCCTCCCCCAGGATGGGCAGGGGAAGCTTCAAAGGCCTGCCGCCTTTTGAGCTTCCCCAGACCATTTGCTGCTCCCAGCAAACTGGTCCCCACTGGTTCTACCCCCACTTCTGGCGGGAGAACCGGCGGGAAAACCAGAGGCAGGAAATGGGTTGTGCCCACCTCTGCCAACTCCACCCCTAAAGTGGGGGAGGCGAGGTTAAGCACAAACTCGAGTCCCCGCCATCTTGAGGATGGGGGGACCCAGCCAACCAGGGACAGGCTCCTGCCCCCTCCCACTGGAGAGTGGCAGAATAGGGGGTGTACCCACCCCAGGGACGGGACCCATTGGTCCCTGCCCTTACCTACCTGTAACCACCCCTAAATTCAGTATTTAGGGGCTCCCTGAACCTTCCTTCCTCAGTTCCCGAATCCGAAACAAGAAGAGAAGACGAAGCAAGAAGACCAGCCGTGCAGCTGCTAACAAGGAGGCGACGACAACTGACTTGGCCCCAGCCCTACCGGCCTGTCGACCTCCGAACCTGCTCCTGCGGAACCCCGGCCTCAGCAACCTCAACCCCGGAGGACCTGACTTCTGTGCCACAGCCTTCAACCCAGGGACTCCCACGAGCAGTGGTACTGTTCAAAAGAAAAACTACAAAAGACCCTGCCCTGGCACGGAACCGCGAAACCTGCACACTCTGCACCCGCCGAGCCCAGCCTGTGCCTGAGTGAACAAAGACTTTGAGGACGTCCCCCGGCGATTCTGACCTGGAATCCAGTGCCCAAGGACCCTCCTCGACGACCCAGACGACGCCTGCAGCCTCAGGACAGGGGACCCCTCCAACCGCGACCCGCAGGGGGTAAGATTTCCCGACCTCAAAAGACACCCCTGCACCCGGCGCCCCACGGCCCCCTGTGCCCAACTCCTGGGTGTCTACCTATCCTCCAACACCCCAACTTACCTCTCGAAGTGTTGGTCGCTCCTGAAGGGTCACCGTCCCCGAGCCTGCAGCCTTTGTTCACCTTCCAAGATCTCCATTGGTTAACATTGAGCGTCCGACGGCTCAAAAGCACCCTGCACCCAGCCGCCCGAGTGGCCCTGGCAGTGCAACCTCTGTCCTAATCCACTTCCCCATTTGCCCTGAGCAAGTGACCAGGAGCCCAGCCCCCACAGCCGCGTGGCCTGCTAGCCAGCAGCCACCAACCAAGGGCCCCCTGCCTGCCATAGGATAACATTGGGCCTAACTCACTCTGCACCCGGCCGCCCCTGTGCTGCTGGGGGTGAAACAACTGTACTTACCTGACCCTGGGAGACCCCTGAGTCTATGCCCAGAACCTTAACTTTGCCAGTCAAGTACTTACCCAAAAACCGATAACTCACTTACCTTCCATAGGGTGACATTGGCTGGCATCACCGGAAAATTCTTCCAAGTGTGGAGTTTCTCAACTTTAAAATATTCACCTAAAATCAACCGAGTAACTAAAACGAAAATACTCACCTGCTATTAGGAGAGATCCCAGTGCTGGATCGGGGTGCCCAGCACTGACCCTGAAAAGTAATCACGTTACTTATCGCTAACTCAATTTTCTTCCATAGGGACCCATTGACTGGTTTTCTGTGAAAATTCTTCTAAGTGTCTACTTTTGAAATACTAAAATATTGCCTAAAAATCACAACAGTAACAAATTCCGATTTACTCACCTGTCATCAGGAGAGTCTTCAGTGCTGCATCTTTCAGCCCAGTACTGACCCTGCAAAGTAATTTTTACCGTACTGAACAGTAACTTGAAATTCCTTCCATAGGTTATCATTGCCTGCTTTTTGTTGAAAAAGTTTCTAAGTGTCGATTTCTGAATCTTACAAATATTCTTTAAAAATCGTGCCAACGATACAAACGTAATTACTTGCCTGTTTTAGATAGATATCCCAGTGCTGAACCTGAGACTCCAGCACTGGATTACAAAAGTAACGTAAACATACTTAGCTTGCAAACTGTATTTCCTTCCATAGGATAACATTGGTAATTTTACCCAGAAAAGTTTCTAAGTGTCAACTTTTGAAATACCATAATATTCCTAAAAAATCACTACTATAACCAAAACGCTTTTACTTAACTGTTTACAGGAGATGCCCCGGGTCTGAATCCAAGATCCAGTCCTGTGGTTAGAAAAGTAATCCACAAAGTAATTAATTGCATTTAACCAACATTTTCCATTGAGCTCAATGTTGCATTGTGTTTGAAATTGTGTTGCCTCTTGCAACAACTGTGACTACTGTCATCAAAAAGACTATTGCCTATTTGAAAAGTGTTTAAACAAAGCATTTGATTCTGAGAAAGTATATTTTGATTCCTATTGTTGGTTCTAAAATAAAACAAGCCTATATTTTTATATACAAACCATTGGCCTAGAGTCCAGTTCTTGAGTGTGTGGCTTCATTTGCTGACTGAGTGTGTACAACAAATGCTTTACACTGTCCTCTGATACTGCCTTACTGCTCGACCAAGCTACCACTTTAGAGAGTAAGGTTATATCTAACTTTAGCCTCTGCCTTACCATTGGGGAACTGTGGACCCTATACACCCTGTACCTTACTTTGGTGCAGTATATATAGTCACTTTCCTACAAGCCCTGAACCAAGAACTCAGATCCAGCCTACCTACAAGAAGAAAAGAAGGACAAAGAGCCATGCAGAGCTAACAAGAGGACGATGCCCACTGACTTGGCCCCAGCCCTACAGGCCTGTCTCCCCTCGAACCTGCTCCTGCGAAATCCCGGCGTGTCCAGCAACCTCACAAACTCCAGAGGACCTGCCTGCCTTCACTTCCAAGACCGTTTCTCCCGTAAACACCGGACGTGTTTAAACTGCAGCTTCTGGCTCCGGCCAGACACCGCGAATCCAGCCCACTCTGCACCTGCCAAACCCGGCCCGAGCTCGAGTGGAAAAACACCATGAGGAGGTCACCCTGGCGATCCTGACCCGAGATCCGGCAACTCCTGACCTGCCTCAAGCCTCTAGACGACGCCTGCAGCCTCAATCCACAGGATCCCCTCTACCGCGACCAGAGTGGGTAAGAAAATCCGACCCTAAAAGGCACCCCTGCACCCGGCGCCCCACGGCCTTGTGTGCCCAAACCAACGGTGCCTAACCAACCCAAGACATCCCAACTTACCCCTTTAAGTGGTGGCCACACCCAGAAGATCCTCGTCCCCGAGCCTGCAGTGCTTCTTCAAACCGGAGGTTCTCCATAGCAAACAACAGGGCGTCCGACGCCGAAACAGCACTCTGCACCCGGCCGCCCCAGTGCCGCTGAGGGTGCACTTTTTGTGCCAACTTGTTTCCCCATTTGCCCTGACCTAAACCCTAGGAGCTTTGCTCCCACAACCCAGTGGCCTGCTTGCCAGCAGCCACCAACCGGAGACCCCTATCCTCCACAGGATAACATTGGGCCTCAACACTCTGCACCCGGCCGCCCTAGTGCAGCTGAGGGTGCAACAACAGTGCATCACTGACCCTGGGGAACCCTTGTTCTAACCCCAGAACCTTAACTCCCACAGTCGATAACTTACCTATGAACCGATAACCTACTTTCCTCCATAGGATAACATTGACACTTTTTCTTCAAAAAAACGACGAAGTGTGGAGTTTTGAAAACTAAAGATATTCTTTAAAAATCATACAAGTAACCAAAACGTCATTACTTACCTGTTTGCAGGAAATGTCCCAGTGCTGAATCTAGGCATCCAGCACTGAGAAAAAGTAACGTAAAAGTAACTTATCTGCAATTTACTGAAAAAGCCTATTCTTTTCAATGTACTGCTCCAAAAAGGTTCCAAGTGTGGAGTTTTGAAATCTGAAAATATTCTTTAAAAATCGCACGAATAACAAAAACGCATTTACTCACCTGTAACGTTAAAGTAACTTACCTGCAATTTACTGAAAAAGCCTATTCATTTCAATGTACTGCATTTGCTAAGTATTGCATACTACTGCTCCCCTGTAAATCAAACAAAGTACAATTTCTATTGCATTTTCCAACTGTTCTATATCCAGTAACTTATTACTGAAAAGTATTTAATGCTTACCTGTGCCAGGCTTGCTTGGTTCTAAAAATAAACAGTATATTTTTATACAGAAACAATTGGCCTAGAGTTCAGTTCTTGAGTGTGTGAATTCATTTGCTGACTGAGTGTGCACATCAAATGCTTAACACTGTCCTCTGATACTGCCTTACTGCTCGACCAAGCTACCACTATTAGAGAGTAAGGTTCTATCTAACTTTAACCTCTGCCTACCTCTGGAGTCACCTGGACCCTATACACACTATATCTCATTTTGGTGTAGTATATATAGAGCCAGTTTCTTACACTGTGTTCTTTCTCCAAAACTGCAGTCAAACCCAATTGGCTTCTCTAGCCACAGGTCAGCCCCTGGTAAATTGTACTACAGGTACCCAGGGCACTATGACAAGAGAAGGCCTCTAAGGGCTGCAGCACTCATTGTGCCATTCTTAGAGGCCCTGTACCATTACACTCGCACACTGCCTTTGCAGGCTGCGTGTCTTGGTGCAAAAAGTTCCATCTCAGAAGGGTGGTCCCTGGAGTATTCTGCCAAGAGCACCTTGAGCTTGATCCTTAGTTTGCATAGAGACATCAACTCACTCATCTCCAGGTGGAGGTGAGGGGCGGTGTTGAGCTCATCAACCCAATTCTCTATGTCAGCTATTACTGTAGTCCTGGTTGGGATCTTTTTAAAAGAGTTCAAAAACTTCTAAAAACATTTACCGCTGACTACAGTGAGTTTTAAACTTTTAAAATGCTAAAGGGACTTAACCAAGGCCTTTACAAGACAACTAGGAATTTAGAAAAATTGTCCATTAAAAAAAGTTGAACTAAAGGCAATGTTTTGATTGTAGTCGTGTGATCAGGTGTTGACCAAGTTGCCTACAACCCACTGCGCTGGCTGCCTGGACCCTAGTGGTAGGTTCGTTTTCAGGGGGCATCTCTAAGATGCCCTCTGTGTGCATTTTTAATTAAATCCCACACTGGCATCAGTGTGGGTTTAATGTGCTGAGACGTTTGATACCAAACTTCTCAGTATTTAGTGTAGCCATTATGGTGCTGTGGAGTTCGTAATGACAAACTCCCAGCACCATATACTCTTAAAGGCAGTACTGCACTTACAATGTCTAAGAATTGGCTTAGACACTGTTGGGGTACAGGGCTCATGCACCTGTACCCTCACCACTGGTATAGTGCACCCACCTAGAGGGGTGACTGACCTATGCCAGGGCAGTGGGTTGTAGGCATGGCACACAGATGTGTGCCATGTCGACTCTTCACTTTGTTCTGAACCAAGGCATGCAGCCTGCAAAGGCAGTGTGTGTGTGTGTAAAGGTACAGGGCCTCTAAGGGTGGCACAATAAGTGCTGCAGCCCTTAGGGGCCTTCCCTGGCCACAGTGCCCTTGGTACCCATGGTACCTTTTACAAGGGACTGACATGTGGCCAAAGAGGTCCCAGTTGGGGGTACGAGGTAAAGTTTGGGGGAAAGAACACAGGCCCTGGAAACCTTATTGGCAGGGACCCAGGGCACATCAAGTCAAAGTGCATCAGTAGTCTGGCAAAAAGTGGGGGAGGGTTACTGCAACATAAACCCAGCTTCCTGCAATGAGTCATACAGTTTGTCTCGTGCACTTCAGGCAGCTCCAGCTGGAGCTGCTCCTCCACCACCAGGACACGGCGGTGGACTTGTGATTAGTCCTGTCATGATTAACACAGTGATGGGCAAACGTCCTCAAAACCGTGATGAGGTACACTTTTGGCTTGCACAGAAATTTGAGCAGCTTGAGGCGGTTGTGAGAAAGTGCCCTCTTTGTGCATGGTTGCCCCCACTTTTTGCTGAATTGCTGATGTGCTTTGACTGAGTGTGCCCTGGGCTCCTACTAACCAGGTACCCAGGGCCTATCTTCTTTCCCTAAAACTGCATTGAAGCCTAAACCCAAGTGGCATCTCTGGCCACAGGTGTAAGAAACTGGCTCTATATATACAACACCAAAATGAGGTATAGTGTGTATAGGGTCCAGGTGACTCCAGGGGTAGGCAGAGGTTAAAGTTAGATTTATTTATTTATTTGAGTTTTATATAGCGCTGGCTAGACCCGGAGGTATCAGAGCGCTTTACACAAGGTTCCACAAAATTACAACAGTTACAAGTTACATCAGTCACAAGAAAACATTTCAAGAGAGTCGGAAGATGAAATAAATGGAGCTTAGAAGGGTAAGGGGGTGAGGTAAGGTGTAGGAGGGAGAAAGGATGGAGATAGGATGGATGGAGAGACGAAGGAGAGTCTGCCCAAAGTCCGGCTGGGTAGGTGACGGCCGAGGGGGAAGCCCACAGCCCATCTCCTCTATAGCTATCAGGTAGCTCCACCGGGCATCAGTCAAGCGGCTAGGTCTCAATGAGAAAACAATTAGAGAGCAAAGAGGACGGAAAAATGGAGCATAAAGGAGAAAGTGCGTGGAGTAAAGAGGTATGAGGGAGAGTACGACGGAGAGACGAAGTAAGGTCTGCCCAATGTCCGGCTGGGTAGGTGACGGCCGAAGGGGGTAGTCCACAGCCCATCTCCTCTATAGCTATCAAGTAGCTCCACCGGGCATCTGCCAGAAAGCTAGGTATCCACGATAGAACCTTACTCTCTAATAGTGGTAGCTTGGTCGAGCAGTAAGGCAGTATCAGAGGACAGTGTTAAGCATTTGATGTACACACTCAGTCAGCAAATGAATTCACACACTCAAGAACTGAACTCTAGGCCAATTGTTTTTGTATAAAAATATACTGTTTATTTTTAGAACCAAGCAAGCCTGGCACAGGTAAGCATTAAATACTTTTCAGTAATAAGTTACTGGATATAGAACAGTTTGAAAAGGCAATAGAAATTGTACTTTGTTTGATTTACAGGGGAGCAGTAGTATGCAACACTTAGCAAATACAGTACATTGAAATGAATAGGCTTTTTCAGTAAATTACTGGTAAGTTACTTTTTATGTTACTTTTCTAACTCCGTGCTGGGTACCTAGATTCAGCACTGGGACATTTCCTGCAAACAGGTGAGAAAACACGTTTTGGTTATTCGTGCGATTTTTAAAGAATATCTTTAGTTTTCAAAACTCCACACTTAGTCGTTTTTTGGAAGAAAAATTGTCAATGTTATCCTATGGAGGAAAAACAGGTTATCGGTTTGCAGGTAAGTAAACGACTGTGGGAGTTAAGGTTCTGGGGTTAGAACAAGGGTTCCCCCAGGGTCAGTGATGCACTGTTGCACCCTCAGCGGCACTAGGGCGGCCGGGTGCAGAGTGTTGAGGCCCAATGTTATCCTATGGAGGATAGGGGGTCTCCGGTTGGTGGCTGCTGGCAAGCAGGCCACTGGGTTGTGGGAGCAAAGCTCCTAGGGTTTAAGTCCGGGCAAATGGGGAAACAAGTTGGCACAAAAAGTGCACCCTCAGCGGCACGAGGGCGGCCGGGTGCAGAGTGCTGTTTCGGCGTCGGACGCCCTGTTGTTTTCTATGGAGAGCCTCCGGTTTGGTAAAGCACTGCAGGCAGGGAGACTAACGACTTCTGGGTGCGACCACCACGTGGAGAGGTAAGTTGGGAAGTTAAGGGTTGGTTAGGCACCGTTGGTTTGGGCACACAAGGCCGTGGGGCGTCGGGTGCAGGGGTGCCTTTTGGGGTCGGATCTTCTTACCAGCTCCGGGTCGCGGTTAGGGGGGCCTTCTGGATTTAGGCAGCAGGCGTTGGCTGGAGGCTTGAGGCCGGTCAGGGGTTGCCGGATCTCGGGTCAGGATAGCCGGGGTGACCTCCGAGGGGTGTTTTTCCACTCGAGCTCGGGCCGGGTTCGGCGGGTGCAGAGTGGGCTGGATTCGCGGTATCCGGCCGGAGCCAGAAGCTGCAGTTTAAACACATCCGGTGTTCACGGGAGAAACAGTCTGGGAAGTGAAGATAGGCCGGTCCTCCGGGGTTTGTGAGGTTGCTGGCTGCTGGACACGCCGGGATTTCGCAGGAGCAGGTTCGAGGGGAGACAGGCCTGTAGGGCTGGGGCCAAGTCAGTGGGCGTCGTCCTCTTGTTAGCTCTGCATGGCTCTTCGTCTTTCTTCTTCTTGTAGGTAAGCTGGATCTGAGGAAGCAAGGTTCAGGGTGCCCCCTAAATACAAAATTTAGGGGCATTACAGGTAGGTAAAGGGCAGGGACCAATGGGTCCCTTCCCTGGGGTGGGTACACCCCCTATTCTGCCACTCTCCAGTGGGAGGGGGGCAGGAGCCTGTCCCTGGTTGGCTGGGTCCCCCCATCCTCAAGATGGCGGGGACTCGAGGTTGTGCTTCACCTCACCTCCCCCACCTGAGGGGTGGAGTTGGCAGAGGTGGGCACACCTCCCTTCCTCACTTGTTTTTCCTGCCGGTTCTCCCGCCCAAAGTGGGGGGGAGAACCAGTGGGGACCAGTTGCTGAAAGCAGCAAATGGTCTGGAGAGGCTCACAAAGGCGGCATGCCTTTGAAGCTTCTCCTTCGTGAACCTCTGCCCATCCTGGGGGAGGAGGCTTGGCACCTCGTCCCAGGATGTGCATTGTTTCAGGCCCCTAGAGCAGCAGGCTCTCGACCCAGGGGTCCAGAAACATGTCTGGTGGTGGCAGCCTAAGCAGCCACTCAGTCAGGTCACTAGAAGTTGGTAGAGTTTCAGGGGGCATCTCTAAGATGCCCTCTGGTGTGCATTTTACATTAAATCCCACACTGGCATCAGTGGGTTTAATGTGCTGAGAAGTTTGATACCAAACTTCCCAGTCTTCAGTGTAGCCATCATGGTGCTGTGGAGTTCGTAATGACAAACTCCCAGCACCATATACTCTTAATGGCAGCACTGCACTTACAGTGCCCAGGAATGGACTTGGGCACTGTAGGGGTACAGGGCTCATGCACCTGTACCCTCACCGCTGGCATAGGGCACCCAGCTAGAGGGGTGACTGATGTATGCCAGGGCAGTGGTTTGTGGGCATGGCACACAGGGATGTGTGCCATGTCGACTCTTCACTTTGTTCTGCACCAAGACACGCAGCCTGCAAAGGCAGAGTGTGTGTGTAAAGGTACAGGACCTCTAAGGGTGGCACAATAAGTGCTGCAGCCCTTAGAGGCCTTCTCTGGTCACAGTGCCCTGGGTACCTGTGGTACCATTTACCAGGGGCTGACACGTGGCCAGAGATGCCAATTGGGTTTAGGCTTCAATGCAGTTTTAGGGAAGGAACATAGGCCCTGGGCACCTGATTAGCAGGAGCCCAGGGCACACTCAGTCAAAGAACATCAGCAATTCAGCAAAAAGTGGGGGCATACCATGCAGAAAGAGGGCACTTTCTTACAACAGGTACCCAGGGCACTGTGACCAGAGAAGGCCTCTAAGGGCTGCAGCACTTCTTGTACCACCCTTAGAGGTCCTGTACCCTGACACACACACTGCCTTTCCAGGCTGCGTGTCTTGGTGCAGAACAAAGTGAAGTCAACATGGCACACCTCTGTGTGTGCCATGCCTACAACCCACTGCCCTGGAATAGATCAGTCACCCCTCTAGCTGGGTGCCCTATACCAGTGGTGAGTATACAGGTGCATGAGCCCTGTACCCCTACAGTGTCCAAGTCCATTCTTAGACATTGTAAGTGCAGTGCTGCCATTAAGAGTATATGCTGCTGAGAGTTTGTCATTACGAACTCGACAGCACCATAATGGCTACACTGAAAACTGAAAAGTTTGGTATCAAACTTCTCAGCACATTAAACCCACACTGATGCCAGTGTGGGAATTAATGAAAAATGCGCACAGAGGGCATCTTAGAGATGCCCCCTGAAAACTAACCTACTGCTAGTGTTCAGGCTGAGTGGCTGATTTCAGCTGCCACTACCAGACATGTTTCTGGACCCCTGGGTCGAGAGCCTGCTGCTCTCGGGGGCCTGAAACAATGCACATCCTGGGACAAGGTGCCAAGCCTCCTCCCCCAGAATGGGCAGGGTTGGCGAAGGGGAAGCTTCAAAAGCTTCCCGCCTTTGTGAGCTTCCCCATGCCACTTGCTGTTTTCAGCAACTGGTCCCCACTGGGTCTGACCCCCACTTTGGATGGGAGAACCGGCGGAAAAAACAAGTGAGGAAGAGAGGTTTGCCCACCTCCGCCAACTCCACCCCTCAGGTGGAGGAGGTGAGATGAAACTCAGTCCACGCCATCTTGCAGATGGGGGGGGACTCAGCCAACCAGGGACAGGCTCGCCCGCTCCCACTGGAAGGTGGCATAATAGGGGGTGTACCCACCCCAGGGAAGGGACCCATTGGTCCCTGCCTTATACCTACCAGTAACACCCCTAAATCTAGTATTTAGTGGCACCCCTGAACCTTGCTTCCTCAGAAAAGAAGAAACTACAAGGAGAAGGAAGACCGAACAGCCATGCAGCAGCTAACAAGAGGAAGACGCCCACTGACTTGGCCCCAGCCCTACCGGCCTGTCTCCTCCTCGAACCTGCTCCTACGACATCCCGGTGCGTCCTGCAGCCAGCAACCTCGAAAACCCCGGAGGACCTGCCTGCCTTCAACTACAAAGACTTTGTCTCCCGTGAACACCAGATTTGTTCATCTGCAACCTTTGGCTCCAGCCGGACACCGCAAATCCGCCCCACTTTGCACCCGCCATCCACGGCCCGAGCGGGCAAACACCACGAGGAGGTCACCCCGGCGATCCTGACCCGATATCTGGCGACCCCTGACCTGCCTCAAGCCTCCAGCTGACTGCTGCAGCCTAAATCCAGAAGGTCCCCCCAACCGCGACCAGGAGCTGGTAAGAAGATCCGTCCCCAAAAGGCACCCCTGCACCCGACGCCCCACGGCCTTGGGTGCCCCAACCAACCCCTAACTTCCCAACTTACCTCTCGAAGTGGTGGTCGCACCCAGAAGACCTTCGTCCCCAAGCCTGCAGTGTCTTTCCAAACCGGAGGTTCTCCATTGAAAACATCAGGGCGTCCGACGTCGAAACAGCACTCTGCACCCGGCCGCCCTAGTGCCGCTGAGGGTGCACCTTTGGTGCTACTTTGTTTCCCCCTTTGCCCTGAGCTAAAGTCCAGGAGCTTTGCTCCCACAACCAAGGGGCCTGCTCACTTTGCCACTGGATTCAAGATAGCCTGGCTGACGAAGGGTGTTACTCCGAAACCGGTCCCAGGATGCTTGTTTCCGGTCCAAGAAAGACATTGGTTCGAGGCATATGAGCTGCAGATTGTACACTGTGCATAGATCGCCATCTGGTGTTGGGCTCGGATGCTTGCACTTTGTTGTTGTATTGGAAGAGTCTTTTGTAGTCACGAGATAGGTGACTCCTCCCTTGGACGATAGTGCGCATGGGCATCGACTCCATCCTCAGATTGTTTTTTTCCACCATCGGGTTCGGATGTAACTTTTGCGCTCCGGTTCGGTACTTTATTTTCCAAACCCTTTCGACGCGCAAACTATCTACAACTCGACGGTATTGTTTTCGATCGCGTGATCTTCGCGCATCTCCCCTACTCGATTCCAGTCGTCGACGCGGGCCGTTGTGCCTATCGACGCCGTTCGGGCCTACAGCTCATGGAAAGGACTCCATTTAAAAAATGTCCCCAGTGTGGAGCGAAATTCCCACACAGTGACCATCACAAGGTCTGTAACCTGTGTCTCTCGCCCGAACACGACGAGAACAATTGCCAGGCCTGCGCCTCTTTTCGATCTAAGAAAACCATCCGTGATCGCCGGGCCCGACGACACATCATGGCGCAGAGAACAGCTCCGGCACCAGTGGACATCTTCGATGAAGGCCCCGATTTTCCGGAGGACGATTCTGAAGACCTGGAAATCGTGTCCGAAGCAGACGACTCAGACGACCACATCACTCCTGGTCAACGAGTGAGTACAACTGCCCCTACCCCAGCTCCACCCGAAAAAACCAAGGCCCTGGTCAAGACTTCGCCTGCTGGCCCCAGTCGCGACCAAAAACAAGCTTCAGAAGCCCCGCCCTCGGGCTCGGCTCCGAAGATAAAGGACAAGCCTTCCGGTAGCTCGGAACCGAGCAAACCGTATATCAGTGTCCCGCAGGCGCCTTCGGCACCGAAGACGGGAGACCAACCTACTCCCAAAGAAGTCGGCACCGACCACCTCGACGCCGAAAGAAAAACCATTGACTCCGAAGCCAAAACCTTCGGAACCGAAAAAGATTTCCGGATCCATAGCCAAGCCAAAGGACCCTAAACCAACTCCTAAGGCATCGGAGCAGAAATCCAAACCTCGCTCGGACCCGAAGAAGTTGGCGCTGAAAGCGGTTACTGAACGGGAAGAACTTTTCCGACCGGATCCCGTCGATCCCAAGCAGAAAAAGCTGCATATAGACCCTAAAACAGGACATGTGGCTACTGTTCCACACAAGAAGAGGAAGCTGGACACATCAGACACTCCTGCAGTGCCTGTAAAGAAAAAAGACTGTGCCACTTCACCTATAAGACCCTCTTCTCCGGTTTCTCCTTGTCAGCCTGTTCTTCCTCCTAAGCCTGTCCTTCCTCCTAAGCCTGTCTCTCCTCCACAGCCTCCAAAACTTCCACCACATTCACCACCACCACAGGATGATGTTGATGATGATTTTGGGGGTGGGGGAGGCACCAATGACCCTTTCACTGATCCTGACGATACAGACGTACCACAGGACGATTGGGACGATTATGATGACCCAATAGGTCCCCCAGACCTCCCTGCTCCCCAGCCATATCCAACAAAACCATATCCCCCAGATGACAATATTGGTTTTGGACAACTCGTAAATAGAGCTGCTGTCTACCATGGTGTCCACATACATTCAGACCCTGCAGACGAGGACTTCCTTCTAGACACCTTTGAACAGTCCCAGAAAACTGTCCAAACCCTTCCTATGTTAAAAGGGGTCATTAAACATGCCCCAGACACATTCATAGACCCAGTGAGGGCTAGAATTCTCAATCCCAGGATTGACAAAGTATAAACCCGCCCCTGGGCAGCTACCCTTAGACTCACTAGTGGTATCTAACGCTAGGAAACGCGCCAACTCTCAAACCTCCGGTGACGCACCACCTCCGGATAAGGAATCTAAGTTGCTAGATGCCTCTGGCAAGAGAGTTGCTGCTCAAGCAGCTAATCACTGGCTGTGAGAAAGTGCCATCTTTCTTACATGGTATGCCCCCACTTTTTGCTGAATGGCTGATGTACTTTGACTGAGTGTGCCCTGGGCTCCTGCCAACCAGGTACCCAGGGCCTGTGTTCCTTCCCTAAAATTGCATTGATACTGTAAGAAAGTGGCTCTGTATATACTGCACCCAAGTAAGGTTCAGTGTGCACAGAGTCCACAGTCCCCAGAGGTTTGGCAGAGGCTAAAGTTAGATATAACCTTACTCTCTAAAGTGGTAGCTTGGTCGAGCAGTAAGGCAGTATCAGAGGACAGTGTAAAGCATTTGTTGTACACACTCAGTCAGCAAATGAAGCCACACACTCAAGAACTGAACTCTAGGCCAATGGTTTGTATATAAAAATATAGTTGTTTTATTTTAGAACCAACAATGGGTGTCAAAATATACTTTCTCAGAATGAGATGCTTTAGTTAACTACTGTTCAATTGGCAATAGACTTTTGAATGCAATAGTTACAGTTGTTGCAATATGCAACACAATTTTAAAAAATTTATACATTGAGCTCAATGGAAATTTCTGGTTAAATGCAATGGATTACTTTTTGGATTACTTTTCTAACCACGGGACTGGATCTTGGATTCAGTCCCGGGACACTTCCTGTAAACAGGTGAGAAAAAGCGTTTTGGTTATGGTAGTGATTTTTGAGGAATATTACTGTATTTCAAAAGTTGACACTTAGAAACTTTTCTGGGTAAAATTACCAATGTTATCCTAGGGAAGGAAATACAGTTTGCAAGCAAAGTATGTTTACGTTACTTTTGTAATCCAGTGCTGGACTCCTAGGTTCAGCACTGGGACATTTACTTAAAACAGGTAAGTAATTACGTTTTTGTAGTTTGTACGATTTTTAAAGAATATTTGTATGATTCAGAAATCGACACTTAGAAACTTTTTCAACAAAAAGCAGGCAATGATATCCTATGAGAGGAATTTCCAGTTACTGGTAAGTACGGTAAAAATTACTTTTCATGGTCGGTACTGGACTAAAAGATGCAGTACTGAGGTCTCTCCTGATAGTAGGTGAGTAATTCGGAATTCGTTACTGTTGTGATTTTTAAGCAATATTTTGGTATTTCAAAAGTGGACACTTAGAAGAAATTTCACAGAAAACCAGTCAATGGATCCCTATGTAAGAAAATTCAATTCGCCGGTAAGTTACTTTTAACGTTACTTTTGTAATCCAGTGCTGGACTCCTAGGTTCAGCCCTGGGACATTTACTTAAAACAGGTAAGTAATTACGTTTTGGTAGTCTGTACGATTTTTAAAGAATATTCTTGTTTTCAAAAGTCGACACTTAGAAACTTTTGGAAGAAAAAGTGTCCATGTTATCCTATGAGGAAAAATGAGTTATCGGTCTCGAGGTAAGTAATCGGTCTTTTGAGTTAGGGTTCTGGGGTTAGACTCAGGGGTCTCCCAGGGTCAGTGATGCACTGTTGTTGCACCCTCAGCGGCACTAGGGCGGCCGGGTGCAGAGTGTTGAGGCCCAATGTTATCCTATGGAGGATAGGGGGACTCCGGTTGGTGGCGGCTGGCAAGCAGGCCACGGGGTTGTGGGAGCAAAGCTCCTAGGGTTAAGCTCAGGGCACGTTGGGGACCAAGTTAGCACCAAAGAGGCACCCTCAGCGGCACTAGGGCGGCCGGGTGCAGAGTGCTGTTTTGAGGTCGGGTGCCCTGTTGATTTCAATGGAAATTTTCGGTTTTGGTTTTCAGCTGCAGGCTCGGTCCAGGAAGACTTCCAGGAGGAACCAACAGCTGGGCAGGTAAGTTGGAGGGCTCGGGGACGTAGGTGCACCTCGGGTTCCTTTCTCCAGGGCGCAGGGCGTCTGGATGCAGGGGTGTCTTTTGAGGTCGGATTTCACCTTACCGGGCCACTCGCGGTTGGGGGTTCTCCGTGCAGAGGCTGCAGGCGACGTCGGGGAGTCCTGGAGGGGTCAACCCACGGTGGACTCGGACTCTGGAGAGCTGGGGGACCTCGCTGGGACCGGTGGGCCACTTGAACTCGGGCTGTAGGCGACGGGTGCAGTGGTGGTTCCAGGCGTCGGGTTTCTTTCTCCTCAGCAGGCTCGGAGTCTTTGTTTGGTGTTTCTTTTGAACAGAGCTGCTGTTCACAGGAGATCCGGTCTTTGTTGAAGGCAGTCAGTCCTCCCTGGGGTTCTGGAGGTCGCTGGCTGCAGGACAAGACTATTTTTGGCGCAGGATCTCTGGAAACTGCAGACGGGCCGGTAGGAGCTGGGGCCAAGTCAGTTGTTCTCTGCAGTCTCCTCTGCTGGGCGTCTTCTTTCGTCCTTTTTCTTCTTAGGTTGCGGGAATCTAAGGAAGGAAGGTTCAGGGGTGCCCCTAAATACTAGATTTAGGGGCGTTACAGGTAGGTAAGGGCAGGGACCAATGGGTCCCTGCCCTGGGGTGGGTACACCCCCTATCCTGCCACTCTCCTGTGGGAGGGGGCAGGAGCCTAGTCCTGATTGGGCAGGGCTCCCCATCTTCAAGATGGCGAGAGCCCGGAGATGTGCTTCACCTCGCCTCCCCCACCTGAGGGGTGGGGTTGGCAGAGGGTGGCACACCCCCTTCCTCCCTTGGTGTTTCCTCCAGTCTTCCCACCAGGATGGGGGAGGGAACCGGTGGGGACCAGTTGCTGAGTACAGCAAGTGGTCTGGGGAAGCTCACAAAGGCGGAATGCCTTTGAAGCTTCCTCCTGCCCATCCTGGGGGAGGGGGCCTAGCACCTCACCCAGGACGTGCATTGTTGCAGGCCCGGGAGAGCGGATGGCTCTCTACCCAGGGGTCCAGCAACATGTCTGCTGTGTGGCAGCCTAGGCAGCCCCTCAGACAAGACGTGGATTGTAGGTTAGGTTCAGGGGGTAACTCTAAGTTGCCCTCTGACGTGCATTTACAGTAAATCCCACACTGGCATCAGTGTGGGTTTACTGTGCTGAGAGTTTGATACCAAACTCTCAGTCTTCAGTGCAGCCATCATGGTGCTGTGGAGTACGTGCTGACGACCTCCCAGCACCATATACTCAGAATGGCAGCCCTGCACTTACAGTGCCCAGGAATGGGCCTGGGTACTGTAGGGGCACAGGGCTCATGCACCTGTGCCCTCACCACTGGCATAGGGCACCCAGCTAGAGGGGTGACTGAGGTATGCCAGGGCAGTGTGTTTAGTGGGCATGGCACACAGGGATGTGTGCCATGTCGACTCTCTGTTTTGTTCTGCACCAAGACACTCAGCCTGCAAGGGCAGTGTGTGTGTGTCAGGGTACAGGGCCTCTAAGGGTGGCACAATAAGTGCTGCAGCCCTTAGGGGTCTTCTCTGGTCACAGTGCCCTGGGTACCTAGGGTACCATTTACCAGGGGCTTACCTGTGGCCAGAGATGCCAATTGGGTTTAGGCTGAGTACAGTTTTTAGGGAAGGAACACAGGCCCTGGGTACCTGATTGGCAGGGATCCAGGGCACACCAAGGAAAAGTGCATCAGTTATCAGGCAAAAAGTGGGGGGGTTACTGCAACAGAAACCCACTTTCCTACAGATACCTACACCCAATTGACATCCCTGGCCACAGGTCAGCCCCTGGTAAATGGTACCATGGGTACCCAGGGCACTGTGACCAGGGAAGGCCCCTAAGGGCTGCAGCACTTGTTGTGCCACCATTAGGGACCCTGCACCTTTACACACACACACTGCCTTTGCAGGCTGCGTGTCTTGGTGCAGAACAAAGTGAAGAGTCGACAGGGCACACATCCCTGTGTGCCATGCGTACAAGCCACTGCCCTGGCCTAGGTCAGCCACCCCTCTAGCTGGGTGCACTATGCCAGTGGTGAGGGCATAGAGGCATGAGCCCTGTGCCCCTACAGTGCCCAAGTCCATTCTTGGGCATTGTAAGTGCAGTGCTGCCATTAAGAGTATATGGTGCTGGGAGTCTGTCATTACGAACTCCACAGCACCATAATGGCCCCACTGAAGACTAAGAAGTTTGGTATCAAACTTCTCAGCACATTAAACCCCCACTGATGCCAGTGTGGGATTTAATGTAAACGCACTCCAGAGGGCATCTTAGAGATGCCCCTGAAACCAACCCGACCTCCAGTGTCCGGACTGAGTGGCTGCCCAGGCTGCCACCACCAGACATGTTTCTGGACCCCTGGGTCGAAAGCCTCTGCTCTCAGGGGCCTTAAACAATGCACATCCTGGGGCGAGGTGCCAAAGCCTCCTCCCCCAGGATGGGCAGGGGGAGCTTCAAAGGCCTGCCGCCTTCCCCAGACCATTTGCTGCTTCCAGCAAACTGCTCCCCACTGGTTCTACCCCCACTCCTGGCGGGAGAACCGGCGGGAAAACCAGAGGCAGGAAATGGGTTGTGCCCACCTCTGCCAACTCCACCCCTAAGGTGGGGGAGGCGAGGCGAAGCACAAACTCGAGTCCCCGCCATCTTGAGGATGGGGGACCTGGCCAACCAGGGACAGGCTCCTGCCCCCTCCCACTGGAGAGGAACAGAATAGGGGTGTACCCACCCCAGGAAGGGACCCATTGGTCCCTGCCCTTACCTACCTGTAACCACCCCTAAATTTAGTATTTAGGGGCTCCCTGAACCTTCCTTCCTCAGTTCCCAAATCCGAAAATAAGAAGAGTAGACGAAGCAAGAAGACCAGCCGTGCAGCTGCTAAGAAGGAGGCGACAACAACTGACTTGGCCCCAGCCCTACCGGCCTGTCGACCTCTGAACCTGCTCCTGCGGAATCCCGGCCTCAGCAACCTCACAAACCCCGGAGGACCTGACTTCTGTGCTACAGCCTTCGACCCAGGGACTCCCACGAGCAGTGGTACTGCTCAAAAGAAAACCTACCAAAGACCCGGCCCTGGCACGGAGCCGCGAAACCTGCACACTCTGCACCCGCCGAGTCCAGCCTGTGCCTGAGTGACCAAAGACCTCGAGGACGTCCCCCGGCGATTCTGACCTGGAATCCAGTGGCCAAGGACCCTCCTCGACGACCCAGACGACGCCTGCAGCCTCAGGACAAGGGACCCCTTCAACCGCGACCAGCAGGGGGTAAGATTTCCCGACCTCAAAAGACATCCCTGCACCCGGCGCCCCACGGCCCCCTGTGCCCAACTCCTGGGTGTCTACCTATCCTCCAAGACCCCAACTTACCTCCTGAAGTGTTGGTCGTCCCTGAAGAATCACCGTCCCCGAGCCTGCAGCCTTTCTTCACCTTTCACAACCTCCATTGGTTAACATTGAGCGCCCGACGGCTCAAAGCACCCTGCACCCAGCCGCCCGAGTGCCCCTGGAAGTGCAACCTCTATCCTAACCTACTTCCCCACTTGCCCTGAGTAAGTGACCAGGAGCCCTGCTCCCACAGTCGCGTGGCCTGCTTGCCAGCAGCCACCAACCCGGGGCCCCCGCCTGCCATAGGATAACATTGGGCCTACTCACTCTGCACCCGGCCGCCCCTGTGCCGCTGAGGGTGTAACAACTGTACTTACCTGATCCTGGGGGACCCCTGAGTCTATACCCAGAACCTTAACTCTGCCAGTCAAGTACTTACCCGAAATCCGAGAACTCACTTTTCTTCCATAGGGTTCCATTGACTGGTTTTCTGCGAAATTTCTTCTAAGTGTGGAGTTCTGAAACTTTAGAATATTCACCAAAATCAACCGAGTCACGAAAACGAAAAAACTCACCTAGTATTAGAAGGGGCCTCAGTGCTGGACCCGAGTGCCCAACACTGGCCCTAAAAAGTAATCGCAACGTTACTTACCGCTAACTCACTTTTCTTCTATAGGGATCCATTGACTGGTTTTCTGTGAAATTTCTTCTAAGTGTCGATTTCTGTATTTAACAAATATTCTTTAAAAATCGTACAAACTACAAAAACGTAATTACTTACCTGTTTTAAGTAAATGTCCCAGTGCTGAACCTAGGAGTCCAGCACTGGATTACAAAAGTAACGTAAACATACTTTACTTGCACACAGTATTTCCTTCCATAGGATAACATTGGTAATTTTACCCAGAAAAGTTTCTAAGTGTCAGCTTTTGAAATACAGTAATATTCTTCAAAAATCACTACAATAACCAAAACGCTTTTTCTTACCTGTTTACAGGAAGTGTCCCAGGACTGAATCCAGGATCCAGTCCTGTGGTTAGAAAAGTGCTCTGCAAAGTAATCAATTGTAATTAAGCATAATTTTCCATTGAGCTCAATGTTGCATTGTATTTGACCCTGTGTTGCCTCTTGCACCAACTGTGATTACCACTATCTAAAAAGTCTATTTCCTATCTGTAAGTTGAATAACCAAAGCATCTCATACTGAGAAAGTATATTTTGATCCTATTGTTGGTTCTAAAATAAAACAAGCATATATTTTTTTATATACAACCCATTGGCCTAGAGTTCAGTTCTTGAGTGTGTGGCTTCATTTGCTGACTGAGTGTGTACAACAAATGCTTTACACTGTCCTCTGATACTGCCTTACTGCTCGACCAAGCTACCACTTTGGAGAGTAAGGTTATATCTAACTTTAGCCTCTGTCAACCCTCTGGGGACTGTGGACTCTGTACACCCTGAACCTTACTTGGGTACAGTATATACAGAGCCACTTTCCTACACTGGCGCATAGCCAACACCCAAGCATTACTTGCTAGGTATGATAGGGCTCACTATGACCGACTAGAGACCCTATTACAACATTTGCCTGATCAATACAAAACCCAGGCAAATGATTTAATTCAGGAGGGCAAACTAATAACCAACGCATCAATTAAGTGTGCCCTGGATGCAGCTGACACAGCCTCTAGATCGGTTAACACTAGTGTGCTACTCAGACGACATGCCTGGTTACGCATTTCAGGTTCAGGAGGTTCAAACAGCTATCCTTAACCAACCGTTCAATCAGGAACACCTTTTTGGACCGGCTGTAGACACCATTCTAGAGAAGATGAAAAAGGACACGGAGACTGCTAAATCCATGGGAGCATTACAGTCTCCATCCACACGCGGTTCCTTTCGTAGCTCCTTCTATAGAGGAGCATCCAAAAACATTGGAACAGACACCGCCTCCTCTTCATATAAAAACACCACTCACACATGCCCCAATAGAGGATATTTTAGAGGCGGATACAGGGGAAATAACAACAAGGGGAGAGGCCGAGGTAGTAACAACACTCGTGCCTCCCCCGCTACTAAACAGTGACTTCCCTCCGCTCCCTCCAGACCATTCCACTCCAGTCGGCGGGGGGACTTTCACAGTTCCTACCTGTCTGGGATTCCATCACAACAGACAAGTGGGTAAGACAAATTATCCAGTATGGTTACTGCCTGGAACTCAAAGCAACCCCGCCCAACATTCCACCCAAACAGCGTCCAATGTCCACAGAACACATTACGCTCTTAAAACAAGAAGTTCTCTCACTGCTTCAAAAGCATGCAATAGAACCAGTTCCCTTACAGCATCAAGGAACAGGTGTTTACTCACTGTATTTCCTAATCCCCAAAAAGGACGGGACCCTAAGGCCAATACTCGACCTCAGACCCCTCAATCTCTATATACAGTCCGATCATTTCCATATGATCACTCTGCAACAGGTTCTTCCACTGCTACAACAAGGCGACTTCCTTACCACACTAGATCTCAAAGACTCCTACTTTCACATTCCCATACACGCTGCTCACAGGAAGTATCTAAGGTTCATAGTCGACGGACAACACTATCAGTTCAAAGTCCTACCATTCGGGGTGACCACCGCACCCAGAGTGTTCACAAAGTGCCTTGCGGTAGTAGCAGCACACTTGAGAAGACAACAAATCCATGTCTTTCCATATCTCGACGACTGGCTGATAAAAGCCAAGTCATTCAACCAGTGTGTTCATCACACTCATCAATCTATCCAGCTGCTACACGACTTAGGATTCGCAGTAAATTACCCCAAGTCAAATCTCCAGCCCTCCCACATACATCAGTATCTAGGGGCCACAGTAGACACTTCCAAAGCTCTGGCATATCCCAGTCCAGCCAGGATAGCCAGTATGCAAGCCATAAGCAGCAAATTTCAACCGCAGCACTCCCTCCCAGCAAGGGTATTCATGCAACTCATGGGAATGATGGCCTCTTGCATCTTTATCGTACCTCATGCAAGGCTTCAGATGCGCCCCTTACAGGAATGCCTAGCACGTCAGTGGAACCAGGCTCAAGGACAACTTACAGATCTGGTGTTGGTGGACAGCCGCACACATCGCTCTCTGCAGTGGTGGAACACACGAAACCTGTCCAAAGGGCGTCCGTTCCTCGAGCCGGTTCCACAGATAGTACTGACAGCAGACGCATCACTCACCGGTTGGGGAGCCCATCTCCTAAACCATACAATTCAAGGCAGATGGACCACTCAACAAAGTGCTCCATATCAACCACCTAGAATTACTGGCAATATTTCTAGCATTAAAATCATTCCAAGTACATCTACAACACAAGACTGTCCTAGTCCGCACGGACAAAATCACAGCCATGTACTACATACAGAAACAAGGAGGCACACCTTCTCTGCAGCTGTCGCAGCTCGCACAAAACATTTGGAGATGGGCCATTCCACAAAATATATACCTGCTGGCAGAACATCTTCCAGGAAGTCACAATCAGATTGCGGATCTACTAAGTCCACAGATACACGAATGGGAACTTCATCCCCAAGTTCTCCAACCTTTTTTCCACATGTGGGGTCAACCAGACATAGATCTGTTCGCCACACACACAAACGCAAACTGCCCAACCTTTGCCGCCAGGTTCCCACACCCATTGTCCAAAGGCAATGCGATATGGATGAACTGGTCAGGCAAATTTGCGTACGCTTTTCCGCCACTCCCACTGATTCCCCTAGTAGTACGCAAGCTCAGACAACAGTCTCTCAAGATGATACTGGTGGCTCCCACATGGGCACGCCAACCGTGGTTCACAACACTACTCGAACTTTCAGTGGTTCCAACATTGCTAACGCAGAGCCATGGAGAGATAAAACACCCCGATCCAGGACAACTGAATCTAGCGATCTGGCTCCTGAAGTCCTAGAGTTCGGTTATCTTAACCTTCCGCCGGACTGTATGAACATCATTAAAGAAGCCAGACGCCCTACTACTAGAGCTTGCTATGCAGCAAAATGGAAAAGATTTGTCATCTACTGCAAAAATAATAAAATTGATCCACTGCATGCTTCCATCCAGGACATCATTTGCTATTTGCTACACTTACAAAGATGTAATCTAGCATATTCATCCATACAATTACATCTAGCAGCGCTCGCCGCTTATTTACAAAACAGACCACATTTGTCATTATTTAGAGTAGCTGCAATTAAAGCCTTTATGGAGGGACTTAAAAGAATAATTCCTCCCAGACTGCCACCCTCTCCGGTGTGGAATTTAAACATTGTTCTTACCAGGCTCATGGGTCCCCCATTTGAACCTCTACATAAATGTGAACTTCAGTTCCTCACATGGAAAGTTGCTTTCCTTGTCGCAATTACCTCTCTCAGAAGGGTAAGCGAGATCCAGGCTTTAACCATACAAGAACCATTCTTACAAATTCATCATAACAAAGTGGTTCTCCATGACTAAGCAGGTCAACGCCGTTTCCTCATCCTGCTTCAACACCCTCCGAATGCTCCGCAGGATCTTCAAGTGGATCCCCACCGAAACAAGAAAAACAGTCACCCAGGCCCTCGTCACCAGCAGGCTGGACTACGGAAACGCCCTCTACGCAGGAACGACGGCTAAGCTCCTGAGGCGGCTGCAACGCATCCAGAACGCCTCTGCACGTCTTATCCTCGACATCCCCCGACGCAGCCACATCACACCCCACCTGAGAGACCTGCACTGGCTCCCTGTCAACAAGAGGATAACCTTCAAGCTCCTCACCCACGCACACAAACCACTCCACAACTCTGGACCAGCCTACCTCAACAGACGACTCAGCTTCTACACCCCCACCCGCCAGCTCCGCTCCACCAGCCTCGCCACAGTCCCCCGCATCCGGAAAACGACCGCCGGCGGCAGATCCTTCTCCCACCTCGCCGCCAAGACCTGGAACACCCTCCCCACCAACCTTCGGCAGACCCAAGACCTACTGGCCTTCAGAAGACTCCTCAAGACCTGGCTCTTCGATCAGTAGCAGCACCACCCCCCTCTTCCCCCAGCGCCTTGAGACCCTCGCGGGTATGTAGTGCGCTTTATAAGTGACATGATTGATTGATTGATTGATTCTCAGAACAAATCAAAATTCCTTCCCAAAGTCATCTCTGCTTTTCATCTTAACCAATCAGTTGAGTTACCAGTGTTTTTCCAAAACCCAAACTCTGTGGCACACAGAGCTCTTCATACACTAGACGTCAAAAGAGCACTACTTTATTACATTGACAGGTCTAAACCCTTTCGCAAAACAAAACAACTGTTTGTAGCCTTCTCCCCACCTCATAAAGGTAACCCCATCTCCAAAGCTGGGATCGCGAGGTGGATAGTAAAATGCATTCAAATATGCTACCAAAACGCTAAACACACATTGACAATTCCCCCTAGAGCGCATTCAACACGCAAACTAGGGGCTTCCATGGCATTCTTAGGGAACATTCCCTTACATGACATATGTAAAGCAGCAACATGGTCTACCTTCGCCAAACACTATTGTGTTGACGTGCAGGCGAAGCAACAAGCTTCTGTAGGCCAGGCTGTTCTTAAAACATTGTTTCAAACTACTGCAACAGATACAGGTGACCACCGCTAAGGGAGACACTGCTGTACAGTCTATGCACAGTGTACAATCTACAGCTCCTATGCCTTGAACGGAAAATGCTACTTACCAGTATTCATCTGTTCTTGGCATGTAGAGCTGCAGAGTTGTACACGCCCACCCGCCTCCCCGGAACCGGTCTGTTCCAGTATTATCTTAATTAGATACATTCACATGGACATCTCTTACTTCTTACTAACTCCATCATTTCCCATCATGGCGAAAAACAATCTGAGGATGGAGTCGATGCCCATGCGCATTATCGTCCAAGGGAGGAGTCACCTATCTTGTGACTACAAAAGAGACTTCCAAGACAACAACAAACTGCAAGTATCCGAGCCCAACACCAGATGGCGATCTATGCACAGTGTACAACTCTGCAGCTCTACATTCCAAGAACAGATGCATACTGGTAAGTAGCATTTTCCTTTCGGCAGTTCGGGCTGGACTATTCCCATGAGGCACAGGGTCAAGACTGATTTGCATACAGCTGTGTCTGAACTGGGGTGGCAAACTGAGCTAAAGAACGATGAAGGATTCATCCCAGATCTGTGACTGGGGGTGAATGTTTGAAAGCTTTCAGCACTCCGTCCATCATCTCCTTGTGTTTGCCGTAAGGTGGCTGGGTATGCCCAGACGTGGGTCCCTTGCTCATTTTGCCACTGGATTCAAGCTAGCCTGGCTGATGAAGGGTGTTACCCCGAAACCGGTCCCAGGATGCTTGTTTCCGGTCCAGGAAAGACATGACTTGGCAGTTCGGGCTGGACTGTTCCCATGAGGCACAGGGTCAAGACTGATTTGCCTATAGTTGTGTCTGAACTGGGGTGGCGAAGTGAGCTAAAGATCGATGATGTATTCAACCCCTGTCCGTGACTGGGGGTGAGTGTTTGAAAAGTTTCAGCACTCCATCCATCATCTCCTTGTGTTTGCTATGTTTCAGAATGGCACACTTAACTCTTCCAATATTGACCCCTTGGGATGGTTATTGTGGCCCACGAGCTCAAATGCATGTTGTTGGAAAACGAGGCAGCATCTGTGATAACATGACTACATTTGTCCTTCACTGGGAACCAAACACCCAATTGTAGCGCCTGATTCTCAGAGGGTAGCGTTGCAGAGCAGTCTGAGGCTTACTCAAGGGAGGTGGTGTGGGCTAGTAATCGCCATTTGCAGGTGCGCAGAAATAACACTAAATAATTGATTGTCCAGTCTGTACTTTGCTTTATAAAAGTAAGAGTACATTTATTAAACACACACACACTACTCAATACTATGCACCAATTTACAAATATACATAAGCTGTTGCAATTACTTTGTGACATTGCATAACATCTCCACCCCTCCCGCAGGGGGGGTGGGGTCTAGTACCACCACTCCCATGTATGCACATCATCTTGCCCCCAATGCAGTTAGTTGAACATAATCTGGAGCGAGGGCCCTGCGCACTGGCACCATCCCAGTGGCGACCCACCCCCTTATCTCTACACGCATTAAAAATAGGCTCACCTGCCCTAGTGACACATAACCCTGACTGAGCATCTTATATTGACCATACAGTATGCACCCCTACATCTTCAGGGCTAACAGTCTGGGTTGTTCCTCACTTAAGCGCAGCAGCAAGAATACATGTTGAAGCATTACCTTAGAATGACAGTACTCATCACATTTGTTGGACATTAGAATGCATTGCAATTACAGCCCCTAAAGGCATCACAGATGAAATCACAGGATTACGCATATACAGCCAGACACCCTAGCAGGAATGTCTGGCAACATAACCCCACTTTGCTTATGACATCACCTTACACAGGTACTTCACATTACACATGTGACCTTCAGTCCCACTAAAAGAAATAACCGTTAGTAAATGCATTTCTGGTGCAATTACACCTCTTCACCTCCAGGGGATGCCCTTCTCCAGACATCCCCAACTCAGCCCTTCACTCCGTGAAGCACTTCCCCATACACCCTCAGCTGTAGAATAAAAGTTCCAGCCTAGAAGGTGTTAAATGCTGGCTGAGCCTTTGAGGGGTTATTCTATTCAAGTCCCCATGTGACTTGGGGAGGGACTTCCATGTTTCGTGCTGGGGGAAACTGCGTTCTCCTGCAGCTCCCCCTACAGCTTGGCACACATGTAGTGGTGACCCCACTCTCCGGGGGCCACCACAAGCAGAAAAAAAAGCTGGGTTTCCCTTGCAGGCCGGTCCAGGCCTGCAAGGCATTATGGGCGCTCCCGCATAATTGATGAGCGGCTCTCCCGCTGCTCCGGGGAGAGCCGCGATGTGGGCCTCCGGCCGCTTCTTGGGCCTCGGTGGGGGGCCCGGTCCCACCCGGACCCCCTGGTGAGTTTGTTACCGCTCGGGGAGCCCAACCCCGACCGCTCATGCCACTGGAGGGGGGCCTGGTCCCACCCGGGGCCCCGGTCACACCCGGGACCCCTGCACGGATTCCTCGTGGGAGGGCAGCCCAGGGAGTCCACACCCGGCTGCCCCCGCCGGCTCCCCGCGCGGCCCGCACCTCCGTGTGCGGCCGCGGGAGCTGGCACCTTCATTCTGGTCTGCCCGCAGACACGGAGGTTCCCGCCGGTCCGGCGGACCTCGGGGTAGTGCGACGGCACTCCCCCCGCCTCCCTCCATTACTTCTGGGGCCCGGGGATGGGGTCCCGGGCCCCCAGGGCCATCTTCACGGGGGCGCGACGGCGCCCCCCCGGCTTTGCTTCGGGGCCCGGGGATGGGGCTCCGGGCCCCTGGGGGCCTCTTCGTGGAGGGCGCGACGGTGCTCCCCGCTTACTCAGTTTTGTGGGGGAGCGCGAAGGCGCTACCCCCTCCTCCTCCACCTTCGGCGGGGGGTATCTTCACGGGGAGCACGACTGCGCTCCCCGACTTGGCTTCGGGGCCCGGGGATGGGGACCCGGGCCCCTCGAGACATCCTCGGGGGCGCGACGGCGCTCCCCCGCCTCCAGCTTCGGTGGGGGCCAGGGTGGGCTCCTGGCCCCCCTGCAGGGCACTTTTACGGGGAGCGCGATGGCGCTCCCCAGCTTCCCTTCTTCTGGGGCAGCCCCCGGGGACCTGACCCACCCCGGGGGCATCTCTGAGACCGGCGGTGGAGCCCCACGTGCTTCGTCGTCTGTCTTCTTCGGGGTCAAAGGTCGCTCACCTTCCGGGGGCCATATCTCAGCCCCTGGGGGTCCGATCTGCCCCATTTTCGCGTCTTCGTGCTCCTGGTGGCGCCCCCCAGCCACTGGGAGCACTCTCCGCCCTCCGGGTCTCCAAGAGGGTGCATTCTGCAGGGAGCGGTCTTCACTGGCTCCCTGCGCCAGCCTTTCGCCTGGCTCTCCTCCTGGGCCTCTCTTCTCCCTGCGCAGAGGCCCCTGCTTCTGCGCACTGGTCCTTGGCTCTTCTTCTGGCGCTGTTAGGGCCCTGGGGGGCAGTCAGGGGGTTCCTCCTTCCAACTGACCATTGCCAGGCTCCAGCACCTTCCGCCTCAGCAGACCACACCAAAGAGAGAGCTTCTCCTACTGTGCAAGCACTTTTTAAAAGTTGAGTAGGGGGCTGGCAGGAAGTCTCTGTTGGTCCTATCAAACAGCGACACATCACTTCCCTGCCCCTGCTCCCTCCTTGTCCAGCCTCTGGGTTTGTTCAAAATGGCGTCGTCCAGGGTCTCTGGCCACATGGTCTCTGAAACAAGAGCCCTTCCCTCCTTGGTGCAGCCTGGTGCCTGGCACCCAGTGATGGCTGCTGATGGATGAGCCTGTAGCCCCACCCATCTTCTCCTCGTGGAGAGGAGGCCTTAGCTTGTGGAAGAAAGGTTTTGCAGCGTGAATCTTTCTGGATTCACTATGCTGTGCATTATTCCGCCATCTCGTGGTTGGGTCCGGATTCGTAGTCTTTTCTTTCTTTTTCTTTTTTGTTGTTGGCCCAGGTGGGCGGCGACGCCCCACCATTTGGTGTCCTCGGTGACGTCGTCGCGCTTCCTGCGGAAGCTCCCACCTTTGGTCGCCATCTTCAGATTCTTTTTCCGCCGTGGGGTCTGGATCGTCGACGAGAAGTTCCAGAAAGTTGGACGAAGAATCTCGAAGTCGAAATATTCACGAAAAGATAGTTTCCTGAGGACACCGGACGAGGAGACGAGTACAGGAGGCGACGAGAAGGACTACAAGGTAGAAGGTCCACGACCAAAATCTCGACGCCTACAGAGAATGCGCTCACAGGGGGCCCCCTGAGCGCGGGTATGGACAAGACACCGTTCAAGTTTTGCCAAAATTGTCACCACAAGTACGCCCAGAAGGACCAGCACCCAGTCTGCAACATCTGCTTGCCGCTCGAACACATCAGCGACGACTGCAACGCGTGTTCGGCGTTCACCCCGAAAACCATCCGGGTGAGAGAGAGGCAAAGAAGGGCGAAACACAGCATGCAGGGCCAGGGAGCACCTCCATCGCTCCGAGACCTGGGCCTCTCGAGTGGAGAGGAAGACAACATCGCAGAGGGACCGGAGGACTGCTCAGTCGTCGAGGTCCACAAGAAAACTTCGAAGGAGGTAAGGGAGACGTCGACCCCGAAGCACCCAAGCGACGCTCGAAGGAGTGAAGCTAAGGCCCCGAGCGACACTCTCAGAAGTGAAGCCAAGTCCTCGAAGGGAGCGTTGCCGCCGATACACTCGACGAAAGCAACAGCAACCAAGGACAAACAACCGAGCGGATCCTTCGTGAAGGACTCCCAATCGGCAAAACCCTCCGAAAAACCAAGGGCGTTGAAGGTAACCTCCGAAAAGGAAGCCTCGACACCCAGAAAGGAAGGCCCGGTGTCCTCCTCGACGTCCGAGACCGCGAAGAGGGGCGCTTCATCCGTCGACGCCGAAAGGGTCCACGAGATGGAGAAGAAGAAAAGAAGGCTCGAAGCAGAGATGGCGAGCATCCTGCAAAGGAAAAAAGACTTCGACGAAAAAATGAAGCAATACGCCATTCCGTCGAAGCCCACGCGAAACAGTCGCGGAGGACGAAAACGAAGACATCGAGCCCCCTAAAACCCCCGAACCGCTCGACGAACGGGCGAAGAAGACTACTACCTCGAAGGCGAAGAAGAGTCAGTCTTACCGGGACTCGGCGCCCTCAGAAGAACAAGACCTAGACTGGCAAGACCTCGACGCAGAATCACCAGAAGAAGGGGTAGACTCTTATCCCTCGAGGCCTTCGCCGCCAGACGACATTGGGGCCTACAATGTGGTCGTCCAAAGGGCTGCAGCAACGTATGGCGTCGAAATGCAAGAGGAGAAGGCAAAGGCATGTTTCCTTTTGGAAACCCTACTTCCTCAACAAACAACATCCCAGTTCCTACCCATGCTCCCTAGCGTCCTGGACCAGGGAAGGGAGGCCTTCAAAGAACCGGCAGTCTGCAAGGCGGTTACACCAAGGAGCGAAAAGAAATACAAGCACTCCTCTAAAGACCCTGCGTACATACAAGGGTCAGTGCCAGCAGACTCCATTATCACTGAAACGGCAAGGAAAAGGGCAAATGTGCCCACTAACACAGGTCCACCTCCAGACAAGGAGAGCAAACGAATGGACCTCACAGGAAGAAAGGTGGAGAGGAACGCAGCCATACAACTGGCGCATCGCCAACTCAAACGCCCTCATCAGCAGGCATGCATACCAGCATTGGGGTGAGATGAGCCAGCTCATAACACACCTACCACAACAACACCAACAAAGGGCTAATCACCTGGTGGAAGAGGGCAAGGCTATGGCAAACACTTGCCTAAAATCAGCCTTGGACGCAGCAGAGAACTCCGGCAGGCAAATGATGATAGGGGTGACCGAAAGGAGACACGCATGGCTCAGGATCTCAGGTTTCAAACCTGAGGTGCAAAGCAACATCCTGAACACGCCATTCGACGGCCAGAAACTGTTTGGAGCCCCAGTGGACGAGAAGTTAACGCAGCTCAAGAAAGACAATGAAACTGCGAGGTCCATGGGAGCACTGCAATTCAGAGGGATGAGAAGAGGAACACCCTCAAGGCGGCCCAATGGTAGAGGGGGCAATGCACCCGCCACTTCCCACCAATCTCCCCAACAAGGATACCAGGGGAACAACCAAGGCCAGAGCCAACAGGGACAACAGCAGCAAAACTGGCAATATCAACCCAGAGGACGGTCCTTTCGAGGACGCGGGTACGGACGGGGACAACCCCGAAGAGGGGGTCAGCAGCCCACCTCAAAGTGACTCCACAAACAAACCAAACCCTCCCCTTTTAACACCAAGGGAGAGGAGAAGTCAACAAAAGGACAAAAGAAAAAACACACAGCAAACAAATAACCACCGAGCATACAACCCCGGTGGGGGGCAGAATAGGAAACTTCCTCACACAATGGAGGGAGATTACCACGGACAAATGGATACTAAACATCATACAGCACGGATACTGCATAGAACTCCAAAGAAAGCCCCCAAGCAAAAAACCAAGACACCGGGCAATTCCCGCAAAAGCTCGCCCTCCTACGTCTAGAAGCAGAGGAGCTGCTACAAAAAGAGCAATAGAACCAGTTCCAATAAACGAAAGGAACAGGGGAGTCTACTCAACGTACTTCCTAGTGCCAAAGGTAGACGAAACACTAAGGCCAATACTGGACCTCAGATTCCTCAACAAGTTTGTAAAAACTCAAAAATTCAAAATGACGTCACTTCAGGAAGTAATACCCCAAATCCAAGAAGGAGATTACATGGCGACCATAGACATGAAGGACGCAGTATCTACACATACCCGTCAACCACAAACACAAACGTCTACTAAGATTCGTAATTGGCCACAATCACTACCAGTTCACAGTGCTAGCCTTCGGGCTCAAGTCCGCACCAAGGGTTTTCACAAAATGCCTTGCAGCAGCGGCAGCGCACCTACGGAGAAAGGGCATACATGTATACCCCTACCTCGACGACTGGCTTGTGAAAGCAGGATCATACAAACACTGCAAGGATCACATCAAACAAGTCATACAAACACTGTCCAGACTAGGTTTCTCAATACATTGGGAGAAATCGTCAACAGAACCTCAGCAGATCAAAATATTCTTAGGGGCACAAATCGACAGCACACAGTCCAAGGTGTTCCCCAGCGACAAGAGGACCATAGCGCTCCTGAGGGAAACACGCCATTACCAGAAGGGGCAAGTTCTGACAGTGAGGACGGTGAGCAGACTAATGGGAATGATGGCATCATGCATCCACCTAGTCCCACATATCAGGCTGCACATGAGACTGTTCCAAGAATGGATACAGCAGCAGTGGTCACAAGCGACAGGGAGTTGGGAAGATCTAGTGGTTGTCACACACGCAGTGCAGCAAGAAATAGCGTGGTGGAAGGAAGAGAACACATCACAAGGGAAGCCATTCACACAGCCAACTCCAACAGTGACCATCACAACAGACGCCTCACAGCAGGGCTGGGGCGCGCACATGGACAGACTCCGCGTCAGGGGGCTGTGGTCACAACAAGATGCAGTGAAACACATCAACTACCTAGAACTAAAAACTGTGTTCCTAGCCTTAAAAGCCTTTCAGAAGCAGCTTTACGGACAGCGAGTGCTGATACAAACAGACAACACAACCACCATGTTCTACATCAACAAGCAAGGTGGAACACAGTCAGCACCGCTATCAAGCCTGGCACAAGAGATTTGGAGATGGGCCATCCCTCTAAGGATAGACCTACTGGTAATACACCTCCCAGGAATAGACAATGTAGAAGCAGACCCACTCAGCAGGCAGACATCTGCGTCCCACGAATGGGAACTCAACCAACAGGAGGTGCAGCGGCTGTTCCAAAAGTGGGGTACACCACGGATAGACCTGTTTGCAACACTCCAGAATGCAAAATGCCAACATTACGCATCCAGACAACCGGACCAAAGGTCCCTAGGGAATGCGCTATGGATAAGTTGGTCGAACGAATTTGCATACGCTTTTCCCCCCGATACCACTGTTGCACAAGGTACTCCGCAAATGCAGGAGCAGCAGCATGACACTCATACTGGTGGCACCTCAGTGGGCCAGACAATCATGGTTCTCACAAATAATGGAAATGGCACAGGAACCAGCGCAAAGGTTCAGCAGAAGGAAAGACCTCCTAACAATGCAAGAAGGAAAAGTGCTCCACCCAGAACCAGAGAGCCTCAGCCTAGCAGCATGGCTCCTGAGGACCTAGAATTCGCACACCTCAGGTTACCACCAAGCACCATGGCGGTACTCAGAGAAGCGAGGAGACCCACTACAAGAAAATGCTACATTGCAAAGTGGAAAAGGTTCTCGCAATGGTGCATTAAAGAGGGACTGCAACGGAAGGTCACAAAAGAATCAACGGTACTACAATACTTAACGCACCTACTACACAGCGGGCTAAGCTACTCGTCACTAAGGGTTCACTTAGCAGCCATAGTGGCCTACACCAGGGGAGAAGCGGGGAAAAGTTTCTTCACCTCACAGGTGGTCAAAAGATTCCTGGAGGGAGCTAAAAGAATAGCCCCCCAAAAAGGATGCCAGCCCCAAGTTGGAACCTCAACACGGTGCTAACACAGTTGATGAAATCACCATTTGAGCCCATACACAAGACCACACTGCACATGCTCACACTAAAGACAGCATTCTTGGTGGCTATCACGTCACTGCGAAGGGTCAGTGAACTGCAGGCTCTTACACTACAAGAGCCCTACTTGCAAATACACAAGGACAGAATTGTCATGAGAACGGACCCACACTTCCTGCCAAAGGTGGTGTCGCGGTTCCATATTAACCAGACAATACAGATACCAAGTTTATTCCAGAAACCATCAACGTCCACAGAAAAGGCGCTACACATGCTAGACGCCAGAAGGGCAGTGATGCACTACATAGAAAGGACGAAGGAATGCAGGAAAACAAAACAACTCTTCGTTTCCTTCGCAAGCAGTTTCTTGGGACGACCAGTAACAAAAAATACCATAGCACGATGGATTGCACAAGCAATACAACTCTGCCACAAGCAGGCAGGACAAGAATTACAAGGAGCCGCCCAGGCTCACTCAACAAGGAAGAAGGGAGCAACGGTTGCGTTCCTAGCGAACACACCTATACAAGACATTTGCCAAGCGGCAACATGGTCTTCCGTGCACACGTTCACCAAACACTACTGTGTTGATATCCAGATGAACAAAGAGGCACAAGTAGGACAGAAGGTCTTACAACACATTTTCAGCAACAAATGCTCATCTTCCACCCAACCACCGCAATAACAGAAAACCGCTACAAAGTCTATGCACAGCATAGTGAATCCAGAAAGATTCACGCTGCAAAACGAATAGTTTCTTACCTGTCGGTGTAGTTTTGCAGCTTGAAGACTTTCTGTATTCACCAGCGATCCCACCCGCCTCCGCCAGGAAGATAACATAGGAGGTTAAGGGTAAAACTAGACTACATACAGAGTTTAGAGGGATCAAAACAAAAATAGAAAGGATAAAAGAAAAAGACATAGACAACAAAACAATAAGAGGAAAAGAAAAAAGAATCCGAAGATGGCGACCAAAGGTGGGAGCTTCCGCAGGAAGCGCGACGACGTCACCGAGGACACCAAATGGTGGGGGCGTCGCCGCCCACCTGGGCCAACAACAACAACAAAAAAAAAGAAAAGACTACGAATCCGGACCCAACCACGAGATGGCGGAATAATGCACAGCATAGTGAATCCAGAAAGTCTTCAAGCTGCAAAACTACACCGACAGGTAAGAAACTATTCGTTATCAATCCATCCAGCTGAGATCAGCCCTCAGCCTGGCCCTGGTTATGACTGACTCAGAGAAATGTGACATTTCTGGATGACCCAAAAGCAGTACAAATATGACTTTGGACTCTGCAGAATACTCCTTTTCACATCCGCTACAGTGGACTTAAGGGCGTGTCTGGAATCTGTAGGCCTTATGAAAGTTAATCTAGCACATGGGCTCCACATCCCCATAGGGGAATAATGAAGTGAAAAACAGTAAAACACACTGACTTTCCCTGGCATGTTCCTTCCCAGTGTATAAAGCCTATTCCATGTCACCACCCAATTCTGCATAAGTCCTGCCACACCATTCACTTTGTAGCTGCTCCTGGACTGCGCACGCCAGGAATCTCCCCTGCGCAGCCCCTACACATGTGCACACGCATGTACACAGGTGTCTGCATGTAACCAGCCCGGTGCCCCTTACTCCAGCTGCTTCGCAGCGGCCTAGTCAAGCTAGGGGGACACCAGTAAAATCCACATGCAGTCTCTTTCATCATGAGTTCACTGTGGGTGAGTCCCAACTTATGAGGCTCTCCCACAGTAAAAGCTCAACAACTAGGTGCTCAAAAAGTGAAAAATCCGGGCGGCCCAGAGTGTCAGAACCACCTTCTAACACATGTCAATTACGCTTTTTGAATACCACAAAAAGGTTTACACAAAGTAGACCTGATCCTTGTTTTCCACATTCCCATACAGTTACCACATATTCTGTAGGTAAATTATGTCAACAGTGGTTGGGACATTCCACTTTTGCAGCGTGAATCTTTCTGGATTCACTATGCTGTGCATTATTCTGCCATCTAGTGGTTGGGTCCGGAATTGTAGTCTTTCTTTTCTTTTTTTTTAGTGGCCCAGGTGGGCGTCGACATACCACCATTTGGTGTCCTTCGTGACGTCGATGCGCTTCCTCCGGAAGCTCCCACCTTTGGGCGCCATCTTCAGATTCTTTTTTCCGCCGTTGGGTCTGGATCGTTACTGAAGAGTTCCCAAAGATTTGGAGAGTGAATCGACGAAAATCGCAGAAAAATCTACAAAATCACAGATTTCAACACACCCGACTAAAGGTCAGGTAACCAGGACGACGGAGACGGATTTCTCCCGAGATCTCGACGTCCAACGGAAAATGCGCACACAGGGGGCTCCCTGAGCGCGGGGATGGACAAAACACCATTCAAATTTTGCGGCAACTGCCACCACAAATATGCCCAGAAGGACCAGCATCCAGTCTGCAACCTCTGCCTGCCGCTCGACCACAGCAGCAAGGATGGCAACGCGTGCTCGGCGTTCACCCCGAAGACCCTCCGAGTAAGAGAGAGGCAGAGAAGGGCGAACTACACCAAGCAGGGGCCACCTCCATCGCTCCGAGACTTGGGCCTCTCCAGTGAAGGAGAGGACAACATCGCTGAAGGACCGGAGGACTGCACAGTCGTCGAAGTCCAAAAGAAAACGTCGAAGGAGGTAAGAGTCGTCGACCCCTAGACATTCGACCGACACTCATAAGAGTGAAGCAAAGTCCTCGGAGGGAGCATTGCCGTCGAAACACTCGGCGAAAGCAACGGCACCCAAGGACAAGCAGCCCAGCGGATCCTTCGAAAAGGACTCCCAGGCGGCGAAAACCCACGAAAAATCAAGGTTGTCGAAGGCTGCTCTCGAAAAGGACACCTCGACGCCGAGAAAAGAAGGGTCAACAACGACTTAGTCGTCGACGACCTCGAAGCGAAGTGCTCAAACTCTCGACGCCGAACAAGCTGCCGAGATGGAGAGGAAGAAGAGGAGGCTCGAGGCCGAAATGGCGAGCATCCTGCAGCGAAAAAAGGACTTTGACGAAAGGATGAGCCAGTACACCATCCCGCCGAAGCCCGCGACCGAGGTCGAAGGATGCGACGAAGACCCTAAGCCGCTGAAAACGCCTGAACCGGTCGAGGAACAGGAGGAAGAGGCCCTGTATTACTTCGAGGGCTAGGAAGATCAGCAGACCTACCAGGACTCGACGTCCTCGGAGGCGCAGGACTTGGAGTGGCATGACCTCGACGCCGAAATACCAGAAGGAGTAGACACATACCCTTCGAGGCCTTCACCGCCGGACGATATAGGGATCTATAATATGATGGTTAAAAAGGCTGCAGAGACATATGGAGTGAAATTGGAGGAGGAGAAGCCCAAGGCCTGTTTTCTCCTGGAAACTCTCCTACCCACACATACAAGAAGTCAGTTCCTGCCCATGCTCCCTAGTGTGCTAGACAGGGCAGGGAGGCCTTCAAGGAGCCAGCTGTATGTAGATCAGTGACCCCGAGGGCAAAAAAAAAGTACAAGCACTCCTCAAAGGACCCTGCATACATTCAGGGATCAGTGCCAGCTGATTCAATAATAACAGCAACAGCTCGGAAAAGGGCCAATGTGCCCACAAATGCCGGACCACCTCCAGACAAGGCGAGTAGAAGAATGGACCTCATGGGGAGGAAAGTAGAACGGAGTGCAGCGATTCAATGGCGCATCGCAAACTCTAACGCCCTATCAATAGGTACGCATACCAGCACTGGGAGGAGGTAGGACAACTCCTGAAGCATCTACCAGACCAGTACCAGCAAAGGGCAGCCCACCTGGTAGAGGAAGAAAAGAACATGGCTAACACATGTTTGAAATCGGCCTTGGATGCTGCGGAAACATCCAGGAGGCAAATGGTGATTGGGGTGACAGAGAGAAGGCATGCATGGCTTAGGATTTCAGGCTTCAAGCCTGAGGTACAGAACAACATCCTGAACACACCCTTCAACGCAGAACAACTTTTTGGAACGCCAGTTGACGACAAGTTAACTCAGCTCAAAAAGGACAACGAGACAGCAAGGTCCATGGGAGCACTGCAGTTCAGAGGGATGAGAAGGGGTACCCCCTCAAGAAGGCCAGCAGGTAGGGGAGGCAACCAACCTAGTACATCGCACCAAACCTTCCAACAAGGTTATCAAGGGAACGGCAAACGCTACAGCAGCAGGGACAGCAGCAACAAAACTGGCAGTACCAGCCACGAGGCCAGTCCTTTCGAGGGCGCTCAAACGGACGGGGACAAACATGGAGAGGAGGGCAACAACCCACCTCCAAGTGACTTCGCCGTAAGGCAAACGCCCACCCAGACAACACCTCTCGGGGGGGCAACAAAACAAAAGACCAAGCCAAAAAATAATTCGACAAGACAAACAGTTCCCCGAACATATAACACCAGTAGGAGGCAGGATAAAGGACTTCTTCCAAGATTGGAGGAAGGTCACAATGGACAAGTGGATACTAAACCTCATACAATACGGCTACTGCATAGAGCTGGAAAAACAACCTCCAAACAAGAGGCCAAACTACAAGGTGCACTCGGCAAAGGAACTTTCACTCTTGCTACTAGAGGCACAGGAATTGCTCAACAAGAAGGCAATAGAGATAGTGCCGTACAAGGAAAGAAACAAGGGGGTTTACTCCAACTAATTCCTCGTACCAAAGGTGGACGAAACGCTAAGGCCTATTCTGGATCTAAGGTTCTTAAACAAGTTCATAAGGACACAAAGATTCAAAATGACATCTCTGCAAGAAGTAATACCCCAGATACAGGAGGGGGATTACATGGCAACTATAGACTTAAAAGACGCGTACTTACACATCCCCATCAACAAAAAACACAAACACCTACTAAGGTTTGTGATCAACAAAACTCACTACCAGTTCACAGTGCTCGCGCTCGGACTCAAATCCGCACCAAGGGTGTTTACAAAATGCCTAGCAGCGGTAGCAGCACACCTAAGGAGGCAAGGAATACATGTATACCCCTACCTCGACGACTGGCTCGTAAAGCAAGCTCTTACAACCAATGCAGACAACACATCCAGGAAGTCATACAAACACTAATCCAACTGGGTTTCTCAATCCATTGGGGAAAGTCTTCAATAGAACCGGAACAGGTGAAGATATTCTTAGGGGCAGAAATCAACACCATACAGGGCAAGGTGTTCCCCAGCACAAAGAGAACCTTGGCAATACTGAAAGAGACACGTCTTTACCGCAAGGAGCAAGCTCTGACAGTGAGCAAACTAATGGGAATGATGGCCTCATTCATAAACCTGATCCCAAACATTCGTCTCCACATGAGACCGTTCCAGGAATGGATACAGCAGCAATGGTCCCAGGCATCAGGGAGTTGGGAAGATCTAGTGGTTGTCACACACGCAGTGCATCAGGAAATAGTGTGGTGGAACAAAGAAAACGTATCACAAGGGAAAACATTCACACAACCAACTCCAACAGTGACCAACACAACGGACGCCTCCCAACTGGGGTGGGGCGCGCACATGAACAGACTCAAGGTGAGGGGGTTATGGTCGCAGCAGGATGCGGTCAAACACATCAACTACCTAGAGCTAAAGACAGTGTTCCTAGCCTTAAAAGCCTTTCAGAAGGAGCTGTACGGAAACAGGGTGTTGATCCAAACAGACAACACAACCACCATGTTCTACATCAACAAGCAAGGAGGAACACACTCGGTGGCACGATCCGGGCTAGCACAGGAAATATGGAGATGGGCCATTTCACTAAGAATAGACCTACTAGCAATACATCTCCCAGGGAAGGACAATGTGGAAGCAGACAGACTCAGCAGGCAGACGTCAGCATCCCACGAATGGGAGATCAACCAACAGGAAATAGAGAAACTATTCAGGAAATGGGGTACACCGCAAATAGACCTATTTGCAACACACCAAAATGCCAACACTTCGCATCCAGACAACCAGACCATCGGTCCCAAGGGAATCCGCTATGGATCAGTTGGTCAAAGACATTTGCCTACGCTTTTTCCCCGATACCACTGATACACAGGGTACTCAACAAATGCAGGATCAGCAACATGATGCTAATACTAATAGCACCTCAGTGGGCCAGACAGTCCTGGTTCTCACAAATAGTAGAATGGCGCAAGCACCAGCACACAGATTCCCCAGAAGAAGGAAACTGTTAACAATGCAGAACGGAAGGGTACTGCACCCAGAGCCGGAGAGCCTCAGCCTAGCAGCGTGGCTCCTGAAGACCTAAAATTTGCACACCTCAGACTACCAGCAAGCACATTGGCGGTGCTCAGGGAGGCAAGGAGGCCTACCACAAGAAAGTGCTACGTAGAAAAGTGGAAAAGATTCTCCGAATGGTGCATTAGGGAGAAACTACAAAGGAAAATTACAAAAGAGTCAACAGTACTGAGATACTGAACGCATCTTCTACAAAATAAACTAAGCTACACATCCCTAAGGGTGCACTTAGCGGCGATAGTGGCTTACACAAGAGGAGAAACAGGAAAGAGTTTCTTCACCTCACAAGTAGTTAAAAGATTTCTAGAAGGAGCAAAGAGAATTGCACCTCCAAACAGAATGCCAGCACCAGCATGGAACCTCAACGTGGTGCTAACTCAATTAATGAAGGCACCCTTTGAGCCTATTCACAAGGTTTCACTGCACATGCTCACGCTAAAGACAGCCTTCTTAGTAGCTATCACATCGCTACGAAGAGTGAGTGAACTACAAGCGCTAACACTTGAAGAGCCCTACCTACAAATACACAATGATAGGATTGTAATGAGAACAGACCCACACTTCATGCCAAAGGTGGTGTCACGATTCCACATCAATCAGACAATCCAAATACCAAGTTTTTTCCAAAAACCAACCACAAGCACAGAAAGGGCGCTACACACACTAGACGCCAGGAGGGCAGTCATGCACTATATAGAAAGGACAAAGGAGTGCAGGAAAACAAAGCAGTTCTTTGTATCCTTTGCCAGCAGTTTTTTGGGACGATCAGTTACCAAAAATACCATTGCACGGTGGATTGCACAAACCGTACAACTCTGCCACACTGAAGCAGGGCAACAGTTACAAGGAGCAACTCATGCTCACTCAACAAGGAAGAAAGGAGCAACAATTGCGTTTCTAGCAAACACACCTATTCAAGACATTTGCCAAGCCGCAACATGGTCTTCAGTGCACACATTCACTAAGCACTACTGTGTAGATATTCAAATGAACAAGGAAGCACAAGTGGGACAGAAGGTCTTACAACACATATTCAGTAACCAGAGCTCATCTTCCACCCAGCCACCACAATAAGGACAAACCGCTACAAAGTCTATGCACAGCATAGTGAATCCAGAAAGATTCACGCTGCAAAACGTATAGTTTCTTACCTGTTTGTGTAGTTTTGCTGCTTGAAGACTTTCTCGATTCACTAGCGATCCTACCCTCCTCCGCCAGAAAGATGAGACAGGAGGAAAGGGATTAAAACAATAGAAAGACTTTAAAGGTTAAAAGAAAAGAAGTAGCACAAGACAAGAAAAAAGAATCCGAAGATGGCGCCCAAAGGTGGGAGCTTCCGGAGGAAGCGCATCGACGTCACGAAGGACACCAAATGGTGGTATGTCGACGTCCACCTGGGCCACGAAAAAAAAAAAGAAAGACTACAATTCCGGACCCAACCACTAGATGGCGGAATAATGCACAGCATAGTGAATCCAGAAAGTCTACACCGACAGGTAAGAAACTATACGATACTCCTCTGTGAAACAGAATCTTTCCCTTTTGTCAGGTGACCTCAATCTTGCTGATTTTCTTTTGGGCCCAAAGGTCTCTCGAGCAAAACGTTTTGTTTATGCAGCATATAATACATTTTGGAAGCTGTTGCAGATGGAAGCTGCGGTGCACCTACGCCAAATTGACCAAGATAATTTAGAAAAAGTTCTTGCAGTCGTTGATAAGAGCATTAATACACTGTCTTCTCGTATACATACTTTGTATAATATTGTATCATCGGTCATTGACATTGTTCAAAATCAGTTATGTTCTGTGATGAAATTTGTTTGGACCTTGCAAACACTCAAAAGTGGGAAAGTACCATTGGATTATTTGAATGCTTCTGCACTGTTTTTACCATGTAATTTGACAGATAAACAGAAATTGAGGTCAATGAAGGACGCGACATACATAATGTTACATATTGAACAACTAGAACAGTTACCATTTTCTGTGGCAGAGACTGATTCAGCTATGTGGTTAATACATGGGGTTATTTCACTGCCTATCTCACTCTTTCAGTTTACGGCCTGCATGAAACACTATCCGGTTGGTAGTTATGAGGTCCCCAGCAGTAGCTATATTCATGAATTATGGTCCCTGCCTTTCACCTTTCGATGTCGACGAGCAGATAAGGAGGTTTTCCTTACAGGGGAGGATTGTGATTCTACAATGGGGCACTCTCTAGTCTGCAAACAAGTGAAACTTCACGGAGCCTGCAATATTTCAGCCCCTAATTTGGTTTGGTTTTTAAAAGGTTCCCCGGTCCCAGCTATTATTCCGGCACTATGCCGACCAGATGCCTATGAACTGCCAGTCAGTGGGACTCTGTACGAAAATGTTCCATGTGCCATACTGTTGCGCTGAACCTGTGAACCAGTTCTTGTCAAAGGTTGTAATTTGGCACTGAATGAGAATGTATTGCTTCCTGACTATTTTGTTATGTTTTGCGGTTACGCATTCGAACTGTATCCTTATCAGACTATATTGATTATATTATGACTTGGAATGAGACCTGTTGCTTTTCTTGTTTGAAAATACCAATAAACAAATTAAAAAAAAATAAATGAACTTTGCTTTCTAACGGAAGTTATCTGCTTCTAAATAATCACAGCTGCTGCGGCTTACGGCAGGCATCCCGTATATAGTAACAGTTTCACAACATGTTACATGTTGCAGCAATGTCCTGTTTCCACCCTGGCATGAGATTGTAGATAGTTCGCTTTGGCCTTCCATTCCAACTTTGAAAACAGATTTCAATAAGCTAAGCAGACTCAAAGCGCTATTGTTTCAACAAGAAGTGGCTCTCACATCAGCTTGTGAGACTTTCGAATTGCAGGTGGCAAGACCCGCAAGTGATATTCAGTCACTGCTAAACACAAATCTTCCACTCCATTTTGGAGAATTAATTCACCAAATATTTAATGCGTCTGATACAAAGGGCCTTGCCCACTTTTTTAAACTGGTGGGATCCGGCCTTGTTACCTCCTTTCAGACTATTTTTGGAGTAATCCCAGCTTTTATCCATTCTATTTTTTCTAGCGCATTCGGAGGGTTTCCCCCTGGTGCTTTTGTTGATTTGCAGCATACTTTTACTTCAACTGCCACTCTGCAGTGGCTGCTCGACCTGTGGTGCTGCCAAACCCGGTCCAGCTGCAGCTGTACCGTGATCGGATGCGGCAGCTTTTTGGTCTAATGCCATTAGAAGTTCTTAATGTCGACTATTGGCTGACCGCCCGCTATGCCTACTTTACCTGCGTGCAACCTGTGTTCTACTGCCTCCGGTGCCCTTTTCAATGGGCCCTGGATGTCTGCCTCTCCAATATGTCACGCGCTGCCCTGGATTATGAACTGTTGATGGCCCATGACCAGGACTGTTCCATGGGTAGGCGCATGGTGTGTGATCCTCTACTTGGACCGACAGCAGACTTGAATACCTGTGCTCGTGCACAGCGCCTCTTGGATCGAAGTTTCATCAAAGTTAACACAGGTTGCCCTGATATGCTTCTAACGGCCTCTGGTTATGAGGAGCATGTGTGCTCGTTCGACTTACTTAATTGGATTGCATACCTTTTTACTTTGGAAGATTCAGACAACATACTGGAGTATATGGCATTCCACTTCTCCCACAACATGTTTGACTCTGACGATTTGCTGTGATCGATATATTTTGGGGTACCCAGTTGGCTATTTTTTAAATTTGACAATTTTTGGGGGGGGGGGGGGGGAATGGTTTGCAACTGTTCTAATTGGGATACCTCTCAATCGTGTTTTGGGGTAGTGCTAACGACCCGACCAAGGGGAGGGTGTCACATGGGGACATTGTCGTTTTCTCTAAGTTAGCATGAGCACGCTGCAGCTTGCCTGCTGCTTTGCGCACGTTACTACACAACTTTATTTTTGCAATAACGTCTATGGCTGTTTTCACATGAGAACTCGTCGCTGTGATCACTCTCTGCAGGTTCCTGGGATTTTGACTGAACATTGTGAGCAAGGTCGAACAATGCCCCTTGTTATTTAGTTCTGGCCAGGCCTTAGCCCTTTGACAAAACATAGCAATGCAGCTGTTTGGACAACGTACTTCGGTTTTATTAGAATTCACGAATAGGTAGCACACACTTGGAGAGGGACCTTTCCAGGGAGAAGAGCAAGACAGCACCTATGATGTATATCTACCATCTATAAGGTAAGGTATGGGCTCTGCTGACAAAGCCCAGAGATCTTCTAATATGTAATACAGCTTATTAGCAAGGGGAAGGAGGTGAGGCTCTATTGTCTTTTCATTATGACATCCCCCCTCATGATATATGGACTAGCTGCTATGCTGACTGTATTTATACTATGCATTTTTGTGCTTGTTGTCGCATGTATACTGCATGTTATGGCACGTTAATTCAAAAAATATTTTAAACTGATTCGTGTCTGTCAGATCTTATTGTGGACAAGTTCAAGAGTGCGAGCGAAAGGGTGTGTCTTGCAACCGCGAGTCCTGAGAGATTTGGGAGTGTTGTGTTCTGGGGTGTCTAATCACTTGTTTCTCTGTGAGTGAGTAGGAGAGCAAGTGAGACACTATAGCTAGTCTGTCCTGGGCTCATGGGTACTAAGGTGGTAGGATGACTCAGTTCCTATACACCAAGGTCCTATAAGCCTACGCATAGTTCTTTTTTTGGGCAGAATCCCTGCAACAAGGTATCAGGTGTGAGAAAGTGCCATCTTTCTTGCATGGTATGCCCCCACTTTTTGCTGAATTGCTGATGTACTTTGACTGAGTGTGCCCTGGGCTCCTTCCAATCAGGTGCCCAGGGCCTGTGTTCCTTCCCTAAAACTGCATTGTAGCCTAAACCCAATTGGCATCTCTGGCCACATGTCAGCCCCTGGTAAATGGTACCCTAGATACCCAGGGCACTGTGACCAGAGAAGGCCTCTAATGGCTGCAGCACTTATTGTGCCACCCTTAGAGGCCCTGTACCCTGACACACACACACTGCCTTTGCAGGCTGAGTGTCTTGGTGCAGAACAAAACAGAGAGTCGACATGGCACATGTCCCTGTGTGCCATGCCCACAAACACACTGCCCTGGCATACCTCAGTCACCCCTCTAGCTGGGTGCACTATGCCAGTGGTGAGGGTACAGGTGCATGAGCCCTGTACCCCTACAGTACCCAGGTCCATTCCTGGGCACTGTAAGTGCAGTGCTGCCATTAAGAGTATATGGTGCTGGGATGTCGTCATTACGAACTCCACAGCACCATGATGGCTACACTGAAGACTGAGAAGTTTGGTATCAAACTTCTCAGCACATTAAACCCACACTGATGCCAGTGTGGGATTTAATGTCAGATGCACGACATTAGAGTTGCCCCCTGAACCTAACCTACAATCCACGTCCTGTCTGAGAGGCTGCCTAGGCTGCCACGCAGCAGACACGTTGCTGGACCCCTGGGTAGAGAGCCATCCGCTCTCCCGGGCCTGCAACAATGCACGTCCTGGGCGAGGTGCTAGGTCACCTCCCCCAGGATGGGCAGGGGGAAGCTTCAAAGGCATGCCGCCTTTGTGAGCCTCCCCAGACCACTTGCTGTACTCAGCAACTGGTCCCCACCGGTTCTAGCCCCCACTCTGGCGGGAAGAATGGCGGGAAACCCCGAGGGAGGAGAGGGGGTGTGCCAGCCTCTGCCAACCCCACCCCTCAGGTGGGGTAGGCGAGGTGAAGCACATCTCCGGGCTCTCGCCATCTTGAAGATGGGGAGCCCTGCCCAATCAAGACTAGGCTCCTGCCCCCCCTCCCACTGGAGAGTGGCAGGATAGGGGGTGTACCCACCTCAGGGAAGGGACCCATTGGTCCCTGCCCTTTACCTACCTGTAACGCCCCTAAATTTAGTATTTAGGGGCACCCTGAACCTTCCTCAGATCAAGATTCCGAAACAAGAAAGAAGAACAAGAAACAAGAAGACCTTCCGTGCAGCTGCTAACAAGAGGAAGACACCAACTGATTTGGCCCCAGCCCTACCGGCCTGTCGACCCTCGAACCTTCTCCTGCTAAACCCCGGCGTCTCCAGTGGTCAGCAACCTCAAAAACCCAGGCGGACCTGACTGCCTTGTGACTCTAACTACCTGGGACTCCCACGAGCAGTGGTACTGCTCAAAGCAAGTAACAAGCCCCTGGCATCAGCCAGGAACCGCGAACCCTGCACACTCTGCACCCGCCTGGCCTGTGCTGGAGTGAACAAAGACCTCGAGGACGTCCCCCCGGCGACTGGGACCCCGAATCCAGCACCCAAGGACCCACCTCGACGCTCCTGACGACGCCTTCAGCCTCAGAACCAGGGACCCCTCCAACCGCGACCAGCTGATGGTAAGATTTCCCGACGCCAAAAGGCACCCCTGCACCCGGCGCCCTGCGGCCCCCTGTGCCCAACTCCTGGGTGCCTACCTATCCTCCAACTACCCAACTTACCTCTCGAAGTGGTGGTCGCACCTGAAGAATCTTCGTCCCCGAGCTTGCAGCCTTTGCTCGTTCTTGAGCTTCTCCATTGAGCGCCCGACGGCTCAAAAGCACCCTGCACCCAGCTGCCCGAGTGCCCCTGGCAGTGCAACCTCTACTCTAAGCTACTTCCCCATTTGCCCTGAGCAAGTGACCAGAAGCCCAGCTCCCACAGCTGCGTGGCCTGCTAGCCAGCAGCCACCAACCAAAGGCCCCCTGCCTCCCATAGGATAACATTGGGCCTAACTCACTCTGCACCCGGCCGCCCCTGTGCCGCTGAGGGTGTAACAACTGTACTTACCTGACCCGGGGAGACCCCTGAGTCTATGCCCAGAACCTTAACTCTGCCAGTCGAGTACTTACCCGAAAGCCGATAACTCACTTTTCTTCCATAGGGTAACATTGACTGGTTTCACTTGGAAATTCTTCTAAGTGTGGAGTTTCTAAACTTTAAAATATTCATCTAAAATCAGCCGAATTACGAAAACGAATTTACTCAACTGTGATCAGGAGAGATCCCAGTGCTGGATCTTGGTGCCCAGCACTGACCCTGAAAAGTAATCATAACTGTACTTACCGGTAACTTGAATTTCCTTCCATAGGATAACATTGCCTGGTTTTTGCTGAAAAAGTTTCTAAGTGTCGAGTTTGCAAACTTACAAATATTCGTTAAAAATCGCCTGTATAACAAAAACACATTCTTTCAACTGTTTACAGGAGATGCACCAGTGCTGGATCCAGGATCCAACACTGAGTTAGAAAAAGTAACAATAACCCCACTTACCTGCTAAGTGAATTTCCTCCCATAGGATAACATTGGTGATTCTATGTGAAAAAGTTTCTAAGTGTCAACTTTTAAAATACAATAATATTCCTTAAAAATCACTACTGTAACCAAAACGCTTTTACTCAACTGTTTACAGGAGATGTCCCAGGACTGAATCTAGGATCCAGTCCTGTGGTAAGAAAAGTAATCCAAAAAGTAATCTATTGCATTTAACTAGAAATTCCCATTGAGCTCAATGTATTATTGTGTTTGAAATTGTGTTGCCTATTGCAACAACTGTAACTATTGTATTCAAAAGTCTATTGCCTATTTGAAAAGTATTTAACTAAAGTAACTCATTCTGAGAAAGTATATTTTGATACCTATTGTTGGTTCTAAAATAAAACCACTATATATTTTGATACAAAACCATTGGCCTAGAGTTCAGTTCTTGAGTGTGTGAGACCATTTGCTGACTGAGTGTGTACAACAAATGCTTTGCACTGTCCTCTGATACTGCCTTACTGCTCGACCAAGCTACCACTTTAGAGAGTAAGGTTATATCTAACTTTAGCCTCTGCCAAACCTCTGGGGACTGTGGACTCTGTGCACACTGAACCTTACTTTGGTTCAGTATATACAGAGCCACTTTCTTACATCGGGGGTACCATTTACTATGGACTTACAAGGGTGCTAAAGTCCTTGACAATTGGGTTACAATTAACATTTGTCTTATTTTAGTGAAAGAGCACTGGCATTAGTGCCTGATTAGTAGGGTCCCAGTGCATTTCCACCAAAAAGCATCTGTACCAGTGGGCAAAAGTAGGGGTGACTATGTCAAAAAAGAGGTACTTTCCTACAGGGCTCACTCGAATAATCGGTTGAGGAAAACTGGGGAATTTTTCTGGACTCAGCCAACCTAATGGCACAATAATACGCAACAAGTGAATCCATAATACCTTGAAATCCAAAACTATTACAGGTAACCTTTTCAACATTTTTCTTTGTTTAGAGCATAGTACATTTTCTTGCTGCATTTTGGTCCCAGTACAGCACTGGTAAATGCCCCTTCTTACTATTGATATTCAGTAGGTGGATTGCCGTAGTACCCCAATGAAAAGCCTGTATCCGATCTCTGCCTGCCATGGTTGACATCACGTAACCGGTGCATCCATTCCCTTTGACAACTGCACTTTGGCTTTTGGATTCGGTTGTAACTTTAAATGTGTTTCTAAGGAACCATTTGAGATAACAATTTAGGAAAAACGTCCCTAAAAAGTATCTAAAGGAAGTTATTTTGTTTTTGCTGTAGTGTTGTGCCCCTTGGAGGCACCATTAGTGAAAGGCAGTCCCCACATCAGATACTGGCAAGTGACAACTGATTGCCCCATGACCTAGGAATGTGCCTTACAATAGGATTTAGTAAGTGTGAACCATAAAGCTCTGGACATCTGTATGGGGTGCTTATTTTGCAACAGTGGGTTTGGTGATTGGTGGGGTTGGGGAATGTGAACATGCTAGACTAATTGATGTCAAGCACACACCTGCAGAGGGAGTTCAGGTCTGCCGCTCCATATGCAGAGGGTTCACACAAGTAGTGGTTGGATGGATCGAATAAATGTTGTTACATTTCTTACCCTGCAGGTTCCAACCCCAGCTCAAGTAGCAGTTGTTCTGCTAACCACATGGCATCACTTGGAGCTCTACAGTCGCTGGCCGGAGCCACTGGTGGCCTCAACATGGGCTCCTTAGCAGGTACAGCAGTGAACAGAATAGATAAAGCAGTGAATACAGATGCATGCTGGGCAAAAGCACATTTAGAAAGCAAGATATTTGTTCCTTCTGTATATTGTCTCACAGTGGCGAGTGTTCTAACACCTACCTGTAAATCTTTAATTCCCCTTCATTTATCTAATTACTATTGGATTTATTTCCCTGCATTATCATTGGTAATCTTGCTTTTGGACTTTTATTTACAGTGTCCCACAAGTACATACGTTGTTCCTGGCTTTCTCGCTCCAGCACCCTCAATCATTTGTGCTCTTCCCTTCCACTGTTGCCATTCCCTGTGACACGTTATTTAACTGGAGTGTACAAACTGTGTGGGACACAGATGCTATATTAGATATGTGCTGATGCCATGGGGCAGCGATGGCATGTTTCTTGATGGCCAGTGAGAGTCATAGCCATCTCAGAATCTGATTAAAAAAGGCTGTGTACACTTTAAATTTATTGAATGTGAATTATATATTTTGCTTTAAACCTGAAAATCCAACATCGACCCTCCTAGCCCTCTGTTGCACATGCCTGCTGTACCTCATAAATTCCCGGTGCGTTTTGTTTAATTATGCTGTGTACACAGATCATGTAAGTGTTCTAATATTCGTGCTTTATTTCTACAGGAATGGCTGCCCTAAATGGTGGGCTTGGTAACAGCGGCCTCTCCAATGGCACAGGCAGTACCATGGAGGCACTTTCCCAGGCCTACTCTGGCATTCAGCAGTATGCTGCTGCTGCTCTACCCTCTCTATATAATCAGAGCTTGCTCTCACACCAAGGTCTCGGGGCAGCTGCAGGGAGCCAGAAGGAAGGTAGGTGGAACACGCGATTCCCTACACTCTACAGCCAGAGACGTGGAGAGGACACAGAGGCTGGTGAGGATGCCCTTTTCGTAGATTAAGTCTATTTGGGGTGTAGAGAAAATGAGCAGGATGAGAAGCACAGAAAAGGGAAGGTTATAATAGTAACAGTCTTATGAACAGGTTAGTGGCCTCCACATTTAATAGTCACCTAATGCATTCTCTGGGTGCAGGGATTGTTTGCTTTCTTTTAAGGTTCAGACCTGAAGTGCACTTGTGCTAAAAATGGGGAGGGAGATGCTAATATTAAAGCATATCCTTTGTTCAGATGTTGTTCATGGCGCTTCCAAAGCTGTAGACCAGGTTAGGCGAACTGTTATCCACTGACTAACTGGGTTAAACATATAGTGCGAGGTCACTCTTGTCCCCAAAACACAACCTAAATGGGAGTCCGAGCTGCAGTCCTGATATATTGGAAAAGGTCTCCTGCAAGCGCCTGTAGTGCAGATGAGTGTAGAGCAATGAACCTCTCGAAGTGTTTCGCTTGTGACAGTCTTGTCTCAAATCTGTTATAAATTAACTGTTTTGAAGGTCCAGAGGGAGCCAATCTGTTCATCTACCATCTGCCCCAGGAGTTTGGAGACCAGGACATTCTGCAAATGTTTATGCCATTTGGCAATGTTGTATCCGCCAAAGTTTTCATCGATAAGCAGACGAACCTCAGCAAGTGTTTTGGTAGGTCCTAATGTGTTGGTATTTTGTTGAGTATCTAGACATTCTTGTTTGTATTTACATATAGTCCTCTTTGCTTGGATCCCATAAAACTGGTATTTTCTGTAAGAAAGTGCTCTCTTTTTGCATGGTTGCCCCACCATTACTGCACTTGCACTGTCTAAGAATTGGCTTAGACACTGTAGGGGGTACAGGGCTCATGCACCTGTACCCTCACCACTGGTATAGTGCACCCAGCTAGAGGGGTGGCTGACCTATGCCAGGGCAGTGGTTTGTAGGCATGGAATTGAAAACCTGGCTCTGTATATACTATACCAAAATGAAGTGTTCGAGGCATATGAGCTGCAGATCACACACTATGCATAGATCGCCATCTGGTGTTGGGCCCGGATGTTTGCACTTTGTTGTTGTATTGGAATAAGTCTTTGGAAGTCACGAGATGGGTGACTCCTCCTCTGGACAATAGTGCGCATGGGCATTGACTCCATCTTCAGATTGTTTTTTTCCGCCATCGGGCTCGGATGTGTTCGTCGCGCTCCAGTTCGGTGTCGTTACCGTTCTAACTTTCGACGCGCAATCCTTCACCCATTCTTCGGTATTGTTTTCTATCGCGTTTCCCTTTCGACGCGCATCTCTACAAACTTCAATTCTTCAATTCCGGTCGTCAACGCAGGCCTTCGGGCCTAGCTGCGCCATCAGGCCTTTTGGCTCATGGAAAGGACTCCTTTCAAAAAGTGTCCTCAATGTGGATCCAAGTTTCCCCACGCTGATCTTCACGAGGTGTGTAACCTCTGCCTTTCGCTCGAGCAAGAGGCCAAAGACTGTCCAGCTTGTGCCTCTTTCCGCTCCAAGAAAACAATACGGGATCGTCGGGCTCGAAGAAGCATGGCTCGATCATCAACATCGATACCGGACGATATCTTCCAAGAAGGCATCAATGTGCAGGAGCAGATCGAAGAGGGCAACATTAGCGCCTCCGAAGCAGACAAGTCCGACGTCATCACTCCAGGGCAACGGGTCGTAAGTACTGACGTCGACCCCTCACCCATTCCTAAAAAGGCTTCGGTAACACCTTCACCTTCGGGCCTAGGTGCACACCGGGACAAAACTTCCCACGTCCCGCCTTCGGGCTCGGCAAAGAAGTCAACACATAAGCCTTCAGGCCGCTCGGGATCGAGCCAGCCTACCGTCGGTACCGAAACCCCATCCCCGGCACCGAGAACAAAAGACAAACCCAAAGAGAAACCACTGTCTTCGCCGCACCGAAGCCTGGTTCCACATCGGCGCATTCGGCACCGAAATCCACTGGCACTGAACCTTCGGATCCGAAAAAATCATCAGAACCAAACAAACAACCGGTTCCAAAGACCACTGGCAGTGAACCTTCGGAGCCCAAAAAATCATCGGAACCGAACAGACAACCGGTTCCGAAGACCCCAACGGAACCCAGGAAAACTCCTGATTCGAAACCTAAGGAGCATAAAACAACTCCAAAACTGGTGCCACACAAACAGTCGGACCCGAAAAAAATCGGCACCGAAACAACACACTCCAGAGGAGGAGTTTTTTCGACCTGATCCAACCCAAAAAACTCGAAATAGACCCAAAGACAGGTCAACTTATACTTAGTCCTTCCAGGAAAAGGAAAATGGACAAACCTGCACCAGCTCCACTCCCTTTAAAGAAGAGAGAAATTGCCACTTCTCCTTTAAGAATTCCTTCTCCACCTCCTCCTCCACACCACATCTCCTATTCCATCTCCAGTACCCTCACAATCTCCTCCACCTCAGGATGATGAGGATCCCTCTGGGGACGAAGGGGATGATGAACCTTTAGGAGAACCTAGTCATCCTAATATCCCAAATGACCCATGGGACAATTATGGCACACCAGATGTTCCTGATACACCACAAGATGATATCTACCCATCTAGACCATCCCCTTCAGAGGACACTATAGGATTCACTCAGCTCATACACAGAGCTGCAGAATACCACGGTGTAAATTTGCACACAGACCCTAAAGAAGAAGACTTCCTTATGGACACTTTTGCACCATCTCAAAGGTCCACTTCTATTCTCCCAATGTTAAAAGGGGTAATCAAACACGCTCCTGAAGTCTTTAAGGATCCTGTAAGGGCTAGAGTCATTAACCCCAGAGTAGAAAAGAAATACAACTCTGCCCTTAAGGATCCTGTAAGGGCTAGAGTCATTAACCCCAGAGTAGAAAAGAAATACAACTCTGCCCCAGCTGACCCTGTTTACATTAAAAGGCAGCTTCCCTTAGATTCCTTGGTAGTCTCCAACGCCAGGAAAAGGGCTAACTCCTAAACCTCAGGCGATGCTCCACCTCCTGATAAGGAGTCAAAACTGTTGGACGCATCTGGTAAAAGAACAGCGTCCCAAGCAGCCAACATATGGAGAATTGCCAACACACAGGCTTTGCTGGCTAGGTACGATAGGGCACACTATGACGAACTAGAGACCCTACTACATCACCTTCCAGATCCATATAAAACGAGGGCCAATAATCTCATCCAGGAAGGCAAAATTATAACCAATACCTCCATTCGATGTGCTCTGGATGCTGCAGACACAGCCTCCCGAGCTATTAATACCAGTGTCCTTTTGCGCAGACATGCGTGGCTGCGTGTTTCAGGGTTCAAACCCAAGGTTCAAACTACCATACTAAACCAACCGTTTGACCAGGAACATTTATTTGGGCCTAGTGTAGATTCATCTTTGGAGAAGATGAAAAAAAGATACTGATACTGCCAAATCAATGGGAGCTTTGCAATCGCAAACTCCCAGAAGTTCCTTTCGTCGCTCCTCTTATAGGGGCGCCTCTAGAGGTTTTACCACTGATAACGCCTCCACCTCCTATAAAAGTCCCACCCAGACCTCATCTACCAGAGGAGGCTACAGGGGCAGTAACAACAAGGGTAGAGGCAAAACTATCAATACTCGCACTGCCTCCACCTCCAAACAATAACTTCCCTCCACTTCCCCCGGACCATTACACTCCGGTCGGGGGAAGATTGCTACAGTTCCTACCTGTCTGGAACACCATTACCACGGACAGGTGGGTGAGACAAATTATCCAATCCGGTTATTGCCTAGAGCTCACTTCAACTCCCCCAAACATACCACCCAAACAGCGTCCAATGTCAACAGAGCATTTAACGCTTCTCAAACAAGAGGTGCTTTCCCTCCTACAAAAACATGCAATAGAACCAGTTCCCCTGCATCAGCAAAACACAGGGGTTTACTCCCTGTATTTTCTCATTCCAAAGAAGGACGGAACCCTGAGGCCCATCCTGGACCTCAGACCATTAAACCTCTACATACAATCAGACCATTTTCATATGGTCACTCTTCAACAAGTCCTTCCTCTACTCAAACAAGGCGATTTCCTTGCCACCTTAGATCTCAAGGACGCCTACTTCCACATTCCCATTCACCCTTCTCACAGGAAATATCTTCGATTTGTAGTGGACGGTCAGCATTATCAGTTCAAGGTTCTCCCATTCGGAGTCAACACAGCACCCAGAGTCTTCACAAAATGTCTGGCAGTGGTAGCAGCCCACTTAAGAAGACAACAAATTCACGTCTTCCCATACTGTGACGACTGGCTCATAAAAGCCAAGTCGCATACCCAGTGTGTAAATCACACACACCACAATCCAACTACTTCACAACTTAGGGTTTACAATAAACCTCACAAAGTCTCACCTCCAACCGTCCCACATCCAACAATATCTAGGTGCCACAATAGACACCTCAAAAGGCCTTGCATATCCCAATCCAGCCAGGATAGCAAGCATGCAAGCCCTTATAACAAAATTCCAGCCGCAACACTCACTTCCAGCTCGAGTGTTTATGCAACTAATAGGGATGATGGCCTCTTGTATATTCATAGTACCGCATGCAAGACTCCAGATGCGCCCATTACAGGAATGCTTGGCACGTCAGTGGAACCAAGCTCTAGGTCAGCTAACAGACCTGGTGTTGGTGGACGGCCGCACACATCGCTCTCTGCAGTGGTGGAACACCCAAAACCTTTCCAAAGGGTGACCGTTCCTAGAGCCGGTTCCACAGATTGTGCTAACAGCAGACGCATCGCTCACCGGATGGGGAGCTCATCTACTACATCACACCATACAGGGCGCATGGACACCTCAGCAAAAGCTACTCCACATCAATCATTTGGAGTTACTAGCAATCTTTCTGGCATTAAAATCATTCCAGAAACAGATATCAGGCAAAGCTGTCTTAGTCCGGACGGACAATATCACAGCAATGTATTATTTACAAAAACAGGGGGGACGCACTCTCTGCAGCTCTCTCAACTAGAACAGAGCATATGGAGGTGGGCTATTCCTCAAAACATATTCCTTTTAGCCCAACCTCTTCCAGGAATTCAGAATCAGATGGCAGATCTGTTAAGTCGTCAAACACAACAGATTCACGAGTGGGAACTTCACCCACAAGTTCTTCAACCGTTTTTCCAAATGTGGGGGCATCCAGAGATAGATCTCTTCGCCACACATTACAACACAAAATGCCCAAGCTTCACCGCCAGATATCCACACCCATTGTCCAAAGGCAATGCGATATGGATGAATTGGTCAGGCAGATTTGCGTACGCTTTTCCGCCTCTCCCACTCATTCCATTAGTGGTGCGCAAGCTGCAACAACAGTCACTAACACTGATTCTAGTTGCTCCAACATGGGCCAGACAACCATGGTACACAACATTGCTGGAACTACCCGTAGTTCCGCACCAAAAACTACACCTCTCCCCACAACTCTTAACACAGAACCATGGAGAGATCAGACATCCAGATCCAGCACAGCTCAATCTAGCGATCTGGCTCCTGAAGTCCTAGAATTTGGTTACCTCAATCTTCCACCTGATTGTATGAACGTTATCAAAGAGGCTAGGCGCCCCACCACTAGAGCCTGCTATGCAGCCAAGTGGAAAAGATTTGTGTTATACTGTACCAATAACACGATCAATCCTCTAGATGCGTCCATTCAACACATCATATGTTACCTGCTGCATCTTCAAAGATGTAATCTAGCATACACATCAATTAGATTACATCTCGCTGCCATAGCAGCTTGCCTACAAAATAGACATCATTTGTCATTGTTTAAGGTACCTGCCATTAAAGCATTTATGGAAGGCCTCAAAAGAATAATTCCTCCCAGGGTACCACCCTCTCCAGTGTGGAATCTAAACATCGTCCTCACTAGATTAATGGGTCCTCCATTCGAACCTCTACATAAATGTGAGCTACAATTTCTTACATGGAAAGTTGCTTTCCTTGTAGCCATCACATCTCTCAGAAGAGTCAGCGAGTTACAGGCACTAACTATTCAAGAACCATTTTTACAACTCCATTATAACAAAGTGGTTCTCAGGACAAATTCCTTCCTAAAGTTATTTCTCCCTTCCATCTCTACCAATCTGTTGAGTTGCCAGTGTTCTTCTCGCAACCACAAACAGTAGCAGAAAGAGCTCTTCATACACTAGAAGTGAAAAGAGCACTCCTTTACTATACTGACAGAACAAAACCTTTTCACAAAACAACTTTTTGTATCCTCACCACCACATAAAGGCAATCCTATATCAAAGTCTGGGATTGCAAGGTGGATTGTCAAATGTATACAAATTTGCTATCACAAAGCAAAATGTACACTATCTATTCCCCCTAAAGCCCACTCTACCCGCAAAATAGGGGCTTCCATGGCATTTTTAGGGAACATTCCCTTAGATGATATCTGCAAAGCAGCTACATGGTCCACACCGCACACATTCACAAAACACTATTGTGTAGATGTGCAGGCAAAACAAAAAGCTAGTGTGGGCCAGGCTGTACTCAAAACACTATTTCAGACTACTGCAACAGATACTGGTGGTCGCCGCTGAAGGAGAGTACTGCTATGCAATCTATGCATAGTGTGTGATCTGCAGCTCATATGCCTCGAACGGAAAATGCTACTTACCAGTATGCTTCTGTTCTTGGCATGTAGAGCTGCAGATTCACACACGCCCACCCACCTCCCCGGCTACCTTTATCTGTTCCAGTATTATCTTAATTAGATACAACATACATGGACATCTCTTTCTGTTTATCACGAAACTCCATCATTTCCCTTCTTGGCGAAAAAACAATCTGAAGATGGAATCAATGCCCATGCGCACTATTGTCCAGAGGAGGAGTCGCCTATCTCGTGACTTCCAAAGACTTATTCCAATACAACAACAAAGTGCAAACATCCGGGCCCAACACCAGATGGCGATCTATGCATAGTGTGTGAATCTGCAGCTCTACATGCCAAGAACAGAAGCATACTGGTAAGTAGCATTTTCCATAGTGTGCACAGAGTCCAGTAGAATCCCATAGGTAGGCAGAGGTAAAAGTAGATAGCACCTTACTCTCTATTTGTGGTAGTGTGGGCGAGCAGTAAGGCTTTATCAGAGGGTAGTGTTAAGCATTTGTTGTGCACACAATATCCGCAAATGATGTCACACACTCAAAGACTGAACTCAGACCAATTTGATTTGTATAAAAATATTTAGTTGTATTTATTTCCTAGAACCAAGCAAGCCTGGCACAGGTAAGTGTATATGATAATTTTCAAGGCAGGTTGAACAATACCAGCAAGCTGAATGAAAATGACTTTTACAGGTTTGTAAATGCTTTCAGTACAGTGAGAACTACTGTTAGATTACTTTGGATTGCTTTACAGATTACTTTCTGGATTACTTTTTCTACTCCGTGTGATATACCTAGTTATCACACTGGGACATTTCCTAGAAAAAAGGTAAGTAAGCAGTGTTTAGTTATTTGCAGTTTTTCAAAGTTACATACAAAACCAACTCCACACTTAGATTTTTAGGTCTCGCCTACGCAGCGCGCATGCGCTGCTTAGGAGGGCCTTTAGCCGTCGCTCTGCTCATTTTCAAGCACACACTCGTGCTTGTGGCGGCATCCACCTTGCGGGAGCGAGCAGCGGCGCGCCACAAGCACGAGTGCAGTGCTTGAAAATGAGCAGACTGCTCTCCCAAGCGCGCGCGCCACTCGCGGGCTCCTCCTCCCTCTCACAAGCGAGAGAGGGAGGTCGCTTTCACCACGCTAATTCGAAACAGATGTTAATTAGCCGCTAGATGGCAGATGCTGCATGTAGAAGACACCTCGCGCTCACTGCCACAACATATCCCTTAGACTGGTATACAGACTTGCCTGGAGCTCCCAGAATCTTTAAGACGACACTGGTATTTCCTCCCCCCTTTCCTTCCGTCTTTCTCTCCTCGCTCTCTTGTTCTTCTTCCTCACACCCCCCCCCCCCCCCCCCACCGCCTGTCCTCTTTCCCTTCTCGCGCTGTACGACGTTGCAGGCCAGATAAACATGGCGGCCGGCTGCGCTTTCCCTTTCATGTCGCTGAAGCCGGCTCTGGATGACTCACCGAGCCCGGCGTGTGTAAGTGTATCCGGGAAGCCGCACAAGAAAAGGACTTTCACTTTCACACGAAGTGCTTGTTTTTTTCTGTCATCAGCATCAGCTTAGACCTGCTTGTTTCACACTCGTACATTTCTTTGTAGCAATGACATATACCTTTGTGTGTGCTTAAATTTTCACTCCTGCTCTTCAACTTTGATAACCTATTTCACGATCCTCAGAGTTGTGCATGAAGTACCTCAGTTTCTCTTCCAGGGGATCCTCATCAATAGTCATAAGCACTGAATATTCCCGCCCATGTGCGGGGACCTCGGAAATAATAAAAATTATATATGAAAAACATATATATATACAGCAGGTTATATATATATTGGCAGGTTAGCAGACAAACAGCTCCCTCCTCATGTGCAAATAAGATGGCCAAACGCGTTTCAGGCAGCACTCTGCCCTTGATCACTGGCAACAATGTCCCGGCTGCCATGAGGAACACTTAATAAAGTACCGGATCCGCCCAGTGGGCGTGGCAGCAAAGCCTCATGGTCCCTGTAGTTCCTCAATGTGTAACCCCAGTGGGTGCCGCCGAACATTGAAAATAATTAATTAAATGTCTTTACCCAAGTGGGTCACTTGATGGGGGAAGACCCTGCTTCTGCTGCCAATTTCACTCCCACGAAACGGACTCTCTGTCCCATTCAGCGAAGGAAATCCGACGCTGGCGGTCCGCTCAAACAGCAGCGGGCATTTCTGCGGCTGGGCCAGCCGCTACAAATCAATCCAACGAAGTTGCCCCTGTAGAAATGCCACACACAAGAGAGCTTTGACTCCTTTGTTTGGCAGGTTAGCAGACAGAAACAGCTCCCTCCTCATGTGCAAATAAGATGGCCAAACGCGTTTCAGGCAGCACTCTGCCCTTGATCACTGGCAACAATGTCCCGGCTGCCATGAGGAACACTTAATAAAGTACCGATCCCGCCTCAGTGGGCGTGGCAGCAAAGCCTCATGGTCCCTGTAGTTCCTCAATGTGTAACCCCAGTGGGTGCCGCCGAACATTGAAAATAATTAATTAAATGTCTTTACCCAAGTGGGTCACTTGATGGGGAAGACCCTGCTTCTGCTGCCAATTTCACTCCACGAAACGGACTCTCTGTCCCATTCAGCGAAGAAATCCGACGCTGGCGGTCCGCTAAACAGCTGCGGGGCATTTCTGCGCTGGGCCAGCCGCTACAAATCAATCCAACGAAGTTGCCCTGTAGAAATGCCACACACAAGAGAGCTTTGACTCCTTTGTTTGGCAGGTTAGCAGACAGAAACAGCTCCCTCCTCATGTGCAAATAAGATGGCCAAACGCTGTTTCAGGCAGCACTCTGCCCTTGATCACTGGCAACAATGTCCCATGAGGAACACTTAATAAAGACATTTAATTAATTATTTTCAATGTTCGGCGGCACCCACTGGGGTTACACATTGAGGAACTACAGGGACCATGAGGCTTTGCTGCCACGCCCACTGGGGCGGGATCCGGTACTTTATTAAGTGTTCCTCATGGCAGCCGGGACATTGTTGCCAGTGATCAAGGGCAGAGTGCTGCCTGAAACGCGTTTGGCCATCTTATTTGCACATGAGGAGGGAGCTGTTTCTGTCTGCTAACCTGCCAAATAAAGGAGTCAAAGCTCTCTTGTGTGTGGCATTTCTACAGGGGCAACTTCGTTGGATTGATTTGTAGCGGCTGGCCCAGCCGCAGAAATGCCCCGCTGCTGTTTGAGCGGACCGCCAGCGTCGGATTTCTTCGCTGAATGGGACAGAGAGTCCGTTTTCGTGGGAGTGAAATTGGCAGCAGAAGCAGGGTCTTCCCCCATCAAGTGACCCACTTGGGTAAAGACATTTAATTAATTATTTTCAATGTTCGGCGGCACCCACTGGGGTTACACATTGAGGAACTACAGGGACCATGAGGCTTTGCTGCCACGCCCACTGGGGCGGGATCCGGTACTTTATTAAGTATTCCTCATGGCAGCCGGGACATTGTTGCCAGTGATCAAGGGCAGAGTGCTGCCTGAAACGCGTTTGGCCATCTTATTTGCACATGAGGAGGGAGCTGTTTCTGTCTGCTAACCTGCCAAATAAAGGAGTCAAAGCTCTCTTGTGTGTGGCATTTCTACAGGGGCAACTTCGTTGGATTGATTTGTAGCGGCTGGCCCAGCCGCAGAAATGCCCCGCTGCTGTTTGAGCGGACCGCCAGCGTCGGATTTCCTTCGCTGAATGGGACAGAGAGTCCGTTTTCGTGGGAGTGAAATTGGCAGCAGAAGCAGGGTCTTCCCCCATCAAGTGACCCACTTGGGTAAAGACATTTAATTAATTATTTTCAATGTTCGGCGGCACCCACTGGGGTTACACATTGAGGAACTACAGGGACCATGAGGCTTTGCTGCCACGCCCACTGGGGCGGGATCCGGTACTTTATTAAGTGTTCCTCATGGCAGCCGGGACATTGTTGCCAGTGATCAAGGGCAGAGTGCTGCCTGAAACGCGTTTGGCCATCTTATTTGCACATGAGGAGGGAGCTGTTTCTGTCTGCTAACCTGCCAAATAAAGGAGTCAAAGCTCTCTTGTGTGTGGCATTTCTACAGGGGCAACTTCGTTGGATTGATATATATATATATATATATAAAAACATATATCATTTTTTCTAGTATCAATGCAGCTCTCGTATAGGAGGCTAAACAATGTAATAAAAACACAAAATTGCTTTTGCAAATATACATAATACATGTATAAAAACACATGAGGGCAAGATGCACTTGAACTCTGTTTTTAATGAGTAAATCTCATGAGTAAACTGCAAAAGAAAAACACAGGCATTGTTAGCCTACAGGCTGCATTGTAAACCAACATAGAAAATGAAAGCAATCTTTCATAAAAACTGGCACCGTGCCTTTAAGGCAGCCATGACCTCTAGCTTCCCATCATGCCTCAGGGGTGACAGTTAGGTCAGTTCTTTTCGGCTCCTTCTGTCAGAATCTCAGCTCTCCTTTTTGACTTTTCTGTCAAAAATACCTAGTTTTTTGTGTGGTTTTTTTCTACCTCACTTGACGTCTTTTGATACTAGTGTGAGGATTAAACCATTTTTTTGTGGCAGAAAGTGATATTTTCTGTCAGAAAATGCCTTCTTTGTTCGATCCTTGCCCTGCCTGTGGCAAAAAGGCCAAGTCAGACACACATGATGTGTGCATCCTCTGGCTACCGGACTCTCACTCTCCTGCCTCCTGTCAACACTGCAGGAAGTTATCCAATAGAACTATCAAGGACAGAGAGAGAATCCGTCTTTATGGCCTCTCAGAAAGAGGTAGGTCTCCTGTTAGAACAAAGAAGAGGGCGCGTTCGATGTCGAGCAAGGTCCCGATATGTTCCCCTTCGGCGTCGGGCTCAACGTCGAAGGTACCGGTGGCGGAGTCGTCGTCGAGGACCTTGGTGCAGGAGCGCCATTCTTCAAAAGCTAAGTCGATGGAACAGCGTCCGGCGTCGAGACAAGATCCTCCGCCGTCGACTCGACGATAGACGTCAAGACACAGATCATCGACACCGAAACGTAAGTCATCTTCGACGTTGAGGCCGATGTCGCAGCGCAGATCAGCGTCGAAGCAGAGGTCGTCGGATGTCCAGTCGCCGAGGCCTCCGTCGACGCCAGCAACACTGTCGACGTCGAGACAGCAGTCTCCGTCGCGTTCACAGCCGACGTCGAGTCGCAGTCCTCCGTCGAGGGAAAGGCGTCGAGGATGGATACCCCGTCGAAGCGAGGACGATCGACATCGAGGCATGACTCTCCGTCGAAGCGGCGCTCGGCGTCGAGGCGTAGCCCTCCGCCGAAGCGAAGAAGATCGACGTCGAGACGCAGATCTCCGTCGGCGAGGCGCTCGGCGTCTCAGCAGTGTACGTCGAAGCAAAGAAGTTCGACGTCGAGGCAGTCGGCGTCGAGTCGCATGTCTTCGCCGGGATCAAGAAGATCGACGTCGAGACAGAGGTCTCCGTCGGTGTCAGTCCCTGTAAGTCTCTCTCCGTCCCCTTCATTGACGTCAAGAGCAGGCTCCCACCATTCTATCGCCAGGTCTGGTTCTCCAGAGGTGATTATTTCATCTTCAAGTAGCCAGGACTCTCCCTCTGGTCATCAACGTCCAGTGGAAAAGGCTCAGCAGGAAGGACGGAAGTCTCCACGTCGTTCTCCTGTGACAGCGGAGAAGTCTCCTTCCATTCACCTCTCGCCCAGATGGAGTCATCCATTACACCACTAGGCGGATCATGCACAGGCAGGTGTTAGACGGGATCCCAGTCCTGCTCGCAGGTCCCCTCTGGCTCGCCTGGCACAAGATGCGGATCTTTCTCCACCAAGAGGAAGAGCTCGTACTCGCTCTCCTGCACCAACATCCAGAAGGAGATCAAGATCACGCAGCAGGAGGAGAAGACGCAGGTCTCTAACACCTTCCACCTCCTCAACGTACTCCTCAAAAAGAGACTACTCGCCCACCATTACTGACAGTCCACCGTCGAGGATCTCTCCGGTGGACGATGTAAGCACATTTCAGGAGGTGCTTTCCAGAGGGGCGGCCAAACTGAACATTCCTATGCCTGTTCAGCAAAGTACTTCTTCGGTTATTTTCGAAAACTTGAACCAGAAGGCTTCCTCTCGCCCGTTACTCCCACTGGTACCGGGGCTTCTGAAACCGGTTATGGACATTTTTCTGACGCCGGCCACTCTCAAAACGGCACCGGCACCGGCGAGAATTCTGAAGAAGTATCGTCCTCCGGACTCTGTAACAGTGGCTGCTGCCAGAAAAACCCATTCGGTGGCCTCCTCGTCCACAGTCCCACCGGACAAGGAGAGCAAGACACAAGACTCATGGGGGAGAAAAGTATGTGGCACTTCTGCATCCATGCTTAAAGTCTCCAGTGCGTCAGCTCTATTAGGGCGTTACGATAGAGCTTTATGGGATTCGCTACAGCGTTTTACAGACAAACTGCCCAAGGAAGACCGTAAGGACTTCGAAGAAATTGTACGGGAGGGCAGCCTGGTAGCGAACCAGGTAATTAGTGCTGCGGCTGATGGAGCTACGCTTTTAGCACACTCCTACGCCCACGGAATTTGTGCCAGAAGATCTTCATGGCTTCGTCTAACAGCATTGAAGCCAGAGGCACAGTCACGTATCCTCAACCTGCCATTTTCCGGGTCATCGTTGTTTATCTCGCATACCGATGAGGAGATGGCACGGATGAAGACCAAGCTAGATACCCTGAAGGCGGTGGGGCTGGAAAAGAAAGAGTTTCGTCGCCGCTACCGCAATACTGATCGCCGTTCCTTCCAACAGAGGGTTCAAACCCCTCATTGGCAAAAGAACCAAAGCCAACAGGGTCAGCAGAAATCGCAGTTTCAAAGCCGGCGATCCAACAGGGGAAGAGGAGGGAACCGTCAGTCCTCTACTTCAACCAAAGCTCCAGCCAAGCAATGAGTGCCCGCTTCCTCCAGTACCGTTCACCGCTCCAGTAGGAGGAAGTGTTGCAAATCATCTGCAAGAGTGGCGAGACATCACCAAGGATCAGTGGGTGTTGGCTACGCTGCAGAATGGATACTCTCTACGTTTCCGACGTCGTCCTCCCTCGATCCCTCCAGTACCATCATCGTTCGGCCAGATCAACATGCAGAGGGAAGTGGAAATACTTCTCCAAAAATCAGCCATAGAGAAGGTTCCACGGTCACAAAGAGGTCGAGGAGTTTATTCCAGATACTTCCTGGTAAAGAAAAGAGGTCGGAATACAGGCCCATTCTGGATCTGCGAACACTCAACAAGTCCATCAAACGAGAAAAATTTAGCATGTTGGCTCTCCACCAAATATATCCTCACCTCCGCAAAGGGGATTGGATGTGTTCGATGGATCTACAAGATGCTTATTTTCATATACCGATAAATCAGCATCACCGGCAATATCTACGATTCATAGTCTGAACATCCCACTATCAGTTCAAAGTGCTGCCCTTCGGACTGAAGTCAGCTCCTCGGGTGTTCACGAAATGCATGGCAGTAGTGGCGGCTGCTCTGCGACGCAGATGCATCTTTGTCTACCCTTATCTAGACGATTGGTTCCTAAAAGGTCCCTCTCCACAAAGTGTGATGAACCACTTCCAGCAGTGCCTAGGTTTTTGTCAAAAACTGGGCCTACATGTGAACTTTGAAAAATCGACGCAGCAACCCACTCAAGCAATCCACTACCTGGGGGCGCTGATAGACTCCGAGCGAGGAAAAGTGTTTCCTTCGGAGGAGAGACAATTATCCATCATTCAGAAAGGCAGACAGATTTTACACAACAGACTGTCTTCAGTGCGTCAGATCGCCTCCCTGCTAGGATCGATGGCATCCTGCATTTTTCTGGTGCCCAATGCCAGATTGAAAATGCGTCCTCTACAACAAGATCTAGAAGACAAATGGGATCAACTGTCTTCTCGCTGGGAAGACAATTTGTCTATCACGCACAGCCAGAGCATCCATCCCTTGGTGGATGAAGAAAGACAATCTGAGGGTAGGAGTACCGTTCCATCAAGCTCCTCCTTCTCAAACTCTGATCAGACGCCTCCCTGCAAGGATGGGGAGCCCACATTGGGTCTCTCCAGACGCAAGGCCTATGGTCATCAAAAGAGCAGTTGTACCACATAAACATGCTGGAACTAAGGGCTGTTCATCTGGCTCTCAAGGCTTTCCTCCCTTCGATTCAGGCGAGTTCCATCCTAGTACAGACGGACAATACCACCACCATGTACTACCTGAACAAACAGGGAGGAACTCGCTCGAGGACCCTCTCTTTGGAGGCACAGACCCTTTGGCACTGGCTTCTGGTGAGGAATCTATCCATCACTGCGGTTCACCTGCCGGGAGAGCAGAATTCTCAGGCAGATGCCCTCAGCCGTCACTTCGAGGAACAGCAGGACTGGTCCTCAACGACGAGGTGGTCGACGACATCTTCCGAGCTTGGGGCCGTCCGAGCATAGACCTGTTCGCGGACGAAGAAAACACAAAATGCCGAGACTTCGCCTCCAGGTACTTCCGACCAGGATCGAAGGGGAATGCCCTTTTGATCAGCTGGTCAGGGGCATTTGTGTACGCCTTTCCACCCCTGCCTCTCATCCCAAAGGTGGTGACCAAGCTATCACACTCAGACACCACAATGATACTAATTGCTCCGGACTGGCCGAGGCGGTGGTCTCCGGACCTTCATCTGTCAGTCTGCCCACACAAGAGACTGCCGTGCAGACCGGACCTGCTATCCAAGATGAACGGGAGGATTTATCACCCCAACCTTCCGTCACTGAACTTAACAGCATGGCTCCTGAGGTCCTCCAGTATGGGCATTTAGGTCTGCCACAGGACTGCATGACCATATTGAAGGAGGCAAGGAGACCTTCTACAAGACATTCTTATGCCTGCAAATGGAAACGTTTTTACTTTTGGTGTATGCAAAATAATTGTAGTCCTACCAAGGGGCAGGAGGAGGTAGTTTTGCCTTATCTACTTCACCTAGCCAGAGCAGGTTTGAAATTCTCATCCATTAAGGTACACCTAGCTGCCATTACGGCGTACAGGCGTTCTCCTTCTCAGCCCTCGTTTTTTCAACTACAGGTGGTGAAGGATTTCATGCAGGGTCTCAAGAAGGTCTATCCTCCGATCCGACCTCCTTGGGAGTTGAACTTGGTTCTGTCAATTGATGGGTCCACCCTTTGAGCCTATCCACAAAGCAACCTTACAACACCTTACGTGGAAGGTAGCTTTCTTGGTAGCTATCACCTCAGCTCGTAGGGTGAGTGAGATACAGGCCCTATGTTCTAAAGAGCCCTACTTAGTTTTTCATCTCAATAGGGTAGTCCTCAGGACTCATCCTTCCTTCCGAAGGTGGTCTCTGATTTTCATGTAAATCAATCTATTTCTCTTCCGACCTTTTTTCCCAATCCCTCCACTCCAGCTGAGAGGGCTCTACATTCATTAGACCTTAAAAGGGTTTTGAAGTTTTATCTGGACAGGTCGAAGCCATTAAGGAAGTCTGATCAACTATTTGTTAATTATGGATCGATCAGAACAGGTTTCCCAGCATCAAAGCGGTCCATCTCCAGATGGATAGTCTCATGCATCAAATTGGCTTACCAGTTAGCACAGAAGCCTCTTTGGTCCGCTCCCAAAGCTCATTCCACTAGAGGAAAAGCAGCTACGACTGCTTTCCTCCATAATGTACCGCTCTCTGAGATCTGCAAAGCAGCTACTTGGAGATCAGTGCATACATTTACAAGACATTACTGTCTTGACTCAGATACTAGAGCGGACACTCAAGTAGGTCAAGCCTCCTTGAGGAATCTGTTCAACAGCTGAATTTTTCGGTTGTTGTTAACAAGGTCACTGCGTTTCTCATTTGCCTGCAGGTGGATGTTGGGCTTGCTATTCTATTCAGTGCTTATGACTATTGATGAGGATCCCCTGGAAGAGAAGGATAAGTTACTTACCTGTAATCCTAGTTCTCGTCCAGGGGTATCCTCATCAGTCATAAGCAACCCACCCACCTCCCCAGGCAAATGAGATTATTTCATTGTTAAATATTATCTTGGTGCCCTGATCTTCAGGGTTACGCAAAGAACAACTGACCTAACTGTCACCCCTGAGGCATGATGGGAAGCTAGGGGTGATGGCTGCCTTAAAGGCACGGTGCCAGTTTTTATGAAAGATTGCTTTCATTTTCTATGTTGGTTTACAATGCAGCCTGTAGGCTAACAATGCCTGTGTTTTTCTTTTGCAGTTTACTCATGAGATTTACTCATTAAAAACAGAGTTCAAGTGCATCTTGCCCTCATGTGGTTTTATACATGTATTATGTATATTTGCAAAAGCAATTTTGTGTTTTTATTACATTGTTTAGCCTCCTATACGAGAGCTGCATTGATACTAGAAAAAATGATATATGTTTTTATATATATATAGAGCTGTATATATATATTTTTTTCATATATAATTTTGATTATTTCCGGGGTCCCCGCACATGGGCGGGAATATTCAGTGCTTATGACTTTGATGAGGATACCCCTGGAAGAGAACTAGGATTACAGGTAAGTAACTTATCCTTACAGCACCTAACTTGCTTCCATACCACCTTCCCTGCTTGAGGAATTCTCATCTGTACTATTGTTTGGACGAGATCTCTAATGAATCAACAGTTGTATATGTGGAGCCGACCACCTTCCATACCCTACCCGAAGTTCGATTATTGATGTATTTATTTTTTCTTAGGAAGTTGTTTGGAGGGAAGTGCAGGGAGATGCTTAATCTTTCAGGGCACAAGGCAAGCCCTCGATCAGTGGGGAAACAAGGCAGTGTAGTCAATGTTTCACCACCTTTTACATGACTGGGACTCTCCCTCACAGAGAGCCAAAGTTCCCCTCAGTTGTAAAAGACAATAAATCTACACTCTGCTTTGAACCAAGATGAGACCAATTCTGAACATATAGTTGAGAAACGAGTACTTTGTAGTAAACGTAATATATTTTTCTACTTCTTTCCTTCCATCATTTCACTTTGTGTAACAGGATTGCTTTGCCCACTCTCCAACCCCAGCAGCCTCCCTATAATTGTGCTACAGATAGACAGGGTTGGCCTCCTAACCTTTTGGAATCGAGATGAGCTGAAAAACTAGCCCATACAGAAACGTATGGCCATTGAAAGATTGCTGGCCTTTTAATTTCACCTGACAGTGTTTCCGCTAAGAACCAATATTAGCTAATGTCACGCCTATATTCTAATAAAATTATATTATAATCTGGTGAACTCGTACCATTTTCTAGGATACATTTCTTCAGACAAGAACAAATAACTGTTGTGTTACAACCTTTATGGCCGTTTAGTACTTAGCAAGAAGGCCACCAATGCAGTCCCCGGTTTTTGAAGCCTTTCAGTGTGGGGACTGTAGTGCTTGCTATTCGCTGCATCAACCCCTTGCCCATCATATATTGAGACTGACAACATGCACAATTCATCCTTATTGCATGAGCTTTCCGCATAACATTGCTTTGCATCACATGCCTTTTTTTAGCGTCAGTCTTGGTTTTCCACGTCTAAAGCACCTAACCATGTTATTGTTTCTCTTCCATTCCTTGTTGTGCAATAGGTTACCCCCAATTCTGTACTCTTCTTAATGCGGTTAACACAATCCTGCGTCGCACCACACTTATCTGTTGGACAACAAGCCCCATGACAACCATATAATGGCATTTGTTATTCTAAAGATGATCCCAGTCTTTAGAGTGGTTTGCACATGGCTGCTTCTCGCGTACAATTCCAAAGTTCACATGTCACCGTAAAGCAGGTTTGTGAAGTTAGATTTGCAGTGTAAGTTCACAGACACCTTGGTGTATGAGTTAATCTTCCTGGAGCCATCTTTGCCTACACTGCAGCTACTGACTACATACATTTGGCATGAACCACAATGACATCCTTACTTAAGTGATTCCATAATGGTAGTGGAGCCGACTATTGTATTCAGTTCGATAAGCAATCGTAGAAAGTGAAACGTCCCTGCTGTACTTCACAGCTTGTTCAGCTTTTTGACTGGCTCTGAAAACATACTAGTCTGTCTGATTTTTTTTTTTATTTTTTTTTTATTTCTTCTTCTTCTTCTTCTTCTTCTTCTTCTTCTTCCAATAGCCCAACAAAAACACCTAGTGCCCAGTTTCAGGCTTCTGGAAGATTGGTCCATATTTTTTTGTAATATCTGTATATTAGTATTGTGCGCAATTTCCTATTAGATGTTATTATTTTGGAACTATTTTCATCTTTGTCAAGCCACTTTTTGTTCAATTTTGAGATTGCTATTTAGACTTCTCCTTCTACTTTGTTTCACCTGCCTATTTTTGGAATATCTGTATATTAGTATTGCACATGATTTCCGATTAGATATTATTTTGGAACTATTTTCATAGTTGTCAAGCCACTTTGTACAATTTTGGGATTGCCATGTAGATTTCTTTGTTTCACCTGTCTATTTCTGGGGTTGGCTTCAGAATATGATGAGCAATAAATTGAGTATATTGGCCATGCAGGGTAAAGTGAACAAGTATTGCCCCTTTCTTGTGAGCTCTATAAATAACAATATATAGAATAAATTGAGGGGAAAAAAACAGGAATTGGGCACATCCTTTCACACTGACTCTACGGTGTCATGAAGAGTGATCTGGAGTCGGAACAGGCAAAGGGTATGATTTTTATTAAGACTTGTTTTTCCTCTGGAGGACCCCCAGCTGTTTGGCACAGCACATCAGGAGGATAGTCAGACATGCAACAGATAATTGCAGCCAGCGGCGTAAGCGATCCGTTGAATGCGAAGCTTAACCAGATGGGTCCTTTTTATTCTCTTGTACGCAAAATGGAAGCCTTATTTAAAACGTATAATTTGTCTGTGTCGCATAACCACTTTGCTGCATACTCATCTTTATTTTGTGAGAATTACAGATGAATGGTGTACAACAGAAATCCTAGACCACAGCCTGTTAGGAACCCTGGTCATGGAACTGTAAGCGTTCACAGCTAAATGCAAGGTTACATAGAATTTATTTAAGTCAAATGGAATTGTAAAATGCAATAACGAGGTAAGACTATAAACATTACACTCGTATTTCTGTAAAATGTAGACTCTATTCAATCAAGAAGTTAGAGTATGAAACAAGGAATTTTTTAGGCAATGGATCTACTTATTTGGCATATCTTTTAACTCATTTGCATTTGACGGGTCTTCCTCTTTTGCTTCCATTTACCCTCCTTGCAAACAAAATGCCACCATAGACTTTTCAAACCTATGTCGCCTTCTTCTAAGTTGTTCATCCTTGGTTCAGTTTAATGGGATCACCCTCTCGAATGTTTGTCTTCACCCATATTTTTGACTCGACTAGATCTGTCCATGGCAACAATAAAATAAAAGATGGAAAATTCAATATTAAATGTTTTTTTAAATGGTCTGTTCTCTCCACCATTTTCATCACTGTCAGCCACCTAGAAGACTCTCCACCTACATATGATGGCACCCGTTTAAAAATCAACTTACCCCAGAGGCTTCGTCAAGGCGTGCCAGGGTTGCAGGCAGCAAAGATGAAGTGGTTAGCTATCAAACCACCCAACTGGGTAAATCGCCTAGCCTCTGAGCGCTACTTGATATGACCAGGATAACAAGAACAAGGGAAACAAGCATTGGCATAGCCAATAGGTCTCGCCTTTGGGCCCTTATAAGTGTTTACCCATGCAACAGTTGATGTTGTTGCACCAAGGATATTGTGCTGCATAACTAAATACTTATAAGGTCCCAAAGGCGAGACCTATTGGCTATGCCAATGCTTGTTTTTATAGGAAAAACAGTCAATGTATTCCTATGGAGAAAAATTAAGTTGAACGGTTTGCAGGTAAGTACAAGTTTGCAGGAGTTGGTATTCTGGGGGTAGAACCAGGGTTCCCGCAGGGTCGAGGATGCACTCTCAAAGCACCCTCAGCGGCACTAGGGCGGCCGGGTGCAGAGTGCTGAGGCCCAATGTTATCCAATGGGGGATAGGGGGCCTCCGGTTGGTGACTGCTCACGAGCAGGCCACAAGGTTGTGGGAGAAAAGCTCCTGGGGTTGAGCTCGGGGCAAAGGGGAATCCGTTTTAGCACCCAAAGTACACCTGCAGCGGTGCAGGGGTGGCTGGGTGCAGAGTCCTGGTTTGGTTTCAGGTGCCCTGTTGATTTCAATGGGGATTCTCCAGTTTCAACAAAGACTGCAGGTCGGGGATGAAGATCTTCTGGAGGTGACCACCGGTTGGAGAGGTAAGTTGGGATGCTGGGACACCGTCGGTTGGGCCTCCCAAAGCCATAGGACGTCGGATGCAGGGGTGTCTTTAGGCGTCTGGTATTTCTTACCAGCTCCGGTCACGGGGGATCCTCCAGAAAGAGGCTGCAGGCTGCGCTGGGAGATTCGAAGCAGGTCAGAGATCACCAGATCTCGGGTCTGGATCGCCGGGGAGACCTCCTCATGGTGTTGGGCCACTCGAATTCGGGCCATGGGCGTCGGGTGCAGAGTGGTGTAGACTCGTGGATTTGGCGGGAGCCAGAGTCTGTGGGTGAGCAAATCCGGTGCTCACGGGAAACAGTCTTGTTCGAGGCATGTGAGCTGTAGATCACATGCTTTGCATAGCCCGCCATCTAATGTTGGATCCGGATGTTTGCACTTCGTTTTTGTTCGAAGAAGTCTTTTCCAGTCACGAGGTAGGTGACTCCTCCTTTCTGTGATAGTACGCTTGGGCATTGGCTCCATTGTTAGATTGTTTTTTTCCGCCATCAGGTTTGGATGTGAATTGCTGCGCTCTGGTTCTGCACTGTTTCTCAGGTTCCCTTCGACACGCAATCCACTACCCTTGACGGTATTGTTTCTCGATCGCGTTTCCCATTCTCTGCGTATCGTTTTGACTCGTAGATCTGTGATCGGAAAACTCATGGAGGGCCGTTGGGCCTCCCCGCGTCGGGCTCGCTAGCAGTCGATGGAACGGACTCCATTAAAGCTCTGTCCCAGGTGTCGCGCCAAATTTCCGCGCACCGACCTGCACAAAGTGTGCAACCTCTGTTTATCCCCGGAACACGACGAGAAATATTGCGATGCGTGGCGATCGTTTCGATCGAAGACGCTACGTGACCGTCGGGCTCGACATCACGAGATGCAACACCAAGGCGGCTCCGTACCGGACATCTTCGGCGAACATTCTGACCGAGAAGAAACACAAGCTCAAGGAGCCGAGGAAGAACAACACATCTCTGGGCCCGACTCCAACATGGAAAAAGAGGAGCAAGTTACACCGGGTCAGCGTACCGTGAGTACAGAAGCCCCCTTGCCCCAACAACACAAGACCAAAAAGGCTCTGGTCCTTCCTCTGCCTACGGGCCAAGGTCGGCACCAAGAAAAAGTTGAGCGCCCCTCCCCCGGGCCCGGCACCGAAACATAAGGAGAAGCCTTCCGGCTCGAGTCGGCCCCTTGCCGGCGCCGAAACGAAATCCTCGGCGCCGAAATCAAAACATGTCGTGGTCCACGTTCCATCTTTATCAAAGACTAAATCTTCGGTGCCGAAACCTTCGCCGAAAACAGCAAGCAAAGATAAAAAGACTCCACTAAAGAGCCTCGGTCCGATGTTCCACCTTCGGATCCAAAGCAAAAACAACTGGTTATAAACCCAGACACTGATCATATCCGTGCCAAATTGCCTAAAAAAAGGAAAATGGGCCAACAGGAAGAGTACCACATTCCCCATAAGAGAAAAAATGTGGGTAGTAACCCTTCACCACCATGTATTCCACCTCCTTCGCCCACTAATCTTCAAATCTAATGATCAATTACTCATCACACCCACTAATTCACCACCACCACTGTCTCCTGACCCGCAGGATTAAGGGGATGGGAATAGGGATGAGGATAGGCCACAGGATGTTGACCCATGGGAGGATTACGACACTGACCCAAACACAGATAATGACCCTGACTTGTATCCGTCCAGACCATCACCACCTGACGACAATATAGATCTTAACAGGGCTGCTCATTATCTTGGGGTGGAACTGCATAAGGAGGCTTTAGAGGAGAACTTCTTGTTTGAGACCCTAAGTTTCTCTCAAAAAACTACCCAGTCACTGCCAATGCTTAAGGGGATGCTTAAACACGCAGATGAGGTTTTCAAAGATCCTTTAAGGGCAAGAATCATCTCCCCTAGACTTGAGAAGAAATATAAACCGGCACCTACTGACCCTGCTTACATCAAGGGTCAGCACCCCTTAGACTCTCTTGAGGTTTCCAATGCTCGCAAGAGAGCTAACTCACAAACCACAGGTGAGGCTCCTCCTCCTGATAAGGAGTCCAAGTTAATTGCCTCTGGCAAAAGGGTAGCCTCACAAGCAGCTAATCACTGGCGCATCGCTAATGCTCAGGCTTTGTTAGCCAGATATGATAGGGCTCATTATGATGAGTTAGAAAAACTCATGCAATTTCTGCCTGATGAACATAAATCTAAGGCAAATGATCTTATTCAGGAAGTTAAACTTCTCACCAATACCTCCAAGTGCGCCCTAGCCGCAGCAGACACAGCAGCACGTGCAGTAAACACCAGCGTACTGCTACGCAGACATGCATGGTTAAGAATTTCAGGTTTCAAACCTGAGGTACAGTCCTCTATTCTCAACCAGCCACTTGACAAAGAGAACCTCTTTGATCCAGCAGTTGACTCCACGCTGGAAAAGATGAAAAAAGATACTGAAGTTGCAAAGTTCATGGAGGCTTTGCAGTTACCTGCAAATAGGGGTTCCTTTTGTCGCTCCTTTTACAGGGGTGGCTCCAAAAATATTTCTACAGAAAATCCCTCCTCCTCTTACAAGGGTAACAACCAATCGCCCTCATCAAGAGGCTATTTCAGAGGAGGTTTTAGAGGAAACAATGGTAAGTGAAGAGGCAGAGGCAACTCCACACGCACTTCCCCTGCAAATAACAAGCAGTGACTTCCTTCCGCTACCCCCGATCATTCCACTCCTGTCGGGGGACGTCTCTCACAATTTCTCCCTGTCTGGAACACAATCACCTCAGACACATTGGTTTTACAAATTATCCAATATGGTTACTGCCTGGAACTTAGAGACACTCCCCAAACATTCTTCCAAGATCACACGCAATGTCACAAGAACATCTTACCCTTCTAAAGCAAGAAGTTCTCTCTCTGTTAAAGAAAAATGCTATAGAACCAGTCCCATTAAAATATCAAGGGGCAGGGGTATACTCCCTGTACTACTTAATTCCCAAGAAGGACTGCTCTCTGAGGCCTATACTAGACCTCAGAACTGAATCTAGACATTCAGTCGGACCACTTTCACATGGTCACACTCCAACAAGTGCTCCCACTCCTTCAGCAAGGCGACTTTCTGTCCACTCTGGACTTAAAGGACGCCTATTTCCATATCCCAATACACCCTGCTCACCGCAAGTACCTCAGGTTCTTAGTAGCAGGCCAGCACTATCAGTTCAAGGTGCTCCCATTCGGAGTAACTACCTGTGAGAAAGTGCTCTCTTTCGGCATGGTTGCCCCCACTTTTTGCTGAATTACTGATGTGCTTTGACTAAGTGTGCCCTGGGCTCCTGCTAATCAGGTACCCAGGGCCTATGTCCTTTCCCTAAAACTGCATTGAAAACAAAACCCAATTGGCATCTCTGGCCACAGCTCAGCCCCTGGTAAATGGTACCACAGGTACCCAGGGCACTGACCAGGGAAGACCTCTAAGAGCCGCAGCACTTATTGTACCACCCTTAGAGGTCCTGTACCATTACACTCACGAACTGCCTTTGCAGGCTGCGTGTTTTGGTGCAGAACAAAGTGAAGAGTCGACATGGCACACAACCCTGTGTGCCATGCCTACAACCCACTGCCCTGGCATAGGTCAGTCACCCCTCTAGCTGGGTGCACTATACCAGTGGTGAGGGTGCAGGTGCATGAGCCCTGTACCCCTACAGTGTCTAAGTCCATTCTTAGACATTGTAAGTGTAGTGCTGCCATTAACAGTATATGGTGCTGGGAGTCTGTCATTACAAACTTGTAAGAAGCTGGCTCTGTATATACTATACCAAAGTGAGGTATAGTGTGCACAGAGTCCAGTGGAACCCCAAAGGTAGGCAGAGGTAAAGTTGGATAGAACCTTACTCTCTATTTGTGGTAGTGTGGTCTAGCAGTAAGGCAGTATCAGAGGACAGTGTTGAGCATTTGTTGTACCCACTCTATCAACCAATGCAAGACCCATGGGATGATTACAATACCAATTCGCCCGCGGGCAATGATACTGATTTATATCCTAACAAGCCCTCTCCACCAGATGATAGTGTAGGCTACATTGAGTTACTGGGTAGAGCTGCCAACTACCATGGGGTGCAGCTACATAAGGAGGCCTTAGAAGAGGATTTCCTCTTTGAAACCCTCAGTACCACGCAGAGGTCATCACATACACTACTTATGCTAAAAGGGATGATCAGGCATGTAGATGACATTTTTAACGACCCGGTCAGAGCTCATATTCTTACCCCTAGAGTAGACGAAAAATAGAAGCCAGCACCATCGGACCCAGTATATATTAAAGGTCAGTTGCCACGAGACTCCCTGGTTGTGTCCAGTGCAAGGAAAAGGGCCAACTCCCAGACAACAGAAGATGCTCCACCCCCGGATAAGGAATCAAAACTTATTGATGCTTCTGGGAAAAGGGTAGCCAATTTCTGGCATGTCTCCAACACTCAGGCATAGTGCACCAGGCTAGAGGGGTGACTGATCTATGCCAGGGCAGTGGGTTGTAGGCATGGCACACAGGGATGTGTGCCATGTCGACTCTTCACTTTGTTCTGCACCAAGACACGGTGTGTGAGTGAAAAGGTGCAGGGCCTCTAAGGGTGGCACAATAAGTGCTGCAGCCCTTAGGGGCCTTCTCTGGTCACAGTGCCCTGGGTACCTGTGGTACCATTTACCAGGGGCTGACCTGTGGCCAGAGATGCCAATTGGGTTTAGGCTTCAATGCAGTTTTAGGGAAAGAACATAGGCCTTGGGTACCTGATTAGCAGGAGCCAAGGGCACACTCAGTCAAAGCACATCAGCAATTCAGCAAAAAGTGGGGGCAACCATGCAGAAAGAGGGCACTTTCTCACAACCTGTAACAGACATTTTCATTCAGCTTGCTTGTATTGTTCAACCTGCCTTGAAAAGTACCATTCACACTTAACTGTACCAGGCTTGCTTGGTTCTAGAAAATAAATATAACTAAATAATGTTTTTTTATACAAACAAATTGGTCTGAGTTCAGTCTTTGTGTGATATCATTTGCTGATTGAGTGTGTACAACAAATGCTTAACACTACCCTCTGATAAAGCCTTACTGCTCGCCCACACTACCACAAATAGAGATAAGGTGTTACCTACTTTTACATTGCCTACCTTTTGTGTTTCCACTGGACTCTGTACACACTATACCTCATTTTGGTATAGTATATACAGAGCCAGCTTCCTACAGCCCTCTCCCACTGGAGGGTGTCCTAATAGGAGGTGTACCCACCCCAAGGAAGGGACCCATTGGTCCCGACCAGTACCTACCTGTAACGCCCTTAAGTTTGGTATTTAGTGGCAGCCCTGAACCTTGCCGCCTCAGACAAGAAGAAACGAGAAGGGCCGAAGAGCCGTGCTGAAGAAGAAGAGGATGGAACCAACTGACTTGGCCCCAGCCCTACCAGCGTGTCCCGACCTCGACCTACTACAGCGAAATCCCGGTGAGTCCTGCTGCTAGTAGTCCACAGGAACCCGGAGGACCTGCCCTGTCTTCCCAAAGCAGACTTCGTCTCACCACGAGGAGGTCTCCCCTGCTGCCCTGACCTGGGACCTACCTCAAGTCTCCAACCGACTCTTGCCCCCCCGTTCTGGAGGATCCCCCCCCCCCCCAACCGCGACCATAGCCGTTAAGAGAAACCGAATGCCAAAAGACACCCCTGTACCCGATGTCCCTTGGCCTTGGGTGGCCCAAGCAACTGTGTCCCAGCATCCCAAGGCATCCCAACTTACCTCTCCAACTGGTGTTCGCCTCCAGAAGATCTTCTTTCCCGATCCTGCAGTGTTTGTTGCAACCGGAGAATCCCCAGTGAAAACCACAGGGCACCCGATGCCTAAATGGCACCCGGCCGTCCCTGTGCAGCTGTGGGTGCACCTTGTTTTCTAAATCGGCTCCCCCTTTGCCCTGAGCCTAAGTCCAGGAGCTTTGCTCCCACAAGCTTGTGGCTTGCTCGTGAGCAGCCACCAACAGGAGGCCTCCTAGCCCCTATTGGATAACATTGGGCCTCAGCACCCGGCCGCCTTCTTGCCGCTGAGGGTGCTTTGAGAGTGCTTCTTTGACCCTGGGGGAACCCTGGGTTTGAGGCATGTGGGCTGTAGATACGCATGCTTTGCATAGTCTTGCCATCTAGTGTTGGGTCCGGATGTTTGCAAGTTGTTTTTGTTCGAAGAAGTTTTTTCAGTCACAGGTAAGGTGACTCCTCCTTTTGGTGATAGTGGGCATGGGCATCGACTCAATTGTTAGATTTGCTTTTTCCATCATCCGGTTCGGACGTGCATTGCTGCGCTCCTGTTTGAAACCGTTCTTCGGGTTCCACTCGGTGCACAATCCACTCTACCCTCTACGGTATTGTTTGTACGCGTTTCCCACTTCTCCGCGTATCGATTTGGTCAACGAAATCTCCAATTTTGATCAGAAAGTTTAGTGGGCTACCTTCGGTCCCAACCGCGTCGGTCCAGCTCTTCGTCAATGGAATGGACTTTGTTCAATTTCTGTCCTCTGTGCCACACCAAGTACCCTCGTACCGAGTCTCACCAGGTGTGTAACTTGTGTCCAGAGCACACAGAAAAAGACTGCGATGCGTGCGAATTGTTTCTGTCGAAGAAACGTCTCCGCGACCGTAGGGATCAACTTCGGGAGATGCAGGGCCAACCAGTCAATGACACACCGGATAACTTCAGTGAAGAATCCGAGCAAAATGATCTCGAGCCCTCAGTGGGTGAGGAAGAACAGGCCTTCTCCGTGTCGGACTCCGATTCAGAGTTGGAAATAGACCTCAACGTTGACGATGTGCCGCACGGACAGGGTGACGTGAGTACAGAAGACCCTTCGCCCAGTCCAACCACTCCCCAAAAATCTAAGGCTTCCGTAACACTTCTGGCCACGGTCGGCACCGAGGCGATGTTTCTGATGCTCCGCATCCCTGCTTGGCACTGAAACATGTCGTCAATCCTTCCGGCTCGGGACCAAGTCAGCCGAAATCCACCTCGGAGCCGAAACCTTCGGTTCCAAGCACAAAGTCGGTTCGGAGCCGAAACCCTCCACGCTGAAAAAGAAACAGCCTTCGGAGCCGAAAACTTCTGTGCTGAAAGGCCATTCCATCTCAGCCCTGAAATCGTCGGTGCCAAAAACCTAAGATGTTCTTTCAGCACCTTCAGATCCTAAAATATACATTGTCCCATCTAAATCGGATCCCAAACAAAAGAAACTGTCATTAATCCTGATACAGGACATATTCATGCCAAGCCGCCTTATAAGCACAAGCTTCCTTATGACGAGTGTCATTACAAAATCCCTTTGAAGAAGAAAGATGTTGGTACCAGCCCTTTTCATCCACCACCACCATCTCCTCCATCTTCACTCCCCTCTCTGCTTTTAGATCCTTTGCACATCACTCCTCACGACTCTCCACTATCTCACCATGAGGGAGACGATATTGATGAGGGAGACACCCACTTACCAGGGGATCCTGGATGGATCATACAATTGACCCTCCATTGGATAATGATCCAGACCTTTACCCTGCCAAGCCATCTCCACTTGATGACAATGTATCCTATCAAGAACTTATTCCCAGGGCTGCACAATACCATGGGGTGGTACTCCACAAAGAATCCTTAGAAGAGGGTTTCTTATTTGAGACACTGAGAACCACACACAGGTCGAGCCAAACACTCCCTATGCTCAAAGGAATGATGAGGCATGCAGACGAAATTTTGAAAGACCCTATATGTGCTCGAATCCTGACTCCTAGAGTCGACAAAAAATGCAAACCTTCCCCAACAGATCCGGCATTTATTAAAGGCCAGTAGCCACTTGATTCCTAGGTAGTATCCAATGCTCGCAGGCGAGCTAATTCCCAAACCTCGGGGGATGCTCCTCCCCCAGATAAGGAATCAAAACTCATTAACGCTTCTGGTAAAAGCATAGCTGCTCAAGCTGCCAATCACTGGCGTATTGCCAACACGCAGGGCTTTCTAGCCAGATACGACAGGGCGCACTGGGACAAAATGGAGCAATTGCTATAATATCTCCAAGATGAGCATAAAGCTAAAGCCCAAGACTTGGTCCAAGTAGGAAAATTAATGTTTGAGGCTTGTGAGCTGTAGATCACGTGCTTTGCATTCTCCTGCCATCTAGTGTTGGGTCTGGATGTTTGCAAGTTGCTTTTCTTTGAAGAAGTCTTTCCAGTCACGAGGTAAGGTGACTCCTCCTGTCGGTTATAGTGTGCATGGGCATCAACTCTATTGTTCGATCTTTTTTTCCGCCATCGGGTTCGGACGTGTATTGCTGCGCTCCGGTTAGAAACTGTTCTTCGGGTTCCCCTCGGTGCGCAATCCACTGTACCCGCGTCGGTATTGTTTCAAACGCAATCCACTTCTCCGCGTATTGTATCAGTTGAGGAAAATCTCTATTTCGATCGGAAAACTTCGGGAAGGCCGTTGGGCCTAACCGCGTTGGTGCACCTCGCTGTCAATGGAACGGACTCCATTCAAATTCTGTCTGCCACGTGAAGTATCTGTGCACCGACTCACGAAGTGTGAAACTTGTGCTTTTCGCCGGAGCACACCGAACAGGACTGCGACACGTGTAGATCGTTTCGGTGTAAGAAAACGCTCCGCGATCGTCTGGCTCGACTTAGTGAAATGCAAAGCCAAAACATCGAATACACGCTGGACATCTTCGGAGAAGGATCCTAGAAAGAAGAATTAGATGCACATGGGGCAGAAGAACAGTAAGAACTTGTATCCATTCCGGAATCGGACTCCAAGATGGAAGACGACATACCGCAAGGTCAACGTCCCGTGTGTACCAAGCAAAAGGCTTTGGTTCCAACCCCGCTTTCGGGCCACGGTCGGCACCGAGAAGATGTTTGACGCCCCTCCTTCCTGTTCGGCTCCGAAACACGTGGTTAAGCCTTCCGGCTCGGGATCGAGTTGGCCAAAGTCATGCACCGGGCCGAAACCCTCGGGCTCGAAGCCGAAAACTGCTTCGAAGCCGAAACCCTTGACACCGAAATCAAAGACTGCTTCGGAACCAAAATCTTCCGCGCCGAAAAGTCATTCCACACCAGGACTGAAGTCCTCGGTGCCGAAACTGAAAAATTTTCCTCTGAAGCTGCAGAATCCGATTTTCGACGTTCCACCACCTAAATCGTACCCAAAACAAAAGGAACTTTATATTAATCCCGATACAGGACATGTTCTTACTAAACTGCCTCAGAAGCGCAAACCTGAGTCGGAGGACACACATTATCACATTTCTTTGAAGAGGAAGAATGTCGGTACTAACCCCTCTCCTCCTCCTCCTTCCACCAAATTCCCCTACACCACCTTTCCCACCATTAAGAACATTTACTTATTGCACCAACTAACTCTCTACCACCACAACCTGATGACGATGGAGATGGTGGGGATAATATTTTACAGGTAGATCCCTGGAAAGACTACAACACTGATTCACCCACAGACAACGACCCAGACCTTTACCCTGCAAAGCCTTCCCCTCCTGACGACAATGTAGGATATCTAGAATTACTTGCTAGAGCTGCAGAATATCATGGGGTACAATTACACAAGGAATCCCTAGAGGAAGATTCCTTATTTGAAATGCTCAGTAACACAAAGGTCTTGTCAGACTCTCCCTATGCTCAAAGGCATGATGAGACATGCTGCTGATCTATTCAAAGTCCCTGTTCGTGCTCGTATTCTCGCCCCTCGAATAGACAAAAAATATAAGCCTGTCCGTCTGATCCAGCTTTTATTAAAGGACAGTTACCACTAGACTCTTTGGTCGTCTCTAATGCCCCTAAACGGGCCAATTCACAAACTTCGGGGGATGCCCCCCCCCCCCCCTCTCCAGACAAAGTCAAAATTATTAGACGCCTCTGATAAGAGTAGGCGCCCAAGCAGCGAATCATGGAACAATTGCTCCAATATCTCCCAGATGAGCACTAGGCTAAAGCTCAAGATTTAGTGCAAGAAGGGAAGCTCATCTCCAATTACTCTATTAGGTGTTCTTTAGATGCAGGGGGGGGGGGGACACACACTCTCCAATTGTCACGCCTAGCACAAGCCATTTGGAAATGGGCCATACATCACAAAATGTATCTCCTAGCAGAACATCTTCCAGGAGTAAACAATCAGATTGCAGACCTTCTCAGCAGACAGACAGCAAATCCACGAGTGGGAACCTCATGCCCAAATTCTCCTTCCCTACTTTCAGGAATGTGGATTGTAGGAAGCTGGGTTTCTGTTGCAGTAACCCCCCCACTTTTTGCCATACGACTGATAAACTTTGACTTGATATGCCCTGGGTCCCTGCCAATCAGGTTCCCAGGGCCTGTGCTCTTTTCCCCAAAACTGTACCTTGTACACCCAATTGGCACTCTCTGGCCACAGGTCAGCCCCTGGTAAATGGTACCAAAGGTACCCAGGGCACTGTGACCAGGGAAGGCCTCTAAGGACAGCAGCACTTCTTGTGCCACCCTTAGAGGTCCTGTACCTTTACACACACACACTGCCTTTGCAGGCTGTGAGGTTTGGTGCAGAACAAAGTGAAGAGTCGACATGGCACACATACCTGTGTGCCATGCTTACAACCCACTGCCCTGGCATAGATCAGTCACCCCTCTAGCTGGGTGCCCTATACCAGTGGTGAGGGTACAGGTGCATGAGCCCTGTACCCCTACAGTGTCTAAGCCAATTCTTAGACATTGTAAGTGCAGTGCTGCCATTAAGAGTATATGGTGCTGGGAGTTTGTCATTACGAACTCCACAGCACCATAATGGCTACCCTGAAAACTGAGAAGTTTGGTATCAAACTTCTCAGCACATTAAACCCACACTGATGCCAGTGTGGGATTCAATGAAAAATGCACTCCGAGGGCATCTTAGAGATGCCCCCTGAAAAACGACCAGCCTGCCGGGTTCCCTGACTGGTACACACCAGCCTGCCACAACAAGACATGTTTCTGGACCCCTGGGGGGGAGTCGTCGCTCCCTGAGCCCAGAAACAAAGCCTTTCTTAGGCGGAGGTGTTCACACCTCCCCTGGGCCAGGAAGAGCCATCTGTGGCAGGGGAGCTTCAGAGGCCTGGCAGCCTTTGTAATGCGACCCCCAGCCTCTCCTCCTGCTATCAGGAGCAGGCCCCCTTCATGTCTCCCCTCCTTATCGACGGGAAGACAGGCGGGAAAAACTAGCCAGCCCAGAAGGTGTGCCCACCTCTGCCAACCCCACCCCTCAGGTGGGGGAGGGGAGGTGAAGCCCCCTCTTTAGTGCCCGCCATCTTGCAGATGGCAGGCACTCCCCAATCAGGATTAGGGATTGTGCTCACTCCCCCACGTGGAGTGAGCACACCCAGGGTGTAGTCACCCTAAGGTCAGTAGCCCATTGGCTACTGTGAGAAGTTGGCCTGGTATATGCTGTTCACTAATTAAAGTGGACACCTTGCACCAGAACAATTCGACTCTTATGGTAGATAGGTTTAAGACAACCTTTATAGAAAGCTATCCTAGTGGTAGCTATGGAGAGCAGCCTTCAGGCTAAGTCTTGAAGGAATGTAAAGCAGCTTGTTTTACCACACAATCTCTTGAATCACCAAATTAAAAGACACCACACAGGTATATATATCAAATATATATGTATTTATTAATAAACACTCTCTACTAATCTCTTTATGAGATTAGAGGTCAGGAACATATGTACAAGTCAAATATTATTAGGATAAGTTTAGCACAATTGAATATTACAATCTTAGTTTGCTAGACCTAGGTCTAGGGCATCTAGAATCGAGGGACCCCCAAGAACCACCCCAGGTAGTTGTAGGAGACCCACAGGGGACGGACGCGGTGACCTGGCACCGATGCGAATCCTGTACGAGTCTATGCACTCAGACGCGATTGAAATATCAATGTTAAAGGTCCCTTGCGTGTTCGAGGCGAACACACCGATCGGTCCTTGTACGAGTCGAAGGACGCGATTACAGATGGTATTGCAAGGGAGTTGGACGCGGTGTGTCTAACACAGACGCGAACCAGGTACGAGTCAGTGCGATAGTCGCACTGGGAAAGTTTGAGTTTTAGGACACTTCGAGGGAAGCTACAAGCAAGTCACTTACAGGGTAAGTAGTTCTAGGGCCCACACCCACAGGAGCACCGTAGTGCTGAAGTTACCTCACCCAGGGGAGCCGGGTGCATAGGTGTTCTTTGGTGTCGGGTCGCGGCGTCGTTTTCAATGGGAGCCAGTGAAGACTTGCTGCTTGCGGCGACAGTGTCCGGAGGAATCCAAGCCTGGATTCAGAAGATAGAAGACCTGAAAGCAGAGGGGACAGTGTTCAAAGTCACTTGGCAGTGACTCGGGGCAAGAAAGATGGATGCCCACTGTCGTCGCAAGATTCAGGTCGTCCGCGGTTGCCTTGACTCTTCAGCCACGAGGTCCAGGAGGCGTCGACGACGACCAGGAGCTGGATTCGGCGTGTCCCACGATGTCTGCGGCGTCGGCAACTCGATTGGAGCCAACAAGCCTTGGTAACAGCAAGTCTCGGGGAAAGTGTGAAGAGACAATGGCGCAGACCAGCAAGGTCTGTGGGACTCACCCAGCGAGGGTAAGTCAGGGCAGGCCTGGAGCAACCAGGGGAGCCCTTTGGTTTCTTTGGAAAGTCTTCTGGGGACCCGCAAGCCGGCTGGCAAGGGATCGCGAAGACGCCTCGGGAGGATTCTCTCACAGGGGCCCACGGTCACTCGGGACGTGGTAGGCCTCTGATCTTAGGAGGGATTCCTGCTGGAGGCTGGGACCACACGTGGGCCAAAGCACAAGTTCGTGGAACGTTGTGAAGGGGTTGCACTCGACAATAGTGCACGGTACCCAGGGGTCGCGGTTCCTCGTTACTCTTGGGGTCCACTGGCCTCAGCTTCGCTGGGGACTCACGATGGCCTTTGAGAAGTCAGGAAATCCACTTCTTGGGCTGCAGGGACTTCGGACTCCGGCGGGAGCGGCGTAGTTTGCGACAGTCGTTTGTAGTTTTTGGTGCCTGCCAAGCAGGGGAGTCACTCGACTCCAAGGGAGATTCTTCAGTCTTCCAAAGGTAGTGGAACGTCGAAGGTCCGGGATTCTTCTTGTAGAGCGTCGTCCAGGGAAATCTAGGGTGCAATGCACAGGTTCCCCCTCTTATACTAAAAGAAGGGGAGGGACTAGCTCTATGACCCAACCTATGGGAGGGTCCGGGGAGTGGGTGGCTACACCCACTTCCCTTTGTCCAGACCCAACCTATGGGAGGGTCCGGGGAGTGGGTGGCTACACCCACTTCCCTTTGTCCAGTTTCGCGCCAGAGCAGGGACAGGTAGCCCCTGAGCCGGGTTGAACTGGCATATGCACAGAGGAGCCTCCTGCTCCCTCAGTGCAGAACTTCAAAGCACTCTAGGAGTGCACCCACCCAGCCCCAATACACTAAACCCTGTCTGGGAGGTGGTCACACCCCCTTGGGACAGGATATCTATTGTTGGGCTTCCTCCACTGCGAGTGTTGGTCATCAGCAGGAGGGCAGCCCAGTGTCTGTGACTGGTGGCATCCATTTTGTGATGCAAGGGCTCTGCAGGATTCTACCGCGTTTCCACAGTAGGTACATGTCTATCCCTCTAGAAGGGTGGAATGCTACCCCCGCCGCCAGGACTTGCGGGGGGGTAGTATTCCAAGATGTTTGACACCAAACACGACATGTTTCGATGCAGCCATTCCAAAGTTAGCATTTTACCGCGAGGATATAATGCACTTAAAATTATATGGTTTAACCGCATCCACAAACAGCACCAGAGAATGGACCCTGAGAGCTGCAGAGGGGCCCTGCTCAGGCAGAGGCACCCCCTCACATATAAGCCAAGCACCCTGCATTCAGGATTGATAGGGCCTGCCTTAGGGGTGACTGATAGGGTTACATGTGTGTGTAGGAGAGATATAGGGAACCTATATCTCAGTGAGGGGTGCTAGCACTTCCTCACTCAGGCTGCAGTAGCAGGCCTGTGGTGTCAGATTTAGTCTGCTCCCCAGGGGTGACATAATACATGCTGCAGCCCCTGGTAGGCCTGTGAAGTACCTATGCCCTTGGTACCTAAGGTACCATATACTAGGGACTCATAAGGTGCCACAGTATCCAATCACTAGTGCACCTAGAGTGCACTCCAAATCGTTTAGAGAGAACAGAGAGGCTGGGGCCCTGATTAGCAGGGGCCCAGACAGACTATAGCCAGAAACCAGTGTAAACATCAGAAAACAAGCATTTGCAATGCAATAGGTCTCGCATTTACGAGAGTTTGAGCTATTGACATTGCAAATAACAATACCTTTTATTTTTGTTTTCGTTTTAAAAACATAAATAAAAGGCATTGTCATTTACAATGCAAATAGCTTAAACTTGCGTAACTGCAAGACCTATTGCATTGCAAGTGCTTGTTTGCAATTTGGGACCACGAGTTTTCCACAACGATTTGCAGTGGCCAGAAGGTAATGGGTGCAGCTTTATAAAACTCATAATAAATTAAAGATTTTTCAGCCAACAGCACTAGGTATGCATGGACTTGTAGTTTCACTTTTCCAATGATAAATATGCGTCATATATTTGGGCCTACAAATCCCAGCATGCCTAGTGCAGGTGGGTTAAAAACCAGGCTTGGCCTATAGTCACCCTCATGATATGATACCTGTAACTTAGCTTAAGTTGTCTCTAAGTTGCACCTAAAAAATGGAAACTGGAAATCACTTCCTTAGGCTTATACCTAGATCCGCAGACAAGCCCACCACACAAGACAGTAAGCCATTCCATTTGGAATCCAAGCCAGTCCGTGCTTTATCTTGGACTGGGAGGGTTCCTTCACCAACTCAAACACTGGGCATTCTTTGACAGGCATTCAAAGTCCCGGCTTCCTTTCAAAAACTCTTCTAGTCCGTTCAATCCTGCTTAAACAAACGTCCCACTGCTCATTAAAATAATATTTAATAATTTAGGAGGAAGGTAAAACAATGCAGCACCTACTGACAAAAGTCAATAGTGCATGCTGAATTCTAGTGCACATCTCTCACACACACACACACACACCTTACCGCCTTCGTTGGTCCCCAGCTTTCCCCTCTCGGGGCATGAAGGACATGCACAAACTGTTACCACGGCACGTGAGACAGCAACACGCATCCAGCCAGCACTGCATAGCTCTGTCCTATAAGTGGACAGCCTCGGGCCATACATACCAGTCTCAACATCCAGCAGTAAAGCTCACACACAAGCGTCTACAACAGCACCAATGTACCACGTGCTGGGCATCTCTCGTGCTCACAACAGCACGCTCCGCCAGGACACACCATGCAGGACCCTACAATGGGGCACCTTAGGACAGAACTTTATACAAAATTCCACAGTACCTCTTTCTTCTCACGGGCACTTCACGGTTTCCATCAGCGAAGGAAAACAAGTTTTATCTCCCACAAAAGAAGGAGTAAGCACCTTTCCAATGACAAGGCAGGAGAATCCACTGCAGAGACCCAATTCCTTAATCTTCTTCTAGCTGGTCTGAAATCCAACACATACGTGCCTGAGCCCCTCTGTGGCCTGTAACTCACAGCTTTAAATAAAACACCCTCTCTGCATAAGTAGGAAAAGCGTTGTCTCAAAGAAATCTCGTCAGAGGTTGGCTGCCCCTGCATTGTACCGTCGGCGCCAGTAGAGGCGTCGCAGACTAAAGGCTCGCGCGCACACGTGCAGGCGCGTTAACTGCGCATTGTGTGGATATAGGGTGAATGAACGTGCACGAGGTGACCTCGGCGGCATTTATAGCCTCGCTGCAGGTTACCTCACAGCAGGTCTCAGACTAGACACGAGAGATTGTTACGGGCAATGGAGCACCCGCAGGTCACGGCGTCCTGGAAGGAAGGGGTGTGGAGGGAGCTAAACAAGACACGAGCTGCATGGTTTATGGCCCCACTCTTCAGATGATTTACTAAGCCTCTCATCCTATAGCTGTTTGTTTTCTATTTAAAGGCAGCGGTGGGAGCACGCGAGACGCCGTGAGCGTTTTGTGCGGTTCCCTTCATGTCAGCGGCGCGTAGCTGTTGGGCTTCCCCTGAGGTGAGATTTATCACGGCGCGAGCCTGACACCAGGGCTCCTCTGTCTGCGCCATATCCTGACATCGCCAGGGAAGAGACGGCGTGGAGCGCGCAAAAGTGAAAGCGCGGTGGGAGCTTGCGAGACGCCGTGAGCGTGCACATCTGCTGTCCGGCCGAAAGCTGACATCGCCAGACAAGAGACGGCGTGAGCGTGCACATCGGCTGTCTGGGCAAGTGCACATCTCCTGTCCCCCTTCGGCAACCAAGTCGACGACAATAGATCTTGCATAGCGAGCAGCGCTTTGCGCTGCGTCGCTAGGCGAGACCTAAAAAGTGGGGGCACCATAAGAGGCAGATCCTACTCTCCTACAGCTACTGACCTCAAGACCCCTAAAACGCCCCCTAAATACAGTATTTAGGGGGCAGCTCTGAACCAAGAGGAGATTCTAGCAACCTAAGAAGAAAAAGGATGAAAGAAGACGCCCAGCAGAGGAGACTGCTGAGAATTGACTTGGCTCCAGCCCTACCGGCCTGTCTGCAGTTTCCAGAGATCCTGTGCCAAAAGTCGCCTTGTCCTGCAGCTAGCAACCTCCAGAACCCTGGGAGGACTGACTGCCTTCAACAAAGACCGGATCTCCTGTGAACAGCAGCTCTGTTCAAAAGAAAACTCCCAAGACCGACTCTGAGCCTGCTGAGGACAAAGAAACTCGACGCCTGGAACCACCACTGCACCCGCCGCCTACGGCCAGAGTTCGAGTGGCCCACTGGCCCCAGCGAGGTCCCCCAGCGCTCCAGAGTCCGAGTCCACTGTGGGTTGACCCCTCCTGGACTCCCCAACGTCGCCTGCAGCCTCTGCACAGAGACCTCCCCTCCCCCACCCCATCCCCCCCCAACCGCGAGTGGCCCGGTAAGGTAAAATCAGACCTCAAAAGACACCCCTGCATCCAGCTGCCCTGCGCCCTGGAGAAGCGAACCAGAGGTGCACCTACGTCCCCGAGCCCTCCAACTTACCTGCCCAGCTGTTGGTTCCTCCCGGAAGTCTTCCTGGACCGAGCCTGCAGCTAAAAACCAAAACCGAAAATCCCCATTGAGAACAACAGGGCGCCCGACGCAAAAACAGCACCCTGCACCCAGCTGCCACTGCCGGTGCACTTTGTGTGCTAAACCGGATCCCCTTTGCCCTGAGCCTAACACCAGGAGCTTTGCTCCCACAACCCAGTGGCCTGCTCGTAAGCAGCCACCAACCAGAGGCCCCCTATCCCTCATTTGATAACATTGGGCCTCAGCACTCTGCACCTGGCCGCCCTAGTGCTGCTGATGGTGTAACAAGAGTTCATCCCTGACCCTGGGGGACCCCCGGAGTCTAACCCCAGAACCTCAACTCCCACAACAAAGTACTTGCCTGCTAACCAATAACACAATTTTCCTCCATAGGATAACATTGACTGTTTTTCTATGAAATGTTTCTGTGTGGGGAGTTGGAAAATCTATGAAAATCTTTTAAAATTGTACTAAGTAACAAAAATGCTTTTACTCACCTGTTTAATGTCCCAGTGCAGTATCCAGGTATACTGTGTAAGAAGAGTAATCTGCAAAGTAATCTACTGGTCATTTTACTAAAAAGCCTATACAAAGTATATGTACTGTATTTCCAAAGCATTGCATTTTCAGTAACAATACTGTAATCAAAACAAAGTGCATGTACAATTGCAATCCAAACTGTTACAACTGCATTACTACTGTAAAGTATTTATTGCTTACCTGTACCAGGCTTGCTTGGTTCTAGAAAATAAAATAACTAAAAGAATATTTGTATACAAAAACAATTGGTCTGAAGTTGTCTTTGAGTGTGTGAATTCATTTGCTGACTGAGTGTGTACAACAAATGCTTAACACTGTCCTCTGATACTGCCTTACTGCTCGACCACACTACCACAAATAGAGAGTGAGGTGCTATCTAACTTTACCTCTGCCCACCTATGGGGTTCCATTGAACTCTGTGCACACTATACCTCACTTTGGTATAGTATGTACAGAGCCAGCTTCCTACAGGAGCCACCTGCCGTCATGCAGGAGCACGGTTTTAGTTTGTGGATCAAGTCTGGTGCCTGTGGATATTCATATGGTGTGAGGAATCTGGGTTTGGAGAGAGTATCTTCCAGAAAGAGTGCTACTAAAGATATGTAACTTTTTCTGTATCATAACACCCTTTTCCACAAATGAGTGACTAAGGAGGGAAAGGGATTTATCTAGTTGTAAACATGAGTTGAGTGGATGGGTGCCAGTGCAAGGCACTTGCTAGCTTCCTATAGAGTGAAGTGTTACTCTTTCACCTTTTAAGCTTCTTTTTTTTATCTAGCCCACTTCCTTCATTTGTTTATTTTTCCTTTTACAAAAGGTTGTGTTTTTACAGCTCACCAGAGTGATTCCAGTTTTGGGAGTTTTCCCGCTGTAATATTGTATTGGGCACAAATATTCTGCATGGTTGTGGGAAGAACCTTGATCTTAAACACTTCAGAAATTGACCAGTGTTTTAGAAGAAGAAACATAATTTTGCCAATGTCGAAGTTTGGGGGTTTGGTTGTGTGGGGGTGGAGGGGTGGTATTGATGGGACTGGGGTAGTTAACTTTTGTGATTTCTTACTCGTTTTGGAAACCAGCTTACCATTTCTTCTCTCTGGTGAGTCAAGTCGTTCTCGTGACTAGCTGTTACTCTACTTAATTTAGGGTTGCACCAAAGAATCGTAGACGGGCAGAGGTTACATGGGTTTGGGGGACGAGCAGGCATAGATGGTTTAGATGCATTCCTTAGTCAACAAAGGCAGTGTTGTCAAGCACTTCACGGACTAGTGGGAGTTTCAAACTGGTATGTATTTGACTTTCACTCTTGTAGTGTCTCTTCAGTGGTCTGTTTTTAGAGCTTTCCATTTCCATTTTAGGTTTTGTAAGCTACGACAATCCAGTCTCTGCTCAGGCAGCAATCCAGTCCATGAATGGCTTTCAGATTGGGATGAAGCGACTGAAGGTGCAGCTGAAACGCTCCAAAAATGACAGCAAGCCATACTGAGCCACTTCCCTCCATGTTCTGGTAAGTGGGAGGAGAACCCTCACCCCCAGGAGGGTGCGTGGCAGGAGCACATGCATCAATACGCTTCAAGCTCGTCACCAAGCACACCAGATTCTTACCTTTCCTGCCTTTGAACCCGATCTGTACGTAAAAGACTTTTCTCCCCTCCAGTGGACTTCGGGGACAGCTTCTTGTTGTGAATTTTGCTTCCTATGAAGAACAGACTTGTGCTTTCGTTTTATGTGTTTTATTTTTAATCTTTTGGTGCCATATCAGTGATTCTTCTTTTTCCCTATTTGGAGTTTGCTGTGTTTGTTACCTACCCTCGTATTGAGTGTGCCAGTTGTTGTGGGGGAGACAGGACCTTTAAGGAGCAGAACTAGATCTGATATCTCAGCTACTGCACTTAATGGCACAGATGCTGACCAGAGACTTCATAATCAAACACCAATGTGTGTGAGCAGTCCAACAGCCATATTTAACGGAGACACTCTTCCTAGCCGAAGGACATACTTGGACCATGCAGTGTCCTAGCTGTCTTATGAGCAGGTTTATAGTGAATACAGTTTGAGCCATTCCACAGATGTACACACTATCCATTCATCAGTACCAGGGGGACATCTATGTATTTAATGTATCTCTGAGGCACACTGACAACATGCTGCTTCTTCATCTATAAGTACCTGGTACACACTGACGCTACAAAATGTCAGAACTATTCTAGAGGCAAAAAAAGCCAACTTGCCCTAGATGTCCCAAGGACACAAACGTTTGGCAGTATCTCAGTTTTACTAACAGCCCAATACCTGGAACATTGGCACCATGCTGCCTCTAACCTATACCAAGGTGACATTCGCACCATGCACAGTGTGAGCTACTCCCTGCACCGTTGGCAGCTGGTGCACACTACCACCACGCACTGTGAGCTAAGAAAGCAGACATTTGTATTGACATGCATTTGTCCTGCAGCCCAACATCCCTATGGAGGAGAAACTTTAGGTCTATCTTAGGTTTAATGTACTAGGCAATGAAGGCAAGAAACTTGCGCAGTAAAAGATTAACAGTGTTAGTAGAAGTGTTATTGCTTCCCTGAAGTAGCTGAGGTTGCTTTCATGATGCGAAGACGCATGCACCAAGCATTTATGAATGAAGGCTGAAAAAGTTGGAGCAACAACTATGTAAGGGTCTGCACCTTGTTAGCTTGCTGCCTCTTTCCCTTGTGAGATAGTGTTTCTAGAAGGGCCCCATATCTATTGTAAAGATTCCACCTGAGAGTCTGGTGCAGCTTGTCAGAGCCCACCCCTTTCCCCTCAATACTGGCATTTGGAATGATAGAATGTAGTGTTTTCATTGTTTTATTTATATATTATTGCATATACATATATACATAAATGTGTGTATGTTATATCAATGTGTGTTAAAGATACTGTTTAAACTTGAATTCTGCACACTCAGAGGTTTGTCAAATTCGTAAAATGTGAAAAGTATTTGGAGCTTCCGGGGTCACCATGGGACTTTTTATGAATGCACCAATATCCCCCTAAAACAATGACTGGAGGGAAGAAATGTGGCGTATTCTTGTACATTGCCATTTCTATTTTTATAGCGGTTTTATATTTATTGTCTAAATTATTTCACTCAGACGGCTGTGATTTTGTAGAATCTGGATTAATTGTTTTACACAAATAATTAAAACTGATTTTGTGAAGCATGTGTGTCGCCCATCACATTGACTGTGGGAGAATGGGGAGGAGATATCCAGAACGATTGGGAGTTTAGTTTAACCATACTGGTTGCTCTGTGTCAGACTGAAAAAGAGAAGCTGTCCAGAATACAAAGTAAAATCTGACAACTCACCTTTTTATACCTAGAGATGATTTTAGGGGGTATGGGGAAAAAGGAATAAGTAATTGGAGTAACACCTTACCCATCTCTCGATCCCGTAATGCTGAAAAATGGATAAGGGAGATCAGTGAAATCTGACCCTCTGCCATGCCCACTGAACGTTATGAGGGTTTGTATAGCACGCTTATCACCCTTCAGTTATCCAGGCGCTGGAGTAGATGATTAGGCCAATGGGGCTCCTAGTTAAATACCAGTTTTTCAGTTTCTTGCTGAACTCGAGTAGGGATGAGGAGCTCCTGATGTGGTGTGGAAGGTCGTTCTAGGATTTGGCGGCTGTGTGAGAAGAGCGTCCTGCGAATGCAGGGTATTTGCACGAGCTAGAATGTGGCTGAGCACAATTGCCTGGTGGGTTGGTGGAAGTTGAGGCGGTGGTTTAGGTAGGCAGGTCGGACATTTTGGAGGGCTTTGTATGCGTGGGGGAGCAGTTTGAATTGGCATTGCTTCTGGATTGGTACAGTGTAGCTCTGAGGTGGGGCATGATGTTTGCGCTGCAGGGGTATTGAGGAGGAGTCTGGTGGTGTTCTGGAATCTTTGTACGAGTTGATTCATAATGCAGACTGTGTTGCTGTAGTCTAGTCTACTGGTGATGAGGGCCTGGGTGACCATGCGTCTGTCAGTGCGGAGCCATTGGCATATTTTGCAGAGCATACGTAGGATAAAGAAGCAGGAGAAGGTGACCACGTTCACTTTTACGGCCATCATGAATCTGTCGTCCAAAATGATACCAAGGTTTTCGCCGTGGTCAGTGGAAGTGGGCCCAGGACGAGTCCCATAGAGAGCTCTTGTTCCCGAAGATCAGGACTTCTGTTTTTTCCGAGTTGAGTTTTAGGCAGTTCTGTTTCATCCAATTTGCTACATTTGACATGCAGATGTTGAAGTTGACCCTGGTCCTGTGATTGTTGTCTGAGGGAAAGGATGAGCTGGTTGTTGTCTGCATAGGAGACAATGTTGATTCCATGGTATCTAATGACATGGGCAGGTGGCGCCATGTAGACGTTTAAGAGGGTAGGGCTCAGCCAGGGCTCGAAAAAATCATTTAATTTTTACTAGACCTGCATGTCTAGTAACCTACAAAATCTACTCGACCTATCTGAAATGCACTTGACCTCTCTGTGAAAGCAAGCAAATGTGACAAGTTAACAAGATTTAAATGCATTTTTATTGCTCATTTACTTTATGACCAATAAAGATGCCTTTAAATCTTGTTCTCGTCACATTTCCTCTGCTTTCAGACACAGAGGTCAAAAGTCAGTTTATTTTCCTACTCGCCAGAAGGGGTGAGCAGGACCTAAAAATAGCTCGCCCTAATCTAAATCTGGCTCGCAAATGCGAGCGGGCGAGTGGATTTTTCGAGCCCTGTCAGCGATGAACCTTAAGGAATTCCGCAGATGAGGTTCTTGGGTTCAGAAGTGTGGGGCGGGAGCCTGACTCGCTGGGAACTGTTTGAGAGAGAGCAGGCAAGCCAACTCCGGGCAGGCCCATGTAGTCTGCAGTTATGGAGTCTTGTGATGAGGGTGCGGGCTCATGTAATCAGCAGCTGTGGAGTCTTATGATTAGGGTGCTGTGGGAGATGGTATCTAAGGCTGCAGAGAAGTAGTACGAGTGCTGCTGTTTCCCCTTTGTTCTTAGTGGTCTAAATGTCGTCACTTGCTGCGAAGAGCGGTTTCCATGCTGTAGCTGTGTTGTAATCCAGACTGCGAGATGTCTAGTAGGTGGTGGTGTTCAAGATGGTTGGAGAGTTTTGTTGATAGCTGTTAGAGGCATGTGAGCTGTAGATCACATGCTTTGCATACTCCTGCCATCTAGTGTTGGGTCCGGATGTTTGCAAGTTGTTTTTCTTCGAAGAAGTCTTTCCAGTCACAAGGTAAGGTGACTCCTCCTTTCGGTGATAGTGCGCATGGGCATCGACTCAATTGTTAGTTTATTTTTTTCATTGGGTTCGGACGTGTATTGCTGTGCTCCGTTTCGGAATCGGTCCTCTGGTTCCCCTCAGTGCGCAATCCACTCTACCCTCGACAGTATTGTTTTCGAACATGTTCACTTTTCTCCGCGGTTCGACTCGACATCAAGAAATCTCCAATTTTGATTGCGATTTTCGCGGGTGGCTTTCCGGCCTATCCGTGTCGGTCCAACACCTGGTCGATGGAACGGACTCCGTTCAAATTCTGCCCTCTGTGCCGCATAAAGTATCCGCGTACGGACCTACATCAGCTGTGTGTTAGAAATGGGATTTTTGGTAGGCTAGGGCATGTGCCAAAGCCAGGCAGAAACCACCACTCTAGTCAGGATAAGGGAGCTATACTCCTAAAATAACCCCTGCTCACCCCCGTGGTAGCTTGGCACGAGCAGTCAGGCTTATCTTAGAGGCAGTGTGTAAAGCATTTGCACATAACCAACAGTAATACAGTGTAAGCACTACAAAATGACACCACACCAGTTTAGAAAAATATCCAATATTTTTATATAATTAAAACAAGACCAAAAACGATAAAGAACCACAATACAGTACTTAAAAATCTTCGGTTATCAAAATATGCTTGAAGAACAGTTCCTTGATGTTGATAGCTCCGTCCGGGGCCATCATGGCGTCGTGAGCAAACAGATCCAAACGGTTCTGGCTGACCGCGGTGTCGCGGGCCAGCTACAGTGTCGGGAAGACCCGCAAACAGTACCTTTTAGAAATGCAGGGCGTCGGCGACCTCTCGTTGAGCTTCCGAAAGCACGGCGTCTGCAGGCGTTGGTGCAGGAGGTCGGTGCAGGAGTCGTCGGGGCCCTCTAAGTCACACGCATTGCAGATCGATCTCCTCTCTGTTGGAGTCAGGAGCGCTGGCGTCGGCAGGCGTCGGGTGCTGCGGTGTGAAGGGCAGCGGTGCGGTGTGCGGTGCCCTCAGGTCACGGTGCGAACAGTGGCTCGGTGGCGGCGTCGTCGGTGAGACCAGGGTCGCGGTGCGAGGTGAAGGCGGTGCTCGTCGCGGTGCTGGCAGGTCACGGTGCAAGCAGCGTCGTCGTCGTTGCTAAATCGCTGTAGTCGGCTGACGAACTGGAGTCGATGGCGCCGGAGTCGGTAGGCCAAGGCTGCAGTGTGGGATGAGAGCGGTGCGTTGTGTAACTTTACAAGCGGTGCCCTCGAACCGCGGTGCAAGCAGTGGCGTCGATTTCAGCGTGGAGCGGCGTCGGGGATACCAAGGCGTCGTCGTGAAAGGAGGCGGTGCAGAGTGCGGGGCTCAGGTTGTGGTGCGACCAGCGGCTTGGTGGCGGCGTCGGCAGGCGGCGTCGGTGAGACCAGGTTCGCGTTGCGGCGGTGCCCTCTGCGGTGCCTTCAGGACACGGAGTCGGCAGCGGTGTTGTAGACGTCGTCTGGTGGCTTTTCTTCTGTTGCAGCACAAAACACACAGTTCCCAGTACTGAGGGCAGAAGAGCTTGAAGTCTTTGCTGTTCCTGAGACTTCTTGAACAGGGGGCAAGCTCTACCTCAAGCCCTTGGAGAAACTCACGAAGTAGATTGCAGAAAGTTCAATCTAGTCGCTTCACTGCCCAAGACAGAAGCAGCCACTGCAGGCCAACACAGCAAAGCATACAGCAAAGTGGTAGTTCCTCCTCACAGTTTCTCCAGCTCTTCTTGGCAGTCTTCTTGGTCCAAAAGAGTTCTAAAGTTCAGGGGTCTGGGCCCCAATATTTATATCCCAAAATCCTTTAATCTCTTAGGCAGAGTGTGTCTGTGCCCAGCCAGAACCAGTTCTGCCTTCTCTGGTGTGACTTCCTGGCAGGAGGTGGAGACGGCATGGTCAGAGGCAGACCAGGCCCTTTGAGGTGCAAGGAAATCTCCTCCCCCTTCCCCAATTGCAGTCCTGACCCACCTAGACTATCTGGAGCCACTCCTGCTCCCCAGCCTTCTGTCATCCAAAACCCAGACAGGCAATCCACATTCCAGCAGAGGCACACTGGATGATTGAGCAAGAAAATACCTACTTTCTAAAAGTGGTATTTTCAAACACAGAATGTAAAAATCACCTTCACTAAAAGATGCATCTTTAGATTCTGAGTTCAGGCATACTAAACTTTTTGTTCGAGGCATATGAGCTGTAGATTGTATACTTTAGCATAGATTGCCATCTGGTGTTGGGGTCGGATGTTTGCACTTTGTTTTTGTTGAAGAAGTCTTTGTAGTCACGGGATAGGTGACTCCTCCTTATGGTGATAGTGCGCATGGGCATCGACTCCATCTTCAGATTTGTTTTTTTCCACCATCGGGTTCGGATGTAAACGGCTGCGCTCTCGGTCGGCATCGTATTCGATTCCCCTTCGACGCGCAATCCTTCACCGCCCGACTGTATTGTTTTTGATCGCGCTCCTCGACGCGGATCCATAAATCTCAACACCTTCGATTCCGGTCGTCGACGCGGGCCGTTGGGCCTATCCTCGCCATCAGGCCCTACAGCTAATGGAAAGAACTCCATTCAAAAAATGCCCCGTGTGGTGCCAAATTCCCACACACTGATCTCCACGAGGTCTGTAACCTTTGCCTCTCTCCAGAACACGAGGACAAAGATTGCCCGGCCTGCGCTTCATTTCGATCGAAGAAAACCATACGTGATCACCGGGCTCGACGTCACGTAATGTCTCGATTCACTACCTTGGTGCCGGACGACATCTTCGATGCAGGCCCTGATGCTCCCGAAGAACAAGAACCGGACAATGAAGACATCAGCGTCTCCGAGGCCGACGAATCAGAGGCCGAAGATCAGACGATTACTCCAGGTCAGCGAACTGTGAGTACCGATATTGACACCCCTACCTCGTCTCAAAAACATAAGGCTCCGGTAACCCCTTCGCCTTCCGGCTCAGGTCAACACCGTGACAAAACTTCTGACGCCCCGCCTTCGGGCTCGGCTCCGAAGTCCAAAGACAAGCCTTCAGGCGGCTCGGGACCGAGCCAGCCAAGCATCAGTACCGAACTACCATCCCCGGTACCGAAACCCAAACATCCGGCACCGAAACACCAGCAGGATAAACCCTCAAAGCTGAAACCGGACCACAAATCTTCGGAGCCGAAAAAGAGCAAATCTTCGGAACCGAAAAAATCCTCGGAGCCGAAAAAAGACCATAAATCCTCGGAGCCGAAAAAGTCCTCGGACTCCACAGCTCCTCCAAAGAAAAGGACACTAAAACCCCTCCTAAAGCTTCGGAACCAAAACAACCAAAATCATCGGTACCGAACAAAGATTCTGGATTAAAAGACCTTTTTCAACTAGATCCAGTGGATCCTAAACAAAAAACTCTTCACATTGACCCTAAAACTGGTCATATCAAGACAATTCTATCTAAAAAGAGACCTTTGGACTCCCCAGAAGACCCCAAGGTACCCTTAAAGAAGAGACATGGGAACTTCTCCAGCCAGACCCTTCTCTCCTCCAAATATCCCCACAACACCACTTTCTCCAGCACGCTCTCCAATGCCTCCATATTCACCTACACCATAAGATGATGATGATGGTCACCTTGGGGGTGGGGATGGGGATGATAACCCACAGGAGGATAATGATGACACTACCCTCCCACCACCAGATCTCCCAGATCCAGACTCCTACCCATCTAGGCCATCCCCCCAGACGACAACATAGGTTTTGCACAGCTCATAAATGGAGCTGCACAATATCATGGGGTGGAATTACACTCAGACCCGCAGGAGGAAGATTTTTTGTTAGAAACTTTCACACAGTCACAAAAATCAACAAGCATTCTACCCATGTTAAAAGGTATCGTCAAACATGCACCTGACGTTTTTAAAGATCCCGTCAGAGCTAGAGTTCTCAACCCCAGGATTGAGAAAAAATATAAACCAGCTCCCAACGATCCAGCTTACATTAAAGCACAGCTCCCTCTAGATTCCTTGGTTGTGTCAAATGCATGTAAACAAGCAAATTCCCAAACATCAGGGATGCCCCACCTCCAGATAAGGAGTCTAAATTATTAGATGCATCTGGCAAACGCATTGCCTTGCTAACACCCAAGCTTTGCTGGCCAGGTATGATAGGGCTCATTACGACGAGCTTGAAAAGCTCATACAATATCTCCCCGATCAGTATAAGACCAAAGCCAATGACCTCTTACAAGAGGGAAAATTAATTACAAACACCTCTATAAAGTGTGCTCTTGATGCAGCCGACACACCATCTCGTGCGGTTAACACAAGCGTTTTACTACGCAGACACGCATGGCTACGCATATCTGGGTTTAAACAGGATGTGCAGTCCACAATTCTTAATCAACCTTTTGATCAAGAACACTTATTTGGACCCACTGTAGACACATCCTTGGAGAAAATGAAGAAGGACTCAAACTGCTAAGTCCATGGGAGCCCTGCAGGCAACAACCTCTAGAGGTTGTTTTCGCCGCTCCTTTTATAGGGGCGCCTCTAAAACTATTGGGACGGACAACACCTCATCCTCCTACAAAAACAATACTCAAACCTCCCTTAACAGAGGCTATTTCAGAGGAGGCTATAGAGGCAACAACAACAAAGGTAGAGGCCGCGGTAATAACACCTGCACCTCTCCTACTACAAAACAGTGACTTCCCTCCACTTCCCCCCGACCATACCACTCCAGTCGGGGGAAGACTATCACAGTTCCTACCTGTCTGGAATTCCATCACCACAGACAAGTGGGTAAGACAAATTATCCAGTATGGTTACTGCCTAGAACTCACTTCAACTCCCCCATTCATACCCCCCAAACAACGTCCAATGTCCACAGAACATCTGACGCTGTTAAAACAAGAGGTTCTCTCCTTATTACAAAAACACGCAATAGAACCGGTCCCCTTACCTGATCAAGGAACAGGGGTTTACTCCCTTTACTTTCTAATCCCAAAGAAGGACGGTACTCTCAGGCCAATACTGGACCTCCGACCGTTAAATCTCTACATACAGTCGGACCACTTCCACATGATCACTCTCCAACAGGTTCTCCCACTGCTCCAACAGGGCGATTTCCTTGCCACTCTAGACCTCAAGGACGCCTACTTTCATATTCCCATTCACCCCGCTCACAGAAAATATCTACGGTTTGTAGTGGATGGCCAGCACTATCAATTCAAAGTCCTCCCATTCGGAGTGACTACAGCACCCAGAGTCTTCACAAAATGTCTTGCAGTCGTCGCAGCTCATTTGCGCAGACAACACATTCACGTGTTTCCTTATCTCGACGACTGGCTCATAAAAGCCAAGTCTCACACACACTGTGTACAATCCAGTTGCTCCACGACTTGGGATTCACAATAAACCTACCCAAGTCACACCTTCAACCGTCTCACCTCATTCAGTATCTAGGTGCCACAATAGATACCTCAAAAGCCCTTGCATACCCCAATCCAGTCAGGATAGCCAGCATGCAAGCTCTCATATCAAGGTTCCAACCTCAACACTCCCTTCCAGCTAGAGTGTTTATGCAGCTAATAGGAATGATGGCCTCTTGCATCCTCATCGTTCCTTATGCAAGACTTCAGATGCGTCCCTTACAGGAAGGTTTAGCACATCAGTGGAACCAAGCTCAAGGACAGTTAACAGATCTGGTGTTGGTGGACAGCCGCACACATCGCTCTCTCCAGTGGTGGAATACACAAAACCTATCCAAAGGGCGGCCGTTCCTCGACCCGGTTCCACAGATAGTGCTAACCTCAGATGCATCGCTCACCGGCTGGGGAGCTCATCTCCAGAACCAAACCGTTCAGGGTATATGGACCCATCAATAAAAACAATTCCACATAAATCATCTGGAGTTACTAGCCATCTTTCTAGCACTAAAGTCTTTCCAACTCTTGCTAAAAGGCAAAGCTGTCTTAATCCGTACAGACAACATGACAACAATGTACTACATACAAAAGCAGGGAGGGACACTGTTAGACCTGGCACCATTGGCGTGGGTCTCCCCTCCATTTTTCGCTTTTTGTCTCCTCTGTGTTTGCTGGTGTTAGATGCTCTGGGCGCTGTGCCACGGCCATTCCGTGCCACAGCGCGAATGCTCCCTATTGTAAATTGACTGTATGAATTGATGTTCCCATAATTGGCTCATTTGGTTTACCTGTTAGTCTCTAGTATAGTGCACCGTGCGTGCCCAGGGCTGGTAGACCGAATGCTGCTGGTGGGCCTGCAGCGCTGATTGCGCCACCCACAGAAGCAGCTTGTAAAATAGAAAGTCGAATTTAGTATGCCTGAGCTCAGAATATTAAAGTACATCTTTTAGTGAGGGTTATTTCTATATTCTGTGTCTGAAAATACCACTTTGGGAAAATGGGTATTTTCTTGCCCAAGTCTTCCAGTGTGCTCTGCTGTTATGTGTATTGGCTGTCTGGTTTTGGAGGGACAGGGTAGGTTGAACCCGACCTGGGTCGAGTAGAGAGATCTGTAGCTGGAGTATGGGGAGGGGTGACCCTTTGATCTGAGCAGGGCTGCGCCTGGCACGGTGAATGATGGCTCCCCCTCCCACGGTGCGTCTGATGGCAGACCCCCTCTCCTAAAGGGCAGTATGCCGCCTCGTAAACAACGTGCCCCCAGGACCTCCCCGAACTGGTTCTGACTGGGTTCAGTGACTTGTGACTTTTGAGAGAACAAAGGCGAGGGGGGTATAAAGATGTGCCCGAAAAACCCCACGAGTGTGTTACTTCTGGATGCCAAGACGAACCTCTGTCCGTGTAACTAGAGGGAAAGGACTTTGAAACTTTCATCCATCTTGCTGAAGCAACTACCCAAGGGGCCTGATTTGAGCTCGCCTCCTGCTGAAGTCTCAGGGACATTAGACTTCACCCATCAGCCGTCTGGATTCCTATTTGAGGGGGATTCTACCCGCAGGTGAGGCCTCTGTTGAGAATTCCAGAGCCTCTGGTTTTTCTGCGGGGAACGCAGGCTGAAAGTCGCTATCGCTATTGTGGGCCGCTGCAGCTGTTGAGCTGTGCCGCTGAGTGCCCGCATTTGCCGTCCTACGAGAATCATCGCTATCGCGGGCTGCTGCAGCTGAGGAGCTGTGCCGCTGAGTGCCCGCACTAGTCACCACTTCCAGGATCTTGTTACCACCTGCGGGTACCGCTGGGTGCCCGCCTTTAAGCCCCGTCCCAGGATTATCGTGAGTGCACGCTGCGGACCGCTACAGCCGGGAGCTGTGGCCGCTGCGAGTCCGCCTGTCATCACCGCGGCTTCCTGGTGAGGCTGCGTGCCGTGCCCCTTTACATCTCAGGTACATTGTACATCACCGGGTCGCGTGGTCCCCGGCCCCGAACTAAGTCCGTTCCACCCCCGTTTCGAGTGCCTTTATTGCTTTTGAAGTGAATCTGTAATTGTGTGCATTGTGGCTCCTTGAGTGCTTTTAGCCTCGTGTTCAGTCTATATAAAATAACTATTTTTCTATCACTACTTGTGGTGTCCGTTTGTAGCGTCTCTCCTGTGTTATTGTGTATGGTCATAAATGCTTCACACACTGCCTCTGAGATAGGCCTGTCTGCTCGTGCTACGTTACCACAGGGTTGAGCAGGGGTTATCAAAGGGTGTAGCCCCCTTACTCTGACTTAGGAAGAAAGATCCCTATTTGGACCTCAGCGCCAGCCGCGGCCAACTAGAGATCCCCATTTCTAACAGAGACACTCTTCAGCTTTCACAACTAGTGCAAAGCATATAGAGATGGGCCATTCCTCAAAACATTTACCTCCTCGCAGAACATCTACCAGGAGTAAACAATCAGATTGCGGATCTGCTCAGTCATCAGACACAGCAGATCCACGAATGGGAACTTCATCCTCAAGTTCTTCTTCCATTCTTTCAAATGTGGGGTCATCCAGACATAGATCTGTTCGCCACACACCAAAACGCAAAATGCCCAAGCTTCGCCTCCAGATATCTACACCCATTGTCCAAAGGCAATGCGCTATGGATGAACTGGTCAGGCAGATTTGCAAACGCTTTTCCGCCTCTCCCGTTCATTTCGTTACTGGTTCGGAAGCTCAAACAACACTCCCTCACAATGATCCTAGTTGCTCCAACATGGGCACGTCAACCATGGTTCACAACCCTGTTGGAACTTTCAGTAGTGCCTCATCAAAAGCTACACCTTTTCCCCCAAATTCCTCACTCAGACCATGGAGAGATAAGACACCCAGATCCCAATCAACTCAATCTCGCGGTCTGGCTCCTGAAGTCCTAGAGTTTGGCTATCTTAATCTCCCGCCAAACTGCATGAACGTCATTAAAGAGGCTAGACGTCCTACTACTAGAGCATGCTATGCAGCAAAGTGGAAGCGATTTGTCATTTATTGTACAAATAAAATCGATCCACTAGATGCTTCAATCCAAATATTATCGGTTATCTTTTGCATCTACAACAATGTAACCTAGCATATACATCTATACGGCTACATCTTGCTGCAATTGCTGCTTACCTCCAAAACAGACAACATTTATCATTGTTTCGAGTGCCCGCTATTAAAGCTTTTATGGAAGGACTTAAAACAATAATTCCACCTAGAATTCCACCTTCTCCTGTATGGAACCTCAATATAGTCCTCACCAGACTCCTGGGTCCCCCATTTGAACCTCTACACAAATGCGAGTTGCAGTTCCTTACTTGGAAAGTAGCCTTCCTTGTAGCGATCACATCACTTAGGAGAGTTAGTGAACTCCAGGCATTAACCATACAAGAACCATTTTTACCAATACACCATAGTAAAGTGGTTCTTAGGCCTAATCCAAAATTTCTACCTAAAGTGGTATCTGCCTTTCACCTTAATCAGTCGGTTGAACTTCCAGTATTTTTCCCTCAACCAGACTCAGTAGCCGAACGTGCTCTCCACACGCTAGACGTCAAAAGAGCGATACTCTACTACATCGAAAGAACTAAAAGTTGTAGAAAAACAAAACAACTTTTTGTAGCTTTCTCCCCACCTCACAAAGGCAATCCCATTTCAAAAACAGGTATTGCAAGGTGGATTGTTAAATGCATCCAAATATGCTATCTCAAAGCTAAACGCACATTAACTATCCCCCCTAGAGCTCATTCCACACACAAACTAGGGGCTTCTATGGCATTCTTCGGGAACATTCCCCTAGATGACATCTGCAAAGCAGCAACTTGGTCTACACCGCATACTTTCACTAAACACTATTGTGTAGATGTGCAAGCAAAGCAACAAGCTACTGTGGGCCAGGCTATATTAAGAACACTTTTTCAAACTACTGCAACAGATACAGGTTGCCACCAATAAAGGGGAAACAACTGCTTTACAGTCTATGCTAAAGTATACAATCTACAGCTCATATGCCTCGAACGGAAAATGCTACTTACCAGTATGCATCTGTTCTTGGCATGTAGAGCTGTAGAGTTGTATACGCCCACCCACCTCCCCGGGTACCTTTATCTCTTGCAGTATTATCTTATTTAGATACATCACATGGACATCCTCTTCTATACTCTTACTAACTCCATCACCCTTTATGGCGAAAAACAATCTGAAGATGGAGTTGATGCCCATGCGCACCATCACCATAAGGAGGAGTCACCTATCCTGTGACTACAAAGACCTCTTCGACAAAAACAAAGTGCAAACATCCGAGCCCAACACCAGATGGCGATCTATGCTAAAGTATACAACTCTACAGCTCTACATGCCAAGAACAGATTGTAGTGTAGCTCCTATTTCCCTAATAGGCTCTGCGCATTGGAATAATATATCCTATAGGTTTGACATAGGACTACGGTCAGTATGTCCCTATCGAGTATATTAAACTTAATTACTTGTGCCAGCTAGCTCAGAGGCCACTAGAAACTCCTTGACAAACAAGAAGGGAGTAGTTTCTGGCAGCCGCAAAACATGACCACTTTGTTTCCCTTTAAAATCAGAATGTGTCCCAGAGTCGTGGAAACAATAGATAACTATTTCACTCAGCTCAATCGTGCATGCTTAGTTTTCTCCAAGTTACACAGAAAGAACAGACGGGCGTTTCAATAAAAGATTTATTGAACAGTCTTGTTTCTGGTGTAAGTAAAATGTGCTGTTACGATCACAAGACAGTATGCGAGATAAATAATGTAGTGTGAGCAGTAGAAATAAATAATACTGCGATAGCATTATCTTTTAGTACATATGCCTTTACATAAATAACACAGACTAAAAAATGTGAGTACTCATACGATGCTTTTCTAAGCAAGTTCTACCCCAATGTACCTAACCTAACCTAGGTGTAGGGAGAGGTATGAAGTAGGTGAAGTATTCCTTACTATGGTATACTAAGGGTATGTTAAGCCTAGTATGCCAAGAGTCCCTCTAGGTTCTTGTCAGCTCCATACCTGAAGAATGAGAGAGGTAGGAATCTCTTTGCCAGACTCGAACTCCAACACCCTGCAAGGGAAGTCAGATCACTGGAAGCTGGACTCTCTGCGTGCAGGGATGACAGCGTCTTCTCAGTGCGTCAGGCCGGGAAACGGGCTCCTCTGAAGTAGAGGTCTCCTCTAGTTTACAAGGGCTAGGGAAGGTATATGTTCGAGGCATATGAGCTGCAGATCGTACACTGTGCATGAGATCGCCATCTGGTGTTGGGCTCGGATGCTTGCACTTTGTTGTTGTCTTGGAAGAGTCTTTTGTAGTCACGAGATAGGTGACTCCTCCTTTGGACGATAGTGCGCATGGGCATCGACTCCATGGTTAGATTGTTTTTTTCCGCCATCGGGTTCGGATGTACCTTGCTGCGCTCCGGATCCACATCGATCGGTTCCCCTCTCGACGCGCAGAAGAACCTCCTACCGTTCGACGGTATTGTTTTCGATCGCGATCCCCTCATCGCGTCTCCACTCCAACACTGTTTCGAGTCCGGTCGCCGACGTTGGTCCGTTGGGCGTGTCGGCGCCATCATCCAGCATATGGAAAGGACTCCATTTAAAAAATGCAGGTGTGGGGCTAAATTCCCACACACAGATCTCCACGAGATCTGTAATCTTTGCCTCTCTCCAGAACACGAGAGCCAACACTGCCAAGCCTGTGACTCCTTTCGGTCCAAAAGACCATCCGTGATCGCCGGGCCCGACGACACGAAATGTCCAGGTCAGCCGCTCCCGCACCGGACGACATCTTTGACACAGGCTCCGACAACCCGGACACCGGACATTTACAAATCGACACCTCCGGAGCCGAAGACTCAGGGTCCGACGACCAACTCATCACACCACACCAACGTACTGTGAGTACTGACGTCGATGCCCCTGCCCCCAAGAAACAAAAGGCTTCGGTCACACCTTCGCCTTCGGGCCTAGGTCTGCACCATCACAAAGCTTCAGGAGCCCCGCCTTCCGGCTCGACTCCCAAGCACCTAAAGCCTTCTGGCAGCTCGGGACCGAGCCAGCCACGTCCCGGAGCCGAAAAACACTCATCGGCACCGAAACACAAGACTAAGGTCTCGGCACCAACAGACCCTTCGGCGCCAAAGTCCAAGGTCCCAGACACCTCGACACCGAAGCATACCAAACCTTCGGAGTCGACAAAAACCCTCGGTGTCGAAAACTTCACCAAAGGACACCAAACAACCTCGCAAGCCCAAACAACACTCGGAGCCGAAATCTTCGATGCCGACCAAACACGCCAGCTCAGAAGAACTCTTGGTTCCCATCGACCCAAAGCAGAAAACTCTGCACATTGACCCTATTACCGGACAGGTACAATCAGTAATACCTCACAAGAGGAAGATACAGGAACCAACCACACCTGAGCCACCTCATAAGAAGAAAGACTCTTCCACATCACCTATAAGGTCTTTCTCTCCACCTCCACAACACCTCAGCCCTCTACACTCCCCGCCTCACTCTCCTCCACCTTGTTTTTCACCACAAGGGGATACAGACAGGGAGGATCATGATGATGACATGCAGTCACCTCACAACACCTACACTGATGACGACCTTCACAGTATCCCACCACAAGACCCCTGGGACAGTTATTACCTCCCAGATATACCTGTCCCTGAACCATACCCATCAAAAGCCTCACCTCCAGATGATGCTATAGGGTTTTCACAGGTGATAAACAGGGCAGCACAATACCATGGTGTCAAGTTACACTCAGACCCCCTGGAAGAAGACTTTTTACTAGAAACTTTTAGCCAGCCTCAAAAGTCTACCCATACTCTACCTATGCTTAAAGGCATTATTAAACATGCCCCTGAGGTCTTCAGAGACCCAGTTAGGGCTAGGGTTCTTAACCCAAGGATCGAGAAAAATATAAACCTGCCCCTTCTGACCCAGCTTATATTAAAGGCCAACTCCCTCTAGACTCATTAGTAGTTGCTAATGCACGGAAAAGGGCAAACTCCCAGACTACTGGTGAGACACCACCACCAGACAAGGAGTCCAAATTACTCGACGCATCGGGAAAAAGAGTTGCGTCTCAAGCAGCAAACATGTGGCGCATCGCCAATTCCCAAGCCTTACTGGCGAGATATGACAGAGCCCATTACGACGAGCTTGAAAAGCTCATTGAGCACCTTCCAGATCAGTATAAGACCAAGGCCAATGATCTAATACAAGAAGGCAAGATTGTCACAAACACCTCAATAAAGTGCGCCCTTGACGCAGCAGATACAGCAGCACGCACAATAAACTCAAGCGTTTTGCTGCGCAGACACGCATGGCTACGAATATCTGGCTTCAAGCAGGAGGTACAATCTACCATCCTCAATCAACCCTTAGACCAGGAACACCTGTTTGGGCCTAATGTGGACACTTCTCTAGAAAAAATGAAGAAGGACACAGACACAGCCAAAGCTATGGGAGCTCTACAAGCCACACCTAGCAGAGGTTCCTTTCGTCGCTCCTTATATAGAGGCGGCTCCAAAACTACAGCCACAGACACCACCTCTGCTAACTACAAAAACACCACTCAAACCTCCTCTAATAGAGGTTACTCCAGAGGTAATTACAGAGGTAATAACAACAGGGGTAGAGGACGCGGGTTTAACACACGCACCTCCCCTACCACCAAACAGTGACTTCCCTCCGTTTCCCCCGATCATTCCACTCCCGTCGGGGGAAGACTGTCAAAGTTCCTACCTGCGTGGAATTCCATCACCACCGACAGGTGGGTAATACAAATTATCCAGTATGGTTACTGCCTCGAACTCACTTCTACTCCCCCAACATACCACCCAGGCAGCGTCCCATGTCCACGGAACATCTAACGCTCCTCAATCAAGAGGTTCTCTCTATGCTCCAAAAGCACGCAATAGAACCAGTCCCTCTACAACATCAGGGCACAGGGGTTTACTCACTATACTTTCTAATCCCCAAAAGGACGGTTCCCTCAGGCCCATACTGGACCTCAGACCCCTCAACTATTACATTCACTCAGATCATTTTCACATGATCACTCTTCAACAAATACTTCCACTACTCCAACAAGGCGACTTCCTTGCCACACTAGATCTCAAGGACGCCTATTTCCATATTCCCATTCACCCTGCGCACAGGAAATACCTAAGGTTCATAGTGGACGGACAACATTATCAGTTCAAAGTCCTCCCATTCGGGGTGGCAACAGCACCAAGGGTTTTCACCAAGTGCCTAGCAGTAGTAGCTGCGCACTTACGAAGACAACACATTCACGTGTTTCCGTATCTAGACGACTGGCTAATAAAAGCCAAGTCACACAACCAATGTGTACAGCACACACTCCAAACAGTTCGGCTACTACACAATTTGGGGTTCACAATAAACCATACCAAATCGCATCTCCATCCCTCCTACATACATCAGTACCTAGGAGCCACAACCGATACCTCCAGGGCCCTTGCATACCCCAATCCTTCCAGGATAACAAGTATGCAAGCCCTCATCAACAAATTCCTACCTCAACACTACCTTCCAGCTCGAGTGTTTATGCAACTCGTAGGAATGATGGCCTCGTGCATCTTTATTGTCCCTCACGCACGACTTCAAATGCGGCCCCTGCAAGAATGCTTAGCACGTCAGTGGAACCAAGCTCAGGGCCAGCTTACAGATCTGGTGTTGGTAGACAGCCGCACTCATCGCTCTCTGCAATGGTGGAACATACAAAACATTTCCAAAGGGCGGCCGTTCCTAGAGCCAGTTCCACAAATAGTGCTCACAACAGACGCATCTCTCACCGGGTGGGGAGCTCACCTCCTTACCCACACAACGCAGGGCAGCTGGACCAAGTCACAAAAACTGCTCCACATCAACCACCTAGAATTATTAGCAATATTTCTAGCGCTAAAGTCATTCCAACCGCATCTTACTCACAAGACTGTCTTAGTCAAAACAGACAACATGACAGCAATGTACTATGTACAAAAACAGGGGGGACACACTCTCTACAGCTGTCTCGCCTGGCGCAAGCCATATGGAGATGGGCCATTCCTCAAAACATTTACCTCCTTGCAGAACACCTTCCAGGAGTTCACAATCACATTGCGGATCTGTTAAGTCGACAGACACAACAGATTCACGAATGGGAACTGCATCCGCAAGTTCTACAACCTTTTTCCAAATGTGGGGCCATCCACAAATAGACCTGTTCGCCACACAAGAAAACACAAAATGCCCAACCTTCGCCGCCAGGTTCCCACACCCGTCGTCCAAGGGCAATGCAATATGGATGAACTGGTCAGGCAGATTTGCATACGCTTTTCCGCCTCTCCACTCATTCCCCTAGTAGTACGCAAACTCAGACAACAGTCTCTAACAATGATCCTAGTTGCTCCCACATGGGCAAGACAACCATGGTTCACAACACTTCTCGAACTCTCAGTAGTTCCACACCACAAACTGCACCTCTCTCCACACCTCTTAACTCAGAACCATGGAGAGATCAGACACCCCGATCCAGGTCAACTGAATCTGGCAATATGGCTCCTGAAGTCCTAGAGTTCGGTTACCTTAACCTTCCACCTGAGTGTATGCAGGTCATTAAAGAAGCCAGACGTCCCACTACCAGGGCTTGTTATGCAGCAAAATGGAAAAGGTTTGCTATTTATTGCAATAACAACAATATCAACCCACTAGATGCCTCCATACAAAACATTATCTGTTACTTGCTGCATCTGCAAACATGTAACCTAGCATACTCATCCATAAGATTACATCTTGCCGCTCTAGCCGCATACTTACAAAACAGACAGCATTTGTCACTGTTTCGAGTACCTGCAATTAAAGCCTTTATGGAAGGCCTTAAAAGAATCATTCCCCCTACATTGCCACCCTCTCCAGCATGGAATCTAAATATTGTCCTCACCAGGCTCATGGGTCCCCCATTTGAACCTCTGCACAAATGTGAGTTACAATTTCTTACATGGAAAGTAGCCTTCCTAATTGCAATAACCTCTCTCAGAAGAGTGAGTGAGATTCAGGCTTTAACCATACAAGAACCTTTTTACAAATCCATCGTAATAAAGTAGTTCTCAGACCAAACCCCAAATTCCTACCTAAAGTAATTTCTGCTTTTCACCTTAACCAATCAATAGAGTTACCCGTCTTTTTCCAAGACCCAGACTCTGTAGCAGAAAGAGCTCTACACACACTAGATGTCAGAAGAGCCCTACTTTACTACATTGACAGGACCAAACCTTTCAGAAAGACAAAACAATTATTTGTAGCTTTCTCCCCACCACATAAAGGTAATCCCATCTCAAAGGCTGGCATTGCTAGATGGATAGTCAAATGCATTCAAATTTGCTACCAAAAGGCTAAACGCACCTTAATAATTCCCCCTAGGGCACATTCCACACGTAAACTAGGGGCTTCTATGGCATTTTTAGGGAACATCCCCTAAATGACATATGTAAGGCAGCAACATGGTCTACGCCACATACCTTTACCAAACACTACTGTGTTGATGTACACGCAAAGCAGCAAGCTGCTGTGGGCCAAGCTGTTCTTAAAACACTTTTTCAGACTACTGCAACTGATACAGGTGACCACCGCTAGGGGAGACACTGCTATACAGTCTATGCACAGTGTACGATCTGCAGCTCATATGCCTCGAACGGTAAATGCTACTTACCAGTATGCATCTGTTCTTGGCATGTAGAGCTGCAGAGTCGTACACGCCCACCCACCTCCCCGGAACCTGTATCCGTTCCAGTATAATCTTAATTAGATATATTCACATGGACATCTTTTTCTTCTTACTGACTCCATCTTTTCCCATCATGGCGAAAAACAATCTAACCATGGAGTCGATGCCCATGCGCACTATCGTCCAAAGGAGGAGTCACCTATCTCGTGACTACAAAAGACTCTTCCAAGACAACAACAAAGTGCAAGCATCCGAGCCCAACACCAGATGGCGATCTCATGCACAGTGTACGACTCTGCAGCTCTACATGCCAAGAACAGATGCATACTGGTAAGTAGCATTTACCTTATACCTGAGAGTACCTAAGAATGTTAGTATTGACGTGCGTCGGACAGCGAAAGACGTCATGAATGAACCCCTAAGGAATAATGGTTCATGCATAATATAGGAGTCCTTGAAGAAATCAATATTCCTGGGCTAGGGAAACTCCCGCAGCCTAAGGGTCTGTTCTTCATGAACTCGTTGTGACGTTAGGGTGGACGGTTGTCCGAGACCATGCCTGTATTTGGAGTGCACGGTTTAATGCCTAAATAAGGGCTGGGATTTTATGCCTATATAAGGGCAGGGCGAATTGTGCCTATATAAGGACATGATACTGGAAAGCCCGTTATGGACACCCTAAGAGGAATACAACAAGATGCATACTGGTAAGTAGCATTTTCCTTTCCTACCTAATTCCCCGGGCCAGTTATGTTTATAAGATGTTATAAACAAACTCCCCATTCTGTCCTATGGGGAACAGGTAGCCTTGCAATAGCGAAAAACGAAATTGGCCGTAATTCGCTATCAGGACATGCCACACACACCAGGGCATGTTCTACCTTTCACATACACTGCACCTGGCCCACAGGGGTACCTTGGACCTACCTTAGGGGTGGCTGACATGTAAGAAAAGGTAAGGTGAGGGACTGGCAAGTGTGTGCACTGGCCAAGTCGGCATGGCAGTTGCAAACTGCTTGCAGACTCCGCAATGGCGGGTCTGAGTTACCTTTTCAGGGCTACTCACGTGGGTGGCACAATCAGTGCTGCAGGCCCACTAGTAGCATTTGATTCACAGGCCCTGGCACACTCAGTGCACTTTACTAGGGACTAACAAGTAAATCAAATATCCAATCATGGAAACACCAATCCATAACACAATTTACCACAGGAGCACTTGCACTTAACCACTGATCAGCAGTGAGAAAAGCGCGCAGAAACACTACGCCAGCAAAAACAGAGTCAAAACCGGGAGGTCAGAAAGCAAAAACTCAGGGAAAACACGCCAAAAGATGCCAAGTCTAACAGTGTGTAACTTGTGCTTGTCCCCCGAGCACAAAGAACAAGACTGTGACATGTCAATCCTTCAGATCGAAGAAAACTCTCCGTGATCGTCGGGCTCGATGTCAAGAGATGCAGCGGCAGCAGTTGGACGACACACTGGATCTCTTCGGCGAAGACTCTGAACAGGAGGAAGTCTCAGCGGCCGAAGAACAACACGCTTCAGCGGCATTGGACTCTGAGGCAGAGTTGCAGATTGTCCTCGAAGACGACCAAGGAAGCATTCCTCGGAGCCGAAATCTTTGGCACTGTAAGGACATTCCAGCTCAGCACCCAAAGCTTCGGTGCTGAAAATTACACAGCTGCCAGTACCGCAATCGGATCCAAGCATGGGCATTGTACCACCCAAATCGGATCCGTAACAGAAAAAACTCGATATTAATCCGGATACTGGACATATTCACGCTAAACCGCCATCCAAACACAAACTTCCGGATGACGACAGCTCTACAATTCCATTGAAGAACAAACATGAGGGGACAAGTCCTTTGCACACAGTACCATCTCCTCCGCCTCCATCCTGCCACAATTTGATCCCTTACACATTACACCTAGGCAGTCTCCTCAACCTCGCCCTGATGCAGAGTGACACTGATGATGATGACACACAGTCACCAATACATCTTTGGACAGATTATACCATTGATCCTCCACAGGATACAGACCCAGAACTTTACCCTGCCAGACCATCTCCACCGGATGACAATCTGTCATATCAGGAGCTCATTGCTAGAGCTGCACACTACCATGGGGTAGAGCTCCATAAAGAGTCCTTAGAGGAGGATTTTCTTTTTGAAACTCTAGCAACACATAAATCCAATCAGATACTGCCTATGCTGTGTGTTAAGGCACACAGATGACGTCTTTAAAGACCCTGTATGTGCAAGGATCCTCACTCCTAGAGTGGATAAAAAATTCAAACCTTCCCCAACAGACTGTATTTTTATTAAGGGTCAGTTGCCACTGGACTCTGTGGTGGTATCCAATGCTCAAAAGCGAGCTAATTCTCAAGCATCTGGGGATGCTCCTCCCCCCAGATAAGGAGTCAAAACTAATTGATGCTTCTGGCAAACATGTAGCTGCGCAAGCAGCGAATCATTGTCGTATTGCTAACACCCAAGGTCTCCTCGCAAGATACGATAGAGCCCACTGGGATGAAATAGAACAACTTCTACAGTTTCTCCCAGATGAACATAAGGCCAAAGCACAAGACTTAGTTCAGGAAGGTAAACTCATTTTCAACACCTCCATTAGATGTGCTCTAGATGCGTCCGATACTGCAGCTAGAGGGATAAATACAAGCATCCTACTCCAGAGACGTGCCTGGCTACGTGTCTGAGGGTTTAAACCTGAAGTACAGCAATCTATTCTAAACATACCCTTCGACAAAAACATCTTTTTGGGCCTGAAGTTGATAAAGCGCTCAAAGATGAAAAAAGATACAGATGTGGCAAAATCCATCCTCTAACAGGGGTTCCTTTCGGCGCTCTTTTTACAGGGGAGGGTCCAAATCCACAGGGACAGACCAAAACACTTCCTCTTAGAAAAACTCTTCTCAATCCTTTACAAAAGGTTTTTTCAGAGGAGGCTACAGGGGAAACAGTCCAAGGGGCAAAGGTAAAAACACCACACCCCGCAATTCCCCTTCCCCAAATAAGCAGTGACTTCCCCACACTTCCCTCCGACTATTCCACACCTGCGGAGGAAGACTTCAACACTTTCTCCCCATTTGGGAATCAATAACAACCGACAAATAGGTGATTGGAATTATCCAGCATGGTTATTGCCTGGAGCTTACCAACAACCCGCCAAACATTCCACCTCGATATCATAAATTGTCAACAGACCACCAGCACTTGCTCCATGCAGCTGCTGGGAATGATGGCATCCTGCTTTGCAGTATCTGAAATAAACACGTTAGTTATAGATTCCTTACCTTAAAATTACCCCCAGGCGTCAGACTGGATCCGGAAAGTTTTTTCGTCAGCAGTACCTCTGCACGTCGGAAGGTGGCGTCGGTCGGCTCCACGTCCGTCGTCTGCGTCATGGTCGCCGGGATGACGTCGCGGCAGCTACTTAGCCTCCGCCCTCGCGCGCTGACATCAGTTCTTTCTTTTTCCGCGCCAGCCAGCGCAGATCCGGGAAGAGCAGTACCTCAGTCATTTTTTGACTAACTTTTTCTCGACTTTTGTCGACTTCTTTTTTCAAGTCTTAGACTCCGAAGGTGCACAAGGGATGCACGGTTTCAAGGCCTGCAGTTCCTGTCATCGCATGATGTCAGTGACGGATCTGCACCACGTGTCTTTTTTGCCTGGAGCGCGACCACGACCCCAAGTCGTGCTCCGACTGCCGGTCGATGGCGCCGAAGGCTTTGCGGGAGCGTTCCCGAAAGCTGCTTGAGCACCGGCAGTCTGCTCCGCGCCGCTCGAGGTCCCGGTCGAGAGGGAGGTCGAGGGACTGGTCGCGGAGCCACCACCATTCCGGTTCGAAATCTTCGAAGTCGTCGCACTCTGGGTCGGGTAAGTCGAAGCATACAAAGAAGTCGAAGAAGCATCGTCGCTCTTCGACAACTCCTCGTCGGTTGGCCGATCAGACGAGGCACGCGGGTGGTGCCCCTCCTGCGGCTCCACACGCGGAGCCCGAAGTCGACTCAGAGTTTCCCTCCCTTTCCAGGACCCGGAGCAACTCCCGCCCAGCTTCGTACGTTCTGCGATGCATGCCATCTTTGGGCGGACCGACCCCCACCGGCGTGCCTTCGGGCCCCGCGGACTCGGTTGGGGGGGCCTAGGTCTTCGCTGCCGGCGGCCCCGGCGCCGCAGGCCCCCCTTGGATCCAGGCCTGGATCTGGATCGGTGCCGGTTGACCTCATTACGCCTCCACCGGCGCCGCTTCTGACGGCACCACTACCTCGCTCGACGTCGGTCGGCCCCCCCGGTCGACCCCGGCCTCCATCCCGACGTGGACACGGAGCCGGACCGGCGTCGTCCGGCGCCGGGTGGGGTTTTTGTGCCCCTGTTCACTCCTGAGGTCCCTTTCCACCCACAATGGAATCCAGAGGATGAGGAGGAGGACTGGGAGGGGTCCGGTGACCCTTTAACTGACCAGTTGGCCAGTGAACAGGACTGGAGAGAGGAACTGGGGGATACCAGCGGTTTGGACACCTCCCCTGATCTTGGCATGTTGTCTCCTCCTACCGTGGCTACGGAGGAGGGAGCGTCATATGCAGTTGTTGTTGCGTAGGGCGGCCTAGGCTCTCCACCTCGAGCTTCCTACGGTGGCGGTCAGGACTAACCTCCTGACAGAGGTGCTTCAACCGTCTGCGAGCTCTTCGGAGCCCCTGCTGCCGTTTAATGAGGCCCTCACCGACGTCCTTTTGGGCACGTGGTCTAGACCCAACACGGGGGCTCCCGTGGACAGGATGATTGCCCGACGCTGTAGGAAACTGGCTCTATATATACTGCACCAAAATGAGGTATAGTGTGTATAGAGTCCAGGTGACCCCAGAGGTAGGCAGAGGTTAAAGTTAGATAGAACCTTACTCTCTATTTGTGGTAGTGTGGTCGAGCAGTAAGGCAGTATCAGAGGACAGTGTTAAGCATTTGATGTACCCACTCAGTCAGCAAATGAATTGACACACTCAAGAACTGAACTCTAGGCCAATTGTTTTTGTATAAAAAATATACTGTTTTATTTTAGAACCAAGCAAGCCTGGCACAGGTAATCATAAAATACTTTACAGGAATAAGTTGCTGATTGTAGAACAGTTTGAAAATGCAATGGAAATTGTACTTTGTTTGATTTACAGGGGATGCAGTAGGTTGCAACACTTACCAAATACAGTACATTGGAATGAATAGGCTTTTTCAGTAAATTGCAGGTAAGTTACTTTGTATGTTACTTTTCTTACTCCGTGCTGGATGCCTGGATTCAGCACTGGGACATTTCCTGTAAACAGGTGAGTAAATAAGTTTTGGTTATTTGTGTGTGTAAAGAATATTTTTAGATTTCAAAACTCCACACTTAAAAACTTTTTGGAAGAAAATTGTCAATGTTATCCTATGGAGGAAAAACAGGTTATCGGTTCACAGGTAAGTAATCGTCTGTGGGAGTTAAGGTTCTGGAGTTAGACTCAGGGGTCCCCCAGGGTCAGTGATGCACTGTTGTTTCACCCTCAGCGGCACTAGGGCGGTCGGGTGCAGAGTGTTGAGGCCCAATGTTTCCTATGGAGGATAGGGGGCCTCCGGTTGGTGGCTGCTGGCAAGCAGGCCACACGGCTGTGGGAGCAAGGCTCCTAGGGTTTAGGTCAGGGCAAATAGGGAACCAAATTAGCACCAAAGGTGCACCCTCAGCGGCACTTAGGGCGGCTGGGTGCAGGTTGCTGTTTTGAGGTCGGGTGCCCTGTTTTCAATGGAGAACCTCCGGTTTGCAAAAGCACTGCAGGCAGGGAGACGAAGGACTTCTGGGTGGGACCACCACTTCGAGAGGAAAAGTTGGGAAGTTAAGTGTTGGTTAGTCACTGTTGGTTTGGGCACACAAGGCCGTGGGGCGTCGGGTGCAGGGGTGCCTTTTTGGGTCGGATCTTCTTACCAGCTCCTGGTCGCGGTTAGGGGGGGGCCTTCTGGATTTAGGCTGCAGGCGTCGGCTGGAGGCTTGAGACAGGTCAGGGGTCGCCGGATCTCGGGTCAGGATCGCCGAGGGGACCTCCTCGTTGTGTTTTTCCGCTCGGGCCGGGTTCGGCGGGTGCAGAGTGGGCTGGATTCGCGGTATTCGGCCGGAGCCAGAAGCTGCAGTTTGAACAAATCCGGTGTTCACGGGAGAAGCAGTCTTGGAAGTGAAGGCAGGCAGGTCCTCCGGGGTTCTTGAGTTGCTGGCTGCAGGACACTGGGATTTCGCAGGAGCAGGTTCGAGGGGAGACAGGCCGGTAGGGCTGGGGCCAAGTCAGTGGGCGTCATCCTCTTGTTAGCTGGTTGCACGGCTGTTCGGTCCTTCTTCTTTTCTTCTTGTTGTCAGGCTGGATCTGAGGAAGCAAGGTTCAGAGTGCCCCCTAAATACTAGACTGAGGAAGCAAGGTTCAGAGTGCCCCCTAAATACTAGATTTAGGGGCGTTACAGGTAGGTAAGGGCAGGGACCAATGGGTCCCTTCCCTGGGGTGGGTACGCCCCTATCGTGCCACCCTCCAGTGGGAGGGGGGCAGGAGCCTGTCCCTGGTTGGCTAGGTCCCCCCCATCCTCAAGATGGCGGGGACTCAGAGTTGTGCTTCACCGCGCCTCCCCCACCTGAGGGGTGGAGTTGGCAGAGGTGGGCACACCTCTTTCCCTCACTTGTTTTTCCCGCCGGTTCTCCCACCCAAAGTGGGGGGTAGAACCAGTGGGGACCAGTTGCTGAAAGCAGCAAATGGTCTGGGGAAACTCACAAAGGCGGCATGCCTTTGAAGCTTCCCCTTCGTTAACCCTGCCCATCCTGGGGGAGGAGGCTTGGCACCTGGTCCCAGGATGTGCATTGTTGCAGGCCCCCGAGAGCAGCAGGCTCTCGACCCAGGGGTCCAGAAACATGTCTGTTTGTGGCAGCCTAACCAGCCACTCAGTCGGGACACTAGAAGTTGGTCGAGTTTCAGGGGGCATCTCTAAGATGCCCTCTGTTGTGCATTTTACATTAAATCCCACACTGGCATCAGTGTGGGTTTAATGTGCTGAGAAGGTTGATACCAAACTTCCCAGTCTTCAGTGTAGCCATTATGGTGCTGTGGAGTTCGTAATGACAAACTCCCAGCACCATATACTCTTAATGGCAGCACTGCGCTTACAATGTCTAAGAATGGACTTAGACACTGTAGGGGTACAGGGCTCATGCACCTGTACCCTCACCACTGGTATAGGGCACCCAGGTAGAGGGGTGACTGATCTATGCCAGGGCAGTGGGTTGTAGGCATGGCACACAGGAATGTGTGCCATGTTGACTCTTCACTTTGTTCTGCACCAAAACACGCAGCCTGCAAAGGCTGTGTGTGTAAAGGTACAGGGCCTCTAAGGGTGGCACAATACGTGCTGCAGCCTTTAGAGGTCTTCCCTGGTCACAGTGCCCTGGGTACCTGTGGTACCATTTACCAGGGGCTGACCTATGGAAGAACCAGCAGGAAAAACAAGTGAGGAAGAGAGGTGTGCCCACCTTTGCCAACCCCACGCCTCAGGTGGGGGAGGCGAGGTGAAGCCCAGCTCTCAGTCCCCGCCATCTTGCAGATGGGGGGACCCATTTAACCAGAGTGAGGCATATGCCCCCTCCCACTGGAGGGTGGCATAATAGGGGGTGTACCCACCCCAGGGAAGGGACTCATTGGTCCCAACCTTTTTACCTACCTGTAACGCCCCTAAATCTAGTATTTAGCGGCACTCCTGAACCTTGCTTTTTCGGACAAGCAACTACAGGAAGAAAAGAAGGACCGAACAGCTGTGCCGAAGCCAAGAATAGGACGACGCCCACTGACTTGGCCCTAGCCCTACCGGCCTGTCCCCACCTTGAACCTGCAGAAGAGAAACTCTGGTGTGTCCTGCAGCTAGCAGCCTCAAGAACCCCGAGGACCTGCCCTGCCTTCAAAAGAAAAGACTGTCTCCCGTGAACACCGGATTTGTTCACCAACAGACTCCAGCTCTGGCAAGATCCGAGAGTCTGCACCCAACGCCCACGGCCCGAGTTCGAGTGGCCCAACACCACGAGGAGGTCTCCCCGGCGATCCTGACCCGAGATCCGGAGATCTCTGACCTGCCTCAAGCCTCCAGCTGACACCTGCAGCCTCAAACCGGAAGGTCCCCCCAACCGCGACCAGGAGCTGGTAAGAAGATCCGACCCTAAAAGACACCCCAGCACCCGACGATCAACAGCCTTGGGTGGCCCAACCGACTATGTCTAACCAACCCCCAGCATCCCAACTTACCTCTCAAAGTGGTGGTCGCACCCAAAAGACCTTCGTCCCCGAGCCTGCAGTGTGTTTGCAAACCGGAGACTCCCCATTGAAAGCTACAGGGCGCCCGACGCCAAAACAGCACTCTGCACCCGGCCGCCCCAGTGCTAATGAGGGTGCACCTTTTGTGCTGGCTTGAATCCCCATTTGCCCTGAGCTAAAGTCCAGGAGCTTTGCTCCAGCAACCCAGTGGCCTGCTCGTCAGTAGCCACCCACCGGAGGCCCCCTATCCCCAATTGGATAACATTGGGCCTCAGCACTCTGCACCCGGCCGCCCTAGTGCCGCTGAGGCTGTAACAAGAGTGCATCCTCGACCTTGGGGGACCCCTGAACTAGCCCCAGAATACCAACTCCCACAACCGAATACTTGCCTTTAAACCGATAGCCCTATTTTCCTCCATAGGATAACATTGACTGTTTTTTCTGTGAAAAGTTTCCAAGTGTGGAGTTGGAAAAACTATAAAAGTTTCTAAAACTGTAACAAAATAACCAAAACGCTTTTACTTACCTGTTCACAGGAAATGTCCCAGTGCAGTATCCAGGTATACTGCACTGTGTAAGAAAAGTAATCTGTAAAGTAATCTATTTGACATTCTACTGAAAAGCCAATACAAAGTAAATGTACAATATTTCAAAGCCTTACATTACTAGTAGTTCTACTGTAATCAAACCAAAAATATATATACAACTGCAATACAAACTGTTTACAAACTGTATTATTACTGCAAAGTACTCATCACTCACCTGTGCCAGGCTTGGTTGGTTCTAGGAAATAAAATAACTAAAAGAATATTTTTATACAAAAACAATTGGTCTGAAGTTCAGTCTTTGAGTGTGTGTATTCATTTGCTGACTGTGTGTACAACAAATGCTTAACACTGCCTTACTGCTCGACCACACTGCCACATATAGAGTGAGGTGCTATCTAACTATACCTCTGCCTACCTTTGGGGTTCCACTGGAGTCTGTGCACACTATGCCTCAGTTTGGTATAGTATATACAGAGCCAGCTTCCTACAGAGATTACTTTTCTAGTTTGGCATGAAACGCACTCGTAACACAGTTTCAGCGACAAAGGACATTGAGAAACAGGCTCACTCTTGTGAAGGCAATAAGTTACTTTTTGCTACAGTACAAGACAGTTCAACACTTAAAAGAATTTTCTGAGAAAACCCACCATTCAGTCCTATGGAAAAAAATGAAGTGTTAAGTTTACAGGTAAGTAAGTGGTTTCTGAGTTGGAATTTGGAGGGTAAAACCAAGGTTCCCTAATGTTCAGTTAGGCACTCAAGGGGCACCACCAGCGGCACTAGGTTGGCAGGGTGACAATGTCAGCCAATGGGTCTAGGGGCCACCTCGGTTGGGGGCTTCTCATGGGCAGGCCACTCTGTCTCGGGAGCCAAGCTCCTAGGGTTAAGGTAAGGGGGCAAAGGGGGTCCGAGGTTGGCACCAAGTCAACACCACCAGTGGTGCAGGGGGCTCGGGAAGTGTTAGGACCCCACTGCGTATCTATGTGGGATGTTAATCGCGGAAAATGACTGCAAGCTGGAGCCAGAAGACTGAACGAAGGCAACAAACGATTGGAGGATGAAGTTTGAGAGTTGCTGGACACCAGGACACAGTCGGTCGGGCACATCATGTCTCAGGAGCTGCGGGTGCAGGGGTGTCCCTTCATGTCAGGTTCTTCTCACCGGTTCTGGTCGGGGGGGACCCTTCAGGATGAGGCTGCAGGCATCGAGGAAAAGGTCGGTGGAGGTCGTCCAGTGCTGGAACACAGGTCCGGATCGCCAGGTGGACCTCACTGGGTTGTTGGGCCACTCAAACTCGGGCCGTGGTGTCTGGTTCAGAGTGGAGAGGACTTGCGGATCCGGCTGGATCTGGAGTCCTGGCTTGGGTTGGTATTGGACAGATACGGTGTCAACGTGGGATCAGAGTTCTTTAGGAAGGCATGGCGGGTCCCCGGGGTTCTTGGAGGCTGCTGGCTGCAGGACACGCCGGTTTCAGCTTGCAGGGGTTTCAGAGCTGGAGACAGGACGGTAGGGCTGGGGCCAAAACTGTTTTCGTTGTTTTCCTCTTCTGCAGCACGGCTCTTCATGTCACGTCGAATCTGGCAATGTTCAGGGGTGCGCCTAAATACAAGATTTAGGGGCGTTACAGGGGTGTGCAGGTTGGGACCAATGGGTCCCTTCCATGGGGTGTCTACACCCCCTAGTATGCCACCCTCCAGTGAGAGGGGGGCATAAGCCTCTTCCTGAATGGCGGGGTTCCCCAATCTTCAAGATGGTGGGGTTTCCCCATCTTCAAGATGGCGAGGACCTAAAAGTGGCCTTCACTTTCCCTCCCCCACCTGAGAGGTGGGGTTGGCAAAGCTGAACACACCTCTCTTCCTGGCTAGGTTTTCCCACTGGTTCTTGTGCTCAAAATGGGGTTCAGAACCGGTGGGAGCCAGTTGCTGATACCAGCAAAAGTCTGGGGGCAGCTAACAAAGGTGGCAGGCCTTTGAAGCTCCCTCTTCGAGGACCCTGCCCATCCTGGGGGAGGAGGCATGTCACCTCTGCACAGGATGTGCTTAGTTTCCAGACTAGAGAGCGGAGGCTTTCTAGCCAGGGGTCCAGAAACATGTCTGGGGGTGGCAGATGGCTGGGAGACAGGAACCACACCAGGGCTGGTCTTTACAGAGGGGGGCATCTCTAAGATGCCCTCTGAGTGCATTTTGCATTGAATCCCACACTGGTATCAGTGTGGGTTTAATGTGCTGAGAAGTTTGTTGCCAAACGTCCCCGTTCTCAGTGGAGCCATTCTGGGGCTGTGGAGTTTGGAATGACAAACTCCCGGCCCCTATACTCAAAATGGCTTCACTACACTTACAATGCCTGTGACTGCCTCAGAGATTGTAGGGGCATAGTGCGTTTGCAGCTATGCCCTCACCGGTGGTATGGTGCACCCTGCCTTTAGGGCTGTAAGGTCTGCTAGATGGGTGACTTACCCATGCCACAGGCAGTTTTGGGAGGCATGGCACCCAGGGATGGGTGCCATGTCGACTCTTCAGTTTAGTTTGCACCAGAACATGCAGCCTGCAGTGGCAGTGTGTGCGTATTCAGGTGAGGAATCTCTGATGGTGGCATAATACCTGCTGCAGCCCTCATAGGACCTCTCTGGTCACCAGGCCCATGGTACCAGGGGTACCCTTTATTAGGGTCTTACAGGTGGCCCAGAGGTGTGCCAATTGTTGAGACAATTGTAGAAGTTAGGGAAAGAACACAGGCCCTGGGTACCAGATTGGCAGAGACATAGGACACACAAAGTGCATCAGAAATCTGTCAAAAAGTTGCGGGAGGTTACTGCACACCCACTTTCCTACAAAGAGTATTTACAAAATATCTTGTAGTGGCAGCTGCTCATCTCACAAGCGGGGGCACACACGTCTTCCCATATCTACACAGTTGGCTGATCTAGAGTGCAAGTAAACAACAATGTCTGCAAGATACTCAGAAGGTAATCAACCTTCTGCACCATCTGGGCTTCATGCTCAATGGTAAAAAAAACCTCACAGGGGGCAGCTATTCCTCCGTTCTACTCTGAATTTCATTTCAGCAAAGACTTATCCCAGCCCTGCTCAGGTATAAAAGATCCAACTTGCACTGCCTCTTTTTCAACCAAATTGTCGCGTTACAGTAAAAAGTGATGAGCCTTAAAGGCATAATGGCCTCGTGTATCTCCATAGTGCCACACGCACAATTGCACATGCGCCCCCCTTCAACAGTGTCTAATATCACAATGGTCTAAAGCGGACGGGCATCTATAGGATCTATTGTTAGGGCCAGGGACCCATCGCTCTCTGCAGTGGTGGAACAGCAACAATCTGTTGCAGGGTCAGCACTTCAGAGCCCCCGTTCAGCAAGTGACCATTACAACAGACGCGTCCTCATACGGTTGAGGAGCACACATGCATGATCTCAGTCAGGGGCCAATGTTTTCCAGTGCAAACATTTCTAGATATCAATCAGCTAGAACGTCTTGCGATTTAATTGGCTCTCAAAGCTTTTCAGCATCTTCACCACAAAGTGTTTCTAGTCCCTATCGACAACATGAATTCCTTGTGTTACATACACAAGCAGGGAGGCGCACACTCCATACAGCTGTCTCGTCTAGCACAGCGCATATGGCATTGGGGCATCAGAAGATCAACTCGGCAGAATGCACCAACAGGTATACAAGTGGGAAATCGACACAACACTACTCCACTCATACTTCCAACGATGGGAACCCTGGAGGTAGATCTCTTTACCCCAGAACGCGAAATGCCAAAGCTGTGCCTCCAGGTTTCCTCACCCCAGTCCGAAGGCAATGCCCTATAGATTGGCTGGTTAAGGATATTTGCCTTCGCTTTTCCTCCTCTCCGTTCATTGTTCAGAAACTCAGGCTGACATCCCTCACACTAATTCTAATAGCCCCAACATGGTCCCAACAAAGCATGCTTCATAACTCTACTACAGCTATCAGTTTTGCCACACGATATGGTGCCAATTTGGCCACACCTTATGACTCGGGAGCAAGGCAGGGTCAGACACCCAGACCAGCTAAATCTAGCGATTTGGCTCCTGAAATCCTAGAGTTTGGATACCTAAATCTTCCACAAGAATGTATGACCATTCTTAAACAAGGTCGTAAGCTTACCACACGGCCATGCTACGCAGTTAAGTGGAAGAGATGTGTGCAGTATTTAACAAAAAGGATCCAACCGCTCTCCCCTATGGTACAGGATATTGTTTGCTACCTACTCTATTTACAGCACGCAGGCTTGGCCTACACCTCTATTCGGTTACACTTGGCAGTGTTTGCTGCGTATATGCAAAAGCGACAATACATATCCCTGTTTAAAATTAGTCATCAAAGCTTTTATGGAGGCCCTTAAAAGAGTTAATCTGATAGACATCTAGCCGTAGATTCCGTAACTTGGAATTTTATCCAGGCGCCAGTCTGGATCTGGAAATTTTTCAGCAGTACCTCTGCGTGCCGGGGGACGGCGTCATATGGCTCCACGGTGACCTCTCCGGATATGACGTCTTGTGGAGCCATACAAGTCCCCTCTGGTGAGGAGACATTAGTTTCTTTTCCGCGCTGCAACGTGAATCCGGAGAAGCGGTTCTCGGGCCTTCTGTTTTTGGCCTACTTAGACGTCTTTTTGCATCTGGGAACAGTGAGCCTATGCCTTCGGGTTTTAAGACGTGCAAGACCTGTACTCGACAGATGTCGGCTACGGATCTGCTTTCCATCTGTATGTGGTGCTTAGTACAGCACCACGACTCAGAGGAGTGCCACGCCTGTAAGAGGCTGAAGCCTAAGTCCTTCCGGGAAAGGAGAATGAAGTTGCCGACGGCAAGGCTCTCCCGATCGGAGTCCAGGCGAGGTCGATCTCCTTTCCCCTCTGATATTCCTGCACGGGGCCGTTCAATGAGCATTTCCTGTGGGTGTCACTCGTCCAAGTAGCGGAAATCCCATCGGAAGGGATCGAGGTCACGGAGGCCTTTGGCCTCGCAAAGTCGTGATGTTGTTGCTGGTTCCTTACCGGATGATGTAGCACAGGAGTCAACCCTGAGCCTTCCTCCTTATCCTGGCGCCGGGGCGACTATGACCCAGATGCAGGCATATTTTCAGGCTCTGCAATCCTTCTTTGGGTCTACACTTCCCTGTGGTGTGCCTTCGGGTCCCAAGGAGGTTGAGGGAACTCTGATCGGGAGCACACCGGCGGGTTCGCCCTTGGCGCCGGTTGAGGACCTCAACTCCGTACCTGAAGTCATTACGACATCGGGACACAGCCCGGTGTAGCTTCCCGTTGTGACGTCAGTCGATGCTGGAGACACCATTTGTAGTGCACGTCAAAACGATGCCGCCCCGATGTTGATCCGCACCGGAGACTCTGCTTATAGCCACGGCAGTTTCTGCATCTTCTCCTTTACAAATTCAGGAGGAAGCTGGCTATGTTGATATTTCTGCAGTTTTGCAAGAAGACTGCAGAAACTGGTGACGTCAACCGCTTGGTTGGTTTTTGTCAGCCTCCGGTACAAGGTTCATTGGCGACATTTGGTGGAGATAGTAGTCTACAACCGTCCCCTAATTATGATCTGCTTTCTCCACCACGAATGGCGACAGAGGCTAGTGCACCTTTTGCTGAGGCTATTAAGAGAGCTGCTGTAATATTAGTATGACAGCTTCCGTTGGTGACTCTCTCACCTTGTGCAGGATGGCCGTGAGATGGCAAAGTTTAATATTAAATGGGCAATGGACACGACAGATTCTGTTGGCAGAACTATGGCTCAATCAATTGCTCCCTGTAGACACGCTTGGTTGCATGAGTTGAGATTTTCTGATAATGTTCGGGGCAGCCTGAAAGACTTTTCCTTTGATTGAGCCTGTTTCTTTAACAGCCATGCTGATTGCTGGCCATTTGTAATTTGACCTGATTAGGTCTTTTGTTTATTTCTTATATAGCCAAGGCTGTGGTTCTTATGTTTAAGGATGATCTCCTCCCTCAGCTATGTCTTGTAGTGTTGAGGTGTTAAGCACTATGTTTTGCAAACAATGAGAAGATTTGTCTCCGGATTTGACTTTTTAAATCTCCGGATGGTGTTTACAGCTGTGTTGCTGGTTTATTCTTTAGTTTTTACTCTTATGAAGAGCATACTCTCAAGAAGTTATACCCCTTATTGGGTATGTGACTTACTCTACGTGGAGTATTGGTTTGCTATTGTATAGCTCTTCAGAAATACTACTTTGTAGTCTATTTCTATACTATAGATCACTCTGATAATACAGTTTAGTCCTTCTTGGACTTCGTTTTATGACCTCTTAAGGACTATGGTAGTGAGCTAATAGCCGCTCTTCTCCTCTTGTGATACCCTCTCGGGGGTTCTGTTATCTTTACACGCTTCTGTGTTTTTTTCTTAACTAGTGTACTCATTGCAGTTTGCTTTCTCTTCTTTAGCGGATTACATATTTATTAGGAGTGCTTCAATTCTTTGAAAAGATTAAGCAGGTTGGAGGGTTGCTCTACTTCAGAGTATATATTTGGCATTCTTTTGATTGCTATTTGCGTGCGAGTTCTTCCTTTAGGGTAAAGGAACAGTGTCTAGTGTAGACATGTATATTTCCTCAAATGCAGGCAATCCCTACACCTGCTCCACTCTGTGGTGCGGTAAATTGGCAGCCAAAGGTTTGTGATGCACGGGTTTGTCCAACTTGTCTCAAGACCAACGTATATTTGGTTGGCAATCATCTATGAAAGTCTTGGAGACTATTTTATAATAGCCTTTTCTCTTTTCTTTTTTCTATGATCTTGATATACGTGGTTCTGTCTGATCTACATTTCCTGTCTTCTGGAGAGGACGTACTTGTTACTTTCAGCATTTCTCATCTTGTGCAAATAATGACTCTTTTGCAGCGTGAATCTTTTCTGGATTCACTATGCTGTGCATTATTCCGCCATCTAGTGGTTGGGTCCGGAATTGTAGTATTTCTTCTTTTTTTTCTTTTTTTCTTTTGCTGTTGGTGGGCGTAGACGACATAGTACCATTTGGTGTCCTTCTGTGACGTCGACAGGCTTCCTCCGGAAGCTCCCACCTTTGGTAGCCATCTTCAGATTCTTTTTTTCCGCCGTTGGGTCTGGATCGATACGGAGACGCTCCCAAGATTGGAGAGAAGAATCGTCGAAAATCGGAGAAAAATCGCTAGAACGGTGTCTTCCACTTTCAACTTAAAATCTACGACGACCGGAGTTCGACGAAGGGAAGAAATCAAGAACTTCGTCGACGATCGGAGAATGCGCATGCAGGGGGCTCCCTGGGCGCGGTAATGGACAAGACGCCGTTCAAGTTCTGTAAGAACTGCCACCGTAAATACGCTCAAAAGGATCAGCACCCGGTCTGTAACCTGTGCCTGCCTCTGGATCATCAAAGCGACGACTGTAACGCCTGCTCCGTCTTCACCCTGAAGACGTTGAGGGTAAGAGAAAGGCAGCGACGAGCCAATTACAACATGCAAGGCCAAGGACCACCGCCATTGCTGAGAGACCTGGGCCTCTCCAGTGAGGAGGAAGATAATGTCGCCGAAGGACCAGAAGGCGACGAGGAAAGGGAAGTAGTGGTCATGGAGGTCGAGAAGAAGACTTCGAAGGAGGTAAGAGTCGTCGACCTCGATAAGACTAGAAGAGTCTCGGAAATCAGACTCTAGACCTCCAAAGGCATCCTCGGCATCGAAGCATTCGGCGACCGCAGTTGCATCGAAACTTAAACTGACCGTAGGATCCTTGGATAAGGACTCCGGAACGGCAAAGGTCCTCGAAAAAACGAAGGCGTCGAAAGACAGTCTGCTAAAGGACGCCTCGGCGTCGAAGAAAGAGAGACCGAAACAAACCTCGACGACCGGTTCGGCGTCGGCCAAAAAAAGGAATTCAGAAAATCTCGACCCCGCAACACACGAGGCTGAGATTGAGAAAAAGAGAAGAAGGCTCGAAGCCAAAATGGCGAATATCCTTCAACGCAAAAAAGACTTCAACGAAAGCTTGAAGCAATTAAAGATACCGCCGAAAACAAGGGAAAGGGTTGCTGAAGAACCAATACCGCCAAGAACCCCCGAACTGATTGAAAAAAAAATGTAAGTCCGTTTTTATATAGCGCAGCTACTCACCCTTACGGGTCTCAAGGCGCTGGGGGCCGTCGTGGAAATTAAGTGAGCTATTGCCCAGAGTCACATGGTGCTGAGCTGAGCTGCCGCCGGAGCCGGGGATCGAACCGTGAACCCTGTGCTCCGAAGTCAGCTGCCCTGGCCGCTGCACCACACCTCTCCACTCCACATTGAAGAAGAGGAAGGTTCATTCATCTGGGAAGATGTCGAGGAAGGCGAACAAGCATACGCAGAATCGTCAAACTCTGAGAACCAAGAGCTCCAATGGCAAGACCTCGACGCCGAATCACCTGAGGAGGCTGTGGAATCATATCCCTCGAGGCCATCACCCCCAGATGACATCGGCATGTACAATCAGGTGATTAAAAAGGCTGCAGAAACTTATGGGGTTCAGTTAGAGGAGGAAAAACCTCAGTCATGTTTTTTATTAGAGACTCTGATGCCTACACAATCAAGGAATCAACTGTTGCAAAACCTACCAGAACAATTCCAAAAAAGAGCTAGCCACCTGGTGGAAGAGGGTAAAAACATTGCTAATACATGTTTAAAATCAGCCCTTGATGCTGCTGAAACATCTAGCTGACAAATGATGATTGGCATAACAGAAAGAAGGAACGTATGGCTTAGAATCTCAGGCTTCAAGCCAGAAGTGCAAAGCAACATCATTAATTCACCATTCAATGGAGAACAATTGTTTGGAACGGTGGTTGATAAGCTAAATCAACTAAAGAAGGACAACGAAACCGCTAGATCCATGGGAGCTCTGCAGTTCAGAGGCATGCGTAGAGGCACACTGTTAGAAATGGGATCTCTAGTTGGCAAGGGCTTGCACCTTTGTCCAAGTAGGGACCCGTCTTCCTAGTCAGGGTAAGGGTGTTACACTCGTGAAGTAACCCCTGCTCACCCTCGTGGTAGCTTGGCACGAGCAGTCCGGCTTAATTCAGAGGCAGTGTGTAAAGCATTTGCACATAACCAACAGTAATACAGTGTAAGCACTACAAACGGACACCACACCAGTTTAGAAAAATAACCAATATTTTATATACTCAAGACAAGACCAATTACGACAAAAATCCACAATACTATACTTTACGAATGAATACTTGATACGTTAACTTCTTCTTTGCAGGAATAGCACAAAAGCAAAGTTCGTACGAGTCGGTAGCTCCGTCCGAGCCTACCGTGATGCTGAAAACCACAGAGTCTAACAGTTCCAGCCGACCGCGTCGATACGGGCCAGCAGAGTCGTGAACAGACTCGGTTACAGTACCTTTCTCGTTGTGGCTGGTACGGAGTGTACGAGCCGGTCGGCGTTCGTCGCGGTTGCGGTGCAAGACGGAGCGATGCAAGGTGCGGTGTCCCTCGATGCGGTGCAGGCAGCGGCTCGATGAGCGTCGTGCAGACGGAGTCGGTGAGTCCAAGGCGTGCGATGCAGGGTGAGACGATGCTCGATGCGGTGCTGACAGGTTGCGATGCAGGCGACCAAGCCGGAGTGCGGGAGCTGGCGTCGGACAGCGGTGCGAGTCGGAGCGGTGCGTCGCAGACGTGCGAGCGGTGCCCCAAATGCGGTGCGGTCTCGACTCTTGAGCCAGTTGCAGCGACCGCGTCGGTCGGGTCCGGTTGGTTCAGTGAAGCGATGCGATGCGAACTGCGGTGCCCACAGGTCACGGTGCAAGCAGCGGCTCGATGTTGGCGGCGTCGGACGTCGCCCACGGTGAGACCAGGGTTGCGATGCGAAGCGGGGCGATGCGGTCTGCGGTGCAAACAGGTCACCGGCCAGGGATGGATTCGGTTGACGGAGTCGGTTGCGGTTCCCTTCCTCTGTGGCAACTGAAACAGCGTTCCAGAAGCGGTACCCAGAGGCTTGTGAAGTCTTTGTTGTCCCTGAGACTTCTTAACAGGAGGCCAGCTCGGTTCCAGGCCCTTGGAGATACTCAGCACAAGTTTGTAGAAAGTTCAGTCCAGTCCTTTCACTGCCCAAGACAGAAGCAGCAACTGCAGGCCAACCCAACAAAGCAACAACACAGCAAAGGGGCAGTACTCCTCCTGGCAGCTCTTCCAGCTCTTCGTCTTGGCAGGTTCCTTGATTCCAGCGAGATCTAAATTCATGGGGTCAGGGCCCCAATATTTATATCCCAAATTCCTTTGTTCTCTGAAGGCAGAGAGGCCTTTGCCTAGTCCAAACCAGTTCTGGAGCACTTTGTTGACAAGTCTCCGTCCCTTCTTTCAGTGAGTAGGCCAGGGACATCAGACGCACCACAGGAGGTGGAGCCAGCATTGTGGAGGGAAGGCACTGTCCTATTCAGGTCCCAGGTGCGACCCCTCCCACCCATCTACATGTAGATCTTGCTATTCAGCCCTGCGCTGACTCACCCTGTCTCCTGGCATCCCCCAGCCCCTGTCACTCACACTCCAGACAAGGAATACACAACCTCGCAGAGGCAGGCTTAGATGGTTAGACAAGAAAATACCCACTTTCTAAAAGTGGTATTTTCAAACACAGAATGTTAAAACCAACTTCACTAAAAGATGCATTTTATCATTCTGAGTCCAGGCATACTAAACTCGAATTTCTACCATGTTCCCGGGGTCAGTTAGGATTATAAACTGTAATAATCGAAACTGCCCGTTCTGGCCTAGGGGGAACAGGTAGCCTTGCAATAGTGAAAAACGAACTAGGCTGTAATTCACTATCAGGACATGCCGCACACACCCGGGCATGTCCTACCTTTCGCGTACAACGCACCCTGCCCACAGGGGTACCTTGGGCCTACCTTAGGGGTGACTAACATGTAGCAAAGGGAAGGTTTAGGGACTTGCAAGTGTGTGCACTTGCCAAGTCGTCATGGCAGCCCCAGGCTGCGCACAGGCTCTGCGGTGGCAGGCCAGAGTTACACTTTACGGGCTGTTTGCGTGGGTGGCACAATCCAGTGCTGCAGCCCACCAACAGCATTTGGTCTATAGGCCCTGGCACTCGCAGTGCACTTTACAAGGGACTGACACATAAACCAAATAGGCCAATCATGGAAACACCAATCCATAACGCATTTTATACAGGAGCACTTGCACTTTCCCACTGGACCGCAGTGAGGAAAGTGCGCAGAATCATTACACCAGCAAAAACAGAGTCAAAACCGGGAGGTCAGAAAGCAAAAAGTCAGGGGAAACACGCCAAAAGATGCCAAGTCTAACACATGTCCCCTCCAGCTGAAAGTAGGGAGAACTACCCAACCCCATTGGAGTTCTCTTCACTAAGGCGGAAGAACCTGGACAGACCATCTGCGTTGGCGTGTTCTGTACCAGGACGGTGTTCCACCGTAAAGTCCATTCCCTGTAGGAGATGGACCACCTCAGCAGTTTTGGATTCTCACCCTCATTTGCATCAACCATCTGAGGGGCCTGTGGTCTGTCTGAACCCGGAAGTGAGTCCCAAACAGGTATGGTCTCAACTTCTTCAGCGCCCAGACCACAGCAAAAGCTTCCCTTTCTATGGCACTCCACCTCTGTTCCCTGGGAAGTAGTCTCCTGCTAAGGAAGACTACAGGCTGATCCAGGCCCTCTTCGTTCAGTTGTGAGAGCACCGCTCCCACACCATGCTCTGAAGCGTCAGTCTGCACGACAAATTCTTTGGAGAAGTCAGGTGCCTTGAGCACGGGCGCCGTGCACATGGCTGCCTTCAGGGCATCAAAAGCTTTCTGGCAGGACTCAGTCCAGATCACTTTCCTGGGCTGCCTCTTAGAGGTCAGCTCTGTTAAGGGGGCAACAATGGTGCCATAGCCCTTAACAAATCTCCTATAGTAACCGGTGAGACCTAAGAAGGCTCTCACCTCTGTCTGGGTCTTGGGGGTTCCCAAGCCAGAATGGTGTCAATCTTGGGTTGTAGGGGCGCCACCTGGCCGCTTCCTACCTGGTGTCCCAAGTACACCACAGAACCCTGCCCGATCTGGCACTTACTGGCCTTGATCGTGAGGCCTGCACCTTGCAGAGCCCTCAACACTTTCTCAAGGTGCTGTAAATGTTCTTCCCAGCTGGAACTGAACACAGCAATGTCATCCAGGTAGGCGGCACTGAAATCCTCCAGCCCAGCCAACACCTGATTGACCAACCTCTGAAAGGTGGCAGGGGCATTCTTCAACCCAAAGGGCATCACCCGGAATTGGTAATGACCTTCGGAGGTTGAGAATGCTGATCTCTCCTTGGCCCCATCGGTTAAGGCAATCTGCCAGTACCCAGACGTTAAATCAAACGTGCTGAGGAACCGGGCAGCTCCCAACCGATCAATGAGCTCATCAGCTCTGGGGATGGGGTGCGCGTCAGTCCTGGTGACGGCATTGAGCCCACGGTAGTCCACACAAAACCGGAGTTCTGGAGTGGCACCGGGCGCCGCAGCCTTTGGGACCAAGACCACTGGGCTGGCCCAAGGACTGTGGGAGGGCTCAATCACCCCTAACGCCAACATCTTAGAGACCTCCTCCTTGATGCTGGCTCTGACCCGGTCAGTCAACCTGTAAATCTTGTGCTTCACAGGAGGGCTGTCACCGGTGTCCACGTCATGGGTACACCAGTGAGTAACACCGGGGGTCAGAGAGAACAGTGGGGCGAACTGTCCCAACAACTGGCGACAGTCCCCTGCTGCTCCTGAGTCAGAGTAGGGGAGAGGATCACACCCTCTACTGACCCATCATGCTCCTTGGTAGACAGGAGGTCAGGGAGAGGCTCACTCTCCTCTTCCACCCCATCATCTGTCGCCAAGAGCATACTTACTTCGGACCTCTCGAAGTGGGGCTTGAGGCGGTTCACGTGAAGGACCCTCAAAGGGTTCCTTGGAGCCTGCAAATCCACCAGGTAGGTGACGTCACTTTTGCGCTCCTTTACCTCATATGGCCCAGTCCACTTGTCCTGCAAGGCACAAGGTGCTACTGGGGCCATGACCCACACTTTTTGCCCAGGTTGAAATTCGACCAGAGTGGCATTCTGGTCATACCATCTCTTCATTTCTTCCTGGCTTGCTTCTAGGTTCGCCTGAGCGAGTTTCCTGAAGCGGGCAGTTTGGTTTCTAAAGGCCAGCATGTAGCTAAATACATCCTGGGGAGTTTTCCTGGGAGCTGCCTCCCAGCCTTCCTTTACCAAACTCAGAGGTCCTTTGACAGGGTGGCCATACAGGAGCTCAAAGGGGCTGTACCCAAGAGACTTCTGAGGCACCTCCCTGTATGCAAAGAGTAGGCATGGCAAGAGGACGTCCCACTTACGCCTCATGGGTTCTGTTAGACCCTTGATCATGCCTTTCAAGGTCTGGTTGAATCTCTCCACCAGACCGTTTCCTTGTGGGTGGTAAGGAGTGGTGAACTTGTAGGTTACACCACACTCCTTCCACAGGGATGTCATATACTTCGATATGAAATTGGACCCCCTATCAGAAACCACCTCTCTGGGGAATCCCACACGGGAAAAGATCCCCATTAACGCCCGGCCCACCACTGGCGCCGTCGTTGTCCTGAGAGGATTGCCTCCGGGTACCGGGTGGCATGGTCCACCAAGACCAGGATGTACCTGTTGCCCATGGCTGTCTTGGGATCCAGTGGCCCCACAATATCCATCCCTACCCTTTCAAAGGGTGTTCCAACTACAGGAAAAGGTTGGAGAGGAGCTTTGACCTTCCTCCCACTCTTACCACTTGCCTGGCAAGTTTGGCAAGACCTACAGTGTGCATCTGACTGCCTTTGCATTTGGGGCCAAAGAAGTGGGTGACAAGCCTGTCAAAGGTCTTGTCCTGCCCAAATGTCCTGCCAAAGGCACGTCATGAGCCAGACCCAGTAGGAAGGTCCTGAAGCGCTGGGGTACCACCAGCACACGGGCTGACCCAGGCTCAGCAACCTTAGGCTCACTGTATAGGAGACCACTCTCCCAGTAGATCAGATGTGACCCGGACTGATTGCCAGCTGCCTGGTCTGCAGCCTGCCGCCGCAGACCCTCTAGAGTAGGGCACTCGTTCTGCTCCCTGCAGAACTCCTCCCTGGTGGGACCCCTTCTTGCTGCCAATGGGTCAGCTCAGAGATGTCTCCCAGTTCGGCTACCTGCTCCCCTGTAGGCACCGGGGCGTCCCCCTCGAGGTCCGCCTCCTCCCGGTCCGTGGGAACTTCGGGGGCCGGTTTCCCGCGCTCCCTGCCCTTTCTCTTGGCGGGGACTTGGGCCACTGTTCCAGGCTCCAAGTCCTCTTGATCACCCTTTCTAGCTGCCATTGACCGAGTAGACACGCATGCCCACTCTGGCAACCCAAGCATCTCCAAGTGAGACCTGAGCTCAACCTCCTTCCATAAGGACTGCTCCAGGTCGTTTCCTAGCAGACAATCTACAGGCATGGTAGGGCTCACAACCACCCTCAAGGGACCTGAGACCCCCCGCCCCCCCATTCCAAAGGGAACCTGCGCCACCATACATTGGCGCTCTGAGTTGTCTACAGCAACTACTTGGTGGAATGCTCCTGGGACTACTTGCTTCTCAGACACCAGGTGACACCGGACTGAGGTCACACTGGCTCCAGTATCTCTGAGAGCCTCTACCCTGTTCCCATTAATGGTCACCCAGGTGCTATATTTCTTTGTGTTAGGGGGCACCTGGTTTCCTGGGACCATCTCACTGTCCCCTAGTGAGACAAGGGTCATTTCTGCGGGATCCCCACCCTCCTGTGGGCACCCCTCCTCCCCAAGCGCTACACTAGCCAACACTTTGGACTGTCCACCGGTGGGCGGCTGTGTCCCCTTCGGGCACTTGGGGTCCCCCTTAAAGTGACCTACCTGGTCACATGCATAACACTTGCGGGGGCCGGTCTCAACAGGCTTCCCTGTAGAGACCCCTTTCTTCTTATCGCCGGGGGCTGGGAACCTTTACCCTGGGTACCAGTGTGGGGCCCTTTAGAGAACTCCTGTGCTTTACCCTTGTCCCCCCCCACCTTTCTGCTGGGGACCCTGCCCACCTTTGGCTGAGTCTCCCCCAAACGCTTTCTTGTGGACCCTGGTACTCACCCAGCGGTCCGCTTCCATAGCAAGCTTCCTGGGGTCAGTTAGCTTACTATCAACTAGGTGCTGGCGCAGATCTGCAAAACATAGACTAGACAAGTGCTCCCATGCAATCAAGTTGTAGAGCCCCTGAAAATCTGTTACGCTACTGCCCTTCACCCAACCATCCAGAGACCTGCAGAACACATCCACACATTCCAACCAAGTGTTGGCATCAGACTTCTTACTGGACCTGAACTGATCCCTGTACTTTTCAGGAGTAAGACCATACTTCGTGAGAAGGGCATCCTTCATGTCAGCATAGGTGAGGTGATACCCCTTACCCAAAGCTATCAGAGCATCCCTTGCTTCTTCCGGGAAAAGTGGCCACAATCCTGCTCCCCAATTCTCCTCAGGGACCCCATTCATGTGTATGGCTGCCTCATAACCCTGAAACCACCTTTGTATGTCATCCCCCTTCTTGAACTCCTTGCCTACGTTCTTGGGAATGTGCACAATCCTGTCTACCTTTCTGGACGAATTGCTGCCACCATCTGAGCCTGACTTACTCCTAAGTTCTAGCTCCTTCAGTTCTCTCTCATGCTCTAAGAGCATCTTCCTCTCCTCTATGGCCAATCTCTTCTCCTCCCGCTCACTCTCCAGCCTGAGCTTCTGCAGCTCAAACTGCCTTGCCTCCCGCCTGTCCTCCAGCTCCTCTGGGGACAGACTGCTGCTGCCTGACCTGGCGGGTTCCCCCTACCCAAAAGCACATCCACCCTGGAAATAGGCTCCTCCACCTCCTCACTGAGATTACCAGGCTGCCCATTGGCATGTCTGGCTGCTACCCAGGCCCTCAGCGCCTTCTGTAGCTCCTCCTTCCTTGTGAGGCCTTTAATTTGGACTTTCAGGTTTTTACAAATCGCTCGTAGCTTCTTTACGGCGTAGGATTCCAACCTGTCCTCCTCAAAGATAACTTCCAGAGATGCAACGGATGATGCAATTGATTCAGGCATGACAAAAGTAGTGAGTTGAAAACTGGCAAGATCAAAAAATAGGCCAAAAGAAAAAGAACCAGTATGTGGTACGTAATGGTCTGCGATATGGTAGTAGTGCACACCAATCACTGTAAGTCAAGTGCAAACACAAGTCCTATCCTCACCGCTGACAACCAATGTTAGAAATGGGATCTCTAGTTGGCAAGGGCTTGCACCTTTGTCCAAGTAGGGACCCGTCTTCCTAGTCAGGGTAAGGGTGTTACACTCGTGAAGTAACCCCTGCTCACCCTCGTGGTAGCTTGGCACGAGCAGTCAGGCTTAATTCAGAGGCAGTGTGTAAAGCATTTGCACATAACCAACAGTAATACAGTGTAAGCACTACAAACGGACACCACACCAGTTTAGAAAAATAACCAATATTTTATATACTCAAGACAAGACCAATTACGACAAAAATCCACAATACTATACTTTACGAATGAATACTTGATACGTTAACTTCTTCTTTGCAGGAATAGCACAAAAGCAAAGTTTGTACGAGTCGGTAGCTCCGTCCGAGCCTACCGTGATGCTGAAAACCACAGAGTCTAACAGTTCCAGCCGACCGCGTCGATACGGGCCAGCAGAGTCGTGAACAGACTCGGTTACAGTACCTTTCTCGTTGTGGCTGGTATGGAGTGTACGAGCCGGTCGGCGTTCGTCGCGGTTGCGGTGCAAGACGGAGCGATGCAAGGTGCGGTGTCCCTCGATGCGGTGCAGGCAGCGGCTCGATGAGCGTCGTGCAGACGGAGTCGGTGAGTCCAAGGTGTCCGATGCAGGGTGAGACGATGCTCGATGCGGTGCTGACAGGTTGCGATGCAGGCGACCAAGCCGGAGTGCGGGAGCTGGTGTCGGACAGCGGTGCGAGTCGGAGCGGTGCGTCGCAGACGTGCGAGCGGTGCCCCAAATGCGGTGCGGTCTCTACTCTTGAGCCAGTTGCAGCGACCGCGTCGGTCGGGTCCGGTTGGTTCAGTGAAGCGATGCGATGCGAACTGCGGTGCCCACAGGTCACGGTGCAAGCAGCGGCTCGATGGCGGCGGCGTCGGACGTCGCCCACGGTGAGACCAGGGTTGCGATGCGAAGCGGGGCGATGCGGTCTGCGGTGCAAACAGGTCACCGGCCAGGGATGGATTCGGTTGACGGAGTCGGTTGCGGTTCCCTTCCTCTGTGGCAACTGAAACAGCGTTCCAGAAGCGGTACCCAGAGGCTTGTGAAGTCTTTGTTGTCCCTGAGACTTCTTAACAGGAGGCCAGCTCGGTTCCAGGCCCTTGGAGATACTCAGCACAAGTTTGTAGAAAGTTCAGTCCAGTCCTTTCACTGCCCAAGACAGAAGCAGCAACTGCAGGCCAACCCAACAAAGCAACAACACAGCAAAGGGGCAGTACTCCTCCTGGCAGCTCTTCCAGCTCTTCGTCTTGGCAGGTTCCTTGATTCCAGCGAGATCTAAATTCATGGGGTCAGGGCCCCAATATTTATATCCCAAATTCCTTTGTTCTCTGAAGGCAGAGAGGCCTTTGCCTAGTCCAAACCAGTTCTGGAGCACTTTGTTGACAAGTCTCCGTCCCTTCTTTCAGTGAGTAGGCCAGGGACATCAGACGCACCACAGGAGGTGGAGCCAGCATTGTGGAGGGAAGGCACTGTCCTATTCAGGTCCCAGGTGCGACCCCTCCCACCCATCTACATGTAGATCTTGCTATTCAGCCCTGCGCTGACTCACCCTGTCTCCTGGCATCCCCCAACCCCTGTCACTCACACTCCAGACAAGGAATACACAACCTCGCAGAGGCAGGCTTGGATGGTTAGACAAGAAAATACCCACTTTCTAAAAGTGGTATTTTCAAACACAGAATGTTAAAACCAACTTCACTAAAAGATGCATTTTATCATTCTGAGTCCAGGCATACTAAACTCGAATTTCTACCATGTTCCCGGGGTCAGTTAGGATTATAAACTGTAATAATCGAAACTGCCCGTTCTGGCCTAGGGGAACAGGTAGCCTTGCAATAGTGAAAAACGAACTAGGCTGTAATTCACTATCAGGACATGCCGCACACACCCGGGCATGTCCTACCTTTCGCGTACAACGCACCCTGCCCACAGGGGTACCTTGGGCCTACCTTAGGGGTGACTAACATGTAGCAAAGGGAAGGTTTAGGGACTTGCAAGTGTGTGCACTTGCCAAGTCGTCATGGCAGCCCCAGGCTGCGCACAGGCTCTGCGGTGGCAGGCCAGAGTTACACTTTACGGGCTGTTTGCGTGGGTGGCACAATCCAGTGCTGCAGCCCACCAACAGCATTTGGTCTATAGGCCCTGGCACTCGCAGTGCACTTTACAAGGGACTGACACATAAACCAAATAGGCCAATCATGGAAACACCAATCCATAACGCATTTTATACAGGAGCACTTGCACTTTCCCACTGGACCGCAGTGAGGAAAGTGCGCAGAATCATTACACCAGCAAAAACAGAGTCAAAACCGGGAGGTCAGAAAGCAAAAAGTCAGGGGAAACACGCCAAAAGATGCCAAGTCTAACACACACCATCAAGAAGACCAGCAGGAAGAGGTACACACCAACCTACTACCTCACATCAAGGTTACCAGCAGACATGCCAAGCTGGAAACCAGGGCACACAACAGGGTCAGCAACAAAGCTGGCAATATCAAGGAAGAGGATCCTTTCGAGGGCGTCCCCGTGGCAGAGGTCAGCCACAAAGAGGTGGACAACAAACCTCTACTAAGTGACTGCACTCACAAGGAGGTACACTCACGAACAGCAGCAGTGAGAGTACACACGAAAAAGAAGCAGTTAACAAAACAAGAGAAAACCAGTTTACAGTTCCTCCAACATATCACTTCAGTAGGAGGCGGACTAAAACTTTTCCATCAAAAGTGGAGAGAAATAACAGACAAGTGGATCCTTAACATAATACAGTACGGTTACTGTATAGAGTTGACAAAACAACCTCCACACAGGAGGCCAAAGCAAAGGACACATTCAAAATAAGAATTATCGCACCTAGTCAAAGAGGTGAAAGAACTTCAGGGAAAACATGCAATAGAACATATACCGCACAGAGAAAAGAACGACGAGTATATTCAACATACTTCCTAATTCAAAAGGTGGATGGAACATTACGGCCAATATTAGACCTAAGGTTTCTAAACAAGTTTATAAAAACGGAAAGATTCAAAATGACTACACTACAAGAGGTGTTACCTCAGTTGCAAAGGGGAGATTACATGGCAACAATAGACTTAAAGGATGCGTATTCACACATCCCAATAAACAGAAAACACAAATCAATGTTAAGATTTGTCGTGAACAAACAACGCTACCAGTTCAAAGTACTGGCTTTCGGTCTAAAATCAGCACCAAGGGTGTTTACAAAGTGCCTGGTAGCAGTAGCAGCACATCTCAGAAGGCAAGGAATTCATGTTTACCCTTACCTAGACGACTGGTTAGTAAGAGCAAACTCATACAGCCTATGCAAACAGCATATACAACAAGTGATAGAGACACTAGTTCAACTGGGTTTCTCCATACACTGGGAAAAATCATCAATAGAACCGGAACGCAAGAAGGTGGTGTTGGGCGCAGAAATAAACTCTGTGTTAGGGAAAGCATTCCCCAGCGAGAGAAGATCAGCCCTATTGAAGGAGATTCATCTATACCAGAGGAGGCATCATCTGACAGTGAGGACAGTGGGGAAATTACTAGGAATGATGGCCTCATGCATTCATTTAGTTCCCAATATTCGTCTGCACATGAGACCATTTCAAGAATGGCTCCAAACACAATGGTCACAAGCTGCAGGGAGTTGGGAGGATCTAGTGGTTGTCACAAACAGAGTTCATCAGGAGATGGCATGGTGGAACAAAACAAACATAGCACAGGGGAGACCTTTCACACCTCCAACTCCAACAGTGACCGTAACAACGGATGCATCCCTAGTAGGATGGGGAGCACACATGAGACTGTCTCAAAGTAAGGGGATTGTGGGCACCACAGGATGCGGTGAAACACATCAATATCTTGGAACTAAAAACTGTGTTCTTAGCCTTAAAAGCCTTTCAGAAAGAGCTATACGGGAAAAGGGTGTTGATACAAACAGACAACACCACAACTACGTTTTACATAAACAAACAGGGAGGGACTCAGTCTGTAGCACTCTCAACTCTAGCGCAACAGATTTGGAGATGGGCAATTCCAAAACAAATAGACATTTTAGCAATACACCTACCAGGGAAGAAAATCTAGAAGCAGACAAACAACATCATCCCACAAGTGGGAACTGAATCAAAAAGAAGTACAAAGAATTTTCAAAAAGTGGGGAACACCACAAATAGACCTATTTGCAACACCCCAGAATGCAAAATGCCAAAACTTCGCATCCAGGCGACCTTGCAACCAGTCCCTAGGGAATGCGCTATGGATAGATTGGTCAGGGATATTTGCGTACGCTTTTCCCCCAATACCATTACTGAACAAAGTGATCAGCAAATGCAGAATCAGCAAAATGACAATGATTCTCATAGCACCACAATGGGCCAGACAAACGTGGTTCTCAGAACTAATGGAAATCTCACAAGGGACAATGCACAAACTTCCAAAGAGAAAAGATTTGCTAACAAGGCAGAACGGGAAAGTGCTTCATCCAGAACCAGAGAGCCTAGGCCTAGCGGCATGGCTCCTGAGGATTTAGAATTCGCACATCTCAAACTACCAGAAAGCACAATGGCTGTTCTAAGAGAAGCTAGGAAACAACAACTAGAAAGTGTTATACAGCAAAATGGAAAAGGTACACCCAATGGTGTCTGCAAAGGCGTCTTTCAAGAAAGATTACAAAAGAAAGAACAGTGCTAAAATACCTCACACATTTACTACAAAGTAAATTGTTTCACATCACTAAAAGTACATTTAGCAGCAATTGTGGCATATACAAGAGGGGAAACAGGGAAGAGCTTCTTCACCTCTCATGTGGTCAAAAGGTTCCTGGAAGGTGCAAAGAGGATTGCACCACCAAAAATGGTACCTGCACCAACTTGGAATCTGAACATAGTTCTAGCACAAATGATGAGAGCACCTTTCGAACCACTACACAAGGCAACGCTACAAATGCTTACAATAAAGACAGCATTTTTAGTGGCAATAACATCCTTACGTAGAGTTAGTGAATTGCAGGCACTAACACTACAGGAACCCTACTTCCAAATACATAGTAACAGGATTGTCATGAGGACAGATCCACAATTCATGCCAAAGGTGGTGTCAATATTTCACATAAATCAGAGTATACAAATACCAAGTTTCTTTCAAAACCCTAAGGACAAAGCGGAAAGAGCTTTGCACACACTTGACGCAAGAAGAGCAGTTGTGTATTACGTTGAACAAACGAAAGTTATTTGTATCCTTTGCAAAAAGTTTTCTGGGAAGACCAGTAACCAAGAATACAATCGCAAGCTGGATAGCACAAGCCATATAATTGTGCCACAAACAAGCAGGACAACCTTTGCAAGGAGCGCCACGGGCGCATTCAACAAGGAAAAAAGGAGCAACTATTGCATTTCTTGCTAACACTCCAATCCAAGACATTTGCATGGCGGCAACATGGTCTTCAGTACACACATTCACCAAACACTACTGTGTGGACATTCAAATGAACAAAGAAGCATAAGTAGGACAAAAGGTCTTACAGCATCTATTTACAAACCAAAGTTCATCTTCCACCCAGCCGCCACAAGACTAGCAAACAACTACAAAGTCTATGCACAGCATAGTGAATCAAGAAAAGATTCACTCTGCAAAACGAATAGTTTCTTACCCGTCGGTGTAGTTTTGCAGCTTGAAGAATTTTCTGGATTCACTAGCGAACCCACCCTCCTCCGCTAAGGAAAAGAACTATAAGGAGGGAGAAGAAAAAAAAAAGAATCCGAAGATGGCTACCAAAGGTGGGAGCTTCCGGAGGAAGCCCGTCGACATCACAGAAGGACACTAAATGGTACTACGTCGTCCACGCCCACCAACAGCAAAACAAAAAAAGAGAAGAAATACTACAATTCCGGACCCAACCACTAGATGGCGGAATAATGCACAGCATAGTGAATCCAGAAAATTCTTCAAGCTGCAAAACTACACCGACAGGTAAACTATTAGTTTCTTCTTGTGGTGTCAATTCTTTAGGCCACCATTTCACAGACAGCAGTTGCTTATGGCAAGTCACCTATGGTTTGTATTGGTGACGTAGTACACCTTTTCTCTCTGGGTTGTGCAGCAGTGTTTCATAAATTGTCTTGTATCACAGGTGTCGTACGTGCCTGTTGTCAACCAGGATTTATTTTATAACATATTTTTGAACTGCACTTTTAGATGCGTTACCTTTTTCAATATTATTGAAAAGCGTTTTTGGAACTGGTTTTTCAGATCTAGTTAGTTTTTATGTACACAGTGTATACATGACTGTATTATGTATCTGAAAGAGAGACGTTAGTGATAGATTCTTTACCTTAGAATATCCCCAGGCGTCCGACTGGATCCGGAAAGTTTTTGTCAGCAGTACCCCTGCGCGTCGGTAGGCGTCGTCGTGCGGCTCCTCGTACGTCGCTTGCATCTTAGTCGCCGAGATGACATAGTCGGAGCTACTTAGACGCGCCCACGCTCGCTGACGTCAGTTCTTTCTTTTTCCGCGCCAGCAAGCGCAGATCCGAGAGAGAGCGGTACTCCTAGTTAATATTTTAACTTGGTTTCTGGAACTTGTTTCCCTTGTTTTGTCCAATACTCGACTTCTGGTGCAGTAGGGAACCATGTCGGTGGCGGACCCGCATGACGTGTCTCTTCTGCTTCGGGCACGCCGAGACGTGCCCTGATTGTCCGGCCATGGCGCCGAAGGCTTTACAGAGCGTTCCCGAGAGTTGTTGGAGGCCCGGCAATCGGTTCCACTCAAGGTCCCGCTCCCGTGGGAGATCGAGGGACAGGTCGCGGAGCCGACACCATCATTCGTCGGCATCGGCAGGTAAGTCAAAGCGCCATAACAATTCGAAGTAGCGACGTCGCTCTTAGTCTACCCCTCACCGGTCGCGGGACGCGGTGGAGGGGGCGGGCGGTCGCTCCCCCCGCGGCTCCGGTGGAGCCTCCGTTGTTGCCTGCGGCCTACCCGCCTTTCCCGGGGCCGTACACGACTCCGGAAGAAATACAGGTATTCCTGTCGGCCATGGGCCGTTTATTGCCCCATCGGGTCCCTCCGGAGCGCCTTCGGGCCCCGTGGACCCTTTGAGTGGTTCTGCCCCGTGCCGCCGCCTTTGGCCCCGGCTACGCTGGCAGGATACACTGCGGCGCTGTTGGCTCCGGCCTTGGCGCCGCTTCCAACGCCGGGCCCGGCAACGCCTCCGGCACCGCCTCCGGCGCCGATACCGGGCCCGGCTACGCCGGCACGATACCCTGCGGCGCTGTTGGCTCCGGGGCCGATGCCGGACGCCGTTGCTATTACCCCCCAATTCCTATTCCAGAAGGGGAATTTATTCCCTTTCCCCGGGCCCCTCGTCCTTACCAGCCTCTTAAACAGATGGTGGACGAAGGGGAGTACTAGGAGGGGTCTGAGGACCCCCTCGCAGCTCAGTGTGAGGATGAGCTGGAATGGGAGGGCGATGTGGAGGGTCCAGGCGATCTGGATTTCTCTCTGCACCCTGGTACACTGTCCCCTTCTTCCGTAGCTCCGGAGGAGGTTGGGTCCTTTTCTGTGTTGTTGCGTAGGGCGGCTGAGGCTCTTAACCTCGAGCTCCCCATCCGTGCCTATCAGGACCAATCTCCTGACTGAAGTGCTGCAGCCGGCGGCCTCCTTGGCGGAGCCGCTACTGCGCTTTAATAACGCGCTTACAGATATTCTATTAGGCACCTGGACGCCATCGCCCGGCCCCGGGCGACCCCAGTTTTCTCACGCAACACCCAACGCCTAAGCGTCTAGTTGTCTAGGCCTCTGCCTCTCATTCCCTTCCGCACCTCCGGACAAGGAATCCAAAAACCTTGAGCTCCTGGCTCAGAACAACTGGCTTCTCAGGGGATGTCCAAAACACTTTGTTGGACATGCCTTTTGATGGCACACGCCTCTTTGGTGACAGCACATTGGAACGCTTTAAAGACTCCTGGGCTACGGCCCAGTCCTTGGGTCTTACCACCACGCGCACTCCCTTGGGGTCTGCCTTTCGCCTTTCAAGGTCCAGGCGCACAAACACGTTCCTTTCAGAGCCGCCAGCCTGCGCAGCAACAGTCTCAGCGCAGCCGCGGTCGGGGGGGCCCGCCACACTGGGTCACATGGCCAGCGGGCGGGTCGGTCCACCACCGCCCCTGCCACCACTGCCTCAAAACCTTCCTAGTCCGGTGTTTCAGGCCCACCGAACGCCAGTGGGCAGCAGGATTCGCCATCGAGCACGTTCCGACGCCAAAAGTAGGTTGTGGTTGTTACTCCCACTACTTCCTGGTTCCAAAGAAGGGCCTGCGTCCTATCTTAGACCTCCGAAACGTCAATCGCTTCCTCCGGAAGGAGAAGTTCTAAATGCTCATGCTTACTCAGGTCTAGTCTGCCCTAGACCCGCAAGACTGGATGGTAGCGTTGGACTTGCAGGATGCTTATTTTCATATCCCCATCCTGCCGGCCCACCGGCGTTACCTGCAGTTCACGGTTGGCCACGAGCACTTTCAGTTCACCGTGCTCCCTTTCGGCCTTACCAGCGCCCCTCAGGTGTTCTCGGGTGTTCACGAAAGTAATGGCGGTGGTCGCAGCTTATCTGCGCAGATCAGGGGTCTCAGTCTTCCCCTATCTCAACGACTGGTTGTTGAAGGCGGGATCGCCCCAAGCAGTCGTCTCCCACCTCCAGACTACGGCCGACCTCCTGCATTTGCTGGGGTTCTCCATCAACGTGCCGAAGTCGCATCTGATTCCCTCTCAGAAGCTCCTCTTCATCTGAGCGGTTCTGGACACGGTGCAATTTCGGGTTTATCCTCCCGAACAGCGAGTCCGGGACACTCGGGCTATGATTCCGTTCTTTTAGCCCTGGTCCTGGGTTTCGGTCAGGAAGACACTGAGACTGCTGGGCCTCTTGGCCTCCTGCATCCTACTGATCAATCATGCCAGATGGCATATGCAGGCTCTGCAGTGGGACCTGCAGTTCCAATGGCCTCAGCATCAGGGAAATCTGTCCGACTACGTCCAGATCTCGGAGGTCACTGCACAGGACTTGCAGTGGTGGCTCACGGACCAGTGTTGGGTCAGCTGCAGATCCCTCTCCCTTCCCCAACCGGAGCACACAGTGGTAACGGATGCGTCCCTCCTGGGATGGGGCGCCCACATGGGAGAGTCGGTGATCAGAGGCTTCTGGTCTCCGGCGGAGTCCAACCTCCATATCAATCTTTTGGAGCTCAGGGCAATCCTACTTGCACTGACAGCATTCCTTCCCTCTATCAAGGGGAGGGTAGTGCAGGTCTTCACAGACAACACCACCGCCATGTGGTACTGCAACAAGCAAGGCGGGGTGGGGTCGTGGACCCTATGTCAGGAGGCTCTGCGCCTCTGGACGTGGCTGGAACGCCAGGGCGTTATCCTGGTGGTTCAACACTTGGCAGGTTCTTTGAACGCCAGGGCGGACGAACTCACCGGCCGGTGCATAATGGATCACGAATGGCGTCTTCACTCGGAGGTGGCACAAGGTCTCTTTCAGCAGTGGGGAGTACCTTAGTTAGATCTATTCGCCACCACAGAGAACGCGCAATGTCAGCAGTTCTGCGTGTTGGAATTTCCAAGGCGGCACTCGCTCGGAGACGCTTTTCGTCGCGAGTGGAGTTGCGGTCTGTTGTACGCCTTTCCACCTATACCTCTTTTACCCAGAGTGCTAAAGAACATCAGACGCGCCCGGGCCCAAGTCATTCTTGTGGCACCGGACTGGGCTCAAACAGTTTGGTATCCCGAGCTACTCAGTATGAGCGTGGATCCCCTGATCCGGCTGCCTCTTCGGGAGGATCTTCTGCCGCAGCAACAGGGGACGGTCCTCCACCCGAACCTGTCCAGCCTCCACCTCCTTCCGTGGAGATTAAGCGGCGACAGTTGATTCCAATTAACTTGCCTCCTAAAGTCTGTAATGTGATCCTGGCAGCCAGGCGTCCCTCGACTAAAACTGTCTACGCCTACCGGTGCAACAACTTTGTGGCTTGGTGCACAGCCAAAGCTGTAGACCCCCTTTCTGCCCCTCTTTCTGAGGTCCTATGGTTCCTTCTCTTTTTGGCCCAGCAGGGCTCTGCTCTGGGCACTCTCAAGGGCTACCTTTCAGCCTTTCTCAGGCTGCCTAATCAGCCCTCTCTTTTCAAGTCCCCTGTTGTCAATAGATTTCTCAAAGGCATTACTCACCTTTTCCCTCCTATTCCCTTTGTGATGCCTCAGTGGGGCTTGAACCTGGTTCTCACATACTTAATGTGCGCTCCTTTTGAGCCTCTTCATAACTGTCCTTTGCGGTTATTAACTTTGAAAACTGTCTTCCTGGTGGCCATCACCTCCGCTAGGCGGGTGAGTAAGCGCCAGGCTCTTTCATGTTAAACTCCTTTCCTGGCGATTCATCCGGACAGGGTTGTGCTTCACCCACGTCCCTCCTTTCTACCGAAAGTAGTCACTGCCTTTCATCTTGGGCAAACTGTCACTCTGCCCACTTTCTTTCCGCCTCCGCACCCTTCGAAAGAGGAAGAGAGGCTCCACCGTCTGGACCCCAAATGTGCGCTTTCATTCTATCTCAACCGCACACAACAGTTCCGGGTGGATGACCAGCTCTTTGTTGGCTACTTGGGCGCCAAGAAAGGTCCAGCTGTACACAAGCGGACTCTCTCCCGATGGGTTGTCTTGTGTATTAAAGCCCGTTACTCTGGCTAAAAAGGAACCTCCGGTAGGGCTGCGCGCCCATTCTACCAGGGCAACGGCAGCTACTACAGCATTGGGACGCGGTGTCCCCATGCAAGACATCTGTCAGGCAGCCACGTGGGCCTCGCTGCATACTTTCACTAAGCACTATTGCCTTGACAGTCAAGTCCGGAGAGACAGCTTCTTTAGCCGTTCGGTTCTCCGTGACTTTCTGGTGTAATCTCACTTCGCAGACCCACCACCGGGGTTGTTATTGCTTGGGTATGTATTCTAAGGTAAGGAATCTGTCACTAACGTGTCTTTCAGATGCACAAGTTACTTACTTGTAAAACGATATATCTGTAAGAGACATTAGTTAGTGATAGATTCCTTACCGCCCACCCATCCTCCCCGTTCTGCGAACTGTTCTCTAGAGTTCAGGTAGTCCCTTTCAGGGCCCTAGTTCTATTGCACCAGTAGTCGGTCTCTGGCATGGCTCTGTGTTCCTGGTGCGGAAAGTCGTGTACAGAACTGACGTCAGCGCGCGTGGGCGCGTCTAAGTAGCTCCGACTACGTCATCTCGGCGACTACGACGCCAGCGACGTACGCGGAGCCGCACGACGACGCCTACCGACGCGCAGGGGTACTGCTGACAACTTTCCGGATCCAGTCTGACACCTGGGGATATTCTAAGGTAAGGAATCTATCACTAACTAATGTCTCTTACAGATATATCGTTACACAAGTAAGTAACTTGTGCGTTACACATATTTGTCTAAAACAAAAAGAGGAGAAAAAACGTTTTAATCAAACATGCAGTTGATTTTTTCACGCTTGCCATGGTGTTTGAACTTATTCAGAGCTCGAAATTGTGTACAGTGTTGGACTATGACATTGAAGGCTGTATGGAGGCAAGCTTTATACGTTTTTGCATACTGGTAGTAGGTATTGGCCAGTGAAATCCTGTGATTTGCCGAGTCAATTGGAGTATCTGGTGACACGTTTGTTTGTGTGTGTGTGTATATATATATATATATATATATATATATATATTATGTCTATTATGTCTATTTATGAATCTTGATGGCAAGATGTTGTACAATTGGTGCTTAGGATGAATATGAATGTTAATTTTGCCCAAACTAAATTATTTATACCAAGGAGGTGTTGTCGTTCATCTTTCACTTGGGGAAATAATTTCTGAAAGTCCTGTTAGGACAGTTCTTTTTCTGATTGCAGGTTATATCACTTTTATCATGCATTTGACCCTTTTTGGTCATTGAGTTTTCTTACCCCTTTGGGGGACAGTGGTTAATGTCTGACATCCGACAGATGGTTCTTCAGGGGTTTTCAACCCTTTTTCCTTCAAGACCCGATTCTCTCAGACCTGTAAGGTTTGTTTTTTGTTTATATGTTCTGTGACAGTAATCATGGATTCTATTAAGAGCCTAGCTCTTGTTCTGCTATTCCTACATACATTTGGTCGGTTGTTAGTTTTCACCTGCTGAGAACTGTTGTAGGATTATTTTTCAGACCCTTCTCCAGTGGGTTATAGCTTTGGTATTTAATTCAAAATTAAGGAATCTGCTCGCTAGATGTCTCTATCAGATGTAAAAGTTACTTACCTTTGTTAACAGTATATCTGGTAGAGAGACAGTCTAGCTGCAGATTCCTTAACGTCCTGCCCATCCTCCCCGCTCTGCGAATGACCTTTGAGGTAGGGGTTATGCCCTTAAAGTACTGAGTTCATATACCAATGATCACTATCTCAATCTATTTGGGCTGAACAAATCGCTTGACCTGATGTTGCAATAACATCCTTTTCCAAATGTGTGTGGTTGGTAGAGTGGGGGTGTGTGTTTTCTCTTTCACTCTGGATGACACAACAGTAAGCAGTATTATTTTATTTGTTCTTTCTATGAAAGTCTTCTTGGTATCATCGCACCTTGACATTGGTGTACTGTCAATGTATCACGTAATGGTGTGATTTAACAAACAACCTGGTGGTGTAGGTTCTGTTTGGCTATTGCCATTCGTTACCATTGATGAATGGTCTATTGAGTGTGGTCTCTTCCCTCGTATGGGGGTTATTCACCAGGGCGTGGAGTTTCATGTAGCCCTGGGTTTTGTTGATTTTATTGGGGGTTTTCTTTAAAATCCATGTCTGGTATTAATATACCATTTGATGTTTCTTCTTTATTTATGTATCAAAGATTTTTGATCTTTTTGGCACACTGTTTCCACAACCAGTCTCTGTAGTGGTTCCTTGTTCTGGCGCGGAAGGTTTCACAGAAGAAACTGACGTCCGCACACCAGAGTGGACTTGTATGGTTCCACTGACGTCATATCTGGAGACGTCACCGCAGAGCGGTACGACGTCGTCCCCCGTCGCGCAGAGGTACTGCTAAAAAATTTCCGGATCCAGACAGGCGCCTGGGGAGAATTCAAAGTAAAGGACTCTGCGGCTAGACTGTGTCTCTACCAGATATAGTGTTACCAAAGGTAAGTAACATTTACTTCTACCCTCTATTCCTCAGGCACCAGCCTGGAACCATAATATAGTTCTTACCAGACTTGAGTCCTCCTTTCGAACCATTACATTTATGCAAACTACAGTTCCTCACATAGAAGGTAGCCTTCTGATTAGCTATAACCCCAGAAAACCAACCCCCAAAACTAAGTACTTACCTGTAAACCGATAACTTCATTTCCTCCTATAGGATTGCATTGACTGTTTTCCTCTGAAAAATGTTTTAACTGCGGAGTTGGAAAATTGTATGAAACTTTAAACTGTATATTTGCAAAAACTGATTTACTCACCTTTTTATCCAGGAAATGTACCAGTGTGATATCTAGGCATATCACACTGAGTACAAAAAGTAACTTACAAAGTAATCTCCATAGTAACTGAAAAGTAATTCCAGCTGTTTTATGAACAAGTGACTTACCTGTAACCAATCAAATTGCATTCAAACTGTATTAACTGCATTATTCTTGCAAAGTATTACCTGTACCAGGCCTGGCTTGGTTCTAGAAATGGAATACAACAAAAATGTTTTATACAAACCAAATTGGTCCGAGTTCAGTCTTTGAGTGTGTGACATCATTTCTTGCCTGAGTGTGTACAATGAATGCTTACCACTACCCTCTGATAAAGCCTTACTGCTCGCCCACACTACCACAAATAGAGAGTAAGTGTGAGAAAGTGCCCTCTTTCTGCATGGTTGTCCCCACTTTTTGCTGAATTGCTGATGTGCTTTGACTGAGTGTGCCCTGGGTTCCTGCTAATCATTTACCCAGGGCCTATGTTCTTTCCCTAAAGCTGCATTGAAGCCTAAACCTAATTGGCATCTCTGGCCACAGGTCAGCCCTTGGTAAATGGTACCACAGGTACCCAGGGCACTGTGACATGTGTGCCACCCTTAGAGGTCCTGTACCATTACACTCACACACTTCCTTTGCAGGCTGCGTGTTTTGGTGCAGAACAAAGTGAAGAGTCTACATGGCACACATCCCTGTGTGCCACGCCTATAACCCACTGCCCTGGCATAGATCAGTCACCCCTCTAGCTGGGTGCACTATACCAGTGGTGAGGATACAGGTGCATGAGCCCTGTACCCCTACAGTGTCTAAGTCCATTCTTGGACATTGTAAGTGCAGTGCTGCCATTAAGAGTATATGGTGCTGGGAGTTTGTCATTACGAACTCTACAGCACCATAATGGCTACACTGAAAACTGAGAAGTTTGGTATCAAACTTCTCAGCACATTAAACCCACACTGATGCCAGTGTGGGATTTAATGAAAAATGCACACAGAGGGCATCTTAGGGATGCCCCCTGAAAAACGACCTACCACTAGTGTCCAGGGTGAGTGGCTGCTTTCAGCTGCCACCACCAGACATGTTTCTGGACCCCTGGGTCGAGAGCCTGCTGCTCTCGGGGGTCTGAAACAATGCACATCCTGGGACGAGGTGCCAAGCCTCCTTCCCCAGGAGGGGCAGGGTTCACGAAGGGGAAGCTTTAAAGGCTTGCCGCCTTTGTGAGCTTCCCCAGGCCACTTGCTGCTTTCAGCAACTGGTCCCCACTGGTTCTGACTCCAACTTTAGGCGGGAGAACCGGTAGGAAAAACAAGTGAGGAAGAGAGGTATGCTCACCTCTGCCAACTCCACCCCTCAGGTGGATGAGGCGAGGTGAAGCACAACTCAGTCCCCTTGCAGATGGGGATGGGGGGGGGGGACTCAGCCAACCAGGGACAGGCTTATGCCCCCCTCCCACTGAAGGGTGGCTTAATAGGGGGTGTACCCAGCCCAGGGAAGGGACCCATTGGTCCCAATCTTTTTATCTACCTGTAACACCCCAAAATCTAGTATTTAGGGGCACCCCTGAACCTTGCTTCCTTAGACCAGAAGAAACTACAAGAAAAGAAGGACCGAACAGCCGTGCAGAAGCTAACAAGAGGAAGACGCCCACTGATTTGGCCCCAGCCCTACCGGCCTGTGTCTACCTCGAACCTGCTCCTGCGAAATCTCGGTGTGTCCTGCAGCCAGCCACCTCGAAAGCCCTGGAGGATCTGCCTGCCTTCAACCACAAAGACTGTGTCTCCCGTTAACACCGAATTTGTTCATCTGCAACCTCTGGCGCCGGCCGGACACCGCGAATCCGCACCACTCTGCACCCACCGTCCACGGCCCGAGCTCGAGTGGGCAAACACCACGAGGAGGTCTCCCCGGCGATCCTGACCAGAGATCCGCCGACCCCAGACCTGCGTCAAGCCGACGCCTGCAGCTTAAATCCGGAAGGTCCCCCCCCTCCCTAGCCGAGACTAGGAGCTGGTAAGAAGATCCGACCCTAAAAGGCACCCCTGCACCTGATGTCACCAAGACAGATGCTCACCCTATCCCAAGAGCAGATGAGTTGATAGGCAAATTGGGTGCAGCCAAATTTCGAAGTACCTTTGACTTAACTGCAGGGTACTGGCAAATTGGCATTCCCCAGGAGCAAAAGAAGACCGCATTCTCCACACCTGATGGGCATTATCAGTTTACTGTTATGCTCTTTGGTTTAAAGAATGCCTCTGTCACCTTCCAGAGGTTGGTGAATCACGTCCTTGCTGGATTGGAGTCCTTTAGTGCAGCTTATCTAGATGTCTTGCAGCGTGAATCCTTTTCTGGATTCACATGCTGTGCATTATTCCGCCATCTAGTGGTTGGGTCCGGAATTGTCTTTTTTTTTGTTTTTTTCTTGTTTTGGTCGCTGTCGACCACAATTTGGTGCCTGTGTGACGGCAGATGGTATCCTGGAGGTCGACGTGCATGGTAGCCGTCTTCAAATTCTTTTTTCCACCGTTGGGTCTGGAAGCAAGACGGGAAGCGCCGAAGAAAATTCAAATTTTTCCAAAAATTTCAAGAAAGAAGATTGTCTAGAAATATCGTCAAACATCGACGTTGGACAAGAAAAGGACCACTTCGGTCCACAAATGGTGAGATAGGGGTCATGGAGAATACCCCCTTCAAATTCTGCCGAAAGTGCCACCACAAGTACGCACAACGCGACCCACACGACGTCTGCAACCTCTGCCTACCCGAAAATCACCAGGACAAGGACTGTGAGGCCTGCGCAGAGTTCCTGCCCAAAAAGCTGAGAACATGCCAGAAACAAAGACAGGCCCACTACGCCACAATTTCGCGGACATCGAAGAAAATTTCCTTGAGTGACCTGGGGTTCTCGAGCGACGACGAAGAACATTGGGCACCAGCGGAGTCGACGCATGAGGGATCGGACATCGAGGTACTAGAAAAAGACTCCGAAAAAATCAATCCGAGAAGAAGTCGAGAGATCCAAAGAAGAAGACGGAAAAAGTAGGACACCTTAAAAATCCGTCAGAACCGAAGGGCCACAAATATAAGGCGCACAAGGCAGCCCCGACGCCGACCAAAAAGGCGATCGAGGGTCAGCTGCGATTAAAAGAACTCCAAGGAACCCAACCAAAGGTTGCCGAGGAGGGAAAATCACCTAAGACGCCGAAGGCACCGGTCGACACCGAACCTGTGAAAAAAGGCACAACACCGTCTAAGACAACCGTCGACGTCGGGAAGAAATGAAAATCTCCGGCCTCCGATGCCGAGAGGACCCTCGAGGTCAAAAGGAAGAGGCTCGAGGAGGAGATGGCAGCGATTCTGCATAAGAAAAAGGACTTCGACGCCTCACTGAAGGATTTTCGAATCCCAAAGACGCCGGTGACCGAACCAGACAACGTCGACGCGGAAGAGGCAGAAGAGGGTATTTTCGACTCCCCTCCCCGGAACCACGAGGCGAAGAACCCGAGGAATATGGAGATATACCCAAAGATGAGGAATACTCCTAAAATTTCGAGGATACGTGGAACGACCTCGACACAGAGAGTCCGGAAGAAGAGATTTGCAGCTACCCTTCGAAAGGCACAAGTTACTAACTTGTGTAACGATATATCTGTAAGAGACAGTAGTTAGTGATAGATTCCTTACCTTAGAATATCCCCAGGCGTCAGGCTGGATCCGGAAAGTTTTGCGTAGCAGTACCCTTGCGCGTCGGTAGGCGGCGTCGTGCGGCTCCGCGTCCGTCGTCGGCGTCGTGATCGCCGGGATGACGTCGCGGGCAGTACTTAGACGCCGCCCCTGCGCGCTGACGTCAGTTCTGTACACGACTTTCCGCGCCAGGAACGCAGAGCCATGCAAGAAGCTGACACAGGTGTCTGAAAAATACTAGGGCCCTGAAAGGGATGTCCTTAACCCTAGAAATCAGTTCGCAGAACGGGGAGGATGGGTGGGCGGTAAGGAATCTATCACTAACTACTGTCTCTTACAGATATATCGTTACACAAGTTAGTAACTTGTGCATCTGAAAGAGACACGTTAGTGATAGATTCCTTACCTTAGAATAGATACCCCAGCAATACCAACCCCGGTGGTGGGTCTGCGAACAAAGATCAGACAAGGAAGTCCTGGAGGACAGAACGGCCAAAGAAGCCGTCCCTCCGGACCTGACTGTCAAGGCAGTAATGCTTAGTAAACGTGTGCAGCGAGGCCCACGTAGCTGCCTGACAGATAACCGGCAGCGGAACACCGCGGCCCAAGGCCGTGGTAGCAGCCGTTGCCCTGGTGGAATGGGCACGCAGCCCAACAGGAGGCTCCTTCTTAGCCAAAGAATAGCAGGTCTTGATGCACAAGGTAACCCAGCGGGAGATGGTCCTCTTGTGCACCGCCCGACCTTTTTGGCGCCCACGTAGCCAACAAAGAGCTGGTCATCCACCCGGAAGTGTTTCGTGCGGTCGATATAGGAGAGCGCACGTTTTGGGTCCAGACGGTGGAGCCTCTCTTCCTCTCTGGAAGGATGCGGAGGCGGAAAGAAGGTGGGCAAAGTGATGGTCTGCCCAATGTGGAAAGCAGTAACCACCTTTGGCAAGAAGGACGGACGCGTCCGAAGAACAACCTTGTCTGGATGAACAGACAGAAAGGGAGGTTTGCAAGAAAGAGCCTGGAGCTCACTCACCCGCCGAGCGGAGGTGATGGCCACCAGAAAGGCTGCCTTTAGAGTCAGAAGACGAAGAGGACAGTTATGCAGAGGCTCAAAGGGAGCGCACATTAAAAAGGTAAGAACCAAGTTCAAGTCCCACTGAGGCATTACAAACGGAACAGGAGGGAAGAGGTGAGTAATGCCTTTTAAGAACCTGTTAACAACAGGGGACTTGAAAAGGGAGGGCTGATCAGGGAGCCTGAGGAAGGCCGAGATAGCACAAAGATAACCCTTGATGGTACCCAGGGCAGAACCCTGTTGGGCCAGAGAGAGAAGGAACAGAAGGACCTCAGAAAGAGGGGCAGAAAGGGGATCCACAGCCTTTGCTGTGCACCATGCCACAAATTTGTTCCACCTGCAGGCGTATACCACCTTAGTGGAGGGACGCCTGGCTGCCAGAATCACATCACAAACTTCGGGAGGCAAGTCGAAAGGAATCAACTGCCGCCGCTCAATCTCCACGCAAGCAGGTGTAGACTGGACAGGTTCGGGTGGAGGACCGTCCCCTGCTGCTGCGACAGAAGATCCTCCCGAAGAGGCAGACGGATCGGGGGATCTATGCTCATATTGAGTAGCTCGGGATACCAAACTCTTCGAGCCCAGTCCGGAGCCACAAGAATGACTTGGGCCCGGTCGTGCCGAATCTTCTTCAACACTCTGGGTAGAAGTGGTATAGGCGGAAAGGCGTACAACAGACCGCAACTCCACTCGCGACGAAAAGCGTCGCCGAGCGAGTGCCGCCTTGGAAATTCCAACGCGCAGAACTGATGACATTGCGCGTTCTCTTCGGTGGCGAATAGATCTAACCAAGGCTCTCCCCACTGTAGAAAGAGTCCTTGCGCCACTTCCGAGTGAAGACGCCATTCGTGATCCATCATGCACCTGCGGCTGAGTTCGTCCGCCCTGGCGTTCAGAGAACCTGCCAGGTGTTGAACCATCAGGAACATGCCCTGATGTTCCAGCCATGTCCAGAGGCGCAGAGCCTCCTGACAAAGGGTCCAAGACCCCACCCCGCCCTGTTTGTTGCAGTACCACATGGCGGTGGTGTTGTCTGTGAACACCTGCACTACCTTCCCTTTGACAGAGGGAAGGAATGCCTTGAGTGCAAGCCGGATCGCCCGGAGCTCCAGAAGGTTGATATGGAGCCGGGACTCCGCCGGAGACCAGAGGCCTCTGATCTCCGCCTCTCCCATGTGACCGCCCCATCCCAGAAGGGACGCGTCCGTCACAACTGTATGCTCTGGCTGGGGAAGGGAGAGGGATCTGCCCATGACCCATTGCCGGTTTGAGAGCCACCACTGCAACTGTTTTGCAGTCCCCTCCGAGATCTGGACGTGATCGGACAGGTTGCCCTGGTGCTGCGCCCACTGGAACTTCAGGTCCCACTGCAAAGCCCGCATATGCCATCTGGCATGATTGACCAGCAGGATGCAGGAGGCCATGAGGCCCAGCAGCCTCAGGGTCATCCGTACCGAAACCCAGGATAAAGGCCGAAAGATCGGAATCATAGCCTGAATATCCCGGACTCGCCGTTCGGGAGGATAAGCCCGAAACTGCGTCGTGTCCAGAACTGCTCCGATGAAAAGGAGCTGTGGAGAAGGAATCAGATGCGACTTCGGCACATTGATGGAGAACCCCAGCGAGTGCAGGAGTTCGGCCGTAGTCTGGAGGTGGGAGACGACTGCCTGGGACGAGCCCGCCTTCAGCAGCCAGTCGTCGAGGTAGGGGAAGACTGAAACCCCTGCCCGGCGCAGATGAGCTGCGACCACCGCCATCACTTTCGTGAACACCCGAGGGGCACTTGTAAGGCCAAAGGGGAGCACGGTGAACTGAAAATGCTCGGGGCCTACCGTGAACCGAAGGTAACGCCGGTGGGCCGGCAGGACGGGGATGTGGAAATACGCGTCCTGCAAGTCCAACGCTACCAACCAGTCTCCTGGGTCGAGGGCAGTCAAGACCTGAGCTAGGGTGAGCATCTTGAACTTCTCCTTCCGGAGGAAGCGATTGACGTTCCGGAGGTCCAAGATAGGACGCATGTCCTCCTTGTCCTTTTTGGGCACCAGAAAGTAGTGGGAGTAGCAACCACACCCTACTTCTGGGGTCGGAACATGCTCGATGGCCCTCTTGGTCAAGAGGGCCGTGACTTCCTTCTGTAGAAGCACCAAGTGATCCCCTGACATGCGGTGGAATTGAGGTGGCATGGCTGGGGGTGGTCTCGAAGGGGAGGGAGTAGCCCCTTCGGACAATGTCCAAGACCCACCTGTCCGAGGTGATGGTGCGCCAGTGGGGAAGGTGATGGCGGACCCTGCCCCCTACTGGCGTGCCGTGCACCTGAAAGGAGGGACTAGGAGGGCTTGGAGGCCGCGGACGGGTTGGAGGTGGTGGCCTGACCCGCACGCTGGGTGCCCGATCCGCCACGGCGGAATCCACGTCCTCGGCCACGCGAAGACGCCTGCTGCGCGGGCCGGTGGCTGGGCTGCTGACGTGAAGGGCGCCCCTACCGTGGCCACGATAGGGGCGAAAAGCAGAAGGCAGCGGAGGGCGTGTAGCAGAAAGGCCCAGGGACTTGGCAGTAGCCCGTGAGTCCTTAAAGCGCTCCAACGCATGGTCTGCTTTGGACCCAAAAAGACCGACTCCATCAAAGGGCATGTCCATGAGAGTATTCTGGACATCCCCTGAAAAACCAGTGGTTCTCAGCCAGGCGTGGCGTCGGAGCGCCACCGTCGTTGCAATCGACCTGCCCAGCGAGTCGGCGGTGTCAAGGCCACAACGGATAGTGTATTTGGCCGCATCCCTTCCTTCCGCAATGGCGCGGGAAAGCAGTGCCTGGACCTCCTCAGGGCACTGGGGCAAAACATCCGCCACCGAATCCCACAGAGAGTGGGTATATCGGCCCAAAAGACAAGCGGTGTTAACGGACCGCAAGCCAGCACTGGAGGAAGAAAAACCTTTCTTCCCAAACTGATCCAGGCGTTTGGATTCCCTATCCGGAGGAGCGGTAGGGAAGGCGGTTTGGGAAGCGGAGGCTTGGACAACCAAGCTCTCAGGAGTGGGGTGGACAGAAAGAAACAGGGGGTCGCCCGGAGCGGGGCGATGGCGTCGTGACACGTTCCGATCCACAGGAGCCCCTGTGTTGGGCTTGGACCAGGCGCCCAAAAGAACGTCCGTGAGGGCGTCGTTAAACGGCAGCACAGTCTCCGCAGAGGAGGCTGCCGGCTGAAGCACCTCTGTCAAGATGTTAGTCTTGACCGTCAAAGTAGGGAGCTGGAGACGTAAGGCCCCAGCAGCCCTACGCAACACCGTACCAAAATTGGCCCCCTCCTCCGTAGCCACGGGAGGAGACAGCATGCCAGTGTCAGGAGAAGTATCCAGACCACTGGCCTCCCTAGACTCTCTGTCCAGTCCTCATCATACTGACAGTTGCGTGTCAGAGGGTCATCAGACCCCTCCCAGTCCTCCTGGTCCTCCTCTGGTTCAAAATAAGGAGGAGGAGGGACATTTGGGACCCAAGGTCCCATCGGCGCCGGAGCCGGCGTCGAGCGACGTCGCTCCGGGTCCATGTCCGGAGCCGGAAGGAACTGGGGACGACGCCGCCCGGAGCCCAGGGCGGCGTCGAGAACGGCACCGGAGACATCGGCGCCGGCGGAGGTGTCGTGAGGTCGACCGGCGTCGATGGGAGTTGTGGAGCCGGGATCGAGGCCGGGGCCGGAGCCGGGATCGAGGCTGGAGGCTCGGGCGACGCCGGGGCCGGAGCCGCCGGCGACGCCGGATCAACCCCATCAGGGCCCGCGGGGCCCGAAGGCGCACCGGAGGGGCCTGAAGGCCCGAAGAGGCGGGCCATGGCCGACAGGAACTCCTGTACCTTGGCCGGATCCGCCCCCGAACCCGGGAAGGGCGGGTATGACGGGGGCGACTCCACAGGCAAGTCCGGGGCCGCGGGGGCGGGGACGGTGCCGGGAGGGGCCTCAGCCGAGTCGCGAGACCGGCGAGGCGAAGTCCGAGAGCGACGATGCTTCTTGGACTTCTTGTGTCGAGACTTACCGGACGAAGAAGACTTCGACGCCGACGACCGGTGTGCACTCCGCGAGCGACCCCTGGACCTCTCACGCGACCGGGGCTTCCGCGGAGCCGAATGCCGGGCCTCGAGGAGCTTTCGAGACCGCTCTCGCAAAGCCTTCGGGTTGAGGGCCTGGCATTCGGGACAAGACTCGGTGTCGTGGCCTCGGCCGAGGCAGAAGAGACACTCCCAATGCGGGTCGGTGACGGACATCATCCGCGCACAGGCGCCGCATCGCTTGAAGCCGGGCATCCCTACGACACCTGAAGGTGGAAAAAGACAGTGAAAAAATCACCAAAAAGTATGGTCAAAAATTGACCAGGGCACTGCTCTTCCCGGATCTGCGCTTACTGGCGCGGAAAAAGAAGAACTGACGTCAGCGCGCAGGGGCGGCGTCTAAGTACTGCCCGCGACGTCATCCCGGCGATCACGACGCCGACGACGGACGCGGAGCCGCACGACGCCGCCTACCGACGCGCAAGGGTACTGCTACGCAAAACTTTCCGGATCCAGCCTGACGCCTGGGGATATTCTAAGGTAAGGAATCTATCACTAACGTGTCTCTTTCAGATCTTCACCTCCAGATGACATAGCTTTCTATAATGACCTTGTTAAAAGGGCAGCAAATCAATTTGGAGTACCCTTAGAGGAGGAAAAAGGGGACACATGTTTCTTGCTAGAAACCCTGGCACCAGCTACAAGAGGAACACAATATCTGCCTATGCTGCCCAGTATCCTGGACCAAGGCAAAGAAGCCTTCAAGGAACCAGCCTCAAACAAGGGGGTGACCCCCAGGGTGGAGAAAAAATATAAACCCTCCTCAAAGGACACAAACTATATTCAGGGAAGTACAATACCTGACTCTATTATTGTCACCACAGCCAGGATGAGAGCCAATGCAGTTTCCAACACAGGGCCACCACCACAAAAAGAAAGTAAGAGGGTGGACATGGTGGGGAGGAGAATGGAGAAAGAGGCAGCTACACAATGGCGTATTGCTAAGTCAAATGCCCTACTAAATAGATATGGCCACCAACAGTGGGATGAGATAGGGGAAATGCTGAACAAATTCCCTGAAGAAGACAGAAAGAGGGCAAAGGCTATTGTTCAGGAGGGGAAAAACGTGGCTAACACCTGTCTAAAGTCAGCTTTGGATGCAGCAGAGACTGCTAGTAGGCAGATGTGCACAGGAACCATCCTGAGAAGACATGCCTGGCTCAGGATCTCAGGTTTCAAGCAGGAGGTTCAAACCTCCATCACTAATAGGCCATTCAATGGAGAAGCACTGTTTGGCAAGGAGGTGGATGAGTCCCTTCAACAAATAAAAAAGGACAACGAAACAGCAAGGGCAATGGGTGCCCTGCAACAGAGAGGTTCCTTTAAAAGGGGGATTCAATAACAGAAAACCCACAGGTAGAGGCACCTTCACACAAGGACAACAAATGTCGCAGCAAACTCACGTGCAGAACCCAAATCAGCAAATGGGTCAGCAGTCAGGATTCCAAGGTTGGCAACAACAACAGACACAGCCCTTTCGAGGAAGAGGCCAATCCTCTAGAGGAAGAGGAAACTGGTCTAACTGACTTTATCTCAAACAAGGACCCACACAATAACACCTGTGGGGGGGAGAATATCCTTCTTCCAGAAACAATGGAAAAGGATCACAACAGACAATTGGATATTAAATTTGATAAAGTATGGGTATTGCATAGAGCTCACACACGTACCACCTGCCAACCCACCAAAACCAAGAAAATTATGGAAGTCAGAACAAAAATTGTTAAACGCAGAAATCAAGGAACTATGCCTAAAACAGGCAATAGAAAAAGTACAAAGACAGGAGTGGTTCACAGGAAACTATTCACCATATTTCCTAATACCCAAACAAGATCAAACTCCAAGACCAATCATGGACTTAAGGTTCGTAAACAAGTTCATACTGACACAACGCTTCAAAATGTGCACACTCCAGGAAATAATCCAGCAGATTCAAAAAGGGGGATTACATGGCAACAATAGACAAAGTACCTAAGATTCCTGCACAACGGAACACACTACCAATTAAAAGTACTTCCGTTCGGAATAAAATCAGCTCTGCGTGTGTTCACAAAGTGTCTGGCCGCAGTGGCGGCACACCTGAGAAGAGAAGGAATCCATGTCTACCCCTATCTAGACGAGTGGCTCATAAGGGTAAATTCAAAACGAACATGTCACAATCATGTGCAAAAAGCAATCCAAACGTTACAAACACTGGGTTTCTTCATAAAACACAAGAAATCTTCAACAACACCAGAAAGAGAAAAAAACCTGGGAGCAAGGTTAAATACAACCAAAAAAAAGACATACTCCACACAAGCCAGGATACAGGCGATCCATCAGGAAACCAGCCTTTACCAGAGGGGTCAGTTTCTGACAGTGAGGAGGGTCATGAAACTAATGGGCATGATGGCGGCATGCATCCCACTAATCCCTCATGCCAGACTACACATGTGACCATTCCAAGAATGGCTTACCAGCAGCTTGTCTCAAGCCACAGGAAGTTGGGAAGATCTAGGGGTAGTTACACAGAGGGTGCAAGCGGAGATACAATGGTGGGCATCTAACAACATAGCACAGGGGAGACCTTTCAGGAACCCAGCTCAAACAGTGACAATCACCATGGACGCATCCCTCAACGGTTGGGGAGCGCATTTCAACCAGCTGAAAGTACATGGTCAATAGAATAAGCAGAATTCCACGAAGCACATCAACTTCTTGGAAATAAACAGTATTTCTAGCCCTAAAAGCATTCCAGAAACACATTCGGGGAAAAACCATCCTAATCCAAACAGACAATGTTCTATCTGAACAAGCAAGGGGGACAAAATAATTTCCCTAAGCAAACTTGCACATGAAATCTGGCAATGGGCAATAATTCAAAAAATCAACTTACAAATTGTACATCTACCAGGAGTAGACAACATTACAGCACACCAGCTGAGCAGACAGAACAACTGCTCCCACGAATGGGAGTTGAAGAACAAAACAGTACAGTATCTGTTCAGAATCTGAGGAACCCCAGTGATAGACCTGTTTGCAACAGCGCAGAATAAAAAATGCCAGTCCTTTGCCTCGAGGTTTCCACACCACCAGAGGGAAATGCACTTTCACTCAACTGGTAACAGATATTTGCTTGCGCCTTTCCACCGATCCCCCTGCTGCAAAGTGTTACAAAAAGCAAAAAAAAACAGGAACAAATATGATTCTCATTGCCCCTCAATAGCCAAGGCAAACATGGTATTCAACTCTCCTAGAACTATCCAAGGGGGAGATGGTCAGGATCGGAGCAGAAAAGGGCCTGCTAACAATGCAGCAGGGCCAAATCTTTCACCCAGAGCCAGCAACGCTACACATAGCAGCTTGGTGCCTGAATACATAGAATTTGGCCACCTCAATCTGCATCTATGAACCATGGAAATTCTAAAGGAGGCAAGGAAACAGTCAACAAGAAAATGCTATACTACAAAATGGGAGCGCTACACCACATGGTGCGCCGCTAACAATAAACAATGTTCAGTCAACGCGCAAGAAACAGTTATCACATACCTTACTTACCTCTTAGACAGTAACATCAACTACTCAAGCATAAAGGTGCACCTTGCGGCCATAGTAGCATACACAAAAGGAAAAACATGCAAAAGTTTTTTTACAAGGCCAGTAATTAAAAGATTTTGGAAGGAGCAAAAATAATTGCACCACGAAGAACAGCTCCTGTACCCACATGGAGTTTAAATACAGTACTTTCGCAACTAATGGGAAAGCCATTCGAGCCAATGCATACAGCGGACCTCAAACACATTACTCTAAAAACAGCCTTTCTCATTGCTATAACATCTCTACGAAGAGTAAGTGAACTGCAAGCATTGACAATACAAGAACCATACTTACAAATACACAAGGATAAAGTGATTTTAAAAACTAACCCACAATTCGTGCCAAAGGTGGTATCTAAGTATCACTTAATCAGAACATGCTCCTACCGGTTTTCTTAAAAAACTAAAGGAGAAAGAAGCCTCCATACCCTTGATGTAAGGAGGGCATTATTGTATTTGCAAAAAATAGAGCAAATCAGGAAAACAAAACAGTTGTTCGTCGCCTACGCACATACCAACACAGGCTAACCTGACACAAAGGCAACTATTGCAAGATGGATAGTACAAGCCATCCAAGTATGTTATGCCAATGCCAAAAAAGAACTAACAATTCAACCAACAGCTCACTCCACTAGAAAGAAAGGAGCAACGCTAGCTTTCATGGCCAATGTACCCATTGACTCAAATTGTGCAGCAGCAACATGGGCATCACCACACACCTTTACAAAACATTGGGTGGATATACAAATGAATAAGGAAGCTCAAATTGGACAAAAGTTGCTTTAACACCGGTTTGCAAGGCCTTCCTTTCACCACAGCCTCCCAGTCGTGGGAGAAACCTCTACATAATTTAATGCACAGCAAGGATTCACACTGCAAAACGAAATGGTTACTTACCAGTAGGAGTAGTTTTGCAGCTTGAAGAATTTTCTGCATTCACATGCGACCCATCCCGCCTCCCCTATAAGGAAAACTAACAGGTGGGGAAGCACATGATTTCATCAGTTATGATATACCCATCTCAAGGATTACACACAAGAATAAAAACAGGAAAAAAGAATCCGAAGATGGCTACAACGCACGTCGACCTCTAGGATACCATCTGACGTCACACAGGGGATGTACCTGGCACCAAATGGTGGTAGACAGCGACCAGAAAAAAAAAAGAATTTCGGACCCAACCACTAGATGGCGAAATAATGCACAGCATGTGAATCCAGAAAATTCTTCACGCTACAAAACTACTCCTACTGGTAAGTAACCATTTCGATATTGCTGTCTTTAGCTCCACCTGTGAGGATCACCTAATCCACCTTGGGAAGGTTTTAAATGCCCTGCAAACTGCAGGCCTAACTATCAAGGCATCCAAATGCCAGATAGGGCAGGGAACTGTGGTGTACTTAGGCCACCTTGTTGGTGGAGGCCAGCTACAACCCTTACAGTCCAAGATCCAGGCCATCCTGCACTGGGCAGCTCTAACAACCCAGACCCAAGTCAGGGCATTCCTTGGCTTGACTGGATACTACAGGAGGTTTGTGAAGGGATATGGATCCATTGTGACTCCCCTCACAGAACTCGCCTCCAAGAAGATACCCAAAAAGGTAAACTGGGCAGTTAGTTGTCAAACGGCTTTTGACACCCTGAAAGAGGCTATGTGCTCAGCACCAATTTTCAAAGTTCCAGACTATGCCAAGCAGTTCATTGTGCAGACTGATGCCTCTGAGCTAGGGATAGGAGCGGTCCTATCCCAGACCAACCTGTTGCTTTTATAAGCAGAAGGCTTCTCCCCAGGGAGCAGCGTCGGAGTGCCTTTGAGAGGGAGGCCTATGCTGAGGTTTGGTCCCTGAAGAAGCTGAGACCATACTTGTTTGGTACTCACTTCCTAGTTCAAACTGATCACAGACCTTTCAGGTGGCTAATGCAGATGAAAGGTGAAAATCCTAAACTGTTGAGGTGGTCCAACTTCCTACAGGGAATGGACTTTGTAGTGGAACACAGACCTGGGACTGCCCATGCCAATGCAGATGGACTTTCCAGGTTCTTCCACTTAGAAAATGAAGACTCTCTACGGAAAGGTTGGTCTCATCAACTTTCGGGTTTTTTTTTTGGGGGGGGGGGTGAGAAAGTGCCCTCTTTCTGCATCGTTTCCCCCACTTTTTGCTGAATTGCTGATGTGCTTTGACTGAGTGTGCCCAGGGCTCCTGCTAATCAGGTACCCTGGGCCTATGTTCTTTCCCTAAAACTGCATTGAAGCCTAAACCCAATTGGCATCTCTGGCCACAGGTCAGCCCCTGGTAACTGGTACCACAGGTACCCAGGGCACTGTGACCAGAGAAGGCCTCTAAGAGCTGCAGCACTTATTGTACCACCCTTAGAGGTCCTGTACCATTACACACACGAACTGCCTTTGCAGGCTGCGTATTTTGGTGCAGAACAAAGTGAAGAGTCGACATGGCACACATCTGTGTGCCATGCCTACAACCCACTGCCCTGGCATAGATCAGTCACCCCTCTAGCTGGGTGCACTATACCAGTGGTGAGGGTACATGTGCATGAGCTCTGAACCCCTACAGTGTCTAAGGCCATTCTAAGACATTGTAAGTGCAGTGCTGCCATTAAGAGTATATGGTGCTGGGAGTTTGTCATTACGAACTCTACAGCACCATAATGGCGACACTGAAAACTGAGAGGTTTGGTATCAAACTTCTCAGCACATTAAACCCACACTGATGCCAGTGTGGGATTTAATGAAAAATGCACACAGAGGGCATCTTGGAGATGCCCCCTGAAAACTAACCTACCACTAGTGTCCAGGCTGAGTGGCTGCTTTCAGCTGCCACCACCAGACATGTTTCTGGACCCCTGGGTCGAGAGCATGCTGCTCTCTGGGGACTGAAACAATGCACATCCTGGGACGAGGTGCCAAGCCTCCTCCCCTAGGATGGGCAGGGTTCACGAAGGGGAAGCTTCAAAGGCTTGTCGCCTTTGTGAGCTTACTCAGGCCACTTGCTGCTTTCAGCAACTGGTCCCCACTGGTTCTGACCCCCACTGTGGGCGGAAGAACCGGCGGGAAAACAAGTGAGGAAGAGAGATATGCCCACCTCTACCAACTCCACCCCTCAGGTGGGGGATGCGAGGCGAAGCACAACTCTGTCCCAGCCATCTTGCAGATAGGGGGACTCAGCCAACCAGGTAAAGGCTTATGCCCCCCTCCTACTGGAGGGTGGCATAATGGGGGGTGTACCCACCCCAGGGAAGGGACCCAGTGGTCCCAACCTTTAACCTACCTGTAATGCCCCTAAATCTAATATTTAGGGGCACCCATGAACCTTGCTTCCTCAGGCCAGAAGAAACTACAAGAAAAGAAGGACCGAACAGCCGTGCAGAAGCTAACAAGAGGAAGACACCCACTAACTTGGCCCCAGCTCTACCGGCCTGTGTCCACCTCGAACCTGCTCCTGCGAAATCCCGGTGTGTCCTGCAGCGAGCAACCTCGGAAACCCCGGAGGACCTGCCTGCCTTCAAGAACAAAGACGGTCTCCCGTGAACTCCGGATTTGTTCATTTCCAACCTCTTGCTCCAGCCGGATTCCGCGAATCCGCACCACTCTGCACCTGCCGTCCACGGCCCGAGCGGGCACACACCACAAGGAGGTCCCCCTGGCGATCCTGACCTGAGATCCGGCGACCCCTGATTTGCTTCAAACCTCCAGCAGACGCCTGCAGCCTAAATCCTGAAGGTCCCCCCCCCTCCCACCGCGACCAGGAGCTGGTAAGAAGATCTGACCCTAAAAGATACCCCTGCACCCGACGCCCACGGCCTTGGGTGGTCCAACCGACGGTGCCTAACCAACCCCCAAGATCCCAACTTAACTCTCGAAGTGGTGGTCGCACCCAGTAGACCTTCGTCCCCAGTGCCTTTGCAAACCGGATTTTCCCCATTGCAAACAGGACGCCCGACGTCGAAACAGCACCCTGCACCCGGCCGCCCTAGTGCCGCTGAGGGTGTAACGAGAGTCCATCCCTATCCCTGGGGGACCCCTGAGTCTACCCCCAGAACCTCAACTCCCACTACCGAATACTTACCCTAAAACCGATAACACTATTTTCCTCCATAGGATAACATTGACTGTTTTTCTTGGAAAAGTTTCTAAGTGTAAAGTTTGAAAACCTAAAGAAATTCTTTAAAATTGATTTTATTTAAAATTGATTTTACTTACCTGTTAACAGGAAATGTCCGAGTGTAGTGTCCAGGTATACTACACTGTGTAAGAAAAGTAATCTCAAAAGTAACTTACCTGTAATTATATTGAAAATCTTATACAAAGTATATGTACTGTATTTACAAAGCATTGCATTTCTCAGAAACAATACTGTAAGTCAAAACAAAGTGCATTTACAATTACAATCCAAACTGTATTACAACTGTATATTTACTGCGAAGTATTTCAGTTACCTGTGCCAGGCTTGCTTGGTTCTAGAAAATAAAATAACTAAAAGAATATTTTTATACAAAAACAATTGGTCTGAAGTTCAGTCTTTGAGTGTGTGAATTCATTTGCTGGCTGAGTGTGTACAATAAATGCTTAACACTGTCCTCTGATACTGCCTTACTGCTCGACCACACTACCACAAATAGAGAGTGAGGTGCTATGTAACTTTACCTCTGCCTACCTTTGGGGTTCCACTGGACTCTGTACACACTATAGCTCACTTTGGTTCAGTATATACAGAGCCAGCTTCCTACACTGCCTTTCGCCCCTTTCGTGGCTATGGAAGGGGCACCCCATCTCGTCCTGCCAAGTCTAGCCATCGGTCCATGCAAGCTGCCCAACCTCTGCGTGGCTGCGGACATGGGACTTAGCGACCTCGCGGGTCTGGGAGCCAGCGGGCGGGCCAGTTTACCCTTTCCCCCCCCCCCCCTGCAGTAGCCTCCAAACCTTCCTAGTCCGACATTTGAGGGCCATCAACGGCCAGTGGGTGGCAGAATTCGCCATCACCTCCCCCACTGGCAAACCATCACGTTGGACAGGTGGGTTTTGCAGATAGTCCGGAGGGGCTACCCCCTCCCCTTCGAGACTACCCCTTGCTCAATGCCACCATCTTTCAATCGTATGTCGGAGGATCATTTGGCGCTTCTCCATCAGGAAGTTTCAGCTCTCTTGGCCAAGGGAGCTATCGAAAGGGTCCCTGCGCCAGAAGTAGGTTGTGGTTACTATTCCGGCTACTTTCTGGTGCCCAAGAAGGACAAAGGCCTGCTTCCTGTCCTAGACATCAGGGCCCTCAACCGCTTCCTCCAGAAGGAGAAGTTCAAAATGCTCACGTTGGCTCAGGCCCTATCTGCCCTGGAGACTGGATGGTGGCGTTGGACTTGCAGGACGCCTACTTCCATATCCCTGTCCTGTAAGCCCACAGACACTACCTACGGTTCACGGTAGGTCACAATCCTTTTCAGTTCACCGTGCTCCCCTTTGGCAATACCAGTGCCCCTCGGGTGTTCACGAAGGTGATGGAGGTGGTCGCAGCTCATCTGCGCAGATCAGGGGTTTCGGTCTTCCCCTTTCTCGACTACTGGCTGTTGAATGCGGGCTCGCCCCAGGCTGACGTCTCCCACCTCCAGACTACGGCAGACCTCCTGCGCTCGCTGGGGTTCACTATAAACGTGCCGAAGTCACACCTGACTCCTTCTCAGTCACTCCCTTTCACCTGAGCTGTTCTGGACACAGTGCAGTTTCAGGCTTATTCTCCCGAGCAGCAAATCCGGGATATGATACCTATGTTTCAGCCTCTATCCCGGATTTTGGTGAGAATGACCCTGATGCTCCGGGGCCTCATGGCCTCTTGCATCCTGCTGGTGGATCATGCCAGGTGGCATATGCAGCTCTGCAGTGGGACCTGAGGTTCCAGTGGGTGCAGCATCCGGGGAATCTTTCTGACTACGTCCAGATCTTGGAGGGGACTGCGCGTCAACTGCAGCGGTGGCTAACGAACCAAGGTTGGGTTAGAGGCAGATCCCTCTCCCTTTCCCAACCAGAACTAACAGTGGTGATCGATGCGTCACTCCTGGGATGGGGTGGCCATCTGGGGGAGGCGGAGATTAGAGAAGTCCGGTCTCCGGCGGAATCCAAGCTCCATATTAACCTGTTGGAGCTCTGGGCGATTCGCCTGGCACTGAAGTCATTTCTTCCCTTCCGCAAGGGGAAAGTAGTGCAGGTGTTCACGGACAACACCACCACTGTGTGGTACTGCAACAAACAGGATGGGGTGGGGTCGTGGACCCTATGTCAAGAGGCTCTTCGCCTTTGGACATGGCTGAAAAATCAGGGCATGACCCTGGTGGTTCAACACCTGGCAGGTTCTCAACGCCAGGGCGGACAAACTCAGCTGTCGGTGCCTGGCGGATTACGAATGGCATCTTCACTCAGAGGTGGTGCAAGGTCTCTTTCAGCGGTGGGGAGATCCTTGGTTAGATTTGTTTGCCACCGAAGAGAAAGCTCAATGTCAGCAGTTCTGCGCTTTGGAGTTCCCAAGGCGGCACTCGCTCGCGACGCCTTTCGCCGTGAGTTAAATTGCGGCCTCCTGTATGCATTTCCACCTGTACCACTTCTACCCAGAGTGCTGAAGAAGATCAAGCGCGACCGGGCCCAAGTCATTCTTGTGGCTCCGGACTGGGCACAAAGAGTCTGGTACCCTGAGCATGGCCATCGATCTTCCGATCAGACTGCCTCTTCGGGAGGATCTTCTGTTGCAGCAGCAGGGGACGGTCCTCCACCGGAACCTGTCCAGCCTCCACCGCCTTGCATGGAGATTGAGCAGCGACAGTTCACAGCTTTTGACCTTCCACCCAAAGTTTGTAATGTCATCTTGGCAGCCAGGCGTCCCTCCACTAAGACGGTATACGCCTGTCGTTGGTACAAATTTGTGGCATGGTGCACATCAAAGGTAGTGGATCCCCTCTCTGCCCCTCTTTCAGAGGTCCTTCTGTATATACTTTCTTTAGCCCAGCAGGGCTCTGCCTTCGGCACTCTTAAAGGCTATCTGGCAGCCATTTCTGCTTTACTTCGGCTACCAGATCAGCCTTCTTTATTCAAGTCCCCTATTGTACATAGATTCTTTAAGGGCATTTTTCATCTCTTTCCTCCATCTCCTTTCATAATGCCCCAGTGGGACTTGAAACTTGTCTTGACTTATCTTGTGCGCTCCTTTCGAGCCTCTTCATAACTGTCCTCTCAGGCTCCCTTACTCTGAAGACTGCTTTTCTTCTTGCAGTCACCTCTGCTCGTAGAGTGAGTGAGCTTCAAGCTCTTTCTTCTGAGCCCCCTTTCTTCTCTGTGCATCCGGTCAAAGTGGTGCTTAGGACGAGACCCTCGTTCCTTCCTAAAGTAGTTACAGATTTTCACTTAGGACAGACCATCACTCTCCCCACCATTTCCCACCTCCGCACCCTTCCCCACCTCCGCACCCTTCCAAGTAGGAGGAGAGACTCCACTGTCTGGACCCAAAACGTGCACTGTCCTTCTACCTTGACCCCACAAAAGATTTCCGGGTGGACGATCAACTCTTCGTTGGCTATGTAGGTGCCAAGAAAGGTCGGGCTGTCCAAAAGCGTACCATCTCCAGATGGGCTGTCCTTTGTATAAACATTTGTTACACTTTAGCGAAAAAGGAAACACCAGTGGGGCTGCATACTCATTCCACTAGGGCTACGGCAGTAACTACTGTTTTGCAGCGTGAATCTTTCTGGATTCACTATGCTGTGCATTATTCCGCGGTCTAGTGGTTGGGTCCGGAATCGTAGTCTCTTTTTTTTTTTTTGTGTGTGTGTGTAGGCCAGGTGGGCGTCGACGCCCCACCATTTGGTGTCCTTCCGTGACGTCGGCGCGCTTCCTCCGGAAGCTCCCACCCTTGGGCGCCATCTTCAGATTCTTTTTTCCGCCGTTGGGTCTGGATCGTCGTGAAGAGCTCCAGAGTTGGAAGAGGAGAAAAGAGGAGAGAAAAAGCAGAAAGAACCGAGAAAATTGGAGTTTTGTAACGCACGCAGTGCAGGAGGAGATAGCATGGTGGAACAAGGACAACATAACAAGGGGAAAGCCGTTCACACCACCAACTCCAACAGTGACCATCACAACAGACGCATCCCAAATGGGGTGGGGAGCGCACATGAACCTGCTCAAAGTAAGGGGGTTATGGACACAAACAGATGCCGTCAAGCACATCAACTACCTAGAGCTAAAGACTGTGTTCCTAGCACTAAAAGCGTTCCAGAAACAGCTGTACGGGCAAAGGGTGTTAGTGCAAACAGACAACACCACAACAATGTTCTACATCAACAAGCAGGGAGGAACACAGTCAGTGGCGCTGTCAGACCTAGCGCAACAGATATGGAAATGGGCAATCCCACTACAAATAGACCTCCTGGCAATACATCTGCCGGGGAAGGACAATGTGGAAGCAGACAGACTGAGCAGACAGACGTCAATCTCACACGAGTGGGAGCTCAACCCGCAGGAGACGCAAAAAATATTCAAGAAGTGGGGGACCCCACAACTAGACCTGTTTGCAACACACCAGAATGCAAAATGCCAATACTTCGCGATACAAAAGGGGGATGATGGACGGAACGTTTGAGCCAATCAAACACTCACCCCCAGTCAACTGATCTGGGTTTAATCCATCATCATTCTTTAGCTCACTCCACCACCCCAGTTCAGACATGGCCATATGCAAATCAGTCTGACCCTGTGCCTCATGGGAACAGTCCAGCCCGAACTGCCATGTCTGAACTGGGGTGGTGGAGTGAGCTAAAGAATGATGATGGATTAAACCCAGATCAGTTGACTGGGGGTGAGTGTTTGATTGGCTCAAACGTTCCGTCCATCATCCCCTTTTGTATCGCTTTGTTCGCCCTAAGTTGGCGGGGGTATGCCCAGACGTGGGTCCCTTGCTCACTTTGCCACTGGATTCAAGCAAGCCTGGCTGATGACGGCTGGAATGCCAGAAACCGGTCCTAGGATGCTTGTTTCCGGTCCAGGGAAGACATGGCTTGGCAGTTCGTGCTGGACTGTTCCCATGAGGCACAGGGTCAGACTGATTTGCATATGGCCATGTCTGAACTGGGGTGGTGGAGTGAGCTAAAGAATGATGATGGATTAAACCCAGATCAGTTGACTGGGGGTGAGTGTTTGATTGGCTCAAACGTTCCGTCCATCATCCCCTTTTGTATCGCTTTGTTCGCCCTAAGTTGGCGGGGGTATGCCCAGACGTGGGTCCCTTGCTCACTTTGCCACTGGATTCAAGCAAGCCTGGCTGATGACGGCTGGAATGCCAGAAACCGGTCCTAGGATGCTTGTTTCCGGTCCAGGGAAGACATGGCTTGGCAGTTCGTGCTGGACTGTTCCCATGAGGCACAGGGTCAGACTGATTTGCATATGGCCATGTCTGAACTGGGGTGGTGGAGTGAGCTAAAGAATGATGATGGATTAAACCCAGATCAGTTGACTGGGGGTGAGTGTTTGATTGGCTCAAACGTTCCGTCCATCATCCCCTTTTGTATTACTTCGCATCCAGGCAGTCAGGCCACCAATCCCAAGGAAATGCCCTATGGATGAGCTGGTCAAAGACATTTGCTTACGCTTTTCCACCGATACCGCTGATACACAAGGTGCTCAGCAAGTGCAGAACAAGCAACATGACGCTAATTCTGGTAGCACCACAGTGGGCCAGGCAGTCCTGGTTCTCACACATAGTGGAAATGGCACAGGGACCACCACACAAGTTCCCAAGAAGGAAAGACCTGCTCTCGATGCAAAACGGAAGAGTACTCCAGCCAGAGAGCCTCAGCCTAGCAGCATGGCTCCTGAAGACTTAGAGTTCGCTCACCTCAAGCTTCCAGAAAGCACGCTGGCAGTACTGCGGGAAGCCAGGAGGCCCACCACACAGAAATGCTATGCAGCAAAATGGAAGAGATTCACTGAATGGTGCATCAACAAAAAACTCCACAGGAGAATCACTAGAGAATCTACAGTGCTAAAATACTTAACACACTTACTAAAAAATAACCTAAGCTACACTTCAATAAGAGTGCACCTGGCGGCAATAGTGGCCTATACAAGAGGAGAAACAGGGGAAAGCTTCTTTACATCTCAAGTGGTAAAAAGATTCCTAGAAGGAGCCGAACGAATAGCACCACCGAAGAGGATGACACCGCCGGCATGGAACCTCAATGTCGTTCTAACACAGCTTATGAAAGCACCGTTCGAACCCATTCACAAGGCATCGCTACATATGCTCACAATAAATACGGCCTTTCTGGTGGCAATCACCTCACTACGTAGGGTGAGCGAGTTGCAGGCACTCGCGCTACAAGAACCCTACATTCAGATCCACAATGACAGGGTGGTAATGAGAACGGACCCACACTTCATGCCAAAGGTGGTGTCCAAGTTCCATATAAGCCAAACAATACAAATTCCCAGTTTCTTCCACCATCCACCAGCGCAGAAAGGGCACTGCACACTCTGGACGCCAGAAGAGCAGTAATGCATTACATCGAAAGGACTAAGGACTGTAGAAAGACAAAACAGTTCTTTGTGTCCTTCGCAAGCAGTTTCCTGGGCAGACCAGTAACTAAAAATAACATCGCACGAAGGATCGCGCAAACAATTCAATACTGCCACAAACAGGCAGGCCAAGAGCTACAAGGAGCAGCTCAGGCACACTCGACCAGGAAAAAGGGAGCAACAATCGCCTTCCTGGCAAACACACCTATCCAAGACATTTGCCTGGCGGCAACATGGGCTTCAGTGCACACGTTCACTAAGCACTACTGCGTGGATATACAGATGAACAAAGAAGCACAAGTAGGTCAAAAGGTGCTTCAACATATATTCAACAACCAACGCTCATCTTCCACCCAGCCGCCACAAACATAACAAACCGCTACAAAGTCTATGCACAGCATAGTGAATCCAGAAAGATTCACGCTGCAAAACGAATAGTTTCTTACCTGTCGGTGTAGTTTTGCAGCTTGAAGACTTTCTGGATTCACTAGCGAACCCACCCGCCTCCGCCAGAAAGATGAGACAGGAGGAAGGTGGGACTAACAAAAGGAAAACACCTTCAAAAGGGTAAAAGGATAAACAACACAAGACAAAAAAAAAAAAAGAATCTGAAGATGGCGCCCAAGGGTGGGAGCTTCCGGAGGAAGCGCGCCGACGTCACGGAAGGACACCAAATGGTGGGGCGTCGACGCCCACCTGGGCTACACACAAAAAAAAAGAGCCTACGATTCCGGACCCAACCACTAGACCGCGGAATAATGCACAGCATAGTGAATCCAGAAAGTCTTCAAGCTGCAAAACTACACCGACAGGTAAGAAACTATTCGCTTTGCCACGTGGAGTTCCGCTCAATGACATCTGCCAGGCGGCAACGTGGGCATCTATGCACACGTTCACCAGACATTACTGCCTGGATAGTCGAGTCCGGAGGGACGGCTATTTTGCCCGTTCTGTCCTCCAGGATTTTCTGGTGTGAACTTGGTTCGCAGACCCTCCTCCGGGGTTGGTTTTGCTGGGGTATCTATTCTAAGGTAAGGAATCTATAACTATCTGTTTCAGATGAACAAGTTACCTTCAGTAACGAGGTATCTGTAAGAGACATAGGTTAGTTATAGATTCCTTACCACACCACCCATCCTCCCTGCTCTGCAAACTGACGGATAGGGACTCCCTTACAGAGCCCTAGTTGTGGCGCACTAGTGGTCAGTGTCTTTTATCGTTCTGCGCTTCTGGCGTGGAAAGTCGTGTCAGAACTGACGTTAGCGCGCAGGGGCAGTGTCCAAGTAGGCACAGCGACTTCATCCTGGCGACCACAACAAGTCGACCAACGCCACCTGCCGACGTGCAGGGGGTACTGCTAAGAAAAAATCTCCCGATCCAGTCTGGGGGAAATTCTAAGGTAAGGAATCTGTTTGACCTTTGTTGGGATAAATCATCAACTGCATATTCGCTCTACCGGAATACTGTTCCTTCCTTGAAACGGGGGTCGGAAGTTTGCAAATTTCTTCACTCCTGGGCGCGGGCGTTTACTTGGCACCCCTGGCGTTTGGGATGCACGCCGTGCATACGCGGACTTGCAGAGATATATATATATATATATACATATATTTGGGGCCGTGGATTGTTGTTTCATGAAGGAGACGATGGGATTTGGATATATATATATATATATATATTCTAAACTCCTGAAAATCTTCCAATTCCAGCTTTCTATATGGTGACGTTGCTCATACATCACGGTGAACCGCAGCTTCTCAAGGGTTATTACACATAAACACATAACTAACAAACTCATACTGTACATGTTACTTTCTGTAAATCAGCAACATGGAAAGGAAAACAATTACTACATCATGTCAGCAGCACGCACCTGCCTTCAAATGAGGGAGAACAGGCCCATTACATCAACTAAAATACAAACAGCCACTGTGTAACTAAGCACCGAGCTAGAGGTTGGTATCCATGACATCAGGGGCCTCAAAATACACGAATACAGCTTTAAAGTATATTAAAGTACCACACACTGCATAAAATTAAGCAAATTCAACCTTACCCTGAATAATTATATAGGGCCATGGGTATTTTGGAAATAAATAAATAAATAAAGCAGTCTACCTACCTGCTAACCAGTAGCCACAATAAAGGCCGTTGCACAGTTGCGCGTATAGATAAGTACATACACTCTCAGACCTCAGGTCTGTCCAGGAGAGATATGTATGTGTGTATATATATACACATGCATATACACACACACCTTTATTTTCTGTAAATGTAAATAAGTATACACACACTAAATGCACACAGTCGAAAAACACAATACTATGTGTAAAGAGCGGGTGAACACACGCTCTCTCAGATATAAGTGGGAAACCACCTAATGTTTTTCAGGCATCTGCTAGAGCTTGACTCCCTCCTCCGCACCTGACAAAAACTGCTACAAAATCGATGCACAGTAGGGAATCTAGATGTCCGTGCTGCAAAAGAAACGAGTTACCTACCTGTAACGATAGTTTTGCAGTTTGAACTCCTCTAGATTCACATACAACCCCCAGGGAAGGGGGGAAAACTTACAAGGTAAACAACAAAAGTAATTGACAGAAAAAATAAACAAATAAATGAAATTAAAAACTCAAGACACACTTCCTGAACCAAAAATAGTATACAAGTAAAAAAAACAAGAGCTACACTCGTCCTTTTATAATACCCGTAGCATTTCAAAATTATATCACACGTATGAAACTACATGGTTCATGCATACAAGAATAAATAAGTTGTTTTTCAGTTTGGGCCAAGGAAGAAAAAAAGATTTTTTTTATTTATTTATATATACATCTGAAAGAAGAAACACGTTAGTTATAGATTCCTTACCTTAGAATTACCCCCGGGCGTCAGACTGGATCTGGAAAGTTTTTTCGTCAGCAGTACCTCTGCACGTCGGAAGGTGGCGTCGGTCGGCTCCATCGTCGGCATCGTGGTCGCCGGGATGACGTCGCAGCAGCTACTTAGACGCCGCCCTCGCGCGCTGACGTCAATTCTTTTTCTTCCGCACCAGCCAGCGCAGATGCGGGAAGAGCGGTACCTCAGTCATTTTTTGACTAACTTTTTATCGACTTTTGTCGACGTCTTGTTTCGAGTCTACGACTCCGAACAGGTGCACGAGGGATGCCCGGTTTTAAGGCCTGCGGTTCCTGTAACCGATTGATGTCGGTGACGGATCCGCACCGCATGTGCCTCTTTTGCCTGGAGCGCGACCACGACCCCAAGTCGTGCTCCGACTGTCAGTTGTTGACGCCGAAGGCTTTGCGGAAGCGGTCCCGAAAGCTGCTCGAACGCCGACAGTCAGCTCCGCGCCGTTCGAGGTCCCGGTCGAGAATGAGGTCGAGGGACCGGTCGCGGAGCCACCACCATTCCGGTTCCAAGTCATCGAAGTCTTAGCACTCGGGGTCGGGTAAGTCGAAGCATAAGTCATTTCTTCTCGTTCAATGGGCTGCTAGTGTACAGGCCGCTGGGCTCCAGAAATAATTTTCTGCAAACCATGGGCGAGCTCTTGGAATATAAAGTAAATTCTCAAAACTTCACCATTCTAGTGACTTCAATTTTCATTTAGACATCACATCCGACAAAGACTCACAGGCCTTGATGGACCTAGTGACCGGTGCAGGTCTAGAGCAGATGGTAGTAGGATCTACCCATACTGCGGGCCATCTCTTGGACGCAGTTTTTTCAGACTGCCCTCTGCTTAAATTCAATAGTAACTTGCAACTATCGTGGTCAGACCATTTGGCAGTAATGCTTACCCTTGATTTACCGCCTCTAACAGGCTCTAAGTATGGTCAAGCAAGTAGCCTTAAAAGCTACCTGTGGCAGCGGTTTGATAAAATCGTTTTTACTGATCAATTGAATCGGAGCAAACTCTGCCTTTCTACAGATCCAGAATTAGCCTCCTTACAATATCATAATTGGATTTCAGCAGCAGCCCGCATCACCATCCCCCAAAGAGCTGGAAAATTTAGCAGGACTGCACCTACTGAACCTTGGTTCTCCGAAGAACTAAGATCATTAAGAAGACTTTGCCGTAGTCAAGAAAGATGCTGGCGTAAACATTATGATCCCAGGGAAAAAGAAAGATACAAGTCAAGATTGGCACAATATAAAGAATTGATTAAAAACACTAAAATCAGATATTATTCAGAAAGAATAGAAGGGGCACAAAACAACTCCAAGGAACTGTTTGCAACAGTTTTGAAACTTAGCCAGGTGCAGGAGACTAGCCAAAGTACAACAGATCAAGCGTTCTGTGACAATATGGCCTTATATTTTTGTGATAAAGTCTCTGCTATCTACAACACATTCACGGCTCACTCGGTTAGCACACTAACTGCTCAGGCTCCATTATCTGATATTGAAAATCCACTTTCAGGCTTGCTCATCTCGGCCCATGAACGCACTTCACTCTGTTTTTAAAATTTTACACTAATGTCTCATGAACAAACCGCATAGATTTTGGTAGCAACTAAGTCAGGATCCCCGCTGGACCCTTGTCCTCCGAGAATAAGCCACATGTTAGCTGAGACACTCGCATGCCCTCTCATGGAGGCTTTAAACACCGCCATTGAAACTGCAACCTTCCCCTCGCTGTGGAAAAAGACATCTATTTTACCTTTATTAAAAAAGCCTAACTTAGATAAAACTGATGTAGGAAACTATCGTCCCATCTCCCGCCTACCTCTACCGGCTAAGATTCTTGAAAAACATATGAATCAGGAACTAGGTACCTTTATTGAGAAAAATCAGGTCCTAGATCCTACCCAGTATGGCTTTAGAAGCCAACTGAACTGGCCTTGCTTACCGCTACCGAGGAAATCAGACTGGCAGTTGACAAAGGAGGATCGGCAGCTTTGATACTGCCAGATCTGTCAGCTGCCTTTGACACAGTAGACCACGGCATTCTAATAGATCGGCTCCGTGAGGCAGGAGTTGGTGGTTCGGCCCTCGCACTCCTTAAGTCATTTCTGCGTGGTAGGGAACAATTTGTTGAAATAGGAGGATTTAAATCAAAATGTTTTGGGCTCCCATGCGGGGTGACCCAGGGCTCATCCCTGAGCCCTACCCTTTTCAACATTTATGTTGCTCCCCTGCCTTAAGTTAAACTCGAATAAAACAGAGGTTTTACTTTTCAGCAAGGATACAACATTTTGGTCCTCAGACTGGTGGCCATTAGAATTGGGAACTGCCCCTGTCCCAGTCACTAAGGCTAAAAATCTTGGAGTCATTATGGACTCCACCCTTTCCTTCTCCCAGCATGTAAAAATGCTTACTGCATCTATTTACTACACCTTGAAAATCCTGAGGAAAGTACTCCCTTTTATTCCAACAAACTTACAGAAAACTGTGGTGTCAGCCTTAATGTTATCAAAACTTGACTACTGCAATGGGCTTTTGGTTGGAGCAAACCAATCGGTTGTAGCGAAACTACAGGTACTTCAGAACTCCGCCGCAAGATTGCTATTTGGATTAACCAAATACACACCAGCTAAACATGCCCTCAACACTCTGCACTGGCTACCTATGGAGAAGCGCATAAGGTTTAAAGCCTTGTGCATTGCCTTTAAAGCATTACAAAATTCAGGTCCTACTTGCCTGATAAAGCTCATTAAATGGCACATCCCTGGACGTACACTTCGGTCGACCTCACTGAAGTTAGTAACAGAGCCTACGTTCCGCCTTCAGAGATGGGGTGGTAAAAGCTTCTTCAGCATTACTACAAGATTATGGAATAAGCTACCATTCTATTTGAGGAATGCTTCTGAGCTGCTGTCTTTTAGGAAGGGACTAAAGACATGGCTCTTTACTCTGTAACCCTGCATAAGGATTGGAAATATGACTGTGTGCCGTTTCTTCAAGCGCCTAGACGCCCTCGGGTAGCAGTGCGCTATATAAATACTTAAATAAATAAGAAGTCAAAGAAACATCGTCGCTCTTCGACTTCTCGTCGGTCGGCCGATCCGACGAGGCACGCGGGTGGTCCCCGCGGCTTTGCGCGCGGAGCCCGAAGGGTCGAATCTGAGCTTTCCTCCCTTTCCGGGACCCGGAGCGACCCCCGCCCAGCTTCGTACGTTCTACAAAGCGATTCATGCCATTTGGGCGGACCGACCCCGCCGGCGTGCCTTCGGGCCCCGCGGGCTCGGTTGGGGGACCTGGGTTTCCGCTGCCGGCGGCTCCGGCGCCGCAGGTCCCCCTTGGATCCAGGCCTGGATCCGGATCGGCCCCGGTTGACCTCATTACGCCTCCACCGGCGCCGCTTCCCCCAGCACCACTTCTGCTACCGACGCCGGTTGTGCCCCCGTCCGGCGTTGACCCCGGCCTCCATCCCGGCATGGAGCCGGACCGGCATCGATCGACGCCGGATCCGGCGCCGGCTGGGGTTTTCATGCCCCTGTTCACTCCTGGGGCCCCTTTCCAACAACAGTGGCACCCAGAGGATGATGAGGAGGACTGGGAGGGGTCAGGTGACCCTTTAACTGACCAGCTAGGTGCTGAGCAGGACTGGAGAGAGGAACTGGGGGATGCCAGTGGTCTTGACACTTCACCCGACCTTGGCATGTTGTCTCCTCCTACCGTGGCTACGGAGGAGGGAGCGTCATACGCTGTGGTGTTGCGTAGGGCGGCCAAGGCTCTCAACCTCGAGCTTCCTACTGTGGCGGTCAGGACTAACCTCCTGACTGAGGTGCTTCAACCGGCGACTAGCTCTTCGGAGCCCCAGCTGCCGTTTAATGAGGCCCTCACCAATGTCCTTTTGGGCACGTGGTCCAGGCCCAACACGGGGGCTCCCGCGGACAGGATGATCGCCCGGCTCCGGGCAACCCCACTTTCCTCTCCCAACACCCCACTCCGGAGAGCTTGGTGGTCCAAGCCTCCACCTCCAAAAGCGCCTTCCCTACCGCTCCACCGGAAAGGGAATCCAAGAAGCTGGGCCATCTTGGCAAGAAAATGTTCTCTTCCGCCAGCTTAGGACTGCGGTCCGTAAACACCGCATGTCTCTTGGGCCGTTATTCGCACTCAGTGTGGGATACGGTGGCGCAAGTGCTGCCTCAGTGTCCGGAGGAGGCCCGGGCAGTGCTCTCACAGGCTGTTGCCGCCGGGAGAGATGCAGCTAAGTTTACAATCCGTTGTGGGCTGGACACCGCCGACTCTCTGGGCAGGACCATTTCATTGTCGGTAGCCCTTCGTCGCTACGCCTGGATGAGGTCCACTGGCTTTTCAGGGGATGTCCAGAACACCTTGATGGACATGCCCTTTGATGGCCGTCGCCTTTTTGGCGACAAAGCAGAGAACGCCCTAGAGCGCTTCAAGGACTCACGGGCTATGGCCAAGTCCTTGGGCCTCTCCTCCCGTCCGGCGCAGTCTGCTTTTCGCCCCTTTCGTGGCTACGGAAGGGGTGCCCCTCTACGTCCCACCTAGGGCCACAGGCCGCAGCAAGTTACCCAACCTTCGCGGGGACGTGGAAACAACCAGCGAGGTTCTAGGGGCCAGCGGGTGGGCCAGTCCACCAACCCCCCCTCTGCAGCAGCCTCCAAACCCTCCTAGTCCGACCTTTCAGGCCCATCAAACACCAGTGGGTGGCAGGATTTGCCATCACCTCCCCACTGGCGCACCATCACTTCGGACAGGTGAGTTTTGCAAATAGTCCGAAGGGGCTACTCCCTCCCCTTCGAGACTACCACTCCAGCCATGCCACCGCGATACCACCGCATGTCGGAGGATCATCTGGCCCTTCTCCAGCAGGAAGTTACGGCTCTCTTGGCCAAGGGAGCCATCGAGCGCGTTCCTGTCCCAGAAGTAGGTCGTGGTTGTTACTCCCACTACTTTCTGGTTCCCAAGAAGGACAAGGGCCCGCGTCCTATCTTGGACCTCAGGGACGTCAGTCGCTTCCTCCGGAAAGAGAAGTTCAAGATGTTGACGCTTGCTCAGGTCTTGTCTGCCCTCGACCCGCAAGACTGGATGGTAGCGTTGGACTTGCAGGATGCTTATTTTCACATCCCTGTCCTGCCGGCCCGCCGGCGTTACCTGCGGTTCATGGTAGGCCACGAGAACTTTCAGTTCACTGTGCTCCCCTTTGGCCTTACCAGCGCCCCTCGGGTGTTCACGAAAGTGATGGCGGTAGTCGCAGCTCATCTGCGCAGATCAGGGGTTTCAGTCTTCCCCTATCTCGACGACTGGCTGTTGAAGGCGGGCTCGCCCCAGGCAGTCGTCTCCCACTTCCAGACTACGGCCGACCTCCTGCATTTGCTGGGGTTCTCCATCAATGTGCCGAAGTCTCACCTGATTCCCCCTCAGAAGCTCCTCTTCATCGGAGCGGTTCTGGACACGACGCGGTTTCGGGTCTATCCTCTCGACCAGCGAATACGGGATATTCGGACTATGATTCCAATCTTTCAGCCTCTGTCCCGGGTTTCGGTCAGAATGACCCTGAGGCTGCTGGGCCTCATGGCCTCCTGCATCCTGCTGATCGATCATGCCAGGTGGCATATGCGGGCTCTGCAGTGGGACCTGAAGTTCCAGTGGGCGCAGCATCCGAGGAATCTGTCCGATTGCGTCCAGATCTCGGAGGGCACTGCTCGACAACTGCAGTGGTGGCTTACGAACCAGGATTGGGTCAATGGCAGATCCCTCTCCCTTCCCCCAACCAGACCACACTGGTGACGGATGCCTCCCTTCTGGGATGGGGCGGCCACATGGGAGAGGCGGAGATCAGAGGCCTCTGATCTCCGGCGGAGTCCGGGCTTCACATCAACTTTCTGGAGCTCCGGGCAATTCGTCTTGCACTGAAGGCATTCCTTCCCTCTGTCCGGGGAAGGGTAGTGAAGGTGTTCACGGACAACACCACCGCCATGTGGTATTGCAACAAACAGGGCGTGGTGGGGTCGTGGACCCTATGTCAGGAGGCCATCCGCCTCTGGACATGGCTGGAACATCAAGGCATTTCCTTGGTGGTTCAACACCTGGCAGGTTCTCTGAACGCCATGGCGGACGAACTCAGCCGCAGGTGCATGATGGATCACAAATGGCGTCTTCACTCGGAGGTGGTGCAAGGTCTCTTTCAACAGTGGAGAGAGCCTTGGTTAGATCCTTGGTTAGATCTATTCGCCATCGAAGAGATCGCGCAATGTCAGCAATTCTGCGCGTTGGAATTTCCAAGGCGGCATTCGCTAGGCGATGCTTTTCATCGCGAGTGGAGTTGCGGTCTGTTGTACGCCTTTCCACCTATACCACTTCTGCCCAGAAGATCAGGCGCGACCGGGCCCAAGTCATCCTTGTTGCTCCGGATTCGGCACGAAGAGTCTGGTATCCCGAGCTGCTCAACATGGCCATCGATCCTCCGATCAGACTGCCTCTTCGGGAGGATCTTCTGTCGCAGCAGCATGGGACGGTCCTCCACCCGAACCTGTCCAGTCTCCACCTACTTGCGTGGAGATTGAGCGGCGGCAGTTGACGTCTTTCGACCTGCCTCCTGAAGTTTGTGACGTAATCTTGGCAGCCAGGCATACCTCCACTAAGACGGTATACGCCTGCAGGTGGAACAGATTTGTGTCATGGTGCACAGCAAAGGCTGTGGATCCCCTTTCTGCCCTTCTTTCTGAAGTACTCTTGTTCCTTCTTTCTTTGGCCCAGCAGGGCTCTGCTCTGGGCACTATCAAGGGCTACCTTTCTGCCATCTCTGCCTTCCTTCGGCTGCCGGATCAGCCTTCTCTTTTCAAGTCCCCGGTAGTTAACCGTTTCTTGAAAGGCTTAACACATCTTTTTCCTCCAATTCCATACGTTATGCCTCAGTGGGACTTGAATCTTGTGCTAACTTATTTAATGTGCGCTCCCTTTGAGCCGCTTCATAACTGTCCTTTACGTCTCTTAACTCTTAAGACTGCTTTCCTGGTAGCCATCACTTCCGCTAGAAGGGTGAATGAGCTCCAGGCTCTTTCTTCAAAACCTCCTCTCTTGTCTGTTCATCTGGACAAGGTGGTTCTCAGGACCCGTCCATCCTTTCTTCCTAAGGTGGTCACTGCCTTCCACATCGGGCAGACCATTACTTTGCCCACCTTCTTTTCGCATCCTTCAAAGGAAGAAGAGAGGCTCCACCGTCTGGACCCAAAGCGTGCGCTCTCCTTCTATCTGGATCGCACACAACAGTTCCGAGTGGATGATCAACTTTTTTGTTGGTTACGTGGTTGCAAAGAAGAGTTGTGCTGTACACAAACGCACCATTTCTCGATGGGTCGTGTTGTGTATTAAGGCTTGTTACTCTCTGGCTAAAAAGGGGCCTCCAGTCGGGCTACGCGCTCACTCCACCAGGGCGAAGGCAGCCACTACTGCCTTGGGAAGAGGAGTGCCTCTGAATGACATCTGTCAGGCGGCCACGTGGGCATCGCTGCACACGTTCACCAAACACTACTGCCTGGACAGCCACGTCCGTAGAGACGGCTTCTTTGGCCGTTCTGTTCTCCAGGATTTTCTGGTGTGATCTTGGTTCGCAGACCCATCACCGGGGTTGGTATTGCTGGGGTATCTATTCTAAGGTAAGGAATGCACAAGTTACTTACCTTCGGTAACAATATATCTGTAAGAAACATTAGTTGGTTATAGATTCCTTACCGCCCCACCCATCCTCCCCGTTCTGCGAACTGATTTCTAGGGTTAAGGACATCCTTTCAGGGCCCTAGTTTTGTGCACCAATGGTCAGTGTCTTGCATGGCTCTGCGTTTCTGGCGCGGCAAGTCATGTACAGAACTGACGTCAGCGCGTGAGGGCGGCGTCTAAGTAGCTGCCGTGACGTCATCCCGGCGACCACGACGACAGACGCGGAGCCGACCGACGCCACCTTCCGACGCGCAGAGGTACTGCTGACGAAAAAACTTTCCGGATCCAGTCTGGCGCCTGGGGGTAATTTTAAGGTAAGGAATCCATAACTAACTAATGTTTCTTACAGATATATCGTTACCGAAGGTAAGTAACTTGTGTGTGTGTGTGTATATATATATATATATATATATGTGTATATATATGTGTGTGTGTGTATATATATATATATATATATATATATATATATGTATGTATGTATGTATGTATATCACATACATATATCACATACATATACTTCAGCATGAATGGGCCACACAACTGGCCCTTTTTTGTATACAAGGTAAGAGAGACCCGGATTTCTCACCACGATAAATATTACGTTTATGCAAATGGCATACACAATCACAACCCAGAGAGTAAAATATAATCTGAGGACTACACTCGCACAAAGGGGGGTGGTAGCCAAATCCAGATGGATCTGGTTTCACACAGATCCCTAAGGGAAAAAAATTTCAATTTCCAACTCCAACCACTAGATGGCGAAATATGCATAGCTTCATAACTATCTTTATAGGTAGGTAAGTAGTTTCTGTTCTAACAACTACATCTGGAGTAGACATTCACTGTCGCCCCGAGAGAGATTGAAGAGCTGAAAGGGAGTACTTGGCTGTCTCAGTTAGAGTGCAACCGTATTCGTGTCTCTGGACAGGAAGTTGTATACGAGAGGGGGCACATAAGGAAACTGAGTGTCTCAGGATTCTAAAAAAGCCTTACATTAGAAACTAGTTCTAGATATTTTATGCCAGTGGAGTGAATATTTCCCAGGTGCCTCAGTGTTTTCATCCTAGAATCGGGGTACTGGGAACAATGTAGACAGCACTGCCTCTGGTTTGTTAGCTCGTCATTTGCACCCTGTTAGTATAGTGCATCAGAAGCTGTAAGCTAAGCATTTGCACCCTGTTAGTGCAGTACATCAGAAAGCTGGAGGTTGGGAATTTACACATTTGTTATTTGCGTTGTCTCCAGATAAGAATGAGGCTGCCACCACAGTCTTTTGTACAGTTGGATGCTTGCTGGAATCTATTTGTAGATGTTGGTTCACAGGTTCTGTTAGAAGCTGTAGGCAATCTAGCTGCTTTGAACCCCGTTTTGGCACTGTGATCTTTAAATACTGGCTCTGTTTGAGCGTTTGTTTCCTTGTTTCTCCTCCTCTGACTTCATTCTTTTGGGTCTTCTGTGATTATCTGCTGCTTTATTCTACTGCATGTGAATGCAGTAGGAGATTTTTTTACACTTGTAACACTGGGACTTTAGTGTGTGTACCTCCTTTAGTCGTGTGTTAACTTGAAAGAAAATCTCCTTTGGATTCAGGGGGTTATTGGATCTTGTTTTTCTGTCTGGATTTTCTTTAAAAACTGGCTGCTCCTATTAAAGCCAAAGCTTTACTGAGCGAGTTCTTAAAATATGAATGGATCCTCACCTGACTCTTAAGGGGGTGCTCTATCGGTGTGCGATTTAACGAAGGTACTCATTCCAGAGAAGCAGTGTTACAGGTAAGTAGCTGCACTCATTGTCTCCCCTCCCTGTGATGTATTACTTTGTGTAACTGTTCAGCCACCTCCACACCTTCCATCTCTATTTGTGATATGCTGTTCTCCATTTGTCTGCCTCTCTCCATTTTGTTGCTCCGCAGCCCTTTTGCACTTGTCTGTCCCACACATCAGACTCCCACGTTCCTAGTCACATGGTGTCATGTCTGCCCTTCACATCAGACTCCCAGGTTCCCATTCCATCTCACAAATCCGTTGCTAATCACAGGGTGTCATGTCTGCCCTTCACATCAGACTCCCGGGTTCCTAATCACAGGGTGTCATGTCTGCCATTCACATCAGAGTCCAAGGTTTCTAATCACAGCTTCTCATATCTGCCCTTCACATCAGACTCACAGGTTCCTAATCACAGGGTGTCATGTCTACCCTTCACATCAGACTCCCAGGTTCCTTTTCCCTCTCACATATCCCTTGCTAATCACAGGGTGTCATGTCTGCCCTTCACATCAGACTCCCGGGTTCCTAATCCCAGGGTGTCCTGTCTGCCCTTCACATCAGACTCCCGGGTTCCTAATCCCAGGGTGTCCTGTCTACCCTTCACATCAGACTCCCAGGTTCCTTTTCCCTCTCACATATCCCTTGCTAATCACAGGGTGTCATGTCTGTCCTTCACATCAGACTCCCGAGTTCGTAATCACAGGGTGTCCTGTCTGCCCTTCACATCAGACTCCCAGGTTTCTAATCGCAGCTTCTCATATCTGCCCTTCACATCAGACTCCCAGGTTCCTAATCACAGGGTGTCATGTTTGTCATTCACATCAGACTCCCAGGTTCCTAATCACAGGGTGTCATGTCTGTCCTTCACATCAGACTCCCAGGTTCCTAATCACAGGGTGTCCTGTCTGCCCTTCACATCAGACTCCCAGGTTCCCATTCCATCTCACATGTCCCTTGCTAATCACAGGGTGTCCTGTCTGCCCTTCACATCAGACTCCCTGGTTCCTAATCGCAGCTTCTCATATCTGCCCTTCACATCAGACTCCCAGGTTCCAAATCACAGCGTGTCATGTCTGTCCTTCACATCAGACTCCCAGGTTCCAAATCACAGGGTGTCATGTTTGTCCTTCACATCAGACTCCCGGGTTCGTAATCACAGGGTGTCATGTCTGCCCTTCACATCAGACTCCCAGGTTCCTAATCACAGGGTGTCATGTCTGCCCTTCACATCAGGTTCCCAATCACAGGGTGTCATGTCTGTCCTTCACATCAGACTCCCGGGTTCCTAATTACAGGGTGTCATGTCCGTCCTTCACATCAGACTCCCGGGTTCCTTATCACAGGGTGTCATGTCTGCCCTTCACATCAGACTCCCAGGTTCCTAATCGCAGGGTGTCATGTCTGCCCTTCACATCAGACTCCCAGGTTCCTAATCGCAGGGTGTCATGTCTGTCCTTCACATCAGACTCCCGGGTTCCTAATCACAGCGTGTCATTTCTGCCCTTCACATCAGACTCCCAGGTTCCTAATCGCAGGGTGTCATGTCTGCCCTTCACATCAGACTCCCAGGTTCCTAATCGCAGGGTGTCATGTCTGTCCTTCACATCAGACTCCCGGGTTCCTAATCACAGCGTGTCATGTCTGCCCTTCACATCAGACTCCCAGGTTCCTTTTCCCTCTCACATATCCCTTGCTAATCACAGGGTGTCATGTCTGCCCTTCACATCAGACTCCCAGGTTCCTAATCACAGGGTATCATGTCTGCCCTTCACATCAGACTCCCAGGTTCCTAATCACAGGGTATCATGTCTGCCCTTCACATCAGACTCCCAGGTTCCTAATCACAGGATGTCATGTCTGCCCTTCACATCAGACTCCCGGGTTCCTAATCACATCGTGTCATGTCTGCCCTTCACATCAGACTTCCAGGTTCCTTTTCCCTCTCACATATCCCTTGCTAATCACAGGGTGTCATGTCTGCCCTTCACATCAGACTCCCAGGTTCCTAATCACAGGGTGTCATGTCTGCCCTTCACATCAGACTCCCAGGTTCCTAGTCACAGGGTGTCATGTTTGTCATTCACATCAGACTCCCAGGTTCCTAATCACAGGGTGTCATTTCTGCCCTTCTATTCAGACTCCCAGGTTCCTAATCACAGGTTGTCATGTCTGTCATTCACATCAGACTCCCAGGTTCCTAATCACAGGGTGTCATGTCTGGCCTTCACATCAGACTCCCGGGTTCCTAATCACAGGATGTCATGTCTGCCCTTCACATCAGACTCCCAGGTTCCTAATCACAGGATGTCATGTCTGCCCTTCACATCAGACTCCCAGGTTCCTAATCACAGGGTGTCATGTCTGCCCTTCACATCAGACTCCCAGGTTCCTAATCACAGGGTATCATGTCTGCCCTTCACATCAGACTCCCAGGTTCCTAATCACAGGGTGTCATGTCTGCCCTTCACATCAGACTCCCAGGTTCCTAATCACAGGGTATCATGTCTGCCCTTCACATCAGACTCCCAGGTTCCTAATCACAGGGTGTCATGTCTGTCCTTCACATCAGACTCCCGGGTTCGTAATCACAGGATGTCATGTCTGCCCTTCACATCAGACTCCCAGGTTCCTAATCGCAGCTTCTCATATCTGCCCTTCACATCAGACTCCCAGGTTCCTAATCACAGGGTGTCATGTTTGTCATTCACATCAGACTCCCAGGTTCCTAATCACAGGGTGTCATGTCAGGCCTTCACATCAGACTCCTGGGTTCCTAATCACAGGGTGTCATGTCTGTCCTTCACGTCAGCCTCCCAGGTTCCCATTTCATCTCACATATCCCTTGCTAATCACAGGGTGTCATGTCTGCCCTTCACGTCAGCCTCCCAGGTTCCCATTTCATCTCACATATCCCTTGCTAATCACAGGGTGTCATGTCTGCCCTTCACATCAGACTCCCAGGTTCCTAATCACAGCGTGTCATGTCTGTCCTTCACATCAGACTCCCAGGTTCCTAATCACAGGGTGTCCTGTCAGTCCTTCACATCAGACTCCCAGGTTCCTAATCACAGGGTGTCATGTCTGCCCTTCACATCAGGTTCCTAATCACAGCGTGTCATGTCTGTCCTTCACATCAGACTCCCAGGTTCCAAATCACAGGGTGTCGTGTCTGCCCTTCACATCAGACTCCCAGGTTCCTAATCACAGCGTGTCATGTCTGTCCTTCACATCAGACTCCCAAGTTCCAAATCACAGGGTGTCATGTCTGTCCTTTACATCAGACTCTCGGGTTCCTAATCACCGGGTGTCATGTCTGTCATTCACATCAGACTCCCGGGTTCCTAATCACGGGGTGTCATGTCTGTCATTCACATCAGACTCCCGGGTTCCTAACCACGGGGTGTCATGTCTGTCATTCACATCAGACTCCCGGGTTCCTAAGTACAGGGTGTCATGTCCGTCCTTCACATCAGACTCCCGGGTTCCTTATCACAGGGTGTCATGTCTGCCCTTCACATCAGACTCCCAGGTTCCTAATCGCAGGGTGTCATGTCGGTCCTTCACATCAGACTCCCGGGTTCCTAATCACAGCGTGTCATGTCTGCCCTTCACATCAGACTCCCAGGTTCCTTTTCCCTCTCACATATCCCTTGCTAATCACAGGGTGTCATGTCTGCCCTTCACATCAGACTCCCAGGTTCCTAATCACAGGGTATCATGTCTGCCCTTCACCTCAGACTCCCAGGTTCCTAATCACAGGGTGTCATGTCTGCCCTTCACATCCGACTCCCAGGTTTCTAATCACAGGTTATCATGTCTGCCCTTCACATCAGACTCCCAGGTTCCTAATCGCAGGGTGTCATGTCTGCCCTTCACATCAGACTCCCAGGTTCCTTTTCCCTCTCACATATCCCTTGCTAATCACAGGGTGTCATGTCTGCCCTTCACATCAGACTCCCAGGTTCCTAATCACAGGGTGTCATGTCTGCCCTTCACATCAGACTCCCAGGTTCCTAATCACAGGGTGTCATGTCTGCCCTTCACATCAGGTTCCTAATCACAGCGTGTCATGTCTGTCCTTCACATCAGACTCCCAGGTTCCAAATCACAGGGTGTCGTGTCTGCCCTTCACATCAGACTCCCAGGTTCCTAATCACAGCGTGTCATGTCTGTCCTTCACATCAGACTCCCAAGTTCCAAATCACAGGGTGTCATGTCTGTCCTTTACATCAGACTCTCGGGTTCCTAATCACCGGGTGTCATGTCTGTCATTCACATCAGACTCCCGGGTTCCTAATCACGGGGTGTCATGTCTGTCATTCACATCAGACTCCCGGGTTCCTAATCACGGGGTGTCATGTCTGTCATTCACATCAGACTCCCGGGTTCCTAATTACAGGGTGTCATGTCCGTCCTTCACATCAGACTCCCGGGTTCCTTATCACAGGGTGTCATGTCTGCCCTTCACATCAGACTCCCAGGTTCCTAATCGCAGGGTGTCATGTCGGTCCTTCACATCAGACTCCCGGGTTCCTAATCACAGCGTGTCATGTCTGCCCTTCACAGACTCCCAGGTTCCTTTTCCCTCTCACATATCCCTTGCTAATCACAGGGTGTCATGTCTGCCCTTCACCTCAGACTCCCAGGTTCCTAATCACAGGGTGTCATGTCTGCCCTTCACATCCGACTCCCAGGTTTCTAATCACAGGTTATCATGTCTGCCCTTCACATCAGACTCCCAGGTTCCTAATCGCAGGGTGTCATGTCTGCCCTTCACATCAGACTCCCAGGTTCCTTTTCCCTCTCACATATCCCTTGCTAATCACAGGGTGTCATGTCTGCCCTTCACATCAGACTCCCAGGTTCCTAATCACAGGGTGTCATGTCTGCCCTTCACATCAGACTCCCAGGTTCCTTTTCCCTCTCACATATCCCTTGCTAATCACAGGGTGTCATGTCTGCCCTTCACATCAGACTCCCAGGTTCCTAATCACAGGGTATCATGTCTGCCCTTCACATCAGACTCCCGGGTTCCTAATCACAGGGTGTTATGTCTGCCCTTCACATCAGACTTCCAGGTTCCTAATCACAGGGTGTCATGTCTGCCCTTCACATCAGACTTCCAGGTTCCTAATCACAGGGTGTCATGTCTGCCCTTCACATCAGACTTCCAGGTTCCTAATCACAGGGTGTCATGTCTGCCCTTCACATCAGACTCCCAGGTTCCTAATCACAGCGTGTCCTGTCCGTCCTTCACATCAGACTCCCAGGTTCCCATTCCATCTCGCATATCCCTTGCTAATCACAGGTTTTCGTTCCTCTCCCCTCCTGTTTCCTGTAATGGTGGCTTGTATCTGTTTCACCCTCGAGTTAAGACCTGCACGCGTTGTTCGCCCTGATTTTGATGAGTTCTACGCGTGCCAGGTCTGATATTTGGTTTTGTTAATTGACACTTCTCTGTACCCTCTCATCTCCAGCCCCAACTGTGTGTTGACACTCCTCACTTGCTCTGATGTGATGCAATTGCTATTTTTAGCCTTTCTCCATGTTCACCTTTGCCCCCACACCCCAAGGATGCATTGATTGGTTAGCTATTTCTCCGACACGCCCCCAGCCCTCAAGCTACCTCTAGTTCATTGCTTTGGGGATTGCTCTTCCCATGACTTCTACCACCTTACATCACTAGTTGATGGATTGCTTGCATTCAACAGCTGTCTGCACCTCTCTTCTGGTGCATTGTGTTCTGTTCACCATCTCGTCCCCTCCCCTCTTGTGATGTGATGTTTTGCTTTGTGTTACTCAGCCATTCTCCTGTTCTCTGGTTTGTTTTTTCCAGATTCCTCCCTGCCGTTTGTTCATCGTTGTGCCTAAAGCATGTCGGTGTGGCGTTCAAGTACATCGTCCAAATCCTTGTCTCTTCAGCTTCTCTTTGATGCTTGAACTCTCACCTTTGACCCTGTGTTGACCTTTGATACTGATGTGTATTTGTTATTTTATCACGTTAATTTGTTCTTCCTTTGTTTTTTCTTTTCTGTTGTGCTGCTAGCTGATTCCTTCTAGAAACACTGCTGAGAGGGAGGAAACATTTCAACTTTGCATTTGAATATTTAAAAAATCTATTTTTCTAGACGTTGGTAAACTAAGCACTTGCTCTTGTTATAGATTCTTTGTAGCAGTTTCTGGAGCAGCCTTGCTAGCACACTCGGTTTAGTTATTTCTGTCTGAACATACAGATGCAAGGCTGAGTCCAGAAAAGAAAAAACAAAAAAAATAGAACTCCAAAGGGGGGAGAGGGGTGGCTTGGGACATGAGCTTGTTCTTGTAGGTGATGCTTGGCGCTCTGGTCTATTCAAGTCCTGCTGAATGACCCAGTTCTCTGCTGAACAGCCACAGAAAAGCTCTTTACAATGAGTAGATCCTCGTTGTGCTTAAGGGAGAGTAGAGTTGAATTGGAGATGTTCCCCAGCAGTAGTGACTGCTCTGCGCAGAGAACTGAGATCTAAGCTTCTCTAAGTTCTGCCTGGGGAAGGCACTTGGTGATGGACCAGTTTGTGATCCAGCTCTGTTCATTCAACATTCTCTGCAGAAACAAGTAATGTCTGTATTTCTTGATATGCTGGGGTACAGCTGGGAAGCCAAGTTCTCCAAGTCTGTGTACAGACCCCTGCTGCTCCCAACATGTCCTCTGACTACCCCTTCAGAGTATCTCACCAAGGGTTATCCTTATTCTTTGATACGCCGTACTTGGGGTTGGTGAGTTTCTTCTCATTTTGTAATGAACAAGTTTAATCACTCCCCCCCTCCCCCCCCCCCCAACCTCCCAAAAGAAATCGCTCTGTGCGTTTACTGTGCTGAGTGAGCCGCTCATTGCAACCAATTCCTGCAACCCTGCTCACCGCTGGACATTTAATGACCCCTCTGTTGTTTCCAGCAGGATCGAGCCTCTTGTGGAGTGTCAGTAGGGCTGTCATCAGCAACTAGGTACATGGTCAGAAGCCCTAAAAACATTCTAACTTTATAGCTGTGTCTTTGGCTGCTTCTTAAAGGCTCACTTCTTTACACTGCACAAGGCTGATTGTCACTGGAGGCGTTTTAGTGCTTTCAAGTGTTTGTATTGTTGCTTGTTAGTAGATCTCAGTGGTGCCAGGAAGGGGGTGGGGGGGACGTTGACATTTGGCCTCCAGCTAGAGAAGGATGCAGTTGAGCTCAATTGATTGGATGCCTTCGAGTTAAGTTCACCAATGCTTAATAGGGTACAGAGCAAACATAGTTAGGAAATGGTTGAGGAGCTCAAATACTGGAGCTATGGGTTTGGAAACTTGCCAATCGGAGGAAGGCATCTGGAATGCCAAACATGATGCACAAGTCTTGAGAGGTCCGGCACTCTGTCTAGCAGGCCGGGCATGAACTGCCACTGTGGTTGGTGAGTGCTGTAATGTGCACTTCTTAAAGAGAACAAAGGCATTGGGGTTATTGGGAAGATACGTGGTGATAAGCGACTGTTGGATGAACTGCGCTCAGGGGGAGTTTCTTTTTTGGAACCCAAGTTGGCTAGAAGGTAGTTGGGAGTCAAATGAGGCTAACGCTGTAGAAGGCCAACGATGCAAACACTGGTGGAAGACTTAGCACAGCGAGGGTTGATGGCAGGACTGCTGGGTACATAGTTGGATTTGCAGAGGTGGTTCTAGGCACCATTGGTGGTCATCAGTGGATCTGGTTTAGCTGGAGATGTGAAGAAGTCAATTGAAATGCAAGGCCATATGGTACGTGCACTGCAAACCTGAATGGCTCACTCTAAACGCACAGCTCGATTCTTGGCGGGGGGATAGTGGAGCTAGAGAGCAGCAGCATTCCTTCACACCTCGAATGCAGAAACCTGTGGAATCCTTTTCTCGATACAAAAGAAATGCCAAATTTGAAGGTGACTGAGCACTGCTGCTCAATTCTGGTCCAGTTCTTTTATTTCTTTACTCCCTGTATATCTTTTATTTTGCTTGATTTTAATGGATTTGAGATTGTAGAGCACATTAGCCTCTGATTTATGGCTGCTTTTTGTGAATAATTAAAAAACAAAAAAAATCTTTTGGAGACAAACCTGTGGGCTTTTATATTGGTACAAACTGATTGTATTTAACACGAGGGTTTTGTACAGTTTTTTTGCCTTTTCTACTAGAAAACGATATAAAGTGACTATCTCTCAATGTGAAGCTTAAAAGAAAACCGTGCCACTAACCATCCCTGCTGCCCGTTGGCTGGAGAGATTCTGGCTGCACTACCCTTCTATACTAGGACTCTCTCTCACTCTTTTGGACTGACTGCTCCTAACATGACTCCTTGCAGATCCTCGCCCCTCCCAGATAGGTAACCATCATAGATGCTAACTTCTCCCTTCCTTCCTTGACAGCTTGCTTTGAAGGTGTGGCCTCACTTCCTCACCTCAAATACCCATCCTTCCTGTAGCAAAGGACACCTGTGCCCAAACAGCAGGTGGAGATATCTGCCCCATTACACTTAGTACTCTGCCTCCTGCAGGCAGTGATCTCCCTCCTAATGGCTCTGCACCTGTCCGAGACACACTACTGCTGATGATCTTAGAGACACTGGCTATTACCTTCTGTACATTGCTGACTGCCCCATAGATGCGGACCACCCCAGCTGCATGGCAGACTTGCTCTCACGCAAAGCGTTCCACCGGCGGGCTGCAGAGAAGGTGACCGGCTGTACTGCCTGCAGAAGCGGAGACCAGGATCCAGGTCTCGTATACACCCGACACGCTTCTTTTCCCTGAGGTTTCCATTTGTTCTTGTTTTGATTTGCAAAGTTAAATGTCTGTATTGTTTTTGTTTTTTTTCAGTGTGAAAAAGTGTTGTAATATGTAGAAAATAATGGATTTACTTTAATGGTTTAAAAGAAAAGCAGGAGGCCACTTGTTCATCAATTTACTTAGATGCAAGTTTGTGGACTTGAAGCTTGAAAAGCAATCTGTTCAAGTCTACAGAGCCAGCAAGTTTGTGTTTAAGGATTATTTGTGCTCTTTTTTTCCCTATGTCCCAGTGGGGTACTTATGGATGTTTTAATTGCACACACACATTCACCCTGACAAAAATAATTTTGTACAAGTGGGTTACCTCCCTGTGTTTATTTGCTATTAAATTGTTTGAGAAAAAACAGTGTCGTCTCTGACTTATCTTTCACAGGTTAAAGTAATGTTTGTGCAGCATCTGCTGTCCCAAAAATTCAGAAATGATGAACAAAACCTAGTGCCTATGCTTGCTATCCAAAAAACATGAGCACCAGACTTCTACTCAGGAATATCTTTGGTTCCTTACTGCTGGTGAGATCTAAACCTTTGGCTCACTGCCTTCAAAATCTTGACGGAGACTCGCCTCCTGGGAAACACAGGTCACTCACAAAATATTGCACACTTAATCCTACCCAGCTCAGACTGTAAGCTCACTCAGATAGACCAAAACACTTGGTTCGAACTGTGACGGTTTGCTGCACATTCTGTATTTAATTTCCCTGTGCATCATGGAGGATCTAAAAGTTACAGCATTACCATTCACCTGTGCCTGGCACTGGCATCGTTATTGTGTCTGTAAGTGATGTGGGACCTCTGTACCAGCAGTGCCTTGGCGAGGCAACACGAGAAAGGTGAGTGTGATTGGTTGTACCAGAATGCCCTGATAAGCTCATAATTGTAGCTGAAAAATGTTGTTTTTAATTGAATTGCATCAGGGCATGAGCCTTTATGGCTTTGTACTTGCCTCATGATAGTCTTTTATTTGGTTTGCTGATCTGTGCCTGGTCCAGCAAAATTGGCCTTCCCTCTCTTTGGGTTTACCTGGGTCTTCAATTTGCCTCCAATTTTCAGCCATAACTTAGTGAAGAGAGAGGTGAGTGCTATGGTTTGGCTTGGGCCTGCTTCTTTGGAGAAGTCAAGATAGGGACTAATTGCAGGCCAAGAAATTAATATTATGTTAGAATATTTGATAGTCACAAGCGCTGAATAATTCTTGCTTGTATGCAGGATTTTGAAACACTAATTTCATAAATCTGAAAACATTTAATAAGTTAGCTGTGCATAAATAACAATGTATGGCTGAATAATACTTGTATTTCAAAATTCCATTTCGAATTAAAAATGCATACATTAGGTAACTTCTGATTGAGGCTTGTAGCTGCACATTCCTCACCTTTTGAATATTCCCCAGGCATCAGACTGGATCTGGAAACTTTTCAGCAGTACCTCTGCACACTGGTAAGTGGGCGCTGTTTGGCTCATCACCGACACTGTTTCGATCCGGAAAAGACATGCATAATCTATGTATACGCCAATCCAGTGCGCTGACGTCTGTTCCTTTCTTTCCACACCACGAGACGTGGATCTGGAGCTCCCTCTTGCCTCTTTGAGCTTCCCTTTACCGCTTAAAAATTGTAAAACAGTGTACAAGGGAAAAGGTCACTTCCCAAAACGATTGTTCTTAAACCTTGTAGGGACTGTCACAAGCAAATTTCTGTGACAGACCGTCATCACGTTTGCCGGGGGTAGAGCCGTGACTCTTAAGTCCAGCAGCAATTGCTCCTCGATTTACCTGAAGGCCATCTGCGACCACGAGTTGAAGCTCTACATTGCCAAGCACCGTACCACTCTGTGACTAGACCGTTCCAGGTCGAAAGTTCAATCATGGTCCTAATCCAGATCTAGAAGCTCTCAGGAGTCATTCCAGAGTAGGTCTTCGTCTCAGTCATCAAGTAAGTTCAGGAAAAAACACAAGAAATCAAAGCAGGAGTCTGTCCCTTCCTGCTACTCTTACTCTCCTGGGGTGACATCATACTTCTCGATCTTGCCATCAAAGTTGGTCAACATTGGAGTGTCTCCTGCAACTTGTTTCAACACAACCCAAGTTTCTAGGGCTGTACGCCATGCCAAAACAGATTAAAGAGTTCTGTGAGGTCATTCTCTGATATCAGATCTTTGACTAATCCATCTGGTGTGCCTTTAGAGTTGAGAAGCCCTCCATCTGGAATACTATTGCCTGTTTTGACCTCCACGCGGATTGGACCCTCTGAGCCCACCACAGGGCTGCTTCCGGCTCCAGTTCATACTCCTCCAGAATTAAGTTCCATGCCGGTTCTCGAAACTTTGACCCCAACTCCATCGATGCGGGAAGGTGAGGTACCTATTGTACTTTGACTCAGTCAGCGCCACTCCCGGCCTCTACCAAAGCGCCACTTCCTCCACCGGACACTTCCCAATGGAGAACACATGCTTTGCCTTCCCTGTTTGGCACAGATTCAGATAACGATTGCAACGCGTTGATGAGATTGGCTCGCCATACCATGAGGAGAATTTGGTAGGACGATTTAAGAGGCTCGTGGCCTTGACACATCCCCTGAGTCGTAGCTCCTATCATACCCTTATGTGGCCACTTTGCTGGACAAGGGGAAGAGTGCTTCCTACGCCATGGTCATGCATAGGGCGGGCAAAGTCCTTGGAGGTCAAGTCCAATGTTGTAATGGAGGTCCTTCAGCCGGGGCAAATCTCCAATGATCCCCTCTTATCTTTTAACAAGGTCCTTACATACACTTTGTTAGGCACATGGATAAAACCTTGCTCTAGCCTCCCGGTCAACTGCCAGATTGTATGATGCCTCCATCCTGCCCCGGACGACCTGCCATTTTTCTCAACACGTCTCCCCGGAAAGCTCAGTGGTGCACCCGTATGCTCGCAGAACTTACCCAAATACATTCCCCAGTACTCACGCCCTCCCTTGGTGCTATGATCTGTGAAAGCCAGCTGTCTGCTTGGGTGCTATTCCAACGCTCTTCGGAAAATGATGGTTCAAGCTCTCCCAGGAGTTCTTGAAGCTCTCGGACTTCTCCTCGTCCAGGCAATAAAGTACAGTTGTGACACCACCAAGTTCACAATTTGGTGTGGCTTGGACACCACTGATTCCATCAGTCAGGCAGTTAGCGCCTTTGTCGCCATTTCCTGCCACTTTGGTTACAGTCTACTGTTTTTTTTCTGGTGAAGTCCAGTCGTGCCCCCTGGAAATGCTGATCAAAAGGGACACACCTACTTGGGGGAACAAATCAGACTCTGCTCTCGAGCGGTTTAAGGAGAGCAAGGCCATGGCATGCTCCTTGGGCTTAGTGTGTGAACACTTCCGCCCAGGACAGGCTTTGTTTCTGGGCTCAGGGAGCGAAGGCTGCCACCCCATGGGTCTAGAAACTTGTCTTGTGGTGGCAGGCTGGGGTCTACCAGTCAGGGAACCCACCAGAGGCTGGTTGTTTTTCAGGGGGCATCGCTAAGATGCTCTCTGAGTGCATTGTATAATAAATCCAACACTGGCATCAGTGTGGGTTTATTATGCTGAGAAGTTTGCTACTGAACTTCCCAGAATTCAGTAAAGCCATTATGGTGCTGTGGATTTCGTAAGGACAAACTCACAGACCATATACTCTTTATGGCTTTACTGCACTTACAATGTCTAAGAATGGACTTAGACACTGTAGAGGTACAGTGCTCATGCAACTGTACTCTCACCAGTGGTGTAGTGCACCCAGCTAGAGGGGTGTCTTACCTATACCATAGGCAGTAGGTTGCAGGCATGGCACACAGAGGTGTGCCATGTCGACACTTCACTTTTTTCTGCACCAAAACACGCAGCCTGCAATGGCAGTGTGTGCGTGTTAGGGTACAGGGCCTCTAAGGGTGGCACAATATGTGCCGCAGCCCTTGGAGGTCTTCCCTAGTCACAGTGCCTTTGGTACCCATGGTACCTTTTACAAGGTACTTACATGTGGCAGAGGTGCCAATTAGGGTACAAAGGTACAGTTTTGGGAAAGAACACAGGCACTGGGAACCTGATTGGCAGGGACCCAGGGCACATCAAGTTAAGAGAGGAGTTGGCCTAACGGCTAGGGCGGTCGACCTCGAATCTGGGGAACTGGGTTCGAGTCTCAGCAATGACGTTGAACATCCTGTGATTCTGGGCAAATCACGTAATCTCCCCGTGCCTAACAAAAGTGAATGTGTCCTCATGTAATGCAACTGGTGCAATGTAAAGCGCTCTGATACCTGATTCAGGTCAAGTTCGTGCTATATAAAACTCTGTAAAAAAAAAAAAAAAAAAAAAGTGAATCAGAAATCTGGCAAAAAGTGTGTGGGGGGTGAGGTTACTGCAAAAGAACCCCACATTCCTACACAAGTTTTGAAAGTTGCAGGACCTACTCTGCCTTACATCCTTCTGTCCAGGTCAATCCCCTTGGGGAGCTGGCCTACCTCAACAGTTTCAGGACCTAATTCCCAATGCTCCTTTCCTAGCTCTTTAGTGCCTTTACCCCATCTTTTTAATTTGGGTTCAGAGGTACCTACCTCTGCAAATTCTAACTTAGCTAGGGAAAGTCCCAGCTTACACACACAAGTTACCCACAGCTTGAGTAACACCACCATGACCAACAAGGCCAGGGGGCCTAACTTGCTATTTGACAGGGGGCGAGACCACCATGCCAAGTATAGTGCTGCCATGAAGGCTAACACTCAGCAGAGGCCACTGCAGAGAAGAGCTGCCTTAGCCTCAGCCCTACTGGCTCGTCTGCAGTTTCCAGAGATCCTGTGCCACAAGTCGCCTTGTCCTGCAGCCAGCGACCTCCAGAAGCCCTGGGAAGACTGACTGCCTTCAACAAAGACCAGATCTCCTGTGAACAGCAGCTCTGTTCAGAAGAAACACCAAAGAAAGACTCTGAGCCTGCTGAGGACAAAGAAACCCGACGCCTGGAACCATCACTGCACCCGACACCGGCCCAAGTCATAGTGGCCCACCAGTCCCAGCGAGGTCTCCCATCGCTTCAGAGACTGAGTCCACCGTGCGTTGACCCCTCCAGGACTCCCCAACGTGTCCTGCAGCCTCTGCATGGAGAATCCCGCCCCCCCACCCACCCAACCGCGAGTGGCCTGGTTAGGGGAAATCTGACCTCAAAGTTCCTCCCGGAAGACATCCTGTACCGAGCCTGCAGCCAAAATCTAGGATTAGTTTTGAAGCTTGAAGAGTTTTCTGGATTCACATGCGACCCACCCACCTCCCCTCAGAGGAGGAATGCTAACAGGTGTGTCAAAAGATCACTGAACCCAAAGAACTGGCATCTAAAGACAACAGAATTTAAGACATACCCTAGAGAAAGAGGGTAAAAAACAATCCGAAGATGGCTACCACGCACAGGAACTTCCAAGGCGCCATCTGACGTCACACAAGGGATGGACCTAGCATCACATGGTGGTCGACGCCCCAAACAAGAAAAAAAATACCAGACAATTCCGGACCCAACCACTAGATGGCGGAATAATGCACTGCATGTGAATCAAGAAAACTCTTCAAGCTGCAAAACTACTCCTACTGGTAAGTAACCATTTCGTTGCATCGGAAAGTGCAAGTGAAGTGTGGTATCCGGAACTCCTGGGCATCAGCCTCTGTTCTCAGATCACGCTGCCTCTTTGGGAGGATCTTTTGTTGCAGCAGCAGGACAGTGTCCTGCATCTGGCCCTGCACATTCTCCACTTCCTTTCTTGGCGATTGAGCAGCAGTGGTTGCCTGCTTTCAAGTTACTCCCGAGGTTGTCATTTATCGTCACAGCCAGGTTTCCCTCCACAAAATCCAGTATACACCTGCATTTAGTATAAATTTGTGACTTGATGCCGCCTGATTAACCCACTTCATGCCATTCTGTCTGAAGTGTTTGCGTTATCTTTGCCCCGGCCAGGCCTTGCTTTTGGCTCAGTAAAATATACTTGTCAGCTCTTTCTGCTTTCTTTACAGTTGCCAGATCAGCCTTCTTTGTTTCAGACACCTGTTGTGATGCATTTCTTGAATGGTTTACATCATATGCTTTCACCATCTCCGTTCATTATGCCCCGGTGGAACTTGAATTTAGTCTTCACTTTCTTCGTGTGCATTCCTTGGGAACCACTACATTGTCTTCTGTGGCCTCTGACCCTCATAACAGGTTTTCTTGTCGTCATAGCATTGGTGCGGCGGGTGAGTGTGCTACAAGCCCTCTCTCTCTCAAGCTGCCACACACCAAGTTTAAACCAGACAAACTGGTCCTGAGAACGTGGGCCTCATTCCTCCCGAAAGTGGTAATTGTGTTTCACATGGGGCAAACTAGCACTGCTCGTGTTTTTCACTCCACCGCACCCCTCTGCGGAGGAGAGATTCCATTGATTGGATCCTAAGAGTTGTTAAACTTTATATCGATTGTACCAGAGAACATTGTGTGTATAATCTTCTCTTTGTGAGAGTCGCTGAAGCAGAGATCTGCAAAGCAGTGCTGAATAAGACCATCTCTCAGTAGATCATGCGCTGCATTTGAATCTGCTACGCATTGGCCAACAAGCATCCCCCGGTTTGTTTGGGTGCCCATTTCACCAGAGCCAAGACTGCTACCTCTGCTTTGCCACAGTTGCCTGGTCTGGTTATTTTCCAAGCTGCGACTTGCGCGTCTTTCTTTACAGGTACATCGAGATGTGCATTTAGCCCACCAAGTTCTGCAGGACTTTTTGCTTTGAACCAGTTCCCCAATCCACCACCTGGAGTTACTGCCTTGTTACCTATTCAAAAGGTGAGGAATCTGTGGTTAGAAGTATCTATCAGAAGAACCAGTCACTTACCTTTTATAACGCTATTTCTGGTCGATACTGTAACCGCAGATTCCTCACCGACTCTCTCATGCACTCTGTTCTGTGATCTGGACTATTTTCCACCTAAAATGATCCTAAGTCTAGAGTTCTTCACACTGATACAAACCAATCTGTTATTGAGCTCTGCGTCTGTGGGTACAGATAGCCCCAAAAGTAACTGTCAGCGCATTTGGGTAGTGGTTTATATGCGTGCTGCACAGCGCCACCTGTTGACGCTCAGGGTTCTTGCTAAAGATTTTCCAGATCCAGTCAGACGCCTGGGGAATATTTAAAGGGTGAGGAATCTGCAATTTTGGTATCTACCAGAAAGAGCATTACTGAAGATGAGTAGCTTGTTTTTCACCTCTCAAACTAGGGTTTAAACCTCGTAGGGAGTGTGGCAAAGAGATGACTCCCACGAGGTGTCGTGCCTGAGGTCGGAGCACAACTCAAGGGCCTGCTATGACTGCCCAGATGAACCTGATGGCCCTACAGGACTGCAAGGAAAAGCTATATTGCCAAGCATTAGGTCATAGAGATAATCATTAACAGACACCACACTGAATACTTCAGTACCCAGAACACCGTCACACGCCCTTATCACAAACAAGCTGTGCTATAGGAACACCCTGTATGCCTGATCAACCAACAAAATTGACCAAAGGGCTGCAGACCATTCAGAACTGGGCGGCTAGAATCACTCAACCTTCACACAGCACTCCCATTGCACCACACCTGAAGGAGCTCCACTGGCTCCCCATGCACAAGTGAGTACAATTCATACTCCTCATACACACTTTCAAAAGACACTGCATAACACTAGCCCAGCATACCCCAACAATCGCATCTGCGTTCACAAATCTTCCAGACACCTCAGTTTGTCTGAACTCCTACTTGCACACATCCCAGACATATGGAAAACAATATTCAGCAGTTGAGCAGCCTTTTACATCGCCCATAACACTTGGAACAACATTCACTACACATAAGAGGCTCTTTCTCACTTCTTGGTAGACCTGGCTTTTCAAGTAGTCGCCCCTAGGCTCTAGAGACTCACCTGCTTCGCACCTTGATACCCTCCAGTGTAATAGTGCACTCTACAAATCTGTATATTATAACAAGCACTGAAAGACTGCTGTGACCTTTCGACGTTGGAAAGAAAGCCCTGTTCCTGCAGCAGGTCTTTGTTACAGCCAAAGTCTTCGTGTAAGTCTAAGAAGTGGGAGGGGGCACAAGTGCGTCTGTTTCTCTCCCGATCTGGCTCCTGGACTGAGGAGCAGATTCCAAGCTTGGTCCCGATTCATCCAGAGTTTCTGGGTCTGCCTGTGTGTTGGAAAGTGGATTATTAGTAGGGCTCCCTGTTTTCCGTTTATACTGATTTTTACAAATAAATACAGACCGAAAACCACTTATTTTCCTGTCTGTATTTATTTTTAAATGTGGATAAGAGCGGATATTGGGTTGTTTTTGATTGATTATAAATGCTGTCAGTCATGACTGCCAGGCCAATAGCTGTGCGGATTGACAGGCAAGGGGATTAAAACAAATATAGGGAGTGTAGTTAAGACCCTTAAACAGCAGTAGATTTGCACAACCTTGAAACTAAATACATATTTTCTTACAAATGCATATTTTACCATCTGTGTGTGTGTATACATCATTGAAACCTGTAAGGCGTTCAGGCATGAGTGCGCATTAACTGGTTAAATAAATGCAGAAATATACACATTTCAGCTTCGTTTTTTCACAAAACCTAATATAAATATGGATAAATACAGGTAAAATTAGCAAAAAATAAATATGGATAAATACAGACGGAAATGACAAAAATATAAATACCATAAAACCGGGAGCCCTAATTATTAGTAGTTGCAGATGCGCATTTACCACTGGCAATAATACCACCTACACGATATAGGGCTCAGAATAGGTCTTAGAAAATTATTCCCATGCTCAACCCTTTGTAGTTAAGCCTGCCTGCTCACAGCCAAGCTACCAAGACGGGTATGTTAAAGGCTTAAAAAACACAATTCAGTAAATATTTAAGACACCACACAATAAAAATCCAACACCAAGTTATAAAAATAGGAAATATTTGCATCTTTAAACTGACACCAAAACGAAAAGAATCCACTGTAGGGAAGCCAGAGATATGAATTTTTAAAGATTAGTCACTTTCTAGTGCTTTGAAACCAAAAGTGCCACTTTTGGACATTTGGTTGCCTCTGACAGGGACATATTCACCTTTAGCAATTGTTCTGGAGGATTTCTCACCATACTCATACAGCCCCCTCCAGCAGGCTTGATCCTGTTAGAACTCCTTCCTGAAGTTCCTTTTGCTTGTACCACACACAATCCAAGGGTCTGGCATCTCAAGAGGGTCCTTGAAAGTGTGATACTTCAATTCCCACAATCCACTTGGACAAAGCCTTTACAAATCCACTTGTAGTACTCCAGGCTGGGGATTCTTTGTGGTGATGGTCCAGGTGAGCTCTGTTAACCTGTAGCTTGCAGGGAGTCCACTCTTTAATCCTTTTGAAGCAGGTTTGATCCACAGGGCTGTAGTTTCATATGGCGCAAAAGGCGCAATCCTCAGAGTGCAGGGCATGGTGAATGCACATCAAACTCTTCAGCGTGGGCCCTTCTGATTTATTCTGTTAGGTTTCAAAAGCAGATCTGAGAGGCACCGCCCCTCTCGGGTACTTATTCAGTGTTCTCTGGGGTCAAGCAGGAGGGCACTCCTGTCCAGTGAGGTGCAGGGCAACACCCCAGAGCATGACCAGTTTTGCAGCGTGAATCTTTATGGATTCACTATGCTGTGCATTATTCCGCCATCTAGTGGTTGGGTCCGGAATTGTATTTCTTCTTTTTTTTTTTTTCGTGCCCCAGGTGGGCACATCCCACCATTTGGTGTCCTTCGTGACGTCGACGCGCTTCCTCCGGAAGCTCCCACCTTTGGTCGCCATCTTCAGATTCTTTTTTCCGCTGTTGGGTCTGGATCATCAGTGAAGGAGCTCCACAACTTTGGAGAGAAGAATCATCAAAAATCTACAGGAAGATCGAAGGTGAGGAAGACGAGCGAACTTACCAGGGCTCAACATCCTCGGAGGCGCAGGACTTGCAGTGGCAGGATCTCGATGCCGAATCACTGGAAGAAGGGGTAGAATCCTATCCTTCGAGGCCTTTGCCGCCGGACGACATTGGGATCTATAACCAGGTCATCAAAAGAGCTGCAGACACATATGGAGTGCAGCTAGAAGAGGAGAAACCCCAATCTTGCTTCTTCTTAGAGACTTTGTTGCCATCACAGACAAGAAGCCAGTTCCTACCCATGCTCCCAAGTGTGCTGGACCAGGGGAAGGAGGCCTTCAAGGAACCAGCTATGTGTAAAGCAGTAACCCCAAGAGCTGAGAAAAAATATAAGCACTCTTCTAAAGACCCTATGTATATTAAGGGATCAGTGCCAGCGGATTCAATTATAACATCCACGGCTAGGAAGAGGGCGAATATACCCACAAACACAGGACCACCTCCAGACAAGGAGAGCAGGAGAATGGACCTAACGGTGAGGAAGATGGAAAGAAGTGCGGCGATCCAATGGCGCATCGCCAATTCCAATGTGCTCATCAACAGGCACGCATACCAGCACTGGGAAGAAGTGAGCGAACTCCTAAAACACCTACCAGAGCAATACCAGAGAAGGGCGAGCCACCTGGTAGAGGAGGGAAAGAACATGGCAAATACATGCCTGAAGTCGGCCCTAGACGAAGCGGAGACATCAAGCAGGCAGATGATGCTGGGAATAACAGAGAGGAGGCATGCCTGGCTGAGGATTTCAGGCTTCAAGAATGAAGTTCAAAATAACATACTCAACACACCCTTCAACGGGGAACAGCTTTTCGGCGCTCCAGTTGATGAGAAACTGAACCAGCTCAAAAAAGACGAGACAGCTAGGTCCATGGGGGGACTACAGTTCAGAGGAATGAGAAGGGGAACACCTTCAAGGAGACAAACGGGTAGGGGAAACCACCAACCTGTAGCACAACACCAAGCCTTCCAGCAGGGTTACCAAGGAGGTAACCAAGGACAACAGCAGGGACAGCAGCAGCAAAACTGGCAGTACCAGCCCCGAGGACAATCCTTTCGAGGGCGCGCCCGAGGAAGAGGAAACTGATAGAGAGGGGGTCAACAACCCTCATCCAAGTGACTCCTCAGTAGGACCAACGAACACCCAGCCTACATCTCTAGGGGTGCAGCAAGAGAAAAGACAAAGACTAAATCAAGACCAACAACAGTAGGAGGCAGGATAAAACACTTCCTCCAGGAGTGGAGGATCACATCAGACAAATGGATACTAAACCTCATACAATACGGTTACTGTATAGAGCTAGAAAAACAACCTCCAAACAAAAGGCAGAGTACACTCAGCAAAGGAGCGTTCTCATTTGCTACAAGAAGCACAAGAACTTCTAAAGAAAAGGGCCATAGAGATAGTACCATACAAGGAACGGAACAAGGGGGTATACTCCACCTACTTCCTCATAGCAAAGGTGGACGAAACCTTACGGCCAATTCTGGATCTAAGGTTCTTAAACAGGTTCATAAAGACTCAAAGATTCAAAATGACATCACTCCAAGAGGTAATACCCCAGTTACAGAAAGGGGATTACATGGCAACTATCGACTTAAAGGATGCTTACTTGCACATCCCCATCAACAGCAAACACAAACATCTACTAAGGTTTATGATCAACAAGAATCGCTACCAGTTCACAGTGCTGGCATTCGGACTCAAATCAGCACCAAGGGTTTTTACAAAATGCCTGGCAGCAGTAGCAGCACACTTAAGGAGGCAAGGGATACATGTATACCCGTACCTCGACGACTGGCTGGTAAAAGCAAACTCCTACAACAAGTGCAAGCGGCACATGGAAGAAGTCATGCAAACACTAGCCCAACTAGGGTTTTCAATCCATTGGGGAAAGTCATCAATAGAGCCAGAACAAGTGAAGATATTCTTAAGTGCCGAGATCAACACCATACAGAGCAAGGTGTTTCCAAGTGCAAAGAGAACCTCGGCAATATTGAAGGAGACACGTCTTTACCAGAAGGGGCAAGCTCTGACAGTGAGCAAACTGATGGGAATGATGGCGTTGTGCATACATTTGGTCCCAAACATCTGCCTACACATGAGGCCATTCCAAGAATGGATTCAACAATGGTCACAGGCAACAGGGAGTTGGGAAGATCTAGTGGTTGTCACGCAAACAATACAGAACGAGATAGCGTGGTGGAACAAGAGGAACATAACACAAGGGAAGCCTTTCACACAACCAACTCCAACAGTGACCATCACAACAGATGCCTCCCAGATGGGGTGGGGAGCACACACAGACGCCCTCAAGGTAAGGGGATTGTGGTCACAACAGGATGCGATAAAGCACATCAACTACCTAAAGCTAAAGAACAGTGTTCCTAGCCTTAAAAGCCTTTCAGAAACAACTGTACGGACACAGGGTACTAATCCAAACGGACAATACAACCACCATGTTCTACATCAACAAGCAAGGAGGGACACAATCAGTGACACTATCCGTGCTGGCACAGAAAATATGGAGATGGGCAATTCCAAAACAAATAGACTTGTTAGCAATACATCTACCAGGGAAGGACAATGTGGAAGCAGACAGACGTCAGCATCCCACGAATGGGAGATCAATCAACAAGAAATCCAAAAGATATTCCACAAATGGGGAACTCCGCAAATAGACCTATTTGCAACACACCAAAATGCCAAAACTTCGCATCCAGACTACCGTGCAAACGGTCCCTAGGGAATGCGCTATGGATAAGCTGGTCGGGGACATTTGCCTACGCTTTCCCACCGATACCACTGCTACACAGAGTACTAAACAAATGCAGATTCAGCAATATGACGCTAATACTGATAGCACCTCAGTGGGCCAGACAAACCTGGTTCTCACAGATTATGGAGATGGCACAAGAGCCCGCACACAGGTTCCCCACAAGAAAGGACCTGTTAACGATGCAAAACGGAAGGGTGATACACCCAGAGCCAGAGAGCCTCAGCCTGGCAGCATGGCTCCTGAAGACCTAGAGTTTGCACACCTCAAACTACCAGAAAGCACAATAGCGGTGCTGAGAGAGGCAAGGAGACCTACCACAAGGAAGTGCTACGTAGCAAAGTGGAGAAGATTCTCAGCATGGTGCATTAAGGAGAAACTACAGAAAAAGATTACCAAGGAATCAACAGTACTGAAGTACTTAACACAACTACTGCAAAATAAACTAAGCTACGCATCACTAAGGGTGCACTTAGCGGCGATAGTGGCTTACACAAGAGGAGAAACAGGGAAGAGTTTCTTCACCTCCCAAATAGTAAAAAGATTTCTAGAAGGGGCAAAGAGGATCGCACCGCCAAACAGAATGCCACCTCCAGCATGGAACCTCAATGTAGTGCTAACCCAATTGATGAAGGCACCATTTGAGCCTATTCATAAAGCAACACTGCGTATGCTTACGCTAAAGACAGCCTTCTTAGTAGCTATAACATCGCTAAGAAGAGTGAGCGAATTACAAGCACTAACACTACCAGAGCCCTACCTACAAATACATAATGACAGGATCGTAATGAGAACGGACCCACATTTCATGCCTAAGGTGGTGTCACGGTTCCACATTAATCAAACAATACAAATACCAAGTTTTTTCTAAAAACCTGTTATGTCCCGTACAGAGGCCCTAATGTAGACCCGTTCATACATGCCCTAAAATGGACGTATTCATATTTGCCCTAATACGGTCATATTCGTACTTGCTCTATTATGGTCAATGCCGCATATGCCCTATTACGGTCATAACTGTACATGTCCTATTAGTCATGATTCCTTATATAGGCCTGATCTTTCACCTACATTGGTCCTCGCTAGTACACAACGAGCTCTGAGGGCTGAACGTTATCTATCCTGTGGTTTTGAATACAGCAGGGTTTTCCCGAAACACAGGCCCACACTGTACTCATCAATTATGCATGGCTCTGTAGGAATACACCACCTGCATGATATGTATGTACAAAGTTCACCCCTGACGTCTTCCTCAAGTCTAACCTGGGCCAATACAAACCATACGAAGCAACTAGAGTCTTCAGGGTATAAATACACCACATCTTACCCCGGTAAGACAGAGGGAACCGAGACTTCCATGCTGACACACTGACCAGAGACGCTGAGGCTCCTGCATGCAGTTGCTCCAGCTGACAGCGGTCTGACACAGCCCTTGCGGGGTGCCCAACTCGAGACCAGGACGGGGTCCCACACACACACTATTCAGGTATGGGGGTTCGACTAAATCCTAGAAGGTTTCTTGGCTCTTAGGCTTTTAGACCTACACATATGCTAGGTACACTCAGGTACATCTAGTTAGGCATCGTAGGAGTACACGCACTTTTCATAATGCTTTTTATATTCATGTATGTATTCATGATTATTGCAATATGGTAGAACTGTTCTATCCCTTTGCTTTTATCGTACTGCTGATAATATATCTCTGCTATTGTCTGCTGGTTTCTGCAGCACATATATTTTACACTAGAATAACAACTGTTCAATAAATACTTATTGAAACGCCCAGACTGTTTATTCTGTGTAACTCTCTGAGACAAACCGAATAAGTAAGCACGAGTGACTGAGCGAAAAGTAGTACATTGTTTCCACGATTCTGAGGAATTTGGGTTGTCATGATCTAAGGTTGCCAGAAACTAAGCGCTCCCCGATAAGAGGAGATTCTAGTGGCACTGTGAGCTAGCTAATGCAAATCAGGCTAACCTACTCTGTGGGGGTGCACAGAGCCAGTCTACCACCAAACCCACAGCTTATGTTATCCAAACGCGCAGGTCCTGCATGGGTACTATAGGAACTACACGACATGACGCCACCAACATTGGTTTGGTACTTATTTAACAGTAGAATCTGAGTAGTTCAGTCGTGCTATTCTCAGAGAACCTACTCACAAAACACCAGAGATGTCTGGAGTGGGTGGGCATAAAATCCGCCGCAGCTGAGTAGTACGAAAATACTATTATCTGAAAGAGACACGTTAGTGACAGATTCCTTACCTTAGAATATCCCCAGGCGTCAGGCTGGATCCGGAAAGTTTTTTGCGTAGCAGTACCCTTGCGCGTCGGTAGGCGGCGTCGTGCGGCTCTGCGTCTGTCGTCGGCGTCGTGATCGCCGGGATGACGTCGCGGGCAGTACTTAGGCGCCGCCCCTGCGCCAGCAAGCGCAGATCCGGGAAGAACAGTGCCCTGGTCATTTTTTGACCATACTTTTTGGTGAATTTTTTCACTGTTTTTCTCTATCAAGGTGTCGTAGGGATGCCCGGTTTCAAACGTTGCGGCGCCTGTGCTCGGATGATGTCCGTCACCGACCCGCATTGGGAGTGTCTCTTCGGCCGAGGCCACGACACGGAGTCTTGTACCGACTGCCAGGCCCTCAACCCGAAAGCTTTGCGAGAGCGGTCTCGAAAGCTCCTCGAGGCCCGGCATTCGGCTCCGCGGAAGCCCCGGTCGCGTGAGAGGTCCAGGGGTCGATCGCGGAGTCCACACCGGTCGTCGGCATCGAAGTCTTCTTCGTCCGGTAAGTCAAAACACAAGAAGTCCAAAAAGCATCATCGCTCTAGGACTTCGCCTCGCCGGTCTCGCGACTCGGCTGAGGCCCCTCCCGGCACCGCCCCCGCGGCCCCGAACATGCCTGTGGAGTCGCCCCCGCCATACCCGCCCTTCCCGGGTTCGGGGGCGGATCCGGCCAAAGTGCAGGAATTCCTGTCGGCCATGGCCCGCCTCTTCGGGCCTCCAGGCCCCTCCGGTGCGCCTTCGGGCCCCGCGGGCCTTGATGGGGTTGCTCCGGCGTCGCCGACGGCTCCGGCCCCGGCCGTGCCTCCAGCCTCGATCCCGGTTTCGGCCCCGGCCTCGATCCCGGCTCCACAACCCCCATCGACGCCGGTCGACCTAACGACACCTCCGCCGGCGCCGATGTCTCCGGTGCCGTTCTCGACGCCGCCTGGGGCTCCGAGCGGCGTCGTTCCCCAGTTCCTTCCGGCTCCGGACATGGACCCGGACCGACGTCGCTCGACGCCGGTTCCGGCGCCGATGAGACCTTGGGTCCCAAATGTCCCTCCTCCCCCTTATTTTGAACCTGAGGAGGACCAGGAGGACTGGGAGGGGTCTGATGACCCTCTGACACAACAGTGTCAGTACGATGAGGACTGGACAGAGGGTCTAGGGGATGCTAGTGGTCTAGATACTTCCCTGACACTGGCATGCTGTCTCCTCCCGTGGCTACGGAGGAGGGAGCCAATTTTGCAACGGTGTTGCGTAGGGCGGCTGGAGCCTTACATCTCCAACTCCCTGCTGTGGCGGTCAAGGTTAATCTCTTGACAGAGGTGCTTCAGCCGGCAGCCTCCTCTTCGGAGACTGTGCTGCCGTTTAACGACGCCCTCACTGACGTTCTTTTGGGCGCCTGGTCCAAGCCCAACACAGGGGCTCCTGTGGATAGGAACGTGTCCCGACGCCATCGCCCAGCTCCGGGCGACCCCCTGTTTCTCTCTGTCCACCCCACCCCTGAGAGCTTGGTTGTCCAAGCCTCCGCTTCCCAAACCGCCTTCCCTACCGCCCCTCCGGATAGGGAATCCAAACGCCTGGATCAATTTGGGAAGAAGGGTTTTTCTTCCTCCAGTGCTGGCTTGCGGTCCATCAACACCGCTTGCCTTTTGGGCCGATATACCCACTCCTTGTGGGATTCAGTGGCGGATGTTTTGCCCCAGTGTTCTGAGGAGGTCCAGACACTGCTTTCCCGCGCCATTGCGGAAGGAAGGGATGCGGCCAAATATACAATTCGATGTGGCCTTGATACCGCCGACTCGCTGGGCAGGTCTATTGCAACGACGGTGGCGCTACGACGCCACGCCTGGCTGAGAACCACTGGTTTTTCAGGGGATGTCCAGAATACTCTCATGGACATGCCCTTTGATGGAGTCGGTCTTTTTGGGTCCAAAGCAGACCATGCGTTGGAGCGCTTTAAGGACTCACGGGCTACAGCAAAGTCCCTGGGCCTTTCTGCTACGCGCCCTCCGCTGACTTCTGCTTTTCGCCCCTATCGTGGCCACGGTAGGGGCGCCCCTTCACGTCAGCAGCCCAGCCACCGGCCCGCGCAGCAGGCGTCTTCGCGTGGCCGAGGACGTGGATTCCGCCGTGGCGGATCGGGCAACCAGCGTGCTGGTCAGGCCACCACCTCCAACCCGTCCGCGGCCTCCAAACCCTCCTAGTCCCTCCTTTCAGGTGCACAGCACGCCAGTAGAGGGCAGGGTCCGCCATCACCTTCCCCACTGGCGTACCATCACCTCGGACAGGTGGGTCTTGGACATTGTCCGAAGGGGCTACTCCCTCCCCTTCGAGTCCACCCCCCAGCCATGCCACCTCGATTCCACCGCATGTCAGGGGATCACTTGGTACTTCTGCAGAAGGAAGTCACGGCCCTCTTGGCCAAGAGGGCCATCGAGCATGTTCCGACCCCAGAAGTAGGGCGTGGTTGCTACTCCCACTACTTCCTGGTGCCCAAAAAGGACAAGGAGGACATGCGTCCTATCTTGGACCTCCGGAACGTCAATCGCTTCCTCCGGAAGGAGAAGTTCAAGATGCTCACCCTAGCTCAGGTCTTGACTGCCCTCGACCCTGGAGACTGGTTGGTAGCGTTGGACTTGCAGGACGCATATTTCCACATCCCCGTCCTGCCGGCCCACCGGCGTTACCTTCGGTTCACGGTAGGCCCCGAGCATTTTCAGTTCACCGTGTTCCCCTTTGGCCTTACCAGTGCCCCTCGGGTGTTCACGAAAGTGATGGCGGTGGTCGCAGCTCATCTGCGCCGGGCAGGGGTTTCAGTCTTCCCCTACCTCGACGACTGGCTGCTGAAGGCGGGCTCGTCCCAGGCAGTCGTCTCCCACCTCCAGACTACGGCCGAACTCCTGCACTCGCTGGGGTTCTCCATCAATGTGCCGAAGTCGCATCTGATTCCTTCTCCACAGCTCCTTTTCATCGGAGCAGTTCTGGACACGACGCAGTTTTGGGCCTATCCTCCCGAACGGCGAGTCCGGGATATTCAGGCTATGATTCCGATCTTTCAGCCTTTATCCTGGGTTTCGGTACGGATGACCCTGAGGCTGCTGGGCCTCATGGCCTCCTGCATCCTGCTGGTCAATCATGCCAGATGGCATATGCGGGCTCTGCAGTGGGACCTGAAGTTCCAGTGGGCGCAGCACCAGGGCAACCTGTCCGATCACGTCCAGATCTCGGAGGGGACTGCAAAACAGTTGCAGTGGTGGCTCTCGAACCGGCAATGGGTCATGGGCAGATCCCTCTCCCTTCCCCAGCCAGAGCACACAGTTGTGACGGACGCGTCCCTGCTGGGATGGGGCGGTCACATGGGAGAGGCGGAGATCAGAGGCCTCTGGTCTCCGGCGGAGTCCCGGCTCCATATCAACCTTCTGGAGCTCCGGGCGATCCGACTTGCACTCAAGGCATTCCTTCCCTCTGTCAAAGGGAAGGTAGTGCAGGTGTTCACAGACAACACCGCCGCCATGTGGTACTGCAACAAACGAGGCGGGGTGGGGTCGTGGACCCTTTGTCAGGAGGCTCTGCGCCTCTGGACATGGCTGGAACATCAGGGCATGTTCCTGATGGTTCAACACCTGGCAGGTTCTCTGAACGCCAGGGCGGACGAACTCAGCCGCAGGTGCATGATGGATCACGAATGGCGTCTTCACTCGGAAGTGGCGCAAGGACTCTTTCTACAGTGGGGAGAGCCTTGGTTAGATCTATTCGCCACCGAAGAGAACGCGCAATGTCATCAGTTCTGCGCGTTGGAATTTCCAAGGCGGCACTCGCTCGGCGACGCTTTTCGTCGCGAGTGGAGTTGCGGTCTATTGTACGCCTTTCCGCCTATACCACTTCTACCCAGAGTGTTGAAGAAGATTCGGCACGACCGGGCCCAAGTCATTCTTGTGGCTCCGGACTGGGCTCGAAGAGTTTGGTATCCCGAGCTACTCAATATGAGCGTAGATCCCCCGATCCGTCTGCCTCTTCGGGAGGATCTTCTGTCGCAGCAGCAGGGGACGGTCCTCCACCCGAACCTGTCCAGTCTACACCTGCTTGCGTGGAGATTGAGCGGCGGCAGTTGATTCCTTTCGACTTGCCTCCCGAAGTTTGTGATGTGATTCTGGCAGCCAGGCGTCCCTCCACTAAGGTGGTATACGCCTGCAGGTGGAACAAATTTGTGGTATGGTGCACAGCAAAGGCTGTGAATCCCCTTTCTGCCCCTCTTTCTGAGGTCCTTCTGTTCCTTCTGTTCCTTCTCTCTCTGGCCCAACAGGGTTCTGCCCTGGGTACCATCAAGGGTTATCTTTGTGCTATCTCTGCCTTCCTCAGGCTCCCTGATCAGCCCTCTCTTTTCAAGTCCCCTGTTGTTAACAGGTTCTTAAAAGGCATTACTCACCTTTTCCCTCCTGTTCTGTTTGTAATGCCTCAGTGGGACTTGAACTTGGTTCTTACCTTTTTAATGTGCGCTCCCTTTGAGCCTCTACATAACTGTCCTCTTCGTCTTCTGACTCTGAAGACAGCCTTTCTGGTGGCCATCACCTCCGCTCGGCGGGTGAGTGAGCTCCAGGCTCTATCTTGCAAACCTCCCTTTCTGTCTGTTCATCCAGACAAGGTTGTTCTTCGGACGCGTCCGTCCTTCTTGCCAAAGGTGGTTACTGCTTTCCACATTGGGCAGACCATCACTTTGCCCACCTTCTTTCTGCCTCCGCATCCTTCCAGAGAGGAAGAGAGGCTCCACCGTCTGGACCCAAAACGTGCGCTCTCCTTCTATATTGACCGCACAAAACACTTCCGGGTGGATGACCAGCTCTTTGGCTACGTGGGCGCCAAAAAAGGTTGGGCGGTGCACAAGAGGACCATCTCCCGCTGGGTTACCTTGTGCATCAAGACCTGCTATTCTTTGGCTAAAAAGGAGCCTCCTGTTGGGCTGCGTGCCCATTCCACCAGGGCACCGTCTGCTACCACGGCCTTGGGCCGCGGTGTTCCGCTGCCGGTTATCTGTCAGGCAGCTACGTGGGCCTCGCTGCACACGTTTACAAAGCATTACTGCCTTGACAGTCAGGTCCGGAGGGACGGCTTCTTTGGCCGTTCTGTCCTCCAGGACTTCCTTGTCTGATCTTTGTTCGCAGACTCACCACCGGGGTTGGTATTGCTGGGGTATCTATTCTAAGGTAAGGAATCTGTCACTAACGTGTCTCTTTCAGATGCACAAGTTACTAACTTGTGTAACGATATATCTGTAAGAGACAGTAGTTAGTGACAGATTCCTTACCGCCCACCCATCCTCCCCGTTCTGCGAACTGATTTCTAGGGTTGAGGACATCCCTTTCAGGGCCCTAGTATTTTTCAGACACCTATGTCAGCTTCTTGCATGGCTCTGCGCTCCTGGCGCGGAAAGTCGTGTACAGAACTGACGTCAGCGCGCAGGGGCGGCGCCTAAGTACTGCCCGCGACGTCATCCCGGCGATCACGACGCCGACGACGGACGCGGAGCCGCACGACGCCGCCTACCGACGCGCAAGGGTACTGCTACGCAAAAACTTTCTGGATCCAGCCTGACGCCTGGGGATATTCTAAGGTAAGGAATCTGTCACTAACTACTGTCTCTTACAGATATATCGTTACACAAGTTAGTAACTTGTGCTATTGGCTGTTGGTTAATCAAGCTTGAAAGGACATTTAGTTTCTAAAAATTGTGCATAACACCTCATCTTAGTTCCCTTTGAACACTTCTTCCTCTAAACATGCCTGGTTCAGGGGATGAGAGAGTTGACCTGAATTTCTTAACGGGAGGAGAAGATCCTGAGGATGCAATACAAATTGCACCAAAATTCAGAAGGATAGTCGCCATAAGACTATTAGAAAATGGCTTACAAGCCAAGGGTGGCATTGTTGTTTTTGTGATTGAGGCACACAAATCAAATAAAACTGAGGTATTCTATTTATGGGTTACACTCCCAGCAGCAAATGCAACAACAAATACATTTCACTACTATATAGAAGGAGATGCACCACGGGAATATGCCCCGTTTGAGGACATAGAGATTTCACTCACTTACCAGGAACATCTTTACTGGTTTAATGGCGCCCTACCCCACGTATGAGAGAGTAAGATTAGGCCCGCTCGGAGGAGACGGGGCCACATGGCCAATACTAGCAGCTTACACACCGCATCCTGGCATTAACACAATGCCACAGCCAGACTTACTAGTACAACACAAAGATTTAATTAAAATCTACAGAAACCTGACACAATTTGTCATGAGGACTTTAACAATCCAACCTGCACCAGCAGGTGCAGCAAACAGTACTCCGACTCAGGGTACAGGAAATAAAATTACTCCTCAAACATTACACGCGGTAATGGGCAAAATGCCCGCAAAACGCGAACAAATACCATTCTGGATAGCTCAGAAAATAACTCAGCTTGAGGCGGTATTCCCGAATACTACCACCTGTGATAAACACAGAATTCTAACAATCTGCTTGCCCATGGGGATCACACCACAAGTAGAGGACTGCACCTGTTGGGGTTTAGTCTTTGCTGCCATATATACCAGAACACATGGTATCCCGTCCTTAGCAGTAGTACCTGATGTATTGAGACAGATGCAAAATGAGTACGGAGCAGAGCCTGCCCTTAACTTAGGGATGAAGTTACTAAATAACTTTGACCAGGAATCAGCCATAATACTAGCTAATATTAAAGGGGAGGCAGCTTCAGTGGCGATCGGCCAACGCCTAAGGGATTTCAGTCCGGAGGATCATCAACACGAACTACCCAAAATAATTGAAACTGCATATGCAGAACTTAGCAGAGACAGTTTGGGTGGGAAAGCATTAAAACCACAACTAGTGGGCAGTCCTGAAAAGGACACTACAAAGCAGACACCGACTTCTTCTAAAAAGAAGTGGGAAAATAAACAACAAAAGTCTAAAGACAACAGATCTCAATCCAGAGGTAGGTCTCCTCAACAGGAGCCCTCTGAAAGGAGGTATAACCTCAGGAATAGGGATAATATTAAAAAACCTGACGGGTATCAGGATACTGATACTCGTTCCTCTCGTTCCTTTCAGGGTTCATCAAAAAACTCAGAGAGGGAAGGACGGTCAGAGGAGCGTACAAAGTCCAGAGACACGCAACGCGCTGCGGACTACGCACCTAAAAAAGAAGATAAACAGAAACCTCCGTTTAAAAAGAAGGTAGCAGGTCTCAAGATCAGACATGCCCAGAATTCTGAGGACACAGCTTCTGAATGGGGAATGGGCTCTGACGATGCTAGACAGCGCGGCAGAAGTAACGATAGCGCACCAGAACCTGAAGGAAATTCTGGTGACAGCGGAGTTGAGTGAGTATATCACGGTGGAAACACCTGATACTCGGGTAAGTGTCCCACATAAGTTACATGAGAACACTACGGCTGGAGGGGGACAAACCCAGGAAAATTAAAGGTCTCTTTTGGAAAAATCTGTCATCTGGTTATGACATTCTATTAGTAGAACAAGACTGGCCGCCAGCATTCGTCATGGAGTGCCCTAGGGGAGAAACTGTAATTTTTCCAGCCTTTTCCGACCTCGTTCCCATTCACCTAAAACATGCATATGCGCAGGAGTGGGCGGTTGCCCTAGCTCCAGCATTGTATAAAAATCATGTTGGTTGGGATGAGGATTCAACCCACCACGTGATCCCGTTGAAAGTTTCCCCAAATGCTCAAAGGCAATACCCTATAAAGCAGGAAGCTAAAAAACAAGTCAGGGAGATCCTAGATCAACTAGAATACCAGGGGTTGATAGAAAATTGCACTTCACCTATGAACAATCCTTTGTTTCCCGTAATAAAACCTGACAACATATCATCTAGTATTAGATTACAGACATTTAAACACTTGCACAAAGACATTTGCAGTTCAAAATGCACACAGTGCCGCATTAATGAATAACATTGTGCGCAAAAAATACAAAAGAACACTTGATATCTCAAATGGATTTTTCTCCCAAAATATAGAGCCTGAAAGCAGGTATCTGACCGCATTCAGTGCGTTAGGGTCCCGGCGACAATTTTGTCGACTAGCCCAAGGGTATAAAAATAGCCCCGGGGTATTTTCAGCAAGAGTAACAGACTTACTCCAAAATTTGGATGAAGAAGCATTGTCCTATATGGATATTTATCTGACGGACGATGACTTACCGAGGCACTTGACCAGGGTGAGCACCATTATTATGGGATTCGCCTCTGAGGGCTATAAATTTAATTTCAAAAAATCTAAAATTGCCCACCTCAGTGTTCTATTTTTAGGATATGAGCTGTCAAGTGAAGGAAAAAGCCTAGCAGCAAACTTTTTAGAAAAATGTGCGCTGCTTCAACCTCCAAAATCATTAAAGAATTTACAATCAATTCTGGGATTCCTAAATTTTGGTCGAACATACATTTTGGATTACACAGAAAGAGTAAAACCTTTCTACGACTTAATAAAACCTGATTTTTCAGTCAGACAATGGACACAGGAACATACAAATATCCTACGTTCACTACAGGAAGACATGATAGCTTCTAAACATTTACAGACACGCGTAAACTTACGCAACTTAGTGATCCGAGTAATAGCGGGCTTTCAATGCGGGTACACTTATTTGACTTTCAATGAAGGCGAAACTGTACCAATCGCATACAAATCACACCTGTACACAAACGCAGAGATGCATTTCACTTCAACAGAAAGAATCCTGACAGCAGTGCAGACCGCTGTAGCAAGAGAAAGAGCTCTGGCTCAGGGTAAACGCATAATTGTCGTGACCCCAGTACCAGCTTTAGAAGCTGTTACAAAAGCTAGCATTCCAAATGCGAAAGCCTTACATCCCAGATGGATACAATGGGCTAATTCTCTTACTGCAACGGATGTTGAATACAGATTTGATCCAAGTTTAAAAACACAGGCATTTCTGCAATACGAACAAGAATATCCTCTAACAAATGAAATTTTGCCTCTAGATCAGTATGAATATATTATTTACACTGACGGATCTGCTCAACCGGCCATAGGGAGTAAGCAAGCTTACAGCGCAGCGTGTGCGATTGTTAAAGGTCGCATGCACGATGGAAAGTTCCATCCGAGTTGCACTAAAACGCAATCTCTAGGAGACTGCACGGCTCAGTTGGCAGAGTTAAAAGCACTGATACTGGCATTGGTAAATACGGAACACGAATTTCCCACACTAATTGTGTGTGATTCCTTTTACTGTGTACAGTCGTACAATGAATATTTACATCATTGGGAACAAAACGGGTTTAAAGACGCGAAAGGTGGCACAATTAAGCATAAAATGCTATGGGAACAGGTAGTGGAGTTGAGAAACGAACTACCAAGGGCTCACGTGATACATACACTGAGTCATCAGCGTGATGGCGTTCACGTTGAAGGGAATTCATTGGCTGATGAAGCCGCAGAGGGGGCTGTTCGCACGGCTTCCGTAGCTGCAATCACTCGTTCAAAAACGAGAATAGACGGCGAGATTATGGTAGCTGTCAATGCTTCACGCAAAGGCAGCACAGCAGTCCCTTAAAAATTTCCACTCAAGTACTCCTACAAGTTAGATGCACAAAACCTTCCATATGCTCAGATTCCTGGAGTGGGGGATAGAGTAATACCAAATATGGATCGTAGGCAAGGCTTAATTCTAGCAGCACACGAGGGTTTGGGTTCTGCGCATACAGGCGTTACAGCGACTATTTCTTTACTGAAACAGCGCTACTGGTGGCCAGGGTTAACAAAGCAGACCAAAGACTATGTCTTAAAGTGCGACATCTGTCAGCAGATGAAAGGCTCCACCGTATCACGCCCAGCGCAGACACCATTGCTGAAATCAGACAAACCTCTTGCATGGACCACTGCGGACCCCTACAATCTGATGGGGCCAAGAAATATATTATAGTTGCAGTGGATTCCTGCTCTAGATTCCTATGGGTTTGGCCTCAGCGCTCAGCTGACGCTCGAACTGTTATAAAAGATTTGCAAGTCTTTATCGGCACATACGCAGTTGGCACGTTACATTCTGACCGTGGCCCGGCGTTTAGCTCTCGGACTTACAAAGAGGCCATGAAAGGAATGGGCGTAGCATTGCGGTACTCCTCTCCATATCATCCTGAGGGAAATTCCGTTGTGGAGAGGAAAACCCGTGACTTAAAGCAATCTTTGACAGCTAGGGTATTAGGCAAGGGCGGTAGATGGGTCGATCACCTTTATGGGGTACAACGAGCAATAAACAATCAGCCAAGAAGCTCTCTAGGGGGTGTCACTCCTTACGAGGTCCTATTTGGGACAAGAATGTGGGTACCTGATCTTGATTGTGAAGGCACAGTGGCGGATGAAAAACCATTTGATATCCATGATCGTTTGGCTGTTTTACAGGATCTAAATAAATCCAGAACACAACAAAGTAACGTGCTCCAGAAACAGACCGCCACTGAGGAAGTCAAGGCAGTAACGGCAAGACCTGTCTGGATCCCAAAAATCGGAGATCTGGTCAGAGAAAAGATTGCAGACAAGAAAGAATTTGGGCCATCCTACAGAAAGCCTGTACCGGTCCTAGCAATCCAAGGCACAAGAACTGTACTTCTGCCGCCTCTTGCCGGAAAAAAGGAGAAAAGATTTGTCTCAATCGACTTAATCAAACCACACTATGTGGCCGATACTAAACAGTAGGCCTCGTGGACTCCACAGTAGCAGACGCCCTCCTCTCGCTACAATCCAAGAAGTTCAAACAGAAAGACTCATCACGTTTGAAGAGCCACCTGTACGGAATGAAGGACTAAGCAACAATGCTATGGAACTCGTTCCACTTCAACAAGAAGAAAATCAACTTAACAACCAAGTTGCAATCAGACCGACTACAGACGTCTACGTCAACATGCCTCGTCAAGAGCAAAATCCGATTTCAACAAATCCCGATGCAATTCCAACAATTGATCGAACTGCTTCTGGCTATTTCATGAACTTTGATACGTTTTCACTGGATCCAAGCGAGCCGGAAACGACGCCAGCCAAAAAATCACTCAAACAGAAACTCACTGACTTTTTGAACTTTTTTAGAAAGACTTACCTGGTGTCACCTTGGATTGAACTATGGTATATCACTGGGATTTTATTTTTTCTTTTCTGGCTAGGTTTAATTATAACTTTTAGTATGCTTATTAATGGACGATACCTCCAGCAGAGCTCTACAGCCCAAAGAGTCAATTTGATTTTAAAACCACACCAGTCTTCACATCGTGAACCAAGAGACTTGTCTTCAGTGAACATCACAGCAGTTCCTATACCGGACGGTATAGTATGGGACAAGATTGATTATGATATATTCGGTCCGACTGAACTTTTAAAGCTTAAACATGTATTTAAAATTTCTTTAAGTGATATCATTACCACCAGTACATTTTCTGATGATTGGGACACTGAAACTGTAAATAATATGATGTCTGATTTAGAAAAAACTGCAGCATTTCCGAACAATGAAATGTTAGAAGGTACTTCAGACTATGATACATTGTACTGTTACCAACATTATGGTCATCATTTCTTGCACAAATCTATAACACCTAGAAATGTATTTGAATACCACCAGTGGGAACACTGCCCAACACCTCCAAAAGGTAGTTCGCAAACCTTTGCACAGAAATTCACATACTTTTCAGGGTTTAATACATCTGACCCAAAGTCATTTTATTACAAAGTGGCAAAAACATCAGCACAGAAAATTATGTTGACTAACACCAAACAGATTTACTCTGCTTCCTTTATGGCCCAGTTGTCTACACAGGGTTTCGACCTATGGAAGGACACTATAGATTTAAAATCAATCTGGGGTTCTAGGGACTGGCAAGTCCAGGGAACAGAAGCGCTTTTTAGAGCATGCCTCATTCCACAGCAGCTGATATTTCTAAATGACACTGTGCAACAGACATCCTGTCTTGGACTAGCCAAGAACAAGGAACTGAACTCACCCGGGTTTCCTACACCATCACAGATGGGTGGGGGCAGAATTCAACTACACAAGGGGTAGGATTAGATGACATTCTCCAGTACAACAGATCAGATCCTGATTGGACGAAATGGCTGATTTGGCCCATTGACACAAACACCTGTCAACAGAGATTTATGAATACAACCGAAGGGTTTAGTATCCATAGGCCAGATACACGCTATGTACAGAGACAACACCCAGGGGTAGTGACATCCTATAGTGTTGGGAAGTTGTGCCTTGATTGGCTAGAGACCTCAACACTCACAGAAGTGAAACATCACTTAACCTTACTCACACCTGATGTAGACCTTAGGGATTTCTTGCTAGGCCCAAGGAAAACACGTCAGAAACGTTTCATATATGCCGGCATTTATGCCTATTATAATGAAAACTGGAAAATATCCCAACAAGAGGCCGCAGAAAGAATACGGGAAATAGACCGTATTAACTTAGAAAAGGCATTAGCTGTAGTGGATAATGGGTTAACAACTTTGACCTCCAGGATTTACTCCTTAGGCAACATTGTGTCTTCGGCAATCGACATATTAGAACAAGATCTGGCCTTGTTACAACACGGGCAATCTCAGCTACGTTCTATTATGATGCTAAGCTGGACGCTACAATCTTTGCGTGCAGGCTATGTGCCCTGGCGTTTTATAAACACCACGTCTCTGTTTTCAGAATACAATCTGACTGATAAACAGACAGAAATGGCACAAAGGGGAGCCAAATATACAATGCTGCGTATTGAGAAACTGGAAAGGTTACCATTCACTGTAGCCGAATCACCATCAACTGAATGGCTAATTCATGGCCAAATCACTCTGCCGGTCACTACGTTTCAGTTTCAATATTGCCTTGAGCAAAGGCAGGCAGGCAAATATGAAAAGATGGGTAAGGGTTACATTAAGGAAACTTGGGAGTTACCATATAGATACCGATGCCGGAATGGGGATCGAGAAGTGTATCTGAGTGGTACAAACTGCAAGAACGCTTTAAGCGGTTCTCTCATGTGTCAGGATATTTCACTACACGGAGCCTGTAGCGGTTCAGTAGCAAACCTATCGTGTCACATGACAGGGACCCCAGCGGCCATGATCACACCGGTTTTCCAGATGCTCTCGAATGGGAGTTACTTGATGCTAAATGATCAAGGTTGCTGTGGGATGCTTCCGGGCGTCGCCTATCTGGTCACTGTTAACTCCAGGGTTACTTGCTGTATGCAAGTATTGTTTCCGCCACTGAACACAGTCAGGGAGGCGCCGCTATGGCCTTCACTGAACGTTTCTTTCATACAATTTGATACTCTGAGCAGACTGCAAGCCATGCTTTTACAGCAACCCGTGCCCTTAACCTCCGCTCGAGAAACCTTTGAACTTCAAGTTGCAAGGACCTCGACTGAGATACAGGCGCTTATACGTACAAACTGCCCCTTTCATTTCGTAGAAATGGTGGGACGTATCTTCAATATGTCAGATACGAGCGGTATTGTACACCTATTTAAGACCATAGGGTCAGGACTGTTAAGCACCTTTCAGACAGTCCTCGGAGTAATCCCAAATTTTATACACTCCGTATTGGGAAGCGTATTTGGAGGACTCCCGCTTATCCTGTTGCTGATTGCAGGGGTCCTATTCATAATACTACTGCTACGCAATGGACGGCCCAATTCCCGAGGGAATGGCGAACATGCTCCTGGAGCGGAAATACCGTGAACGCATGGTACAACTTCTGGGCATTTCTTGCCTGCGAGAACTCAATGCCTCCTGGTTTCTATCCTTTCGACCAGTCTGGGTAGACTGCATCTTACCTGTTCTTCGATGCCTGTTTTGCGGAGAAGAATGCACGTTGGATCTTTGTCTAACATTTCCATCAGATGCGCCTCCGGACACGGATGCAATGCTGGACCCCATAAAGGCCCATGCTCTGCGTTGTCCCCAGCGGCTTCCAATTCTGATGAACGCATTCCTGGAGAATCCACAGGTGCCGTTTGCTCCTGCTGGGTTAGGTGACTCCTCCACAGGCACCCAGGTAACAACTGCCGCACAAGCTGCCGCAGCATCGACTGTTGGCAGTGCTACATTCCATCTATGTGCGATTGACGTTCTCTGTGAGGCGTTGGATTTGTCGTCTGCAGTAGCTCACACAGATAATGTTGTGCTTCCCAGCCAGGACACTTAATCTCGAATTGGCTCATCGCGTCCTGGGAAAGAATTCGGCTTCTCCACTCGTTTTCATAATAAGCGAGCAAATTTGGAACATTTCCTAAATTGACACTTTCGCTTGAGAAAAGCATGGCCTTCTTCCGCTTTGAGTGAAGCAACTTATATAGAGAAACAAAATAGACATTTCTTTTTTTAGTGGCAATTGGAAATAGCTGAATTGTAACATTTTTTGAAGTTTTTTTTAACAATTTTAAAACCATGTTTTTACTTGCTTTTAAAATGTTTTTAAATTGTCCAGATTTTAAGTATGGTCATTGTCATCCTGTTCGGAAGAGGAGTGGGTGTTATGTCCCGTATAGAGGCCCTAATGTAGACCCGTTCATACATGCCCTAAAATGGACGTATTCATATTTGCCCTAATACGGTCATATTCGTACTTGCCCTATTATGGTCAAAGCCGCATATGCCCTATTACGGTCATAACTGTACATGTCCTATTATAGTCATGATTCCTTATATAGGCATGATCTTTCACCTACATTGGTCCTCACTAGTACACAACGTGCTCTGAGGGCTGAACGTTATCTATTCTGTGGTTTTGAATACAGCAGGGTTTTTCCCAAACACAGGCCCACACTGTACTCATCAATTATGCATGGCTCTCTAGGAATACACCACCTGCATAATATGTATGTACAAAGTTCACCCCTGACGTCTTCCTCAAGTCTAACAATGGCCAATACAAACCATACGAAGCAACTAGAGTCTTCAGGGTATAAATACACCACATCTTACCCCGGTAAGACAGAGGGAACCGAGACTTCCATGCTGACACACTGACCAGAGACGCTGAGGCTCCTGCATGCAGTCGCTCCAGCTGACAGCGGTCTGACACAGCCCTTGCGGGGTGTCCAACTCGAGACCAGGACGGGGTCCCACACTCTCTCTATTCAGGTATGGGGGTTCGACTAAATCCTAGAAGGATTCTTGGCTCTTAGGCTTTTAGACCTCACACATATGCTAGGTACACTCAGGTACATCTAGTTAGGCATCGTAGGAGTACGCACACTTTTCATAATGCTTTTTATATTCATGTATGTATTCATGATTATTGCAATATGGTAGAACTGTTCTATCCCTTTGCTTTTATCGTACTGCTGATAATATATCTCTGCTATTGTCTGCTGGTTTCTGCAGCACATATATTTTACACTAGAATAACAACTGTTCAATAAATACTTATTGAAACGCCCAGACTGTTTATTCTGTGTAACTCTCTGAGACAAACCGAATAAGTAAGCACGAGTGACTGAGCGAAAAGTAGTATATTGTTTCCACGATTCTGAGGAATTTGGGTTGTCATGGTCTAAGGTTGCCAGAAACTAATCTCTCCCCGATAAGAGGAGATTCTAGTGGCACTGTGAGCTAGCTAATGCAAATCAGGCTAACATACGCGGTGGGGGTGCACAGAGCCAGTCTACCACCAAACCCACAGCTTATGTTATCCAAACGCGCAGGCCCTGCATGGGTACTATAGGAACTACATGACAAACCATCCACTAAAACAGAAAAGGCGTTACACACACTGGACGCCAGGAGAGCAGTGATGCACTACATAGAAAGGACAAAGGAGTGCAGGAAAACAAAGCAATTCTTTGTGTCATTTGCAAGCAGTTTTTTGGGACGACCAGTTACCAAAAATACCATTGCACGATGGATTGCACAAACCATACAATTCTGCCACAAGCAAGCTGGGCAACAACTACAAGGAGCAACGCATGCTCACTCAACAAGGAAGAAAGGAGCAACAATTGCGTTTCTAGCAAATACACCTATTCAAGACGTTTGCCAAGCAGCAACATGGTCCTCAGTGCACACGTTCACTAAGCACTACTGCGTAGATTTTCAAATGAACAAGGAAGTGCAAGTGGGACAGAAGGTCTTACAACACATATTCAGTAACCAATGCTCATCTTCCACCCAGCCACCACAAACCGCTACAAAGTCTATGCACAGCATAGTGAATCCAGAAAGATTCACGCTGCAAAACGTATAGTTTCTTACCTGTTGGTGTAGTTTTGCAGCTTGAAGACTTTCTGGATTCACTAGCGATCCCACCCTCCTCCGCCAGAAAGATGAGACAGGAGGGAAACTATTAAGACAGGAGAAGGACTATTAAAAGAGAAGAAAAAAAAAAAAAAAGAATCCGAAGATGGCGACCAAAGGTGGGAGCTTCCGGAGGAAGCGCGTCGACGTCACGAAGGACACCAAATGGCGGGATGTCGACGCCCACCTGGGCCACGAAAAAAAAAAAAAAGAAGAAATACAACAATTCCTGACCCAACCACTAGATGGCGGGATAATGCACAGCATAGTGAATCCAGAAAGTCTTCAAGCTGCAAAACTACACCGACAGGTAAGAAACTATACGTTCCTCCAAAGTGTGGCACAATGATAACCCAGAAACCACTATTCTTCCAAAACACAGTATGTCAGAATTTTCAGCAGAGGGAGAAGAGCTGGATAAACACACCCCTAGGATGGCTAATCTCCATAGTCTCTCCCCCTTGCATCTGCTGCACAAAACTAGGGCCCTGAAAGGGAGTCCCTTACTCTAGAAGTCAGATCGCAGAACGGGTAGGATGAGTAGGGCGGTAAGGAATCTTTAAAATATGTCTTTTACAGATGTATCGTTACCGAAGGTAAGTAACTTGTTCATCTGAAAGAGACTATTAGTTACCCCAGCAGTACCAACCCCGGAGGTAGGTCTGCGAACTAAGTTCACACAAAGTCCTGGAGGACTGAACAGCCAAAGAAGTCGTCTCTCCAGGCTGGACTATCCAGGCAGTAATGTTTAGTGAACGTGTGCAGTGATGCCCACATGGCTGCCTGGCAAATGTCACTGAGGGGGACTCCACGTCCCAAAGCAGTAGTGGCTGCCGTCGCCCTGGTGGAATGGGCGCGCAGTCCTACCGGAGGCACCTTATTTCCCAAGGAATAACAAATCTTAATGCAACGGACGACCCATCGAGAGACGGTACGTTTATGCACAGCCCGACCCCTCTTGGTGCCCACATAGCCAACAAAGAGTTGATCGTCCACCCGGAATTGTTTTGTGCGATCCAGATAAAATGATAATGCACATTTTGGATCAAGACAGTGGAGTCTTTCCTCCTCCTTGAAAGGATGCGGGGCGGGAACAAGGTGGGCAAAGCGATGGCCTGTCCTATGTGGAAAGAGGTAACCACTTTGGGTAGAAAAGAAGGCCTAGTTCGAAGGACAACATTGTACGGATTGACAGCAAGGAAAGGAGGTTTAGAAGATAGCGCCTGAAGCTCATTCACTCTGCGAGCAGAGGTGATGGCAACCAGAAAAGCAGTTTTTAAAGTCAAGAGTCTGAGAGGACAATTATGTAGTGGCTCGAAAGGAGCGCACATAAGGTAAGTTAAGACAAGATTCAAGTCCCACTGGGGCATTACGAAAGGAATAGGTGGAAAAAGGCGAGTAATGCCCTTAAGAAACCTATTTACAATAGGGGTCTTGAAAAGAGAAGGCTGATCAGGAAGGCGACGAAAGGCCGAAAGATAGCCTTTAAGGGTGCCCAGAGCAGAACCCTGTTGGGTCAAAGAAAGTATGAAGAGGAGAACCTCAGAAAGGGGATCCACAGCCTTTGCTGCACACCATGCCACAAATTTGTTCTATGTACAGGCGTATACTGTTTTAGTAGAGGGACGCCTGGCTGCCAAGATGACATTACAGACTTGGGGAGGGAGGTCAAAAGCTGTCAACTGTTGCCGCTCAATCTCCATGCAAGGAGGTGGAGGCTTGTTGGAACCGGGGTTACCGAGTCCGACACGGTAGCATGGCGTGAAGCGGGAAAGGCACGCGAAGGCAATGTGTAAGGCAGTTGTGCAGCACACTCTTACTCACCAATGCGAACGCAATAACATGACACCACACCAGGCTTTTGTATTTAAAATCAAGATCTTTTATATAAATCAAGTTGGCATCAGATGAGGCAGATTAATTCAGATCTACATTCAAATTCATTGTATTACTCAACTGGTGTACATTTTAAATAAAGCATCATAGCTCATCAACATTGTAGGCCACTAAGAGTCCGCAGGAATTATCTCCTACACGTAGCACTTAATAATGATCTCAAGGTACGTTACTAAAACATGGGCCTAAACATACGGTTCACTTTAGCATATTCAATTACTTAAAAGAAGGCTTTTCACGTTACATTTAAATAGGCTTGCATTAATCTAGGCGCACCCACATTCAGTACAGTGGGCGTCGCAACTCCAGTACACCTGTAACCTAAATTACTTCAACTCTTGGCGGTGTACACTTCAGCTCACTTCAATTAAACACTTTCCCCTTGTGGTAAAGACTTAACAGTTAAAAGTATGGCCTAGGCAGTAATTACAATAGGCATCTGCAATAAATTAATAAACACTGTAGGGAACCCCTCAACATGTCCTATATCCTGGGGCACCTAGGACCCTTAGGGGTTAACTCCAGGCTAGGCCCACTCCTCTCCGGGGCCTCGCCTCATAGGGAAAGTTACACCATGACTTAGGGGGTTAATGGTGGCCCCCGGCCCCCAGTGGCGTTTTGGGTGCCCTAGGGGCCTCCTGGGCTCACCTGTTGCGTTGGTCGCGCTTCTGGACGACTGGCACTCCCCCAGGCCCAGCCCGTGTTCTGGAAGGCGGGGCCCGGTAGGGGTACCTCGGCCTTCAGGCCGGTCTGGCTGGTCGTTGTGGGAGCCGGTATCACCTTACTCCGGCCCCCGGGATCAAGGTAAGTGAAGTTGGTGGGCTCAGGGTTGCCGGGGAAGGGAGCGGGAGCCGGCAGTCCTCTCCGGCCGGCTCCCCGTCTCCCTCTGCACTGCCGGGGCTCTTCCCGGGCTTCCGTCGGCGCTGGGGGCGTGACCGGGGGCCGGCGCCCAATCGATGCGCGGCCTTCCTGGGTCACGCCCGGCGACCCCTGGTTGCTCGGCAACGGCGTCTGCGGGGCCTGGAGGCCTCGCCGTAGATCGCGCTGGCGATTTCTTGGGCCGCGACGGCGGCTGTGGCAATTCTTTGGCCGCGACGGCGGCGATGAGGGCCCCGGGCCCAGTGTTTGGAGGCTTCGGTGAGGGCGCGGACGGCGCACCTCACCACACACACCTGAGGGGCTTCCCTCACCTCAGCGCTTCCTCCGGTGAGGGTGCGGCGGCGCACCTCACCACACGGTGCCTCTTCTCAGGCGGCGGCCGCGGCGGTGATTTCCTTCACAAGGTCAGTGACCTGAGGGGCAACAGAACGCAGGGTGCACCAGCAGCCTGTGGGCAGGGCTGACTGGCAAAGTACTTGGGGGCAGCCCAGCAACAGGCAGAAATGAATAGGGGGTGAAGGTCTAGCGCTTCATGGTACGGCGCTTTACCTGGTGATCCCCAGTTGGGCAGTTTTTAGGCTTTAGGCCTTGCTGGACGGTCAGGCCTCCTCAGGTTAAGGTGTCTTGCGACTGCTTCAGCTTGGTTGCTTCTTAGGCGCTTCTGGTTGTAAGTTTCTTGTCAGAAGTTCCTTATTATAAGTTTCTTGTCAAAGTTTCCTGTCAGAAGTTTCTTCTTATGAGGGGGGGAATGAGTTGGTGGTCTGGGAGTGCTTGATGTTCCTCCCCACACGCTGAAGGTGGTTCCCTGGGTCCCCTCACACTGGGCAAGGTCAGTGGGTGGTGGGCGTTCCTCAGCTATCTTACTACAGCAGGGCCTCAGCCCTGTCAGCAGCAGTAGTGTAGGTCTCCCCCCCCTAGGCCCTAAAGCCTTTACTCCGGCGGAGGTTCTCCCAGGTTCAGTGGTGCCTCATCAACTGTCTCCAACTGACTAAAAGTTTTCCCTCCAAGCCTTTTATACCCCTAGGTCAGGTGACTCTCCCAAAGGCGGCAAAACATAACTCCTCCCACAGCCCGGAAGGTTCTGGAACCTTCTACATGTCTGGCTATGTGGCCCAGAGGCGGGGACGGAATGGATACTGTATCCCTATGTCCCAGCCTGACCCTGGCTACTAGTGTGTATGCGTGTAAGGCCCCTCTGTAGTAGCAGGGCCCTGTGGCAGCCATCTTGAGTGAGTTTCACACATGGTAAAACGGCTAGGGGAAAAACGAAAAATTTCTGGGAAAAAGGGCCAAGTCCAACACAACCCCCTCCCAGCCAAAAGCCAGGGTAGACCGATCAATGCCTTGATGGGCTTCCCTGCTTCGAGCGAGAAAACTTGGACGCGGGCCTTTTTCCCAGCTGCAGGAAGGTCCTGCAGGTCCTTCTCCACCCTGGAACCCGGTGGTTCCCTCTCTCAAACCTCCCTGGACCAACGAAGCCACCCCACTGGTGCTCCCTAGTTGTCCGCGGCCAGGACCAGGCGCTAGGCCGTCCAGATGTCTCTGGCCCTTGCGGTCTCACAGAGCGGGGGGCAGTAGCCCCAGGCCCGTTGGCCACTCTCCTTCTCCTCCCTTGCAGTTCCAAACTGCCACTGGTCCACCCACCTGGGGTCCGCACCCTCCAGGCTGACCAGCAGTCAGGGGCGAGGCTCTCCTCCCCTACCTCTCCTTCTGGGGTTCCGCCCTCTCCTCCTATGCGGGGCACCCTCAGACCACCACTCTCTCACTCTTCCAGGGCCGTGACCCTGCATCCGATCCACCAACCCAGGGTCTAAACCCTTAGGTTGCCCCGGTGCCAGATGCGAGTCCTCCCTTCCTCTGCACCCCCTCCCAGAGTTCAGCACCCTCCCACCTGGAGAAGCACCCCTGGGAGTCAGCTCCGGAGGGACACTGCTTACAGACGTCCCTCCCGCCAGGTCAGGCAGCCCCTGAACCTGGCACCCCAGCCCAGGATCTAAATCCTGTGGCTGGGCAGACCCCAGAACCCCTGGAGCTCTGAATACGTACGCCCCGGGTTTTCCTGTCACTGGGGGATCCCCTTCCATGGATGGCCCATCGGGACAGCCTAGGCTCCCAACCTGGGGTTCCCTTATGGAACTCTCCAGGCCCTGAGACTGCGGTTGGGGCACCTCGGGACACCTCCCCGTCTCACTCCTTCCTATGGATAGGATGTGAGGCCCTACAACCCGCTCACTATCCTGGGACCTAGCTGGGCTATTCTCCACCTCTCCCACCTCGCTGGGTTGGAAGATCCCTGCACCACTCCCTTCAGGATCACTCCCCAAACTGGCTATCACCTCCCTTGGTAGATAAAATTTGGGCTCCTGTGGAACCCCAGCAGGTACGCTGCCACCATTCACTTTGCCCTGCATCTCCATCTGCAAGGCTCGGAGCTCTAGTTCCTTCAGGCTAAGCTCATGTACAAGCTTCCTTTCCTCCATGGCTAGCCTTGCCTGTTCTCGCTCCCTTTCCATCCTAGCAAGTTCTAATGTTAATCGCCTCTGCTCCCTTCTGTCCTCAAATTCCTCTGCCGACAACCTCCCCCCTGACGCCCTACTGCCTGCCCTGGAACGTCTTCCTGGCAACACATTCTCGCTAACATCAATGCGCAGTAGGTCCAGTTCTCCTGGGTTGTCTGCCTCCCCCTGCTCCTCCTCCCCTCTTCCCTCCGGGGGGGCCATTACCCATGCCCTCAAAGCTTTCTGAAGCACCTCCTTCCTGGCGCCTCGCTTGACGGCCACCCCCCTCTCTAGGCAGAACTCCTTGAGCTGTGTCACCGTATACCTTTCTAGGTTGGCTAACTCAAACTCCATCCTCCTAGGTGGGGTCCCTGACAATTTAGGGTAAGGGTTCTAGACTGGTAGCAGGTCTAACGCAGGAATGTACACAATCCGCAATTACCAAAGAATTCCTAGCACTTTCATTACAATAGGTGTCTAATTGCGGCGCACACTGAGTCACCGTAGGGTGCTGCACAAACACCAGTCCTTATCCAACCGCTGAACACCAAATGTTGGAACCGGGGTTACCGAGTCCGACACGGTAGCATGGCGTGAAGCGGGAAAGGCACGCGAAGGCAATGTGTAAGGCAGTTGTGCAGCACACTCTTACTCTGACTCACCAATGCGAACGCAATAACATGACACCACACCAGGCTTTTTGTATTTAAAATCAAGATCTTTTATATAAATCAAGTTGGCATCAGATGAGGCAGATTAATTCAGATCTACATTCAAATTCATTGTATTACTCAACTGGTGTACATTTTAAATAAAGCATCATAGCTCATCAACATTGTAGGCCACTAAGAGGCCGCAGGAATTATCTCCTACACGTAGCACTTAATAATGATCTCAAGGTACGTTACTAAAACATGGGCCTAAACATACGGTTCACTTTAGCATATTCAATTACTTAAAAGAAGGCTTTTCACGTTACATTTAAATAGGCTTGCATTAATCTAGGCGCACCCACATTCAGTACAGTGGGCGTCGCAACTCCAGTACACCTGTAACATAAATTACTTCAACTCTTGGCGGTGTACACTTCAGCTCACTTCAATTAAACACTTTCCCCTTGTGGTAAAGACTTAACAGTTAAAAGTATGGCCTAGGCAGTAATTACAATAGGCATCTGCAATAAATTAATAAACACTGTAGGAAACCCCTCAACATGTCCTATATCCTGGGGCACCTAGGACCCTTAGGGGTTAACTCCAGGCTAGGCCCACTCCTCTCCGGGGCCTCGCCTCATAGGGAAAGTTACACCATGACTTAGGGGGTTAATGGTGGCCCCCGGCCCCCAGTGGCGTTTTGGGTGCCCTAGGGGCCTCCTGGGCTCACCTGTTGCGTTGGTCGCGCTTCTGGGCGACTGGCACTCCCCCAGGCCCGGCCCGTGTTCTGGAGGGCGGGGCCCGGTAGGGGTACCTCGGCCTTCAGGCCGGTCTGGCTGGTCGTTGCGGGGGCCGGTATCACCTTACTCCGGCCCCCGGGATCAGGATATGCCTGGACGGCACGGTGCGGCTTCAGGGACTGACTCACGGCGCGTTGCGGGGGCCGGAATCACCCTCCTCCGGCCCCCTGGATCAAGGTAAGTGAAGTTGGCGGGCTCAGGGTTGCCGGGGAAGGGAGCGGGAGCCGGCAGTCCTCTCCGGCCGGCTCCCCGTCTCCCTCTGCACTGCCGGGGCTCTTCCCGGGCTTCCGTCGGCGCTTGGGGCGTGACCAGGGGCCGGCGCCCAATCGATGCGCGGCTTTCCTGGGTCACGCCCGGCGACCCGTGGTTGCTCGGCAACGGCGTCTGCGGGGCCTGGAGGCCTCGCCGTAGATCGCGCTGGCGATTTCTTGGGCCGCGGCGGTGGCAATTCTTTGGCCGCGACGGCGGCGATGTGGGCCCCGGGCCCAGTGTTTGGAGGCTTCGGTGAGGGCGCGGACGGCGCACCTCACCACACACACCTGAGGGGCTTCCCTCACCTCAGCGCTTCCTCCGGTGAGGGCGCGACGGCGCACCTCACCACATGGTGCCTCTTCTCAGGTGGCGGCGGCGGCCGCGGCGGTGATCTCCTTCACAAGGTCAGTGACCTGAGGGGCAACAGAACGCAGGGTGCACCAGCAGCCTGTGGGCAGGGCTGACTGGCAAAGTACTTGGGGGCAGCCCAGCAACAGGCAGAAATGAATAGGGGTGAAGGTCTAGCGCTTCAGGGTACGGCGCTTTACCTGGTGATCCCCAGTTGGGCAGTTTTAGGCTTTAGGCCTTGCTGGACGGTCAGGCCTCCTCAAGTTAAGGTGTCTTGCGACTGCTTCAGCTTGGTTGCTTCTTAGGCGCTTCTGGTTGTAAGTTTCTTGTCAGAAGTTCCTTATTATAAGTTTCTTGTCAAAGTTTCCTGTCAGAAGTTTCTTCTTATGAGGGGGGGGGAATGAGTTGGTGGTCTGGGAGTGCTTGATGTTCCTCCCCACACGCTGAAGGTGGTTCCCTGGGTCCCCTCACACTGGGCAAGGTCAGTGGGTGGTGGGCGTTCCTCAGCTATCTTACTACAGCAGGGCCTCAGCCCTGTCAGCAGCAGTAGTGTAGGTCTCCCCCCTAGGCCCTAAAGCCTATACTCCGGCGGAGGTTCTCCCAGGTTCAGTGGTGCCTCATCAACTGTCTCCAACTGACTAAAAAGTTTTCCCTCCAAGCCTTTTATACCCCTAGGTCAGGTGACTCTCCCAAAGGCGGCAAAACATAACTCCTCCCACAGCCCGGAAGGTTCTGGAACCTTCTACATGTCTGGCTATGTGGCCCAGAGGCGGGGACGGAATGGATACTGTATCCCTATGTCCCAGCCTGACCCTGGCTACTAGTGTGTATGCGTTTAAGGCCCCTCTGCAGTAGCAGGGGCCTGTGGCAGCCATCTTGAGTGAGTTTCACACATGGTAAAACGGCTAGGGGAAAAACGAAAAATTTCTGGGAAAAAGGGCCAAGTCCAACAAGGCTAGACAGGTTCAGGTGGAGGACCGTCCGCTGCTGCTGCGACAGAAGAGCCTCCCGAAGAGGCAGTCTGATCGGAGGATCAATGGCCATGTTCAAGAGCTCAGGATACCAGACTCTTCGTGCCCAGTCCGGGGCCACATGAATGACTTGGGCCCGGTCGCACTTGATCTTCTTCAGCACTCTGGGCAGAAGTGCGTATAGAAGACCGCAATTCCACTCGCGACGAAAACCGTCGCCGAGCGAGTTCCACATTGGAAATTCCAACGAGCGTTCTCTTTGGTGGCGAACAGATCTAACCAAGGCTCTCCCCACTGCTGAAAGAGACCTTGCACCACCTCCATGTGAAGATGCCATTCGTGATCCATCATGCACCAGCGTTCATCCACTCTGGCGTTCAGGGAACCTGCCAGTGTTGAAACACCAGGGAAATGCCCTGATGTTCCAGCCATGTCCAAAGAAGGAGAGCCTCCTGACATAGGGTCCACGACCCCATCCGCCTTGTTTGTTGCACTACCACATTGCGGTGGTGTCTGTAAAACCTGCACTACTCTTTCTCTGACAGAAGGAAGGAATGACTTCAGTGCAAGACAAATCGCCTGTAGCTCCAGAAGGTTGAGGTGGAGCCCAGACTCCGCCGGAGACCAGAGGCCTCTGATCTCAGCCTTTCCCATGTGGCTGCCCCATCCCAGGAGTGACGCATCTGTCACCACTGTGAACTCTGGTTGGGGAAGGGAGAGGGATCTGCCGTTGACCCAATCCTGGTCCGTTAGCCACCACTGCAATTGGTGTGCAGTGCCCTCCGAGATCTGGACGCAATCGGAAAGATTCCCCTGAGGCTGCGCCCACTCGAACTTCAGGTCCCACTGCATAGCCTCATAAGCCACCTGGTATCCACCAGCAGGATGCAGGAGGCCATGAGACCCAGCAGCCTCTGGGTCATTCTCACCGAAATCCGGGATAGAGGCTGAAACATCGGTATCATAGCCCGAATATCCCGGACTTGCTGCTCTGGAGGATTGGCCCGAAACTGCACTGTGTCCAGAACCGCTCCAATGAAAAGGAGTTTCTGAGAGGGAATCGGGTGCGAGTTCGGCAGGTTGAGTGTGATCCCCAGCAAATGCAGGCCTTCTGTAGTCTGAAGGTGGGAGACGACTGCCTGGTGCAAGCCCGCCTTCAACAGCCAGTCGTCGAGATCGGGGAGGCTGGAACCCCTGATCTGCGCAGATGAGCTGCGACCACCGCCATCTCTTTCGTGAACACTCGAGGGGCGCTGGTAAGGCCAAAGGGGAGCACGGTATACTGAAAATGTTCGTGGACTACTGTGAACCGCAGGTAGCGCCAGTGGGCAGGCAAGACTGGGATGTGAAAATAAGCATCCTGCAAGTCCAATGCTACCATCCAGTCTCCAAGGTCGAGGGCAGACAGGACCTGAGCCAATGTCAACATTTTAAACTTCTTCTTCCGGAGGAAGCGGTTGACGTCCCTGAGATCCAAGATAGGACGCAGGCCTTTGTCCTTCTTGGGTACCAGGAAGTAGTGGGAATAACAACCACAGCCAACTTCTGGCACAGGGACTCGCTCAATAGCTCCCTTGGCCAAGAGAGCCGTAACTTCCTGACGGAGAAGGGCCAAGTGATCCTCCAACATGCAATGTAGTGCTGGTGACATGGAGGGAGAGGTAGTCTCGATGGGGAGGGAGTAGCCCCTTCGGACTATCTGCAAAACCCCCCTGTCCGACGTGATGTTGTGCCAGTGGGGGATGGTGATGGCGGATCCTGATGCCCACTGGCAACTGGTGGCCCTGAAAAGTCGGACTAGGACAGTTTGGAGGCAGCTGCAGGGAGGGAATTGGTGGACTGACCCGCCCACAGACCCACGACGCTGGGTCCCACGTCCCTGGCCGCGCAGAGGCTGGGTGGCTTGTGCAGCCCTGTGTGGAACGTGGTGGGCACCCTTTCCGTGGCCGCGAAAGGCAGACTGCATGGGGTGAGAAGTTGCTGCAAGGACCTGGCCGTAGCCCTAGAGGCCTTGAGGCGCTCGGCGCGTTGTCCGCCTTGTCACCAAACAGACGACGGCCATCAAAGGGCGTGTCCAACAGTGTAGATTGGACATCCCCTGAGAAGCCAGAGGTTCTCAGCCAGGCGAAGCACCTCAGGGCTACCGACGTGGAAATCTTCCTACCCAGCCGACACTGGATGGTGAACTTTGCTGCGTCTCGACCCTCAGCAACAGCGCGAGCGAGCACAGCCCGGGCCTCCTCCGGGCACTGTGGCAGCACCTGCGTCCCACAACGAATGTGTATAAAGGCCCAAGCGACATGCGGTGTTCACCGACTGCAGTCCTAAGCTGGCGGAAGAAAACATCTTCCCAAGATGGTCCAGCTTCTGGGATTCTCCACTCAGCCGCCCTACGTAGCAACACAGCGTAGGAAGCTCCATCCTCTGTAGGGGGAGAAAGCATACCAAGGTCTGGGGAGGTTCCCAGACCACTGGCATCACCCAACTCCTCTCCCCAGTCCCGCTCTTCAAGCTGATCTACCAGTGGGTCAACAGACCCCTCCCAGTCCTCCTCACCCTCCTCTGGCTGCCACTCAGGGCGTTAGGGAATGCCAGGGAAGAACACCGGTACAAAGGTACCCTCCGGTGCCGGTCCAAGTCGAGAGAGAGGCTGGGGTCGACCCGTGCCTGGGGCGCAATCGGCATCGGCACTGGGGAAGGTACTGCGTGGTCGACCTGCTCCGATCCGGATCAGGCCTGGATCCTTGGTGACAAAGGTACCCTCCGGTGCCGGTCCAAGTCGAGAGGGAGGCTGGGGTCGACCCGTGCCTGGGGCGCAATCGGCATCGGGGAAGGTACTGCGAGGTCGACCTGCTCCGATCCAGGCCTGGATCCTTGGTGACCTTCGGCGCCGAGGCTGGAGCCACCGGCATCAAAGGCCTAGAACCCCCAGCCGAGTCCACGGTGTGCTGGCAGAGTCGGGCTGCCCAAAGATGGAGAGGAGGGCTTCGTAAAATGCACAAAGCTGGGCAGGGGACGCTCCAGCTCCCGTAAAGGGAGGGAAGCACGGAGCGGTCCCAGTGGCCTCCGAGGGCGGAGCCGGAGAACGACGACCCTCTATGTCCCGCGCCTCGTCGGCCGACGGACGGGGAGAAGACAAAGAGCTACTATGCTTCTTCGCCGCCGCCTTGTGGTTCGACTTACCTGATGACGAAGACTTCGATGACGAATGGTGGTGGTGGCTCCGCGAGCGGTCCTGCGACCTTCCTCTCGACCGGGACCTCGAACGGCGTGGAGCCGACTGCCGGGCCTCTAAAAGCTTTCGGGACCGCTCCCGCAAAGTCTTAGGGTACAGGGCCTGGCAGTCAGAGCACGACTTTGGGTCGTGGTCGCGCTCGCGGCACCAAAGGCACACGAGGTGCTGATCGGTGAACGACATCAGCTTGTGTCAGGAGTCACAAGGCTTGAAACCGGGTTGACGACATGACATCACTCGTGCACCAGGAGTCGTAAGACTTCAAAAAAGATGTCGACAAAAAGTCGAAAAGTTTAGTCAAAAAATTACTATGGGTACCGCTCTCTCCGGATCTGCGCTGGCTGGCGTGGAAAAAGAAAGAATGGACGTCAGTGCGCTGGGGCGGCGTATAAGTAGATACCGTGACGTCATCCCGGCGATCATGGCTCTGACGACAAAATGCTGAGTCGACCGATGCAACCTACCGACGGGCAGGGGCACTGCTGAGAAAAAATTCTCTGGATCCAGTCTGACGCCTGGGGGTAATTCTAAGGTAAGGAATCTATAACTAATAATCTCTTTCAGATACTACAGTTAAGTCCCTATTATATAATAGGGCAGGGCAGTTTAGAGGCCAGCAGCCTTTTCTGCTCTTGCATTTGTGCACTGCTGGAGCCTGAGGTCAGCGTAAAAGCAGCCCTGTGTTGCAGGACTGCTTTTAAAATGCAAATTGTGCCCAAACTCTACTTTTGTGTTTGGGGCACTTAAAAATGAATAAACTACAATGTTTGGGCATGGTAGGTACCCCCAAGGTCTCCCCTAGGTGTCCCAGGGGTGGGGGGGGGTCAGGTACTTATAAGGAGAATCCTTATAAAAAGGTTTTTATATGCCCTGCGTTTAGTGAAATTGCACATTTCACTCCCCACATTGTAGTAAAGTGCTTCCCAAAATCGACTTTTGTGCTAGGAGAACTGTGAAATGAGGATCTGCAATATTTTGATATATTCTGGAGAAAGAAAAGCCCTAAAACTAGGATTAAAGGACTCAAAAGAATGGTAATAATAAATCCAACAACATGGTATTGTTGAATTTCTTCTAAAACTTAAAGACTAGACGTTATAAGACTTTTTTGTCTGAAAGCCAAAATTCAACCCTGTAGTGCTCTGCCCTGATTGGTCAGAGATAAGTGGGTGAGCCTGGCTGCTTTGAAGAGTTGATAAATGACCCCTGGGGTTATGAAGCCTCTCGGGGAGGAGAGGTTTCTGGGCATAGGAATGCCAGAGCCAGGGGGAGGGGTAGTAAATAATGCTCTTTAAGGGAAGGGGGGGAGACAAGCTAAAGACATCAGTTTCATTTAAAACTCTCCTCTTTGAACCAAAGGCAGATGCTAGGCTTAAGAAAGGAATGAGCATAGATTCTTTATCTTAGAATTATCCCCAGGCGTCGGACTGAATCCGGAGAATTTTTTCTCAGCAGTACCCCTGCGCGTCGGTAGGTGGCATCGGTCGACTCCGCGTTCGTCATCGACGGCGCGATTGCCGGGATGACGTCACGGTATCTACTTAAGATGCCGCCCCTGTGCGCTGACTTCAGTTCTTTTACACGACATTCCTCGCATAGAACCATGCAAGACACTGACCACTGGTGCACAATTAACTAATTGTCTCTTTCAGATCAGTCAGTTGCCTTTATTAGCCGGCGGCTTTGGCCCCGGCACCGCAGGGTCCCCTTGGATCCAGGCATGGATCCGGATCGGCGCCGGTCGACCTCATAACACCTCCACCGGCGTCGATTCAACCGGCACCACACCCGCAGCCGACGCCGGTTGTGTCCCCAGCCGGCGTCGACCCCGGCCTCCATCCCGACGTGGGCACAGAGTCGGACCGACGCCGGAGCCGATGGGTTCTTTTGTACCCCTGTTCCACCCTGGTTCTTTTAAGCCAGATTGGCAACCAGAAGAGGGTGAAGAGGAGTGGGAGGGGTTTGGAGACCCTTTAACTGACTAGTTGAAGTGTGATCCGGACTGGAGAGAGGAATTGGGGATGCCAGTGGTCTGGACACCTCCCAGACCTTGGCATGTTGTCTCCTCCTACCGTGGCTACAGAGGAGGGAGCTTCTTACGCAGTGGTGTTGGTAGGGCGGCCGAGGCTCTCAACCTCGAGCTACCTACGGTTGCGGTCAGGACTAACCTCCTGACAGAGGTGCTTCAACCGGCAGCGAGCTCTTCGGAGCCCCTGCTGCCGTTTAATGAAGCCCTAACTGACACCCTTTTGGGCACCTGGTCCAGGCCCAACTCAGGGGCTCCTGTGGATAGGATGATTGCCCGACGCCACCGCCCTGCTCCGGGCGACCCCACTTTCCTCTCCCAACACCCCACGACTGAGAGCTTGGTAGTCAAAGCATCGACGTCCAAAGGCGCATTCCCTAACGCACCACCTGATAGGGAATCCAAAAGGCTAGACCATCTTGGGAAGAAGATGTTCATTTAGCAGTGACAACACTGCCCCAATCCCTTGCTCTGAAGCATCTGTCTGAACCACAAATTCTTTTGTGTAGTCAGGGACCAGCAACACTGGTGCTGAACACATAGCAGCTTTCAGAGTGTCAAAAGCCTTCTGACACTCTGGGGTCCAATCCACCTTTTGGGCCTCTTTTTAAAAGTGAGTTCTGTTAGAGGCCCCACTATGGTCCCACAATTTTGAACAAACCTATAATAACCTGTGAGTCCAAGGAATGCCCTGACCTGAGTCTGGGTAACAGGAGCTGTCCAATCCAAAATAGTTTGGATGTTAGCTTGGAGAGGCTGTACATGCCCCATACCTACCAGGTGGCCCAGGTACACCACACTCCTATATGACACTTATTTGCCTGCCTTCTGCATGGCCTGAAGCACTTCCCTTAGGTGTCTTAAGTGATCCCCCTCAGGTAGAACTGTATACAGCTATATTGTCCAGATAAGCTGCACTTAACTGTTCCAACCCAGACAAGACCCTGTTCAGCAACCTTTGGAAGGTGACAGGTGCATTCTTTAAGCCAAAGGGCGTTACCTTGCACAGGTAATGTCCCTCTGGTGTGGAGAATGCTGACCTCTCCTTTGCTCCATCCGTGAGGGCAACACCTGAAGTCAAATCAAAAGTACTCGGGTACTTAGCCGCCCCTAACCTGTCAATGAGCTCATCAGCTCTAGGTATAGGGTGAGAGTCAGTCTTTGTGGCTGCATTCAGTCCTCTATAGTCCACACAGAACCGTAACTCCTTGGGTCCCCCCTGGCATTAGGTTTGTGCACCAGCACCACTGGACTGGCCCATGGACTTTCAGATGGTTTAATTGCCCCCTATTCCAGCATTTTAGCTACCTCTGCTTTAATGCTGGCTCTGAAATGGTCAGACAACCTGTACAGTTTATTTTTGACAGGTAGGCAGTCACCAGTGTCATTGTGGTGCACACATCACTCAGTGATGCCTGGAGTCAAAGAAAACAGGCCAGCAAACAGCTCCAGCACCTGCTTACAGTCTCTGTGCTGCTGGTCTGTCAACTTGGGAGAGAGTACCACGCCCTCCACTGACCCATCTTGTACATTAGTGAAGAGGAGGTCGGGCACTGACTCAGTTTCCTCCTCCACTCCCTCATCAGTGACCAGTAACATGGTCATATCTGCCCTGTCATAGTGGGGTTTCAATCTATTCACATGCGGGACCCTATGAGGGTTCCTGGGGGTGCCATGGTCAACTAAATGGGTAAACTTGCCCTTCTTTTTTAAGATTGGATAGGGCCCACTCCATTTGTCATGGGGGGCCCTGGTAGCCACAGGCTCCAACACCCACACCAGCTGTCCTGGAGTATACCCAGGCATAGTAGCCTTCTGATCAGACCAGTGCTTCATGAGCTCCTGGCTGGCCTCCAGTTTTCTGCTCGCCTTGTACAAGTACTCTGCCATTCTAGATCTCAGGCCTAGCACATAGTCAAGCACATTGTCCTTTGCTTCTTTAAGAGGCTTCTCTAAAGACTCTCTCAGCAGACACAATGGCCCCCTCACAGGGTGTCCAAACAGCAACTCAAAGAGACTGAAACCAACCATTTTCTGTGGCACCTCCCTGTAGGCAAACAGTAGGCATGGGAGGAGAACATCCCATCTCCCCCTGAGTTCCTCTGACAACCCATTTATCATGCCCTTCAGGGTTTTGTTGAACCTCAACTAGACCATTTGCTTGTGGGTGATAGGGGATGGTGAACTTGCAGTTGACACCTCACTCATCCAAGATAGCAGTCGGATAGCTGGACAGAAAGTTTGTGCCCCTATCTGACACCACCTCTTTCTGAAAACCCACTCTGGTGAACACACCAAGCAGTGTTCTAGCCACCGCAGGAGCATCAATGGTTTCAAGAGGGATTGTTTCAGGGTACCTAATGGCATGGTGCACTACTACGAAGAAATACCTATTCCCTGATGCAGTGGATGGGTCCAGGGCACCAACTATGTCAATCCCCACCCTTTCAAAAGAAACCTCAACTACTGGCAGTGGTATTAGAGGAGCTTTTGTCTTTCCCCCTGCCTTGCCACTGGCCTGACACATGACACAAGAGCTGCAAAACTCTTTTACCTTCTCAGACATATGGGGCCAGTAGAAATGGTTCACCAACCGGTTCCATGTCTTTATCTGTCCCAAATGTCCTGCCAAAGGGATATCATGACCCAAAGTCAGGATGAACTTTCTGTACTTCTGGGGCTGCACCAACCTCCTGGTGACCCCCTCCTTGAGGTTTCTGGCCTCAGTATAAAGCAGTCCATCTTCCCAGTAGATTTTATGAAACCCACTGTCATCCCCCTCCTCTTGCTTAGAGGCAATCCGCCTCAAGCTCTCAAGGGTGGGACAGTCTCTCTGTCCCTTACTCAACTCCTCTCTGGAGGGTCCACCTGCTCCTGTCAGTTCTGCCAAATCTGACGGCTCTGGCAGGGATGGAGTCCCTCCCTCAGAGGCCAGATCCTCCCCATCAGGGTTAGATTCTTCCTGCACCTCTGGAGTTCCCTGGGCTGGCTCACCAGTCCCAGTACCATTAGACCCTAGAACAAAGGGCCGAGCATCCAAGGACAAGTGTCCAGCCCTTCCCTTCTGGCTAGTCTGTGACCTTGTCACAGCACATACCCACTTAGGGAGTCCTCTCCACCTCTGACCACCCAGAGGCTTAAAAATCATTGCGCAGTAAACACTGGACTGGGAGCACATTCGACACAGCTACCTTCATAAGGCCTGTCACATCTCCCCATTCCAAATCCACCATAGCCATACGATGGAGTTTGGTAGTGCTGTCTGCATAAGTCACCTGGTGAAACTCACCAGGTAGCAACCTCCCTGGAGGCACCAGCTCATCCAGTACCATAGTTACACTAGCCCCTGTGTCTCTGATAGCCTTAGTGTCAGTCCCATTCATTTTAGGCCGATGCCTGTACTTGTCCATGTTTGGAGGTAAGGCAGCAAGGGTTGCAATATTCACCCCACCCAGGAACACTAAGGTTGCTTCCACCACCTGACTACCCCTCTCTGGGGCACCACTCTCTACCCCTACACTTACACTGGCAATCCCTGTGGATGGCCCCTTAGGGGGGAGCTTCTTGGCGCAGACAGCATCTCCCTGTTTGTGCCCTGGCTGGTTACAGTCAAAGCACTTACCCACCTTTGAGGGATCAAAGAACCTACCATTCTTTCCCTGATACCCCCTCCCTTTGAATTTGGGTTGGCTTGGGGGGCCCCCCTCCTTGTGTAGGTTTTTGTGGGTCTTTGGAGGACTCCTGTTTTTGACCTTCTTTTTTGCCCTGGGCTTTTGCCTGGTGAGGGACCTGTCCTCTTTTCTTCTGGTCACCCTCTGGTGCTGAGTGGAATCATGGGTTCTCACTCACTCATTCATCAGCTGCCTTGACTAGGTCTCTAGGACTAGACAGCTGTTGAGTCCACTAGGTACTGGCGTAACGTCTCTTCCACGCAATGAGTCAAAATATGTTCTTTCAAAAACAAATGATACAATCCCTCATGTGTCAACATTGTTACCAACAATCCAGCCTTCCAGTGCTTTCTGTGAGATGTCCAGAAAATCTACCCATTACTTTGAACTCACTTTCTGGATGTCTCTAAACTTCACCCTGTACTGCTCTGGGGTTAAACCAAATTTCTCAACTAAGCATTGTCTCATGTGAGTATAGGACTTCGCCTCCTCTCCCTGTTAGGTCAGGAGCCTATCCCTTTCTGCCACTGGAATCAGTTTCCACAAGAGTGAACCTCAATGCTTGGGGCGGACCGCCCACTTCTCAAGGGCCCTTTCAAATGCAGTATACCATTTTTCAATGTCATCCCCCTCTATGCACCTGGGTACTATACCCTTGGGAAGTTTGTGATCAAATCCACCACCCCTGCACATCTCAAAATCTTCATTATTTTCACTGCCACCATTTCTTTTCTCTTCTTCCCCCTCCCATCTCTTCTTAGCTAGTTCCAATTTCTCCTTTTCCAAGGCAATGGAAGCTAGTTGAGCCTCAAGCTGCCTTTCTTCAAGGGACAGTGATGGTTCCTGAGTAGGGGACCCTGCCCTCCACCCACCATCTGGAACTGCATGGCTAACAATGGAAAAATGGAAGAGGCAACATCGTCCTCCCCCCCCCCCCCCCCCTGGTGAGGGTTGGGGACCACTCCCCAATCCCCCCTGAATATCTCCTCAGCTACCCCAGCCCAGGCCTTTAGGGACTTAAGCAAACCTGCCTTCCTAATCTTGTTGGAACAGGCAGCCCCCTCAGCCTGCACTATACCCTAAGATCAGCCATCCTGAACTGGGACAGTTTAGCCAGGTCCAGCACCATGGTTCCCTAGTTTCGGGTCACAACAACTAGACACAGACTTAAAACAATTTGGAAAAATCAAAACCATGGATCGCAGCGAAACCTTTGGTCGCGGGTTCACAGAAAACAACGCGAGGAGGCGGAGCTACACAGTGAGTCGGCGAGCCAGCGGGTCGGCAGAGGAGCCAGCGGGTTGGCAGAGGAGCCACGTACCCCTAGACACCACCGAGCCACCACGCTACCGCGGAGTCGGCCAAACGGGCTGCCCCCACTACGGCCTGCTGCTGCCACTGACCAGCCGCACCTCTAGGCTTCAGGAGACACGGGTGCTGCCGCCGTTAGTTGGTGGCGCCGAGAGAGGTGCCAGGTGTCCTGCGGAGGCGGCCTGGTTAGATCCAGGTGCAGCCTGCAGTCCAGCCTGGTGACCCCGCTCGCATAGCCCCTACACAGCCCCAAGGAGCACAAGGATAACAAGGGGCACATCATCCTTTGCCCCCATCACTGCCTCCACCATTCTACCACTTCACCATCCCTGCCTGGCCCCTCACCAGCACCCCATCAAGACCCCACCCACCAGGCTGGGTGACGCAGGACCAGGAGGTACGGAGGTGGGGAGGGGCTTGGACAGGCTGAGGAGAGGATGGGGCTAGGACTGAAGGCACGCTCAGTCTCTCTGCCAAGCAGCAAACAGCTGAGGACACAACTGATGACACTGAAAACACTATGTATCTGAAAGAGACACGTTAGTGACAGATTCCTTACCTTAGAATATCCCCAGGCGTGAGGCTGGATCCGGAAAGTTTTGCGTAGCAGTACCCTTGCGCGTCGGTAGGCGGCGTCGTGCGGCTCCGGCGTCGGGATCGCCGGGATGACGTCGCGGCCAGTACTTAGACGCTGCCCATGCGCGCTGACGTCAGTTCTTTCTTTTTCCGCGTCAGTAAGCGCAGATCCGGAGAGAGCAGTGCCCCAGTCATTTTTTGACTGAACTTTTTGTGACTTTTTGTCACTGTTTTCTCGAGTCGTTCGACTCCAACGGTGTCAGTAGGGATGCCCGGCTTCAAGCCATGCGACGCCTGTGGTCGAATGATGTCGATCACGGACCCGCATCAGGATTGTCTCTACTGCCTTGGGCGCGACTACGACCCCAAGTCGTGCCCTGACTGTCGGGCCTTGCATCCGAAGGCTTTGCGAGAGCGGTCTCGAAAGCTCCTCGAGGTCCGGCAGTCGGCTCCACGCCAATCCAAGCTCCGGTCACGAGAGAGGTCGAGGGGCCGGTCGCGGAGTCCTCCTCGTTCTTCGGGGTCAAAGTCTTCGCACTCCTCCGGTAAGTCGAAGCAGCGTCATCGCTCGACGACTTCCCCTCGCCTGTCGCGCGACTCGGCTCAGGGTCTTGACGGCACCGTCCCCGTGCCTCCGGCAGTGCCTGTGGAGCCGCCGCCGCATTACTCGCCCTACCCGGGTTCGGCGGCGACTCAGGACGAAATACAGGAGTTCCTGTCGGCCATGGCCCGCCTCTTCGGGCCTCAAGGTCCCCCCGGTGCGCCTTCGGGCCCCGCGGGCCCTAGTGGGGTTCCTCCTGCGGCTCCGCCGGCGGCTCCGGCCCCGACGCCGCCAGCAGCCCCGGTCCCGGCTCCGGTGCTGCCGGAACCCCGGTCGACGCCCGTTGACCTTACAACACCTCCACCGGCGTCGCCTTCCCCGGTGACGTTCGCGACGCCGCCCGGGGCTCCAGGCGGCGTCGTCCCCAGGTTCTCTCCGGTTCCGGACTCGGCGCCAAACTGACGTCGATCGATGCCGGCTCCGGTGCCGCTGGGACCTTGGGTCCCACGTGTCCCTCCTCCTTACATTGACCCTGATTTGGAGGACGAAGAGAACTGGGAGGGGTCTGAGGACCCTCTCACTGCCCAATGTGAGTATGATCAGGACTGGGGGATGCCAGTGGTCTGGACACCTCCCCTGACATTGGCATGCTGTCTCCTCCTTCCGTGGTAACGGAGGAGGGAGCTAACTTTGCTACGGTGTTGCGTAGGGCAGCTGAGGTTCTGCACCTCAAGTTACCTACAGTGGCTGTCAGGACTAACATCCTGACGGAAGTGCTTCAGCCGGCGGCTACCTCCTCGGAGCCACTGCTGCCGTTCAACGACGCACTTTCGGACGTTCTTTTGGGCACCTGGTCCAAGCCCACCACAGGGGGTCCTGTGGATAGGAACGTAGCCCGACGCCATCGCCCTGCTCCGGGCGACCCCCTGTTCCTTTCCCAACACCCCACCCCTGAGAGCTTGGTTGTCCAAGCCTCTGCCTTTCAAAGCGCCTTCCCTACCGCTCCCCCGGATAGGGAATCCCAAAAACTGGATCAATTTGGGAAGGTTTTTTCTTCCACCAGTGCTGGCTTGAGGTCTGTCAACACCACTTGCCTTTTGGGCCGATATACCCACTCCTTGTGGGATTCGGTGGTGCAGGTCCTGCCCCAGTGTCCTGAGGAGGCCCAGGCACTGCTTTTCCGCGCCATTGCGGAAGGAAGAGATGCGGCGAAGTATACGATCCGATGTGGCCTTGATACCGCCGACTCGCTAGGCAGATCGCTTGCGACGACAGTGGCGCTGCGCCGTCACGCCTGGCTGAGGACCACTGGTTTCTCGGGTGATGTCCAAAACACACTTATGGACATGCCCTTTGATGGTGTCGGCCTTTTCGGCAACAAAGCAGACCATGCGCTGGAGCGCTTTAAGGACTCGCGGGCTACAGCCAAGTCCCTGGGCCTTTCTGCTGTGCGCCCTCCGCAACAGTCTGCATTTCCCCTTTTGTGGCCACGGAAGGGGCGCCCAGTCACGTCCGCTGCCCAGCCACCGGCCCGCGCAGCAGGCGTCTTCGCGTGGCCGAGGACGTGGCTCCCGTCGAGGCGGGCCGGGTAACCAGCGTGCGGGTCAGGCCACCACCTCTGCCCCGTCCGCGGCCTCCAAGCCCTCCTAGTCCATCCTTTCAGGTCCACAGCACGCCAGTGGGGGGCAGGGTTCGCCATCACCTTCACCACTGGCGTGCCATCACATCGGACAAGTGGGTCTTGGACATTGTCCGAAGGGGCTACTCCCTCCCCTTCGAGACTACCCCCCCAGCCATGCCACCTCAATACCACCGCATGTCGGGGGATCATTTAGTACTTCTTCAAAAGGAAGTTGCGGCCCTCTTGGCCAAGGGGGCCATCGAGCGCGTTTCGACCCCAGAAGTAGGGCGTGGTTGTTACTCCCACTACTTTCTGGTGCCCAAAAAGGACAAGGACATGCGTCCTATCTTGGACCTCCGGAACGTCAATCGCTTCCTCCGGAAGGAGAAGTTCAAGATGCTCACCCTAGCTCAGGTCTTGACTGCCCTCGACCCTGGAGACTGGATGGTAGCGTTGGACTTGCAGGACGCATATTTTCACGTTGCCTGCGGTTCATGGTAGGCCTCGAGCACTTTCAGTTCACCGTGCTTCCCTTTGGCCTTACCAGCGCCCCTCGGGTGTTCACGAAGGTGATGGCGGTGGTCGCAGCTCATCTGCGCCGGTCAGGGGTTCCAGTCTTCCCCTACCTCGACGACTGGTTGCTGAAGGCGGGCTCGTCCCAGGCAGTCGTCTCCCACCTCCAGACTACGGCCGAACTCCTGCACTCGCTGGGGTTCTCCATCAACGTGCCGAAGTCGCACCTGATTCCTTCTCCACAGCTCCTTTTCATCGGAGCAGTTCTGGACACGACGCAGTTTCGGGCCTATCCTCCCGAATGGCGAGTCCGGGATATTCAGGCTATGATTCCAATCTTTCAGCCTCTATCCTGGGTTTCGGTACGGATGACCCTGAGGCTGCTGGGCCTCATGGCCTCCTGCCTCCTGCATCCTGCTGGTCGATCATGCCAGATGGCATATGCGGGCTCTGCAGTGGGACCTGAAGTTCCAGTGGGCGCAGCATCAGGGGAACCTGTCCGATTGCGTCCAGTTCTCGGAGGGGACTGCAAGACAGTTGCAGTGGTGGCTCTCGAACCGGCAATGGGTCATGGGCAGATCCCTCTCCCTTCCCCAGCCAGAGCACACAGTTGTGACGGACGCGTCCCTTCTGGGATGGGGCGGTCACATGGGAGAGGCGGAGATCAGAGGCCTCTGGTCTCCGGCGGAGTCCCGGCTCCATATCAACATTCTGGAGCTCCGGGCGATCCGACTTGCACTCAAGGCATTCCTTCCCTCTGTCAAAGGGAAGGTAGTGCATGTGTTCACAGACAACACCACCGCCATGTGGTACTGCAACAAACAAGGCGGGGTGGGGTCGTGGACCCTATGTCAGGAGGCTCTGCATCTCTGGACATGGCTGGAACATCAGGGCATATTCCTGATGGTTCAACACCTGGCAGGTTCCCTGAACGCCAGGGCGGACGAACTCAGCCGCAGGTGCATGATGGATCACGAATAGCGTCTTCACTCGGAGGTGGCGCAAGGACTCTTTCTACAGTGGGGAGAGCCTTGGTTAGATCTATTCGCCACCGAAGAGAACGCACAATGTCATCAGTTCTGCGCTTTGGAATTTCCAAGGCGGCACTCGCTCGGCGACGCTTTTCGTCGCGAGTGGAGTTGCGGTCTGTTGTACGCTTTTCCGCCTATACCACTTCTACCCAGAGTGTTGAAGAAGATTCGGCGTGACCGGGCCCAAGTCATTCTTGTGGCTCCGGACTGGGCTCGAAGAGTTTGGTATCCCGAGCTACTCAGTATGAGCGTCGATCCCCGATCCGTCTGCCTCTTCGGGAGGATCTTCTGTCGCAGCAGCAGGGGACGGTCCTCCACCCGAACCTGTCCAGTCTCCACCTCCTTGCGTGGAAATTGAGCGGCGGCAGTTGATTCCTTTCGACTTGCCTCCCGAAGTTTGTGATGTGATTCTGGCAGCCAGGCGTCCCTCCACTAAGGTGGTATACGCCTGCAGGTGGAACAAGTTTGTGGCATGGTGCACAGCAAAGGCTGTGAATCCCCTTTCTGCCCCTCTTTCTGAGGTTCTTCTGTTCCTTCTTTCTCTGGCCCAACAGGGTTCTGCCCTGGGTACCATCAAGGGCTATCTTTGTGCAATCTCGGCCTTCTCAGGCTTCCTGATCAGCCCTCCCTTTTCAAGTCCCCTGTTGTTAACAGGTTTCTTAAAGGCATTACACACCTCTTCCCTCCTGTTCCGTTTGTAATGCCTCAGTGGGACTTGAACTTGGTTCTTACCTTTTTAATGTGTGCTCCCTTTGAGCCTCTACATAATTGTCCTCTTCGTCTTCTCACTCCGAAGACCGCCTTTCTGGTGGCCATCACCTCCCCTCGGCGGGTGAGTGAGCTCCAGGCTCTTTCGTGCAAACCTCCCTTTCTGTCTGTCCATCCAGACAAGGTTGTTCTTAGGACGCGTCCGTCCTTCTTGCCAAAGGCGGTTACTGCCTTCCACATTGGGCAGACCATCACTTTGCCCACCTTCTTTCCGCCTCCGCATCCTTCCAGAGAGGAAGAGAGGCTCCACCGTCTGGACCCAAAACGTGCGCTTTCCTTTTACCTCAACCGCACACAACAGTTCCGGGTGGATGACCAGCTCTTTGTTGGCTACGTGGGCGCCAAAAAAGGTCGGGCGGTACACAAGAGGACCATCTCCCGCTGGGTAATCTTGTGTATCAAAGCCTGCTATTCTTTGGCTAAGAAGGAGCCCCGTTTGGGCTACGTGCCCATTCTACCAGGGCAACAGCTGCTACCACGGCTTTAGGCCGTGGTGTTCCGCTACAGGATATATGTCAGGCAGCTACGTGGGCCTCGCTGCACACGTTTACCAAGCATTACTGCCTTGACAGCCAGATCCGGAGGGACGGCTTCTTTGGCCGTTCTGTCCTCCGTGACTTCCTTGTCTGAATCTGTTCGCAGACCCACCACCGGGGTTGGTATTGCTGGGGTATGTATTCTAAGGTAAGGAATCTGTCACTAACGTGTCTCTTTCAGATGCACAAGTTACTAACTTGTGTAACGATATATCTGTAAGAGACAGTAGTTAGTGACAGATTCCTTACCGCCCCACCCATCCTCCCCGTTCTGCGACCTGATTTCTAGGGTTAAGGACATCCCTTTCAGGGCCCTAGTATTTTTTCAGACACCAATGTCAGCTTCTTGCATGGCTCTGCGTTCCTGGCGCGGAAAGTCGTGTACAGAACTGACGTCAGCGCGCATGGGCGGCGTCTAAGTACTGGCCGCGACGTCATCCCGGCGATCCCGACGCCGACGACGGACTCGGAGCCGCACGACGCCGCCTACCGACATGCAAGGGTACTGCTACGCAAAACTTTCCGGATCCAGCCTGACGCCTGGGGATATTCTAAGGTAAGGAATCTGTCACTAACTACTGTCTCTTACAGATATATCGTTACACAAGTTAGTAACTTGTGCTTTAAGAACAGTGCAAGGAAAGCTCACCTTAATGCGTTGCTACTTTGTGACTATAAAAAACACTAAAGTCGATGTTGGCAGTATATAATATTTAAAGGTAGCTGACTGTTTTTTATGCACGACCTCTGTTAAGCTGAATGCACTCTCGTTTATAAAATTAATTTACACTTCAGCTCATTCTTCGGAAAAGCGCCATCCAGCGGGAACTTTGAGATCTCTGCAATATATAAAGAAACGGTATTACAACACAAGGATTTTGTTGTATGTCTTGGAGCCTCTGTGAGCTGTACTCCATAGCGAACGTGAGCAGCAGCGGTGAGTGGTGAGAGGAAAAATAAAGACTGAGGAGAGACGTACAGACCCTTCCAGTGGGACGCGAGGAGACAGCTGTGATAGCGCATTTAGCAGGTACAAAGGGGTTACCAAGTGGCCGGGTTACATGAACAATCTAGTATAGTTTCACATAAACACTGCTGTATAACTGTATCACAACCGGCCTCGGGAACCTCTTGGAAATCTACTGCTCTCACTTCTCCTCACCTCTCTTCTCCACTTCTACGATTTCGACAACCTCTAGCCCATTTTCGGGCCAAACACGGAGAGGAATCTGCTTTCTAGTTTGCTGATTATAAGCTCCAGGGGCTGTCTGGCCTCTAGATATATACACGTCAAGCACACATTATACTTACTCTGAGCAGGAAAAGAGCGAAATCCCTCCGTAGAAGTTGGGAGAAAAAGAAAGGAAGAAAGAGAAACAACAGGCAAGAGCATCTTTCATCTAACCAGGTGATCTTCTTGCCCACCTGATCAACCTAATCTCATGGCTTATAAAAAACTCAGAACTCGAACAGTACACATGAAAAGACTGGGTACGGCCCAATCTATGAAAAAGAGTACACACAAAGCTTCTCACATCGGATCAGTCCCAGGAACAGTAGACATAACATTTTTCACTACTCCCGCCAGAACAGATGATCAAACAGCACCAATAGAGCAGGGAATCCAACAGGAAGAAAAATCTATGATGAAAGAAAGGGACTGGGCTCCAGTGCAATCGACGGCCAGCAATGACCAGCAAATGGCTATTAAACATGAAAGCAAATCTCAAACGGACTACAAAAAAGAGGTGGCTAATGGGGGAGACCAGGAACAACTACATCCAAAACCAAATATAGTCTTGGAGGTTCCTCCTGCAATCTCAGAAACGGATTTTACTCTACCAGATATAAATTTCTCACTAGGTTTACATCATCTGTCTCCTATAGTATCCAAAGAGGTTCCACAACTTCTCAATAGCACACCAACTAATGTTACAGTTTGTATGGAAAACTCTCCAAAATCTCCAGAATTCCCTTTCTTTAACGCATCGCAATCCTCTAACAAGCAAGATCCTATATCCAACGCTTTCTTCTCACTACAGAGAATTTTGGAATCTATTTTGGCTCTGCTCGAGAAGAATTTAGATAACTCGGATATGATTCTCGAAACACAAACTGGAATTCTACAATATCTAGTCAATAAAAAAAGGAAAAACAACTTAACCAAAATTCCAAAATCATGCTGTCGTCCAGAAAAACCTGCGACTCAAGAACAAGAATGCCTAAATATATCATCTGTTGACCATCTCACAAGAAAAGTTCAAAAGGCAACGCAAACAGAGGGATTCACTCCTATAAAAGTGAAAAATAAGTTCATAAATGATGGTTTACTCTTTACGGAAATTATTCGAGGAAACCAAGACAGGAAGCACCCCTAAACCTGTGATACCCTTGTTTCCAATTTTTAAACAAAAGAATCCGCAAGGAACATTAACTCAAACATCAAAGCATTTGGAAAATGTTTCAAAAAATCTCCTAACACCGAAAGAATCTAACCTTACGATAAAGTCAAAGGAGAAGAGCCATATTATAAAGGGAAGAAAAGCAAAAAAAAAGAGCAAAGCGGAAAATCTCAAGACGATCATCTAGGAAAGTAAAATATCCACAAACACCAGATCAAATAGATCAGAGTAATGAACTAACCAAGAAAAATCAAGAGATAATCGTAACTATAGATGATCATCCCCTTCCATACGAAACCAAAGGGGCACAGGGGAAAAAATTGAATCCTCTGGCGGAAAACTTTTCAGCAGTACAGACAGAGGAATGCCAGGATGAAATAAATTTGGAAGAAAGGGAAATTTACCCCTCTATTAGAAATAGTCATGGAAAGGAAGATCTAACAGTCTCCTGTATTTTAGAATTAATCGACCTATTCCCCTGCGACACGACGCCTCTAAATCGCGGGAAGATACTAAACCTATTTCATAAGATTCCTCAACTCCATTCACTCACAACTTTAGAAATAAAATTAGGAGCATTTCCAAATAAATCAAACCTAACGGTGGCAACCGTAGAGTTTTGGTCCAACTTCATTCCATCTATCATCCTACATAAAAGAGATATTCTTCACAAAAACGGTTTTGATGTGACAGATGTTAAAACAAAGGTAACACAGTTCAATAGGTCAAGGGACAATAATGAGAGTAAGAACTACCCTTCCTATAATTATGAGAATTGGTCCTCAAAAACTCAAACAAGTAAACCGGAAGGATCTATAATAATATTAATCAGTCGAGGCGAACGGCGAATCTGGAATCAGGTATCTCCAAAAACTGAGCTACAACTAAAAGAAAATTCCTGGTCCTGGATCTCTAGCAATCTGAACAGCAATAAGCAGGGTACTCCACCAACACTTCATTTTTAACAATAATTTAACAGTTATTTCCTGGAATATTGCTGGGAAATGCCAAAAAAAGTTAGCCCATATCCTTGAAAAATCTGCATCGATTCTTTTATTACAGGAAACATGGTCTATAGATACCTTCACCTCAAAAAAATTATTTCGTGTTTGGCATCGCAGCTGAGGCAACAAAAAGAGGACATGCAAAAGGAGGCCTTGCAATTTTACTAAAAGAAGAAATCTACTGGGACCTTGAAATTATTGACTTGCATCCTCAAAATGCTCAGTGCATTAAGATTAAACATTTAAACAAAAGTTTGCACATCATCCAGGATTTGCTCATTTTCAATGTTTATATACCACCGGGGCCCCGCTACGACTCTCTGTTGACAAAAATATTTGAGACGATTGAAATAATAACGGCCCAAAAAGGGTTCCCACCAGCGATAATTGCTGGAGACTTCAAAGGAAAAATCTCTAATGCATTACTGGATAAGGAGGAAATTACGAAAAAGAGGATGCCTGTTTTATTCCAAAGCCACTATTTCCAACAAAGATAAAAACAAATAAACGAGGGAAACTACTACTCTCTCATGTTAATGCAATGAATGGAGTAATCTTAATTGGTAGATCAGAAGGGGATATCCCGGCCGCATACACTAGATCAGGCATAAATAGTTCATCTATCTTAGACTACGTAATCTGTAGCATTGACCTTTTTCAGAACGTGCAATCACTGAATGTACAGGGTATTTACAAAAGTTATCATGCCCCCTTGTCTCTGGAAATTGAGCTCTCACTCCAATCTACTACTCCGTGGTTATTAGGCTCCTTGAATGGTCATGCCAAAATAGATCATAAAAATGGTAGGATCATCTGGAACTCTAAAGCAATAGAGAAAATGAACATCGTTATCTCAGCTAAGCCTGTAGATCTGCTCAATAAAGAAATAACCCCGATAAACTATGAAGAGACAGTAACCACGGTAGTTGCAACTCTTCAGAAATACTCTAACAGGCAGGAAAAGAGAAGGAGCCTACAAAAAGGAAAGAACAAAGACCATGAATCAGCAAAATTAAATAGCCTGATTAGATTGCAGTTTCTGAACCATTCAGGGATAAGACAGGAAGAAATTAAAAAGTTGAAAAAATTACGCCAACGGAAAAAAGCGAAAAAACAACAGGACGAAAAAGAGAAAAACTGGATAGACATACAAAAGTAAAAACAGCAAAGCATTTTGGAGCCTAGCTGCCAAACAAATGGGTATAAGGAAAACAACACAAGCCCTTCCAGTGACAGCATCGGCCTGGGAAAAACACATCTCAAACCTGTATCAACCTAATACACAGAAGGCGGGAAAATGGTACCAGCAGCCTCAAGGAAAGGGTCAGACAAATACTGATGTTATAGCCTCAACAACTAAGCAAATAGCTTACCTTATAAAGGCCGCAAGATCCACGGCAGCTACGGGACCGGATGAGATCCCGATTAAGGTTCTTCAATCAAATCCGGACGAGTGGACCAAATTTCTATCCCCCCTATTGCTTCACTGTTTTTCAACAGGAGATATCCCAAAATCTTGGTGGGGGAGTATAGTGGTTCCTATTCTAAAAAAAGGCTCCAGGACAGATCCAAAGAATTATCGGCAAATAGCCCTACTCGACGCAACGGGAAAGATCTTTGCAGCCTGTGTCTTGGACCACCTTAAAGACTGGGCCTTTTCCAGCGGAGTAATTCCTATGTCCCAGGCAGGATTTCACCCAAAACATTCAGTAATAGACAATATTGCACTTCTACAAACGATACTTGACAAATATGTCGTGTCAAGATCACAAATTGTATATTGTGCTTTTATTGATTTTACTACGGCTTTTGATAGGGTAGACAGGCCAACACTCTGGAAGAAATTGGTGAGGATGGGAATCCCTCAAGATTTACTAACAATAATTATATCCCTCCATACAGAAACATGGTGCAGAGTTCAAATGGGGGGATCAAAGGGCTTAACTAGACCAATTTCCATGCTAAACGGTCTCAAACAAGGTTGTCTCCTTGCTATTCTCCCTTTAGTAAAGAATTTCCCTCCGAAACTAGCATTGAGTGACATACACATTTTAATGTATGCGGACGATATCGTGATCTTAAACCTTACACCGATAGGGCTCCAAAGAAACCTAAATGCACTAAGTTACTATGCAGATGACAACTTCTTAACCTCAAATATCTCAAAAACTAAAATTTTACCCTTTAGGGGAAAAAAGCGACCACAGCCTTTTAATTGGACATTGGGGGGGAAATCGTTAGAATCTGTCAAAGAATATACTTCTCTTGGTCGCATTTTCTCCCAAACTCTACAGAATTATTCCCACTTACATCATATAGGTCGTAAGGCAGAAGCCCATGTAGGATCAATGCCAAGCGCAAGGAATGCTGCCCAAAACCCCCAGGTATTTCTTATGCTTCAACATTACTAAAAAACCAAAACACAAGAGGAAACTGCGGCTGTCAAATATCACCTGACAAAATAATGGGACCTCTTACATGTCACAAGTGCAGATTAGAACTCACAACTGTAATCACAAGCCCCAACATCTTGGGTAGGAAAGCCACAACAACTAGCCCTGCCCAATTAAAAGGGGGACTAATTAATGCTCGATCATTATGGAAGCACTCCCAGGATATCAGAGACTTAATCATAGAGCAACAGCTAGACTTTCTTTTTGTCACCGAAACCTGGTTAAAAGACTGGTGTAATCCAGATATCATGGCAGCACTTCCCCCCCAACTATACGATTTGTAAAAAGGACAGAGGTGATTCTAGAGGAGGCGGACTGGCCATTATCCTACGCGACTTGCTACACTGTGCTAGTTTCGAATTGGGTACACTCAAGGGAGCAGAAAGCCTTGGCTTTTGCCTCATAATAAACGCCTCCATTTCCTTTTCAGGAGCCCTGATCTATCGTCCACCCGGTCATAGTACCATCTTTCTTGACTCTTTAGGAGAAACCCTTAGTCATTTTTTGCTTAGATATGCCAATTTCACCCTCCTAGGAGACTTTAATCTCCACTTAGAATGCAGAAATGAGCCGGGAGTGGACAACTTTCTTGAAATAACAGAATCACTTGGGCTGCACCAACTGGTGGATGTCCCGACGCAATAGGCGGGCCATACATTGGATGGTGTCTGCTCCAATTTCACCTTGTTATCTGTAGATACCCCTATTCCACAGATATGGTCAGACCATGAACTTATCCCCTTCACCATTAAGAGTCCACTCGTGAATTGTCCTGCTAAGCAAACCGTCCGTCCCCTTACAACCAAGGCGCAAGTGGACACAACTAGCCATCAATCCTAAGCTGGCCACCACTGCCCAGGCTAGTGTCCCGGTCCTAACTGGCATAACCTCAGAAGACTCACAACTCTTCCACACCTGAATGACCGCAATAAGTAATGAACTAATCCCACTAGGGTGACCCAATAAGAATCCAAAAACGAAAACCCATAAAAACCCCCTGGTTTACGCCCGCCCTAGCTCCGCTCCATCTCCAATGTAAACAACAAGAGCGCAAGTGGAGAAGAGTCTATGATGCAGCAGAGCAAAAAGCATTTAAAATAAGCAGTAAGCACTACCATACTCATATTAAATTAGCAAAAAAAGAGTACTACTCCAACAAAATACTTGAGGCCAACTAAGACCAAAAAATCATCTTCTCAGTTATAAAGTCATTCACCAACCCCAAAGCATTGCAGAAAGAAATCTCGCCCTCTCAGAGTTTATGTGATAAATCTCTATCTTTGAGGGAAAAATCATGAATATACAAAAGGATTTTGTAACGGACCCTGTACAAAACCAGGACGGGGACCTAGAACCCGACCCAGCCAGTACTGGTCACTCACTCCAAACCTTTGAACCAGCCTCACTGGAGCAAACACGGGCTGCAATTGCCGCCTGTAAATCAGGTTCCCCTCTGGATGCCTGCCCTCCCCCCCCCCCCCCTGATTCTCCACCAAATCACAGACATTGTCAATCCAATAATTAATCAGGAAGTCAATTCCTCTTTAATCTCAGGCATAGTTCCAGACGATTGGAAGCTAGCTATAGTAAAACCACTAAAAAAATTTAAAACCATTGACTCATCCAATCTCTCCAACCTTCGCCCTATATCGCTTCTCCCAATGCTGGGCAAAATCAGGGAAAAACTAGTCCACAAAGAATTAACTAAGTTCCTCGAAACTGCCAAGATCCTTCACCCTCGGCAATCTGGCTTCCGCCCCAAGCACTCCACAGAATCAGCACTCCTGGAAATATCGGACACCTTAAAACCTATAGCAGACAAAGGCAGGAAGTCTGTTGTGATCTTGCTCGACATGTCTGCCCAGTTTGATACCATCTCACACAGTATTCTTCTGACAAGGCTCAAATCCAATGGCATCGCTAATACCGTATTGGCATGGATTGAGTCCTTTCTCTCCAATTCCAGGCAAGTTGTGTCCCTTGGAACGTTCCTCTCTGCTGAACGTACCATCGCAACCGGAGTTCCACAGGGCTCATCCCTCAGTCCGCTGTTGTTCAACGTATATATGACCCCACTCATTTCCCTGATAGCTTCATTTGAGATAGATGTAACGTCCTAAGCAGACGATACACAATTGATTATATCCCTGGACAACGACTCCACCAACGCTGAATTCAATTTCAAACGATGTCTAACTGAGGTCATCCAGTGGATGAGGGACAACCACCACAGGTGTAACACAGACAAAACTGAGATCCTACTGATAGGAAAAGACAATCCCTTCCAGCCGAGCGCTTGGTGGCCGGAGGGTGCGACTCCACCTCCCACCACTGTTAAGGTAGCCAAAAACCTAGGAGTGCAATTCGACACTGCTCTTTCCTTCCGGCCACATGCATTGACAGTGACAGGGACCTGCTTCAACCTCATCAAGTCTTTAATTTTTATTTTTTTTACTTTATCCCCCTCACTGCAAGGAAAACAGTTGCGGTAGCATTGATCCTCTCGCGCCTAGACTACTGCAACAGCCTCCTGGCGGGAGCCAATAAACAAACACTAAAAAGACTACAAGTGGTGCAACACTTTGCGGGCCCGCTTAGTCCTGAAGTTACCACGTAGGTCCTCCGCATCCGCAGCTCTAAAAATCCTGCACTGGCTCCCACTGCATAAGAAAATCCTATTTAAGATTCTCTTAATCACTTTCAGAGCGTCACTAAACCTCGGCCCAACGTACCTCTCAGCCAGGTTCACCCCATATACCACGACCAGGACCCTTAGGTCCTCATCAGCAAACTTCCTCAAGCCCCCCTGCTTTAGGTATAAAACAAAGGGAGGAAAAACAGTAGCAGCCATGGGAACAAAAGCCTGGAACCTTTTGCCAACTCGCCTGAGAATGTTAATAACAGAGACACAGTTTAGGAAGGCACTGAAAACTTGGATCTTTGGATCTCCTGACGATTTCTGCCTATCCCCCATATAGGGCCCCCGTGGCTTCCTCTCACCCTTCCTCCGACTAGCGCCAGGATGCTCCTTTCGGAGTGACAGCCCGCGCTCTATAAATACAACAATCAAATCAAATTATATTCCTCTTCTGGGAATAGACATTTCCAACCTCTATTGGAGGTCTATCGTATGAAAATCCCCCCCATCTTAACGTATGGTCTAGAGTATATACACATAAAAACCTGGAAATATGTAAAAACAAGAGAAGGAAATTCCTTACGGAATTTGACAAGAGTAAATCAAGCTGTCCCGGCTCAAGCATTACGCCTTGAACTCTCCCTATCCAGCATATACGCAAGGGCTATCTCGAATATATTAAGATGGGCTTATCTTCTGCACGCTGACTCTGGCTCCTTAAGGCACATCTTAAAATCTGAAACTTTTAGAGAAGTCTCGTCACGATACACTTTTAATAAGAATCTTAATATAGCTTTTAATCAGTCTCATTGCACAGTAGCACTTTTACAATCCTGGACACCGGCACTCTTGAAGCTCTTTCTAAAAAATATGGTTCCAAGATTAAGATTTGATCTGGATGTAGAGCATTGTATACAATTAAAACACTATAAAGAATATGCAAAAACTATAGTCTATAAATCCCCAGAGAAATATACAAATTTCTCATTAGATCATAGGGTCCAGCGTTGTATTCTTCTACTGAGGCTGGAAATCCTCCCTTTGAAAGCGTATATAGTAAAGTGGAACAAATCTGAAAATACAACTGGGCTCTGTGATTTGTGTAAGGGAGGAATACAAGATCCAACTCAAAATTATTCCCATGCTCAACCCTTGGAAGCTTGGCTGTGAGCTGGCAGGCTTAACTTCAAAGACAGGTATGTAAAGCATTTAAAAACACCAATTCAGTAAATAATAAAGACACAACACACAATGAAAATCCAGCACCAAGTTATAAAAATAGGAAATATTTTTCTTTAAACTGACACCAAAACGAAACAAAATCCACTGTAGGGAAAAAGAGATATGAATTTTTAAAGATTAGTCACTGTCTAGTGCTTCGAAACCAACAGTGCCACTTTTGGACATTTGGTTGCCTCTGACAGGGACATATTCACCTTTAGCAACTTTTCTGGAGGATTTCTCACCAGACTTGTGCAGCCTCCTCCAGCAGGATTGATCCTGTTAGAACTCCTTCCTGAAGTTCCTTTTGCGGGTCCAAAGTGTCCCAAACACAATCCAAGGGTCTGGAATCTCTAAGAGGGTCCTTGAAAGTGTGATACTTCAATTCCCACAATCCACTTGGACAAAGCCCTTACAAATCCACTGGTAGTACTCCAGGCTGGGGATTCTTTGTGGTGATGGTCCAGGTGAGCTCTGTTAACCTGTAGCTTGCAAGGAGTCCACTCTTTAGTACTTTTGAAGCAGGTTTGATCCACAGGACTGTAGTTTCATATGGCGCAAAAGGCGCAATCCTCAGAGTGCAGGGCCTGGTGAATGCACATCAAACTCTTCAGCGTGGGCCCTTCTGATTTATTCTGTTAGGTTTTAAAAGCAGATCTGAGAGGCACTGCCCCTCTCTGATACTTATTCAGTGTTGTCTGGGGTCAAGCAGGAGGGCACTCCTGTCCAGTGAGGTGCAGGGCAACATCCCAGAGCATGACCAGTCCCTCCAAAGTGTGGCACAATGATAACCCAGAAACCACTATTCTTCCAAAATTCAGTATGTCAGAATTTTCAGCAGAGGGAGAAGAGCTGGATAAACACACCCCATAGGATGGCTAATCTCCATAGTCTCTCCCCCTTGCATCTGCTCATTCCTTTCTTAAGCCTAGCATCTGCCTTTGGTTCAAAGAGGAGAGTTGTAAATGAAACTGATGCCTTTAGCTTGTCTTCCACCCCCCTTCCCTTGAAGAGAATTATTTACTACCCCTGGCTCTGGCATTCCTATGCCCAGCAACCTCTCCTCCCCTAGAGGCCTCCTAACCCCAGGGGTCATTTATCCTATTGAGGCGACTTCAAAATTACCTATCACAAAACAACCAGGTTTTGCAAGGGGGGGTCCCATGAGTTTTTGGCCCCGGGCTCGGGGGATCCACGGGGGATCCACGCAAGCCATACCTCATTGGACTCCCCAGGTTGTCTAGTTTTCAGAAATGTATGGGTTTGGTAGATTTCCCTAGATAGCGGCGAGCCCGGGGCCAAAACCCCAGGTGCCCCCCCCCATAACCAGGTAGTTTTGTTATAGGTAATTTTGAAGTCTCCACAGTACGATTTGGGCCATTTCCTGTTGCAGCCACTATGCCTACCCACACAAGTGAGGTACCATTTTTATCAGGAGACCTGGGGGAACGCTGGGTGGTAGAAAATGTGTCAGCCCGGTGATCCTACAACTTTCCCACACAGAAATGTGAGAAAAAATTGATTTTTTCAACAATATTTGAGTTTTGCAGGGGATTCTGGGTAGGGAAATGTTGGGGGACCCACGCAAGCCATACCTTGCTGGACTCTCCCGGGTGTCTAGTTTTCAGAAATGTGTGGGTTTGGTAGGTTTCCCTAGGTGGCCGCCGAGCCCGGGGCCAAAAACTCATGGGACCCCACTTGCAAAACCAGTTTGTTTTGTGATAGGTAATTTTGATGTCGCCTCAATAAGTTTTGGGCACTTGCCTGTCACGGGTACTTGACCCACCCACGCGAGTGAGGTACCATTTTTATCGGGAGACCTGGGGAATGCTGTGTAGAAGGAAATTTGTGGATCCACGCAGATTCTAGAACTTTCCCACACAGAAATTTGAGAAAAAAGTGATTTTTTTCAGCTAAATTTGAGGTTTGCAGGGGATTCTGGATAGGGAAATGTTGGGGGACCCACGCAAGCCATACCTTGCTGGACTCCCCCGGGTGTCTAGTTTTCAGAAATGAGTGGGTTTGGTAGGTTTCCCAAGATGGCCGCCGAGCCCAGGGCCAAAAACTCATGGGACCCCCCTTGCAAAACCAGGTTGTTTTGGGATAGGTAATTTTGAAGTTGCCTCAATAGGTTTTGGGCCCTTGCCTGTCGCGGGTATTTGACCCACCCACACAAGTGAGGTACCATTTTTCTCGGAAGACTTTGGGGAATGCGGGGTGGGTGGAATTTTGTGGATCCACACAGATTCCAGAAGTTTCCACCACAGAAATGTGAGGAAAATGTGGTTTTTTTTTAATACAAATTTTTAGGTTTGCAAGGGATTCTGGGTAACGGAACCTGGTGAGAGCCAGTCAAGTCACCCCATCCTGGATTCCCCTGGGTGTCTTGTCTAGTTTTCAAAAATGTATAGGTTTGCTAGGTTTCCCTAGGTGATGGCAGAGTTAGGGTTCAAAATCTACAGCTAGGCACTTTGCAAAAAAAGGGTCCGTTTTCACTGTGAAAATGTGGTGTGTCCACGTTGCGTTTTGTGCCGTTTCCTGTCGCGGGCACTAGGCCTACCCACACAAGTGAGGTACCATTTTTCTCGGAAGACTTTGGGGAACGCGGGGTGGGTGGAATTTTGTGGATCCACGCAGATTCCAGAACTTTCCACCACAGAAATGTGAGGAAAATGTGTTTTTGTTTTACAAATCTTTAGGTTTAAAACGGATTCTGGGTAACAGAACCTGGTGAGAGCCAGTCAAGTCACCCCATCCTGGATTCCCCTGGGTGTCTAGTTTTCAAAAATGTATAGGTTTGCTAGATTTCCCTAGGTGCCGGCAGAGCTAGGGTTCATAATCTATAACTAGGCACTTTGCAAAAAAAAAGGGTCCGTTTTCACTGTGAAAATGTGGTGTGTCCAAGTTGCCTTTTGGGCTGTTTCCTGTCGCGGGCACTAGGCCTACCCACACAACTGAGGTACCATTTTTCTCTGAAGACTTTGGGGAACGCAGGATGGGTGGAATTGTGTGGATCCACGCAGATTCCAGAACTTTCTACCACAGAAATGTGAGGAAAATGTGGGGTTTTTTTTACAAATTTTTAGGTTTGCAAGGATTCTGGGTAATAGAACCTGGTGAGAGCCAGTCAAGTCACCCTATCCTGGATTCCCCTGGGTGTCTAGTTTTCAAAAATGTATAGGTTTGCTAGGTTTCCCTAGTTGCCGGCAGAGCTAGGGTTCAAAATCTACAGCTAGGCACTTTGCAAAAAAAGGGTGAGTTTTCACTGTAAAAATAAAGTGTGTCCATGTTGCGTTTTGAGCTGTTTCCTGTCGCGGGCACGAGGCCTACCCACACAAGTGAGGTACCATTTCTATCGGGAGACTTAGGGTAACACAGAATTGTAGAGCAACTGTTATTACCTATTGACTTTCGATGCATTTCTGCCTTCCAAATGAAAGACAATGTGTAAAAATGAAGTCAGTTTGAAAAATGACCTATAATCCTCATGCTAGTATGGGTACTCCCAATTTCGGAAATGTGCAAATATCTACTGTTTCTAAACTCTATATTTTGTTCCAATTTCAGACATACCTAGGTGTCTTTCATACCGATTTTTCCATGTATATATTTTCCCAAATTAATTGCCATATACCCGGTACATAATAAAAAAAATCATTGCAAGACACTGCTCAGTTTTTGGCTCTGGGTTCGTCGGGTTCTTGGTGAACCTACAAGTCCTATATATCCCCACAACCAGTAAGGTCCAGTGGATGTAATGGTATATTGCTTTCAAACAGTTGTCATAATTAGAAGAAGTTACAGGTGAAAACGTTGACACACATGGCTGTTTTTTTCAACTAATTTTCAATTTTTCCTATATTCAACTGTTAGTTTCTATAAAGAAACCTTGAAGGATCTACACAAATGACCCCTTGCTGAATTCCGAATTTTGTCTACTTTTCTAAAATGTATAGCTTTCCAGGATCCATTATTGCTTTCATACCCATTTCTACCATTAACTGGAAGAAGGTTGAAAGCGCAACAAATAGCAAAAATAGGCTATGTCCCAGAAAAATGCCAAAACTGTGTAAAAAATGTTGGTTTTCTGACAAAAGTCTGCTTGTCCCTGAAAGCTGGGAAGATGGTGATTTCTGCACCACAACCCCTTTGTTGATACCATTTGCAGGGAAAAAACCAGACGCTTTCATCTGTAGCCTTTTTTCCCATTTTTCCCCAAAAACAAAATTTAGCTGTATTTTGGCTAATTTCTGGGTCCCCTCCCGGGGAATCCACTAACCCTGGGTACGTTTAGAATCCCCATGATGTTGGAAGAAAAGGACGCAAATTTGGCGTGGATACCTTATGTGGTCGAAAAGTTACAGGGGCCTAACGCGAACTACCCCAAATAGCCAAAAAAAGGCTTAGCATAGGGGGGGGGGAAAGGCCTAGCAGCGAAGGGGTTAACTAATAACCTCTTCTAATGTTACCCTATGGGCTGGGGATCTGCAATGGAAAAAATAACTGGGCACTTTCTCCAATACCAGGGCCTAGAAAACAGGTCTTATAAGGACCCTGCTTATATCTACAGCATCTCCCCCCCACCCTGGAACACCTGGGAAAGACTTTAGGGGTTCTGAATATATCAAAGTATTGCAGATCCTCATTTCATAGTGCTCCTAGCATAAAAGTCAATTTTGGGAAGCACTTTACTATAATGTGGGGAGTGAAGTGTGCAATTTCACTACCCCCAGGGCATATAAAAAACCTTTTTATAAGGATTTTCCTTATAAGTACCTGACCCCCCACCCCTGGGACACCTAGAGGAGACCCTGGGGGTACCTACCATGCCCAAACATTGTAGTTTATTCATTTTTAAGTGCCCCAAACACAAAAGTCGAGTTTATGCACGATTTGCATTTTAAAAGCAGTCCTGCAACACAGGGCTGCTTTTAAACTGGCCCCAGGCTTCAGCAGTGCACACATGCAAGTGCAAAAAAGGCTGCTGGCCTCTAAACTGCCATGCCCTATTCTATACTAGGGACTTAAAGGTAGTTTCAACCCCACTGCCCTATTATGTACTAGGGCCTTATTGGGGAGGTCATGCAAATCACATGGGTACCCTAACCCGTAGTGTACCCTTGTGTATGTACGTGTTTTCACTGTATTCTATGTGTGTCTTCAGCATGGCACTGGCCCTGGGCTTGGTTAGGCAGAGAGCAGGGTCAGTCAGAGTCAGTTACCACCAGTACCAGTCAGCAAAAAGTTGGGGGTGCCCAGGGCACAGGATGAGTTTGCAATACTGTGACATTGCAGCAAATTGAGGCCTTTAGGGAGTCCATGCTGCTTGGCTCTTGCATGGCTTCAGCCCCCAAGGATCCGTGGTGGATTCTAGACCGGATCCTGCTGGCAGATTCACCCTCGATGCCACCTGGACCTCTTAAACCTGCTTCGGGATCTGCCCCAACTTTGCTGCCAACTTCAGTTCTGGCATCGGTACTTGCACCAGTTTCCTTGATATGGGCGCCGGTTCCCATGGTCCCAGAAAACGAGCCAATACCTATAATGGTCTTCAACTCGGAGCCTCCTTCGAATTGACCTTGACCAAGGCTGCACCCCGATCCTATGCGGGTGCAGCCTATCACCAATGCTTCAGACTCCAACATCTTGTCTTTAATACTTCTTTGGGTTAGATTTAATAATAACTATGTTGAACGGGACAAATTCTCCCCTCAGTATGATGAGGATAATTGTGGAACGATGAATTACAGGATACCCTTCGTCTGGATACTTCCCAGGCATTGGGCAGGCTGCAGAGGCCCTTGACCTACAGCTACCAACAATGGAGGTTAAAACTAACGTTTTGACAGAGGATCTTCAGCCTGGCCAAGCAACTATTGAACCGCTTCTATAATTTAATGAGCTATATTTGTGGATACATGTTTTGGCACCCGAATAATAGAAAGGTAGAACGTCACCACAGACCAGCACAGGGCGATTTTGAATTTTTTTGACACCACACCCTACGCCCGAGAGCTTTGTGGTCAGTTAATACCAGCTGTCTTCTACGCCGATACAGTGATGCTTTAAGGACTGCGGTTGAACAAATCCTGCTGGCAGTTCCAGAGAACCCCCAGATGTCTTTAGCCCAAACCATGCAGGAAGGCTGGGATGCAGCAATGTTTGTGATGCAGACTGGTCTTGACAGCATACTGCTTTGGTCACACAATGGGCACGAGTGTGGTGCTTCAGCGTCATGCCTGGATGTCTACAGGCTTCTCTGGGAATGTTGAGGCATCTTTGATGGACATGCCATTTAATGGCTCTTGTCTTTTTGGTGAAAAAGTGGGCTCTGCCCTGGAACTGTTTGAGAGTCATGCCACAGAATGCTCTTTGGGGCTGTCTTCCCCTACTAGACAATTCTCGCAGCAATTTTCCCCTTTTTGTGGCTGTGCTAGGAGTTTTCAGTACTGCCAACACCTGACTCAGGCGAAGGTTCAACAGTCTACTCAGCCATTTTGTGACCGAGGCTGCGCCACCCAGTCACATTGTTCAGGCATCAGGGGCAACGTACAGCTCAATACCCGCCCCATCAGTAGACACAGCAGCTAAACCGCTTTAGTGTGTCTTTCAACATACACACCTTATTGGACCAGGTTCAGACATATTTACTAAGGGTGGCAGGCCATAACTTCAGTTGCATGGGTTATCCAATAGGTAAAATGGGGTTACCTCCTGTTTTTTCTGCTCCGCCACTGTTGCCCCCGCCCAATCAACATGGCTGACCATGAAACACTTACCTTTTCCAGCAGGAAGTGCAGGCTCTCGCTGAAATGAAATCCGTATTTTTGCTGCTACTTCCTTGTGCCGAAGAACGAAGGCTTTCATCCTATTTTGGATCTCTCTCTCAGCACCTAGCTGCGGGAGGACAAATTTAAGAAGCTGACCCTGGCCCAGGTCATGTCTGCCCTGGATCCTGGAGACTGAATGATGGCACTGGCCCTACAGCATGCACATTTCCCTATACTCGTCCAGTGGGCCCACAGATGTTCTCTGCAGTTCAGTGGGCCAGTAGCATTTTCAGTTTGTAGTGCTCCTGTTTACCCTCACTAGTGCTCTTTGAGTGTTCACAAAAGTGATAGTTGTAACAGCAAACCTTCAGAGTTCTGGTGTGTGCCGGTCTTTTGCGTAGTTTGAAAACTGGCTTATAAAGACTGACTCGCCCCAGGCAATCGTAGACCACCTTTAAATCTCAGCAAACCTAACATCATTTGATTTCATTATCAACATGCCAGTCAGACTTGACTCCTTCTCAAACGCTCCTTCATCGAAGCTACCCTGGGTACGGTGCTTTCCCTCCGAGTGGCGTATTCAGGGCATTTGTGTTATGATGCCGATGCCTCAGCACCAGGGGGACCTGCCAGATTCCATCCAGGTTTCAATGGAGACTAAAGAGATCTACCTAGAGTTGACAGTGGTGATGGACGTGTCACTACTGGTTTGAGGAGGCCATCTAGAAGTGGAGATCAAAGGGCTCTGGTGGAGACTAATCTCCATATCAGTTTGTTGGAGTTGTGGGTGATTTGCTTGACATTAAAGGCCTTCTTACCAACAATCAGAGTGACTGATACAGTTTCTCGTAGACAACGTGTAGGAAACTGGCTCTATATATACTACACCAAAGTGAGGTATAGTGTGTATATAGTCCAGGTTACCCCAGAGGGAGGCAGAGGTTAAAGTTAGATTGAACCTTACTCTCTACTTGCGGTAGCTTGGTCGAGCAGTAAGGCAGTATCAGAGGACAGTGTTAAGCATTTGATGTACATACTCAGTCAGCAAACGAATTCACACACTCAAGAACTGAACTCTAGGCCAATTGTTGTTGTATAAAAAATATACTGTTGTTTATTTTTAGAACCAAGCAAGCCTGGCACAGGTAAGCATTAAATACTTTTCAGTAATAAGTTGCTGAATATAGAACAGTTTGAAAATGCAATAGAAATTGTACTTTGTTTGATTTACAGGGGATGCAGTAGGTTGCAACACTTAGCAAATAAAGTACATTGAAATGAATAGGCTTTTTCAGTAAATTACAGGTAAGTTACTTTTTACGTTACTTTTCTAACTCAGTGCTGGATAACTAGATTCAGCACTGGGCCATTTCCTGCAAACAGGTAAGTAAATACGTTTTGGTTATTTGTGCGATTTTTAAAGAATATTTTTAGATTTCAAAACTCCACACTTAAAACATTTTTGGAAGAAAATTGTCAATGTTATCCTATGGAGGAAAAACAGGTTAACGGTTCACAGGTAAGTAATCGACTGTGGGAGTTAAGGTTCTGGGGTTAGACTCAAGGGTCCCCCCGGGTCAGTGATGAACTGTTGTTGCACCCTCTGCGGCACTAGGGCGGCCGGGTGCAGAGTGTTGAGGCCCAATGTTATCCAATAGGGGATAGGGGGCCTCCGGTTGGTGGCTGCTGGCAAGCAGGCCACTGGGTTGTGAGAGCAAAGCTCCTAGGGTTAAGGTCAGGGCAAATGGGGAAACAGAGTAGCACAAAAGGTGCACCCTCAGTGGCACTGAGGCAGCCTGGTGCAGAGTGCTGTTTCGACGTCTGGCACCCTGTTGTTTTCTATGGAGAACCTCTGGTTTGCAAAAGCACTACAGGCAGGGAGACGAAGGACTTCTGGGTGCGACCACCACTTGGAGAGGTAAGTTGGGAAGTTAAGGGTTGGTTAGGCACCGTCGGTTTGGGCACACAAGGCCGTGGGGCGTCGGGTGCAGGGGTGCCTTTTAGGGTCGGATCTTCTTACCAGCTCCTGGTCGCGGTTAGGGGGGCCTTCTGGATTTAGACTGCAGGCGTCGGCTGGAGGCTTGAGGCAGGTCAGGGGTCGCCGGATCTCGGGTCAGGATCGCCGGGGTGACCTCCTCGTGGTATTTTTCCACTCGAGCTCAGGGCGGGTGCAGAGTGGGCTGGATTCGCGGTCTCTGGCTGCTGCCAGAGGTTGCAGTTGAACAAATCCGGTGTTCACGGGAGAAGCAGTCTTTGGAAGTGAAGGCAGGCAGGTCTTCCGGGGTTTTTGAGGTTGCTGGCTGCAGGACACACTGGGATTTCGCAGGAGCAGGTTCGAGGGGAGACAGGCCGGTAGGGCTGGGGCCAAGTCAGTGGGCGTCTTCCTCTTGTTAGCTGGCTGCACGGCTGTTTGGTCCTTCTTCTTTTCTTCTTGTTGTCAGGCTGGATCTGAGGAAGCAAGGTTCAGGGTGCCCCCTAAATACTAGATTTAGGGGCGTTACAGGTAGGTAAGGGCAGGGACCAATGGGTCCCTTCCCTGGGGTGGGTACACGCCCTATCGTGCCACCCTCCCATGGGAGGGGGGCAGGAGCCTGTCCCTGGTTGGTTGGGTCCCCCCCTCCTCAAGATGACAGGGACTCAGAGTTGTGCTTCACCTCGCCTCCCCCACCTGAGGGGTGGAGTTGGCAGAGGTGGGCACACCTCTTTCCCTCGCTTGTTTTTCCCTCCGGCTCTCCCGCCCAAAGTGGGGGGTAGAACCAGTGGGGACCAGTTGCTGAAAGCAGCAAATGGTCTGGGGAGGCTCACAAAGGCGGCATGCCTTTGAAGCTTCCCCTTCGTGAACCCTGCCCATCCTGGGGGAGGAGGCTTGGCACCTCGTCCCAGGATATGCATTGTTTCAGGCCCCGAGAGCAGCAGGCTCTCGACCCAGGGGTCCAGAAACATGTCTGTTGGTGGCAGCCTAAGCAGCCACTCAGTCAGGTCACTAGAAGTTGGTCGAGTTTCAGGGGGCATCTCTAAGATGTTCTCTGTTGTGCATTTTACATTAAATCCCACACTGGCATCAGTGTGGGTTTAATGTGCTGAGAAGTTTGATACCAAACTTCCCAGTCTTCAGTGTAGCCATTATGGTGTTGTGGAGTTCGTAATGACAAACTCCCAGCACCATATACTCTTAATGGCAGCACTGCACTTACAATGCCCAAGAATGGACTTGGGCACTGTAGGGTTACAGGGCTCATGCACCTGTACCCTCACCACTGGTATAGTGCACCCTGCCAGACGGGTGACTGATCTATGCCAGGGCAGTGGTTTGTGGGCATGGCACATAGAGATGTGTGCCATGTCGACTCTTCACTTTGTTCTGCACCAAGACACGAAGCCTGCAAAGGCAGTGTGTGTGTGTCAGGGTACAGGACCTCTCAGGGTGGCGCAATAAGTGCTGCAGCCCTTAGAGGCCTTCTCTGGTCACAGTGCCCTGGGTACCTGTGGTACCATTTACCAGTGGCTGACATGTGGCCAGAGATGCCAATTGGGTTTAGGCTTCAATGCAATTTTAGGGAAGGAACATAGGCCCTGGGTATCTGATTAGCAGGAGCCCAGGGCACACTCAGTCAAAGAACATCAGCAATTCAGCAAAACGTGGGGGCATACCATGCAAGAAAGAGGGCATTTTCTCACACAACGCCACTGCGATGTGGTACTACAACAAGCAGGGCGGGGTGGGGGTCCTGTCCCAGAAGACTCTATACCTCTGGGCCTGACTGAACCGTAAGGGTGTTTCTATGACTGTACACCACCTGGCAAGATCTTTAAATGGAAGGGTGGGTGAACTCAGCCGATGATTCCTAGTGTACAGCAAATGGCAGTTACAACCGAAGGTGGCGCAGGACATCTTCAAAGAACCTTCACTTGATCACTTTGCTACCACTGAAAACTCTGCATGCCCACATTTCTTGTCCCACGAAGGCTATCTCTGAGATGCATTTCGCACAGAATGGAGCACGGAACTTGTATGCCTTACCACCACTGCCTTCGAATTAGATGAGTAGTTGCACAACAACATCTACAGGTGTGCAGGAGCACTATTTGTTTTTAATTTTCCAGAACCAGTCTGGAGGCTGCTGATATTCACAAGGTGCGGAATCTGTAGTTACATAGAGTATCCATCAGAAATAGCATTACCAACGGTAAGTAACTTTAATTTTTATTTTTGAGGCTTATTCCCAAGTACCAGAATGCATCCCGAAAAGTTTTTTGAAGCAGTACCTCTGCTGCTGTGTCTGGTGGCTGTTTGGCTTTGCTGTGGATCTGCGATGCTCCATGGTTTGTGATGTCACACATTCAGTATAAGGCGTCACGAGTACCAGTCCATTTTCTTTTTCTCCTTAACTGATGTGGATCCGAACCTCTTGGTTTATTCAGTGTCTTTAACCATTGTAAGTTAAGAATGTGGCTATTTAAGCCTATGCATGTACTCCAAGATCATTCAAGCAAATGATTCAGAGACTGACTGTAGGAAGCTGGGTTTTTGTTGCAGTAACCCCCCCACTTTTTGCCAGACTACTGATGCACTTTGACTTGATGTGCCCTGGGTCCCTGCCAGTCAGGTTCCCAGGGCCTGTGTTCTTTCCCAAAACTGTACCTTGTACCCCCAATTGGCACGCTCTGGCCACATGTCAGTCCCTTGTAAAAGGTACCATGGGTACCAAGGACACTGTGGCCAGGGAAGGCCTCTAAGGGCTGCAGCACTTATTGTGCCACCCTTAGAGGTCCTGTACCTTACCACACACACACTGCCATTGCAGGCTGTGTGTTTTGGTGCAGAACAAAGTTGAGAGTCGACCTGGCACACATCTCTATGTGCCATGCCCACAAACCACTGCCCTGGCATAGAACTGTGGGCTTTAAGGAAGGCTAACTGGATGTGCTTAGCAGGCATTCCTTTGGATGACTACGCTTAGTTGGAGGACATGACTTTTAATGGTAAGCAATGGCTGAGTAAGGGGGCAGTTCATTCGAAAGAGTTGAACAAGTGGAGCTTTGGCTTGCGATTTGAGATTGGAGGACCCACCGGATGTACTTCCTTGCACCAGTTTAACAGGCAAGTTCATCAGGCAATACCTCAGTCTTTCCTACTGTATCGATGGCGAGCCTCTGAGAGAGAGAGAGAGTGTGAAAGACAGAGGCTGCTGCCTCCTTTTCCTTGTCCAAACCTCCCCCTTGAAAGAGCCTAATCACACTACTGTATCCGGCTGGCTTCATTTTTCCAGATCTGTTCGAGTTCACCTAGGACTCGTCTGACTTTCAGATGGTGGAGGAGGCATTTATTCTTTGGTTTCTGACAAAGCCTCCACCACCTATTCCGACTTCACACTCCCACGGCACGTCTGGATGAAAACTGTTTGAACACACCCTCAGAATTTGGCTATTGAATTGGTTCCATCAGCAGGAAATGGACTTTATTATGGATATTTCATCATACCCATGAATGATGGTTGTCTGAGGCTTACACTAGACTTATCTTTCCCCATATTTTGAGAAGGGACGAGTTAAAATGGTTTCTCTGCAGCAGGGACGGCAGGTTGTAATGAGGACTCGTTTATCTTTGGAGTTTCCAGATGTATTCTTCACAATCCACAAAGCGCTTAGGGGTTAAGTAATTGGAACGTGTGCTATACAAACACACACAACTATTTAGTGTTTCAGACAGTGCTTGTTGTTTGTGAATGAAGAGCATGATCAGTTTGCGCTTCCACCACTCGGCTCATCTTCAGTGGGGGTGCATCTTGAAGGATCGATAAAGGTAGTGTCCTCTGTAGGTGAGTCATCTTATGAAAGGGGTGTCTCTGCGCTATGATTTAGGATTCTCTGTTAACAAGAAGAAATCTAGTCTTGACTGTTTTGGAAGATCAAATACTTTTTCCACACTGTAGAGGATATTGAAAATGTGGTTTATTTACAGCTGGATCAGATAGCAAGGTTTAGCCTTTTTAGACTGATGGTGTTTTGCATTTTTTTGCTACCGCAGGCTTGTCTTAAGATGTGTGTTGTCAGATAAGCAGTGGCATCTGTTTTGTGACCAGTTTGAGGATTTGGTTGTCACTCTTCAGTCTGTGCAGTGGGAAATCAAACTAGGATTTTTTTGTCCAATCTTCGCTGGTGTGTCATGCAGCCTTCTGTCTAATGTAAGTTATTTAGTATGCTTCCCTGTTATGCTGTGAAGCCCACCTTGGCGATGTTTATATAAGTTTGTGGTGGTTTTCTCATAAATTCCAACTTCATGTCCATGTTTTAAAGTAAACACTCTGCTGTCCTTTGAATATTGAAGGAAAGCGGGCTAAGCCTAAACTGGTGATGAATATTTGATATCAATAAGGAATGCAGTATGTTCTCTCCTACTCTGCAAAGAATCCCTGATTTTGGTTCATCCTGTGGACCCTCTGAATGTGAAAGCAGATTCCTAGAGCAGGCTGATTTCTGTGACTCACGAATGGCACTTATGACAGTTCGGTTTCCATAAATGGATCTGTTTTCCGCTCAGGTGAAGGAACTAGTCTACTATGTGCTCCTCCATAGAGTTTCTGAAAGGGAAGGTCTTGCTAGGGAATGCACTTCCAATGTTGTGGGATTTCGCTGTAGCTTATGTGGTGTATGCAAAAGATCATTCAAAAGATACATTGGCACCGAGCTCTTGTCATTCTGATGTCCCTGGGTTGGGCAAGACTGTAGCTCAGTTGTCTGGATCTGTGGCCACTTCCAGTGAAGGGAAACTTCATTTGTAGATATGTAAATTGTACTTCTAATATGTGAATCTAGCCAAAGGCGGTGGAGCGCTGCACGAGGCCAAACACTGCCATAAAGTCAGCAAGCGGTAGATAGGTTCTGGCCGGTTAATACATTGTGATGTCAAGCGCCTGGGTACCCTACCGGGTGATTAGCTGTGCTTTATAAATCCTGATTGATTGATGATGTACTGTTCTTTAAAGAGCAAGTCTTCTCATTTCAAAATAGGTGTAGGGTTAGCAGGGGAAGCCATGATGGATAACTGAGATATTGTTCCACATCCTGGGTGCATAGGAAAAGGCCTGCTGCTTTGTTTTTTTTCTTTGTAACACTTGCAGTCTGTTGGTGTCCTGACTGTGGGTGTGCCAAAAACCACCAGAGATGTTGAGCTTGTCTCCAAAAGAAGCCAGCTTAGTCTTTGATCCCTGAACCCGGTGTGTCTACTGGGTATATGCACACACACCCTTTGGGACATGGTCAGCAAGATCTTACCCAACAATCCCTCACTAATTTAGGAATGCCCTAACAATCAATCATCCAGACAGGAGGCTGCAAAATGTGTTGCGGATCTTCTGTGACACAATGGACTTTGTGGGCCGTGCCATGAGCACCAAATGTCTTGATGCATGCAACGGGTTTCTCTGATTATGTTCAAGCATCTCTGATGATGCTCAAGCTTCCCTTGGGGTCATGTCTTTTGATGGTTACAGATTTCTTGGGGGAAAAAGTTTACTCTGCCCAAACATTTTGTGGCCCCAGAGCATGTGGTGGTAGCAGATAGATTTTGTGAACATTTATCTTCCTCCTCATCCACTGCAACAGCCCCCAAACCGCTTTGATTTCCTCTCCCATTGCAATGTTGAGCCACAATGGGGGTAAATTATATATTTGTAGCAGGTGTTTGCTGCAGATACACATGCTATGCACACTACTGCCATCTAGTGTTGGGCCCAGACTCTGCAATTTGTTTTCCGTAAGGAACTCCTATATGTTAGACGTTGTGCGTCATATCTCCTCCTCCTTGAGACATTGTGCGTTTTCAACGGCCCCTTTGTTAGATTATTTATTTCACCATCGGGCTCTGACGGACTGCGTCGGAGCTCTGAAGATTTTGACGCTCAAGCGGTCTATGGACACCTAACGGCTACAGAATTGTCAATAAAGACAGACACGGCTCCTGTGGCAGTTGGAACCATGTATGATGCCCTCGGTTGCAGTCGACTTAAAATCTTTTTGTCCTTCACGCCCACCGAGAATGGTCGTCTCCGGGTAATGGAGGCTAAAAAGGGCAGCTTATTTAGAAAGTACCCTTGGTGCGGGTCAAAGTGCGCCTACTCAGACACCTGCAACCTGTCTGTTGCTGGAGCACCAGGGGCAGGATTGCGCCACTTGCAACTTGTTAAACAAGAAGACACTCGGAAGCAGACACAATAGGAGACTGGCTCAGACCATGGAGATGTTCTCCCAAGAAGTAGCCCACAGAGAGGGTGAGTTGATGTTTGTAGTATCCGGCTGGATACAGTCTAGTTGTTCTTGTGTGATGTAACCTACACTGTACACCCACCCACCACAGGCGTCACCAGTCAGGTGACCCTGTTAATAAAAGGGGCCGGGCGCACGTGCCCGGGGCCATTACCAGTACCACACTATCCGTGTCAGCGTCTGTGCTTTCATCACCATGGGGGCCTAGGGCCCAACATTACACTGGCGACGAGGGGGCTGTGCCCGTGCGTGCAGCAGCCCAGCAAAGGTGAAAAGGGGGAAGAGAGCTGCCCGTGTCGAGGGCACCCCCAGAAGCCGGCGCGGAACGCGCCCGAAAACCCCAGGGTAAAGACGAGGTGACCGGGAGCCCACCCCGCACCTCGTGTGCCTGCTGCGGAGAATCCGCCTCCGTGCAGAGGCGCCCGATAGCCCGAGGGGCATGTGCGAAGAGCCCCGGGCCAGCACGACGAAGAAGGTGATCGGGAGCCCACCCCGCACCTCATGTGCCTGTTTGAATCCGCCCCCTGCGTGGAAGAGCCGTGGGGGAGAAGAGCGAGCCCAGCGGAGCCCACCCACATCGGCCGCGACTACCTGCGTGAGCCCGGTGAGTGAGCGAGGGGCTGTGGAGAAAAGAGAAGTGACCCCGAAGGTGAGGAGGCCAGCGGGAGCCCACCCCGCATCGGCGGCAACAAAAAAGGTGAACACTAGCCTGTAGTAAAGGCTGCGAAATGCCCAGGCCGTAGCTCCGACCCCCACCCCGTGCAGCGTGCGAACTGAACAAAGCTGCTGCGGGTGGGAGGGTAGTAGAGGGGAAGAAAGCGTGTCGCCCGCGGCTGATCGGTGCGGCGCCAGCACCACCACCCCCCTGCGCAGCCCGTGGAAATGAAAGGCCTGCTGCGAGGGGCGGAGGAGGTGAAATGCCGGTATGCGGCCATCGCCGCTAAATATAGCAAGGAGACTGTTGCGTGGGGCAGAGAGCACGAAGGGACGGTGCGCGCCCACTGCCGCCCACAGCGTGAGCGATAGAAGCGTCCCGGCGAGGCCCGCAGCGTGGGTGAAGCCGCTCTGGCCCATCGGAGCGCTGCAGGGCGCCTAAACAATTGCAGAAAAGTGGCCCGATCGTGTGTTGCACAAGCAGGAGTAGAAGGCAGCCTGCCAACATCAAACACTCGAAACAAAGAAATGAAAGCGCCTACCTGGCTGTGAGTGCCTGTGCCCCGGGGGTAAAGTAACGAGGACGAGCCGAGGTCACGAGGAGTCTGTACCGGCATTCCTCCAAAAGAACTGAGAAAGCATTTGGAGGACTCAGAGAGAAGGAACGAGCCGGGGACAGCACTGGAAACCAGGCAACGCTGCCATCTAGTGGCCAAAGTGCATTAGTGCGCCCACTGAATAAAAGACTGTGGCAGCTAGGGTGCATACAATGAACTGACATAGATGGGCCATGAAGTTTGGAGGCAACGTTGTGCCAGGACGTGAGTAGTGCAGCACAGGGAGAGCTGCTGCAGCCTAGAAGTGAGGTGGGGGAAATGCAAAAGTCTTCAGTGAAGAGACAGGCCAGCACCCAACGAACGTCAGCAAGGCGCAACCGAAACCACCTCATCATTCCAGCTGCCAAGCGCAGGAGGACAACAAAATGTAAGGCATACGGGAAGGCGGCAGTGAAGTAAAAGGAAAGAGTAACACACTGGAAACAGTAAAGCGGAGACAAGCATTAATGTGCAGCTGCCCTAGGGGATGGGACAGACCCCCAACAGGTGACCGGGCAAGGAAAGCCCAAAGGACAGGCTGCCAAAGAGGGAGTGAGATGCGATGACACCTACTGGCCAGGGAGGTCATCGCAGGGGAAAATGACATCGGAGACCGAGACACTCCAGCAGCAGGAGCAGCACGGAACACGAGCATCAAGCCTGGAGATCAGAGGGGGTGCGACAGGTGCAGCATGCACCCAGTGGCGGAACAACGCCACCGCAAGAAGAGCGCAGCATACGCGCCACGTGGCGGAACGACGCCATCGCAAGAAGAGCGCAGCACACGCGCCAAGTGGCGGAACGACGCCACCGCAAGAAGAGCGCAGCATACGCGCCAAGTGGCGGGACGATGCCACCGCAAGAAGAAGAGCGCAGCACACGCGCCAAGTGGCGGAACGACGCCACCGCAAGAAGAGCGCAGCATACGCGCCAAGTGGCAAAAGGACGCCACCACAAGGAACCGTGGCACAGAAGTGGTACCGCGAACAGTACCCGAAGGACGCCACGAAAGTCAGAGACCCAGGAAGAGGTCAGGAGTCAATGAGCGACTCAGAGGTCCAACAAGGAGGAAGACCGCGAAGAGGACCAGGATGGGGTCCGAAGAGAAGGACGACAAGTTTTGAACGGAAGTCAGAAGTGAGCGAACGAAAGAAGGCCGCGATGACAGGTCCAGTCTCCGAGTGAAGTGAGAGCAGTGTCCTAGGGGTAGGACCAGACCGGGGAGCCACGGGTGGAGTGCACGCCACCCGGGGAGGCCTGGTTAAGGCAGAGAAAGAAGAAGAGGAGACCGGACGGTGTCGCGAGGGAGGAGAAGAGAGTGGCAGCACGCCACTCCGCAAAGGAAGAAAGGGCAGTGGCACAACGCCACCGGGCAGACAAACACCACAGGCGTGCCGGAGGAAAGGAACAGGGCGACAGCACAGAGGACTAGTGCCATCAGCAAGATGAAGACGCAAACTACCTCTAGCCCACTCCCGCCACAAGGCAGCCGAATGCAGGAAGATCACCGCCTGTCTGCCCACTAAAGAAAGACCAACCGTATATTATCACCATCCCGGTGCATCACGACCAAGGAGCATCGCACCACCCGAGGGAATCCACACCTGCCCCATACCACCGGAAGACAATGAGGCGAACCACCCAGAAACCTCCTGTGCACCCCATCAACCTACAGCCTGCCGAAGTCGAGCACAACCGGCCATTGGAAGATCCGCCTTTGGGGACTACACAAGACTGGGCCGTGGCCCTGTTGGGTGTTCCGCAGCGACCCCTAAGCGTGGCCTACGCAAAGGCCCGCACAGCCCACGCAGTCATGTGACAGTCCAGGGGACAAGGGCCTCGACGGAGTTTCCATGCTATGGAAGTCCGGACAGGAGAGATGCGTCGGCACCAGCTCCACGTCAGGCGCGGGAAGAAGGGAGACCAAGGCTGAAGACTGGGTACAAACAAGATCATCATAACCCAAGTCCAGACGGCGAGTATGCCCAGACGGAGACACCACCACTGAAGGCTACATGAGTGACTTGGATGTGAGTCCGTTGGCAGTTCCACAGCGACGCCTTCGCGCGGCTCCCACGAAGCCCCGCACGGTCCACACGGTCCCATGGCAGCTAGCGAGAAAAGCCCTCCAAAAAGCTCCAGTGAGAGAGGAGTGCCCTCCAAGAGGCTCCAGTGAGAGAGGAGTCCGGGCGAAAGAGGCAAGTCGGACGTCGCTCAAAAGTCGGGGACAAGGAAGGCCATCTAGTACGCCACCTCCACTGGAAGGCCTCACACCCAAAGATCATCTCCACCAGCTGCAGGTTCTGCCATCAACCGGAGCCTGAGTGCTGAGAGATACTCCAGAGTGGATCTCGCCACAGCTCCAGATGCACCGACACTGAAGTTTTGAATATAAGATTTGGCACCGAGAGACCGGGGCGGTCCACAAGAACATCGTCAAAGCAGAAGAAGACATCTTGACCCCGTGGTCCGAAGGTCTAGCGCCGGCTGGCGGACGGCCTGAATACAATCATTTGTTCCATAGGCTGTGTGTTGTTTTATTACAGGTTGGACTCCTGTTTGTTATTTTTACCAAAGTTTGGGAGGGATGTAGTATCCGGCTGGATACAGTCTAGTTGTTCTTGTGTGATGTAACCTACACTGTACACCCACCCACCACAGGCGTCACCAGTCAGGTGACCCTGTTAATAAAAGGGGCCGGGCGCACGTGCCCGGGGCCATTACCAGTACCACACTATCCGTGTCAGCGTCTGTGCTTTCATCACCATGGGGGCCTAGGGCCCAACATTACAATGTTGATATCGCACCCGTACAGAGTTACATTATGGCCAGCCCACACTACGTCATCTCCGATGAATCCAGTGGGTAAGAAGAGTCGAACATGCAGGTAGAAAAAAACTATGCATATATATAAGAAAGGGGTTCCCCAAAGCTACAACATAAGCAGCGGGACAGGGAAGAAAAAACAAGTACTTGAGCAGAAAACCCACCTCCCAAATACTCTCTAAAAAAGTCAACTACATATGTAGGCCTAACAAAAACATTAAACAATTATACTGATTTTCTTCAGTAGATATTTTTTTATTTTATTTATTATAGATTGATATTCTCCATACAGACAAAAATGCAAATGTTTGATCAAACACAAATTTTCAATGAAAACATGTTCCCTCCCACCCATTACCTACATATCACTTGAACACTCATCCTAGAAATTGGCATCAATACTTATCCACTCATTCGTGCATACTGTCAAGATAAAACATATATAGTGCCTTCAATTGGGACATCCTACAGTCCATAATCCCAAATACAGATCACGTAAAACAATCTCAGACAAATTATCAGAGTATATCCTTCATACCTCTCACATAACAATATAGTATTTAGTGAGCCAACGGTGTCAGCATGGTCCCCAAACCCTCAAGGTACTGAGTCCATTGTGGAGTGACTCCTCGTGAACTCCCCGAAGTCGCCTGCAGCCTGTGTTGGCAGACACCATCAACCGCAAGTGTTTCCGGACAGAGAATACCAACACCCCAAAGACCCTCTGCACCCCTGAGCCCTGAACCAAGGAGAAGAGGAACAAAGGGGTCCCCACGTCCCTCAACATTGCAAGATCCGAAGCCACTTGTTGGTTTTACCGGACTGGTCACACAGTCCCCTCTTGCAGCCTCTATCTACCTCAACTGTTCTCCACTGGATAGCATTGGGCACCCGACACTGTTTAGTTCCTCTGCACCCGGCCTCCCTAGTACTGCTGGTGATGCCTTGATCTTGCCCACCACTCACCTTAAATCCTGGAGAAGGGTCAGTCGCTGTCAAGAACCGATAAACTGCATATGGTTTTCCTCCCTTAAGTTATCTGATAGAGACATCTAGCTGCAGATTCCTTACCTTTGAATTCTCCACAGGTGCCAAACTGGATCTGTAAAATTTCCAGCAGTACCTCTATGCGTCGGTAGAGGGGGTCGAACAACTCTGTAGCGACATCGATCAGTGACGTCAACGGAGTCCATATATGCCCCTTCCCGACGTTTTTTTCTGCGCTTCAACGCGGATCCAAATAAGCGGTTCCTTAGGCCGTTTTTTTTACCTGCATCGACGTTTTCGTCGAACGAACAGTGTGCCTTTGACAATTTCTCATGTCCTGGGGGTTTAAACCTTGTGAATCCTGTGGGTGACAAATGTCTGCCACGGATCCACAAGCCTGAGGGAGCCCCATGACTCCGAGGAGTGTGACTCTTATTGCAACTTCACCGGAAGGCGTTGAGGGAACGTCTAATGAAGCTCCTAGCGGTGTGGATGTCATAGTCGTCCAAGACTTCCCATCGACCTCGGTCCCCTTCGCTACTGATAGACTAGCCATGGGACTATTCAAGGAGCTGTTCTCGTGGACTTCACTCTCCGTCCCGAGGTAAGTCTTGATGCAGGCAGTCGAAGTTGCAGCACCCCCTGACTACGCCGCATAAAGCCTGTTCCCGATCTTCGGTTGAAGAGTCTGTGCATGAATCTACCCCACACCTCCCAACCTACCCAGGAGCCGGGATGACTCTGACCCAGATGCGAGAAAATTCTCTTCATACTATCTTTGGGTCTTCACCTTCCCCTGGAGTGCCCTCAGGCCCCAAGGAGGGGCACGAAGCAGTAACTGTGTCCATGCCAGTGGGTTCGCCCTTGGCTTCAGTTCGGCCTTCGGATTCCAAATCTGTTGCGATGCTGGTGCACAGAGCTTCAGGGCTAACACATTCGGCATCTGGGTCCAGTCAACCGACTCCGACGACAGTGTTGGCTTTCCATCTCCAACACCAAGACATTGCCTTTTCGACTCCAGACGGCGTCGGATGTGGAGCCGGTGGAGACGCCCATCTCAGATATCTCAGATATCTTTCCTCTGTTCTCTATGGACCTCCCTCCTGTATTTTCCTACTGAAAAACATGATTATGGAGAGGATTTGGAGTTTCACCACCCATCTCTTGCACGGTCCATCCTCCTATGGAGACCAGCTGGTTGTTTGAGTTGGGTGAAGCTGATAGGTTAGGTTCTTCCCCAGTCTCGGGCCTCCTGTTCCCTCCTGGCCTTGCTACAGAGGCGAGTTCTCTCTAGCTGATATGTTCAGGCGAGTTTCTGCCGTTTTTGATCTGACACTTCCTTCTGTGGAAATGACGACTGATCCCTTACTTGGCATCCTTTAGCAAGAGTATAAAAAGGAAAATCCTTTGGGCTAAATTACTCGTAACAGTAGAACTGGGAGTTTTAACCCTATCAATGTCCTGCAACACACACTCAAATGCTATCACTCCAAGTATACCTTTGGGAAGACTGCTCATACGTCTGGAAGACAATCTAAACAATGTACCACATTTTTAGAAAAATATCAAAATCTTTTATTAAAAAGTCTCATAAAGCATAAAAAACCACACCGACATAAATCATAAGATTACAGTGCACAAAATCTCTAAATGAGCTTGAATAAACTCCTAAGTGTAATTCATACACATGTATATCAAAAAACAATTTAAAAGAAACATATGAGAGTACATGAAAATAGACAAAAATAATATGTCATTGAAAATAAACCATCCGTGATTACACAAATTCTAGGGCTGGAGCCCGGTATGCCTCACTTCGTTGAATACTCAAAGGCCCAGACCGTGACACAGATTAGGTTGTATTCAAAAGGGCGTCGACCCGTTTCGATGGCTAGTGGATGATACCATCTTTGTCAAGACAAACAGATTCCGACTCTCAGAAAATTAAAAAGCAACAATGCTGCAGTCAAAAAACACCTGCATAATAAAAACACATGGCTTAATACCTCAAAGTATATACATATAACACAATAAATCACTGTATTGATGACATGATCCTACTGATGTAATGTTAAAAAGGAGATTTAAACATCAAATAGTAGTCAACCAGAACATATGATCCCCTTCCCAAAAAATGTTTTTTTTTAAAAACAATCACATTCATTCTTCTCACTAACTGCTCCCACAATTTCATACTTGCGTAATATTTACCAAAATAGAAATGACTGTATTACGTATTAATTCTACTGCAATTTGACCTTCAAAGGCAGGGCTTACCTATATTCAATGGGGTAAGCCACTTCAACTTCCAGAAACTGTTATGGTCATGGGAGGATAAAATAAATCCTTCCGTCATCCAAATGAAGAGATATATATATATATCTATGGGGAAAATTAGAATCGTGTTATAAGCGACCCTCCTTCCTCCTTATTGTTTGGTCCCCATTATTCTATTTCGAGAAGCTATATCTCTCTCACCTGGATTATTAGTATCCTTTAGCAAGGCCAAGGAGGGGAGAGCCGGTGCTTTCTTATAGCGAAGCTCTATTTGACATTTTGTTGGGAGCATAGGCTAAACCCAATATAGGGACCCCTATAGATCGCTCTATTTCATACAGACCATCCGCCCTCCAGAGGTCCGCCCTGACTCCTCAGACATCCTACTCATAGTTTTGTGGTACAGTCCGCTTCCCAAAATATCGACTCTCTTCCTGCTGTCCCTCCAGAGAGGCCAAAAAACTAGATAATTATGGCAGGCATATTTTCTTCTCCACCAGTTCCGCACTGCGATCACTTAATACTTCTTGCATCCACAGGCGCTTCTCCCATACTTTGTGGGACTCATTGGCACATCTGGTGCCCTCGATTCTGGAACAGACCCAGAACGAACTTGTTCCATTGATGCGGGATGGACAAGAAGCAGCTAAGCTAATCATTTGCTGTGGTATGTATACCACTGACTCTGTAGGTCGAGCTATGGCCTCTTCAGTGGCACTACGTCAGCGTGCCTGGTTGCCCACATCTGGATTTTCGGAGGCTGTTCAAAACTCCTTGATTGGCATGCCCTTTGATGGCGTCAGTCTGTTCGGCGCCCATGCTGACTCTGTGTTGCAGCGGTTTCCCAACAGTCGGTCGGAGAGGCCTCTTAGTGCTGTTACTCTGTGTGTCTGCCCAGCAGCGTTGCTTCCCTAGATGCCCTTAGACTGTACAGACCATACGGATGCTCCTCCTCTTTTCATCTCAGTCTTCCATTCCTATGCAGAAAGTATTTGTGTCTAACCTTTCAGAGTTAGTTATACTACTGCTTCTTAATATAGTGTTTCATTGTAGCACCATGATGGCACCCGGTGAGGGTTCCAGTCTTTGGCGGCTCTTATTCTTTAAGCATGGATTGTAGTTCCCGTTCTCCGAACGGTTTTGTTTTATAGCCCAGAGTGGGTTTCAATCCCTACTGATAGGATTTTCTCCTCTGCAGATGTCATGGAAGTAATGGGTTTTTGTGGTATTTGTTCACTTTTGCAGATGCACTAATGCCTTTTTCCCTGTTCCTGGAGGAACATCTTTTGTATGCCTCAAAGTCATTCCTGGGTTCATTGATGGTGTTTTAATATACCTTATAGGAGATTTTTTATTGTAATCCTGGAGAGATAGTGCACGCAGCTTTCCGCCTTGCATATGCACCCTTGTTCGGGTTCATCTCTCGCCCAGCTCCCTTTGCTCTATGAACCACTTCTTGTGGCATTCCTTAGTGTTTACGGACATGCTGTTTTTCTTGCAGTGTTTTGAGATGTATGGTATAGTCCTTTTTCTGCAATATCTGCTGGCTCTTTCAGTGCGTACTTCCACTGCTTCCTCAGACTATTGAATTTCCGGTGCGCGTTGGACTTTTACCGTTCTTTTCTAGGCATCTTTGGAGAAAGAGGAAGGGGACGTTCTATGAATTACTATTCTTGAAATAATGTCTATGAAGCCTTCATACTTATGGATGGGGTGTAGTTTTTCTTTCTTCATTTCTGCTGGTCTTTTCTAGTTGTGGCGGTTGCTCCACCTCACCCTGTAAGTCCATCATTCAAGTGCCTGCTCTCTGGTACTGTCACCCTTGCTCTCTCTTGACTATTTTTTCCTTGCAGGGCGATGAACCGCTTTGTCGCTGAGGGGACCTACCTGGTCCTGTTGCAGCTGCGGGCAGCGATCTTCAATATTTGGTTTTGCCCATGGCGGCTACCTGCCTATAACATTATTCTTCAGGGCTCACCATTGCTCCTATTCTGTGTGGTGGCTTTTTTTTTCGTTTGACAGGGCTCTTTGCCCCTTGGTCCTTTTCTCTCTTTGAGTGATTGGTGAAGAACTTTTCTTCTCCTTTTGACCGTACATATCTGAAAGAGACAATTAGTTATGGATTCCTTACCTGTAGAATTACCCCCAGCCGTCAGACTGGATCCGGAGAATTTTTTCATCAGCCGTACCCCTGCGTGTTGAAAGGTGGCGTCGGTCGGCTCCGCATTCGATCTCAGGAACGTCAACCGCTTCCTCCGGAAGGAGAAGTTCAAAATGTTGACGCTAGCTCAGGTTCTGTCTGCCCTCGACCCCGGAAAATGGATGGTAGCGTTGGACTTGCAGGACGCTTACTTTAACATCCCCGTCCTGCTGGCCCACCGGTGTTACCTGCGGTTCACGGTGGGCCACGAGCACTTTGTTTACCCTGCTACCTTTTGGCCTTACCAGCACCCCTCGGGTGTTCACGAAGGTGATGGCGGTGGTCGCAGCTCATCTGCGCAGATCAGGGGTTCCAGTCTTCCCCTATCTCGACGACTGGCTGTTGAAGGCGGACTCGCCCCAGGCAGTCGTCGCCCACCTCCAGACTACGGCGGACCTCCTGCACTCGCTGGGGTTCACTATGACCATGCCGAAGTCGCACCTTACTCCCTCTCAGAAGCTCCTTTTCATCGGAGCGGTTCTGGACACAACGCAGTTTCGAGTTTATCCTCCCGAGCAGCAAATCCGAGATATTCGGGCTATGAACCCGATCTTTCAGCCTCTATCCCGGGTTTCGGTCAGAATGACCCTGAGGCTGCTGGGCCTCATGGCCTCCTGCATCCTGCATCCTGCTGGTAGATCATGCCAGGTGGCATATGCGGGCTCTGCAGTGGGACCTGAAGTTCCAGTGGGCACAGCATCAGGGGAATCTGTCCGATTGCATTCAGATCTCGGAGGGCACTGCACGTCAATTGCAATGGTGGCTAACAAACCAGGATTGGGTCAACGGCAGATCCCTCTCCCTTCCCCAACCGGAGTACACAGTGGTGACGGATGCGTCACTTCTGGGGTGGGTCGGCCACATGGGAGAGGCGGAGATCAGAGGCCTCTGGTCTCCGGCGGAGTCTGGGCTCCACATCAACCTTCTGGAGCTTCGGGCGATCATTCTTGCACTGAAAGCAATCCTTCCCTCTGTCTGGGGAAGAGTAGTACCGGTGTTCACGGACAACACCCCCGCCATGTGGTACTGCAACAAACAGGGCGGGGTGGGGTCGTGGACCCTATGTCAAGAGGCTCTCCGGCTCTGGACATGGCTGGAACATCAGGGCATATCCCTGGTCGTTCAACACTTGGCAGGTTCACTAAACGGCAGGGCGGACGAACTCAGCTGCAGATGCATGATGGATCACGAATGGCGTCTTCACTCGGAAGTGGCGCAAGGTCTCTTTCAGCAGTGGGGCGAGCCTTGGTTAGATCTATTCGCCACCGAAGAGAACGCGCAATGTCAGCAATTCTGCACGTTGGAATTTCCAAGGCGGCACTCGCTAGGCAATGCTTTTCGTCGCGAGTGGAGTTGCGGTCTTCTATATGCCTTTCTGCCTATACCACTTCTGCCCAGAGTGCTGAAGATCAGGCGCGACCGGGCCCAAGTCATCCTTGTGGCTCCAGACTGGGCACGAAGAGTCTGGTATCCCGAGCTGCTACACACGGCCATCGATCCTCCGATCCGACTGCCTCTTCGGGAGGATCTTCTGTCGCAGCAGCGGGGGACGGTCCTCCACCCGAAACTGTCCAGTCTCTACCTCCTTGCGTGCAGATTGAGCGGCGACAGTTGACAGCCTTCGACCTTCCTCCCGAAATCTGTGATGTTATCTTGGCAGCCAGGCGTCCCTCCACTAAGACGGTATACGCCTGCAGATGGAATAAATTTGTGGCATGGTGCACAGCAAAGGCTGTGGATCCCCTTTCTGCCCCTATTTCTGAGGTTCTCTTGTTCCTCCTGTTTTTGGCCCAGCAGGGCTCTGCTCTGTGCACTCTGAAGGGCTACCTCCCAGCCATTTCAGCCTTTCTTAGGGTTCCTGATCAGCCTTCTCTTTTCAAGTCCCCTGTTGTAAATCGCTTCCTTAAGAGCATTACTCATCTTTTTCCTCCTGCTCCCTTTGTAATGCCTCAGTGGGAATTGAACTTGTTTCTTACTTACCTTATGTGCGCTCCCTTTGAGCCACTTCATAACTGTCCTCAAAGACTTCTTACTTTAAAGACTGCCTTTCTGGCTGCCATCACCTCTGCTCGCAGGGTGAGTGAGCTCCAAGCTCTTTCTTCAAAGCCTCCCTTTCTGGCTGTTCATCCAGACAAGGTCGTCCTCAGAACCAGACCTTTCTTTCCAAGGTGGTTACTTTTTTCCACATTGGTCAAACCATCACTTTGCCCACCTTTTTTCCGCCTCCGCATCCTGCTAAGGAGGCAGAGAGGCTCCACCGTCTGGATCCAAAACGTGCGCTTTCATTTTATTTGGATCGCACCAAGCAATTCCGGGTGGATGACGAGCTCTTTGTCGGCGCCAAAAAAGGTAGGGCTGTGCACAAACGGACCATCTCTAGGTGGGTCGTTTTGTGCATTAAAGCTTGCTACTCTTTGGCAAAGATGGAGCCTCCAGTGGGATTGCTCGCCCATTCCACCAGGGCGATGGCAGCTACCACTGCTTTGGGACGGGGAGTCCCCCTCAATGACATCTGTCAGGCAGCTACGTGGGCATCTCTGCACACGTTCACGAAACACTACTGCCTGGACAGCCAAGTCCGGAGAGACGGCTTCATTGGCCATTCTGTTCTCCAGGACTTTCTGGTGTGAACTTGGTTCGCAGACCCATCTCTGGGGTTGGTATTGCTGGGGTATCTATACTACAGGTAAGGAATCTATAACTAATTGTCTCTTTCAGATGAACAAGTTACTTACCTTCGGTAACGATATATCTGTAAGAGACAGATTAGTTATAGATTCCTTACCGCTCCACCCATCCTCCCCGTTCTGCGAACTGACTTCTAGGGTCAGGGAATCCCTTTCAGGGCCCTAGTTTTGTGCACCAGTGGTCAGTGTCTTGCATGGCTCTGCGCTTCTGGTGTGGAATGTCGTGTAAAAGAAATGCCATCAGCGCGCGAGGGCAGCGTCTAAGTAGCTACCGCGACGTCATCTCGGCAACCATGACACCAACGACGAACGCGGAGCCGACCGATGCCACCTTTGGACGCGCAGGGGTACTGCTGGCGCAAAAATTCTCCAGATCCAGTCTGACGCCTGGGGTAATTCTACAGGTAAGGAATCTATAACTAATCTATGTCTCTTACAGATATATCGTTACCGAAGGTAAGTAACTTGTTCTTCTGTATGGTCTTTTTTTCTTTTGAGATTTCCTTTTTGTTCTATCCTCACTTCCTTTGGAACTTGTGGAGTTGTTTCCTTCATATGTGGTGCTATAATTGAGTCTTTCACGATACCCGTATGCTGTGCAAGACGAGTTTTTCCTTCCAATTAACTTTGCTTTCATGCAACTTTTCTTTCCCTGGCTCTTGTAGAGGCGTTCTTTTCTGGACTCCATGGTTGGTGTTGTCTATGTACTGCAACCCTTCTTGGGCTTAGCTTTACATGCTTGCCATTTCTTCGGACTTACGTTATTGTTGGTATCTTGTCTCAATCAAAGCATCTTTATTCAGCAGGGAGACCTGCCATAAAACCAGTTTAAAATACATACAGAAAAGATAAAAATGGACATCAACGGCAACCAACATGTATCATATAGAACTTGAGTAAAAGCATGGCATACATAAATCGTCTAAAAGAACAAGATGTAGAACAAAGTGCATAGTGCTTTTTGGATGTATGGCTGCTGTAAGAAACAAACTTGCGCAATGACAGGTTTCATTGTCAGTTAATTCTTGCAGACACCTAAAAGCTTGTTGGCATTTCTGATAATTTCTGAGCCTTAAAAAAGGTACTAAATAGATTCTGGTAAATAATTGGTAGTACCCACAGAAGAAAGTAAAATGAATCATAGTTTGCTTAGATACATTGTTGCATGGGCAAACCCGTAAGCTCAAGGTCTGCTGGAAAGCTTGTGGTAAGCAGAGGGTGTATTTCAGGGTCCCTGCTCTAAATCGAAATTGAAGCGAGCGCACCCAACTCCTTGTTGTATTTATCAGGTAATCAGTTGGCACAGCACCACAATTAGCCAGTAAGTAATCCCAAATACTGGGTTTCTCAATCAATCATTATATTTGTAAAGCGCGCTACTTACCCGTGAGGGTTTCAAGGCGCTGAGGGGGGGGAGCTGCTACTGTTCGAATAGCCAGGTCTTGAGGAGTCTCCTGAAGGTCAGTAGGTCTGTTGTATTTCCTCTTAGGGTGTCCATAACGGGCTTTCCAATATCCTGTCCTTATATAGGCACAATTCGCCCTGGCCTTATATAGGCATAGAATCCTAGGCCTTATTTAGGCATTAAACCGTGCACTCCAAATATAGGCATGGTCTCTGACATCCGTCCACCCTAACGTCACAACGAGTTCATGAAGAACAGACCCTTAGGCTGCGGGAGTTTCCCTAGTCCAGGACTATTGATTTCTTCAAGGACTCATATATTATGCATGAACCATTATTCCTTAGGGGTTCATTCATGACGTCTTTCGTTGTCCAATTCACGTCAATGCTAACATTCCTAAGGTACTCTCAGGTATAAATATACCTTCCCTAGCCCCAGTAAACCAGAGGAGACCTCGACTTCAGAGGAGCCCGTATCCCGGTCTGACGCACTGAGAAGACGCTGCCATTCCTGCATGCAGAGAGCCCAACTTCCAGTGATCTGACTTCCCTTGCGGGGTGTTGGAGTTCGAGTCTGGCAAAGAGATTCCAACCTCTCTCATTCTTCAGGTATGGAGCTGATAAGAACCTAGAGGGACTCTTGGCATACTAGGCATACTAGACTTAACATACTCTTAGTATACCATAGTAAGGAATACTTCACCTACTTCATACCTTGTCCTACACCTAGGTTAGGTACACTGGGGTAGAACTAGCTTAGCACCGCATCGTATGAGTACTCGCATTTTTAGTCTGTGTTATTTATGTAACAGCATATGTACTATAAGATAATGCTATCGCAGTATTATTTATTTCTACTGCTCACCCTGTACATTATTTATCTCGCATACTGTCTTGTGATCGTAACAGCACATTATACTTACAACAGAAACAAGACTGTTCAATAAATCTTTTATTGAAAACGCCCGTCTATTATTTCTGTGTAACTCTGAGGAAAACTAAGCATGCACGACTGAGCTGAGTGAAATAGTTATCTAGTGTTTCCACGACTCTGGGACACGTTCTGATTCTAAAAGGAAAACATATTGTTCATGTTTTGCGGCTGCCAGAAACTACTCCCTTCTTGTTGTCAAGGAGTTTCTAGTGGCCTCTGAGCTAGCTGGCACAAGTAATTAAGTTTAATATACTCGATAGGGACATACTGACCTTAGTCCTATGTCAAACCTGTAGGATATATTATTCCAATGCGCAGAGCCTATTATGGAAATAGGAGCTACACTACAGGTCCTGCGTCTGCCGTAGGTGGAGAGGGAGCCAGATGCAGCCAGATACCTTGCAATGTTTCTAACAGGGCCTGTGCTTGCTTTCTGCTGGGTAGCGCACCTATAGCTGACTCAGAAACAGCAAACCTTTAACCAATCCCTTCCAGTACCTTTTTACGTAGAAATGCCAGGGCATTGTAAGCCCTTTGTCACAGGCCAGTCAGTCACAAAGTATCTTTCTAGGGAGTGAGGCTTCCACATTGCTCATAATAGAGAGCCATAGCAGCGCGGACAAGTATGTATTTGGTCACCTAAATAATTTGATGCTAACTCCTTATAGCAAATAAAATGTGACGTTGATGCAGAAACCATTAATAAATGTCAGTAAAAACGATTTCCTTCCATTTGAGTGGCTTTGGGTCACTAATGCCCAAGGTAGCAATAGGTATACACTAAGCTACATATATTTGTAGCAAAGGGACAACAGCCCTCCCTTCTGGTGGAGATGGTAAGCTAAGGAGTGAGCCTTTTGCCTTCGACAATTTCATTCTATTTTGTGCGATTTGGGACACCCATGAACTAGACGACCTAAATAAAATCCTTACATTTGTAAAAGTGCTGGCATGCAGTAACATATTTGGCCCTACCATGATGGGTGAGGATCGTATACCCACACAGCCACTCCCACACCACTTACACAGCCACTCCCACACCACTTACACAGCCACTCCCACACCACTTACACAGCCACTCACACACCACTTACACAGCCACTCACACACCACTTACACAGCCACTCCCACACCACTTACACAGCCACTCCCACACCACTTACACAGCCACTCCCACACCACTTACACAGCCACTCACACACCACTTACACAGCCACTCACACACCACTTACACAGCCACTCACACAGCCACTCACACAGCCACTCCCACACCACTCACACAGCCACTCACACAGCCACTCACACACAGGCAGTGCTACACTTATAGCATATGTTTGTATTAAATATGTTGTTGTTTTATTATTGAATGTGTGCAAAATAACCAGCAGATCCCTTGTTTGTCCGAGGATTCGCGACAAATCCATAAAATGAATTTACAAAAAAGAAAGACTTGATGCATTGCATTTATAGAAAGACTACATACGTTACCGTGCCTTAATTTTTACACTTTTTTAGTTTTAAAATATATAATAAGAATGAATATGGGAATAAAATGTATTTATAAACTTGTGAAAATGTATAGTAGTAAATTGAACTTAGGAAATCGCATTAAGAAAAAGTAGAAATTCACTGAAAAAAACTAAGGATGCAGTGACGTTATAGGTATAAAATAGAATTAAAAAACATTAGGAATTCACTGAAAAAAACTAAGGATGCAGTGACGTTATAGGTATAAAATAGAATTAAAAAACATTAGGAATTCACTGAAAAAAACTAAGGATGCAGTGACGTTATAGGTATAAAATAGAATTAAAAAACATTAGGAATTCACTGAAAAAAACTAAGGATGCAGTGGCGTTATAGGTATAAAATAGAATTAAAAAACATTAGGAATTCACTGAAAAAACTAAGGATGCAGTGACGTTATAGGTATAAAATAGAATTAAAAAACATTAGGAATTCACTGAAAAAAACTAAGGATGCAGTGACGTTATAGGTATAAAATAGAATTAAAAAACATTAGGAATTCACTGAAACAAACTAAGGATGCAGTGACGTTATAGGTATAAAATAGAATTAAAAAACATTAGGAATTCACTGAAACAAACTAAGGATGCAGTGACGTTATAGGTATAAAATAGAATTAAAAAACATTAGGAATTCACTGAAACAAACTAAGGATGCAGTGACGTTATAGGTATAAAATAGAATTAAAAAACATTAGGAATTCACTGAAACAAACTAAGGATGCAGTGACGTTATAGGTATAAAATAGAATTAAAAAACATTAGGAATTCACTGAAAAAAACTAAGGATGCAGTGACGTTATAGGTATAAAATAGAATTAAAAAACATTAGGAATTCACTGAAAAAAACTAAGGATGCAGTGACGTTATAGGTATAAAATAGAATTAAAAACATTAGGAATTCACTGAAACAAACTAAGGATGCAGTGGCGTTATAGGTATAAAATAGAATTAAAAAACATTAGGAATTCACTGAAAAAAACTAAGGATGCAGTGACGTTATAGGTATAAAATAGAATTAAAAAACATTAGGAATTCACTGAAAAAAACTAAGGATGCAGTGACGTTATAGGTATAAAATAGAATTAAAAAACATTAGGAATTCACTGAAAAAAACTAAGGATGCAGTGACGTTATAGGTATAAAATAGAATTAAAAAACATTAGGAATTCACTGAAAAAAACTAAGGATGCAGTGGCGTTATAGGTATAAAATAGAATTAAAAAACATTAGGAATTCACTGAAAAAAACTAAGGATGCAGTGACGTTATAGGTATAAAATAGAATTAAAAAACATTAGGAATTCACTGAAAAAAACTAAGGATGCAGTGACGTTATAGGTATAAAATAGAATTAAAAAACATTAGGAATTCACTGAAAAAAACTAAGGATGCAGTGGCGTTATAGGTATAAAATAGAATTAAAAAACATTAGGAATTCACTGAAAAAAACTAAGGATGCAGTGGCGTTATAGGTATAAAATAGAATTAAAAAACATTAGGAATTCACTGAAAAAAACTAAGGATGCAGTGACGTTATAGGTATAAAATAGAATTAAAAAACATTAGGAATTCACTGAAAAAACTAAGGATGCAGTGACGTTATAGGTATAAAATAGAATTAAAAAACATTAGGAATTCACTGAAAAAAACTAAGGATGCAGTGGCGTTATAGGTATAAAATAGAATTAAAAACATTAGGAATTCACTGAAAAAAACTAAGGATGCAGTGACGTTATAGGTATAAAATAGAATTAAAAACATTAGGAATTCACTGAAAAAAACTAAGGATGCAGTGACGTTATAGGTATAAAATAGAATTAAAAAACATTAGGAATTCACTGAAACAAACTAAGGATGCAGTGACGTTATAGGTATAAAATAGAATTAAAAACATTAGGAATTCACTGAAACAAACTAAGGATGCAGTGACGTTATAGGTATAAAATAGAATTAAAAAACATTAGGAATTCACTGAAACAAACTAAGGATGCAGTGACGTTATAGGTATAAAATAGAATTAAAAAACATTAGGAATTCACTGAAACAAACTAAGGATGCAGTGGCGTTATAGGTATAAAATAGAATTAAAAAACATTAGGAATTCACTGAAAAAAACTAAGGATGCAGTGACGTTATAGGTATAAAATAGAATTAAAAAACATTAGGAATTCACTGAAAAAAACTAAGGATGCAGTGACGTTATAGGTATAAAATAGAATTAAAAAACATTAGGAATTCACTGAAAAAAAACTAAGGATGCAGTGACGTTATAGGTATAAAATAGAATTAAAAAACATTAGGAATTCACTGAAAAAAACTAAGGATGCAGTGACGTTATAGGTATAAAATAGAATTAAAAAACATTAGGAATTCACTGAAAAAAACTAAGGATGCAGTGACGTTATAGGTATAAAATAGAATTAAAAAACATTAGGAATTCACTGAAAAAAACTAAGGATGCAGTGACGTTATAGGTATAAAATAGAATTAAAAAACATTAGGAATTCACTGAAAAAAACTAAGGATGCAGTGACGTTATAGGTATAAAATAGAATTAAAAACATTAGGAATTCACTGAAAAAAACTAAGGATGCAGTGACGTTATAGGTATAAAATAGAATTAAAAAACATTAGAATTCACTGAAAAAACTAAGGATGCAGTGACGTTATAGGTATAAAATAGAATTAAAAAACATTAGGAATTCACTGAAAAAACTAAGGATGCAGTGACGTTATAGGTATAAAATAGAATTAAAAAAACATTAGGAATTCACTGAAAAAAACTAAGGATGCAGTGACGTTATAGGTATAAAATAGAATTAAAAAACATTAGGAATTCACTGAAAAAAACTAAGGATGCAGTGACGTTATAGGTATAAAATAGAATTAAAAACATTAGGAATTCACTGAAAAAAACTAAGGATGCAGTGACGTTATAGGTATAAAATAGAATTAAAAACATTAGGAATTCACTGAAAAAAACTAAGGATGCAGTGACGTTATAGGTATAAAATAGAATTAAAAACATTAGGAATTCACTGAAAAAAACTAAGGATGCAGTGACGTTATAGGTATAAAATAGAATTAAAAAACATTAGGAATTCACTGAAAAAAACTAAGGATGCAGTGACGTTATAGGTATAAAATAGAATTAAAAACATTAGGAATTCACTGAAAAAAACTAAGGATGCAGTGACGTTATAGGTATAAAATAGAATTAAAAAACATTAGGAATTCACTGAAAAAAACTAAGGATGCAGTGACGTTATAGGTATAAAATAGAATTAAAAAACATTAGGAATTCACTGAAAAAACTAAGGATGCAGTGACGTTATAGGTATAAAATAGAATTAAAAAACATTAGGAATTCACTGAAAAAAACTAAGGATGCAGTGACGTTATAGGTATAAAATAGAATTAAAAAACATTAGGAATTCACTGAAAAAACTAAGGATGCAGTGACGTTATAGGTATAAAATAGAATTAAAAACATTAGGAATTCACTGAAAAAACTAAGGATGCAGTGACGTTATAGGTATAAAATAGAATTAAAAACATTAGGAATTCACTGAAAAAAACTAAGGATGCAGTGGCGTTATAGGTATAAAATAGAATTAAAAACATTAGGAATTCACTGAAAAAAACTAAGGATGCAGTGACGTTATAGGTATAAAATAGAATTAAAAAACATTAGGAATTCACTGAAAAAAACTAAGGATGCAGTGACGTTATAGGTATAAAATAGAATTAAAAAACATTAGGAATTCACTGAAAAAAACTAAGGATGCAGTGACGTTATAGGTATAAAATAGAATTAAAAAACATTAGGAATTCACTGAAACAAACTAAGGATGCAGTGACGTTATAGGTATAAAATAGAATTAAAAACATTAGGAATTCACTGAAACAAACTAAGGATGCAGTGACGTTATAGGTATAAAATAGAATTAAAAAACATTAGGAATTCACTGAAACAAACTAAGGATGCAGTGACGTTATAGGTATAAAATAGAATTAAAAAACATTAGGAATTCACTGAAACAAACTAAGGATGCAGTGACGTTATAGGTATAAAATAGAATTAAAAAACATTAGGAATTCACTGAAACAAACTAAGGATGCAGTGACGTTATAGGTATAAAATAGAATTAAAAACATTAGGAATTCACTGAAAAAAACTAAGGATGCAGTGACGTTATAGGTATAAAATAGAATTAAAAAACATTAGGAATTCACTGAAAAAACTAAGGATGCAGTGACGTTATAGGTATAAAATAGAATTAAAAAACATTAGGAATTCACTGAAAAAAACTAAGGATGCAGTGACGTTATAGGTATAAAATAGAATTAAAAACATTAGGAATTCACTGAAAAAAACTAAGGATGCAGTGACGTTATAGGTATAAAATAGAATTAAAAAACATTAGGAATTCACTGAAAAAAACTAAGGATGCAGTGACGTTATAGGTATAAAATAGAATTAAAAAACATTAGGAATTCACTGAAAAAACTAAGGATGCAGTGACGTTATAGGTATAAAATAGAATTAAAAACATTAGGAATTCACTGAAAAAAACTAAGGATGCAGTGACGTTATAGGTATAAAATAGAATTAAAAAACATTAGGAATTCACTGAAAAAAACTAAGGATGCAGTGACGTTATAGGTATAAAATAGAATTAAAAAACATTAGGAATTCACTGAAAAAAACTAAGGATGCAGTGACGTTATAGGTATAAAATAGAATTAAAAAACATTAGGAATTCACTGAAAAAAACTAAGGATGCAGTGACGTTATAGGTATAAAATAGAATTAAAAAACATTAGGAATTCACTGAAAAAAACTAAGGATGCAGTGACGTTATAGGTATAAAATAGAATTAAAAAACATTAGGAATTCACTGAAAAAACTAAGGATGCAGTGACGTTATAGGTATAAAATAGAATTAAAAAACATTAGGAATTCACTGAAAAAAACTAAGGATGCAGTGGCGTTATAGGTATAAAATAGAATTAAAAAACATTAGGAATTCACTGAAAAAAACTAAGGATGCAGTGACGTTATAGGTATAAAATAGAATTAAAAAACATTAGGAATTCACTGAAAAAAACTAAGGATGCAGTGACGTTATAGGTATAAAATAGAATTAAAAACATTAGGAATTCACTGAAAAAAACTAAGGATGCAGTGACGTTATAGGTATAAAATAGAATTAAAAAACATTAGGAATTCACTGAAAAAAACTAAGGATGCAGTGACGTTATAGGTATAAAATAGAATTAAAAAACATTAGGAATTCACTGAAAAAAACTAAGGATGCAGTGACGTTATAGGTATAAAATAGAATTAAAAAACATTAGGAATTCACTGAAAAAACTAAGGATGCAGTGACGTTATAGGTATAAAATAGAATTAAAAAACATTAGGAATTCACTGAAAAAAACTAAGGATGCAGTGACGTTATAGGTATAAAATAGAATTAAAAACATTAGGAATTCACTGAAAAAAACTAAGGATGCAGTGACGTTATAGGTATAAAATAGAATTAAAAACATTAGGAATTCACTGAAAAAACTAAGGATGCAGTGACGTTATAGGTATAAAATAGAATTAAAAACATTAGGAATTCACTGAAAAAACTAAGGATGCAGTGACGTTATAGGTATAAAATAGAATTAAAAAACATTAGGAATTCACTGAAAAAAACTAAGGATGCAGTGACGTTATAGGTATAAAATAGAATTAAAAACATTAGGAATTCACTGAAAAAAACTAAGGATGCAGTGACGTTATAGGTATAAAATAGAATTAAAAAACATTAGGAATTCACTGAAAAAACTAAGGATGCAGTGACGTTATAGGTATAAAATAGAATTAAAAAACATTAGGAATTCACTGAAAAAAACTAAGGATGCAGTGGCGTTATAGGTATAAAATAGAATTAAAAAACATTAGGAATTCACTGAAAAAAACTAAGGATGCAGTGACGTTATAGGTATAAAATAGAATTAAAAAACATTAGGAATTCACTGAAAAAAACTAAGGATGCAGTGACGTTATAGGTATAAAATAGAATTAAAAAACATTAGGAATTCACTGAAAAAAACTAAGGATGCAGTGACGTTATAGGTATAAAATAGAATTAAAAACATTAGGAATTCACTGAAAAAAACTAAGGATGCAGTGGCGTTATAGGTATAAAATAGAATTAAAAACATTAGGAATTCACTGAAAAAAACTAAGGATGCAGTGACGTTATAGGTATAAAATAGAATTAAAAAACATTAGGAATTCACTGAAAAAACTAAGGATGCAGTGACGTTATAGGTATAAAATAGAATTAAAAACATTAGGAATTCACTGAAAAAAACTAAGGATGCAGTGACGTTATAGGTATAAAATAGAATTAAAAAACATTAGGAATTCACTGAAAAAAACTAAGGATGCAGTGACGTTATAGGTATAAAATAGAATTAAAAAACATTAGGAATTCACTGAAAAAACTAAGGATGCAGTGACGTTATAGGTATAAAATAGAATTAAAAAACATTAGGAATTCACTGAAAAAAACTAAGGATGCAGTGACGTTATAGGTATAAAATAGAATTAAAAACATTAGGAATTCACTGAAAAAAACTAAGGATGCAGTGACGTTATAGGTATAAAATAGAATTAAAAAACATTAGGAATTCACTGAAAAAAACTAAGGATGCAGTGACGTTATAGGTATAAAATAGAATTAAAAAAACATTAGGAATTCACTGAAAAAACTAAGGATGCAGTGACGTTATAGGTATAAAATAGAATTAAAAAACATTAGGAATTCACTGAAAAAAACTAAGGATGCAGTGGCGTTATAGGTATAAAATAGAATTAAAAAACATTAGGAATTCACTGAAAAAAACTAAGGATGCAGTGACGTTATAGGTATAAAATAGAATTAAAAAACATTAGGAATTCACTGAAAAAAACTAAGGATGCAGTGACGTTATAGGTATAAAATAGAATTAAAAACATTAGGAATTCACTGAAAAAAACTAAGGATGCAGTGACGTTATAGGTATAAAATAGAATTAAAAAACATTAGGAATTCACTGAAAAAAACTAAGGATGCAGTGACGTTATAGGTATAAAATAGAATTAAAAAACATTAGGAATTCACTGAAAAAACTAAGGATGCAGTGACGTTATAGGTATAAAATAGAATTAAAAAACATTAGAATTCACTGAAAAAAACTAAGGATGCAGTGACGTTATAGGTATAAAATAGAATTAAAAAACATTAGGAATTCACTGAAAAAACTAAGGATGCAGTGGCGTTATAGGTATAAAATAGAATTAAAAAACATTAGGAATTCACTGAAAAAAACTAAGGATGCAGTGACGTTATAGGTATAAAATAGAATTAAAAAACATTAGAATTCACTGAAAAAAACTAAGGATGCAGTGACGTTATAGGTATAAAATAGAATTAAAAACATTAGGAATTCACTGAAACAAACTAAGGATGCAGTGACGTTATAGGTATAAAATAGAATTAAAAAACATTAGGAATTCACTGAAACAAACAAAGGTTACAGGAATGTTATATTTAAGAAATCGCATTAAAAAACATAAAAATTCACTGAAAAAAACTAAGGTTACAGGGACGTGATAGTTAAGAACTAGAATTAAAAAAACTTAGAAACGCACTGAAAAACCAAAGGTTAGAGGGATGTTACAGTTAGATTCAGATTTTACACACACAAAGCCATAGCATATAAGAAATAGGAAATAGCATTAAAAAAAAAAGTAGAAATTCACTGAAAAAACTAAAGGATTCAGTGACATTATAGTTATAAAATACAATTTAAAAACATTAGGAATTCACTGAAACAAACAAAGGTTACAGGAATGTTATAGTTAAGAAATAGCATTAAAAAACAAAAATTCACTGAAAAAAACAAAGGGTACAGGGACGTGATAGTTAAGAACTAGAATTAAAAAAAACTTAGAAACGCACTGAAAAAACCAAAGGTTAGAGGGATGTTACAGTTAGATTCAGATTTTACACACACAAAGCCATAGCATATAAGAAATAGGAAATAGCATTAAAAAAAAGTAGAAATTCACTGAAAAAACTAAAGGATTCAGTGACATTATAGTTATAAAATACAATTTAAAAAACATTAGGAATTCACTGAAACAAACAAAGGTTACAGGAATGTTATAGTTAAGAAATAGCATTAAAAAACAAAAATTCACTGAAAAAAACAAAGGGTACAGGGACGTGATAGTTAAGAACTAGAATTAAAAAAAACTTAGAAACGCACTGAAAAAACCAAAGGTTAGAGGGATGTTACAGTTAGATTCAGATTTTATACACTCAAAGCCATAGCATTTCAACAGTTATAGTTCTCTCAAGTAACTATAACTCGTGCCCTAATGTAACTATGACTTGCGCCCTCACCATGCATAGCTAATTACCCCACATATGACATCACTCAAACTTTTCATTGACATCAGTGATAATATTGTGCAACATTTTCAGTGAAATTATTGATGAGAAAACTGTACATGGCGGGGCCGGGACACGGCTGATTCCCTTGTGAGAGCCATGGGTACCTTAGTCTCCATGCATCATCATGCTTGGCTCAGGACACTCGACTTCTCAAACGTTGTACAGAATAACTTCCCTTTCATGGAGTTCGATTATTTGGAAACAAAGCTGACACTGCCCTTCAATGCCAGTGGGACCCAATTTATGGCTTTCCAGTAGCTCAGAGAGACTACTAGCATTTTTGGGGTTTCATCAGGGGTTTCTTCTTTTGTGAACACCAACCCTACCAGCCCCAGGCTTAGCAGAACCAGCTGGTCTGTCCGTACAGGGGTGGAGCCAGAGGTTAAGGCTGTGATTCCCTCTAGCAAGCCGCCTCCCCCTCTTCTTCCTCTGCTGCACAGCCAGGAATGCAGGCCTATATAGCTTCCTCAAGCCCACACGGAGCGTGTGGGAGGGCAAGGGCCCTCCTTTAAGCGGCATGGAGGGCCATTACTTCAGACCAAATGATAGAAAGAGGTTACACAATTCTCTTTCTTCAAACTCGACCTTCCATCCTGCCCCTGCTTCCTTCCACCGCCTCTCTCTAGACCACCGTTCTATCTTGCAGCAAGGAGTGGCGGCACTCCTACAGAAAGGAGCTGTGGAGCTAGTGCTGGAGCAGGAAACTCGACAGGGATGTTTCTCCCGCTGTTTACTTGTTCCCAAGAAGGACAGACATTTGCATCTGATTCTAGACCTCAAGGAAGGGAATTTTTCCCCCAAAAACGAAAGTTAAAAATACTGACTCTAGCTCAAGTGTTACTGGTATTGGAAACTTGAAAGAACTCGATGGTGTCATTCGACCTGCAGGTTGCGTACGTCCATCCAGTCCTGCGGTCTCATTAGAAGCCCTTGTATTTGTAGTGGGTTCTACGCACTACCAATTTGCAGTACTCCCCTTTGGTTTAGATTGGCACCTCGAGTCTTCACGAAGGTGATGGCAGTGATTTCATCCCAATTTTCCCATACCTAGGCGACTAGCTGTTCCAAGCCAAGTCACCAGAGGTAGTGTTGCACCATCTACAGTCAACAGTCTTGACACTGTTTGGTCTGGGCCCTCCCAACGACTCCAGTTCATAGGGTCTGTACTGAACAGACACCACCTGTCTCTTCACCTTTCCTCCACCTCATAGGATGATAGACACATGTACGAAATGCTTCCATTCTTTCCACAGGACGCAAGAGTGCCAGTCCTGAATGTTCTACGATTTCTAGGTCCTCTGACTTCCCGCATTCTCCTCGTCACACATGCTCATTGGCACATGAGCGCCCATGATTGGTGCCTCTGCAGGCAGTGGCTTCAGTACAGGGGAGATCTGTCGAACTCTGTCGTAATCTCTCTCAGTGCTTCAGCGGAAGTGGTTTGGTGGGGCAATGAGGGGAACCTGTGGGTGGGATGGCCTTTAGTCCTCCTCCTCCTACCGTGGTTATGGTAGTGACGGATACTTCCACCTAAGGATGAGGAGTTCATCTGGAGATTAGAGGGCTTTTGTCTTCAGAGGAACAGATGCTTCACATCAACTTTTGAATCTGTGAGTGATTCGGCTGGCACTCAAGGCCTTCCTCCCCTCTGTCAAGATCAGTCCATTCAGATCTTGTTGGACAACAAGACAGAGATGTGATGTGTCAACAAGCAAGGAGGAGTGGGGTATCACCGCCTTTTCCTGGAAGAGTTGACACTGCGGTCTTGGGCTCACTACCAAGGGATCTGGTTGACTGCCAATCACCGAGGGGGAAGGGGGTCCTCTGAATGTCAGAGCCAACAGTCTGAGCCGGTATCATCTTGCCGATCAAGAATGGCGTCTTCTACCGGAGATAGTCCAGGACATCTTCACCGAGTGGGATACTTCTCAGGTGGACTTGGTCACCTTCTCAGAAAATGCCAATGCCAGCAGTTCTGTGCCCTCCAGTGTCAGTTGAGGGAAGCCTTGCTGGGCGCGTTTCAGTTGACATGGAACTTCCAGCTGCACTAGGCGTTTCCAACCCATACCCTTAGATTCTCAAGTTCTGAGGTAGATTCTCCAGGACCGGGCCCAAGTCATTCTCTTTGTCCGGGACTGTTCAAGGAGGGTGTGGTAAGCTGACCTTCTGCACTTTTCCAGTTGTCTCTCGCTCAAACTGCCATTCAGACCGGACCTCTCTTCCAGTCAGAGGGAATGGTGCTGCATCCCAGGCTCTGAGGCTCCTACCTTCATGCATTGAGATTAAGAGGGGACATCTGAACTCCTTCCAGCTGCTACCGGAGGTGGTCGATGTCATATTGTCGGCTCGCCGCCCCTCCACTAAATCGGCTTACTCTGGGAGATGTGGTAACTTTGTTTCATGCCAATCAGACAACATCGTTAGATCCCTTGCAGGCTAAGTTGTCTCAGGTTTTGCAGTTTGCACTTTCTGTTGCGCAGAGCAGGTGCAATGTGAAGGGGTATTTGTCAGCGCCGTTGCCGTTCCTCTGTCTCCCAGACCAGCCTTCTCTTTTCAGATCCCTTATTGTGAAGCGTTTTTTGTAGGGTTGACTAACTTGTATCCTCCAACTCCTTTTGTTATGACCCAGCGGAACCTTAACCTAATGTTTCTAATAGGGACCCCGTTTGAGCCTCAACATAGTTAACAGTTACAAAGGTTAACTTTCAAAACGAGGTTTTTGGTGGCAATTATTTCTGCCAGGCGGGTCAGTGGAATTACAGGCTTTGAGTTCCCGCCCACCATGCAACCCTTTTTTTCCCCTGACACATTGGTGTTGTAGCCAGGGCTGCTTTCCTGCCGAAAGCAGTGACTCCTTTGTACCTCAGTCAGTCCATCACCCCCCATCCTTTTATCCCCCGCCTCATCCCACGAAGGAGGGAGGAGAAGCAGTTGCACAGGTTAGATCCTAGATGGGCGTCACCTGCTACCTGAATTGCATCAAAGGCATGCAACTGGATGACCAGCTCTTCTTGTGCTACTAGGGTACCAAGAAGGCAAGGCGCCACAGAGGAGGACCTTCTCTAGTTAAATCATCCTCCGCATCAAGACCTGCTATGCTTTGGCAAGAACAAACTCTCCGGAAGGGATCAGAGCCCATTCCAACAGAGCTAAAGCGACCACTTCTGCCCTGGCCGGAGGAGCTCTGATTGCAGACGTCTGCAAGCAGCTGTGTGGGCATCATTGCACACCTTCACCAAACATTACTGCTTGCATTTCATTGCACACCTTCACCAAGCATTACTGATTGCATTTCATTGCACACCTTCACCAAGCATTACTGATTGCATTTCATTGCACACCTTCACCAAGCATTACTGCTTGCATTCAGAGGTGCGTGGAGAAGACCACGTCACCAGGTGTTTTGTAGGATTTCCTCATCTAACCATTCATCAACCCTCCTCCTGGGAAGGACATTGCTTTGGAATCTATTCCACAAGGGAGGAATCTGCAGGGAGAAGCACCCATCAGAAGAGGTGGTGTCTTCCCTGCAGTAACAATCCTTCAGGTGGATACTCAGTCTGCCTGCTGATCCCCCACTGATCGCCAGTTCTCCCTCCTGGATGGATGTGTTATAAGGAAAGTTCATAAGATCCCAAAGATTCCATTTGGTGACCACTCTCTGTGTCGATGCCAAGTGGTCCCCCCTGCAATGTGAGGCTTTGAGGTTTCCGGATCCAGTCTGGCACCTGGGATTCTACAGGGTCGATAGAGGATCCACGGGATCTTGAGGGGTGGGGGGGAGCTGCAGTTTAGTGTCCACTACACCATTCTGACGTGTACTCGCGCTTGTCGCCTTTATCCATACTATAATGGTTCTGCTTCACCTCCTGAAATGTGCCTCTAAAATTGACCTTTTGTCTGGATTTTTTTTCAGAATTTTAACTCTTTGTCCTCACTTTTTTCCAGTCCTTGCCCAGAACTGGCCTCCTTTTTACCCTATCTGTGACCCTCCTCATCCTCCCTTACTTCCTGGTATGCCCCCCGTTCATCCTCCCTTACTTCCATGGTATGCCCCCCGTTCATCCTCCCTTATTTCCTGGTATGCCCCCTTTCATCCTCCCTTACTTCCATAGTATGCCTCCCATTCATCCTCCCTTACTTCCATGGTATGACCCCCCTGTTCATCCTCCCTTACTTCCATGGTATGCCCCTCGTTCATCCTCCCTTACTTCCTGGTATGCCCCCCGTTCATCCTCCCTTATTTCCTGGTATGCCCCCTTTCATCCTCCCTTACTTCCATGGTATGCCCCCCGTTCATCCTCCCTTACTTCCTGGTATGCCCCCCGTTCATCCTCCCTTATTTCCAGGGTATGCCCCCGTTCATCCTCCCTTACTTCCTGGTATGCCCCCGTTCACTCTCCCTTACTTCCTGGTATGCCCCCGTTCATCCTCCCTTACTTCCTGGTATGCCCCCGTTCATCCTCCCTTACTTCCTGGTATGCCCCCGTTCATCCTCCCTTACTTCCTAGTATACCCCCGTTCATCCTCCCTTACTTCCATAGTATGACGCCCCCCATCCCCCCGTCTGCCTCTGGTCCTCCACATCCTCCCTTACCTCCGTGGTATGACCCCCGTTCATCCTCCCTTACTTCCATGGTATACTATGCCTCCCGTTCATCCTCCCTTTCTTCCATTGTATGCCCCCGTTCATCCTCCCTTTCTTCCATGGTATGCCCCCCCCGTTCATCCTCCCTTACTTCCATGGTATGACCCCCCGTTCATCCTCCTTTACTTCCATGGTATGCTATGCCCCCCATTCATCCTCCCTTTCTTCCATGGTGTGCCCCCCCTGTTCACCCACCCTTACTTCCATGGTATGCCCCCCGTTCATCCTCCCTTACTTCCATGGTATGACCCCGTTCATCCTCCCTTACTTCCATGGTATGCCCCCCGTTCATCCTCCCTTACTTCCATGGTATGCTATGCCCCCCGTTCATCCTCCCTTTCTTCCATTGTATGCCCCCTCATTCATCCTCCCTTTCTTCCATGGTATGCCCCCCGTTCATCCTCCCTTACTTCCATGGTATGCCCCCGTTCATCCTCCCTTACTTCCATGGTATGCCCCCCGTTCATCCTCCCTTACTTCCATGGTATGGTATGCCCCCCCACGTTCATCCTCCCTTTCTTCCATGGTATGCCCCCCGTTCATCCTCCCTTACTTCCTGGTATGCCCCCCCCGTTCATCCTCCCTTACTTCTATGGTATGACCCCCGTTCATCCTCCCTTACTTCCATGGTATGCCCCCGTTCATCCTCCCTTACTTCCATGGTATGTTATGCCCCCGTTCCTCCTCCCTTACTTCCATGGTATGCCCCCTGTTCCTCCTCCCTTACTTCCATGGTATGTTATGCCCCCCGTTCATCCTCCCTTACTTCCATGGTATGCACCCCCGTTCATCCTCCCTTACTTCCACGGTATGCTATGCCCCCCCGTTCATTCTCCCTTACGTCCATGGTATGCCCCCCCCCGTTCATCCTCCCTTACTTCCATGGTGTAACCCCCCCCCTCACCCTCCCTCTCTCTCCTTCTGGTCCTCCTCGTCTCCCCCTCCTCTCCGTGACGCCCCTCGGCGACCCCCAGCCCCTCCCTGCCCATGTCACTGAACTCCTTGATCTGCGGCTCGCGCATTCTTGGCCCCCCCGCTTGTCTTTCTTGAGTTATTATTACCCTGCTGGAGGGGGCGGGGGGCTTCAAGCTGTACTCACAGCCCCCCTGCGCCAGCGGGTGTTTATGTCAATGAATGGTGGGCGGGGCTGGTATTTATACACAGACCCGTCTTGGAGTATTTGTGTTCAGGGGCCTGGGGGGCGGGGGGCTACGGGGTCTGCTGGCTCGGTCACCTTGGGACTTGCCAAGTCTTCTATTCCTGCCAAGCCTGGCTGGAGTGGCAGGGACAGCTGTGGGGCCGGTCAGAGGGGTCGGGCCGGGCGGGGGGGTCCCACCCGGCCCCACCCTTGTCTGAGACTCGTCCATGGCTTGAAGTCTGACCGGGTCCTGCCTGCTGCCAGCCCGGGCCCTTGCACGGCTGCCGCTGGGCACTGCGCTGCCCCACCCCATAAGTGGCCCCCTGGGTGCCGGGCCCCTGCTCTGCGCACTGAAGACCTCTGGGCAAGGTGCGCCACTCAGAGCCGGACAGCCCTCCACCGTGGGCACAGGCGGACTGCCTACTCCAGCATGCCAACGCAGCCTCCACCCTGGGCATAACACAGGTGGCCCATGCGGCATCCACGCACTGGCACAGAAGAACTTCACAGATCCACAGAGAGCTGCGGGCACTGAGAGACCCCCTGCAACCCTGCGGGCACCGAGAGACCCCCTGCCACCGCTGCGGGCACAGAGAGACCCCCTGCGGGCACCGAGAGACCCACTGCACCCCTGAGGGGACCGAGAGACCCACTGTCACCCCTGCGGGCACCGAGGGACCCACTGCACCCCTGCGGGCACCGAGAGACCCACTGCACCCCTCCGGGCACCAAGAGACCCCCAGCAACCCAGAGGGCACCAGAGTCCCACTGCAGCCCTGAGGGCACCGACAGACCCACTGCAGCCCTGAGGGCACCGACAGACCCACTGCAGCCCTGAGGGCACCGAGAGACTCATTGCAACCGCTGCGGGAACCGAGAGACCCCTGCTACCCTGCGGGCACCGAGAGACCCACTGCACCCCTGCGGGCCCCGAGAGACTCATTGCAACCGCTGCGGGCACCGAGAGACCCCTGCCACCGCTGCGGGCACAGAGAGGGAGTCCCCCTGCCACAGCTGCGGGCACCGACAAGCAGGATCAGGCCAGCGCAAAGGGGCCCTTAAACCGATTAACCAGGCCTCTCCCGAGGGCAAGCACGGACTCTGCGGGCCGCAGCCTGTCCAGATCCGTGGCCTAAACAAGACTCTTCCATTGCATTGAGAGATTGTCCAAATCAAGTTGGTGCGCGCACTTCCACTGTGGGCACAAATGAGCTGGTCGAAGGACCTCCTTGGTGGATGACTCTCCCCCGTGGGCACAGAGGCACTCTTTACTCAGCCAGCCTCCACATTGGGCACAGAGGGGTTGTCTAGTCGAGCCAGCCTCCACCGTGGGCACAGAGGCACTGTTTAGTTGAGCCAGCCTCCACCGTGGGCACAGAGGCACTGTTTAGTTGAGCCAGCCTCCACCGTGGGCACAGAGGGGTTGTCTAGTCAAGCCAGCCTCCACCGTGGGCACAGAGGCACTGTTTAGTCGAGCCAGCCTCCACCGTGGGCACAGAGGCACTGTTTACTCGAGCCAGCCTCCACCGTGGGCACAGAGGGGTTGTCTAGTCAAGCCAGCCTCCACCGTGGGCACAGAGGCACTGTTTAGTCGAGCAAGCCTCCACAGTGGGCACAGAGGCACTGTTGTGAGACACACTGGGGTAGCTTGGCAGCCTTAAGCAGGGTGGCTGGACACAGTCGACCAGGGCCAGGGACCGGCTGCCCTGAGTAGGGCATTGCCAGCCTCCACCCCAAGCACAGCTGCGGTGTCTGGAGCCTCCAGGACGGCCGAGGGCGAGGAGGTGCCTGGGACAGGTGAACATTCCTGGTGCTGAGATGGGTCAGGATCAGACCAAGCAGCAGATAGAGAAGGGGCTGCAACTCTACCAGGCCAACCAGACAGACCGAGCCCTGCAGGTGTGGCTGAGGGTGCTGGAGAAGAGCGAGGACCCCGCAGGCAGGTTCCGTGTGCTGGGCTGCCTCATCACTGCCCACTCAGAGATGGGCCGCTACAAGGACATGCTGAAGGTAAGGTGCCCAGGGGTGGTGGGCCGCTACAAGGATATGCTGATGGTAAGGTGCCATGGGGTGGTGGGCCGCTACAAGGACATGTTGATGGTAAGGTGCCCAGGGGTGGCGGGCCGCTACAAGGACATGCTGAAGGTAAGGTGCCCAGGGGTGATGGGCCATGAGCCTCTGTGCCAGAAATCAGATGGAATAGGGGACCCTAACACCCGTGGGATGGCACAGGCCGCAGGGTGGGAGAGGCAATACTCACCCACTGGGTGTTACAGTGGGGGGCCACAACCCCCAGATGGTGACAGAGCTTGGGCTGTGACACCAATGGGATGGTGGAGACATTGGCGTTGATTCACCAAAATACCAGGGGTAGCAGAAGTGACATAATCCAAACATTCAGACGCGGATTTCACAGGAAGTGACATCAAATTACTTTTTGACCCTGATGATGCCAGAAAAGGAGCTGCTCCATAACACTACAGCATAATGGCCGCCCCTGAACTCAAAGGATAAACCTTCAGTGGAGGATCAATAAAACAAGGCAACAGGCTCCTAGAGGAGATCAAAATCTCTTCTGTACCATATATATAATAAAAATGACCAGCTGCGCCTGCACCCATTATGGGTGCTACCTGGGAGTCTGTGGGGGGCCTTGGGGGCCACCCCCGCTGCCCCCAACATTAAAAAGTCATGTAGTTGCCCCGAGTGGGCGCCCCGGCACTCGCAAAATTAAAAATGAATAATAAATGAGCAGCAGGAGACACTCATTAATTATTCACTACTTCTGGCAAGGGTCCCCCATAATGCTCTTGTGGATTTATCAATTATATATTTTCCTGATTGTGGTGCCCCTACAAGGGTCAGGGGCACCACCAAGAATTGTTTTTGAAGTTGTAGGGGGCTGCAGGGAGTGCAGCATCCCCCCCACCCACACAACATTATAAACACACTGTAAGTCTCCTGGGTCATTGAATCCTTGATCCCAGGAGATCTTACCCTATCTTTTTCAAGCACTCCACACCAGAACTGGAAGCTCTTTAGCTGCAGTGCGGAGCCCCCTTGTGGTTGGTTCTGTGCCTGCACTTTGTGGCCTCAAAAATGTTTTAAAAAACTCAAATACTTGATAATGTTTTATTAAAAAGGCTTTTCTGAAACTAATTTATCCCAACCATTATTATTAAACTTTGCAATGTGTGAATTTATGAAATATACATTTGTTTATGGTGATTGGTCACTTTTTGACAAAGCCAAAAGGTCAGCTTTATAGTGTTGATGTGCTGACCACTTGATGAAGGCAATAGACCCGCTGCTGCTATTTTGATGTTTTGAGCCTTTGGCCAAGCCAATCAATCAGGGAATTGTAACACACTACTCACCCGCGAAGGTCTCAAGGCGCTGGGGGGGAGGGGAGGGGGGGGGAAGGTAGCCGTTCCATTTAGTCGAAGAGCCAGATCTTGAGAGCCTTCCTGAAGGTGTTCAGGGAGGGGGCGTGTCTGATGTCGATAGGGAGCTTGTTCCAGGTCTTGGCCGCGATGTAGGAGAAGGCTCTTCCCCCAGCCAATACGTCTGCCTTATTTAAAATGACACCTTTTAAATCTTTTCATGACATAGCCAGCCTTGAGCAACGGCGGAGGGGGGAAGACGGGAGGCCCGATGGGGCGCACAACCCTGCGCTGTACACGGCCTTTGCCTGCATGCAGCGTGGTGTTGGGTGCCCCTGGGGGTTTGGGTCACGCCACACATGCTGATAGACATCTTACTTTACATTAAAAAAACAGAAATTAGGGGAAAAAACAGGAATTAAAGTGACGTAAAAGTTAATAATTGTAATGATATGTTACTCACGTTAAAAAAAAACCTTAGAAATTCTGTGAAAAAACCAAAGCTTAAAGAGATGTTATAGTTGGGCGAAAATGTAAGTTAAAACATAGTATTTTAAATGAACAAAACCACTGACGTTTCGCAGTTATAGTTCTCTCAAGTAACTATAACTTATGCCCTAAAGTAACTATAACTCGCTCCCTTGCCATACTCTGCTAAATAGTGCAGTTATTACATCACTTACAAAATGCTCTATGACATCATTGATAACATCACTGCAACATCTGAAATGACATCATTGATGACAACACTGTGCATGGCGGGGCGCGAGGTATAGTAACTTTAGGGTGCGAGTTATAGATACTTGAGAAAACTATAACGGGTGAATTTCAGTGGTTTTGTTCATTTAAAACTGACATTTCCACCTAACTATAACATCCCTTGAACCTTTTTTTTTCTCATTGGATATATATGCATGTATGTATGTATGTGTATGTATATATATATATATATATCACTTTTGCTCGTGATGCATCCTGCTGCCAGTGGAACAAAGACGAGTGCAGACCTCCAGATGTGCAAATATTTGTTTTATTTCAGTCTTCTGCCATTGCCATTACGCGTTTCGGCCGTACAAGCGGCCTTGATCACATGACAGCGCCCAGCTTGTCAACCCGCAAATTTAAAGTGCCCGTGCTTAATTTATTCATGGAAATAAACAAACTACTCGGATCGTTCCACAAGTGTCCGCCTAAATGCTTTCAATTCATTTTAAATGACATTTTTAATATCTATTACACTTTTGACATGTAATGTATTCATCATTATAAAAATATAAATATTATTATTTAAAAACGTATGATCCAATGCCATCAAACATCAGGATAACGGCTTAAATGCATATTGACCCGTAATGTAATTTTCATGAATTAACTACGTGAAAAAATACACAACCTTAAAGTGCCCCTTAAAACGTAAAAATGATCTTATTGCAACAAATCTTTATCAACAAATTTAAATAAGTGAGGTAATTAATAAATATATATAAAACAAATCCCAAAGTTCCTCTGCTCAAATATGCCTCATATTGTTCATCCGTACATATTAAAAGTAAGGCTCATATTGGGCCTCTACTAAATAAGAGCGGTCCACTGCTGTGCATCAAACTTTCATGGCATTAATGCCTTTTATGCACTTCAGTAGATCATTCAAGATCTGTACAAAAAAAATGGATGTATAAAGTGACATTGTGCAACAGTACTTCGGAATAAAGTGACTTGTGCCTTTAAAATTCAACTATAGATAAATCAGAAGTTCAAATTTTTGCAGATGTACAAATAAACACAGTGCATCATTAGATCCATTTTAGCCCGGAAGGTATCTCAATGTAGATCAATCAGATGTTTTGGAATTTACTAAGAAGTACCATAAACAACAATATTAATAGAAAAATATCACAAAAACCACTGTTTAAAATGACCAAGAATAAGAGAATACAATAAAACCACCCCATGTCTAAAACCACTCCTTAAAAAACAAGGCTAGTTCTAAAACAATGGATAGTTCAACTGCTGTCTCCTAACCAGGGATAAGAGAGGAAAAACTTTTTATAAGCCTCTTAATTTCAATAAAAATAAAAATAGTAATTTCATTGCTGTTATATTCACATTCATAAAGGTTGACCTGTCTGCTGTTATATGCTAGAGAAACTGACATGTTGATCATAGAAAAGTATAAAGATCTTCTGTAATGTTGAGCCCGCCCGGAGATTTGGAGTCGAACTCCAATATATAACATGTCTCCAAGCGTCTCAGTTTTGCTTCTCTGTCACCCCCTCTTTTCATGATGGGGATGGCTTCGATAACAAAATAACGCAGATGTAAGTAAAAAAAAAAAAAAAATGTAAGTCCGTTTTTATATAGCGCAGTTACTCACCCTTACGGGTCTCAAGGCGCTGGGGGCCGGAGTGGAAATTAAGTGAGCTATTGCCCAGAGTCACATGGTGCTGAGCTGCCGCCGGAGCCGGGGATCGAACCGTGAACCCTGTGCTCCGAAGTCAGCTGCCCTGGCCGCTGCACCACACCGCTCCACCCAGATGTTGTGGGTTGCTATCATGTACAGTTTGAAAATGTCTCGCAACAGGGTAATTCTGATCCTTATTAATTATTGCCCTAATGTGTTGCAAAATGCGTTTGTGGACTGCCAATTTGGTACTGCCTATATATTTTAGATGACAGTCGCATTCCAGGACATAAACACAATATTCTGTCTTACATGTTAGATGTTGTTTAATTTCCTTGACTGTTTCAGAAAATGCAGTTGTGTATGTTTTAACATTAATTCCAAATTGGCAGGCTTTGCACGATAGACATTTAAAAAAAACCTTCCTTATAGTCAACCACATTTCTTTGCGGCAACTCTCCTGGCAGTTTTGGACTAACATATCCCCATACTCATTGATTTTCTAAAAGAGATCGAGGGATTAGAGGGCATCAAGTCACCTATCACAGGATCATCCTGGATGAAGTGCCAATTATGTCTTATGATGCTCCTCAGTTGTTGCTCCTGTTTAGAGTAGGTTAAGATAAGTCTTACAGGTTGTATATTCTGTTCTACAGCCCTCTGGGATGATTTAGAATTATAGACGAGGAGATCCCCCCTGGTCCTCGCTTGAGATTTTCTCATAGCGGCATCTACTATTTCGGTGCTGTAACCCTAGCTAGAAATCTGGCACGACTTTCCATTTGCTTCATCCTCGCATCCTCTGGATTACTACAGATGCGACGGATGCGAAGCATCTCCCCATAGGGAATGCTTCTAATTAAATGTGCAGGATGTGCACTCGACGCATGTAAAAGTGTATTGCCTGCCGTCGGTTTTCTAAAAAGGGTGGTGATTAAGACATTATTTTCTACTAAAATTTGAACATCCAAAAAAGTCACTGAGTGCCTGCTGATGGTAAAAGTGAATTTAAGATTAAAATCATTTTGATTAATCTCATCTATAAATTTTAAGGCACTTTCTTCACTTCCTCGCCACACAATAAAAAGGTCGTCAATAAAACGCATCCAAGAGACAATGTTAGTAGTGTATACTTGTTCGTACTTTCGCATGAGGACCAGTTCCTCCCACCAGCCCATGAACAAACAGGCATAACTGGGGGAGAAACTGGCCCCCATAGCTACCCCTTGAATTGTTGGTAAAACTGGCCATTAAAAAGGAATAGATTGTTTTCCAAGCTAAAAAGCAACATATCTAACAACATACGTGTGTGTTGTGCATACATCATAGGTCTTGTGCTAAGAAAGTACTCCACAGCTCTCAGGCCATCCTGATTTCTGATGCAGGTATACAGGGCACAAACATCCAGTGTTAAAAGCAATAAATCAGAGTCCCATGACATATCGTTGATTTTGTTTAAAAAGTCACTTGTATCCTGGATGTATGATTTTAACTGTTTCATATGTACCTGCAAAAGTAATCAATGTACCTGGAAAGATTTTCCAGTGGCCCATCACACGCCGCAATGATCGGCCTGCCTGGCGGGTTCTCCATGCTCTTATGGACTTTTGGTATAAAGTATATATATGGCACCAACGGATGTTCTTTTTTGATAAATTTATATTCGTCCCAACTCAAAAGTCCTAAACTCTTCCAGGCCAACAGATTCTTAAACAGGGAGTCCTGAGTGCTCTTGTATTTAAGTGGAGTACTTTTTCTATAGCATTGTGGGTCACTTAATTGACTGTAAGCTTCCTTCAGATAGTCTTTCATAGGCCAAAGGACGATATTCCCGCCCTTATCAGAAGTTCGAATCACCACATCTTCTTTCTGTAGTTTTAGAATCAATTGATTGTATTTTCTCTCTATTGGTATATGCTTTTTTCGATCTATTGGTGGTGTAAGTTAATTTCTTAATCTGACTTACTACTTGATGACTGAAAACATCAAGTCCATCACGCGCTGCCATAGGGACAAATTTTGATTTCATTTTGAACAGAGTTTCTGGCCTGGCCTGACCACACAGAAAAGGGATATTCTGGCTATTCGTTTGCTCCCCACTTTCCAATGCACACAGATCTTGGTATAAATCAATGTCCGAGACCAATAGCCCCGGAAAGTCCTTATTCAATGGGTTTTTGGTGGTTGTGGCCATTTTATCAGTTGATGTTCTTTGTAAATGAAATTTTTTAAGTTTTAATTTTCTTATAAATTGATAAACATCAGCTCTTGTTCTAGTGTACTGGAAATTTGACTCCGGGCAGAAGGATAATCCCAGGGAGAGTAGCTGGGTCTCTGCTACTGACAGGTTGATTTTAGCAAGGTTCACGATTGTATTCGCCTCCTGTTTTTCAGAATCTCCGTCTGGACTTTGCTGTTCTCCGTTTGGATTGGCTAGGTTCGCCTGGCTCGGCCCCGGCCCCGCTTCTTGGGCTCTCCATTTCCTGCGGGCCTGGCGTCTCCTCCTTCTCCTTTGGGATTTTGTTTTGTGACCATTCCTTGTTTGCGTGGTCGCAGTGTGTCCCTCCTGCCCTGTTTTAAAATGCCCAGTTCTTCCCCCAATGTCAGCTTGATTCCATGCTCTACATTTTTTCTACCACCTTCATTATCTGATTCACTCTTGGGTACTGAACTTGTCTCCGACTGTGAAGATAATTCAACACGCTGTCTGTTTGCTTCATTGCCCCCCTGCATCCGTTTATTTGCTGTTGCTGCCCTCAGTGAATCATAACGACGTGCAAAAGTAAAAATTTGACCATTAGAATAGTCATCTAGGTCTCTTTTGAATTTGTACGCCTTACGTATCTTGATTTTTTCTTCCTCCTTTGCCAGTCTATTTGTCATTTCTTCCCTCATTTTTTGTCCTGATCGGGAATCGCCTTCTTGCTGTTTAATATTCTCCTCAAGGGCTTCAATCTTAATTTGTAGATCAGCCCTATCAATTTCAGCGTACTTCACCAATATCTGAACCAGTCTTCTAGATGATTCGAGGTTACATTCACCCCACTCCGCCATCATCAGGGGGTTAGGCGCCTCATAACTGGGAGCAATCATAATACGCAAACCCCTAGGGATTCTCCCTACGTCGAGATATCTCTTTAATGAGCGCGCCTCCCACCATTTGGACTGTTCCTGGCGTTTGTACTTCTCCAGCAGTTTAAAGTTCTCTTTAAGACCATTGATTCTGGCATTGGAGACCTCTGATCCCTCTGTGTTAACTTCAATTTGATTCTCTATAGAATCTGAGAACATTTCCGCCGCGGCAAGCTCATTGGATATATATGCATGTATGTATGTATGTGTATGTATATATATATGTATGTGTATATATATGTATATATAAATATATGGTACTAAAATAGATTTGTATCTTGTATTTGCTTTAGAAACCTTTTGCGTGAGTTCATTAATCTATAAATTGATATACATACTGAGGATACAAACAAATGAGTGAAAACCTTCCAGTTTTGAATGGGCAACAAAAAATGAATGACTCACATGAGCTCAGTTTTCATACAGTTACTGCCACTGCCTTTGTGATCTCTCAGGTCAGGGGTCGTAAGGAGCGAGCCAGAGGTCGCAGCTGTGGCCCCAGGTGACCCCTAAATGACATCGATCGGTAGAGAGAGGCGGTACCTCACCCACTGGTTGGTGCTGTGGGGCTCAAGACCCGTGAGGTGATGATACAGCTGGGAGCTGTGACACCCATGGGGTGGTACTGTGGGCACCAGAGACCGCAGACAGTGACGGAGCTCGAAGCTGTGACACCCACGGAGTAGAACTGTGGGCACCACAGACTCCAGACAGTGACGGAGCTCGAAGCTGTGACACCCACGGAGTGGTACTGTGGGCACAGGAGACCGTAGACAGTGACGGAGCTCGAAGCCGCGACACCCATGGGGTGGTACTGTGGGCACCACAGACCTCTCAGACTGTGATGGAGTTTGAACCTGCGACACCCATGGGTGGTACTGTGGGCACCACAGACCCCAGACTGTGACGGAGCTCGAAGCTGTGACACACATGGGGTGGGACTGTGGGCACCACAGACCCCAGACAGTGACTGAGCTCAAAGCTGCGACACCCATGGGGTGGTACTGTGGGCACCACAGACCCCAGACAGTGACGGAGCTCGAAGCCGCGACACCCATGGGGTGGTACTGTGGGCACCAAAGACCTCTCAGACTGTGATGGAGTTCGAAGCTGCGACACTAATGGGGTGGTACTGTGGGCACCACAGACCCCAGACAGTGACGGAGCTTGAAGCTGTGACACCCACGGGGTGGTACTGTGGGCACCACAGACCCCAGACAGTGACGGAGCTCGAAGCTGTGACACCCATGGGGTGGTACTGTGGGCACCACAGACCCCAGACAGTGACGGAGCTCGAAGCTGCGACACCCACGGGGTGGTACTGTGGGCACCAAAGACCCCAGACAGTGACGGAGCTCGAAGCCGTGACACCCACGGGGTGGTACTGTGGGCACCACAGACCCCAGACAGTGACGGAGCTCGAAGCTGTGACACCCATGGGGTGGTACTGTGGGCACCACAGACCCCAGACAGTGACGGAGCTCGAAGCTGCGACACCCACGGGGTGGTACTGTGGGCACCAAAGACCCCAGACAGTGACGGAGCTCGAAGCCGTGACACCCATGGCGTGGTACTGTGGGCACCACAGACAGTGACGGAGCTCGAAGCCGCGACACCCATGAGGTGGTAATGTGGGCATCACAGACCCCAGACTGTGACGGAGCTCAAAGCCGCGACACCCATGGTGTGGTACTGTGGACATCACAGACCCAGACAGTGACGGAGCTCGAAGCCGTGACACCCGTGGGGTGGTACTGTGGGCACCACAGACCCCAGACAGTGACAGAGCTTGAAGCCGCGACACCCATGGGGTGGTACTGTGGGCACCACAGACCCAGACAGTGACGGAGCTCGAAGCTGCGACACCCATGGGGTGGGACTGTGGGCACCAAAGACCCCAGATTGTGAGGGAGCGCGAAGCCGCGACACCCGTGGGGTGGTACTGTGGGCACCACAGACCCCAGACAGTGACGCAGCTCTAAGCCGCGACACTCATGGGGTGGTACTGTGGGCACCACAGACCCAGACAGTGACGGAGCTCGAAGCCGCGACACCCATGGGGTGGTACTGTGGGCATCACAGACCCAGACAGTGACGTAGCTCAAAGCCGTGACACCCATGGGGTGGTAATGTGGGCATCACAGACCCCAGACTGTGACGGAGCTCAAAGCCGCGACACCCATGGTGTGGTACTGTGGGCATCACAGACCCAGACAGTGACAGAGCTCGAAGCCGTGACACCCGTGGGGTGGTACTGTGGGCACCACAGACCCCAGACAGTGACGGAGCTCGAAGCCGCGACACCCATGGGGTGGTACTGTGGGCACCAGAGACCCAGACAGTGACGGAGCTCGAAGCTGCGACACCCATGGGGTGGGACTGTGGGCACCACAGACCCCAGACTGTGAGGGAGCTTGAAGCCGCGACACCCGTGGGGTGGTCCTGTGGGCACCACAGACACCAGACAGTGACGGAGCTCGAAGCCATGACACCCATGGGGTGGTACTGTGGGCACCACAGACCCCAGACTGTGAGGGAGCTCGAAGCCGCGACACCCGTGGGGTGGTACTGTGGGCACCACAGACCCCAGACAGTGACGCAGCTCTAAGCCGCGACACTCATGGGGTGGTACTTTGGGCACCACAGACCCCCGACTGTGACGGAGCTCGAAGCCGCGACACCCATGGGGTGGTACCATGGGCACCACAGACCCCAGACTGTGAGGGAGTTCGAAGCCGCGACACCCATGGGGTGGTACTGTGGGCACCACAGACCCCCAACTGTGACGGAGCCCGAAGCCGTGACACCCGTGGGGTGGTACTGTGGGCACCACAGACCCCAGACAGTGACGGAGCTCGAAGCCGCGACACCCATGGGGTGGTACCATGGTCATCACAGACCCCAGACAGTGACGGAGCTCGAAGCCGTGACACCCGTGGGGTGGTACTGTGGGCCTCACAGACCCCAGACAGTGATGGAGCTCGAAGCTGTGACACCCATGGGGTGGTACTGTGGGCACCACAGACCCCAGACAGTGACGGAGCTCGAAGCCACGACACCCATGGGGTGGTACTGTGGGCACCACAGACCCCAGACAGTGACGGAGCTCGAAGCATGACACTGACGAGGTGGTACTGTGGGCACCACAAACCGCAGACAGCGACGGAGCTCAAAGCTGTGACGCCCATAGGGTGGTACCGTGGGCACCACAGACAGTGACGGAGCTCTAAGCCGCGACACCCATGGGGTTGTACTGTGGGCACCACAGACCCCAGACAGTGACGGAGCTCGAAGCTGTGACGCCCATAGGGTGGTACCGTGGGCACCACAGATAGTGACGGAGCTCGAAGCTGTGACGCCCATAGGGTGGTACCGTGGGCACCACAGACAGTGACGGAGCTCGAAGCTGCGACACCCATGGGGTGGTACTGTGGGCATCACAGACCGCAGACAGTGACGGAGCTCGAAGCCGCAACACCCATGGGGTGGTACTGTGGGCACCACAGACCCCAGACAGTGACGGAGCTCGAAGCCGCGACACCCATGGGGTGGTACTGTGGGCAACAAAGACAGCGACGGAGCTCGAAGCTGTGACACCCATGGGGTGGTACTGTGGGCACCACAGACAGTGACGGAGCTCGAAGCCGCGACACCCATGGGGTGGTACTGTGGGCACCACAGACAGCGACGGAGCTCGAAGCTGTGACACCCATGGGGTGGTACTGTGGGCACCACAGACAGTTTAGCAGTTATAGTTCTCTCAAGTAACTATAACTTATGCCCTAAAGTAACTATAACTCGCTCCCTTGCCATACTCTGCTAAATAGTGCAGTTATTACATCACTTACAAAATGCTCTATGACATCATTGATAACATCACTGCAACATCTGAAATGACATCATTGATGACAACACTGTGCATGGCGGGGGCGCGAGGTATAGTAACTTTAGGGTGCGAGTCATAGATACTTGAGAAAACTATAACGGGTGAATTTCAGTGGTTTTGTTAATTTAAAACTGACATTTCCACCTAACTATAACATCCCTTGAACCTTTTTTTTTCTCATTGGATATATATGCATGTATGTATGTATATATATATATATATATATATGTATGTATATATATGTATATATAAATATATGGTACTAAAATAGATTTGTATCTTGTATTTGCTTTAGAAACCTTTTCGTGAGTTCATTAATCTATAAATTGATATACATACTGAGGATACAAACAAATGAGTGAAAACCTTCCTGTTTTGAATGGGCAACAAAAAATGAATGACTCACATGAGCTCAGTTTTCATACAGTTACTGCCACTGCCTTTGTGATCTCTCAGGTCAGGGGTCATAAGGAGCGAGCCAGAGGTCGCAGCTGTGGCCCCAGGTGACCCCTAAATGACATCGATCGGTAGAGAGGGCGGTACCTCACCCACTGGTTGGTGCTGTGGGGCTCAAGACCCGTGAGGTGATGATACAGCTGGGAGCTGTGACACCCATGGGGTGGTACTGTGGGCACCAGAGACCGCAGACAGTGACGGAGCTCGAAGCTGTGACACCCACGGAGTAGTACTGTGGGCACCACAGACTCCAGACAGTGACGGAGCTCGAAGCTGTGACACCCACAGAGTAGTACTGTGGGCACCACAGACTCCAGACTGTGACGGAGCTCGAAGCTGTGACACCCATGGGGTGGTACTGTGGGCACCACAGACCTCTCAGACTGTGATGGAGTTCGAAGCTGCGACACCTATGGGGTGGTACTGTGGGCACCACAGACCCCAGACTGTGACGGAGCTCGAAGCTGTGACACCCATGGGGTGGTACTGTGGGCACCACAGACCCCAGACAGTGACGGAGCTCAAAGCCGCGACACCCATGGGGTGGTACCATGGTCATCACAGACCCCAGACAGTGACGGAGCTCGAAGCCGTGACACCCGTGGGGTGGTACTGTGGGCCTCACAGACCCCAGACAGTGACGGAGCTCGAAGCTGTGACACCCATGGGGTGGTACTGTGGGCACCACAGACCCCAGACAGTGACGGAGCTCGAAGCCACGACACCCATGGGGTGGTACTGTGGGCACCACAGACCCAGACAGTGACGGAGCTCGAAGCTGCGACACCCATGGGGTGGGACTGTGGGCACCACAGACCCCAGACTGTGAGGGAGCGCGAAGCCGCGACACCCGTGGGGTGGTACTGTGGGCACCACAGACCCCAGACAGTGACGCAGCTCTAAGCCGCGACACTCATGGGGTGGTACTGTGGGCACCACAGACCCAGACAGTGACGGAGCTCGAAGCCGCGACACCCATGGGGTGGTACTGTGGGCATCACAGACCCAGACAGTGACGTAGTTCGAAGCTGTGACACCCATGGGGTGGTAATGTGGGCATCACAGACCCCAGACTGTGACGGAGCTCAAAGCCGCGACACCCATGGTGTGGTACTGTGGGCATCACAGACCCAGACAGTGACAGAGCTCGAAGCCGTGACACCCGTGGGGTGGTACTGTGGGCACCACAGACCCCAGACAGTGACGGAGCTCGAAGCCGCGACACCCATGGGGTGGTACTATGGGCACCACAGACCCAGACAGTGATGGAGCTCGAAGCTGCGACACCCGTGGGGTGGGACTGTGGGCACCACAGACCCCAGACTGTGAGGGAGCTTGAAGCCACGACACCCGTGGGGTGGTCCTGTGGGCACCACAGACACCAGACAGTGACGGAGCTCGAAGCCATGACACCCATGGGGTGGTACTGTGGGCACCACAGACACAGACAGCGACGGAGCTCGAAGCTGTGACACCCATGGTGTGGTACTGTGGGCACCACAGACAGCGACGGAGCTCGAAGCCACGATACCCATGGGGTGGGACTGTGGGCACCACAGACCCCAGACTGTGAGGGAGCTCGAAGCCGCGACACCCGTGGGGTGGTACTGTGGGCACCACAGACCCCAGACAGTGACGCAGCTCTAAGCCGCGACACTCATGGGGTGGTACTGTGGGCACCACAGACCCCCGACTGTGACGGAGCTCGAAGCCGCGACACCCATGGGGTGGTACCATGGTCATCACAGACCCCAGACAGTGACGGAGCTCGAAGCCGTGACACCCGTGGGGTGGTACTGTGGGCCTCACAGACCCCAGACAGTGATGGAGCTCGAAGCTGTGACACCCATGGGGTGGTACTGTGGGCACCACAGACCCCAGACAGTGACGGAGCTCGAAGCCACGACACCCATGGGGTGGTACTGTGGGCACCACAGACCCCAGACAGTGACGGAGCTCGAAGCATGACACTCACGAGGTGGTACTGTGGGCACCACAAACCGCAGACAGCGACGGAGCTCAAAGCTGTGACGCCCATAGGGTGGTACCGTGGGCACCACAGACAGTGACGGAGCTCTAAGCCGCGACACCCATGGGGTTGTACTGTGGGCACCACAGACCCCAGACAGTGACGGAGCTCGAAGCTGTGACGCCCATAGGGTGGTACCGTGGGCACCACAGACAGTGACGGAGCTCGAAGCTGTGACGCCCATAGGGTGGTACCGTGGGCACCACAGACAGTGACGGAGCTCGAAGCTGCGACACCCATGGGGTGGTACTGTGGGCATCACAGACCACAGACAGTGACGGAGCTCGAAGCCGCGACACCCATGGGGTGGTACTGTGGGCACCACAGACCCTAGACAGTGACACACCCATGAAGTGGCACCGTGGGCACCACAGACCCCAGACAGTGACGGAGCTCGAAGCCGCGACACCCATGGGGTGGTACTGTGGGCACCACAGACAGCGACGGAGCTCGAAGCTGTGACACCCATGGGGTGGTACTGTGGGCACCACAGACAGTGACGGAGCTCGAAGCCGCGACACCCATGGGGTGGTACTGTGGGCACCACAGACCACAGACAGCAACGGAGCTCGAAGCTGTGACACCCATGGGGTGGTACTGTGGGCACCACAGACAGTTTAGCAATTATAGTTCTCTCAAGTAACTATAACTTATGCCCTAAAGTAACTATAACTCGCTCCCTTGCCATACTCTGCTAAATAGTGCAGTTATTACATCACTTACAAAATGCTCTATGACATCATTGATAACATCACTGCAACATCTGAAATGACATCATTGATGATAACACTGTGCATGGCGGGGGCGCGAGGTATAGTAACTTTAGGGTGCGAGTCATAGATACTTGAGAAAACTATAACGGGTGAATTTCAGTGGTTTTGTTCATTTAAAACTGACATTTCCACCTAACTATAACATCCCTTGAACCTTTTTTTTTCTCATTGGATATATATGCATGTATGTATGTATGTGTATGTATGTATATATATATGTATGTATAAATATGTATATATAAATATATGGTACTAAAATAGATTTGTATCTTGTATTTGCTTTAGAAACCTTTTCGTGAGTTCATTAATCTATAAATTGATATACATACTGAGGATACAAACAAATGAGTGAAAACCTTCCTGTTTTGAATGGGCAACAAAAAATGAATGACTCACATGAGCTCAGTTTTCATACAGTTACTGCCACTGCCTTTGTGATCTCTCAGGTCAGGGGTCGTAAGGAGCGAGCCAGAGGTCGCAGCTGTGGCCCCAGGTGACCCCTAAATGACATTGATCGGTAGAGAGGCGGTACCTCACCCACTGGTTGGTGCTGTGGGGCTCAAGACCCGTGAGGTGATGATACAGCTGGGAGCTGTGACACCCATGGGGTGGTACTGTGGGCACCAGAGACCGCAGACAGTGATGGAGCTCGAAGCTGTGACACCCACAGAGTAGTACTGTGGGCACCACAGACTCCAGACAGTGACGGAGCTCGAAGCTGTGACACCCACGGAGTGGTACTGTGGGCACAGGAGACCGTAGACAGTGACGGAGCTCGAAGCCGCGACACCCATGGGGTGGTACTGTGGGCACCACAGACCTCTCAGACTGTGATGGAGTTCGAAGCTGCGACACCCATTGGGTGGTACTGTGGGCACCACAGACCCCAGACTGTGACGGAGCTCGAAGCTGTGACACCCATGGGGTGGTACTGTGGGCACCACAGACCCCAGACAGTGACGGAGCTCAAAGCCGCGACACCCATGGGGTGGTAGCATGGTCATCACAGACCCCAGACAGTGACGGAGCTCGAAGCCGTGACACCCGTGGGGTGGTACTGTGGGCCTCACAGACCCCAGACAGTGACGGAGCTCGAAGCTGTGACACCCATGGGGTGGTACTGTGGGCACCACAGACCCCAGACAGTGACGGAGCTCGAAGCCACGACACCCATGGGGTGGTACTGTGGGCACCACAGACCCCAGACAGTGATGGAGCTCGAAGCATGACACTCACGAGGTGGTACTGTGGGCACCACAGACCGCAGACAGCGTCGGAGCTCAAAGCTGTGACGCCCATAGGGTGGTACTGTGGGCACCATAGACAGTGACGGAGCTCTAAGCCGCGACACCCATGGGGTTGTACTGTGGGCACCACAGACCCCAGACAGTGACGCAGCTCTAAGCCGCGACACTCATGGGGTGGTACTGTGGGCACCACAGACCTCCGACTGTGACGGAGCTCGAAGCCGCGACACCCATGGGGTGGTACCGTGGGCACCACAGAGCCCAGACTGAGGGAGTTCGAAGCCGCGACACCCATGGGGTGGTACTGTGAGCACCACAGACCCCCAACTGTGACGGAGCCCGAAGCCGCGACACCCGTGGGGTGGTACTGTGGGCACCACAGACCCCAGACAGTGACTGAGCTCGAAGCCGCGACACCCATGGGGTGGTACCATGGTCATCACAGTCACAGACCCCATACAGAGACGGAGCTCGAAGCCGTGACACCCGTGGGGTGGTACTGTGGGCCTCACAGACCCCAGACAGTGACGGAGCTCGAAGCTGTGACACCCATGGGGTGGTACTGTGGGCACCACAGACCCCAGACAGTGACGGAGCTCAAAGCCACGACACCCATGGGGTTGTACTGTGGGCACCACAGACCCCAGACAGTGACGGAGCTCGAAGCATGACACTCACGAGGTGGTACTGTGGGCACCGCAGACAGCGACGGAGCTCAAAGCTGTGACGCCCATAGAGTGGTACCGTGGGCACCACAGACAGTGACGGAGCTCTAAGCCGTGACACCCATGGGGTTGTACTGTGGGCACCACAGAACCCAGACAGTGACGGAGCTCGAAGCTGCGACACCCATGGGGTGGGACTGTGGGCACCACAGACCCCAGACTGTGAGGGAGCTCGAGCCGCGACACCGTGGGGTGGTACTGTGGGAACCACAGACCCCAGACAGTGACGGAGCTCGAAGCCATGAAACCCATGGGGTGGTACTGTGGGCACCACAGACAGCGACGGAGCTCGAAGCTGTGACACCCATGGGGTGGTACTGTGGGCACCACAGACAGCGACAGAGCTCGAAGCCATGACACCCATGGGGTGGTACTGTGGGCATCACAGACCCCACACAGTGACGCAGCTCTAAGCCGCGACACTCATGGGGTGGTACTGTGGGCACCACAGACCCCCGACTGTGACGGAGCTCGAAGCCGCGACACCCATGGGGTGTTACCGTGGGCACCCCAGACTGTGAGGGAGTTCGAAGCCGCAACACCCATGGAGTGGTACTGTGGGCACCACAGACCCCCAACTGTGACGGAGCCCGAAGCTGCGACACCCGTGGGGTGGTACTGTGGGCACCACAGACCCCAGACAGTGACGGAGCTCGAAGCCGCAACACCCATGGGGTGGTACCATGGTCATCACAGACCCCAGACAGTGACGGAGCTCGAAGCCGTGACACCCGTGGGGTGGTACTGTGGGCCTCACAGACCCCAGACAGTGACGGAGCTCGAAGCTGTGACACCCATGGGGTGGTATTGTGGGTACCACAGACCCCAGACAGTGACGAAGCTCGAAGCCGCGACACCCATGGGGTGGTACTGTGGGCACCACAGACCCCAGACAGTGATGGAGCTCGAAGCATGACACTCACGAGGTGGTACTGTGGGCACCACAGACCGCAGACAGCGACGGAGCTCAAAGCTGTGGCGCCCATAGGGTGGTACCGTGGGCACCACAGACAGTGACGGAGCTCTAAGCCGCGACACCCATGGGGTTGTACTGTGGGCACCACAGACCCCAGACAGTGACGCAGCTCTAAGCCGCGACACTCATGGGCTGGTACTGTGGGCACCACAGACCCCCGACTGTGACGGAGCTCGAAGCCGCGACACCCATGGGGTGGTACCGTGGGCACCACAGACCCCAGGCTGTGCGGGAGTTCGAAGCCGCGACACCCATGGGGTGGTACTGTGGGCACCACAGACCCCCAACTGTGATGGAGCCCGAAGCCGCAACACCTGTGGGGTGGTACTGTGGGCACCACAGACCCCAGACAGTGACGGAGCTCGAAGCCGTGACACCCATGGGGTGGTACCATGGTCATCACAGACCCCAGACAGTGACGGAGCTCGAAGCCGTGACACCCGTGGGGTGGTACTGTGGGCCTCACAGACCCCAGACAGTGACGGAGCTCGAAGCTGTGACACCCATGGGGTGGTACTGTGGACACCACAGACCCCAGACAGTGACTGAGCTCGAAGCCACAACACCCATGGGGTTGTACTGTGGGCACCACAGACCCCAGACAGTGATGGAGCTCGAAGCATGACACTCACGAGGTGGTACTGTGGGCACCACAGACCGCAGACAGCGACGGAGCTCAAAGCTGTGACGCCCATAGGGTGGTACCGTGGGCACCACAGACAGTGACGGAGCTCTAAGCTGCGACACCCATGGGGTTGTACTGTGGGCACCACAGACCCCAGACAGTGACGGAGCTCGAAGCTGTGACGCCCATAGGGTGGTACCGTGGGCACCACAGACAGTGACGGAGCTCGAAGCTGCGACACCCATGGGGTAGTACTGTGGGCATCACAGACCACAGACAGTGACGGAGCTCAAAGCCGCGACACCCATGGGGTGGTACTGTGGGCACCACAGACCCTAGACAGTGACACACCCATGGAGTGGCACCGTGGGCACCACAGACCCCAGACAGTGACGGAGTTCGAAGCCGCCACACCCATGGGTTGGTACCATGGTCATCACAGACCCCAGACAGTGACGGAGCTCGAAGCTGTGACACCCGTGGGGTGGTACTGTGGGCCTCACAGACAGTTTAGCAGTTATAGTTCTCTCAAGTAACTATAACTTATGCCCTAAAGTAACTATAACTCGCTCCCTTGCCATACTCTGCTAAATAGTGCAGTTATTACATCACTTACAAAATGCTCTATGACATCATTGATAACATCACTGCAACATCTGAAATGACATCATTGATGACAACACTGTGCATGGCGGGGCGCGAGGTATAGTAACTTTAGGGTGCGAGTCATAGATACTTGAGAAAACTATAACGGGTGAATTTCAGTGGTTTTGTTAATTTAAAACTGACATTTCCACCTAACTATAACATCCCTTGAACCTTTTTTTTCTCATTGGATATATATGCATGTATGTATGTATGTATGTGTATGTATATATATATTCACTGAAAAAACCATAGGTTTTAGGGACAGTTATAGTTAGTTGGACATTGCACTCGTACAAAACCCATGAAATTCCCCTGTTATAGTTAGTTCAGCTAACTATAACTCGCGCCCCGCAATGCACTGCTGATGACGTCACATATTACATCACTCATGACATGGTCAGTGACATCACTGATGACATCACTGATGACATCTCAAATGACATCACTGATGACATCATCCAGTGACTGTGTGTTTCTGTAAAGTTTAAATATGTTTAATATATATAGGGAAAGGCGTATTGAAGAATGAGTGGGTGTATAAGTGTCTGAATGGATGATTTAGTACGTGAGTGACTGACTCTACAAGTGAGTGATTAAACGTATCTTACTGAATGCATGGGTTAGTGACTAAACTGTGTGAATGTCTGTATCCGTCTGTTTGTTGGTGTGTAAGTGGATGCATGGATTTGCGAATAGCTACATGAGTGTCTATATGGGTTATTGATTGGTTCTCTGAGTATTTGTATGGCTGCCTGAGTGTTTGTGTGGGTGGGGTGTGTGTGACTCTATACATAGATGTGTGAGTGGGTGATTCACTGGGTGCATGATTTCAAGAGTGCATCTGTGATGGACTGCTTGGGTGGGTGAGTGTGTTTATGGGTGTGTTAGTGAGTGAATGTATATCTCAGTGGTACATGTGCGAGTAACTACATATGTAAAAGGCAGTATATATGTGTGTTAGAGTATTTAAATGGCTATAAGTGAGAGTGTGTTATTGTGAGAGTGGCTGTATGGATGCGTGTGTGCTTGTATCAGTTATTGTATAAGAGCGTAAGAATGTGCTAGTATTTGTATGAGTAAGTGAGCTGGTGTGTGTATAACTGTATAGGTGAGTAAATGGGTGTGTGATTAATTTTTTGCATGACTGACTAGGTGTGTGAGTACCTCTATGGATGAGTGGCGGTGTGTGAGTGTTTATATAGGTGTATGAGTGCATATGATAGTCCTGTACTGAGTGACTGTAAGTATGAGTGACTGTACAGGTGAGTGAGTGGATGTGTGTGTAGACCTAAGAATCAGTGAGTGGGTATGTAGTTTTTGGTGTTGGAGTGTCTATGGTTTTGAGAATGGCAGTCTGTAATTTAGAGTGGGTGTATCAAAAGTTATATTAGGGTGTGAGAAGATGCATGAAATTATCACATGGATGATGTCATCAGTGATGTCATTTGAGATGTCATCAGTGATGTCATCAGTGATGTCACTGACCATGTCATGAGTGATGTAATATGTGACGTCATCAGCAGTGCATTGCGGGGGCGCGAGTTATAGTTAGCTGAACTAACTATAACAGGGGAATTTCATGGGTTTTGTACGAGTGCAATGTCCAACTAACTATAACTGTCCCTAAAACCTATGGTTTTTTCTGTGAATTTCAAAGGTTTTTTAAATGCTAATTTCTAACTATAACGTTTCTGAAACCTATGGTTTTTCAGTGAATTTCAAAGGTTTTTAAATGCTAATTTCTAACTATAACGTGCCTGAAACCTATGGTTTTTTCAGTGAATTTCAAAGGTTTTTAAATGCTAATTTCTAACCATAACGTGCCTGAAACCTATGATTTTTAAGTGAATTTCAAAGGTTTTTTAAATGCTAGTTTCTAACTATGCCAACAGAGGTAGGACATGTGAAGAAAGAAGAAAAACGCACAGAAAGAAGCAAAAGATGTGCAGAAAGAACCAACAGAGGAGCAGAAAGAGGCCTTGTTGCGAAATCATCCTGTGCCCACAACTTTTTCAGACGGGTACTGGTGGTAACTGACTCTGACTAACCAGAGCCAGTGCGCATTTGCACAGTGGTGAAGGGAGGGGGCCTGAGGTGACATGTGTGCAAACGCGCCCCGTGGCGCGTTTTAAGTTGCGGGATTAAGTCCCCTTGAATCCTGAGGGTCCCTGGGGCCCAACTAGCCCCCAGGTACCTACAGTTAGGACCACAGAGCTGAGTTGCATTGAGGCGTTCCGAGGCCACGCACTTTTTTCACCTCTCTGCAACGCAACTCTGTTGTACTTACTGAAGGTACCTGGTGGGCTAGTTGGCCCCCAGGATTCAAAGGGAATTAACTCCCCAACTTAAAACGCACCACAGGGCGTGTTTGCGCACATGTCACCTGAGGCCCCGCCCCTCCCTTCACCACTGTGCAAACGCGCCCGTGGCGTGTTTTAAGTTGGGGGATTAGGTCACATTGAATCCTGAGAGTCCCTGGGGCCCAACTAGCCCACCAGGTACTTCCAGTAAGCACCACAGGCCTGCGTTGCAACGCCTGTAACAAATTGTGCAGTTGTGTTTAGGTAGTGAAGAGGGTCGTGCAGGGGGTAGTGTTTTAGGGTTTAGGGTAGTGCAGTGGTGTTTGTGTAGTGTAGGGGGTCATGCTGGGGGTAGATTTAGGGTTTAGGGTAGTGCAGTGGTGTTTGGGTAGTGTAGGGAGTCGTGCTGGGGGAGTGTTTTAGGGTTTAGGGTAGTACAGGGGTGTTTGGGTAGTGTAGGGGGTCGTGCTGGGGTTAGTGTTTTAGGGTTTTAGGGTTTAGGGTAGTGCAGTGGTGTTTGGGTAGTGTAGGGGATACTGCTGGGGGTAGTGTTTTAGGGTTTAGGGTAGTGCAATGGTGTTTGGGTAGTGTAGGGGGTACTGCTGGGGGTAGTGTTTTAGGGTTTAGGGTAGTGCAGTGGTGTTTGGGTAGCGTAGGGGTACTGCTGGGGGTAGTGTTTTATGGTTTAGGGTAGTGCAGTGGTGTTTGGGTAGTGTAGGGGTTCGTGCTGGGGGTAGTTTTTAGGGTTTAGGGTAGTGCAGTGGTGTTTGTGTAGTGTAGGAGGTCGTGTTTTAGGGTTTAGGGTAGTGCAGTGGTCTTTGGGTAGTGTAGGGAGTCGTGCGGGGGTATTGTTTTAGAGTTTAGGGTAGTGCAGTGGTCTTTGGGTAGTGTAGGGGTTGTGCGGGGTGTAGTGTTTTAGGGATTAGGGTAGTGCATTGGTATTTGGGTAGTGTAGGGGTCATGCGGGGTAGTGTTTTAGGGTTTAGGGCAGTGCAGTGGTGTTTAGGTAGTGTAGGGGTCGTGCTGGGGAGTGTTTTAGGGTTTAGGGCAGTGCAGTGGTGTTCGGGTAGTGTAGGGGGTCGTGCTGGGGGAGTGTTTTAGGGTTTAGGGCAGTGCAGTGGTGTTTGGGTAGTGTAGGGGGTCGTGCTGGGGGAGTATTTTAGGGTTTAGGGTAGTGCAGTGGTGTTCGGGTAGTGTAGGGGGTCATGCTGGGGTAGTGTTCTAGGGTTTAGGGCAGTGCAGTGGTGTTCGGGCAGTGTAGGGGTCGTGCTGGGGGTGGTGTTTTAGGGTTTAGGGCAGTGCAGTGGTGTTCGGGCAGTGTAGGGGTCGTGCTGGGGGTGGTGTTTCAGGGTTTAGGGCAGTGCAGTGGTGTTCGGGCAGTGTAGGGGGTCGTGAAGGGGTGGTGTTTCAGGGTTTAGGGCAGTGCAGTGGTGTTCGGGCAGTGTAGGGGGTCGTGCTAGGGGTGGTGTTTCAGGGTTTAGGGCAGTGCAGTGGTTTTCGGGCAGTGTAGGGGTCATGCTGGGGGTGGTGTTTCAGGGTTTGGGGCAGTGCAGTGGTGTTCGAGCAGTAAAGGGGTCATGCTGGGGTGGTGTTTCAGGGTTTAGGGCAGTGCAGTGGTGTTCGGGCAGTGTAGGGGGCGGTGCAGGGGGTGGTGTTTCAGGGTTTAGGGCAGTGCAGTGGTGTTCGGGCAGTGTAGGGGTGGTGCAGGGGTGGTGTTTCAGGGTTTAGGGCAGTGCAGTGGTGTTCGGGCAGTGTAGGGGGTCATGCAGGGGTGGTGTTTCAGGGCTTAGGGCAGTGCAGTGGTGTTCGGGCAGTGTAGGGGGCGGTGCAGGGGTGGTGTTTCAGGGTTTAGGGCAGTACAGTGGTGTTCGGGCATTGTAGGGGGTGGTGCTGGGGCTGGTGTTTCAGGGTTTAGGGCAGTGCAGTGGTGTTCGGGCAGTGTAGGGGGTCGTGCTGGGGCTGGTGTTTCAGGGTTTAGGGCAGTGCAGTGGTGTTTGGGCAGTGTAGGGGGTCGTGCTGGGGCTGGTGTTTCAGGGTTTAGGGCAGTGCAGTGGTGTTCGGGCAGTGTAGGGTGTTGTGCTGGGGCTGGTGTTTCAGGGTTCAGGGCAGTGCAGTGGTGTTCAGGCAGTGTAGGGGGTCGTGCTGAGGCTGGTGTTTCACGGTTTAGGGCAGTGCAGTGGTGTTCGGGCAGTGTAGGGGTCGTGCTGGGGCTGGTGTTTCAGGGTTTAGGGCAGTGCAGTGGTGTTCGGGCACTGTAGGCGGTCGTGCTGGGGCTGGTGTTTCAGGGTTTAGGGCAGTGCAGTGGTGTTCGGGCAGTGTAGGGGGTCGTGCTGGGGCTGGTGTTTCAGGGTTTAGGGCAGTGCAGTGGTGCTCGGGCAGTGTAGGGGGTCGTGCTGGGGGTGATGTTTCAGGGTTTAGGGTAGTGCAGTGGTGTTCGGGCAGTGTAGGGGTCGTGCAGGGGCTGGTGTTTCAAGGTTTAGGGCAGTGCAGTGGTGTTCGGGCAGTGTAGGGGGTCGTGCTGGGGCTGGTGTTTCAGGGTTTTGGGCAGAGCAGTGGTGTTCGGGCAGTGTAGGGGGTCATGCTGGGGGTAGTGTTTCAGGGTTTAGGGCAGTGCAGTGGTGTTCGGGCAGTGTAGGGGGTCGTGCTGGGGGTGGTGTTTCAGGGTTTAGGTCAGTGGTGTTCGGGCAGTGTAGGGGGTCTTGCTGGGGGTGATGTTTCAGGGTTTAGGGCAGTGCAGTGGTGTTCGGGCAGTGTAGGGGTCTTGCTGGGGGTAGTGTTTCAGGGTTTAGGGCAGTGCAGTGGTGTTCGGGCAGTGTAGGGGTCATGCTGGGGGTGGTGTTTCAGGGTTTAGGGCAGTGCAGTGGTGTTCGGGCAGTGTAGGGGTCGTGAAGGGGTGGTGTTTCAGGGTTTAGGGCAGTGCAGTGGTGTTCGGGCAGTGTAGGGGGTCATGCTAGGGGTGGTGTTTCAGGGTTTAGGGCAGTGCAGTGGTGTTCGGGCAGTGTAGGGGTCATGCAGGGGCTGGTGTTTCAGGGTTTAGGGCAGTGCAGTGGTGTTCGGGCAGTGTAGGGGGTCGTGCTGGGGGTAGTGTTTTAGGGTTTAGGGTAGTGCAGTGGTGCTTGTGTAGTGTAGGGGGTCGTGCTGGGGTAGTGTTTTAGGGTTTAGGGTAGTGCAGTGGTGTTTGTGTAGTGTAGGGGTCATGTTTTAGGGTAGTGCAGTAGTGTTTGGGTAGTGTAGGGGTCGTGCTGGGGGTAGTGTTTTAGGATTTAGGTTAGTGCAGTGGTGTTTGGGTAGTGTAGGGGGTCGTGCTGGGGGTAGTGTTTTAGGGTTTAGGGTAGTGCAGTGGTGTTTGTGTAGTGTAGGGGTCGTGCTGGGGGTAGTGTTTTAGGGTTTAGGGTAGTGCAGTGGTGCTTGTGTAGTGTAGGGGGTCGTGCTGGGGGTAGTGTTTCAGGGTTTAGGGTAGTGCAGTGGTGTTTGTGTAGTGTAGGGGGTCATGTTTTAGGGTAGTGCAGTGGTGTTTGGGTAGTGTAGGGGTCGTGCTGGTGGTAGTGTTTTAGGATTTAAGTTAGTGCAGTGGTGTTTGGGTAGTGTAGGGGGTCGTGCTGGGGGTAGTGTTTGAGGGTTTAGGATAGTGCAGTGGTGCTTGTGTAGTGTAGGGGGTCGTGCTGGGGGTAGTGTTTTAGGGTTTAAGGTAGTGCAGTGGTGTTTTTGTAGTGTAGGGGGTCATGTTTTAAGATGCAATGCTCCAATACCTGACCAGTCTGCACTACATAAAACTGCAAAAAACTAAAAATAAAAAGTGTTTTGCACACTTTTGTCATTGGGCTATATGTGGGCTACATCTGGGTAATATTTGTGCTACATTTGGGCTCTTTTTTCACTGGTGGCCATCTTGGAAGACTTCTTTGTTATGAAGTTTCCTAATTTCTTCATTTACTGCAGTCTCCTCAGTAGGAAATGCTTTCAGTTTTTTACTTTGATTCCATCAAGAATGCATTCAGATGTGTCTCACATCTGCCATAAATTCAGAATGTTAGCACTCTAGTTGCTCATTAGATTACTGTATTAAAGCTACTGCTCACCAGGGAGTTAACTGGTAGTCTGCTGCTGGTATTGAAAGTGATTGTTTCAGTCTGCATGTCAGAATTTTCTAATGAAATAGAAGAGGATTTGAGATCTCACTTAAAACATGCCCTAATTTTTCTTCCTGCAGCACTAACCATAATTTCTATTTCAAAAAGAACCCCTCATTTTGTTCCTTTTTAAATTAAATGTTTTAAGTGTTACCGGTTTATTCCAATCAAGATGGCTTCAGGTGTGCCATACTTTTGTCATAAGTAAGGCTGTTAGCGCTCTAGTTGTTCTTTAGAACACTCTGGGAAGCTGCAGTAGAACACAAAGGCATCAACTGGCAGGCTGCTCCTGTTGAAATATAACAGGAAGATATTTGAGATCACACTTGTAATATGTCCTAATTTTTCTTTCTACAGCACTAACCATAATTTCTATGACAAAATGAACCCCATCATTTTGTTCCTTTTTAAATTAAATGTTTTAAGTGTTACCAGTTTATTCCAATCAAGATGGCTTCAGGTGTGCCATACTTTTGTCATAAGTAAGGCTGTTAGCGCTCTAGTTGTTCTTTAGAACACTCTGGGAAGCTGCAGTAGAACACAAAGGAATCAACTGACAGTCTCTGCCCTTGTTGGATGTACATGTTTTACTGAGAATGTCAGACTTCATTCTCACATGAGTGAGAAAAATAATGTGAATTTACAGAAAATATGCTCTCATTTTAGCTTCTGGAGCACCTTCCAAACCTCCATGGGACAAGCATGAGAAAATAGTGTTCTCTCAAACATGATTCATGATATCTCAGCAGAAGGTTTTTCACATGGTAAAATCACCTTAGAATACACCACAATTCCTAAAATTAGTATGGTACCATCAACAAATAAATTCTAATGTAACTAAAGCCTGTTATCACCCTTTATAGTTCTCCTTTTGGTGACCCTCAAAATCTTCTATTCACTACAATGCATTTCAATGAGGTACTATCATTTATATTGGTCCCAAGATGGCTGCCAGCAATTCCAGGATGAAGTGCTGACAGCCAATCAGATCTCACAATGACATGTGTGGTTAGGCTCCGCCCAGATATATATGTGACTTTACTTTTGATTTTCTCAGGAACTACTGAACGGATTTACACCATTTAAGCAAAAGGCACGACACTGAACCAAGGGCTACCTCTTTACCAAATTTGGTGTAATTCCGTTCAGCAGTTCGGGCTGTAGCTGCGACTAAAGGTTCCTATGGAAAAATGAATGGGGAAAACGCGTTTTGGGACCCCCCTTTTTTCTCGGCCCCCGCTTGACGTATCACCCCGAGACTTTCAGGATAGGAGCGGACCGGAGCGCCCCAACAAGTTGGAAACTTTCGCGAAGATTCGTCAACCGGCGCCAACGTTATTTCAAATAGAATGTCGCGGATTTCCTATGGATAATAGGTTTTAACTATAACTATCTACTGGCGACCGCCAGTAGATAATATATATATATATATGTATGTATATATAAATATATGGTACTAAAATAGATTTGTATCTTGTATTTGCTTTAGAAACCTTTTCGTGAGTTCATTAATCTATAAATTGATATACATACTGAGGATACAAACAAATGAGTGAAAACCTTCCAGTTTTGATTGGGCAACAAAAAATGAATGACTCACATGAGCTCAGTTTTCATACAGTTACTGCCACTGCCTTTGTGATCTCTCAGGTCAGGGGTCGTAAGGAGCGAGCCAGAGGTCGCAGCTGTGGCCCCAGGTGACCCCTAAATGACATTGATCGGTAGAGAGAGGCGGTACCTCACCCACTGGTTGGTGCTGTGGGGCTCAAGACCCGTGAGGTGATGATACAGCTGGGAGCTGTGACACCCATGGGGTGGTACTGTGGGCACCAGAGACCGCAGACAGTGACGGAGCTCTAAGCTGTGACACCCACGGAGTAGTACTGTGGGCACCACAGACTCCAGACAGTGACGGAGCTCGAAGCTGTGACACCCACGGAGTGGTACTGTGGGCACAGGAGACCGTAGACAGTGACGGAGCTCGAAGCCGCGACACCCATGGGGTGGTACTGTGGGCACCACAGACCTTTCAGACTGTGATGGAGTTCGAAGCTGCGACACCCAAGGGGTGGTACTGTGGGCACCACAGACCCCAGACTGTGACGGAGCTCGAAGCTGTGACACCCATGGGGTTGTACTGTGGGCACCACAGACCCCAGACAGTGACGGAGCTCAAAGCTGCGACACCCATGGGGTGGTACTGTGGGCACCACAGACCCCAGACAGTGACGGAGCATGAAGCCGCGACACCCATGGGGTGGTACTGTGGGCTCCACAGACCCAGACAGTGACGGAGCTCGAAGCTGCGACACCCATGGGGTGGGACTGTGGGCACCACAGACCCCAGACTGTGAGGGAGCTCGAAGCTGCGACACCCGTGGGGTGGTACTGTGGGCACCACAGACCCCAGACAGTGACGCAGCTCGAAGCCGCGACACCCATGGGGTGGTACTGTGGGCACCACAGACCTCTCAGACTGTGATGGAGTTCGAAGCTGCGACACCCGTGGGGTGGTACTGTGGGCACCACAGACCCCAGACAGTGACGGAGCTCGAAGCCATGACACCCATGGGGTGGTACTGTGTGTAGGAGAGTAGGATCTGCTTCACATGGGTACCCCCACTTTTTGCTGATGCTTCACTGTTTTTCGACATTAGTCTGGCTGGGGCCCTGCTAATCAGAACCCCAGCCTAGCTGCTTCCTCTCTAAAATGGTTTCCATGTGCCTTAGGCACATCACTGATTGGGATCTGGAGTGCCCTTATAAGTCCCTAGTATATGGTATACTATGTACCAAGGGCATAGGTACCTCAGAGGACTGCCAGGGGCTGCAGCATGTATTATGCCACCCCTGGAAGGCCATCCAAACTGACACCACAGGTCTGCTACTGCAGCCTGGGTAAGGTGGTGCATACACCTCTTACTGTGATATAGGTTACCTATATCACTAAATACATACACACATATAAACCTATAAGTCACTCCTAAGGCAGGCCTTATCAATCCTAAAGGCAGAGTGCATGGTTCCTATGTGAGAGGGTGCCCCTGCATGAGCAGGGCCCCTCTGCAGCGTTCGGAGACCATCTCTGATGCTGTTTGTAGTGCAGCCTGACCATATACTCTTAAACGCATTATATCCTCGCGGTAAAATGCTAACTTTGGAATGGCTGCACCTAAACATGTCGTGTTTGGTGTCAAACATCTTGGAATACTACCCCCCGCCAATCCTGGCGGCGGGGGTAGCATTCCACCCTTCTAGAGGGAAAGACATGTTAACTCTGACTAGTCCGGTAACTTCTTTCCAGAGCCCTGGCATCACAAAATGGATGCTGCTGCCACAGACACGAGTCTGGCCTCCTGCTGCTGGACGAAACTCCGGCAGGGAGGCCTGGACAATAGGTTTCCTGTCCCAGGGAGGTGTGACCACCTCCCCAGACAGGATAATGTGTATTGGGGCTGGGCGGGAGCACTTTCGGGTGCTTTGAAGTCCTGCACTGGGGGCACATTTGGTGTCCCTGTGCATACCCCAGTTCAAACCGGATCAGGGGCTTGCAGCCCCTGCTTTGGCGCGAACTGGACAAAGGGAAAGGGTGTAGCCACCCCTCTGCCCTGACCCACCCATAGGTGGGGCCACAGAGTAGTCCAACCCCTATCTTTAGTATAAAGGTAGGAACCCAGTCCTTAGGACTTTAGATTATCCCTGGACAAAACTCTGTAACTGAATCCTGGACCTTCGATGCTCTACTCACGATTAGAGGACAGAAGAATCTCCCTTGGGGTCAAGGAGTGACTCTCCTGCTTGGCAGGCACCAAAGAAGCATCTGTCCGGTTCGCATTTCTGAAGCTCCCGTCGGACGCCGAAGTCATCGCATCACCAGAGGTGGATTCTCAGACTTCCCGAGGCTACCCTGAGTCCCCAGCAAAGCTGAGGCCCGTGGCTATCGTGGGTGACTTGAGACCGTGACCCCTGGACACCGAGCACATTTGCAAGTGCATCCTCTTCTGGGTCTCCCAAGAAGTCGTGCTTTGGGCTCCGAGTAGCCCTAGCCTCCAGCACCAACTGCACTGAAGATCACTGGCCCCCACTCCACGAGTGTCCTGTAAGCCAGCTCCACGTGCGGCGTCACGAGGCTCCTTCGCGGTCGCTAGCCCGTTGGCTAGTAGCCCTAACGAAGGCCAATCCTTTTCTAACTTGGCATCCTGGTTGCTCCAGGCCTGCCCTCACTTACCCTCGCTGGGTGAGTTCCACAGACCTTGCTGGTCTGCACCATCGACGATCTACATCTTCACCGAGACTTGCCGTTGCCAAGGCTTGTTGGGTCCAATCCGGTCGCCGACACCTCAGCACTCGACAGACATCGTGTACCAGCCCGAATCCTGCTCCTGGTTGCCGACAACGCCTCCTGGACCTCGTGGCTGAAGAGTCAAGACGACCGTCAACGCACCTGAAGCACTCGACATCGGTGGGCATCTGTCCATCGCCTTCCTGGTCACTGGCTAGTGACCCAGACTCTGTCCCCTCTGCTTTCAGGTTCTTCAGAACTCCGATCCACTCTTGGATCCACCCGGACACTTTTCTCTTGGCCGCCAGCAGCACTTTGCAGCAGATCGCCATTCAAATCGACGACGAAACCCGACCCCGAAAGGCACCTATGCACCCGGCTTCCCTGGGTGAGGTAACACGAGTACTCCGGTGCTCCCGTGGGTAGAGACTCTTCAAAGTCCTAGATCTCAAAGGGTTTTGTCCTAGTCCTCTTTTAAGTGTCCCTTTTCTCTAATTTCCCGATCCCGACTTTCTCCATAGAAGTCAACGGCGTATCGCGGTTGTGTATTTACACTGCACGCGTCTCCCGTGGGTCCCCTGTGTCACTACCTTGGGTGGTTCCTTGTGGTCCAAGCACTTCTAGAGGCTCTACGCCTAGTGTCTAGTTCAGTCGTGGTTCGCATACCACTTTATTGGTATATGGTTTGGTACGCCCCTAGGGCCCAAACGTGTATTTGTGCTATTACTGTGATTTAATAACTTCTAACTTATGTACTTCGAACTCTAGCCTCATAAAGAGACTAGAGGGGTGTGTTTAGCAATAAATACATATATTTTGAATATATACCTGGTGTGGTGCTCTTTCATTTGATCACTCAAGAGATTATAGACTGGTAAAACAAGCTGCTTTACATTCCTTCAAGACTTAGCCTGAAGGCTGCTCTCCATAGCTACCAATAGGATAGCTTTCAATAAGATTGTCTTTAACCGATCTCCAATAAGGGGTTGTTTGGACTGGTGCAAGGTGCCCACTATAATTAGTGGACAGCATATGCCAGGCCAACTTCTCACACTGTGGGCACCACAGACAGCGACGGAGCTCGAAGCCACGACACCCATGGGGTGGTACTGTGGGCACCACAGACCCCAGACAGTGACTGAGCTCGAAGCATGACACTCACGAGGTGGTACTGTGGGCACCACAGACAGCGACGGAGCTCAAAGCTGTGACGCCCGTAGGGTGGTACCGTGGGCACCACAGACAGTGACGGAGCTCTAAGCCGCGACACCCATGGGGTTGTACTGTGGGCACCACAGACCCCAGACAGTGACGCAGCTCTAAGCCGCGACACCCATGGGGTGGTACTGTGGGCCTCACAGACCCCAGACAGTGACGGAGCTCAAAGCTGTGACACCCATGGGGTGGTACTGTGGGCACCACAGACCCCAGACAGTGACGGAGCTCGAAGCCACGACACCCATGGGGTGGTACTGTGGGCACCACAGACCCCAGACAGTGACGGAGCTCGAAGCATGACACTCACGAGGTGGTACTGTGGGCACCACAGACCGCAGACAGCGTCGGAGCTCAAAGCTGTGACGCCCATAGGGTGGTACCGTGGGCACCACAGACAGTGACGGAGCTCTAAGCCGTGACACCCATGGGGTTGTACTGTGGGCACCACAGACCCCAGACAGTGACGCAGCTCTAAGCCGCGACACTCATGGGGTGGTACTGTGGGCACCACAGACCCCCGACTGTGACGGAGCTCGAATCCGCGACACCCATGGGGTGGTACCGTGGGCACCACAGACCGCAGACTGAAGGAGTTCGAAGCCGCGACACCCATGGGGTGGTACTGTGGGCACCACAGACCCCCAACTGTGACGGAGCCCGAAGCCGCGACACCCATGGGGTGGTACCATGGTCATCACAGACCCCAGACAGTGACGGAGCTCGAAGCCGCGACACCCGTGGGGTGGTACTGTGGGTCTCACAGACCCCAGACAGTGACGGAGCTCGAAGCTGTGACACCCATGGGGTTGTACTGTGGGCACCACAGACCCCAGACAGTGACGGAGCTCGAAGCATGACACTCACGAGGTGGGGCTGTGGGCACCACAGACCGCAGACCACGACGGAGCTCAAAGCTGTGACGCCCATAGAGTGGTACCGTGGGCACCACAGACAGTGACGGAGCTCTAAGCCGCGACACCCATGGGGTTGTACTGTGGGCACCACAGACCCCAGAGAGTGACGGAGCTCGAAGCTGCGACACCCATGGGGTGGGACTGTGGGCACCACAGACAGTGACGGAGCTCTAAGTCGCGACACCCATGGGGTTGTACTGTGAGCACCACAGACCCCAGACTGTGAGGGAGCTCGAAGCCGCGACACCCGTGGGGTGGTACTATGGGCACCACAGACCCCAGACAGTGACGGAGCTCGAAGCCATGACACCCATGGGGTGGTACTGTGGGCACCACAGACAGCGACGGAGCTCGAAGCTGTGACACCCATGGGGTGGTACTGTGGTCACCACAGACAGCGACGGAGCTCGAAGCCACGACACCCTTGGGGTGGTACTGTGGGCATCACAGACCCCAGACAGTGACGCAGCTCTAAGCCGCGACACTCATGGGGTGGTACTGTGGGCACCACAGACCCCCGACTGTGACGGAGCTCGAAGCTGCGACACCCATGGGGTGTTACCGTGGGCACCACAGACCCCAGACTGTGAGGGAGTTCGAAGCCGCGACACCCATGGGGTGGTACTGTGGGCACCACAGACCCCCAACTGTGACGGAGCCCGAGCCGTGACACCCGTGGGGTGGTACTGTGGGCACCACAGACCCCAGACAGTGACGGAGCTCGAAGCCGCGACACCCATGGGGTGGTACCATGGTCATCACAGACCCCAGACAGTGACGGAGCTCGAAGCCGTGACACCCGTGGGGTGGTACTGTGGGCCTCACAGACCCCAGACAGTGACGGAGCTCGAAGCTGTGACACCCATAGGGTGGTACTGTGGGCACCACAGACCCCAGACAGTGACGAAGCTCGAAGCCACGACACCCATGGGGTGGTACTGTGGGCACCACAGACCCCAGACAGTGACGGAGCTCGAAGCATGACACTCACGAGGTGGTACTGTGGGCACCACAGACTGCAGACAGCGACGGAGCTCAAAGCTGTGACGCCCATAGGGTGGTACCGTGGGCACCACAGACAGTGACGGAGCTCTAAGCCGCGACACCCATGGGGTTGTACTGTGGGCACCACAGACCCCAGACAGTGACGCAGCTCTAAGACGCGACACCCATGGGGTGGTACCGTGTGCACCACAGACCCCAGACTGTGAGGGAGTTCGAAGCCGCGACACCCATGGGGTGGTACTGTGGGCCCCACAGACCCCCAACTGTGACGGAGCCCGAAGCCGCGACACCCATGGGGTTGTACTGTGGGCACCACAGACCCCAGACAGTGACGGAGCTCAAAGCTGTGACGCCCATTGGGTGGTTCCGTGGGCACCACAGACAGTGACGGAGCTCGAAGCTGTGACGCCCATAGGGTGGTACCGTGGGCACCACAGACCGTGACGGAGCTCGAAGCTGCAACACCCATGGGGTGGTACTGTGGGCATCACAGACCACAGACAGTGACGGAGCTCGAAGCCGGGACACCCATTGGGTGGTACTGTGGGCTCCACAGACCCTAGACAGTGACACACCCATGGAGTGGCACCGTGGGCACCACAGACCCCAGACAGTGACGAAGCTCGAAGCCACGACACCCATGGGTTGGTACCATGGTCATCACAGACCCCAGACAGTGACGGAGCTCGAAGCCGTGACACCCGTGGGGTGGTACTGTGGGCCTCACAGACAGTTTAGCAGTTATAGTTCTCTCAAGAAACTATAACTTATGCCCTAAAGTAACTATAACTCGCTCCCTTGCCATACTCTGCTACATAGTGCAGTTATTACATCACTTACAAAATGCTCTATGACATCATTGATAACATCACTGCAACATCTGAAATGACATCATTGATGACAACACTGTGCATGGCGGGGCGCGAGGTATAGTAACTTTAGGGTGCGAGTCATAGATACTTGAGAAAACTATAACGGGTGAATTTCAGTGGTTTTGTTCATTTAAAACTGACATTTCCACCTAACTATAACATCCCTTGAACCTTTTTTTTTCTCATTGGATATATATGCAGGTATGTATGTATGTATGTGTATGTATATATATATATATATGTTTGTATATATATGTATATATAAATATATGGTACTAAAATAGATTTGTATCTTGTATTTGCTTTAGAAACCTTTTCGTGAGTTCATTAATCTATAAATTGATATACATACTGAGGATACAAACAAATGAGTGAAAACCTTCCAGTTTTTATTGGGCAACAAAAAATGAATGACTCACATGAGCTCAGTTTTCATACAGTTACTGCCACTGCCTTTGTGATCTCTCAGGTCAGGGGTCGTAAGGAGCGAGCCAGAGGTCGCAGCTGTGGCCCCAGGTGACCCCTAAATGACATTGATCGGTGCGGTACCTCACCCACTGGTTGGTGCTGTGGGGCTCAAGACCCGTGAGGGGATGATACAGCTGGGAGCTGTGACACCCATGGGGTGGTACTGTGGGCACCAGAGACCGCAGACAGTGACGGAGCTCGAAGCTGTGACACCCACGGAGTAGTACTGTGGGCACCACAGACTCCAGACAGTGACGGAGCTCGAAGCTGTGACACCCACGGAGTGGTACTGTGGGCACAGGAGACTGTAGACAGTGACAGAGCTCGAAGCCGCGACACCCATGGGGTGGTACTGTGGGCACCACAGACCTCTCAGACTGTGATGGAGTTCGAAGCTGCGACACCCATGGGGTGGTACTCTGGGCACCACAGACCCCAGACTGTGACAGAGCTCGAAGCTGTGACACCCATGGGGTGGTACTGTGGGCACCACAGACCCCAGACAGTGACGGAGCTCAAAGCTGCGACACCCATGGGGTGGTACTGTGGGCACCACAGACCCCAGACAGTGACGGAGCTCGAAGCCGTGACACCCGTGGGGTGGTACTGTGGGCACCTCAGACCCCAGACAGTGACGGAGCTTGAAGCCGCGACACCCATGGGGTGGTACTGTGGGCTCCACAGACCCAGACAGTGACGGAGCTCGAAGCTGTGACACCCACGGAGTAGTACTGTGGGCACCACAGACTCCAGACAGTGACGGAGCTCGAAGCTGTGACACCCACGGAGTGGTACTGTGGGCACCACAGACCTCTCAGACTGTGATGGAGTTCGAAGCTGCGACACCCATGGGGTGGTACTCTGGGCACCACAGACCCCAGAGAGTGACGGAGCTCGAAGCTGCGACACCCATGGGGTGGGACTGTGGGCACCACAGACAGTGACGGAGCTCTAAGTCGCGACACCCATGGGGTTGTACTGTGAGCACCACAGACCCCAGACTGTGAGGGAGCTCGAAGCCGCGACACCCGTGGGGTGGTACTCTGGGCACCACAGACCCCAGACAGTGACGGAGCTCGAAGCCATGACACCCATGGGGTGGTACTGTGGGCACCACAGACAGCGACGGAGCTCGAAGCTGTGACACCCATGGGGTGGTACTGTGGTCACCACAGACAGCGACGGAGCTCGAAGCCACGACACCCTTGGGGTGGTACTGTGGGCATCACAGACCCCAGACAGTGACGCAGCTCTAAGCCGCGACACTCATGGGGTGGTACTGTGGGCACCACAGACCCCCGACTGTGACGGAGCTCGAAGCTGCGACACCCATGGGGTGTTACCGTGGGCACCACAGACCCCAGACTGTGAGGGAGTTCGAAGCCGCGACACCCATGGGGTGGTACTGTGGGCACCACAGACCCCCAACTGTGACGGAGCCCGAAGCCGTGACACCCGTGGGGTGGTACTGTGGGCACCACAGACCCCAGACAGTGACGGAGCTCGAAGCCGCGACACCCATGGGGTGGTACCATGGTCATCACAGACCCCAGACAGTGACGGAGCTCGAAGCCGTGACACCCGTGGGGTGGTACTGTGGGCCTCACAGACCCCAGACAGTGACGGAGCTCGAAGCTGTGACACCCATAGGGTGGTACTGTGGGCACCACAGACCCCAGACAGTGACGAAGCTCGAAGCCACGACACCCATGGGGTGGTACTGTGGGCACCACAGACCCCAGACAGTGACGGAGCTCGAAGCATGACACTCACGAGGTGGTACTGTGGGCACCACAGACTGCAGACAGCGACGGAGCTCAAAGCTGTGACGCCCATAGGGTGGTACCGTGGGCACCACAGACAGTGACGGAGCTCTAAGCCGCGACACCCATGGGGTTGTACTGTGGGCACCACAGACCCCAGACAGTGACGCAGCTCTAAGACGCGACACCCATGGGGTGGTACCGTGTGCACCACAGACCCCAGACTGTGAGGGAGTTCAAAGCCGCGACACCCATGGGGTGGTACTGTGGGCCCCACAGACCCCCAACTGTGACGGAGCCCGAAGCCGCGACACCCATGGGGTTGTACTGTGGGCACCACAGACCCCAGACAGTGACGGAGCTCAAAGCTGTGACGCCCATAGGGTGGTACCGTGGGCACCACAGACAGTGACGGAGCTCGAAGCTGTGACGCCCATAGGGTGGTACCGTGGGCACCACAGACCGTGACGGAGCTCGAAGCTGCAACACCCATGGGGTGGTACTGTGGGCATCACAGACCACAGACAGTGACGGAGCTCGAAGCCGGGACACCCATTGGGTGGTACTGTGGGCTCCACAGACCCTAGACAGTGACACACCCATGGAGTGGCACCGTGGGCACCACAGACCCCAGACAGTGACGAGCTCGAAGCCACGACACCCATGGGTTGGTACCATGGTCATCACAGACCCCAGACAGTGACGGAGCTCGAAGCCGTGACACCCGTGGGGTGGTACTGTGGGCCTCACAGACAGTTTAGCAGTTATAGTTCTCTCAAGAAACTATAACTTATGCCCTAAAGTAACTATAACTCGCTCCCTTGCCATACTCTGCTACATAGTGCAGTTATTACATCACTTACAAAATGCTCTATGACATCATTGATAACATCACTGCAACATCTGAAATGACATCATTGATGACAACACTGTGCATGGCGGGGGCGCGAGGTATAGTAACTTTAGGAGTGCGAGTCATAGATACTTGAGAAAACTATAACGGGTGAATTTCAGTGGTTTTGTTCATTTAAAACTGACATTTCCACCTAACTATAACATCCCTTGAACCTTTTTTTTCTCATTGGATATATATGCAGGTATGTATGTATGTATGTGTATGTATATATATATATATATGTTTGTATATATATGTATATATAAATATATGGTACTAAAATAGATTTGTATCTTGTATTTGCTTTAGAAACCTTTTCGTGAGTTCATTAATCTATAAATTGATATACATACTGAGGATACAAACAAATGAGTGAAAACCTTCCAGTTTTTATTGGGCAACAAAAAATGAATGACTCACATGAGCTCAGTTTTCATACAGTTACTGCCACTGCCTTTGTGATCTCTCAGGTCAGGGGTCGTAAGGAGCGAGCCAGAGGTCGCAGCTGTGGCCCCAGGTGACCCCTAAATGACATTGATCGGTGCGGTACCTCACCCACTGGTTGGTGCTGTGGGGCTCAAGACCCGTGAGGTGATGATACAGCTGGGAGCTGTGACACCCATGGGGTGGTACTGTGGGCACCAGAGACCGCAGACAGTGACGGAGCTCGAAGCTGTGACACCCACGGAGTAGTACTGTGGGCACCACAGACTCCAGACAGTGACGGAGCTCGAAGCTGTGACACCCACGGAGTGGTACTGTGGGCACAGGAGACTGTAGACAGTGACAGAGCTCGAAGCCGCGACACCCATGGGGTGGTACTGTGGGCACCACAGACCTCTCAGACTGTGATGGAGTTCGAAGCTGCGACACCCATGGGGTGGTACTCTGGGCACCACAGACCCCAGACTGTGACAGAGCTCGAAGCTGTGACACCCATGGGGTGGTACTGTGGGCACCACAGACCCCAGACAGTGACGGAGCTCAAAGCTGCGACACCCATGGGGTGGTACTGTGGGCACCACAGACCCCAGACAGTGACGGAGCTCGAAGCCGTGACACCCGTGGGGTGGTACTGTGGGCACCTCAGACCCCAGACAGTGACGGAGCTTGAAGCCGCGACACCCATGGGGTGGTACTGTGGGCTCCACAGACCCAGACAGTGACGGAGCTCGAAGCTGTGACACCCACGGAGTAGTACTGTGGGCACCACAGACTCCAGACAGTGACGGAGCTCGAAGCTGTGACACCCACGGAGTGGTACTGTGGGCACCACAGACCTCTCAGACTGTGATGGAGTTCGAAGCTGCGACACCCATGGGGTGGTACTCTGGGCACCACAGACCCCAGACTGTGACAGAGCTCGAAGCTGTGACACCCATGGGGTGGTACTGTGGGCACCACAGACCCCAGACAGTGACGGAGCTCAAAGCTGCGACACCCATGGGGTGGTACTGTGGGCACCACAGACCCCAGACAGTGACGGAGCTCGAGCCGTGACACCCGTGGGGTGGTACTGTGGGCACCACAGACCCCAGACAGTGACGGAGCTTGAAGCTGCGACACCCATGGGGTGGTACTGTGGGCTCCACAGACCCAGACAGTGACGGAGCTCGAAGCTGCGACACCTATGGGGTGGGACTGTGGGCACCACAGACCCCAGATAGTGACGGAGCTCGAAGCATGACACTCACGAGGTGGTACTGTGGGCACCACAGACCGCAGACCGCGACGGAGCTCAAAGCTGTGACGCCCATAGAGTGGTACCGTGGGCACCACAGACAGTGACGGAGCTCTAAGCCGCGACACCCATGGGGTTGTACTGTGGGCACCACAGACCCCAGAGAGTGACGGAGCTCGAAGCTGCGACACCCATGGGGTGGGACTGTGGGCACCACAGACAGTGACTGAGCTCTAAGTCGCGACACCCATGGGGTTGTACTGTGGGCACCACAGACCCCAGACAGTGACGGAGCTCGAAGCCATGACACCCATGGGGTGGTACTGTGGGCACCACAGACAGCGACGGAGCTCGAAGCTGTGACACCCATGGGGTGGTACTGTGGTCACCACAGACAGCGACGGAGCTCGAAGCCACGACACCCTTGGGGTGGTACTGTGGGCATCACAGACCCCAGACAGTGACGCAGCTCTAAGCCGCGACACTCATGGGGTGGTACTGTGGGCACCACAGACCCCCGACTGTGACGGAGCTCGAAGCCGCGACACCCATGGGGTGTTACCGTGGGCACCACAGACCCCAGACTGTGAGGGAGTTCGAAGCCGCGACACCCATGGGGTGGTACTGTGGGCACCACAGACCCCCAACTGTGACGGAGCCCGAAGCCGTGACACCTGTGGGGTGGTACTGTGGGCACCACAGACCCCAGACAGTGACGGAGCTCGAAGCCGTGACACCCGTGGGGTGGTACTGTGGGCCTCACAGACCCCAGACAGTGACGGAGCTCGAAGCTGTGACACCCATAGGGTGGTACTGTGGGCACCACAGACCCCAGACAGTGACGAAGCTCGAAGCCACGACACCCATGGGGTGGTACTGTGGGCACCACAGACCCCAGACAGTGACGGAGCTCGAGCATGACACTCACGAGGTGGTACTGTGGGCACCACAGACCGCAGACAGCGACGGAGCTCAAAGCTGTGACGCCCATAGGGTGGTACCGTGGGCACCACAGACAGTGACGGAGCTCTAACCCGCGACTCCCATGGGGTTGTACTGTGGGCACCACAGACCCCAGACAGTGACGCAGCTCTAAGACGCGACACCCATGGGGTGGTACCGTGGGCACCACAGACCCCAGACTGTGAGGGAGTTCGAAGCCGCGACACCCATGGGGTGGTACTGTGGGCCCCACAGACCCCCAACTGTGACGGAGCCCGAAGCCGCGACACCCATGGGGTTGTACTGTGGGCACCACAGACCCCAGACAGTCTGTGACGCCCATAGGGTGGTACCGTGGGCACCACAGACAGTGACGGAGCTCGAAGCTGTGACGCCCATAGGGTGGTACCGTGGGCACCACAGACAGTGACGGAGCTCGAAGCTGCAACACCCATGGGATGGTACTGTGGGCATCACAGACCACAGACAGTGACGGAGCTCGAAGCCGCGACACCCATTGGGTGGTACTGTGGGCTCCACAGACCCTAGACAGTGACACACCCATGGAGTGGCACCGTGGGCACCACAGACCCCAGACAGTGACGGAGCTCGAAGCCACGACACCCATGGGTTGGTACCATGGTCATCACAGACCCCAGACAGTGACGGAGCTTGAAGCCGTGACACCCGTGGGGTGGTACTGTGGGCCTCACAGACAGTTTAGCAGTTATAGTTCTCTCAAGTAACTATAACTTATGCCCTAAAGTAACTATAACTCGCTCCCTTGCCATACTCTGCTACATAGTGCAGTTATTACATCACTTACAAAATGCTCTATGACGTCATTGATAACATCACTGCAACATCTGAAATGACATCATTGATGACAACACTGTGCATGGCGGGGGCGCGAGGTATAGTAACTTTAGGGTGCGAGTCATAGATACTTGAGAAAACTATAACGGGTGAATTTCAGTGGTTTTGTTAATTTAAAACTGACATTTCCACCTAACTATAACATCCCTTGAACCTTTTTTTTCTCATTGGATATATATGCAGGTATGTATGTATGTATGTGTATGTATATATATATATATATGTTTGTATATATATATGTATATATAAATATATGGTACTAAAATAGATTTGTATCTTGTATTTGCTTTAGAAACCTTTTCGTGAGTTCATTAATCTATAAATTGATATACATACTGAGGATACAAACAAATGAGTGAAAACCTTCCAGTTTTGATTGGGCAACAAAAAATGAATGACTCACATGAGCTCAGTTTTCATACAGTTACTGCCACTGCCTTTGTGATCTCTCAGGTCAGGGGTCGTAAGGAGCGAGCCAGAGGTCGCAGCTGTGGCCCCAGGTGACCCCTAAATGACATTGATCGGTAGAGAGAGGCGGTACCTCACCCACTGGTTGGTGCTGTGGGGCTCAAGACCCGTGAGGTGATGATACAGCTGGGAGCTGTGACACCCATGGGGTGGTACTGTGGGCACCAGAGACCGCAGACAGTGACGGAGCTCGAAGCTGTGACACCCACGGAGTAGTACTGTGGGCACCACAGACTCCAGACAGTGACGGAGCTCGAAGCTGTGACACCCACGGAGTGGTACTGTGGGCACAGGAGACTGTAGACAGTGACAGAGCTCGAAGCCGCGACACCCATGGGGTGGTACTGTGGGCACCACAGACCTCTCAGACTGTGATGGAGTTCGAAGCTGCGACACCCATGGGGTGGTACTCTGGGCACCACAGACCCAGACTGTGACAGAGCTCGAAGCTGTGACACCCATGGGGTGGTACTGTGGGCACCACAGACCCCAGAGAGTGACGGAGCTCAAAGCTGCGACACCCATGGGGTGGTACTGTGGGCACCACAGACCCCAGACAGTGACGGAGCTCGAAGCCGTGACACCCGTGGGGTGGTATTGTGGGCACCACAGACCCCAGACAGTGACGGAGCTTGAAGCCGCGACACACATGGGGTGGTACTGTGGGCTCCACAGACCCAGACAGTGACGGAGCTCAAAGCTGCGACACCCATGGGGTGGGACTGTGGGCACCACAGACCCCAGACTGTGATGCAGTTCGAAGCTGCGACACCCGTGGGGTGGTACTGTGGGCACCACAGACCCCAGACAGTGACGGAGCTCGAAGCCATGACACCCATGGGGTGGTACTGTGGGCACCACAGACAGCGATGGAGCTCGAAGCCACGACACCCATGAGGTGGTACTGTGGGCACCACAGACCCCAGACAGTGACGGAGCTCGAAGCATGACACTCACGAGGTGGTACTGTGGGCACCACAGACCGCAGACAGCGACGGAGCTCAAAGCTGTGACGCCCATAGGGTGGTACCGTGGGCACCACAGACAGTGACGGAGCTCTAGCCGCGACACCCATGGGGTTGTACTGTGGGCACCACAGACCCCAGACAGTGACGCAGCTCTGAGCCGCGACACCCATGGGGGTGGTACTGTGGGCCTCACAGACCCCAGACAGTGACGGAGCTCGAAGCTGTGACACCCATGGGGTGGTACTGTGGGCACCACAGACCCCAGACAGTGACGGAGTTCGAAGCCACGACACCCATGGGCTGGTACTGTGGGCACCACAGACCCCAGACAGTGACGGAGCTCGAAGCATGACACTCACGAGGTGGTACTGTGGGCACCACAGACCGCAGACAGCGCCGGAGCTCAAAGCTGTGACTCCCATAGGGTGGTACCGTGGGCACCACAGACAGTGACGGAGCTCTAAGCCGCGACACCCATGGGGGGTTGTACTGTGGGCACCACAGACCCCAGACAGTGACGCAGCTCTAAGCCACGACACTCATGGGGTGGTACTGTGGGCACCACAGACCCCCGACTGTGACGGAGCTCGAAGCCGCGACACCCATGGGGTGGTACCGTGGGCACCACAGACCCCAGACTGAGGGAGTTCAAAGCCGCGACACCCATGGGGTGGTACTGTGGGCACCACAGACCCCCAACTGTGGCGGAGCCCGAAGCCGCGACACCCGTGGGGTGGTACTGTGGGCACCACAGACCCCAGACAGTGACGGAGCTCGAAGCCGCGACACCCATGGGGTGGTACCATGGTCATCACAGACCCCAGACAGTGACGGAGCTCGAAGCCATGACACCCGTGGGAGTAGTACTGTGGGCCTCACAGACCCCAGACAGTGACGGAGCTCGAAGCTGTGACACCCATGGGGTTGTACTGTGGGCACCACAGACCCCAGACAGTGACGGAGCTCGAAGCATGACACTCACGAGGTGGTACTGTGGGCACCACAGAACGCAGACAGCGACGGAGCTCAAAGCTGTGACGCCCATAGAGTGGTACCGTGGGCACCACAGACAGTGACGGAGCTCTAAGCCGCGACACCCATGGGGTTGTACTGTGGGCACCACAGACCCCAGAGAGTGACGGAGGTCGAAGCTGCGACACCCATGGGGTTGTACTGTGGGCACCACAGACCCCAGACTGTGAGGGAGCTCGAAGCCGCGACACCCATGGGGTGGTACTGTGGGCACCACAGACCCCAGACAGTGACGGAGCTCGAAGCCACGACACCCATGGGGTGGTACTGTGGGCACCCCAGACAGTGACGGAGCTCGAAGCATGACACCCATAGGGTGGTACTGTGGGCACCACAGACAGCGACGGAGCTCGAAGCTGTGACACCCATGGGGTGGTACTGTGGGCACCACAGACAGCGACGGAGCTCGAAGCCACGACATCCATGGGGTGGTATTGTGGGCATCACAGACCCCAGACAGTGACGCAGCTCTAAGCCGCGACACTCATGGGGTGGTACTGTGGGCACCACAGACCCCCGACTGTGACGGAGCTCGAAGCCGCGACACCCATGGGGTGTTACCGTGGGCACCACAGACCCCAGACTGTGAGGGAGTTCGAAGCCGCGACACCCGTGGGGTGGTACTGTGGGCACCACAGACCCCAGACAGTGACGGAGCTCGAAGCCGCGACACCCATGGGGTGGTACCATGGTCATCACAGACCCCAGACAGTGACGGAGCTCGAAGCCGTGACACCCGTGGGGTGGTACTGTGGGCCTCACAGACCCCAGACAGTGACGGAGCTCGAAGCTGTGACACCCATAGGGTGGTACTGTGGGCACCACAGACCCCAGACAGTGACGAAGCTCGAAGCCACGACACCCATGGGGTGGTACTGTGGGCACCACAGACCCCAGACAGTGACGGAGCTCGAAGCATGACACTCACGAGGTGGTACTGTGGGCACCACAGAACGCAGACAGCGACGGAGCTCAAAGCTGTGACGCCCATAGGGTGGTACCGTGGGCACCACAGACAGTGACGAAGCTCTAAGCCGCGACACCCATGGGGTTGTACTGTGGGCACCACAGACCCCAGACAGTGACGCAGCTCTAAGACGCGACACCCATGGGGTGGTACCGTGGGCACCACAGACCCCAGACTGTGAGGGAGTTCGAAGCCGCGACACCCATGGGGTGGTACTGTGGGCCCCACAGACCCCCAACTGTGACGGAGCCCGAAGCCGCGACACCCATGGGGTTGTACTGTGGGCACCACAGACCCCAGACAGTGACGGAGCTCAAAGCTGTGGCGGCCATAGGGTGGTACCATGGGCACCACAGACAGTGACAGAGCTCGAAGCTGTGACGCCCATAAGGTAGTACCGTGGGCACCACAGACCCCAGACTGTGAGGGAGTTCGAAGCCGCGACACCCATGGGGTGGTACTGTGGGCACCACAGACCCCCAACTGTGACGGAGCCTGAAGCCGCGACACCCGTGGGGTGGTACTGTGGGCACCACAGACCCCAGACAGTGACGGAGCTCGAAGCCGCGACACCCATGGGGTGGTAACCATGGTCATCACAGACCCCAGACAGTGACGGAGCTCGAAGCCGTGACACCCGTGGGGTGGTACTGTGGGCCTCACAGACCCCAGACAGTGACGGAGCTCGAAGCTGTGACACCCATAGGGTGGTACTGTGGGCACCACAGACCCCAGACAGTGACGAAGCTCGAAGCCACGACACCCATGGGGTGGTACTGTGGGCACCACAGACCCCAGACAGTGACGGAGCTCGAAGCATGACACTCACGAGGTGGTACTGTGGGCACCACAGACCGCAGACCGCGACGGAGCTCAAAGCTGTGACGCCCATAGGGTGGTACCGTGGGCACCACAGACAGTGACGGAGCTCTAAGCCGCGACACCCATGGGGTTGTACAGTGGGCACCACAGACCCCAGACAGTGACGCAGCTCTAAGACGCGACACCCATGGGGTGGTACCGTGGGCACCACAGACCCCAGACTGTGAGGGAGTTCGAAGCCGCGACACCCATGGGGTGGTACTGTGGGCACCACAGACCCCAGACTGTGACAGAGCTCGAAGCTGTGACACCCATGGGGTGGTACTGTGGGCACCACAGACCCCAGACAGTGACGGAGCTCAAAGCTGCGACACCCATGGGGTGGTACTGTGGGCACCACAGACCCCAGACAGTGACGGAGCTCGAAGCCGTGACACCCGTGGGGTGGTACTGTGGGCACCACAGACCCCAGACAGTGACGGAGCTTGAAGCCGCGACACCTATGGGGTGGTACTGTGGGCTCCACAGACCCAGACAGTGACGGAGCTCGAAGCTGCGACACCCATGGGGTGGGACTGTGGGCACCACAGACCCCAGACTGTGATGGAGTTCGAAGCTGCGACACCCGTGGGGTGGTACTGTGGGCACCACAGACCCCAGACAGTGACGGAGCTCGAAGCCATGACACCCATGGGGTGGTACTGTGGGCACCACAGACAGCGATGGAGCTCGAAGCCACGACACCCATGAGGTGGTACTGTGGGCACCACAGACCCCAGACAGTGACGGAGCTCGAAGCATGACACTCACGAGGTGGTACTGTGGGCACCACAGACCGCAGACAGCGACGGAGCTCAAAGCTGTGACGCCCATAGAGTGGTACCGTGGGCACCACAGACAGTGACGGAGCTCTAAGCCGCGACACCCATGGGGTTGTACTGTGGGCACCACAGACCCCAGAGAGTGACGGAGCTCGAAGCTGCGACACCCATGGGGTTGTACTGTGGGCACCACAGACCCCAGACTGTGAGGGAGCTCGAAGCCGCGACACCCATGGGGTGGTACTGTGGGCACCACAGACCCCAGACAGTGACGGAGCTCGAAGCCACGACACCCATGGGGTGGTACTGTGGGCACCACAGACCCCAGACAGTGACGGAGCTCGAAGCATGACACCCATAGGGTGGTACTGTGGGCACCACAGACAGCGACGGAGCTCGAAGCTGCTGACACCCATGGGGTGGTACTGTGGGCACCACAGACAGCGACGGAGCTCGAAGCCACGACATCCATGGGGTGGTATTGTGGGCATCACAGACCCCAGACAGTGACGCAGCTCTAAGCCGCGACACTCATGGGGTGGTACTGTGGGCACCACAGACCCCCGACTGTGACGGAGCTCGAAGCCGCAACACCCATGGGGTGTTACCGTGGGCACCACAGACCCCAGACTGTGAGGGAGTTCGAAGCCGCGACACCCGTGGGGTGGTACTATGGGCACCACAGACCCAGACAGTGACGGAGCTCAAAGCTGCGACACCCATGGGGTGGGACTGTGGGCACCACAGACCCCAGACTGTGATGCAGTTCGAAGCTGCGACACCCGTGGGGTGGTACTGTGGGCACCACAGACCCCAGACAGTGACGGAGCTCGAAGCCATGACACCCATGGGGTGGTACTGTGGGCACCACAGACAGCGATGGAGCTCGAAGCCACGACACCCATGAGGTGGTACTGTGGGCACCACAGACCCCAGACAGTGACGGAGCTCGAAGCATGACACTCACGAGGTGGTACTGTGGGCACCACAGACCGCAGACAGCGACGGAGCTCAAAGCTGTGACGCCCATAGGGTGGTACCGTGGGCACCACAGACAGTGACGGAGCTCTAAGCCGCGACACCCATGGGGTTGTACTGTGGGCACCACAGACCCCAGACAGTGACGCAGCTCTAAGCCGCGACACCCATGGGGTGGTACTGTGGGCCTCACAGACCCCAGACAGTGACGGAGCTCGAAGCTGTGACACCCATGGGGTGGTACTGTGGGCACCACAGACCCCAGACAGTGACGGAGTTCGAAGCCACGACACCCATGGGCTGGTACTGTGGGCACCACAGACCCCAGACAGTGACGGAGCTCGAAGCATGACACTCACGAGGTGGTACTGTGGGCACCACAGACCGCAGACAGCGTCGGAGCTCAAAGCTGTGACTCCCATAGGGTGGTACCGTGGGCACCACAGACAGTGACGGAGCTCTAAGCCGCGACACCCATGGGGGTTGTACTGTGGGCACCACAGACCCCAGACAGTGACGCAGCTCTAAGCCACGACACTCATGGGGTGGTACTGTGGGCACCACAGACCCCCGACTGTGACGGAGCTCGAAGCCGCGACACCCATGGGGTGGTACCGTGGGCACCACAGACCCCAGACTGAGGGAGTTCAAAGCCGCGACACCCATGAGGGTGGTACTGTGGGCACCACAGACCCCCAACTGTGGCGGAGCCCGAAGCCGCGACACCCGTGGGGTGGTACTGTGGGCACCACAGACCCCAGACAGTGACGGAGCTCGAAGCCGCGACACCCATGGGGTGGTACCATGGTCATCACAGACCCCAGACAGTGACGGAGCTCGAAGCCATGACACCCGTGGGGTAGTACTGTGGGCCTCACAGACCCCAGACAGTGACGGAGCTCGAAGCTGTGACACCCATGGGGTTGTACTGTGGGCACCACAGACCCCAGACAGTGACGGAGCTCGAAGCATGACACTCACGAGGTGGTACTGTGGGCACCACAGAACGCAGACAGCGACGGAGCTCAAAGCTGTGACGCCCATAGAGTGGTACCGTGGGCACCACAGACAGTGACGGAGCTCTAAGCCGCGACACCCATGGGGTTGTACTGTGGGCACCACAGACCCCAGAGAGTGACGGAGGTCGAAGCTGCGACACCCATGGGGTTGTACTGTGGGCACCACAGACCCCAGACTGTGAGGGAGCTCGAAGCCGCGACACCCATGGGGTGGTACTGTGGGCACCACAGACCCCAGACAGTGACGGAGCTCGAAGCCACGACACCCATGGGGTGGTACTGTGGGCACCCCAGACAGTGACGGAGCTCGAAGCATGACACCCATAGGGTGGTACTGTGGGCACCACAGACAGCGACGGAGCTCGAAGCTGTGACACCCATGGGGTGGTACTGTGGGCACCACAGACAGCGACGGAGCTCGAAGCCACGACATCCATGGGGTGGTATTGTGGGCATCACAGACCCCAGACAGTGACGCAGCTCTAAGCCGCGACACTCATGGGGTGGTACTGTGGGCACCACAGACCCCGACTGTGACGGAGCTCGAAGCCGCGACACCCATGGGGTGTTACCGTGGGCACCACAGACCCCAGACTGTGAGGGAGTTCGAAGCCGCGACACCCGTGGGGTGGTACTGTGGGCACCACAGACCCCAGACAGTGACGGAGCTCGAAGCCGCGACACCCATGGGGTGGTACCATGGTCATCACAGACCCCAGACAGTGACGGAGCTCGAAGCCGTGACACCCGTGGGTGGTACTGTGGGCCTCACAGACCCCAGACAGTGACGGAGCTCGAAGCTGTGACACCCATAGGGTGGTACTGTGGGCACCACAGACCCCAGACAGTGACGAAGCTCGAAGCCACGACACCCATGGGGTGGTACTGTGGGCACCACAGACCCCAGACAGTGACGGAGCTCGAAGCATGACACTCACGAGGTGGTACTGTGGGCACCACAGAACGCAGACAGCGACGGAGCTCAAAGCTGTGACGCCCATAGGGTGGTACCGTGGGCACCACAGACAGTGACGAAGCTCTAAGCCGCGACACCCATGGGGTTGTACTGTGGGCACCACAGACCCCAGACAGTGACGCAGCTCTAAGACGCGACACCCATGGGGTGGTACCGTGGGCACCACAGACCCCAGACTGTGAGGGAGTTCGAAGCCGCGACACCCATGGGGTGGTACTGTGGGCCCCACAGACCCCCAACTGTGACGGAGCCCGAAGCCGCGACACCCATGGGGTTGTACTGTGGGCACCACAGACCCCAGACAGTGACGGAGCTCAAAGCTGTGACGCCCATAGGGTGGTACCATGGGCACCACAGACAGTGACAGAGCTCGAAGCTGTGACGCCCATAAGGTAGTACCGTGGGCACCACAGACCCCAGACTGTGAGGGAGTTCGAAGCCGCGACACCCATGGGGTGGTACTGTGGGCACCACAGACCCCCAACTGTGACGGAGCCTGAAGCCGCGACACCCGTGGGGTGGTACTGTGGGCACCACAGACCCCAGACAGTGACGGAGCTCGAAGCCGCGACACCCATGGGGTGGTACCATGGTCATCACAGACCCCAGACAGTGACGGAGCTCGAAGCCGTGACACCCGTGGGGTGGTACTGTGGGCCTCACAGACCCCAGACAGTGACGGAGCTCGAAGCTGTGACACCCATAGGGTGGTACTGTGGGCACCACAGACCCCAGACAGTGACGAAGCTCGAAGCCACGACACCTATGGGGTGGTACTGTGGGCACCACAGACCCCAGACAGTGACGGAGCTCGAAGCATGACACTCACGAGGTGGTACTGTGGGCACCACAGACCGCAGACCGCGACGGAGCTCAAAGCTGTGACGCCCATAGGGTGGTACCGTGGGCACCACAGACAGTGACGGAGCTCTAAGCCGCGACACCCATGGGGTTGTACAGTGGGCACCACAGACCCCAGACAGTGACGCAGCTCTAAGACGCGACACCCATGGGGTGGTACCGTGGGCACCACAGACCCCAGACTGTGAGGGAGTTCGAAGCCGCGACACCCATGGGGTGGTACTGTGGGCACCACAGACCCCAGACTGTGACAGAGCTCGAGCTGTGACACCCATGGGGTGGTACTGTGGGCACCACAGACCCCAGACAGTGACGGAGCTCAAAGCTGCGACACCCATGGGGTGGTACTGTGGGCACCACAGACCCCAGACAGTGACGGAGCTCGAAGCCGTGACACCCGTGGGGTGGTACTGTGGGCACCACAGACCCCAGACAGTGACGGAGCTTGAAGCCGCGACACCCATGGGGTGGTACTGTGGGCTCCACAGACCCAGACAGTGACGGAGCTCGAAGCTGCGACACCCATGGGGTGGGACTGTGGGCACCACAGACCCCAGACTGTGATGGAGTTCGAAGCTGCGACACCCGTGGGGTGGTACTGTGGGCACCACAGACCCCAGACAGTGACGGAGCTCGAAGCCATGACACCCATGGGGTGGTACTGTGGGCACCACAGACAGCGATGGAGCTCGAAGCCACGACACCCATGAGGTGGTACTGTGGGCACCACAGACCCCAGACAGTGACGGAGCTCGAAGCATGACACTCACGAGGTGGTACTGTGGGCACCACAGACCGCAGACAGCGACGGAGCTCAAAGCTGTGACGCCCATAGAGTGGTACCGTGGGCACCACAGACAGTGACGGAGCTCTAAGCCGCGACACCCATGGGGTTGTACTGTGGGCACCACAGACCCCAGAGAGTGACGGAGCTCGAAGCTGCGACACCCATGGGGTTGTACTGTGGGCACCACAGACCCCAGACTGTGAGGGAGCTCGAAGCCGCGACACCCATGGGGGTGGTACTGTGGGCACCACAGACCCCAGACAGTGACGGAGCTCGAAGCCACGACACCCATGGGGTGGTACTGTGGGCACCACAGACCCCAGACAGTGACGGAGCTCGAAGCATGACACCCATAGGGTGGTACTGTGGGCACCACAGACAGCGACGGAGCTCGAAGCTGTGACACCCATGGGGTGGTACTGTGGGCACCACAGACAGCGACGGAGCTCAAGCCACGACATCCATGGGGTGGTATTGTGGGCATCACAGACCCCAGACAGTGACGCAGCTCTAAGCCGCGACACTCATGGGGTGGTACTGTGGGCACCACAGACCCCCGACTGTGACGGAGCTCGAAGCCGCAACACCCATGGGGTGTTACCGTGGGCACCACAGACCCCAGACTGTGAGGGAGTTCGAAGCCGCGACACCCGTGGGGTGGTACTATGGGCACCACAGACCCCAGACAGTGACGGAGCTCGAAGCCGCGACACCCATGGGGTGGTACCATGGTCATCACAGACCCTAGACAGTGACGGAGCTCGAAGCCGTGACACCCGTGGGGTGGTACTATGGGCCTCACAGACCCCAGACAGTGACGGAGCTCGAAGCTGTGACACCCATGGGGTGGTACTGTGGGCACCACAGACCCCAGACAGTGACGGAGCTCGAAGCCACGACACCCATGGGGTGGTACTGTGGGCACCACAGACAGTGACGGAGCTCGAAGCATGACACTCACGAGGTGGTACTGTGGGCACCACAGACCGCAGACAGCGACGGAGCTCAAAGCTGTGACGCCCATAGGGTGGTACTGTGGGCACCACAGACCCCAGACAGTGACGCAGCTCTAAGCCGCGACACTCATGGGGTGGTACTGTGGGCACCACAGACCCCCGACTGTGACGGAGCTCGAAGCCGCAACACCCAAGGGGTGGTACCGTGGGCACCCCAGACTGTGAGGGAGTTCGAAGCCCCGACACCCATGGGGTGGTACTGTGGGCACCACAGACCCCCAACTGTGACGGAGCCTGAAGCTGCGACACCCGTGGGGTGGTACTGTGGGCACCACAGACCCCAGACAGTGACGGAGCTCGAAGCCGCGACACCCATGGGGTGGTACCATGGTCATCACAGACCCCAGACAGTGACGGAGCTCGAAGCCGTGACACCCGTGGGGTGGTACTGTGGGCCTCACAGACCCCAGACAGAGACGGAGCTCGAAACTGTGACACCCATGGGGTGGTACTGTGGACACCACAGACCCCAGACAGTGACGGAGCTCGAAGCCACGACCCCCATGGGGTGGTACTGTGGGCACCACAGACCCCAGACAGTGACGGAGCTCAAAGCATGACACTCACGAGGTGGTACTGTGGGCACCACAGACCGCAGACAGCGACGGAGCTCAAAGCTGTGACGCCCATAGGATGGTACCGTGGGCACCACAGACAGTGACGGAGCTCTAAGCTGCGACACCCATGGGGTTGTACTGTGGGCACCACAGACCCCAGACAGTGACGGAGCTCGAAGCTGTGACGCCCATAGGGTGGTACCGTGGGCACCACAGACAGTGACGGAGCTCGAAGCTGTGACGCCCATAGGGTGGTACCGTGGGCACCACAGACAGTGACGGAGCTCGAAGCTGCGACACCCATGGGGTGGTACTGTGGGCATCACAGACCACAGACAGTGACGGAGCTCGAAGCCACGACACCCATGGGGTGGTACTGTGGGCACCACAGACCCTAGACAGTGACACACCCATGGAGTGGCACCGTGGGCACCACAGACCCCTGACAGTGACGGAGCTCGAAGCCGCGACACCCATGGGGTGGTACCATGGTCATCACAGACCCCAGACAGTGACGGAGCTCGAAGCCGTGACACCCGTGGGGTGGTACTGTGGGCCTCACAGACAGATTAGCAGTTATAGTTCTCTCAAGTAACTATAACTTATGCCCTAAAGTAACTATAACTCGCTCCCTTGCCATACTCTGCTAAATAGTGCAGTTATTACATCACTTACAAAATGCTCTATGACATCATTGATAACATCACTGCAACATCTGAAATGACATCATTGATGACAACACTGTGCATGGCGGGGCGCGAGGTATAGTAACTTTAGGGTGCGAAGTCATAGATACTTGAGAAAACTATAACGGGTGAATTTCAGTGGTTTTGTTCATTTAAAACTGACATTTCCACCTAACTATAACATCCCTTGAACCTTTTTTTTCTCATTGGATATATATGCATGTATGTATGTATGTGTATGTATATATATATATATATATATATATATATATATATATATATATATATATATATATATATATATATATATATGGTACTAAAATAGATTTGTATCTTGTATTTGCTTTAGAAACCTTTTCGTGAGTTCATTAATCTATAAATTGATATACATACTGAGGATACAAACAAATGAGTGAAAACCTTCCAGTTTTGATTGGGCAACAAAAAATGAATGACTTCCATGAGCTCAGTTTTCATACAGTTACTGCCACTGCCTTTGTGATCTCTCAGGTCAGGGGTCGTAAGGAGCGAGCCAGAGGTCGCAGCTGTGGCCCCAGGTGACCCCTAAATGACATTGATCGGTAGAGAGAGGCGGTACCTCACCCAGTGGTTGGTGCTGTGGGGCTCAAGACCCGTGAGGTGATGATACAGCTGGGATCTGTGACACCCATGGGGTGGTACTGTGGGCACCAGAGACCGCAGACAGTGATGGAGCTCGAAGCTGTGACACCCACGGAGTAGTACTGTGGGCACCACAGACTCCAGACAGTGACGGAGCTCGAAGCTGTGACACCCACGGAGTGGTACTGTGGGCACAGGAGACTGTAGACAGTGACGGAGCTCGAAGCCGCGACACCCATGGGGTGGTACTGTGGGCACCACAGACCTCTCAGACTGTGATGGAGTTTGAAGCTGCGACACCCATGGGGTGGTACTGTGGGCACCACAGACCCCAGACTGTGACGGAGCTCGAAGCTGTGACACCCATGGGGTGGTACTGTGGGCACCACAGACCCCAGACAGTGACGGAGCTCAAAGCTGCGACACCCATGGGGTGGTACTGTGGGCACCACAGACCCCAGACAGTGTCGGAGCTCGAAGCCGTGACACCCGTGGGGTGGTACTGTGGGCACCACAGACCCCAGACAGTGACGGAGCTTGAAGCCGCGACACCCATGGGGTGGTACTGTGGGCTCCACAGACCCAGACAGTGACGGAGCTCTAAGCCGCGACACCCATGGGGTTGTACTGTGGGCACCACAGACCCCAGACAGTGACGGAGCTCGAAGCTGTGACGCCCATAGGGTGGTACCGTGGGCACCACAGACAGTGATGGAGCTCGAAGCTGTGACGCCCATAGGGTGGTACCGTGGGCACCACAGACAGTGACGGAGCTCGAAGCTGCGACACCATGGGGTGATACTGTGGGCATCACAGACCACAGACAGTGACGGAGCTCGAAGCCACGACACCCATGGGGTGGTACTGTGGGCACCACAGACCCTAGACAGTGACACACCCATGGAGTGGCACCGTGGGCACCACAGACCCCAGACAGTGACGGAGCTCGAAGCCGCGAAACCCATGGGGTGGTACCATGGTCATCACAGACCCCAGACAGTGACGGAGCTCGAAGCCGTGACACCCGTGGGGTGGTACTGTGGGCCTCACAGACAGATTAGCAGTTATAGTTCTCTCAAGTAACTATAACTTATGCCCTAAAGTAACTATAACTCGCTCCCTTGCCATACTCTGCTAAATAGTGCAGTTATTACATCACTTACAAAATGCTCTATGACATCATTGATAACATCACTGCAACATCTGAAATGACATCATTGATGACAACACTGTGCATGGCGGGGGCGCGAGGTATAGTAACTTTAGGGTGCGAGTCATAGATACTTGAGAAAACTATAACGGGTTAATTTCAGTGGTTTTGTTCATTTAAAACTGACATTTCCACCTAACTATAACATCCCTTGAACCTTTTTTTCTCATTGGATATATATGCATGTATGTATGTATGTGTATGTATATATATATATATATATATTATCTACTGGCGGTCGCCAGTAGATAGTTATAGTTACAACCTATTATCCATAGGAAATCCGCGACATTCTATTTGAAATAACTCTCTTGCCGGTTGACGTATCTTCGCAAAATTTTCAAACTTTATGGCCCGCTCCGGTCCGCTCCTACCCTGAAAGTCTCGGGGGATTCGTCAAGCGGGGGCCGAGAAAAAAGGGGGTCCCAAAACGCGTTTTCCCCATGCAATTTTCCATAGGAAACTTTAGACACGGCTACAGCCCGAACTGCTGAACGGAATTACACCAAATTTGGCAAAGAGGTAGTTCTTGGTTCAGAAAGAACCCTTTTGTTAAATGGTGTAAATCCGTTCAGTAGTTGCTGAGAAAATCAAAAGTAAAAAGATAGTGATATCTAGTGCCGCGGATCCTCCCGAGCACGAGCTGCATGTTAATTGGCTGTCAGCTGGCTGTCAACATTCCGATTCAGGAAATGTTGGCAGCCATTTTGTCCCTCGGTAGAACCGAGGACAGAAACAAGTGCGCAAAGCGCACAAAGGGAGCAGGGTAGAAACACCCTGACCCCTAGGTCTGCTCAGGGGTCCCACAAGGACCCCTGGGCAAATACATTTTTTTTTTTTTTTTTAAATCGGCAGGATGCGCTCAGGGGCACTAAGAAAAATTAAAATGGGGGTCCGTTTTGGACCCCCAAGCTCCGGGGACCACCACCTCCCCGGGGCTGTGCTGATGTAGGGAGGGGGCCGCGCGGCCCCTCCTGGAGCCCTTGATGGCCCTGGGGACCACCACCCCCAGGGCCGGCTCCTGCAGTGTCCCGGGGTGCCTACCCCGGGACACTGCTGTTTGCAATGACAGGACGGGAGCCTCGCGGCTCCCGTCCTGTCATTGCAAACTGCTTTGGATATTGGAAGAGAGAGCAGGAAACCTGCTCTCTCTTCCAATATCCAAAGCCGATTGCTTTCCACATGGGGAGCAGCATGTTAGCTGCTCCCCATGTGTAAAGCAATGCCGGCTCCCGTAGGACACGGGGAGCCGGCGGGACTGTGGGGGCTTGGGGACCCCCCCACAGTCCCCAACGAGAGGCCAGGCCCCGGGGGATGGGGTCCCCGGGGTCATAAGAGGCCACGGAGAGGGGCCTCGCAGCCCCCCTCCAAATAAAAACAAAAAGAGGCCATGCCCCGGGGGATGGGGTCCCCGGGGCCTTAAATGGCCTGAGGAGGGGGGCCACGCAGCCCCCTCCAAATAAAAACAAAAAGAGGCCATGCCCCGGGGGATGGGGTCCCCGGGGCCAATACAGGCCCAGGGAAGGGGGCCACGCGGCCCCCTTCCCGTTTTTTAATTTTATTTTAATTAAAAAAAGGGGTAAGGCCCTGGGGGATGGGGTCCCAGGGCCTAAAAATAGGAAAAAGGAAAGGGGCCACACAGCCCCCCTTCAGGGGGAAAAAAAAACGATCGGGCCCGCAGGCCCCGCCCCTTCCTTCACCACTCTGCAAACGCGCCCCTGGCGCGTTTGCAGAGGGGAACGAATTCCCCTTGAATACTGGGGGTCCCTGGGGCCAACTAGCCCACCAGGAACCTCCAGTATGCCTGAGGGCTGCCTTGCAGAGAGGTGTACAGAGGCCACGCCCCTTTTACACCTTTCTGCAACGCAGCTCTGTGGCGCTTTTGGAGGTATATGGTGGGCTAGTTGCACCCCAGGGAACCTCAGGATTCAAGGGAGTTAATCCCCCGACTTAAAACGCGCCACGGGGCGCGTTTGCACAGTGGTGAAGGGAGAGGGCGGGGCTTCAGGTGACATGTGTGCAAACAGGCCCCGTGGCGCATTTTAAGATGGGGAATTAAATCCCCTTCAATCCTGAGGGTCCCTGGGGGCCAACTAGCCCAACAGGTACATCCAGAAAGCGCCACAGAGCTGCGTTGCAGAGAGGTGTAAAAAGGGGTGTGGCCTCTGTAAATGTCTCTGCAACGCAGCCCCTGGCGCATACTGGAGGTTCCTGGTGGGCTAGTTGGCCCGTAGGGACCCTCATGATTCAAGGGGACTTAATCCCCCAACTTAAAACGCTCCACGGGGCGCGTTTGCACAGATGTCACCTCAGGCCCCGCCCCCTCCCTTCACCATTGTGCAAATATTCCTCTAAAATCAGCCGAAATCGAATTCTGATTTACTCACCTGTTATCAGGAGAGACCTCAGTGCTGCATCTTTCAGCCCAGTACTGATCCTCAAAAGTAATTTTAACCGTACTTACCGGTAACTTGAATTTCCTTCATAGGCTAACATTGACTGGTTTCACTTGGAAATTCTTCTAAGTGTGGAGTTTTGGAACTTTAAAATATTCCTCTAAAATCAGCCGAAATACGAATTCCGATTTACTCACCTGTTATCAGGAGAGACCTCAGTGCTGCATCTTTCAGCCCAGTACTGGTCCTGAAAAGTAATTTTAACCGTACTTACCAGTAACTTGAATTTCCTTCCATAGGCTAACATTGACTGGTTTCACTTGGAAATTCTTCTAAGTGTGGAGTTTTGGAACTTTAAAATATTCCTCTAAAATCAGCCGAAATACGAATTCCGATTTACTCACCTGTTATCAGGAGGGACCTCAGTGCTGCATCTTTCAGCCCAGTACTGATCCTCAAAAGTAATTTTAACCGTACTTACCGGTAACTTGAATTTCCTTCATAGGCTAACATTGACTGGTTTCACTTGGAAATTCTTCTAAGTGTGGAGTTTTGGAACTTTAAAATATTCCTCTAAAATCAGCCGAAATCCGAATTCCGATTTACTCACCTGTTATCAGGAGAGACCTCAGTGCTGCATCTTTCAGCCCAGTACTGATCCTCAAAAGTAATTTTAACCGTACTTACCGGTAACTTGAATTTCCTTCATAGGCTAACATTGACTGGTTTCACTTGGAAATTCTTCTAAGTGTGGAGTTTTGGAACTTTAAAATATTCCTCTAAAATCAGCCGAAATACGAATTCCGATTTACTAACCTGTTATCAGGAGAGACCTCAGTGCTGCATCTTTCAGCCCAGTACTGATCCTGAAAAGTAATTTTATCCGTACTTACCAGTAACTTGAATTTCCTTCCATAGGATATCATTGTCTGGTTTTCAGCAGAAAAGTTTCAAAGTGTCGATTTTCACAAACTACAAATATTCCTAAAAAATCGCCTGTATGACTTAAACGCATTCTTTCAACTGTTTACAGGAGATGCACCAGTGCTGGATCCAGGATCCAACACTGAGTAAGAAAAAGTAACGATAACAGTTTTTAACTTCTAAGTGAATTTCCTTCCATAGGATAACATTGGTGATTCTATGAGAAAAAGTTTCTGTGTGAACTTTTAAAGTACAATAATATTCCTTAAAAATCACGACTGTAACCAAAACGCTTTACTCAACTGTTTACAGGAGATGTCCCAGGACTGAATCTAGGATCCAGTAATGTGGTTAGAAAAGTAATCCATAAAGTAACTAATTGCATTTAACTAGAAATTCACATTGAGCTGAATGTTGCATTGTGTTTGAAAATGTGTTGCCCATTGCAACAACTGTAACTACTGTACTTAAAAGTCTATTGCCTATGTGCAAAGTAATTAAACTAAAGTAATTCATTCTGAGAAAGTATTTTTTGTAATGTATAATGTAATTACAATGTAATTTAAAAAATAAAATATGTAAAAAAAAATTGTTTCTAAAAATTTGGAAATCAGTATGAAAAAATGTATATAACAATTAATACATTTAAAAATTGTCATTTACAAATCCTTTGAAATTCACTGAAAAAACTGTAGGTTTCAGACATGTTATAGTTACAAATTAGCATTTAAAAAACCTTTGAAATTCACTGAAAAAACCATAGGTTTCAGGGACGTTATAGTTACAAATTAGCATTTAAAAACCTTTGAAATTCACTGAAAAAACCATAGGTTTTAGGGACAGTTATAGTTAGTTGGACATTGCACTCGTACAAAACCCGTGAAATTCCCCGTTATAGTTAGTCCAGCTAACTATAACTCGCGCCCCGCAATGCACTGCTGATGACGTCACATATTACATCACTCATGACATGGTCAGTGACATCACTGAGGACATCACTGATGACATCTCAAATGACATCACTGATGACATCATCCACGTGATAATCTCATGCACCTCCTCACACCCTAATATAACCTTTGATACACCCACTCTAAATTACAGACTGCCATTCGCAAAACCATAGACACTCCAACACCAATAACTACATACCCACTCACTGATTCTTAGGTCTACGCACACATTCACTCACTCACCCGTACAGTCACTCATACTTACGGTCACTCAGTACAGGACTATCATATGCACTCATACTCCTATATAGACACTCAAACACCGCCACTCATCCATAGAGGTACTCACACACCTAGTCAGTCATGCAAATAATTAAACACACTACCATTTACTCACCTATACAGTTATACACACACCAGCTCACTTACTCATACAAATAGTAGCACATTCTTACGCTCTTATACAATCACTGATACAAGCACACACTCATCCATACAGCCACTATCACAATCACTCACTCTCGCTTATAGCTATTTATATACTCCAACACACATATATACTGCCTTTCACATATGTAGTTACTCACACATGTACCACTGGGACATACATTCACTCACTAACACACTCTTACACACACTTACCCACCCATACATCTATCACAGTTGCACTCTTGAAACCATCCACCCAGTGAATCACCCACTCACACATCTATGCACAGAGTTGCACACACCCCTCCCACACAAACACTCAGGCACCCATACAGATACTCAGACAAGCATTCAATAACTCATATAGACACTCATGTAGCTATTCACAAACACATGCAGCCACTTACACAGCAACAGACAGACGGATACAGACATTCACCCAGTTTAGTCACTAACCCATGCATTCAGTAAGATACGTTAAATCACTCACTTATAGAGTCAGTCACGCACCTACTAAATCATCCATACAGACACTTACACACCCACTCATTCTTCAATACGTCTTTTCCTATATATATTAAAAATATTTAAACTTTACAGAAACACACAGTCACTGGATGATGTCATCAGTGATGTCATCAGTGATGTCATTTGAGATGTCATCAGTGATGTCACTGACCATGTCATGAGTGATGTAATATGTGACGTCATCAGCAGTGCATTGCGGGCGCGAGTTATAGTTAGCTGGACTAACTATAACGGGGAATTTCACGGGTTTTGTACGAGTGCAATGTCCAACTAACTATAACTGTCCCTAAAACCTATGGTTTTTTCAGTGAATTTCAAAGGTTTTTTAAATGCTAATTTGTAACTATAACGTCCCTGAAACCTATGGTTTTTTTCAGTGAATATATATATATATATATATATATATATATATATATATATATATATATATATATATATATAAATATATGGTACTAAAATAGATTTGTATCTTGTATTTGCTTTAGAAACCTTTTCGTGAGTTCATTAATCTATAAATTGATATACATACGGAGGATACAAACAAATGAGTGAAAACCTTCCAGTTTTGATTGGGCAACAAAAAATGAATGACTTCCATGAGCTCAGTTTTCATACAGTTACTGCCACTGCCTTTGTGATCTCTCAGGTCAGGGGTCGTAAGGAGCGAGCCAGAGGTCGCAGCTGTGGCCCCAGGTGACCCCTAAATGACATTGATCGGTAGAGAGAGGCGGTACCTCACCCACTGGTTGGTGCTGTGGGGCTCAAGACCCGTGAGGTGATGATACAGCTGGGAGCTGTGACACCCATGGGGTGGTACTGTGGGCACCAGAGACCGCAGACAGTGACGGAGCTCGAAGCTGTGACACCCACGGAGTAGTACTGTGGGCACCACAGACTCCAGACAGTGACGGAGCTCGAAGCTGTGACACCCACGGAGTGGTACTGTGGGCACAGGAGACTGTAGACAGTGACGGAGCTCGAAGCCACGACACCCATGGGGTGGTACTGTGGGCACCACAGACCTCTCAGACTGTGATGGAGTTCGAAGCTGCGACACCCATGGGGTGGTACTGTGGGCACCACAGACCCCAGACTGTGACGGAGCTCGAAGCCGCGACACCCATGGGGTGGTACTGTGGGCACCACAGACCTCTCAGACTGTGATGGAGTTCGAAGCTGCGACACCCATGGGGTGGTACTGTGGGCACCACAGACCCCAGACTGTGACCGAGCTCGAAGCTGTGACAGCCATGGGGTGGTACTGTGGGCACCACAGACCCCAGACAGTGACGGAGCTCAAAGCTGCGACACCCATGGGGTGGTACTGTGGGCACCACAGACCCCAGACAGTGACGGAGCTCGAAGCTGTGACACCCGTGGGGTGGTACTGTGGGCACCACAGACCCCAGACAGTGACGGAGCTTGAAGCCGCGACACCCATGGGGTGGTACTGTGGGCTCCACAGACCCAGACAGTGACGGAGCTTGAAGCTGCGACACCCATGGGGTGGGACTGTGGGCACCACAGACCCCAGACTGTGAGGGAGCTCGAAGCCGCGACACCCGTGGGGTGGTACTGTGGGCACCACAGACCCCAGACAGTGACGCAGCTCGAAGCCGCGACACCCATGGGGTGGTACTGTGGGCACCACAGACCTCTCAGACTGTGATGGAGTTCGAAGCTGCGACACCCGTGGGGTGGTACTTTGGGCACCACAGACCCCAGACAGTGACGGAGCTTGAAGCCATGACACCCATGGGGTGGTACTGTGGGCACCACAGACAGCGACGGAGCTCGAAGCTGTGACACCCATGGGGTGGTACTGTGGGCACCACAGACAGCGACGGAGCTCGAAGCCACGACACCAATGGGGTGGTACTGTGGGCATCACAGACCCCAGACAGTGACGCAGCTCTAAGCCGCGACACTGATGGGGTGGTACTGTGGGCACCACAGACCCCCGACTGTTACGGAGCTCGAAGCCACGACACCCATGGGGTGGTACCGTGGGCACCACAGACCCCAGACTGTGAGGGAGTTCGAAGCCGCGACACCCATGGGGTGGTATTGTGGGCACCACAGACCCCCAACTGTGACGGAGCCCGAAGCCGCGACACCCGTGGGGTGGTACTTTGGGCACCACAGACCCCAGACAGTGACGGAGCTCGAAGCCGCGACACCCATGGGGTGGTACCATGGTCATCACAGACCCCAGACAGTGATGGAGCTCGAAGCCGTGACACCCGTGGGGTGGTACTGTGGGCCTCACAGACCCCAGACAGTGACGGAGATCGAAGCTGTGACACCCATGGGGTGGTACTGTGGGCACCACAGACCCCAGCCAGTGACCGAGCTCGAAGCCACCACACCCATGGGGTGGTACTGTGGGAACCACAGACAGTGACGGAGCTCGAAGCATGACACTCACGAGGTGGTACTGTGGGCACCACAGACCGCAGACAGCGACGGAGCTCAAAGGTGTGACGCCCATAGGGTGGTACCGTGGGCACCACAGACAGTGACGGAGCTCTAAGCCGCGACACCCATGGGGTTGTACTGTGGGCACCACAGACCCCACACAGTGACGGAGCTCGAAGCTGTGACGCCCATAGGGTGGTACCGTGGGCACCACAGACAGTGACGGAGCTCGAAGCTGTGACCCCCATAGGGTGGTACCGTGGGCACCACAGACAGTGACGGAGCTCGAAGCTGCGACACCCATGGGGTGGTACTGTGGGCATCACAGACCACAGACAGTGACGGAGCTCGAAGCCGCGACACCCATGGGGTGGTACTGTGGGCACCACAGACCCTAGAGAGTGACACACCCATGGAGTGGCACCGTGGGCACCACAGACCCCAGACAGTGACGGAGCTCGAAGCCGCGACACCCATGGGGTGGTACTGTGGGCACCACAGACAGCGACGGAGCTCGAAGCCGTGACACCCATGGAGTGGTACCGTGGGCACCACAGACCCCAGCCAGTGACGTAGCTCGAAGCCGCGACACCCATGGGGTGGTACTGTGGGCACCACAGACAGCGACGGAGCTCGAAGCTGCGACACCCATGGGGTGGTACTGTGGGCACCACAGACCCCCGACTGTGACAGAGCCCAATTCCGCGACACCCATGGGGTGGTAATGTAGGCACCACAGACCCCAGACAGTGACGGAGCTCGAAGTCACGACACCCATGGGGTGGTACTGTGGGCACCACAGTCCCCAGACAGTGATGGAGCTCGAAGCACGACACTCACGAGGTGGTACTGTGGGCACCGCAGACAGCGACGGAGCTCGAAGCTGTGACTCCCATAGGGTGGTACCGTGGGCACCACAGACAGTGACGGAGCTCGAAGCTGTGACGCCCATAGGGTGGTACCATGGGCACCACAGACAGTGACGGAGCTCGAAGCTGTGACGCCCATAGGGTGGTACCGTGGGCACCACAGACAGTGACGGAGCTCGAAGCTGTGACGCCCATAGGGTGGTACCGTGGGCATCACAGACCCCCGACTGTGACGGACCTCGAACCTGCGACACCCATGGGGTGGTACTGTGGGCACCACAGACCCCAGACAATGACGGAGCTCGAAGCCGCGACACCCATGGGGTGGGTCTGTGGGCACCACAGACCCCAGACTGTGACAGGGCTCGAAGCCGCGACACCCATGGGGTGGTACTGTGGGCACCACAGACCCCAGACTGTCACGGAGCTCGAAGCCACGACACCCTTGGGATGGGTCTGTGGGCACCACAGACCCCAGACTGTGACGGAGCTCGAAGCCGCGACACCCATGGGGTGGTATTGTGGGCACTACAGACCCCCAACAGTGATGGAGCTCGAAGCTGCGGCACCCAGAGGGTGGGACTGTGGGCACCACAGACCCCCGACAGTGACGGAGCTCGAAGCTGCGACACCCTTGGGATGGGTCTGTGGGCACCACAGACCCCAGACTGTGTCGTAGCTCGAAGCTGCGACACCCATGGGGTGGTAATGTGGGCATCACAGACCCCAGACAGTGACGGAGCTCGAAGCCGCGACACCCATGGGTGGTACTGTGGGCACCACAGACCCCAGACAGTGATGGAGCTCGAAGCCGCGACACTCATGGGGTGGTACCGTGGGCACCACAGACCCCAGACTGTGAGGGAGTTCGAAGCCGCGACACCCATGGGGTGGTACTGTGGGCACCACAGACCCCAGACTGTCACGGAGCTCGAAGCCATGACACTCACGGGGTGGTACTGTGGGCACCACAAACCCCAAACAGTGACAGAGCTCGAAACCGCGACACCCAGGGGGTGGTACAGGCAGAGCAGTGCATGGAGGATGGCACAGCTAGGCAGAGCCTCGTCCAGGAATGGGACAGACGGGCACAGATACCAATATAATCCAAGCAGGGATTTATAGAGCGCTAATAGCACTTACCAAGGCACGACTAGGTGCTCTCTCCAGCCTGAGTCAAGCAGACATTGTGCACATAAAAATGTTGTACCTTTAAGTCTTAAATAGGAAAAATCTATTAGATGAGGAAGGCAGAGGCGGGCATCACGGGGTTCAGGACACTCAGTGCATGAAAGACCCATGGCAAAGACGGGCAGGCCGCACAGGGGGTGATGAGTGCCTTTTTAGGCGCTGCTTGCTGTATTTAGATGTTAAACTGATATTAATGAAGTGAAACCGTCGACCATAAGGCGTTAACATGTAAAAATGACAGTGAAGTAAAATTGCTGCATAATGCGCTGCATTCGGCCACATAATTTGCCTTTTCTTGGCGCTTAATTTGGTCCCCCCCCCCTGCTGCATAATTCCAGTGTCCTTTGCACCTTGTAGCTGTTCTGTGCTCTATGGGTCTGCGGTAAGATGCAGAGCTTGAGAGATGCTCAGCGGGGCAGGGAGGATCTTGTGTGGGTGCGGGGCGTGGGAGGGGTCAGCACATGTGAGGGGCTGGTCCCTGGTGGACATGAGCTGACCATGACTTGTGAAGCACTGGTCTGTGCTCCACAGTGCCAAGCTCACGAGTCTTGTACTGAGGGCCGACCTCACACACACTCGCCTCACGTCCTAAAGCTTCCTTCAGTGACTGATGGCCTGCAGGCCTGTCCGCCTTCAGTCGCTGCAGGTCTGAAGGTCTGAGGTCACTTCTTCGTGAACTTCTGGCTGTTGAACTGTCCATCTGCCGTCTGCTCAAGAGTGTGTTCATTGTTTTTAGCTCGGGTTTAGTGCAGTTTGCAAGTGAATTAGCCGTCAGGAAAATCTTTTTTATTGAGGCAGCTCATCCAGAGGGGCGTTGGGGCGCTGCCCCATCATTGTGAGTCACCACACACAGGTTATTTTAATAAATAAAGACAATTTACCAAGTATATGCTTCACCCGTAGGGGTGGTAATGCCATTCTGCTTCCTTTTGACTGTCGGCTGGGCTTGATTCGGAGAAGGCGGGCCATGTAACCAGAGTGCGCATGTCGGGTGGGCAGGTGTCCTGTTGTGGCTCACCGGACATGCGCAGTTCAGGTCTCCCCAATCTGCACTCTCGGGGAGTGATGGAGAGCACAGACACCCCCTCCCCCCCATGTCTCAGTGCTGGTTTAGCCTGCCCTACCAAACAATCACAGTATCTAAAATCTCACGTCCTGAGTGGGCAAGGGAGAACAGTCATTGAGAGAGTCGGCCAGCAGGACTATAGCTTCCATTGGTGCCGCAGGTGCAGTGGCACCGGGGCCCCTCAACCAGCAGCTTGGGGCCCATACCCTTCCTTGCACGCTGGCTTCGCTGCCGCCAGCCAGAGCTCCCTGCAGGGCGTTCACATGCCACACTGGGTCGTCATTGGGGCATTACTTATGCTTCATGCGTTCATAATTAAGTAAAACATTCTGCATTACAATAATGCTCATAAAAGAGCGTATCCCGAACTGGTGTCTTCATTGATTTGCAATTAAATTCCTCTTTCAAACATCAGATATAAATATTGCCCTGGGGCCCCCCCTGAGCGGGTGCACAGACCTTTACTCTTTCTTACTACTGTTTACTTAATGCTTCCTTATTGATTTTCAACCAAATGCTGTATTAACATTTGCTTTAAAAAGCGCCCTTCGGCCCTCTGGGGGCAGAGGGGAGACACCGCACGAGCATCTTCTGCAGGCAGCCCCTCTGGCGTCCCCCGCTTTTAGGCCCACCGCTAACAGAAGTCTCAGCCGCTGCTAAGGCCCTTTAAAGTGAAAGCAGCGCCTTGGTGGGTTCAGGGCGCGTTGTAAAGACAGGAACCCGTGCGGGGCTGTATCTAACCTGCGTTGTGGTGGGAGGCGGCAGGCGGGCACACACTGGGCCTCCCTCCTACTGACTATCAGTGCTGAAAGGAACGGAGCTCAGTCTTAACATAGTAAGGAAGACCCCAAGCCTGCGCGGCCGGACCGGCCTCACTCCATCCATCGGGCGTGTCCCCGAGGGGCTGGCGCCATCGGAGGCCTCTGCTGGGGTCTCCCTCCCCCCCCCCACTCCCCCCACGGGGGATGCCAGGGGGCAGAGGGGCTGCTTTGGGCCAGGAGAACAGAGGGCAGGGGGGGGGGGGGAGAGACGAAGAAGGGAGCGGGGCTGGTTTGAACATGTCTGCTTTGGTTGCTTTTCGTTCCCTATGTGACCCTGCGTGTTTGGTGGTCACAGGGTTAATATTCAATCAGTGTCACAGAGACAGCTAAAATATGCAAATGTTAAAAGTAAAAGGAACACAACAGCCATATTGGAATATTCTGCATGTGATCCGAGCCCCAGAAAGAGGTGGGATTGTTGACAACAGTTTCAATGCTTCTTAAGTCCTTGCCCTCTGTTCTTGCATAGACTGAACATATACCTCCGCGTGACGTGGCGCAACTGTATGATACCGTAGGCGATGCTGCGATGTTCTCCTCCATAGGTGAAGGGGCCGAAGACTGTGGAAGCTGCAAACCTGGGCTGAAATCAAGATTCTTTCACTTGATCACACTTGTGATCTTGGGCACATCACTTTGCTTATTTGTACCTTATTAATGGCAACTGACAACATCGGGAGCAGAAGTGAGTCTATTCACAGTGTGAAGTACCATCAAACGCTTCATTCACACAAGCATAGGTCGTGATGTACTCGCCCTTTTTGTGGTCTGAGACTCTGCGATTCACAAAATCGTAGCGTTTGCGACAGCAAAATTACTTTTAACAATGAACAAAGGCTCTTTTACATGCCAGAAAAGACTTTCCAACTCGTAAAAAAGCTTTTGTGACTCTTTCAAGAATCACAAATAGAAGGGCGCGGGAAATGTGTGTCCCATGGCGAGGGGATGTGTCAGTAGTTTGTGACTTTGGTTGTGGCCTTCAACCATCGACCTACCCTGAGTTGGGGTGATGACTGATTTGCAAAGGGAAAGCTGCCACAGTGGGACATTTTCCGCTTTGGGATCCGTGCCCGGTACCTCGGGGTAGAGCTCCAGAGGACAACCGGCTGCTACTCCCGATGCTTGCCCCAAATAGGAAACATGTTTTTAAACCGCAGCACCGGTCCCTTTAACGGACACTGGCTGCTTCTTTGATTCCAACATTGTCCATTTGGGAAAGGTAATGCAAATTTGGAGGTCTGCTGTGCATTAATAGCCAATCACAGGGGACCATAGATTGCAACATAGTTAATATACATTAGACCAGTCAGTTCGCAACCCCATGCAAATGGACGATTTGTGGTGCGACCTATTAGTACACAGGTCGCTTCGCCACATACCAGCCTTGCACATCCCTGGTCTGTGAGTGGGAACACTGCATCAGGACCACAGCTGCACTTTAGTGCACACTGAAAACTGGTTTGCGTTCTGGCTCGCACTTAATATCATCGCTTCAGGTGTTTCGACACACAACAGATTGAAATGCATTGTATTAGATTTTCATTGATGGCACCACATCAACCAAATTATTGCTGTATTTTATTGTAAGGAAATGCCTCTTTTTGTTTGGCCGCCCTGAAAGTTTTGAGCTGATGCTGCTGGTTTTTCGACTCAGAGAGTGGACTGTGGCCTGCTAACGAGATTTCATTGCCAGTGCCCGACCTAAAAATGTGTATGTTTGATTAGCTTACACCCAACTGGCGTATGTTAACTTACTTCTGAGCCCCTAGTATATGGTACTAGGGGTGCCCAGGGCCTGCAAGTTAGAGTGTCCCCCAGGGACTGCAGCCCTTGTTGTGCCACCCTGGATGTGACAAAGATTGAACATGGCTCCCTGCCTGCCACTGCAGGCTAGAAGGACAGTTGTAAACTGCTAACTCAACTTTGCTATTTAAAGTAATGACAAAGCACAATTCTCCCTTTTTAGGTCTCGCCTAGGCAGCGCGTATGCGCTGCCCTAGGAGAGGGCCTTTAGGAATCGGTCTTCACTTTTCAAGCACTCGTGCTTGTGGCGGCATCCACCTTGCGGGAGCGAGCAGCGCGCGGCCACGTTAATTACAAACAGATGGCCCCTGCGCGCCGCTGCTCGCTCCCGCAAGGTGGATGCCGCCACAAGCACGAGTGCTTGAAAAGTGCAGACCGCTTGTTCACAATGGGAGGCACTTGAGGAGCCCGCACAGCCTTGTTCTCGGTAAACATCCATTTGTACGCGGTCATTACACCGCGTACCATTACTACGCAAGCGTTACAACGCATGCGCTGTACTAACGCATAGCCTTTACTACGCATGTTATTACTTCGCATGCGCTGTTACAACGCATGCGTTGTAATGCGCGTATGGATGACGGCAGTCAGGGTATGGATTGGCGAGCTGTGGGAGTTACGAGGAGGAAGCGAAGACAGAACACGCACGGAATTGGAGGCCAGCAAGACGGCGTGGTGGAAGGAGACCTGGTGACAACAGCTTCGAAGCAGGGGCACGAGTGGCTCCGGGCACCCCCGCAATCATCTCAGCACCCACGTAATTCAGAGGGTTTTTAGAGGAACTTCTGCTGTCCTTTCATTGACAACGCTTTCAGCCGAGGACAAGGGACGTCCACCGAGGAGAGAGAGGTAAGAGGGACTGTTTATTTTTGAAGGTTTTGTGTTTGAGGAGTAGTGTTTTTAGTTTAAGGGTAGTGTTGTGGGTCGTGCAGGGTAGTGTTTGTGTGTAGGGACAGGAGTGGGGGATGGGAGAGGGTCGTGCAGGGGTTAGTGTTTTAGGGATAAGGGTAGAGTTGTGGTGTTTGTGTAGTGTAGGGTATTTTCGGGGCGGTCGTGCAGGGTAGTGTTTCAGTGTAGGGAGCGGACTGGGGGTAGGGGCACGGTGGTGCTTGGGGTAGTGTTTTAGGGTTTAGGGTAGTGTTTGTGTAGTGTAGGGTAGTGTTTAAGGGTAGTGTCGGGGGGGTCATGCAGGGGAGTGTTTCAGTGTAGGGAGCGGACTGGGGGTAGGGGCAGGGTCGTGCTTCGGGTAGTGTTTTAGGGTTTAGGGTAGTGTTGTAGTGTTTGTGTAGTGTAGGGTAGTGTTTTAGGGTAGTGTCGGGGGGTCGTGCAGGGTAGTGTTTCAGTGTAGGGAGCGGACTGGGTTAGGGGCAGGGTCGTGCTTGGGGTAGTGTTTTAGGGTTTAGGGTAGTGTTGTAGTGTTTGTGTAGTGTAGGGTAGTGTTTTAGGGTTTAGGGTTGTGTCGGGGGGTTGTGCAGGGTAGTGTTTCAGTGTAGGGGATGGACTGGGGGTAGGGGAGGGTCGTGCTGGGGGTAGTGTTTTAGGGTTTAGGGTAGTGTTGTAGTGTTTGTGTAGTGTAGGGTAGTGTTTTAGGGTTTAGGGTAGTGTCAGGGGGTCGTGCAGGGTAGTGTTTCAGTGTAGGGGCAGGACTGGGGCACAGGGTAGGGTCGTGCTGGGGGTAGTGTTTCAGGGATTAGAGTAGTGTTGTGAAGTTCCTGTTGTGTAGGGTAGTGTATTTGCATTTAGTATTTAGCGTAGTGTTGGGATGTTTATTTATTGTTTGAAACATATTTTATTACGTTTCTAAGTGTTGGGGTGTTTATAAAAAGGAAAAATGCGATGTTAAACTATGCGGTGTATTAAATTTCATCCCCTATTATTATTTTTTTAAATATATTTTAAATTACTCCCCCACCCAAAACCCCTATTTCCCTGGCATCCCGTCCAAGGAGGTAGGTTACTTTTAATTAAAAATATTAAAAATGGTCCATGTACGCTAAGTAGTGGTATGCAAACTAAAAATCTGCGAAGTAAAAGTAAATTCTAATGTTATTAATGGATTTGCGAAGTAATGGTATGCGCAGTAAAAATACGCGTAGTAATGGCATTTGCGATGTAAAAACATTGCACTAAAAGCATGCGTACTAATGGCATGCTAAGTATCGTCATCTATTCTTGTTCTCAGCACCACTGGTACTTAATTGCGCCGTAGGTTTCCCCTTAACAGTGGCAGCCGGTGAGGGAAACGTTAACAAACCACCATGCACAGAATGCGTTAACAACTATAATAAAGTAGCGGCTTTACACAGCCCCGGGCCTTGCACCGCAGCTGGGACACGGATACCAAAGTAACAAGCATTGGCATAGCCAATAGGTCTCGCCTTTGGGACCTTATAAGTATTTAATTATGCAGCACAATATCCTTGGTGCAACATCAACTGTTGCATGGCTAAACACTTATAATGTCCCAAAGGCGAGACCTATTGGCTATGCCAATGCTTGTTAAAGTATTGTGTGTGTGTGTGGTTTTTTTTGTGGTTTTTTTTGGGGGGGGGGGAGATCACACTTGAAATGCTTTTTATTAAAGAGTTACCTCATAGGAGAGCAGGCTGACATTTTCATCTTCCCCTACTGTTGTGGGCTGTTTGGATCTCTGCTTCACTAACAAAGTACTCTGGCATTCCAATTTGGAACTTCGCCCAGTCGGGTAAAATATTTCAGGAACTAGCAAAATAGATGGACGAGCCCCGCCCTACGCGCAGACTCTGTGCAGGTGCCTCCGTTTAGTTTTTATATTTTCGGTTAAAAAAAACGGTATAATTTAATGAACGTAGAAGGGATAGTTGCAGCTGGTAAACGGCACAATTTCCTACAAGAAAACATCTGAAGTTATCGTTTGGGCCACAGAACGGCCAGAAACGTCATCGCGCGGAAGAGTGTTCCGTGAGGGCTGAAGTGCGCTGAAACAATAAAATTGCGAATGATACGTAAGCGAAAAGCTGCATATTCAATTAAAAGCATTTGGATTGGTCCAGGCTGGGCGGAGCACAGGCTGTCTCTTCTGTGTATTGCCTTTAGTGTATTCATCTCGTAGGCAGGGGTAGGTCGGGCACTTGGCGGAGGCGTGGAACTGGGTCTGGTGTCCGAGTAAGTGTAGGGAGGGGGGGGGCGGTTGTTCCAGACAATGCTCCCCACCTTTAAAGAGTGTTTCTATTTCCCTGTTAGTACAATATTGATACTGTCTGTGCCGACATGGCATTAGGTGCACAGCTATTTACTTAATGATACACTTATTTATTTATTTGACCTCGGCGGAAAGCAAAGCCCGGGTTAGGTGGGGAGGGGGGGAGAAGGCACAGCGGGTTGTGAGGGGTGACAGTAGGCCAGATGTAAGCACAGGAGTGAGAACAGGGGAGGCGACAGGAGGGAGGAGCCATTAGCAGGACAAAGCAAAGAGCCGGCAAGAAAGTGAAAGCACTCGTGCATGTACGGCATCTACCTTGCAGCGCCATCTGTTTCCAATTAACAAGCGCGGCGCGGGCGTGATAATTGGAAACAGATGGCGAAGCTGCTTGCTCCCGCAAGGTGGATGTCGTACATGCACGAGCGCTCATAGGAAACAGTGCAAAACATGCACAAGTTTTCCAAAAAGTGCAGACCGATTCCAAGAGGTCACTCCTAAGCAGCGCTTGCGCGCTGATTAGGCGAGACCTAAAAACAACAGACCTGATAACCGCTCCCTGCCACAGTGTCCCCCTTTATCTCCACTGCGGTACACACTCCTTTTCGCAGTTGCAATATCGAGAATAAAACATTCTCGACTTGACACTGCCGCAGTCTGTTCTTATAGACATTGCCACATCCACTGTGACTGCCGCTTCACCAGACAGTATACAGTACTTCTTTTCCTTGGTAACGCTAGTACCATCTGACCTCCTACGGCAACGAACACCGAGCCCTGCTCCTAGCCCAAGGATGTCCTTGAATATCGCCTGCTGAAAAAAAATCCTAAGCTTGGTATTAGGCTGGTCCTGTCATCAACACTGATCCCATCCTGAGTCGCCACTGAAACAAACTCCTTTTTTAATACTCTTTCCTTGGTATAGGCTTTATTAAGATATGTAGACAGCGACCAGCCAGTGAGCAAGCAGACGGCAATCCCCCTTGGCAGTTTACACTCAAACATCATTCCGCATTCCAAACCCTTTTTATTACATCCTGACAAGCTCTCGCGCCTGATCAACTTACCACACTATACAATATGAACCAGCAAATAAAATTTCATGTGTACATATGTGAGGGCACCGCAGACGCTGGGCCCAACATTGGTTTATTCCAGATGAAGTTGGTTTTCTAATTGGCGAGGACATTGGAGCTTTCTAAAAGGCCACTTTTAGCAATTGAAGGAGCCTGAAGTAGCTTATTTGTGGTCTATGTAAAGTGGCACTTGAAGATGAAATGCACATACTGCTACGCATCCCAGCCACTTGCAAAAATCCTCCGCTTTTTTTTCCTTTTTATCTAAAGTTGGAATGCGTCAACAAAAATACATGAATGAAATTTCTTGTAATTGCCGAAACAGGCTATGGCTGTCAGCAGCCCATGCAGTTCTTTCAGACATTTAGGCATGCAGCGGTAAAAATAACTAGGTACAGTGTACATCATTGCAGAGTGTAATTTTCATGTTTTTGGGTCCATGTCAGAGTACGCATTTTCGTTATTCACTTTGCAGTAATTTATTACTTACCTGTGTACATTATCCAGTGTGGTCTCCTGGTCATAGAAGTCTATTTGGTCCTAAACGTTCTCACAAATTCAGCCTACCCCACACACTGATTCCCACAAACACTCCATTAACACGAAATAAAGCACTGTTGTGGCCCATACTGCTCAAGGTCAACCAAGACCCAAAGCAGCTGGACTGATAGGCAACATGGCTTTGGTGTAGGGTGACATCACCTGCATTTCCACTGTGATGCACCTGGCAGAGAAAGCCCTGAATCACCTCTCCTGGGTTGGGCAAGCAGGTTGCAATGATCTGAACTTAAACACAGGGATATCTCCACTGCCCATTGTTTTGAACATAGTCTGTCCTTGGTGCAACAACATCAACTGTTGCATGGCTAAACACTTATAAGGTCCCAAAGGCGAGACCTATTGGCTATGCTCGTTAATACATGTAAGTCAACCCTAAGGTAGGCCTAACGAGCCCAAAGGCAGGGTTTTGTATACTAGAAAGTGGAACATGTACTTTTACATGTTCCAGCAGTAAAAACACGCAATTGTAGTTTTTACCCTGAGAAAAGCTAGTAACCCCATTGGCGAGTGCAGAGTTGCAGGCTGACACCTCAGCTTTGCTGACTTCTGACTGGGACTACTAAAGTTCAGATCAGAAAACAACTTTATTCGGCTAAACAAAGCCATAAAAGTACACAAAAAATATACATACATACAATAAAGTTAAAAATTGTCTAAATAAAGTTTGGGACAGATAAAAATTACCATTTACAAGATAAATTTAAAAGATACCAGTAAAAAGGATTGCTCATAATTCATAGGTCGTACAACAGTTATTATCAAAAAGCCTTTTCACTCTGTGACTTACTCAAAAATATAGACCATACTTAAAAAGACAATTATGTCAGTATATAAAATCAGTCCATAATTACCATATCTGCCTCCCAAAAATTTGCAACATTAACAATCTCCCGAGGGTTATTTAACATCTGCAGATATAGTAAGGCAGGTCTAACTTGTATAAAACCACTACTCTTTAAAATAGGATTTAAAAACTTTCTCCGCATGGAGCTAAAATGGTCACAAAACATTGTAAAATGCATGGTATCCTGTGTTGAAAAATTATCACACATTTACCCTGTTCCAACCCTGGACATCTGCTAAAAGACAATGAATAAGATTGAGGCGAAATCTTGTTAAAAGAAAACGGTGAAAAGGTTTTGTAACTATTATCAAATATGGTTCAATCTGTGAAACAGTTTTTAACAAGAAATACGCTTTTACCATAGGTTTCATCATTTCCAACGCTTCTCTCTCTACAGATGACCCATTTAAAAATTGTGCTTTAACCCAAACCAGGTCCTAAAGTTGAAACTGTAGGGTATCAAACAACTCATTACTTTTACGCCCAACTTGATGCCCAAATCGAAATGAATGTAACTTGTTGCTGTGTGCAAGTTTTGCAAAGTTGCCACTTTCTAGCCCAAAGTCTCCTGTGCCTGTTTACGGTTGCACACAGGGTCTGTCCCTGAACCAGCCTTCTTCCTCCTGGGGAGATGTGCAAATGACTCCCAGGAAAGGACACAATGGAAACCTGCTTGGGGCAGAGGTGTTCCTTCTCCCTGGCAAGAAGCCACACGGGTGTTGGGCCAAAAGCGAAGCTTCAAAGAAGCCGCCTTTGAAGGGCAAATGGCAACATTTGGGAGAGGGGCATCTCTATTGTTTAGACAGACAGGCTGGTACTAGAGACAGAGAGGGGAAAACAGTTGTAAAACTGATCTTTCAGGGGCGTGTAGCCCCCTTGTTAGCCATACTTCTGGGTTGGGCAACGGAGCGCTACACCCCAAGAACGGATTCTGCCATCTTGAGAGTGGGCGGAATAGAGCACACTGAGATAGCTAGATGCCACACTTAACAGGAAGTTGTCATCTGTTGGGAAGGGACCTGGTAGCCTATTGGCAAGTGACTAGGACCTCCCCTGACGTCATTTTATGGGGATAAAAAGGGCAATCCTGGCAAACAGTACACACATCTCATTAGACTGGAGAAGAAGAGCGAAGGGCCGTCTGCTGCACCATGGACCTGGCAGAGGAAGACTGCACCAACATTTCCTGCACCTGCCGTACCTGGTGGCTAGTATAGGGAAGGGGACTGTGCCTGCTGTGCCCGGCTCATGGAGAAGTGGACTCCTGAGCCCAGCCGAAGCAAGAGACTCCATGGGTCAGTTGGCTGACCTCCTGCTCGCATCACAGGGCCATAACAGCTGAAGAGGCCTGTTGGGGAGGGTTGGTAGCCCAGATCTTCTAATTGCCGCTCCTTGCTGCCACGTAGCACAAGGGACCAGAACCCGACACCAAGGGACCGTTGGCTGACCTTCTGTTAGCAACACAGGGCCACAGCAGCTGAAGAAGCATGCTTGGGGCGAGTTGGTAGCCCAGATCCACGAATTGCTGCTACTTGTCGCCGTACAGCCCAAGGGACCAAGACTTAATGCTCAAAAGGTGTCCCTGAGTCTGCTGAAACCTGGGAGAGTCATCCGAGTGCAGCTAGGTTGTCCAGAAGGCAAGTTGCCACCAAAAAGAAGAAAACTGCTGAGACTGCTGCACCAGGCGACAGGGAGCCCAGTAGCAACTGTTCTGCTGAGCTTGAGACGATTTCAAATGACGTTGACCCCTGTGGCCAGAATTGCCTCACCAAGCCCGTGGACAAGGAGTAGCCCCAGGAAGACCCCCATTGACCGCACATCATCTTCAGCATCCTTGAGCATCTTTTGCATCCTGTATCCCTTGCATCAGGACCACTCCATTGAAGTCAATGTCAAGGAGCCATAGACAGTGGAAATTAACTGAAGACTACTTTTCTTGGAGAGGTAACATTTCTGTGGCCCTTGCTGGTCCCCCTGACTTAACTCTAAATACGGCATTGAGACATACCAAAGTTTTTCATGAAAAAGATTCTAAGTGTCAAAGTAGTTAAATTTGCCAATGCTTCTTCATTTACTATACCTTGTAAATTCTGTATCTCTGGAACCCTCTGATGGATCTTTTTCATTTTGGTGTCAAGAAATATATGAAAATATAATTCATTTTTATAAATTGGTGTTGGATTACTTGAGTATCTTGTGTATTTTTCCGTCAATTGTTGTGGTGCTGTTTAAATGCTTTACACTTCTTTCTCTGTCTCAGCCTCGCTGCTCAGAGCCACAGCTACCCAGGGTTGAGCTGAAGGTTTGACAGACGAAACTTACAGGACCGAAAGCCCTTGGTAAGTGTATTACTCGGTGAGGTCACACAACTGCACCATTTAATACACCCCATTTCTTCACATTTATAATTCAAACAGCAGCCGGGGGCCGCTTCCATCTTCCACACTGGTGACTGCTCCACTTCCGTGCTGTGGAGGATGAGAGGAGCTTGTGTGACCACTGCCTCATCGCACTCCCTCCTCACACAACCTCCTCGCACTCCCTCACACTCCCTCCTTGCGCACCCTCAACGCACGCCTTCCTCGCACACCCTCCTCACACTCCCTACTCGCACACTGTCCTTGCACTCCCTCCTCACACCGTCCTCACACTCCTTCCATGCATACCCTCCTTGCACTCCCTCCTCAGACTCCCTCCTCGAACACACCCTCCTCGCACTCCCTCCTCGCACACCCTCCTCGCACACCCTCCTCACACCCTCCTGGCATTCCCTCCTTGCACTCCCTCCTCACACCCTCCTCAAACTCCCTCCTCGCACACTCTCCTGACACCCTCCCCGCACTCCCTCACTCTCCCTCTTTGCACACCCTCCTTGCACTCCCTCCTCGCAGACCCTCCTCGCACACCCTCCTCGCAATCCCTCCTCACACAACCTCCTCACACCCCCCTGGCACTCCCTCCTTGCACCCTCCTCACACTCCCTCCTCGCACACTCTCCTGACACCCTCCCACACTCCCTCACTCTCCCTCTTTGCACACCCTCCTGGCACTCCCTCCTTGCACTCCCTCCTCACACCCTCCTCACACTCCCTCCTCGCACACTCTCCTCACACTCCCTCCTCGCACACTCTCCTGACACCCTCCCACACTCCCTCACTCTCCCTCTTTGCTTACCCTCCTTGCACTCCCTCCTCGCACACCCTCCTTGCACATCCTTCTCGCACTCCCTCCTCGCGCAGCTCTCAGGCCAGCCGGGGGGCAGTATTCAGGTGACATCCACTAACTGCGCAGTGGTTAGACAGACACTGCGCCACGGAGATCCGGCTACATCCAACAAATAAAACGGATGAAATGGGAACAGCAACAGGGAAGAGTCTAAAAAACAGCCTCCCCCACGACTTTGGGGCCTCAGCCAAGAGTGCAGAGACTCCCCCACGACTGCGGTGCTTCTGCCACGAGTGCAGAGACTCCCCCACGAGTGCGGAGACTCCCCCACAACTGCGGGTCCTCTGCCATGATTGCAGGAATTCCCCCACGACTGCGGGGCTCCACCATGAGTGCAGAGACTCCCCTACGACTGCGGGGCCTCGCCACGAGAGCAGGGACTCCCCCACGACTGCGGGCCTCCGCCACGAGTGCAGAGACTCCACCATGACTGCGGGGCCTCCGCCACGAGTGCAGAGACTCCCCCACGACTGTGGGGCCTCTGCCACGAGTGCGGAGACTCCCTCATGTTATGTTAGGTATTTTCATTTCTAACGCGCGCAGATACTACAAGAGTGTCCCGGCGCGAACCTTGAGAGAATAAAGAGGAGCCGAATTTAGGGAAATAGGTAAGTTTTCAACTTCTTTTTGAAAAGACTAGGGTCCTGAGTGCATCGGAGAGCGAGGGGCAGAGCATTCCAAGCCAAAGCGGCCTTCACAGCCAGAGAGCTGCCGCCCGTCCTTTGCAAGCAAAAACGCGGGACTTGAGCCAGGAGTTGGGAGGAGGAACGCAGGTGTCTTGCGGGGGTATAAAAGGAGAACAGTTTCTGAAGATAGCCTGGCCCTGTGGCATACAGAGCGCGGTGGGCGATAACTAAGGACTTGAATCTAACCCTCTGCCACAGGCAGCCAGTGTAGAGCGCGAAGATGTTGTCTCACGCTACATCTGGCAGGGATGTTCAAGAGAAGCCTGGTAGCCGCGTTCTACACCACTTGCAGTTTATTTAGTAAGTAACTCAGGACGCCAATATATAAAGCGTTGGCGTAATCTAGCCGAGAAAGAATAAGGGCTCGGGTACCTGTCTCCTTGGCTGCCTGAGGAAGAAGGGGAAGGAACTTCCTGAGAATTTTTAGGAATCCAAAGCAGGTCCCTGACAGCTTCTTGATCTGAGTCGAGAATAAAAGATTCTCCTCGAACCAGACCCCTAAGTTCTTGACAGGATTCCCTGATGAGGCAGGAAGCACTGAATCGGAAGGCCAGAGTGTTTCCCTAAACCGAGAGGGAAACTTTCCAAATAAGAGGATTTCTGATTTCTCCTCATTACATTTCAGTTCTGCAGCAGCCAGCCATCGAAAAACTGCGGTCAAGCAGTGTTTGGCAGCAGAGATAGAACACTCGTTTTTAGGTCTCGCCTGAGCCAGCGCCTGCGCTGCTCTGGCGAGACATTTAGTTAGTGGGCTTTAAAAAGCCGACCACAGCTTTTCGTGTGGCCTAGAGCGTGCGGTTACGCGCACAATTACGAGCAGAGGCGCCATCTGGCTTTCCTCTCTCGTCAAGGTGTGCGCACACCACTCGCCAGACGTGCCTCCTTTTTTTTTTTTTTTTTTTTTAACTTGCAGTGCGAGGCACGCGCATGTGTTAATCCTTTATTGTCATACGGCGAACGATGTATTTTTAACACCCCTTAAGACCCCTTCCTTGCCCCTTTTTCACCCTCGGAGCTCTGATGGAACATTCTTTAATATATTCTTTATACCTATGGTTTGGATGCATTTCCTTCATTCCCACGCCTCCGGCTTCGTTGTATTTATTTTAGAGTGCATATGCGCACAAGCAACGTGTTTACCGAAGCTGCACCATTAATGCAGTCATGTAGTATCAATTTATGTAGCACATGCTTCTGCCTTAAAGCTCTTTTGCTGCTAAAAATCAGAATTTGTTGTCACCCAACTCAATCCTATTTGCTTTAAGTAGTTGAAGGATGAAAGACAGAGTCGTTCCCTGTGTATATTGACACAATATCTGCGGGTTATTCTCTGATTTGTGCGGTGACCGCTTGTGAGGACTTTTCTCTCGGTCATGGGACGGTCGGTGGTTATATACATTCCCGGCCGACTTTTAGCATGTGCAACTTGGGTCCTGGCCCAGGGCGCCGCATTTGAGCGTTAAGGTTATGCCAACAGCATCATCCCTGTCATCTTGCTCCAGCCTTGTTCTTGTCCCGGCGTGCTCGTTTCTGCGCGATTTACCAGTTTAAAGTAGTTTTAACCCTTAATTATCATACCTTAGGGCGTAGGCGATGTTTTTAACACTCCATTAGACCCCTTTCTTGCCCTCCCTTCACTCTCTCACCCCTGCTGACACAGACCAACAAAACCATCGTCCCCTTGAGGCAGCTAATCTATCAGTGATTTACCCGATCAGGGGGAGGTCCGGAGATTTTTGTATTTAGGGGCCAGTCACTGCTCATCCAGGTACTGACCAGTGAACACAAATTTGACCCCCTGATGCCTCATTTAATTCACTGGCATCATCATAGACGCCAACGTTCTCTCCGCCCAGGGCGCTATCTTAGCAAAGTCTTCTCTGTTTTATATTCCTAATAGACTATTGGTTTATCGAGCCATTTTTTAATAAAATCCATTTTTTACCAAGTTTTTTCACTATAATCTTTTACTTTGTTAAAGCACAATAAGAGTAAAATAAATTATCAAAATAAGTTAAAACTACTGCAGTCTTGTCTAAGAACCAGTCCAGATACATGTGTTTTATTGCTGTGTTTATTTGGAGTATGAATGTGAAAACAATAACCCATTTAGATTTCGCCTACAGCGCGCATGCATGGTCAGCGAAACCTACTATTCGCAAAACAAGCTTTAAAAAACTGGCTTAGAGCCCACCCATTACTTACCAATGCTTATTGTTGGTTGGCTTAAACGTCACTCTTGTTTCTTTGCTTCATACCATTCACGTCTCCTGGTTCCTGCCGACTGCCCACCTCCTCCTGCATTCTTATTAGGGCTTCTGTCCCTGCCGTGGAGCATGGACCTAGCACCGCTTCCTGTTTGCGGCCAGTGTTGTTCCACTGGTTGCGCACTGCTCTAGGTTCTTTTATTTGAACTTTTTTGCCATGCACTCTAAAAGAGTGTATGTTACTGTACGGTCCCCCTAAATCACCCTCCCTCTTATCACTATCAGTGTTTGTTCCCCGCCCCCGCCTTTCCATGCTGTGCGCTTTGTCCCCCATCCTCCTGCCCTCCTCCTGCTGTCCAATGTTTGTTGTTTGTTCTGTTTTTATCGCCACCGCCCTCCTCCCACTGTCCGTTGTTTATTTCCCACCCCCTTCCCTCCTCCTGCTCTCTCTTCTTTGTTTCCCACCCCGGCCCTTCTCCATTGTGTTGCTTGCCCCCCCCCCTAAACTGTTTTTATACATATTGCACAGTAGCACTGTGACGCAGTCAATGCTGGCCATGTTATAGTGTTTTTTAGGTCGAGCCTGTAGCAGCGCGCATGCGTTGCTCTGCGAGACTTTATGTAAGGGCTTCTGAAAGCTCACCACACACTCGTGCGTGTATTTTTTTTTGTGTCATAGGCTATTGGGCTTTGCGTGTGTCTTTCTAAGAAAGACAGCACACAATTGGGCAAAGGCGGGCGCATGTCCCGCCTTTGCTCCGCCCACGGCCTATTGCTTGCGGTTACCTGCACGGGCCACATCTGTTTTCAATTATCGTGCACAGATGCGTGCGCGATAATGCAAAACAGATGTCTCGCTGTGGCGCGTGCGCACCACTCGCGTGCTTGTCTGTTGTTTGGACCGGGCATGGAGTCTGCGTGAACAGTCCGAAGGCACTTAGGGCACCGCTTGCTGTTTTTCTGTTGCAAAAATATAGTGACTTGAAGACAGAAATGGAATACTACGCTCTTGTTCCCAAGCGCCCTTTTTGTTGCAGTTGTCCCTCGTGCAGTCCCATTGCCCCTTCTTCCCTCCCTCCTGACAACACAAACGCATGTTTATGTGCTCCGACTAAACCCTCCCCCACCGCTAAAAATACAACAAAATAAATACCCCTCTGCACTGTTGCAGTTTTCAGACTGGAAATGTTTAGCACATAAAGTACTAAGCATTTCGGGGCAAATATGTACAAGTACCACGCTGTCCATTAAAAGCAGCAGAAGAATAACTGGAGCACGGTCTCAAGTGATGTTATCTTGGCTGTTTTCCTGCCTCTTCTCCGCCCCCACCCGTTATTTTTCTCAGCGAAGCCAAAATACAAATTTCGTGCATGTGTTTAACGTTGGTAAACTAATATTGGTTTACGATCCACTTTGGCCGCCTTTTCGTTTACACGGTTTCGATGTTTGCTTTGCCGTGCTGCGAACCGCCCTTTCTGCTGTTGCACCACATGCCAGGTTTTTTGTTTATACATAACAACTTTTAAGTTTGATAGGACTTACAAGCACGTGTAATAATCGGGAAAGTGAAACTGAAAGTCTCCGCATGCTTGGTTCCATTGGCTGTAAAATAGGGGCTTTTAGCATGGGGCTCGTTCAACAGCAAGTTAAAGAGAGGAGGTTTGTCCCATGGTACTGGAAGATTCTGACCAGTTACGTTATCGGCGTTACATCTGTAGTAACTGAAATACTTGCCGTGAATGGGAGAAGAACCCGTTTGCATGTGATCAGCTGATGAAACGTGTGCCGTCCAAGGGCGACGCAGCAGCAGATGTAAACAAGGCTCTGCCGCTAAAGGTGGCGTCTTAGATAAAGGTATCTTGGCAGAGACGTTCGGTGTTCTGAACAGTGCTGACCCGGAAGTTGTTCCAGCATTTACAACCGAGGTCTTTGTAATAATTATTCAGCCTTGGCCACGATATCATACCTCGCCTTCTACAGAAATAGTTCCAGAGTAATCGGACCAACTCAATGTAGTGAGTCATGCATTACTTACTTCAAATCGGATGCCCGAGAAGGTTTTAAATGCTGAAATGTATCTTTTTAAAACTGTGAAATGTCATTAAGCAAGCATTGGCATAGCCAATAGGTCTCGCCTTTGGGACCTTATAAGTGTTTAGCCATGCAACAGTTGATGTTGTTGCACCAAGGATATTGTGCTGCATAACTAAATACTTATAAGGTCCCAAAAGCGAGACCTATTGGCTATGCCAGTGCTTGTTTCCCCATGTGAACAGGAGCTGGGTATTATCAGCGTATGCGTTTATCTTCACACCTAAGTCCTCAGCCAGCTGAACCAAAGGAGTAACGTAAATATTAAAAAGAAGAGGACTTGGGGAAGAACCTTGTGGGACCCCTGTGGTCACTTTCTTCGGTGAGGAGGAAAACGGTGGGAGCCACACCTGCTGCGTCCGATCCTCCAAGAAGGATTTGAGCCTGCCCCAAGCAATTCCTGATACACCAATCTCCGCCAGTCGGGTGAGCAGCAATGCATGGGGAACCGTATCGAATGCCGCCGAGAAGTCCAGCAAAACCAGGGCAGCCCTCCCGCCGGCATCCAAACAGTCTCTGATGGCTTCAGTGATTTCCACCAAAGCTGATTCAGTACTAAAGGAGGCCCTAAAACCCGACTGTGCAGGATGGAGAAGGCCTGACCTTTCTACGAAGTCGGTCAACTGTCTAGTGACCACTTTCTCACATACCTTAGCCACACTAGGCAAAAGGAGATCGGCCGGTAGTTTACCGGGCACAGAGGGACAAGTGATGGTTTTTTTAAAAGAGGAAGAATCATGGCCTGCTTCCAGGTGGCCGGAACAAGAGCTTCAGAGAGGGACATAGTAATAAGTCTATTGACTTTTGGATTAACAGTATCCGCCACGTCAGCCAGAAGTCTAGCATCACAAGGGTCCGAAGGGGATCCTGATTTCAGACCCTTTAAAATTTTAAGGGAGCTGGGTAGATCAATGGGGGCAAATGCAACCAACGAGTGGAAGGGAGGGGCCGATGGGGCCTCTCCAGCCAGGAGGGCACCTGAGTCCTTTTTGCAAGAAGTAAAGGACGCCTGTATGGTGTGAATTTTCTCCATAAAAAAAATGGAGAGATCTTCGCACCAAAAGGCAGAAGATGGAATCATACTTGATTGCGCTTTGGGAGCCAGGAAACTCTGAACTATAGAAAAAATTTCCTTTGAGTTATTCTTAGCTGCATCAATTCTAGTCCCATAGTAAAGGCTTTTAGCCTGTGCTATAGCCGTATAATAAGTTTTCTTGCTTATTTCTCAGCATAAGTTTATCCCCAGGACGATACCCCTTATGCCAGGCTCTCTCCAGTTTCTTGCACTCCTGCTTCAGTGTCCTCAGAGCAGGAGTGAACCAAGGATTGGAGGGGGAGTCTCTGGAGTGCCTATGACGAGTGGCCGGGGCTATAAGATCAACAGTGTTAGAGATCCAGCTTGTGAAACCAGCAAGCCCGTCTGCAAGATCGCTGGCAGGAAGGGGTCTGGTGGCCACCAAGGCTTGGCTAAATAACAGCGGGTCAATTTTAGCAAAAACCGGCTCACGCTCAAACCGGGGCAAAAGGTTGCTATCTGGCGAATCCCAGGAGAAATATGTCAGAAAATGATCTGACCAAGGCACCGGAGTGGGAGTTTCGACTGTGATAGAAAAAGTCGCACAGATGAGGTCTAGGGTATGGCCCCCTGAGTGCGTCGGAAGGCCAACCCATTGGGTGAGCTGAGCGAGGGACAGTACATCTAATAAATCAAGAGTGTCCTTCGAAGCTGCCTGGTCGAGATGAATATTTAAGTCGCCAAGGATAATATAATGGGCAAAGCGGAGAGCTCAGGGAACAATAGCGTCCCCCAGTGCTTTTAGAAATGCACTAGCCGGACCAGGAGGTCCATAGATCAAAGATCCACCTAGTATAAAATGAGGCAAAACATTAATACTAAAGTCCAAAGCTTCACAATCCCCTCCAAGTGTAGAAACATCCTGTTGGAGGGACCACTTATCTCTATATATGATAGCCACCCCTGCCCCTCTCCCTTTTATTCTATCCAACCTAGAAATTCTATAGCCGGTTGGAATGGCCAGCGCGACTGTAGGATTAGAAAACTCATCCAACCATGTCTCTGTAATAAACAGGAAATCAACTTTCTTGTCCTCCAAAAGATCAAAGATATCCTGATAGTGCCTCTTAAGTGAACGTGCATTAATAAGGGCAGCATGCATGGCTGGTTCGTGCTTACCTCTTTTAGAAGCAACCCTGGATGGAGCAAGTCCGGATGAGCCAGCACTAAATCTAAAGCCACAGGAAGAGCAAACCATGTCATTACACTCCAGTACGTCCCATCTACTAATGTGGGAACATGGAGGCGGGCGGAGTGAATGAAGGTCCTCGCTGCTATACAGCCCCCGCTCTGCATAGTGGGACACAAAGTGGGCAGCGTGGCTGGCGCTGGACGCTTCCGGGACGCTGACGGGCGCAGACGGGCTTGCCTTAGGCGCGCCTTTGGCGCGTCCGCGCAGCACGCATATTTATAGGGGCGGCTACTCCGACAACTAGAGCACGCACTGAACTAAAATGGCGTCTCTAGTTGTCGAATGGTGAGACCCAGGAAGTAGCTGCCGGTCCGAGCTCCCGGTCCCGGACAGCAGAGAAAAAACGTGTTGCCCCAGAGCCCCAAACCAATTCATACAGTGCAGGTATTAAAAAGCTAAAATATTCTTTTTAAAAACGAGTGAAATATTCCTTTTTAAAACGGGAGACAACAGAAAGCTAATAACATCAGTTTAGCAGCAAATTATTTCTTAAACAAATATAGCAGCAGTAGCAGGCAAAGTCAGCGCCCAGCAGCCTCTCGAGGTACTGCCGTCCGCACAGCGCGCATATTTATAGAGGCGGCTACTCCGACAACTAGAGCACGCACTGAACTAAAATGGCGTCTCTAGTTGTTGAATAGTGAGACCCAGGAAATAGCTGCCGGTCCGAGCTCCGGGTCCCGGACAGCAGAGAAAAAACGTGTTGCCCAAGAGCCCAAACCAATTCATACAGTGCAAGTATTAAAAAGCTAAAATATTCTTTTTAAAAACGAGTGAAATATTCCTTTTTAAAACGGGTGACAACAGAAAGCTAATAACATCAGTTTAGCAGCAAATTATTTCTTAAACAAATATAGCAGCAGTAGCAGGCAAAGTCAGCGCCCAGCAGCCTCTCAAGGTCTGCGGGGCCTCCGCCACAAGTGTGGAGACTACCCCATGACTGCGGGGCCTTCGCCACGAGTGCGTAGACTCCCCCACGACTGCGGGACCTCCGCCACGAGGGCAGAGACTCCCCTACGACTGCGGGGCCTCTGCCACAAGTGCAGAAACTCCCCCACGATTGCGGGGCCTCACCATGAGTGCGGAGACTCCCCCACAACTGCAGGGCCACCGCTCCGAGTGTGGAGACTCCTCCACGACTGTGGAGCCTCTGCCACAAGTGCAGAAACTCCCCCACGATTGCGGGGCCTCACCATGAGTGTGGTGACCCCCCCCATGACTGAGGGGCCTCTACCATGAGTGCAGAGACTACCCACGACTGTGGAGCCTTTGCCACTAGTGCAGAGACTCCCCCATGACTGGGGACCCTCTGCCACGAGTGCAGAGACTCCACCACGACTGCGGAGCCTCTGCCACGAGTGCAGAGACTCCCCCATGACTGCAGGGCCTCTGCCACGAGTGCGGAGACTCCCCCACGACTGTGGGGTCTCCGCCATGAGTGCGGAGACTCCCACATGACTGCGGGCCTCTGCCACGAGTGCAGAGACTCCCCCACGACTGTGAGGCCTCTCCCAAGAGTGCAGAGACTCCCCCACGACTGTGGGGCCTCCGCCACGAGTGCAGAGACTCCCCCATGACTGCGGGGCCTCCGCCACAAGTGCAGAGACTCTGCCACGAGTGCAGAGACTCCCCCACGACTGTGGGGCCTCCGCCACGAGTGCAGAGACTCCCCCATGACTGCGGGGCCTCCGCCACAAGTGCAGAGACTCTGCCACGAGTGCGGAGACTCCCCCACGACTGTGGGGCCTCTGCCATGAGTGTGGAGACTCCCGCATGACTGTGGGGCCTCTCCCACGAGTGCAGAGACTCCCCCACGACTGTGGGGCCTCCGCCACAAGTGCAGAGACTCCCCGATGACTGCGGGGCCTCCGCCACGAGTGTGGACCCTCCCCCATCACTGCTGGCCTCTGCCACGAGTGCAGAGACTCCCCCATGACTGCGAGGCCTCCGCCACGAGTGCAGAGACTCCCCCACGACTGCGGAGCCTCTGCCACGAGGACAGAGACTCCCCCATGACTGGTGGCTTCTGCTATCAGGGGGGGAGACTCCCCCACAACTGCAGGGCCCCTGCCACGGGTGCAGAGACTCCCACATGACTGCGGGGCTCCACCACGAGGGCAGAGACTCCCCCACTACTGCAGGGACTCCGCCATGAGTGCAGACATTCCCCCACGACTGCAGGGCCTCTGTCACGAGTGCAGAGACTCCCCCACAACTGCGGGGCCGCCGTCACGAGTGCAGAGACTCCCCCACGACTGCGGGGCTCCACCACGAGTGCAGACATTCCCCCACGACTGCATGGCCTCCACCACGAGTGCGGAGACTCCCCCATGACTGCGAGGCTCCACCATGAGTGCAGACATTCCCCCACAACTGCAGGGCCTCCACCACGAGTGCCAAGACTCCCGCATGACTGCGGGGCTCTGCCACAAGTGCAGAGACTCCCCCATGACTGCGGGGCCTCCGCCAGGAGTGCTGAGACTCCCCCATGACTGCGGGGCCTCTGCCACGAGTGCAGAGACTCCCCCATGACTGCGGGGCCTACGCCACGAGTGCAGACATTCCCCCACGACTGCGGGGCTCTGCCACGAGTGCAGAAACTCCCCCACGATTGCGGGGCCTCACCATGAGTGTGGTGACCCCCCCATGACTGAGGGGCTTCTACCATGAGTGCAGAGACTACCCACGACTGTGGAGCCTTTGCCACTAGTGCAGAGACTCCCCCATGACTGAGGACCCGCTGCCACGAGTGCAGAGACTCCACCACGACTGCGGGGCCTCTGCCACGAGTGCAGAGACTCCCCCATGACTACAGGGCCTCTGCCACGACTGCGGAGACTCCCCCACGACTGTGGGGTCTCCGCCATGAGTGCGGAGACTCCCACATGAATGCGGGCCTCTGCCACGAGTGCAGAGACTCCCCCACGACTGTGAGGCCTCTCCCAAGAGTGCAGAGACTCCCCCGCGACTGTGGGGCCTCCGCCACGAGTGCAGACACTCCCCCATGACTGCGGGGCCTCCACCACAAGTGCAGAGACTCTGCCACGAGTGCAGAGACTCCCCCACGACTGTGGGGCCTCCGCCACGAGTGCAGAGACTCCCCCATGACTGCGGGGCCTCCACCACAAGTGCAGAGACTCTGCCACGAGTGCAGAGACTCCCCCACGACTGCGGGGCCTCTGCCACGAGTGCGGAGACTCCCCCATGACTGTGGGGCCTCTGCCATGAGTGCGGAGACTCCCGCATGACTGCGGGGCCTCTCCCACGAGTGCAGAGACTCCCCCACGACTGTGGGGCCTCCGCCACAAGTGCAGAGACTCCCCGATGACTGCGGGGCCTCCGCCACGAGTGTGGACCCTCCCCCATCACTGCTGGCCTCTGCCACGAGTGCAGAGACTCCCCCATGACTGCGAGGCCTCCGCCACGAGTGCAGAGACTCCCCCACGACTGCGGAGCCTCTGCCACGAGGACAGAGACTCCCCCATGACTGGTGGCTTCTGCTATCAGGGGGGGAGACTCCCCCACAACTGCGGGGCCCCTGCCACGGGTGCAGAGACTCCCACATGACTGCGGGGCTCCACCACGAGGGCAGAGACTCCCCCACTACTGCAGGGACTCCGCCATGAGTGCAGACATTCCCCCACGACTGCAGGGCCTCTGTCACGAGTGCAGAGACTCCCCCACAACTGCGGGGCCGCCGTCACGAGTGCGGAGACTCCCCCATGACTGCGAGGCTCCACCATGAGTGCAGACATTCCCCCACAACTGCAGGGCCTCCACCACGAGTGCCAAGACTCCCCCATGACTGCGGGGCCTACGCCACGAGTGCAGACATTCCCCCACGACTGCGGGGCTCTGCCACGAGTGCAGAGACTTCCCCAGGACTGGGAGGCCTCCGCCACGAGTGCAGACATTCCCCCACGACTGCGTGTCCTGCGCCACGAGTGCAGAAACTCCCCCAGGACTGTGGGCCCTCTGCCACGAGTGCAGAGACTCCCCCGTGACTGCGGGGCTCCGCCACGAGTGCAGACATCCCCCATCGACTGCGGGCCTCCGTCACGAGTGCAGAGACTCCCCCACGACTGCGGGTTTCCGCCACGAGTGCAGACATTCCCCCACGACTGCACGGCCTCCACCACAAGTGCGGAGACTCCCCCATGACTGCGGGGCTCCACCACGAGTGCAGAGACTCCCCCATGACTGCGGGGCTCTGCCACGAGTGCAGAGACTCCCCCACGACTGCGGGGCTCCGCCACAAAACAGACATTCCCCCACGACTGCGGGGCCTCCGCCACGCATGCAGACATTCCCCCATGACTGCGGAGCCTCCGCCACGCGTGCAGACATTTCCCCGCGACTGCGGGGCCTCCGCCACGCATGCAGACATTCCCCCATGACTGCGGGGCCTCCCCCACGCGTGCAAACATTCCCCCACGACTACGGGGCCTCCGCCACGCATGCAGACATTCCCCCACAACTGCGGGGCCTCCGCCACGAGTGCGGAGCCCCTTTGTGAATCAGGCTCTCAGTCATGGACATTCCCTGGAGCTGTCAAGGCCAAGTCCCAGTAGCGGAAAGAGAACTGCGCAATTCCATCTGCATGTATCTGTGCATGCTGGGGTGTGGCTATAGGTCATGACCTTCTGGCCACTTCCTAGACCCTAGGAACACTGCGGGCATAGTGTGGAATCTGAGACTCCCGCATTCTCTGGGCACAGCCCTGGCTGGGGCTAGGAACACCGCTGGCATAGTGTGACATCTGAGACTCCCGCACTCTTGAGGCACAGCCCTGGCTGGGGCTAGGAACTCCGCTGGCATAGTGTGAAATCTGAGGCTCCCGCACTCTCTGGGCACAGCCCTAGCTGGGGCTAGGAACACTGCTGGCATAGTGTGAAATCTGAGACTCCCCGCACTCTCGAGGCACAGCCCTGGCAGGGGCTAGGAACACCGCTGGCATAGTGTGAAATCTGAGACTCCCGCACTCTCAGGGCACAGCCCTGGCTGGGGCTAGGAACACCGCTGGCATAGTGTGAAATCTGAGACTCCCTGCAGTCTCTGGGCACAGCCCTGGCCTAGGAACACCGCTGGCATGGAGAGAAATCTGAGACTCCCCACACTCTCGAGGCACAGCCCTGGCTGGGGCTAGGAACACCGCTGGCATAGTGTGAAATCTGAGACTCCCCGCACTCTTTGGGCACAACCCTGGCCTAGGAACACCGCTAGCATAGTGTAAAATCTGAGACACCCGCACTCTCGAGGCACAGTCCTGACTGGGGCTAGGAACACCGCTGGCATACTGTGAAATCTGAGACCTGTGCGCACTCTCTGGGCACAGCCCTGCCTGGGGCTAGGAACACCGCTGGCCTAGTGTGAAATCTGAGACCTGCGCACAATCTCTGGGCACAGCCCTGGCTGGGGCTACGAACACTGCTGGCATAGTGTGAAATCTGAGACTCCCCGCACTCTCGAGGCACTGCCCTGGCTGGGGCTAGGAGCACCGCTGCCATAGTGTGAAATTTGAGACCTGCGCGCACTCTCTGAGCACAGCCCTGGCCTAGGAACACCGCTGGCATAGTGTGAAATCTGAGACCTGCGCGCACTCTCTGAGCACAGCCCTGGCTGGGGCTAGGAACACCGCTGGCATAGTGTGAAATCTGAGACTCCCCGCACTCTTGAGGCACAGCCCTGGCTGGAGCTAGGAACACCGCTGGCATAGTGTGAAATCTGAGACTCCCCGCACTCTCTGGGCACACCCCTGGCTGGGGATAGGAACTCTGCTGGCATAGTTTGAAATCTGAGACTCCCCGCACTCTCTGGGCACAGCCCCGGCTGGGGCTAGGAACACAGCTGGCATAGTGTGAAATCTGAGGCCTGCGCGCACTCTCTGGGCACAGCCCTGGCTGGGGCTAGGAACACCGCTGGCCTAGTGTGAAATCTGAGACTCCCCGCACTCTCGAGGCACTGCCCTGGCTGGGGCTAGGAACACCGCTGGCATAGTATGAAATCTGAGACTCCCCACACTCTCGAGGCACATCTCTGTCTGGGGCTAGGAGCACCACTGCCATAGTGGAAAATTTGAGACCTGCGCGCACTCTCTGAGCACAGCCCTGGCCTAGGAAGACCGCTGGCATAGTGTGAAATCTGAGATCTGCGCGCACTCTCTGAGCACAGCCCTAGCTGGGGCTAGGAACACCGCTGGCATAGTGTGAAATCTGAGACTCCCCACAATCTCTGGGCACAGCCCTGGCTGGGGATAGGAACTCTGCTGGCATAGTTTGAAATCTGAGACTCCCCGCACTCTCTGGGCACAGCCCCGGCTGGGGCTAGGAACACAGCTGGCATAGTGTGAAATCTGAGGCCTGCGCGCACTCTCTGGGCACAGCCCTGGCTGGGGCTAGGAACACCGCTGGCATAGTGTGAAATCTGAGACTCCCTGCAGTCTCTGGGCACAGCCCTGGCCTAGGAACACCGCTGGCATGGTGAGAAATCTGAGACTCCCCACACTCTCGAGGCACAGCCCTGGCTGGGGCTAGGAACACCGCTGGCATAGTGTGAAATCTGAGACTCCCCGCACTCTTTGGGCACAACCCTGGCCTAGGAACACCGCTAGCATAGTGTAAAATCTGAGACACCCGCACTCTCGAGGCACAGTCCTGACTGGGGCTAGGAACACCGCTGGCATACTGTGAAATCTGAGACCTGTGCGCACTCTCTGGGCACAGCACCTGCCTGGGGCTAGGAACACCGCTGGCCTAGTGTGAAATCTGAGACCTGCGCACAATCTCTGGGCACAGCCCTGGCTGGGGCTAGGAACACTGCTGGCATAGTGTGAAATCTGAGACTCCCCGCACTCTCGAGGCACTGCCCTGGCTGGGGCTAGGAACACCGCTGGCATAGTGTGAAATCTGAGACTCCCCGCACTCTCAAGGCACATCTCTGTCTGGGGCTAGGAGCACCGCTGCCATAGTGTGAAATTTGAGACCTGCGCGCACTCTCTGAGCACAGCCCTGGCTGGGGCTAGGAACACCACTGGCATAGTGTGAAATCTGAGACTCCCGCACTCTTGAGGCACAGCCCTGGCTGGAGCTAGGAACACCGCTGGCATAGTGTGAAATCTGAGACTCCCCGCACTCTCTGGGCACAGCCCTGGCTGGGGATAGGAACTCTGCTGGCATAGTTTGAAATCTGAGACTCCCGCACTCTCTGGGCACAGCCCTGGCTGGGGCTAGGAACACAGCTGGCATAGTGTGAAATCTGAGGCCTGCGCGCACTCTCTGGGCACAGCCCTGGCTGGGGCTAGGAACACCGCTGGCATAGTATGAAATCTGAGACTCCCCACACTCTCGAGGCACATCTCTGTCTGGGGCTAGGAGCACCACTGCCATAGTGGGAAAATTGAGACCTGCGCGCACTCTCTGAGCACAGCCCTGGCCTAGGAAGACCGCTGGCATAGTGTGAAATCTGAGACCTGCGCACACTCTCTGAGCACAGCCCTAGCTGGGGCTAGGAACACCGCTGGCATAGTGTGAAATCTGAGACTCCCCGCACTCTCTGGGCACAGCCCTGGCTGGGGATAGGAACTCCGCTGGCATAGTGTGAAATCTGAGACTCCCCGCACTCTCTGGGCACAGCCCTGGCTGGGGCTAGGAACACCGCTGGCATAGTGTGAAATCTGAGACCTGCTCGCACTCTCTGGGCACAGCCCTGGCTGGGGCTAGGAACACTGCTGACATAGTGTGAAATCTGAGACTCCCCGCACTCTCTGGGCCCAGCCGTGGGTCTAGGTACACTGCTGGCATAGTGTGAAATCTGAGACTCCTGCACTCTCAGGGCACAGCCCTGGCTCGGGCTAGGAACACCGCTGGCATAGTGTGAAATCTGAGACTCCCGCACTCTCTGGGCACAGCCCTGGCTGGAGCTAGGAACACTGCTGGCATAGTGTGATATCTAAGACTCCCCGCACTCTCTGGGCACAGTCCTGGCTGGGGCTAGGAACACTGCTGGCATAGTGTGAAATCTGAGACCTGCGCGCACTCTCTGAGCACAGCCCTGGCTGGGGCTAGGAACACCGCTGGCATAGTGTGAAATCTGAGACCTGCGCGCACTCTCGAGGCACAGCCCTGGCTGGGGCTAGGAACACCGCTGGCATAGTGAGAAATCTGAGACTCCCCGCACTCTCGAGGCACAGCCCTGGCGTAGGAACACCGCTGGCATAGTGTGAAATCTGAGACTCCCGAACTCTCTGTGCACAGCCCTGGCTGGGGCTAGGAACACCGCTGCCATAGTGTGAAATCTGAGACTCCCGCACTCTGTGCACAGCCCTGGCTGGGGCTAGGAACACCGCTGCCATAGTGTGAAATCTGAGACTCCCGCACTCTCTATGCACAGCCCTGGCTGGAGCTAGGAACACCGCTGCCATAGTGTGAAATCTGAGACACCCGCACTCTCTGGGCACAGCACTGGCTGGGGCTAGGAACACCGCTGCCATAGTGTGAAATCTGAGACTCCCGCACTCTCTGTGCACAGCCCTGGCTGGGGCTAGGAACACCGCTGCCATTGTGTGAAATCTGAGACTCCCGCACTTTCTGTGCACAGCCCTGGCTGGGGCTAGGAACACCGCTGCCATAGTGTGAAATTTGAGACTCCCCGCACTCTCTGGGCCCAGCCGTGGGTCTAGGTACACTGCTGGCATAGTGTGAAATCTGAGACTCCTGCACTCTCTGGGCACAGCCCTGGCTGGGGCTAGGAACACTTCTGGCATAGTGATATCTAAGACTCCCCGCACTCTCTGAGCACAGTCCTGGCTGGGGCTAGGAACACTGCTGGCATAATGTGAAATCTGAGACCTGCGCGTACTCTCTGAGCACAGCCCTGGCTGGGGCTAGGAACACCGCTGGCATAGGGAGAAAACTGAGACTCCCCGCACTCTCGAGGCACAGCCCTGGCGTAGGAACACCGCTGGCATAGTGTGAAATCTGAGACTTCCGCAGTCTCTGGGCACAGCCCTGGCCTAGGAACACCGCTGGCATACTGTGAAATCTGAGACTCCCGCACTCTCTGAGCACAGCCCTGGCTGGGGCTAGGAACACCGCTGGCATAGTGTGAAATCTGAGACTCCCCGCACTCTCTTAGCACAGCCCGGGCTGGGGCTAGGAACACCGCTGGCATAGTGAGAAATCTGAGACCTGCGCGCACTCTCGATGCACAGCCCTGGCGTAGGAATACCGCTGGCATAGTGTGAAATCTGAGACTCCCCGCACTCTCGAGGCATAGCCCTGGCGTAGGAACACCGCTGGCATAGTGTGAAATCTGAGACTCCCTGCACTCTCAAGGCACAGCCCTGGCGCAGGAACACCGCTGGCATAGTGTGAAATCTGAGACTTCCGCACTTTCTGGGCACAGCCCTGGCCTAGGAACACCGCTGGCATAGTGTGAAATCTGAGACTCCCGCACTCTCCGTGCACAGCCCTGGCTGGGGCTAGGAACACCGCTGGCATAGTGTGAAATCTGAGACTCCCCGCACTCTCGAGGCACAGCCCTGGTGTAGGAACACCGCTGGCATAGTGTGAAATCTGAGACTCCCCGCACTCTTGAGGCACAGCCCTGGCGTAGGAACACCGCTGGCATAATGTGAAATCTGAGACTCCCCGCGCTCTCGAGGCACAGCCCTGGCGTAGGAACACCGCTGGCATAGTGTGAAATCTGAGACTTCCGCGCTCTCTGGGCACAGCCCTGGCCTAGGAACACCGCTGGCATAGTGTGAAATCTGAGACTCCCGCACTCTCTCATGATCATAGTCTTATTTGTCATTAGGATCTTGAAGCATATGTGTTAAATAATAAGGACATACGAGAAAAAATATTTCTTCCCTTCTTCTATTGCACGCTCAAATTGTTTCTGTATATAGTGTACTGTCTTTATCACCAACCACCACATGTCACTTTTTTCACCACAGTCACGTATTTCATATTGCAATTGAAATTGTAAATTGCGACAGCCATGATTATCTGATTTTTTTCTGAATACATTATTGAATCATAATTTTGGTGTGTTATATATTCTTTTTCAAATCATTGATACGTGTTATAAGTAAGCTGTTGCTACTTACTTTAAGTAATTGTAAACCCCGACAGAACCAATTTTCACTTTAATCCCGCACTCTCTGGGCACAGCCTTGGCCTAGGAACACCGCTGGCATACTGTGAAATCTGAGACTCCCCGCACTCTCTGAGCACAGCCCTGGCTGGGGCTAGGAACACCACTGGCATAGTGTGAAATCTGAGACTCCCTGCACTCTCTGGGCACTGCCCTGGCTGGGGCTAGGAACACCGCTGGCATAGTGTGAAATCTGAGACTCCCCGCACTCTCTGAGCACAGCTCTGGCTGGGGCTAGGTACACCGCTGGCATAGTGAGAAATCTGAGACTCCCCGCACTCTCTGAGCACAGCCCTGGCTGGGGCTAGGAACACTGCTGGCATAGTGAGAAATCTGAGACCTGCGCGCACTCTCTGGGCACTGCCCTGGCTGGGGCTAGGAACACCGCTGGCATAGTGTGAAATCTGAGACTCCCCGCTCTCTCTAAGCACAGCTCTGGCTGGGGCTAGGTACACCGCTGGCAAAGTGAGAAATCTGAGACTCCTCGCACTATCGAGGCACAGCCCTGGCGTAGGAACACCGCTGGCATAGTGTGAAATCTGAGACTCCCCGCACTCTCGAGGCACAGCCCTGGCGTAGGAACACCTCTGGCATAGTGTGAAATCTGAGACTTTCGCACTCTCTGGGCACAGCCCTGGCCTAGGAACACCGCTGGCATAGTGTGAAATCTGAGACTCCCGCACTCTCTGGGCACAGCCCTGGCCTAGGAACACCGCTGGCATACTGTGAAATGTGAGACTCCCCGCACTCTCTGAGCACAGCCCTGGCTGGGGCTAGGAACAACTCTGGCATAGTGTGAAATCTGAGACTTCCGCCTTCTCTGGGCACAGCCCTGGCCTAGGAACACCGCTGGCATAGTGTGAAATTTGAGACTTCCGCACTCTCTGAGCACAGCCCTGGCCTAGGAACACCGCTGGCATAGTGTGAAATCTGAGACCTGCGCGCACTCTCTGGGCACAGCCCTGGCTGGGGCTAGGAACACTGCTGGCATAGTGTGAAATCTGAGACTCCCCGCACTCTCTGGGCACAGCCCTGGCTGGGGATAGGAACTCCGCTGGCATAGTGTGAAATCTGAGACTCCCCGCACTCTCTGGGCACAGCCCTGGTGTAGGAACACCGCTGGCATAGTGTGAAATCTGAGACTCCCGCACTCTTTGTGCACAGCCTTGGCTGGGGCTAAGAACACCGCTGCCATAGTGTGAAATCTGAGACTCCCGCACTCTCTGTGCACAGCCCTGGCTGGGGCTAGGAACACCGCTGCCATAGTGTGAAATCTGAGACTCCCGCACTCTCTGTGCACAGCCCTGGCTGGGGCTAGGAACACCGCTGCCATAGTGTGAAATTAGAGACTTCCGCACTCTCTGTGCACAGCCCTGGCTGGGGCTAGGAACACCGCTGCCATAGTGTGAAATCTGAGATGCCCGCACTCTCGAGGCACAGCCCTGGCGTAGGAACACCGCTGGCATAGTGTGAAATCTGAGACTCCCCGCACTCTCAAGGCACAGCCCTGGCGTAGGAACACCGCTGGCATAGTGTGAAATCTGAGACTCCCGCACTCTCCGTGCACAGCCCTGGCTGGGGCTAGGAACACCGCTGGCATAGTGTGAAATCTGAGACTTCCCGCACTCTCGAGGCACAGCCCTGGCGTAGGAACACCGCTGGAATAGTGTGAAATCTGAGACTCCCCGCACTCTCAAGGCACAGCCCTGGCGTAGGAACACCGCTGGCATAATGTGAAATCTGAGACTCCCGCACTCTCGAGGCACAGCCCTGGCGTAGGAACACCGCTGGCATAGTGTGAAATCTGAGACTCCCGCACTCTCTGGGCACAGCCCTGGCGTAGGAACACCGCTGGCATAGTGTGAAATCTGAGACTCCCGAACTCTCTGTGCACAGCCCTGGCTGGGGCTAGGAACACCGCTGCCATAGTGTGAAATCTGAGACTCCCGCACTCTCTGTGCACAGCCCTGGCTGGGGCTAGGAACACCGCTGCCATAGTGTGAAATCTGAGACTTCCGCACTCTCTGTGCACAGCCCTGGCTGGGGCTAGGAACACCGCTGCCATAGTGTGAAATCTGAGACTCCCCGCACTCTCTGAGCACAGCCCTGGCTGGGGCTAGGAACACCGCTGGCATAGTGTGAAATCTGAGACTCCCTGCACTCTCTGGGCACTGCCCTGGCTGGGGCTAGGAACACCGCTGGCATAGTGTGAAATCTGAGACTCCCCGCACTCTCTGAGCACAGCTCTGGCTGGGGTTAGGTACACTGCTGGCATAGTGAGAAATCTGAGACTCCCCGCACTCTCTGAGCACAGCCCTGGCTGGGGCTAGGAACACCGCTGGCATAGTGAGAAATCTGAGACCTGCGCGCACTCTCTGGGCACTGCCCTGTCTGGGGCTAGGAACACCGCTGGCATAGTGTGAAATCTGAGACTCCCCGCTCTCTCTAAGCACAGCTCTGGCTGGGGCTAGGTACACCGCTGGCATAGTGAGAAATCTGAGACTCCTCGCACTATCGAGGCACAGCCCTGGCGTAGGAACACCACTGGCATAGTGTGAAATCTGAGACTCCCCGCACTCTCGAGGCACAGCCCTGGCGTAGGAACACCTCTGGCATAGTGTGAAATCTGAGACTTCCGCACTCTCTGGGCACAGCCCTGGCCTAGGAACACCGCTGGCATAGTGTGAAATGTGAGACTCCCGCACTCTCTGGGCACAGCCCTGGCCTAGGAACACCGCTGGCATACTGTGAAATGTGAGACTCCCCGCACTCTCTGAGCAAAGCCCTGGCTGGGGCTAGGAACACCTCTGGCATAGTGTGAAATCTGAGACTTCCGCACTCTCTGGGCACAGCCCTGGCCTAGGAACACCGCTGGCATAGTGTGAAATTTGAGACTTCCGCACTCTCTGAGCACAGCCCTGGCCTAGGAACACCGCTGGCATAGTGTGAAATCTGAGACCTGCGCGCACTCTCTGGGCACAGCCCTGGCTGCGGTTAGGAACACTGCTGGCATAGTGTGAAATCTGAGACTCCCCGCACTCTCTGGGCACAGCCCTTGCTGGGGATAGGAACTCCGCTGGCATAGTGTGAAATCTGAGACTCCCCGCACTCTCTGGGCACAGCCCTGGCGTAGGAACACCGCTGGCATAGTGTGAAATCTGAGACTCCCGCACTCTCTGTGCACAGCCCTGGCTGGGGCTAAGAACACCGCTGCCATAGTGTGAAATCTGAGACTCCCGCACTCTCTGTGCACAGCCCTGGCTGGGGCTAGGAACACCGCTGCCATAGTGTGAAATTAGAGACTTCCGCACTCTCTGTGCACAGCCCTGGCTGGGGCTAGGAACACCGCTGCCATAGTGTGAAATCTGAGACGCCCGCACTCTCGAGGCACAGCCCTGGAGTAGGAACACCGCTGGCATAGTGTGAAATCTGAGACTCCCCGCACTCTCAAGGCACAGCCCTGGCGTAGGAACACCGCTGGCATAGTGTGAAATCTGAGACTCCCGCACTCTCCGTGCACAGCCCTGGCTGGGGCTAGGAACACCGCTGGCATAGTGTGAAATCTGAGACTTCCCGCACTCTCGAGGCACAGCCCTGGCGTAGGAACACCGCTGGCATAGTGTGAAATCTGAGACTCCCCGCACTCTCAAGGCACAGCCCTGGCGTAGGAACACCGCTGGCATAATGTGAAATCTGAGACTCCTGCACTCTCGAGGCACAGCCCTGGCGTAGGAACACCGCTGGCATAGTGTGAAATCTGAGACTTCGGCACTCTCTGGGCACAGCCCTGGCCTAGGAACACCGCTGGCATAGTGTGAAATCTGAGACTCCCGCACTCTCTGGGCCCAGCCCTGGCGTAGGAACACCGCTGGCATAGTGTGAAATCTGAGACTCCCGAACTCTCTGTGCACAGCCCTGGCTGGGGCTAGGAACACCGCTGCCATAGTGTGAAATCTGAGACTCCCGCACTCTCTGTGCACAGCCCTGGCTGGGGCTAGGAACACCGCTGCCTTAGTGTGAAATCTGAGACTTCCGCACTCTCTGTGCACAGCCCTGGCTGGGGCTAGGAACACCGCTGCCATAGTGTGAACTCTGAGACGCCCGCACTCTCTGGGCACAGCCCTGGCTGGGGCTAGGAACACCGCTGCCATAGTGTGAAATCTGAGACTCCCGCACTCTCTATGCACAGCCCTGGCTGGAGCTAGGAACACCGCTGCCATAGTGTGAAATCTGAGACTCCCGCACTCTCTGGGCACAGCACTGGCTGGGGCTAGGAACACCGCTGCCATAGTGTGAAATCTGAGACTCCCGCACTCTCTGTGCACAGCCCTGGCTGGGGCTAGGAACACCGCTGCCATAGTGTGAAATCTGAGACTCCCGCACTTTCTGTGCACAGCCCTGGCTGGGGCTAGGAACACCGCTGCCATAGTGTGAAATTTGAGACTCCCCGCACTCTCTGGGCCCAGCCGTGGGTCTAGGTACACTGCTGGCATAGTGTGAAATCTGAGACTCCTGCACTCTCTGGGCACAGCCCTGGCTGGGGCTAGGAACACTTCTGGCATAGTGTGATATCTAAGACTCCCCGCACTCTCTGAGCACAGTCCTGGCTGGGGCTAGGAACACTGCTGGCATAGTGTGAAATCTGAGACCTGCGCGTACTCTCTGAGCACAGCCCTGGCTGGGGCTAGGAACACCACTGGCATAGTGTGAAATCTGAGACATGCGCGCACTCTCGAGGCACAGCCCTGGCTGGGGCTAGGAACACCGCAGGCATAGTGTGAAATCTGAGACTCCTCACACTCTCTGAGCACAGCCCTGGCTGGGGCTAGGAACACCGCTGGCATAGTGAGAAAACTGAGACTCCCCGCACTCTCGAGGCACAGCCCTGGCGTAGGAACACCGCTGGCATAGTGTGAAATCTGAGACTTCCGCAGTCTCTGGGCACAGCCCTGGCCTAGGAACACCGCTGGCATACTGTGAAATCTGAGACTCCCCGCACTCTCTGAGCACAGCCCTGGCTGGGGCTAGGAACACCGCTGGCATAGTGTGAAATCTGAGACTCCCCGCACTCTCTTGGCACAGCCCTGGCTGGGGCTAGGAACACCGCTGGCATAGTGAGAAATCTGAGACCTGCGCGCACTCTCGAGGCACAGCCCTGGCGTAGGAATACCGCTGGCATAGTGTGAAATCTGAGACTCCCCGCACTCTCGAGGCACAGCCCTGGCGTAGGAACTCCGCTGGCATAGTGTGAAATCTGAGACTCCCTGCACTCTCAAGGCACAGCCCTGGCGTAGGAACACCGCTGGCATAGTGTGAAATCTGGAGACTTCCGCACTTTCTGGGCACAGCCCTGGCCTAGGAACACCGCTGGCATAGTGTGAAATCTGAGACTCCCGCACTCTCCGTGCACAGCCCTGGCTGGGGCTAGGAACACCGCTGGCATAGTGTGAAATCTGAGACTCCCCGCACTCTCGAGGCACAGCCCTGGCGTAGGAACACCGCTGGCATAGTGTGAAATCTGAGACTCCCCGCACTCTCGAGGCACAGCCCTGGCGTAGGAACACCGCTGGCATAATGTGAAATCTGAGACTCCCCGCACTCTCGAGGCACAGCCCTGGCGTAGGAACACCGCTGGCATAGTGTGAAATCTGAGACTCCCCGCGCTCTCGAGGCACAGCCCTGGCGTAGGAACACCGCTGGCATAGTGTGAAATCTGAGACTTCCGCGCTCTCTGGGCACAGCCCTGGCCTAGGAACTCCGCTGGCATAGTGTGAAATCTGAGACTCCCTGCACTCTCAAGGCACAGCCCTGGCGTAGGAACACCGCTGGCATAGTGTGAAATCTGAGACTTCCGCACTTTCTGGGCACAGCCCTGGCCTAGGAACACCGCTGGCATAGTGTGAAATCTGAGACTCCCGCACTCTCCGTGCACAGCCCTGGCTGGGGCTAGGAACACCGCTGGCATAGTGTGAAATCTGAGACTCCCCGCACTCTCGAGGCACAGCCCTGGCGTAGGAACACCGCTGGCATAGTGTGAAATCTGAGACTCCCCGCACTCTCGAGGCACAGCCCTGGCGTAGGAACACCGCTGGCATAATGTGAAATCTGAGACTCCCCGCACTCTCGAGGCACAGCCCTGGCGTAGGAACACCGCTGGCATAGTGTGAAATCTGAGACTCCCCGCGCTCTCGAGGCACAGCCCTGGCGTAGGAACACCGCTGGCATAGTGTGAAATCTGAGACTTCCGCGCTCTCTGGGCACAGCCCTGGCCTAGGAACACCGCTGGCATAGTGTGAAATCTGAGACTTCCGCACTCTCTCATGATCATAGTCTTATTTGTCATTAGGATCTTGAAGCATATGTGTTAAATAATAAAGACATACGAGAAAAAATATTTCTTCCCTTCTTCTATTGCACGCTCAAATTGTTTCTGTATATAGTGTACTGTCTTTATCACCAACCACCATATGTCACTTTTTTCACCACAGTCACGTATTTCATATTGCAATTGAAATTGTAAATTGCGACAGCCATGATTATCTGATTTTTTTCTGAATACATTATTGAATCATAATTTTGGTGTGTGTTATATATTCTTTTTAAATCATTGATACGTGTTATAAGTAAGCTGTTGCTACTTACTTTAAGTAATTGTAAACCCCGACAGAACCAATTTTCACTTTAATCCCGCACTCTCTGGGCACAGCCCTGGCCTAGGAACACCGATGGCATACTGTGAAATCTGAGACTCCCCGCACTCTCTGAGCACAGCCCTGGCTGGGGCTAGGAACACCGCTGGCATAGTGTGAAATCTGAGACTCCCCGCACTCTCTGGGCACTGCCCTGGCTGGGGCCAGGAACACCGCTGGCATAGTGTGAAATCTGAGACTCCCCACACTCTCTGAGCACAGCTCTGGCTGGGGCTAGGTACACCGCTGGCATAGTGAGAAATCTGAGACTCCCCGCACTCTCTGAGCACAGCCCTGGCTGGGGCTAGGAACACCGCTGGCATAGTGAGAAATCTGAGACCTGCGCGCACTCTCTGGGCACTGCCCTGGCTGGGGCTAGGAACACCGCTGGCATAGTGTGAAATCTGAGACTCCCCGCTCTCTAAGCACAGCTCTGGCTGGGGCTAGGTACACCGCTGGCATAGTGAGAAATCTGAGACTCCTCGCACTATCGAGGCACAGCCCTGGCGTAGGAACACCGCTGGCATAGTGTGAAATCTGAGACTCCCCGCACTCTCGAGGCACAGCCCTGGCGTAGGAACACCTCTGGCATAGTGTGAAATCTGAGACTTCCGCACTCTCTGGGCACAGCCCTGGCCTAGGAACACCGCTGGCATAGTGTGAAATCTGAGACTCCCGCACTCTCTGGGCACAGCCCTGGCCTAGGAACACCGCTGGCATACTGTGAAATGTGAGACTCCCCGCACTCTCTGAGCACAGCCCTGGCTGGGGCTAGGAACACCTCTGGCATAGTGTGAAATCTGAGACTTCTGCACTCTCTGGGCACAGCCCTGGCCTAGGAACACCGCTGGCATAGTGTGAAATTTGAGACTTCCGCACTCTCTGAGCACAGCCCTGGCCTAGGAACACCGCTGGCATAGTGTGAAATCTGAGACCTGCGCGCACTCTCTGAGCACAGCCCTGGCTGGGGCTAGGAACATCGCTGGCATAGTGAGAAATCTGAGACTCCCTGCACTCTCGAGACACAGCCCTGGCTGGGGCTAGGAACACCGCTGGCATAGTGTGAAATCTGAGACTCCCTGCACTCTCTGGGCACAGCCCTTTCCTAGGAACACCGCGGGCATGGTGTGAAATCTGAGACTCCCCGCACTCTCTGGACACAACCCTGGCTGGGGATAGGAGCACCGCTGGCATAGTGTGAAATCTGAGACTCCCGCACTCTCAGGGCACATCCCTGGCTGGGGCTAGGAACTCCGCTGGCATAGTGTGAAATCTGAGACTCCCTGCACTCTCTGGGCACAGCCCTGGCTGGGGCTAGGAACACAGCTGGCATAGTGTGAAATCTGAGACCTGCGCCCACTCTCTGGGCACAGCCCTGGCTGGGGCTAGGAACACCGCTGGCATAGTGTGAAATCTGAGACTCCCCGCACTCTCTGGGCCCAGCCGTGGGACTAGGTACACTGCTGGCATAGTGTGAAATCTGAGACTCCCACACTCTGGGCACAGCCCTGGCTGGGGCTAGGAACACTGCTGGCATAGTGTGAAATCTGAGACCTGTACGCACTCTCTGAGCACACCCCTGTCTAGGGCTAGGAACACCGCTGGCATAGTGAGAAATCTGAGACTCCCCGCACTCTCGAGACACAGCCCTGGCGTAGGAACACCGCTGGCATAGTGTGAAATCTGAGACTCCCGCACTCTCTGTGCACAGCCCTGGCTGGGGCTAGGAACACCGCTGCCGTAGTGTGAAATCTGAGACTCCCGCACTCTCTGGGCACAGCCCTGGCTGGGGCTAGGAACACCGCTGGCAAAGTGTGAAATCTGAGACTCCCGCACTCTCTGGGCACAGCCCTGGCTGGGGCAAGGAACACTGCTGGCATAGTGTGAAATCTGAGACTCCTGCACTCTCTGGGCACAGCCCTGGCTGGGGCTAGGAACACCGCTGGCATAGTGTGAAATCTGAGACTCCTGCACTCTCTGGGCACAGCCCTGGCTGGGGTTAGGAACACAGCTGGAATAGTGTGAAATCTGAGACCTGCACGCACTCTCTGTGCACAGCCCTGGCTGGGGCTAGGAACACCGCTGGCATATTGTGAAATCTGAGACTCCCGCACTCTCGAGGCACAGCCCTGGCAGGGGCTAGGAACACCGCTGGCATAGTGTGAAATCTGAGACTCCCGCACTCTCAGGGCACAGCCCTGGCTGGGGCTAGGAACACTGCTGGCATAGTGTGAAATCTGAGACTCCCGCTCTCTCTGGGCACAGCCCTGGCCTAGGAACATCGCTGGCATAGTGTGAAATCTGAGACTCCCTGCAGTCTATGGGCACAGCCCTGGCCTCAGGAACACCACTGGCATGGTGAGAAATCTGAGACTCCCCACACTCTCGAGGCACAGCCCTGGCTGGGACTAGGAACTCCGCTGGCATAGTGTGAAATCTGAGGCTCCCGCACTCTCTGGGCACAGCCCTGGCTGGGGTTAGGAACACCGCTGGCATAGTGTGAAATCTGAGACCTGTGCGCACTCTCGTGGCACAGCCCTAGCTGGGGCTAGGAACACCGCTGGCATAGTGTGAAATCTGAGACTCCCCGCACTCTCGAGGCACAGCCCTGGCAGGGGCTAGGAACACCGCTGGCATAGTGTGAAATCAGAGACTCCCGCACTCTCAGGGCACAGCCCTGGCTGGGGCTAGGAACACCGCTGGCATAGTGTGAATTCCGAGACTCCCTGCAGTCTCTGAGCACAGCCCTGGCCTAGGAACACCCGCTGGCATGGTGAGAAATCTGAGACTCCCCACACTCTCGAGGCACAGCCCTGGCTGGGGCTAGGAACACCGCTGGCATAGTGTGAAATCTGAGACTCCCCGCACTCTTTGGGCACAACCCTGACCTAGGAACACCGCTAGCATAGTGTAAAATCTGAGACACCCGCACTCTCGAGGCACAGTCCTGGCTGGGGCTAAGAACACCGCTGGCATACTGTGAAATCTGAGACCTGCGCACAATCTCTGGGCACAGCCCTGGCTGGGGCTAGGAACACCGCTGGCATAGTGTTAAATCTGAGACTCCCCGCACTCTCGAGGCACTGCCCTGGCTGGGGCTAGGAACACCGCTGGCATAGTGTGAAATCTGAGACTCCCCGCACTCTCAAGGCACATCTCTGTCTGGGGCTAGGAGCAACGCTGCCATAGTGTGAAATTTGAGACCTGCGCGCACTCTCTGAGCACAGCCCTGGCCTAGGAACACCGCTGGCCTAGTGTGAAATCTGAGACCTGCGCGCACTCTCTGAGCACAGCCCTGGCTGGGGCTAGGAACACCGCTGGCATAGTGTGAAATCTGAGACTCCCCGCACTCTTGAGGCACAGCCCTGGCTGGAGCTAGAAACACCGCTGGCATAGTGTGAAATCTGAGACTCCCCGCACTCTCTGGGCACAGCCCTGGCTGGGGATAGGAACTCTGCTGGCATAGTTTGAAATCTGAGACTCCCGCACTCTCTGGGCACAGCCCCGGCTGGGGCTAGGAACACAGCTGGCATAGTGTGAAATCTGAGACCTCCGCGCAATCTCTGGGCACAGCCCTGGCTGGGGCTAGGAACACTGCTGGCCTAGTTTTAAATCTGAGACCTGCGCACAATCTCTGGGCACAGCCCTGGCTGGGGCTAGGAACACCGCTGGCATAGTGTGAAATCTGAGACTCCCCGCATTCTCGAGGCACTGCCCTGGCTGGGGCTAGGAACACCGCTGGCATAGTATGAAATCTGAGACTCCCCGCACTCTCAAGGCACATCTCTGTCTGGGGCTAGGAGCACCGCTGCCATAGTGGGAAATTTGAGACCTGCGCGCACTCTCTGAGCACAGCCCTGGCCTAGGAACACCGCTGGCATAGTGTGAAATCTGAGACCTGCGCGCACTCTCTGGGCACAGCCCTGGCTGGGGCAAGGAACACTGCTGGCATAGTGTGAAATCTGAGACTCCCCGCACTCTCTGGTCACAGCCCTGGCTGGGGATAGGAACTCCGCTGGCATAGTGTGAAATCTGAGACTCCCCGCACTCTCTGGGCACAGCCCTGGCGTAGGAACACCGCTGGAATAGTGTGAAATCTGAGTCTCCCCGCACTCTCAAGGCACAGCCCTGGCGTAGGAACACCGCTGGCATAATGTGAAATCTGAGACTCCCGCACTCTCGAGGCACAGCCCTGGCGTAGGAACACCGCTGGCATAGTGTGAAATCTGAGACTTCGGCACTCTCTGGGTACAGCCCTGGCCTAGGAACACCGCTGGCATAGTGTGAAATCTGAGACTCCCGCACTCTCTGGGCACAGCCCTGGCGTAGGAACACCGCTGGCATAGTGTGAAATCTGAGACTCCCGAACTCTCTGTGCACAGCCCTGGCTGGGGCTAGGAACACCGCTGCCATAGTGTGAAATCTGAGACTCCCGCACTCTCTGTGCACAGCCCTGGCTGGGGCTAGGAACACCGCTGCCATAGTGTGAAATCTAAGACTTCCGCACTCTCTGTGCACAGCCCTGGCTGGGGCTAGGAACACCGCTGCCATAGTGTGAAATCTGAGACTCCCCGCACTCTCTGAGCACAGCCCTGGCTGGGGCTAGGAACACCGCTGGCATAGTGTGAAATCTGAGACTCCCTGCACTCTCTGGGCACTGCCCTGGCTGGGGCTAGGAACACCGCTGGCATAGTGTGAAATCTGAGACTCCCCGCACTCTGAGCACAGCTCTGGCTGGGGTTAGGTACACTGCTGGCATAGTGAGAAATCTGAGACTCCCCGCACTCTCTGAGCACAGCCCTGGCTGGGGCTAGGAACACCGTTGGCATAGTGAGAAATCTGAGACCTGCGCGCACTCTCTGGGCACTGCCCTGGCTGGGGCTAGGAACACCGCTGGCATAGTGTGAAATCTGAGACTCCCCGCTCTCTCTAAGCACAGCTCTGGCTGGGGCTAGGTACACCGCTGGCATAGTGAGAAATCTGAGACTCCTCGCACTATCGAGGCACAGCCCTGGCGTAGGAACACCGCTGGCATAGTGTGAAATCTGAGACTCCCCGCACTCTCGAGGCACAGCCCTGGCGTAGGAACACCTCTGGCATAGTGTGAAATCTGAGACTTCCGCACTCTCTGGGCACAGCCCTGGCCTAGGAACACCGCTGGTATAGTGTGAAATGTGAGACTCCCGCACTCTCTGGGCACAGCCCTGGCCTAGGAACACCGCTGGCATACTGTGAAATGTGAGACTCCCCGCACTCTCTGAGCACAGCCCTGGCTGGGGCTAGGAACACCTCTGGCATAGTGTGAAATCTGAGACTTCCGCACTCTCTGGGCACAGCCCTGGCCTAGGAACACCGCTGGCATAGTGTGAAATTTGAGACTTCCGCACTCTCTGAGCACAGCCCTGGCCTAGGAACACCGCTGGCATAGTGTGAAATCTGAGACCTGCGCGCACTCTCTGGGCACAGCCCTGGCTGCGGTTAGGAACACTGCTGGCATAGTGTGAAATCTGAGACTCCCCGCACTCTCTGGGCACAGCCCTTGCTGGGGATAGGAACTCCGCTGGCATAGTGTGAAATCTGAGACTCCCCGCACTCTCTGGGCACAGCCCTGGCGTAGGAACACCGCTGGCATAGTGTGAAATCTGAGACTCCCGCACTCTCTGTGCACAGCCCTGGCTGGGGCTAAGAACACCGCTGCCATAGTGTGAAATCTGAGACTCCCGCACTCTCTGTGCACAGCCCTGGCTGGGGCTAGGAACACCGCTGCCATAGTGTGAAATTAGAGACTTCCGCACTCTCTGTGCACAGCCCTGGCTGGGGCTAGGAACACCGCTGCCATAGTGTGAAATCTGAGACGCCCGCACTCTCGAGGCACAGCCCTGGCGTAGGAACACCGCTGGCATAGTGTGAAATCTGAGACTCCCCGCACTCTCAAGGCACAGCCCTGGCGTAGGAACACCGCTGGCATAGTGTGAAATCTGAGACTCCCGCACTCTCCGTGCACAGCCCTGGCTGGGGCTAGGAACACCGCTGGCATAGTGTGAAATCTGAGACTTCCCGCACTCTCGAGGCACAGCCCTGGCGTAGGAACACCGCTGGCATAGTGTGAAATCTGAGACTCCCCGCACTCTCAAGGCACAGCCCTGGCGTAGGAACACTGCTGGCATAATGTGAAATCTGAGACTCCTGCACTCTCGAGGCACAGCCCTGGCGTAGGAACACCGCTGGCATAGTGTGAAATCTGAGACTTCGGCACTCTCTGGGCACAGCCCTGGCCTAGGAACACCGCTGGCATAGTGTGAAATCTGAGACTCCCGCACTCTCTGGGCCCAGCCCTGGCGTAGGAACACCGCTGGCATAGTGTGAAATCTGAGACTCCCGAACTCTCTGTGCACAGCCCTGGCTGGGGCTAGGAACACCGCTGCCATAGTGTGAAATCTGGAGACTCCCCGCACTCTCTGTGCACAGCCCTGGCTGGGGCTAGGAACACCGCTGCCTTAGTGTGAAATCTGAGACTTCCGCACTCTCTGTGCACAGCCCTGGCTGGGGCTAGGAACACCGCTGCCATAGTGTGAACTCTGAGACGCCCGCACTCTCTGGGCACAGCCCTGGCTGGGGCTAGGAACACCGCTGCCATAGTGTGAAATCTGAGACTCCCGCACTCTCTATGCACAGCCCTGGCTGGAGCTAGGAACACCGCTGCCATAGTGTGAAATCTGAGACTCCCGCACTCTCTGGGCACAGCACTGGCTGGGGCTAGGAACATCGCTGCCATAGTGTGAAATCTGAGACTCCCGCACTCTCTGTGCACAGCCCTGGCTGGGGCTAGGAACACCGCTGCCATAGTGTGAAATCTGAGACTCCCGCACTTTCTGTGCACAGCCCTGGCTGGGGCTAGGAACACCGCTGCCATAGTGTGAAATTTGAGACTCCCCGCACTCTCTGGGCCCAGCCGTGGGTCTAGGTACACTGCTGGCATAGTGTGAAATCTGAGACTCCTGCACTCTCTGGGCACAGCCCTGGCTGGGGCTAGGAACACTTCTGGCATAGTGTGATATCTAAGACTCCCCGCACTCTCTGAGCACAGTCCTGGCTGGGGCTAGGAACACTGCTGGCATAGTGTGAAATCTGAGACCTGCGCGTACTCTCTGAGCACAGCCCTGGCTGGGGCTAGGAACACCACTGGCATAGTGTGAAATCTGAGACATGCGCGCACTCTCGAGGCACAGCCTCTGGCTGGGGCTAGGAACACCGCAGGCATAGTGTGAAATCTGAGACTCCTCACACTCTCTGAGCACAGCCCTGGCTGGGGCTAGGAACACCGCTGGCATAGTGAGAAAACTGAGACTCCCCGCACTCTCGAGGCACAGCCCTGGCGTAGGAACACCGCTGGCATAGTGTGAAATCTGAGACTTCCGCAGTCTCTGGGCACAGCCCTGGCCTAGGAACACCGCTGGCATACTGTGAAATCTGAGACTCCCCACACTCTCTGAGCACAGCCCTGGCTGGGGCTAGGAACACCGCTGGCATAGTGTGAAATCTGAGACTCCCCGCACTCTCTTGGCACAGCCCTGGCTGGGGCTAGGAACACCGCTGGCATAGTGAGAAATCTGAGACCTGCGCGCACTCTCGAGGCACAGCCCTGGCGTAGGAATACCGCTGGCATAGTGTGAAATCTGAGACTCCCCGCACTCTCGAGGCACAGCCCTGGCGTAGGAACTCCGCTGGCATAGTGTGAAATCTGAGACTCCCTGCACTCTCAAGGTACAGCCCTGGCATAGGAACACCGCTGGCATAGTGTGAAATCTGAGACTTCCGCACTTTCTGGGCACAGCCCTGGCCTAGGAACACCGCTGGCATAGTGTGAAATCTGAGACTCCCGCACTCTCCGTGCACAGCCCTGGCTGGGGCTAGGAACACCGCTGGCATAGTGTGAAATCTGAGACTCCCCGCACTCTCGAGGCACAGCCCTGGCGTAGGAACACCGCTGGCATAGTGTGAAATCTGAGACTCCCCGCACTCTCGAGGCACAGCCCTGGCGTAGGAACACCGCTGGCATAATGTGAAATCTGAGACTCCCCGCACTCTCGAGGCACAGCCCTGGCGTAGGAACACCGCTGGCATAGTGTGAAATCTGAGACTTCCGCGCTCTCTGGGCGCAGCCCTGGCATAGAAACACCGCTGGCATAGTGTGAAATCTGAGACTCCCGCACTCTCTCATGATCATAGTCTTATTTGTCATTAGGATCTTGAAGCATATGTGTTAAATAATAAGGACATACGAGAAAAAATATTTCTTCCCTTCTTCTATTGCACGCTCAAATTGTTTCTGTATATAGTGTACTGTCTTTATCACCAACCACCATATGTCACTTTTTTCACCACAGTCACGTATTTCATATTGCAATTGAAATTGTAAATTGCGACAGCCATGATTATCTGATTTTTTTCTGAATACATTATTGAATCATAATTTTGGTGTGTGTTATATATTCTTTTTCAAATCATTGATACGTGTTATAAGTAAGCTGTTGCTACTTACTTTAAGTAATTGTAAACCCCGACAGAACCAATTTTCACTTTAATCCCGCACTCTCTGGGCACAGCCCTGGCCTAGGAACACCGCTGGCATACTGTGAAATCTGAGACTCCCCGCACTCTCTGAGCACAGCCCTGGCTGGGGCTAGGAACACCGCTGGCATAGTGTGAAATCTGAGACTCCTCACACTCTCTGAGCACAGCCCTGGCTGGGGCTAGGAACACCGCTGGCATAGTGAGAAAACTGAGACTCCCCGCACTCTCGAGGCACAGCCCTGGCGTAGGAACACCGCTGGCATAGTGTGAAATCTGAGACTTCCGCAGTCTCTGGGCACAGCCCTGGCCTAGGAACACCGCTGGCATACTGTGAAATCTGAGACTCCCCACACTCTCTGAGCACAGCCCTGGCTGGGGCTAGGAACACCGCTGGCATAGTGTGAAATCTGAGACTCCCCGCACTCTCTTGGCACAGCCCTGGCTGGGGCTAGGAACACCGCTGGCATAGTGAGAAATCTGAGACCTGCGCGCACTCTCGAGGCACAGCCCTGGCGTGGGAATACCGCTGGCATAGTGTGAAATCTGAGACTCCCCGCACTCTCGAGGCACAGCCCTGGCGTAGGAACTCCGCTGGCATAGTGTGAAATCTGAGACTCCCTGCACTCTCAAGGTACAGCCCTGGCATAGGAACACCGCTGGCATAGTGTGAAATCTGAGACTTCCGCACTTTCTGGGCACAGCCCTGGCCTAGGAACACCGCTGGCATAGTGTGAAATCTGAGACTCCCGCACTCTCCGTGCACAGCCCTGGCTGGGGCTAGGAACACCGCTGGCATAGTGTGAAATCTGAGACTCCCCGCACTCTCGAGGCACAGCCCTGGCGTAGGAACACCGCTGGCATAGTGTGAAATCTGAGACTCCCCGCACTCTCGAGGCACAGCCCTGGCGTAGGAACACCGCTGGCATAATGTGAAATCTGAGACTCCCCGCACTCTCGAGGCACAGCCCTGGCGTAGGAACACCGCTGGCATAGTGTGAAATCTGAGACTTCCGCGCTCTCTGGGCACAGCCCTGGCATAGAAACACCGCTGGCATAGTGTGAAATCTGAGACTCCCGCACTCTCTCATGATCATAGTCTTATTTGTCATTAGGATCTTGAAGCATATGTGTTAAATAATAAGGACATACGAGAGAAAAATATTTCTTCCCTTCTTCTATTGCACGCTCAAATTGTTTCTGTATATAGTGTACTGTCTTTATCACCAACCACCATATGTCACTTTTTTCACCACAGTCACGTATTTCATATTGCAATTGAAATTGTAAATTGCGACAGCCATGATTATCTGATTTTTTTCTGAATACATTATTGAATCATAATTTTGGTGTGTGTTATATATTCTTTTTCAAATCATTGATACGTGTTATAAGTAAGCTGTTGCTACTTACTTTAAGTAATTGTAAACCCCGACAGAACCAATTTTCACTTTAATCCCGCACTCTCTGGGCACAGCCCTGGCCTAGGAACACCGCTGGCATACTGTGAAATCTGAGACTCCCCGCACTCTCTGAGCACAGCCCTGGCTGGGGGCTAGGAACACCGCTGGCATAGTGTGAAATCTGAGACTCCCCGCACTCTCTGGGCACTGCCCTGGCTGGGGCCAGGAACACCGCTGGCATAGTGTGAAATCTGAGACTCCCCACACTCTCTGAGCACAGCTCTGGCTGGGGCTAGGTACACCGCTGGTATAGTGAGAAATCTGAGACTCCCCGCACTCTCTGAGCACAGCCCTGGCTGGGGCTAGGAACACCACTGGCATAGTGTGAAATCTGAGACATGCGCACACTCTCGAGGCACAGCCCTGGCTGGGGCTAGGAACACCGCAGGCATAGTGTGAAATCTGAGACTCCTCACACTCTCTGAGCACAGCCCTGGCTGGGGCTAGGAACACCGCTGGCATAGTGAGAAAACTGAGACTCCCCGCACTCTCGAGGCACAGCCCTGGCGTAGGAACACCGCTGGCATAGTGTGAAATCTGAGACTTCCGCAGTCTCTGGGCACAGCCCTGGCCTAGGAACACCGCTGGCATACTGTGAAATCTGAGACTCCCCGCACTCTCTGAGCACAGCCCTGGCTGGGGCTAGGAACACCGCTGGCATAGTGTGAAATCTGAGACTCCCCGCACTCTCTTGGCACAGCCCTGGCTGGGGCTAGGAACACCGCTGGCATAGTGAGAAATCTGAGACCTGCGCGCACTCTCGAGGCACAGCCCTGGCGTAGGAATACCGCTGGCATAGTGTGAAATCTGAGACTCCCCGCACTCTCGAGGCACAGCCCTGGCGTAGGAACTCCGCTGGCATAGTGTGAAATCTGAGACTCCCTGCACTCTCAAGGCACAGCCCTGGCGTAGGAACACCGCTGGCATAGTGTGAAATCTGAGACTTCCGCACTTTCTGGGCACAGCCCTGGCCTAGGAACACCGCTGGCATAGTGTGAAATCTGAGACTCCCACACTCTCCGTGCACAGCCCTGGCTGGGGCTAGGAACACCGCTGGCATAGTGTGAAATCTGAGACTCCCCGCACTCTCGAGGCACAGCCCTGGCGTAGGAACACCGCTGGCATAATGTGAAATCTGAGACTCCCCGCACTCTTGAGGCACAGCCCTGGCGTAGGAACACCGCTGGCATAGTGTGAAATCTGAGACTTCCGCGCTCTCTGGGCACAGCCCTGGCATAGAAACACCGCTGGCATAGTGTGAAATCTGAGACTCCCGCACTCTCTCATGATCATAGTCTTATTTGTCATTAGGATCTTGAAGCATATGTGTTAAATAATAAGGACATACGAGAAAAATATTTCTTCCCTTCTTCTATTGCACGCTCAAATTGTTTCTGTATATAGTGTACTGTCTTTATCACCAACCACCATATGCCACTTTTTTCACCACAGTCACGTATTTCATATTGCAATTGAAATTGTAAATTGCGACAGCCATGATTATCTGATTTTTTTCTGAATACATTATTGAATCATAATTTTGGTGTGTGTTATATATTCTTTTCAAATCATTGATACGTGTTATAAGTAAGCTGTTGCTACTTACTTTAAGTAATTGTAAGCCTCGACAGAACCAATTTTCACTTTAATCCCGCACTCTCTGGGCACAGCCCTGGCCTCAGGAACACCGATGGCATACTGTGAAATCTGAGACTCCCGCACTCTCTGAGCACAGCCCTGGCTGGGGCTAGGAACACCGCTGGCATAGTGTGAAATCTGAGACTCCCCGCACTCTCTGGGCACTGCCCTGGCTGGGGCCAGGAACACCGCTGGCATAGTGTGAAATCTGAGACTCCCCACACTCTCTGAGCACAGCTCTGGCTGGGGCTAGGTACACCGCTGGCATAGTGAGAAATCTGAGACTCCCCGCACTCTCTGAGCACAGCCCTGGCTGGGGCTAGGAACACCGCTGGCATAGTGAGAAATCTGAGACCTGCGCGCACTCTCTGGGCACTGCCCTGGCTGGGGCTAGGAACACCGCTGGCATAGTGTGAAATCTGAGACTCCCGCTCTCTCTAAGCACAGCTCTGGCTGGGGGCTAGGTACACCGCTGGCATAGTGAGAAATCTGAGACTCCTCGCACTATCGCGGCACAGCCCTGGCGTAGGAACACCGCTGGCATAGTGTGAAATCTGAGACTCCCCGCACTCTCGAGGCACAGCCCTGGCGTAGGAACACCTCTGGCATAGTGTGAAATCTGAGACTTCCACACTCTCTGGGCACAGCCCTGGCCTAGGAACACCGCTGGCATAGTGTGAAATCTGAGACTCCCGCACTCTCTGGGCACAGCCCTGGCCTAGGAACACCGCTGGCATACTGTGAAATGTGAGACTCCCCGCACTCTCTGAGCACAGCCCTGGCTGGGGCTAGGAACACCTCTGGCATAGTGTGAAATCTGAGACTTCTGCACTCTCTGGGCACAGCCCTGGCCTAGGAACACCGCTGGCATAGTGTGAAATTTGAGACTTCCGCACTCTCTGAGCACAGCTCTGGCCTAGGAACACCGCTGGCATAGTGTGAAATCTGAGACCTGCGCGCACTCTCTGAGCACAGCCCTGGCTGGGGCTAGGAACATCGCTGGCATAGTGAGAAATCTGAGACTCCCTGCACTCTCGAGACACAGCCCTGGCTGGGGCTAGGAACACCGCTGGCATAGTGTGAAATCTGAGACTCCCTGCACTCTCTGGGCACAGCCCTTTCCTAGGAACACCGCGGGCATGGTGTGAAATCTGAGACTCCCGCACTCTCTGGACACAACCCTGGCTGGGGATAGGAGCACCGCTGGCATAGTGTGAAATCTGAGACTCCCGCACTCTCAGGGCACATCCCTGGCTGGGGCTAGGAACTCCGCTGGCATAGTGTGAAATCTGAGACTCCCTGCACTCTCTGGGCACAGCCCTGGCTGGGGCTAGGAACACAGCTGGCATAGTGTGAAATCTGAGACCTGCGCCCACTCTCTGGGCACAGCCCTGGCTGGGGCTAGGAACACCGCTGGCATAGCGTGAAATCTGAGACTCCCGCACTCTCTGGGCCCAGCCGTGGGTCTAGGTACACTGCTGGCATAGTGTGAAATCTGAGACTCCCACACTCTGGGCACAGCCCTGGCTGGGGCTAGGAACACTGCTGGCATAGTGTGAAATCTGAGACCTGTGCGCACTCTCTGAGCACACCCCTGTCTAGGGCTAGGAACACCGCTGGCATAGTGTGAAATCTGAGACCTGTGCGCACTCTCGAGGCACAGCCCTGGCTGGGGCTAGGAACACCGCTGGCATAGTGAGAAATCTGAGACTCCCCGCACTCTCGAGACACAGCCCTGGCGTAGGAACACCGCTGGCATAGTGTGAAATCTGAGACTCCCGCACTCTCTGTGCACAGCCCTGGCTGGGGCTAGGAACACCGCTGCCGTAGTGTGAAATCTGAGACTCCCGCACTCTCTGGGCACAGCCCTGGCTGGGGCTAGGAACACCGCTGGCAAAGTGTGAAATCTGAGACTCCCGCACTCTCTGGGCACAGCCCTGGCTGGGGCAAGGAACACTGCTGGCATAGTGTGAAATCTGAGACTCCTGCACTCTCTGGGCACAGCCCTGGCTGGGGTTAGGAACACCGCTGGCATAGTGTGAAATCTGAGACTCCTGCACTCTCTGGGCACAGCCCTGGCTGGGGTTAGGAACACAGCTGGAATAGTGTGAAATCTGAGACCTGCACGCACTCTCTGGGCACAGCCCTGGCTGGGGCTAGGAACACCGCTGGCATAGTGTGAAATCTGAGACTCCCCGCACTCTCGAGGCACAGCCCTGGCAGGGGCTAGGAACACCGCTGGCATAGTGTGAAATCTGAGACTCCCGCACTCTCAGGGCACAGCCCTGGCTGGGGCTAGGAACACTGCTGGCATAGTGTGAAATCTGAGACTCCCGCTCTCTCTGGGCACAGCCCTGGCCTAGGAACATCGCTGGCATAGTGTGAAATCTGAGACTCCCTGCAGTCTATGGGCACAGCCCTGGCCTAGGAACACCGCTGGCATGGTGAGAAATCTGAGACTCCCCACACTCTCGAGGCACAGCCCTGGCTGGGACTAGGAACTCCGCTGGCATAGTGTGAAATCTGAGGCTCCCGCACTCTCTGGGCACAGCCCTGGCTGGGGTTAGGAACACCGCTGGCATAGTGTGAAATCTGAGACCTGTGCGCACTCTCGTGGCACAGCCCTAGCTGGGGCTAGGAACACCGCTGGCATAGTGTGAAATCTGAGACTCCCCGCACTCTCGAGGCACAGCCCTGGCAGGGGCTAGGAACACCGCTGGCATAGTGTGAAATCGGAGACTCCCGCACTCTCAGGGCACAGCCCTGGCTGGGGCTAGGAACACCGCTGGCATAGTGTGAATTCCGAGACTCCCTGCAGTCTCTGAGCACAGCCCTGGCCTAGGAACACCCACTGGCATGGTGAGAAATCTGAGACTCCCCACACTCTCGAGGCACAGCCCTGGCTGGGGCTAGGAACACCGCTGGCATAGTGTGAAATCTGAGACTCCCCGCACTCTTTGGGCACAACCTGACCTAGGAACACCGCTAGCATAGTGTAAAATCTGAGACACCCGCACTCTCGAGGCACAGTCCTGGCTGGGGCTAAGAACACCGCTGGCATACTGTGAAATCTGAGACCTGCGCACAATCTCTGGGCACAGCCCTGGCTGGGGCTAGGAACACCGCTGGCATAGTGTTAAATCTGAGACTCCCCGCACTCTCGAGGCACTGCCCTGGCTGGGGCTAGGAACACCGCTGGCATAGTGTGAAATCTGAGACTCCCCGCACTCTCAAGGCACATCTCTGTCTGGGGCTAGGAGCAACGCTGCCATAGTGTGAAATTTGAGACCTGCGCGCACTCTCTGAGCACAGCCCTGGCCTAGGAACACCGCTGGCCTAGTGTGAAATCTGAGACCTGCGCGCACTCTCTGAGCACAGCCCTGGCTGGGGCTAGGAACACCGCTGGCATAGTGTGAAATCTGAGACTCCCCGCACTCTTGAGGCACAGCCCTGGCTGGAGCTAGAAACACCGCTGGCATAGTGTGAAATCTGAGACTCCCCGCACTCTCTGGGCACAGCCCTGGCTGGGGATAGGAACTCTGCTGGCATAGTTTGAAATCTGAGACTCCCCGCACTCTCTGGGCACAGCCCCGGCTGGGGCTAGGAACACAGCTGGCATAGTGTGAAATCTGAGACCTCCGCGCAATCTCTGGGCACAGCCCTGTCTGGGGCTAGGAACACCGCTGGCCTAGTTTTAAATCTGAGACCTGCGCACAATCTCTGGGCACAGCCCTGGCTGGGGCTAGGAACACCGCTGGCATAGTGTGAAATCTGAGACTCCCCGCATTCTCGAGGCACTGCCCTGGCTGGGGCTAGGAACACCGCTGGCATAGTATGAAATCTGAGACTCCCCGCACTCTCAAGGCACATCTCTGTCTGGGGCTAGGAGCACCGCTGCCATAGTGGGACATTTGAGACCTGCGCGCACTCTCTGAGCACAGCCCTGGCCTAGGAACACCGCTGGCATAGTGTGAAATCTGAGACCTGCGCGCACTCTCTGGGCACAGCCCTGGCTGGGGCAAGGAACACTGCTGGCATAGTGTGAAATCTGAGACTCCCCGCACTCTCTGGTCACAGCCCTGGCTGGGGATAGGAACTCCGCTGGCATAGTGTGAAATCTGAGACTCCCCGCACTCTCTGGGCACAGCCCTGGCGTAGGAACACCGCTGGCATAGTGTGAAATCTGAGACTCCCGTACTCTCTGTGCACAGCCCTGGCTGGGGCTAGGAACACCGCTGCCATAGTGTGAAATCTGAGACTCCCGCACTCTCTGTGCACAGCCCTGGCTGGTGCTAGGAACACTGCTGCCAAAGTGTGAAATTAGAGACTTCCGCACTCTCTGTGCACAGCCCTGGCTGGGGCTAGGAACACCGCTGCCATAGTGTGAAATCTGAGACGCCCGCACTCTCGAGGCACAGCCCTGGCGTAGGAACACCGCTGGCATAGTGTGAAATCTGAGACTCCCCGCACTCTCAAGGCACAGCTCTGGCGTAGGAACACCGCTGGCATAGTGTGAAATCTGAGACTCCCACACTCTCCGTGCACAGCCCTGGCTGGGGCTAGGAACACCGCTGGCATAGTGTGAAATCTGAGACTCCCCACACTCTCGAGGCAAAGCCCTGGCGTAGGAACACCGCTGGCATAGTGTGAAATCTGAGACTCCCCGCACTCTCAAGGCACAGCCCTGGCGTAGGAACACTGCTGGCATAATGTGAAATCTGAGACTCCCGCACTCTCGAGGCACAGCCCTGGCCTAGGAACACCGCTGGCATAGTGTGAAATCTGTGACTTCCGCACTCTCTGGGCACAGCCCTGGCCTAGGAACACCGCTGGCATACTGTGAAATCTGAGACTCCCCGCACTCTCTGAGCACAGCCCTGGCTGGGGCTAGGAACACCGCTGGCATAGTGTGAAATCTGAGACTCCCCGCACTCTCGAGGCACAGCCCTGGTGTAGGAACACCGCTGGCATAGTGTGAAATCTGAGACTCCCCGCACTCTCGAGGCACAGCCCTGGCGTAGGAACACCTCTGGCATAGTGTGAAATCTGAGACTCCCTGCACTCTCGAGGCACAGCCCTGGCGTAGGAACACTGCTGGCATAGTGTGAAATCTGAGACTCCCCGCACTCTCGAGGCACAGCCCTGGCGTAGGAACACCACTGGCATAGTGTGAAATCTGAGACTTCCGCACTCTGGGCACAGCCCTGGCCTAAGAACACCGCTGGCATAGTTTGAAATCTGAGACTCCCGCACTCTCTGGGCACAGCCCTGGCTGGGGCTAGGAACACCGCTGGCATAGTGAGAAATGTGAGACTCCTGCACTCTCTGGGCACAGCCCTGGCTGGGGCTAGGAACACCGCTGGTATAGTGTGAAATCTGAGACTCCTGCACTCTCTGGGCACAGCCCTGGCTGGGGCCTGTCACTCAGACAGCACTCTAAAGAGGTCTCTTCTTCTGGGTAAGCTGGGCATTACAGGGCTGCTGGCAGTCACAGGTGTAAGGGCTGTGGGTCTCTTGCTCTGTGGTCACCGAGGGAGACAAGGCACAGAGAGCAGTCTTTCTGAACCTTGTATCCCCTCCTTGTCTTCCATGCCTGGTCCCACCACTGGCTAAACAGAGACCGCTACCTGTCTGCTGCGGGGGAAGGGGGTGCAGGGGCTGATCAGCCCCCCATAAGCCCCCCCATCAGGCTCCCACCTGTCTCTGCCAGTAAGTGAAAGCTACGGAGGCCCCACAGGGGCACCAACGAGCTCCCCTGCAGCAGCTACTATGTTAAGCGCTTCCAAGCATGGTTGGGTGGATGCAAACTTTCAGGTCTGGCTAGCCAAGACGTTTACCTTAAACTAAACTAGGTATATGATTTTCTTGCTGTTAGGGGGTTTTAGTCAGCCCTCTTCATTCATTGGTTCCTCCCACCACAGCACGGACAGTGGGTCAGCCCTCTTCATTCATTGGTTCCTCCCGCCATGGAAGGGACATTAGGTCAGCCCTCTTAATTCATTGGTTCCTCTCACCACAGCACGGACAGTAGGTCAGCCCTCTTCATTCACTGGTTTTCTTTAGTGTCAATCACATATTGTCTTCTCCCACCACAGCACCGACAGTGGGTCAGCCCTCTTCATTCATTGGTTCCTCCCACCACAGTTCGTACTGTGGGTCAGCCCTCTTCATTCATTGGTTCATCACACCACAGCACGGACAGTGAGTCAGCCCTCTTTATTCATTGATTCCTCTCACCACAGCACGGACAGTGGGTCAGCACCCTTCATTCATTGGTTCCTCCCATCACAGCATGGACAGTGGGTCAGCCCTCTTCATTCATTGGTTTGCTTCAGTGTCATTCACATGTTACCTCCTCCCACCACAGCAGGGACTGTGGGTCAGCCCTCTTCATTCATTGGTTCCTCTCACCACAGCACGGACAGTGGGTCAGCCCCCTTCATTCATTGGTTCCTCCCACAACAGCACTGACAGTGAGTCAGCCCTCTTCATTCATTGGTTCCTTTCACCACAGCACGGACAGTGGGTCAGCCCTCTTCATTCATTGGTTTGCTTTAGTGTCATTCACGTGCTGCCTCCTCCCATCACAGCACGGATAGTAGGTCAGCCCTCTTCATTCATTGGTTCCTCTCACCACAGCACGGACAGTGGGTCAGCCCTCTTCATTCATTGGTTTGCTTTAGTGTCATTCACGTGCTGCCTCCTCCCACCACAGCACGGACAGTAGGTCAGCCCTCTTCATTAATTGGTTCCTCCCACCATAGAACGGGCAGTGGGTCAGCCTTCTTCATTCATTGGTTTGCTTTAGTGTCAATCACATGGTGCTTCTTCCCACCACAGCACGGACAGTGGGTCAGCCCTCTTCATTCATTGGTTTGCTTTAGTGTCAATCAGATGTTGCTTCCTCCCACCACAGCATGGACAGTGAGTCAGCCCTCTTTATTCATTGGTTCCTCTGACCACCGCTCGGACAGTGGGTCAGCCCCATTCATTCATTGATTTGCTTTAGTGTCAGTCACATGTTGCCTTCTCTCACCACAGCACGGACAGTGGGTTAGCCCTCTTCATTCATTGGTTCTTCTCAACACAGCACGGACAGTGTGTCAGCCCTCTTCATTCATTGGTTCCTCTCACCACAGCACGGACAGTGGGTCAGTCCTCTTTATTCATTGGTTTGCTTTAGTGTCAGTCACATGTTGCCTTGTCTCACCACAGCATAGACAGTGGGTCAGCCCTCTTCATTTATTGGTTCCTCCCACCACAGCACGGACAGTGGGTCAGCCCTCTTCATTCATTGGTTTGCTTTAGTGTCAGTCATATGTTGCTTCCTTCTACCACAGCAGGGACAGTGGGTCAGCCCTCTTCATTCATTGGTTCCTCCCACCACAGCATGGACAGTTGGTCAGCCCCCTTCATTCATTGGTTCCTTCCACCATAGCACAGGACAGTGGGTTGGCCCTCTTCATTCATTGGTTTGCTTTAGTGTCAATCACATGTTGCTTCCTCCCACCATGGACCGGACAGTGGGTCAGCCCCCTTCATTCATTGGTTCCTCCCACCACAGCGGGGACAGTGGGTCAGCCCTCTTCATTCATTGGTTCCTCCCACCATGGAACGGACTTTGGGTCAGCCCCCTTCATTCATTGGTTCCTCCTACCACAGCACTTGGACAGTTGGTCAGCCCTCTTCATTCATTGGTTTGCTTTACTGTCAATCACATGTTGCTTCCTCCCACCACAGCAGGGACAGTGGGTCAGCCATCTTCATTTGTTGGTTTATCCCACCATGGAACGGACATTGGGTCAGCCCCCTTCATTCATTGGTTCCTTCCACCACAGCACAGGGCAGTGGGTCTGCCCTCCTCATTCATTGGTTTGCTTTAGTGTCAGTCATATGTTGCTTCCTCCCACCACAGCAGGGACAGTGGGTCAGCCCTCTTCATTCATTGGTTCCTCCCACCACAGCATGGACAGTTGGTCAGCCCCCTTCATTCATTGGTTCCTTCCAACATAGCACAGGTCAGTGGGTCAGCCCTCTTCATTCATTGGTTTGCTTTAGTGTCAATCACATGTTGCTTCCTCCCACCACAGCGGGGACAGTGGGTCAGCCCTCTTCATTCATTGGTTCCTCCCACCATGGAATGGACATTGGGTCAGCCCCCTTCATTCATTGGTTCCTCCCATCACAGCACGGACAGTGGGTCAGCCCAATTCATTCATTGGTTTGCTTCAGTGTCATTCACATGTTACCTCCTCCCACCACAGCAGGGACTGTGGGTCAGCCCTCTTCATTCATTGGTTCCTCTCACCACAGCACGGACAGTGGGTCAGCCCCCTTCATTCATTGGTTCCTCTCACCACAGCACGGACAGTGAGTCAGCCCAATTCATTCATTGGTTTGCTTCAGTGTCATTCACATGTTACCTCCTCCCACCACAGCAGGGACTGTGGGTCAGCCCTCTTCATTCATTGGTTCCTCTCACCACAGCACGGACAGTGGTTCAGCCCTCTTCATTCATTGGTTCCTCCCACCATGGAATGGACATTGGGTCAGCCCCCTTCATTCATTGGTTCCTCCCATCACAGCACGGACAGTGGGTCAGCCCAATTCATTCATTGGTTTGCTTTAGTGTCAGTCAGGTGCTTTCTCCTCTCACCACAGCACGGACAGTGGGTCAGCACCCTTCATTCATTGGTTCCTCACACCACAGCACGGACAGTGGGTCAGCCCTCTTCATTCATTGGTTTGCTTCAGTGTCATTCACATGTTACCTCCTCCCACCACAGCAGGGACTGTGGGTCAGCCCTCTTCATTCATTGGTTCCTCTCACCACAGCACGGACAGTGGGTCAGCCCCCTTCATTCATTGGTTCCTCCCACAACAGCACTGACAGTGAGTCAGCCCTCTTCATTCATTGGTTCCTTTCACCACAACATGGACAGTAGGCCAGCTCTCTTCATTCATTGGTTCCTCTCACCACAGCACGGACAGTGGGTCAGCCCTCTTCATTCATTGGTTTGCTTTAGTGTCATTCATGTGCTGCCTCCTCCCACCACAGCACGGACAGTAGGTCAGCCCTCTTCATTCATTGGTTCCTCCCACCACAGAACGGGCAGTGGGTCAGCCCTCTTCATTCATTGGTTCCTCCCACCACAGCATGGACAGTGGGTCAGCCTTCTTCATTCATTGGTTTGCTTTAGTGTCAATCACATGGTGCTTCTTCCCACCACAGCACTGACAGTGGGTCAGCCCTCTTCATTCATTGGTTCCTCCCACCACAGCATGGACAGTGGGTCAGCCCTCTTTATTTATTGGTTCCTCTCACCACAGCTCGGACAGTGGGTCAGCCCCGTTCATTCATTGATTTGCTTTAGTGTCAGCCACATGTTGCCTTCTCTCACCACAGCACGGACAGTGGGTCAGCCCTCTTCATTCATTGGTTCTTCTCAACACAGCACGGACAGTGGGTCAGCACTCTTCATTCATTAGTTCCTCTCACACCAGGATGGACAGTGGGTCAGCCCTCTTTATTAATTGGTTCCTCTGACCACCGCTCGGACAGTGGGTCAGCCCCATTCATTCATTGATTTGCTTTAGTGTCAGTCACATGTTGCCTTCTCTCACCACAGCACGCACAGTGGGTCAGCCCTCTTCATTCATTGGTTCTTCTCAATACAGCACGGACAGTGGGTCAGCCCTCTTCATTCATTGGTTCCTCCCACCACAGCACGGACAGTGGGTCAGCCCTCTTCATTCATTGGTTTGCTTTAGTGTCAGTCACATGTTGCCTTGCCTCACCACAGCATAGACAGTGGGTCAGCCCTCTTCATTCATTGGTTCCTCCCACCACAGCACGGATAGTGGGTCAGCCCTCTTCATTCATTGGTTTGCTTTAGTGTCAATCACATGTTGCTTCCTCCCACCATGGAACGGACAGTGGGTCAGCCCCCTTCATTCATTGGTTCCTCCCACCACAGCGGGGACAGTGGGTCAGCCCTCTTCATTCATTGGTTCCTCCCACCATGGAACGGACATTGGGTCAGCCCCTTCATTCATTGGTTCCTCCTACCACAGCACTTGGACAGTTGGTCAGCCCTCTTCATTCATTGGTTTACTTTACTGTCAATCACATGTTGCTTCCTCCCACCACAGCAGGGACAGTGGGTCAGCCATCTTCATTTGTTGGTTTATCCCACCATGGAACAGACATTGGGTCAGCCCCCTTCATTCATTGGTTCCTTCCACCACAGGACAGTGGGTCAGCCCTCCTCATTCATTGGTTTGCTTTAGTGTCAATCACATGTTGCTTCCACCCACCATAGAACGGACAGGGGGTCAGCCCCCTTAATTCATTGGTTTGTTTTAGTGTCAGTCACATTTTACCTTCTCTCACCACAGCACGGACAGTGGGTCAGCTCTCTTCATTCATTGGTTCTTCTCACCACAGCACGGACAGTGGGTCAGCCCTCTTCATTCATTGGTTCCTCTCACCACAGCACGGACAGTGGTTCAGCCCTCTTCATTCATTGGTTTGCTTTATTGTCAGTCATATGTTGCCTTGTCTCACCACAGCACCGACAGTGGGTCAGCCCTCTTCATTCATTAGTTCCTCTCACCACAGAACGGACAGTGGGTCAGCCCTCCATTCATTGATTCCTCCCACCACAGCACGGACAGTGGGTCAGCTTTCTTCATTCATTGGTTTGCTTTAGGGTCAATCACATGGTGCTTCCTCCCACCACAGCACGGACAGTGGGTCAACCCTCTTCATTCATTGGTTTGCTTTAGTGTCAATCACATGTTGCTTCCTCCCACCATAGCATGGACAGTGGGACAGCCTTCTTTATTAATTGGTTCCTCTCACCACAGCGCGGACAGTGGGTCAGCCCCGTTCATTCATTGATTTGCTTTAGTGTCAGTCACATGTTGCCTTCTCTCACCACAGCATGGACAGTGGGTCAGCCCTCTTCATTCATTGGTTCTTCTCAACGCAGCACGGACAGTCGGTCAGCCCTCTTCATTCATTGGTTCCTCTCACCACAGCACGGACAGTGGGTCAGCCCTCTTTATTCATTGGTTTGCTTTAGTGTCAGTCACATGTTGCCTTGTCTCACCACAGCACGGACAGTGGGTCAGCCCTCTCCATTCATTGGTTCCTCCCACCACAGCACAGACAGTGTGCCAGCCCCCTTCATTCACTGGTTTGCTTTAGTGTCAGTCACATGCTGCCTTCTCTCACCACAGCACAGACAGTGGGTCAGCTCTCTTCATTCATTGGTTCCTCCCACCACAGCACGGACAGTGGGTCAGCCCTCTTCATTTATCTGTTCCTCTCACCACAGCACGGACAGTTGGTCAGCCCTCTTCATTCATTGGTTTTCTTTAGTGTCAGTCACATGTTGCCTTCTCCCACCACAGCACGGACAGTGGTACAGACCCCTTCATTCATTGGTTTCTCCCACCACAGTACGGACTGCGGGTCAGCCCTCTTCATTCATTGGTTCGTCTCACCACAGCATAGACAGTGGGTCAGCCCTCTTCATTCAGTGGTTCCTCCCACCACAGCACGGACACTGGGTCAGCCCTCTTCATTCATTGGTTTGCTTTAGTGTCAATAACATGGTGCTTCCTCCCACCAGAGCACGGACAGTGGGTCAACCCTCTTCATTTATTGGTTTGCTTAAGTGTCAATCACATGTTGCTTCCTCCCACCACAGCATGGACAGTGGGTCAGCCCTCTTTATTCATTGGTTCCTCTCACCACAGCTCGGACAGTGGGTCAGCCCCGTTCATTCATTGATTTGCTTTAGTGTCAGTCACATGTTGCCTTCTCTCACCACAGCACGGACAGTGGGTCAGCCCTCTTCATTCATTGGTTCTTCTCAACCCAGCACGGACAGTGGGTCAGCCCTCTTCATTCATTGGTTCCTCTCACCACAGCACGGACAGTGGGTCAGCCCTCTTCATTCATTGGTTTGCTTTAGTGTCAGTCATATGTTGCTTCCTCCCACCACAGCAGGGACCGTGGGTCAGCCCTCTTCATTCATTGGTTCCTCCCTCCACAGCATGGACAGTTGGTCAGCCCCCTTCATTCATTGGTTCCTTCCACCATAGCACAGGACAGTGGGTCAGCCCTCTTCATTCATTGGTTTGCTTTAGTGTCAATCACATGTTGCTTCCTCCCTCCATGGAAGGGACAGTGGGTCAGCCCCCTTCATTCATTGGTTCCTCCCACCACAGCGGGGACAGTGGGTCAGCCCTCTTCATTCATTGGTTCCTCCCACCATGGAACGGACATTGGGTCAGCCCCCTTCATTCATTGGTTCCTCTCACCACCCACACGGACAGTGGGTCAGCCCTCTTCATTCATTGGTTTGCTTTAGTGTCAGTCATATGTTGCCTTGTCTCACCACAGCACCGGCAGTGGGTCAGCCCTCTTCATTCATTGGTTCCTCTCACCACAGAACGGACAGTGGGTCAGCCCTCTTTATTCATTGATTCCTCCCACCACAGCACAGACAATGGGTCAGACCTCTTCATTCATTGGTTTGCTTTAGTGTCAATCACATGGTGCTTCCTCCCACCACAGCACGGACAGTGGGTCATACCTCTTCATTCATTGGCTTGCTTTAGTGTCAATCACATGTTGCTTCCTCCCACCACAGCATGGACAGGGGGTCAGCCCTTTTCATTCATTGGTTCCTCTCACCACAGCTCTGACAGTGGGTCTGCCCCGTTCATTCATTGATTTGCTTTAGTGTCAGTCACATGTTGCCTTCTCTGACCACAGCACGGACAGTGGTTCAGCCCTCTTCATTCATTGGTTCTTCTCAACACAGCACGGACAGTGGGTCAGCCCTCTTCATTCATTGGTTCCTCTCACCACAGCACGGACAGTGGGTCAGCCCTCTTTATTCATCGGTTTGCTTTAGTGTCAGTCACATGTTGCCTTGTCTCTCCACAGCAAGGACAGTGGATCAGCCCTCTTCATTCATTGGTTCCTCTCACCACAGCACGGACAGTGGGTCAGCCCTCTTCATTCACTGGTTTGCTTTAGTGTCAGTCACATGCTGCCTTCTCTCACCACAGCACAGACATTGGGTCAGCCCTCTTCATTCATTGGTTCCTCCCACCACAGCACGGAGAGTGGGTCAGCCCTCTTCATTCATTGGTTCCTCTCACCACAGCACGGACTTTGGGTCAGCCCTCTTCATTCATTGGTTTTCTTTAGTGTCAGTCACTTGTTGCCTTCTCCCACCACAGCACGGACAGTGGTACAGCCCCCTTCATTCATTGGTTTCTCCCACCACAGTACGGACTGTGGGTCAGCCCTCTTCATTCATTGGTTCGTCTCACCACAGCATAGACAGTGGGTCAGCCCTCATCATTCATTGGTTCCTCCCACCACAGCACGGACAGTAGGTCAGCCCTCTTCATTCATTGGTTTGCTTTAGTGTCAATCACATGTTGCTTCCTCCCACCATGGAACGGACAGTGGGTCAGCCCCCTTCATTCATTGGTTCCTCCCACCAGAGCGGGGACAGTGGGTCAGCCCTCTTCATTCATTGGTTCCTCCCACCATGGAACGGTCATTGGGTCAGTCCCCTTCATTCATTGGTTCCTCCTACCACAGCACTTGGACAGTTGGTCAGCCCTCTTCATTCATTGGTTTGCTTTACTGTCAATCACATGTTGCTTCCTCCCACCACAGCAGGGACAGTGGGTCAGCCATCTTCATTTGTTGGTTTATCCTACCATGGAACGGACATTGCGTGAGCCCCCTTCATTCATTGGTTCCTTCCACCACAGCACAGGACAGTGGGTCAGCCCTCTTCATTCATTGGTTTGCTTTAGTGTCAATCACATTTTGCCTTCTCTCACCACAGCACGGACAGTGGGTCAGCTCCTCTTCATTCATTGGTTCTTCTCACCACAGCACGGACAGTGGGTCAGCCCTCTTCATTCATTGGTTCCTCCCACCATGGAACGGACATTGGGTCAGTCCCCTTCATTCATTGGTTCCTCCTACCACAGCACTTGGACAGTTGGTCAGCCCTCTTCATTCATTGGTTCCTCCCGCCATGGAAGGGACATTAGGTCAGCCCTCTTAATTCATTGGTTCCTCTCACCACAGCACGGACAGTAGGTCAGCCCTCTTCATTCATTGGTTTTCTTTAGTGTCAATCACATATTGCCTTCTCCCACCACAGCACGGACAGTGGGTCAGCCCCCTTCATTCATTGGTTCCTCCCACCACAGTATGGACTGTGGGTCAGCCCTCTTCATTCATTGGTTTGTCTCATCACAACATAGACAGTTGGTCAGCCCCCTTCATTCATTGGTTCTTCTCACCACAGCACTGACAGTGGATCAGCCCTCTTCATTCATTGGTTCCTCTCACCACAGCACGGACAGTGGGTCAGCCCTCTTCATTCATTGGTTTGCTTAGTGTCAGTCATATGTTGCCTTGTCTCACCACAGCACCGACAGTGGGTCAGCCCTCTTCATTCATTGGTTCCTCTCACCACAGAACGGACAGTGGGTCAGCCCTCTTTATTCATTGATTCCTCCCACCACAGCACAGACAATGGGTCAGCCCTCTTCATTCATTGGTTTGCTTTAGTGTCAATCACATGGTGCTTCCTCCCACCACAGCACGGACAGTGGGTCAACCCTCTTCATTCATTGGCTTGCTTTAGTGTCAATCACATGTTGCTTCCTCCCACCACAGCATGGACAGGGGGTCAGCCCTTTTCATTCATTGGTTCCTCTCACCACAGCTCGGACAGTGGGTCAGCCCCGTTCATTCATTGATTTGCTTTAGTGTCAGTCACATGTTGCCTTCTCTGACCACAGCACGGACAGTGGTTCAGACCTCTTCATTCATTGGTTCTTCTCAACACAGCATGGACAGTGGGTCAGCCCTCTTCATTCATTGGTTCCTCTCACCACAGCACGGACAGTGGGTCAGCCCTCTTTATTCATCGGTTTGCTTTAGTGTCAGTCAAATGTTGCCTTGCCTCTCCACAGCAAGGACAGTGGGTCAGCCCTCTTCATTCATTGGTTCCTCTCACCACAGCACGGACAGTGGGTCAGCCCTCTTCATTCACTGGTTTTCTTTAGTGTCAGTCACATGCTGCCTTCTCTCACCACAGCACAGACAGTGGGTCAGCCCTCTTCATACATTGGTTCCTCCCACCACAGCACGGAGAGTGGGTCAGCCCTCTTCATTCATTGGTTCCTCTGACCACAGCACGGACTTTGGGTCAGCCCTCTTCATTCATTGGTTCCTCCCGCCATGGAACGGACATTGGGTCAGTCCCCTTCATTCATTGGTTCCTCCTACCACATCACTTGGACAGTTGGTCAGCCCTCTTCATTCACTGGTTTGCTTTAGTGTCAGTCAAATTTTGCCTTCTCTCACCACAGCACGGACAGTGGGTCAGCTCTCTTCATTCATTGGTTCTTCTCACCACAGCACGGACAGTGGGTCAGCACTCTTCATTCATTGGTTCCTCTCACCACAGCATGGACAGTGGGTCAGCCCTCTTCATTTATTGGTTTGCTTTAGTGTCAGTCGCATGTTGCCTTCTCTAACCACAGCATGGACAGTGGGTCAGCCCTCTTCATTGATTGGTTCCTCTTACCACAGCACGGACAGTGGGTCAGCCCTCTTCATTCATTGGTTCTTCTCACCACAGCACGGACAGTGGGTCAGCCCTCTTCATTCATTGTTTCCTCTCACAACAGCATGGACAGTGGGTCAGCCCTCTTCATTCATTGGTTTGCTTTATTGTCAGTCATATGTTGCCTTGTCTCACCACAGCACCGACAGTGGGTCAGCCCTCTTCATTCATTAGTTCCTCTCACCACAGAACGGACAGTGGGTCAGCCCTCTTTATTCATTTGTTCCTCCCACCACAGCACGGACAGTGGGTCAGCTTTCTTCATTCATTGGTTTGCTTTAGGGTCAATCACATGGTGCTTCCTCCCACCACAGCACGGACAGTGGGTCAACCCTCTTCATTCATTGGTTTGCTTTAGTGTCAATCACATGTTGCTTCCTCCCACCACAGCATGGACAGTGGGACAGCCTTCTTTATTAATTGGTTCCTCTCACCACAGCGCGGACAGTGGGTCAGCCCCGTTCATTCATTGATTTGCTTTAGTGTCAGTCACATGTTGCCTTCTCTCACCACAGCATGGACAGTGGGTCAGCTCTCTTCATTCATTGGTTCCTCTCACCACAGCACGGACAGTGGGTCAGCCCTCTTTATTCATTGGTTTGCTTTAGTGTCAGTCACATGTTGCCTTGTCTCACCACAGCACGGACAGTGGGTCAGCCCTCTCCATTCATTGGTTCCTCCCACCACAGCACAGACAGTGTGCCAGCCCCCTTCATTCACTGGTTTGCTTTAGTGTCAGTCACATGCTGCCTTCTCTCACCACAGCACAGACAGTGGGTCAGCTCTCTTCATTCATTGGTTCCTCCCACCACAGCACGGACAGTGGGTCAGCCCTCTTCATTTATCGGTTCCTCTCACCACAGCACGGACAGTGGGTCAGCCCTCTTCATTCATTGGTTTTCTTTAGTGTCAGTCACATGTTGCCTTCTCCCACCACAGCACGGACAGTGGTACAGACCCCTTCATTCATTGGTTTCTCCCACCACAGTACGGACTGCGGGTCAGCCCTCTTCATTCATTGGTTCGTCTCACCACAGCATAGACAGTGGGTCAGCCCTCTTCATTCAGTGGTTCCTCCCACCACAGCACGGACAGTGGGTCAGCCCTCTTCATTCATTGGTTTGCTTTAGTGTCAATAACATGGTGCTTCCTCCCACCACAGCACAGACAGTGGGTCAACCCTCTTCATTTATTGGTTTGCTTAAGTGTCAATCACATGTTGCTTCCTCCCACCACAGCATGGACAGTGGGTCAGCCCTCTTTATTCATTGGTTCCTCTCACCACAGCTCGGACAGTGGGTCAGCCCCGTTCATTCATTGATTTGCTTTAGTGTCAGTCACATGTTGCCTTCTCTCACCACAGCACGGACAGTGGGTCAGCCCTCTTCATTCATTGGTTCCTCTCACCACAGCACGGACAGTGGGTCAGCCCTCTTCATTCATTGGTTTGCTTTAGTGTCAGTCATATGTTGCTTCCTCCCACCACAGCAGGGACCGTGGGTCAGCCCTCTTCATTCATTGGTTCCTCCCACCACAGCATGGACAGTTGGTCAGCCCCCTTCACTCATTGGTTCCTTCCACCATAGCACAGGACAGTGGGTCAGCCCTCTTCATTCATTGGTTTGCTTTAGTGTCAATCACATGTTGCTTCCTCCCTCCATGGAAGGGACAGTGGGTCAGCCCCCTTCATTCATTGGTTCCTCCCACCACAGCGGGGACAGTGGGTCAGCCCTCTTCATTCATTGGTTCCTCCCACCATGGAACGGACATTGGGTCAGCCCCCTTCATTCATTGGTTCCTCCTACCACAGCACTTGGACAGTTGGCCAGCCCTCTTCATTCATTGGTTTGCTTTACTGTCAATCACATGTTGCTTCCTCCCACCACAGCAGGGACAGTGGGTCAGCCATCTTCATTTGTTTGTTTATCCCACCATGGAACGGACATTGGGTCAGCCCCCTTCATTCATTCGTTCCTTCCACCACAGCACAGGACAGTGGGCCAGCCCTCTTCATTCATTGCTTTGCTTTAGTGTCAATCACATGTTGCTTCCTCCACCATGGAACGGACAGTGTGTCAGCCCCCTTCATTCATTGGTTTGCTTTAGTGTCAGTCAAATTTTGCCTTCTCTCACCACAGCACGGACAGTGGGTCAGCTCTCTTCATTCATTGGTTCTTCCTCACCACAGCACGGACAGTGGGTCAGCTCTCTTCATTCATTGGTTCTTCTCACCACACTACTGACAGTGGGTCAACCCTCTTCATTCATTGGTTCCTTTCACCACAGCACGGACAATGGGTCAGCCCTCTTCATTCATTGGTTCCTCTCACCACAGCACGGACAGTGGGTCAGCCCTCTTCATTCATTGGTTTGCTTTAGTGTCAATCGCATGTTACTTCCTCCCACCAAAGCACGGACAGTGGGTCAGCCCTCTTCATTCATTGGTTCCTCTCACCACAGCGCGGACAGTGGGTCAGCCCTCTTTATTCATTGGTTTGCTTTAGTGTCAGTCACATGTTGCCTTGTCTCACCACAGCATAGACAGTGGGTCAGCCCTCTTCATTCATTGGTTCCTCCCACCACAGCACGGACAGTGGGTCAGCTATCTTCAATCATTGGTTTGCTTTAGTGTCAGTCATATGTTGCTTCCTCCCACCACAGCAGGGACAGTGGGTCAGCCCTCTTCATTCATTGGTTCCTCCCACCACAGCATGGACAGTTGATCAGCCCCCTTCATTCATTGGTTCCTTCCACCATAGCACAGGACAGTGGGTCAGCCCTCTTCATTCATTGGTTTGCTTTAGTGTCAATCACATGTTGCTTCCTCCCACCATGGAACGGACAGTGGGTCAGCCCCCTTCATTCATTGGTTCCTCCCACCACAGCGGGGACAGTGGGTCAGCCCTCTTCATTCATTGGTTCCTCCCACCATGGAACGGACATTGGGTCAGCCCCTTCATTCATTGGTTCCTCCTACCACAGCACTTGGACAGTTGGTCATCCCTCTTCATTCATTGGTTTGCTTTACTGTCCATCACATGTTGCTTCCTCCCACCACAGCAGGGACAGTGGGTCAGCCATCTTCATTTGTTGGTTTATCCCACCATGGAACGGACATTGGGTCAGCCCCCTTCATTCATTGGTTCCTTCCACCACAGCACAGGACAGTGGGTCAGCCCTCCTCATTCATTGGTTTGCTTTAGTGTCAATCACATGTTGCTTCCTCCCACCATGGAACGGACAGGGGGTCAGCCCCTTCATTCATTGGTTTGCTTTAGTGTCAGTCACATTTTGCTTCTACCCACCATGGAACGGACAGTGGGTCAGCTCTCTTCATTCATTGGTTCTTCTCACCACAGCACGGACAGGGGTGAACCCTCTTCATTCATTGGTTCCTCTCACCACAGCACCGACAGTGGGACAGCCCTCTTCATTCATTGGTTCCTCCCCGCCATGGAAGGGACATTAGGTCAGCCCTCTTAATTCATTGGTTCCTCTCACCACAGCACGGACAGTAGGTCAGCCCTCTTCATTCATTGGTTTTCTTTAGTGTCAATCACATATTGCCTTCTCCCACCACAGCACGGAGAGTGGGTCAGCCCTCTTCATTCATTGGTTCCTCTCACCACAGCACGGACTTTGGGTCAGCCCTCTTCATTCATTGGTTTTCTTTAGTGTCAGTCACTTGTTGCCTTCTCCCACCACAGCACGGACAGTGGTACAGCCCCCTTCATTCATTGGTTTCTCCCACCACAGTACGGACTGTGGGTCAGCCCTCTTCATTCATTGGTTCGTCTCACCACAGCATAGACAGTGGGTCAGCCCTCTTCATTCATTGGTTCCTCCCACCACAGCACGGACAGTAGGTCAGCCCTCTTCATTCATTGGTTTGCTTTAGTGTCAATCACATGTTGCTTCCTCCCACCATGGAACGGACAGTGGGTCAGCCCCCTTCATTCATTGGTTCCTCCCACCAGAGCGGGGACAGTGGGTCAGCCCTCTTCATTCATTGGTTCCTCCCACCATGGAACGGTCATTGGGTCAGTCCCCTTCATTCATTGGTTCCTCCTACCACAGCACTTGGACAGTTGGTCAGCCCTCTTCATTCATTGGTTTGCTTTACTGTCAATCACATGTTGCTTCCTCCCACCACAGCAGGGACAGTGGGTCAGCCATCTTCATTTGTTGGTTTATCCTACCATGGAACGGACATTGCGTGAGCCCCCTTCATTCATTGGTTCCTTCCACCACAGCACAGGACATAGGGTCAGCCCTCTTCATTCATTGGTTTGCTTTAGTGTCAATCACATTTTGCCTTCTCTCACCACAGCACGGACAGTGGGTCAGCTCTCTTCATTCATTGGTTCTTCTCACCACAGCACGGACAGTGGGTCAGCCCTCTTCATTCATTGGTTCCTCCCACCATGGAACGGACATTGGGTCAGTCCCCTTCATTCATTGGTTCCTCCTACCACAGCACTTGGACAGTTGGTCAGCCCTCTTCATTCATTGGTTCCTCCCGCCATGGAAGGGACATTAGGTCAGCCCTCTTAATTCATTGGTTCCTCTCACCACAGCACGGACAGTAGGTCAGCCCTCTTCATTCATTGGTTTTCTTTAGTGTCAATCACATATTGCCTTCTCCCACCACAGCACGGACAGTGGGTCAGCCCCCTTCATTCATTGGTTCCTCCCACCACAGTATGGACTGTGGGTCAGCCCTCTTCATTCATTGGTTTGTCTCATCACAACATAGACAGTTGGTCAGCCCTCTTCATTCATTGGTTCTTCTCACCACAGCACTGACAGTGGATCAGCCCTCTTCATTCATTGGTTCCTCTCACCACAGCACGGACAGTGGGTCAGCCCTCTTCATTCATTGGTTTGCTTAGTGTCAGTCATATGTTGCCTTGTCTCACCACAGCACCGACAGTGGGTCAGCCCTCTTCATTCATTGGTTCCTCTCACCACAGAACGGACAGTGGGTCAGCCCTCTTTATTCATTGATTCCTCCCACCACAGCACAGACAATGGGTCAGCCCTCTTCATTCATTGGTTTGCTTTAGTGTCAATCACATGGTGCTTCCTCCCACCACAGCACGGACAGTGGGTCAACCCTCTTCATTCATTGGCTTGCTTTAGTGTCAATCACATGTTGCTTCCTCCCACCACAGCATGGACAGGGGGTCAGCCCTTTTCATTCATTGGTTCCTCTCACCACAGCTCGGACAGTGGGTCAGCCCCGTTCATTCATTGATTTGCTTTAGTGTCAGTCACATGTTGCCTTCTCTGACCACAGCACGGACAGTGGTTCAGACCTCTTCATTCATTGGTTCTTCTCAACACAGCATGGACAGTGGGTCAGCCCTCTTCATTCATTGGTTCCTCTCACCACAGCACGGACAGTGGGTCAGCCCTCTTTATTCATCGGTTTGCTTTAGTGTCAGTCAAATGTTGCCTTGTCTCTCCACAGCAAGGACAGTGGGTCAGCCCTCTTCATTCATTGGTTCCTCTCACCACAGCACGGACAGTGGGTCAGCCCTCTTCATTCACTGGTTTTCTTTAGTGTCAGTCACATGCTGCCTTCTCTCACCACAGCACAGACAGTGGGTCAGCCCTCTTCATACATTGGTTCCTCCCACCACAGCACGGAGAGTGGGTCAGCCCTCTTCATTCATTGGTTCCTCTGACCACAGCACGGACTTTGGGTCAGCCCTCTTCATTCATTGGTTCCTCCCGCCATGGAACGGACATTGGGTCAGTCCCCTTCATTCATTGGTTCCTCCTACCACATCACTTGGACAGTTGGTCAGCCCTCTTCATTCACTGGTTTGCTTTAGTGTCAGTCAAATTTTGCCTTCTCTCACCACAGCACGGACAGTGGGTCAGCTCTCTTCATTCATTGGTTCTTCTCACCACAGCACGGACAGTGGGTCAGCACTCTTCATTCATTGGTTCCTCTCACCACAGCATGGACAGTGGGTCAGCCCTCTTCATTTATTGGTTTGCTTTAGTGTCAGTCGCATGTTGCCTTCTCTAACCACAGCATGGACAGTGGGTCAGCCCTCTTCATTGATTGGTTCCTCTTACCACAGCACGGACAGTGGGTCAGCCCTCTTCATTCATTGGTTCTTCTCACCACAGCACGGACAGTGGGTCAGCCCTCTTCATTCATTGTTTCCTCTCACAACAGCATGGACAGTGGGTCAGCCCTCTTCATTCATTGGTTTGCTTTATTGTCAGTCATATGTTGCCTTGTCTCACCACAGCACCGACAGTGGGTCAGCCCTCTTCATTCATTAGTTCCTCTCACCACAGAACGGACAGTGGGTCAGCCCTCTTTATTCATTTGTTCCTCCCACCACAGCACGGACAGTGGGTCAGCTTTCTTCATTCATTGGTTTGCTTTAGGGTCAATCACATGGTGCTTCCTCCCACCACAGCACGGACAGTGGGTCAACCCTCTTCATTCATTGGTTTGCTTTAGTGTCAATCACATGTTGCTTCCTCCCACCACAGCATGGACAGTGGGACAGCCTTCTTCATTAATTGGTTCCTCTCACCACAGCGCGGACAGTGGGTCAGCCCCGTTCATTCATTGATTTGCTTTAGTGTCAGTCACATGTTGCCTTCTCTCACCACAGCATGGACAGTGGGTCAGCTCTCTTCATTCATTGGTTCCTCTCACCACAGCACGGACAGTGGGTCAGCCCTCTTTATTCATTGGTTTGCTTTAGTGTCAGTCACATGTTGCCTTGTCTCACCACAGCACGGACAGTGGGTCAGCCCTCTCCATTCATTGGTTCCTCCCACCACAGCACAGACAGTGTGCCAGCCCCCTTCATTCACTGGTTTGCTTTAGTGTCAGTCACATGCTGCCTTCTCTCACCACAGCACAGACAGTGGGTCAGCTCTCTTCATTCATTGGTTCCTCCCACCACAGCACGGACAGTGGGTCAGCCCTCTTCATTTATCGGTTCCTCTCACCACAGCACGGACAGTGGGTCAGCCCTCTTCATTCATTGGTTTTCTTTAGTGTCAGTCACATGTTGCCTTCTCCCACCACAGCACGGACAGTGGTACAGACCCCTTCATTCATTGGTTTCTCCCACCACAGTACGGACTGCGGGTCAGCCCTCTTCATTCATTGGTTCGTCTCACCACAGCATAGACAGTGGGTCAGCCCTCTTCATTCAGTGGTTCCTCCCACCACAGCACGGACAGTGGGTCAGCCCTCTTCATTCATTGGTTTGCTTTAGTGTCAATAACATGGTGCTTCCTCCCACCACAGCACAGACAGTGGGTCAACCCTCTTCATTTATTGGTTTGCTTAAGTGTCAATCACATGTTGCTTCCTCCCACCACAGCATGGACAGTGGGTCAGCCCTCTTTATTCATTGGTTCCTCTCACCACAGCTCGGACAGTGGGTCAGCCCCGTTCATTCATTGATTTGCTTTAGTGTCAGTCACATGTTGCCTTCTCTCACCACAGCACGGACAGTGGGTCAGCCCTCTTCATTCATTGGTTCCTCTCACCACAGCACGGACAGTGGGTCAGCCCTCTTCATTCATTGGTTTGCTTTAGTGTCAGTCATATGTTGCTTCCTCCCACCACAGCAGGGACCGTGGGTCAGCCCTCTTCATTCATTGGTTCCTCCCACCACAGCATGGACAGTTGGTCAGCCCCCTTCACTCATTGGTTCCTTCCACCATAGCACAGGACAGTGGGTCAGCCCTCTTCATTCATTGGTTTGCTTTAGTGTCAATCACATGTTGCTTCCTCCCTCCATGGAAGGGACAGTGGGTCAGCCCCCTTCATTCATTGGTTCCTCCCACCACAGCGGGGACAGTGGGTCAGCCCTCTTCATTCATTGGTTCCTCCCACCATGGAACGGACATTGGGTCAGCCCCCTTCATTCATTGGTTCCTCCTACCACAGCACTTGGACAGTTGGCCAGCCCTCTTCATTCATTGGTTTGCTTTACTGTCAATCACATGTTGCTTCCTCCCACCACAGCAGGGACAGTGGGTCAGCCATCTTCATTTGTTTGTTTATCCCACCATGGAACGGACATTGGGTCAGCCCCCTTCATTCATTCGTTCCTTCCACCACAGCACAGGACAGTGGGCCAGCCCTCTTCATTCATTGCTTTGCTTTAGTGTCAATCACATGTTGCTTCCTCCCACCATGGAACGGACAGTGTGTCAGCCCCCTTCATTCATTGGTTTGCTTTAGTGTCAGTCAAATTTTGCCTTCTCTCACCACAGCACGGACAGTGGGTCAGCTCTCTTCATTCATTGGTTCTTCTCACCACAGCACGGACAGTGGGTCAGCTCTCTTCATTCATTGGTTCTTCTCACCACACTACTGACAGTGGGTCAACCCTCTTCATTCATTGGTTCCTTTCACCACAGCACGGACAATGGGTCAGCCCTCTTCATTCATTGGTTCCTCTCACCACAGCACGGACAGTGGGTCAGCCCTCTTCATTCATTGGTTTGCTTTAGTGTCAATCGCATGTTACTTCCTCCCACCAAAGCACGGACAGTGGGTCAGCCCTCTTCATTCATTGGTTCCTCTCACCACAGCACGGACAGTGGGTCAGCCCTCTTTATTCATTGGTTTGCTTTAGTGTCAGTCACATGTTGCCTTGTCTCACCACAGCATAGACAGTGGGTCAGCCCTCTTCATTCATTGGTTCCTCCCACCACAGCACGGACAGTGGGTCAGCTATCTTCAATCATTGGTTTGCTTTAGTGTCAGTCATATGTTGCTTCCTCCCACCACAGCAGGGACAGTGGGTCAGCCCTCTTCATTCATTGGTTCCTCCCACCACAGCATGGACAGTTGATCAGCCCCCTTCATTCATTGGTTCCTTCCACCATAGCACAGGACAGTGGGTCAGCCCTCTTCATTCATTGGTTTGCTTTAGTGTCAATCACATGTTGCTTCCTCCCACCATGGAACGGACAGTGGGTCAGCCCCCTTCATTCATTGGTTCCTCCCACCACAGCGGGGACAGTGGGTCAGCCCTCTTCATTCATTGGTTCCTCCCACCATGGAACGGACATTGGGTCAGCCCCCTTCATTCATTGGTTCCTCCTACCACAGCACTTGGACAGTTGGTCATCCCTCTTCATTCATTGGTTTGCTTTACTGTCCATCACATGTTGCTTCCTCCCACCACAGCAGGGACAGTGGGTCAGCCATCTTCATTTGTTGGTTTATCCCACCATGGAACGGACATTGGGTCAGCCCCCTTCATTCATTGGTTCCTTCCACCACAGCACAGGACAGTGGGTCAGCCCTCCTCATTCATTGGTTTGCTTTAGTGTCAATCACATGTTGCTTCCTCCCACCATGGAACGGACAGGGGGTCAGCCCCCTTCATTCATTGGTTTGCTTTAGTGTCAGTCACATTTTGCTTCTACCCACCATGGAACGGACAGTGGGTCAGCTCTCTTCATTCATTGGTTCTTCTCACCACAGCACGGACAGGGGGTGAACCCTCTTCATTCATTGGTTCCTCTCACCACAGCACCGACAGTGGGACAGCCCTCTTCATTCATTGGTTCCTCCCGCCATGGAAGGGACATTAGGTCAGCCCTCTTAATTCATTGGTTCCTCTCACCACAGCACGGACAGTAGGTCAGCCCTCTTCATTCATTGGTTTTCTTTAGTGTCAATCACATATTGCCTTCTCCCACCACAGCACGGACAGTGGGTCAGCCCCCTTCATTCATTGGTTCATCCCACCACAGTATGGACTGTGGGTCAGCCCTCTTCATTCATTGGTTTGTCTCACCACAACATAGACAGTTGGTCAGCCCCCTTCATTCATTGGTTCTTCTCACCACAGCACTGACAGTGGATCAGCCCTCTTCATTCATTGGTTCCTCTCACCACAGCACGGACAGTGGGTCAGCCCTCTTCATTCATTGGTTTGCTTTAGTGTCAGTCATATGTTGCCTTGTCTCACCACAGCACCGGCAGTGGGTCAGCCCTCTTCATTCATTGGTTCCTCTCACCACAGAACGGACAGTGGGTCAGCCCTCTTTATTCATTGATTCCTCCCACCACAGCACAGACAATGGGTCAGCCCTCTTCATTCATTGGTTTGCTTTAGTGTCAATCACATGGTGCTTCCTCCCACCACAGCACGGACAGTGGGTCAACCCTCTTCATTCATTGGCTTGCTTTAGTGTCAATCACATGTTGCTTCCTCCCACCACAGCATGGACAGGGGTCAGCCCTTTTCATTCATTGGTTCCTCTCACCACAGCTCTGACAGTGGGTCTGCCCCGTTCATTCATTGATTTGCTTTAGTGTCAGTCACATGTTGCCTTCTCTGACCACAGCACGGACAGTGGTTCAGCCCTCTTCATTCATTGGTTCTTCTCAACACAGCACGGACAGTGGGTGAGCCCTCTTCATTCATTGGTTCCTCTCACCACAGCACGGACAGTGGGTCAGCCCTCTTTATTCATCGGTTTGCTTTAGTGTCAGTCACATGTTGCCTTGTCTCTCCACAGCAAGGACAGTGGGTCAGCCCTCTTCATTCATTGGTTCCTCTCACCACAGCACGGACAGTGGGTCAGCCCTCTTCATTCACTGGTTTGCTTTAGTGTCAGTCACATGCTGCCTTCTCTCACCACAGCACAGACAATGGGTCAGCCCTCTTCATACATTGGTTCCTCCCACCACAGCACGGAGAGTGGGTCAGCCCTCTTCATTCATTGGTTCCTCTCACCACAGCACGGACTTTGGGTCAGCCCTCTTCATTCATTGGTTTTCTTTAGTGTCAGTCACTTGTTGCCTTCTCCCACCACAGCACGGACAGTGGTACAGCCCCCTTCATTCATTGGTTTCTCCCACCACAGTACGGACTGTGGGTCAGCCCTCTTCATTCATTGGTTCGTCTCACCACAGCATAGACAGTGGGTCAGCCCTCTTCATTCATTGGTTCCTCCCACCACAGCACGGACAGTAGGTCAGCCCTCTTCATTCATTGGTTTGCTTTAGTGTCAATCACATGTTGCTTCCTCCCACCATGGAACGGACAGTGGGTCAGCCCCCTTCATTCATTGGTTCCTCCCACCAGAGCGGGGACAGTGGGTCAGCCCTCTTCATTCATTGGTTCCTCCCACCATGGAACGGACATTGGGTCAGTCACCTTCATTCATTCGTTCCTCCTACCACAGCACTTGGACAGTTGGTCAGCCCTCTTCATTCATTGGTTTGCTTTACTGTCAATCACATGTTGCTTCCTCCCACCACAGCAGGGACAGTGGGTCAGCCATCTTCATTTGTTGGTTTATCCTACCATGGAACGGACATTGCGTGAGCCCCCTTCATTCATTGGTTCCTTCCACCACAGCACAGGACAGTGGGTCAGCCCTCTTCATTCATTGGTTTGCTTTAATGTCAATCACATTTTGCCTTCTCTCACCACAGCACGGACAGTGGGTCAGCTCTCTTCATTCATTGGTTCTTCTCACCACAGCACGGACAGTGGGTCAGCCCTCTTCATTCATTGGTTCCTCCCACCATGGAACGGACATTGGGTCAGTCCTCTTAATTCATTGGTTCCTCTCACCACAGCACAGACAGTAGGTCAGCCCTCTTCATTCATTGGTTCCTCCCACCACAGTATGGACTGTGGGTCAGCCCTCTTCATTCATTGGTTTGTCTCATCACAACATAGACAGTTGGTCAGCCCCCTTCATTCATTGGTTCTTCTCACCACAGCACTGACAGTGGATCAGCCCTCTTCATTCATTGGTTCCTCCCACCACAGTATGGACTGTGGGTCAGCCCTCTTCATTCATTGGTTTGTCTCATCACAACATAGACAGTTGGTCAGCCCCCTTCATTAATTGGTTCCTCCCACCACAGTATGGACTGTGGGTCAGCCCTCTTCATTCATTGGTTTGTCTCATCACAACATAGACAGTTGGTCAGCCCCCTTCATTCATTGGTTCTTCTCACCACAGCACTGACAGTGGATCAGCCCTCTTCATTCATTGGTTCCTCTCACCACAGCACGGACAGTGGGTCAGCCCTCTTCATTCATTGGTTTGCTTTAGTGTCAGTCATATGTTGCCTTGTCTCACCACAGCACCGACAGTGGGTCAGCCCTCTTCATTCATTGGTTCCTCTCACCACAGAACGGACAGTGGGTCAGCCCTCTTTATTCATTGATTCCTCCCACCACAGCACAGACAATGGGTCAGCCCTCTTCATTCATTGGTTTGCTTTAGTGTCAATCACATGGTGCTTCCTCCCACCACAGCACGGACAGTGGGTCAACCCTCTTCATTCATTGGCTTGCTTTAGTGTCAATCACATGTTGCTTCCTTCCACCACAGCATGGACCGGGGTTCAGCCCTTTTCATTCATTGGTTCCTCTCACCACAGCTCGGACAGTGGGTCAGCCCCGTCCATTCATTGATTTGCTTTAGTGTCAGTCACATGTTGCCTTCTCTGACCACAGCACGGACAGTGGTTCAGACCTCTTCATTCATTGGTTCTTCTCAACACAGCACGGACAGTGGGTCAGCCCTCTTCATTCATTGGTTCCTCTCACCACAGCACGGACAGTGGGTCAGCCCTCTTTATTCATCGGTTTGCTTTAGTGTCAGTCACATGTTGCCTTGTCTCTCCACAGCAAGGACAGTGGGTCAGCCCTCTTCATTCATTGGTTCCTCTCACCACAGCACGGACAGTGGGTCAGCCCTCTTCATTCACTGGTTTTCTTTAGTGTCAGTCACATGCTGCCTTCTCTCACCACAGCACAGACAGTGGCTCAGCCCTCTTCATACATTGGTTCCTCCCACCACTGCACGGAGAGTGAGTCAGCCCTCTTCATTCATTGGTTCCTCTCACCACAGCACGGACAGTGGGTCAGCCCTCTTTATTCATCGGTTTGCTTTAGTGTCAGTCACATGTTCCCTTGTCTCTCCACAGCAAGGACAGTGGGTCAGCCCTCTTCATTCATTGGTTCCTCTCACCACAGCACGGACAGTGGGTCAGCCCTCTTCATTCACTGGTTTGCTTTAGTGTCAGTTACATGCTGCCTTCTCTCACCACAGCACAGACAGTGGGTCAGCCCTCTTCATACATTGGTTCCTCCCACCACAGCACGGAGAGTGGGTCAGCCCTCTTCATTCATTGGTTCCTCTCACCACAGCACGGACTTTGGGTCAGCCCTCTTCATTCATTGGTTCGTCTCACCACAGCATAGACAGTGGGTCAGCCCTCTTCATTCATTGGTTCCTCCCACCACAGCACGGACAGTGGGTCAGCCCCCTTCATTCATTGGTTCCTCCCACCACAGTACGGACTGTGGGTCAGCCCTCTTCATTCATTGGTTTTCTTTAGTGTCAGTCACTTGTTGCCTTCTCCCACCACAGCACGGACAGTGGTACAGCCCCCTTCATTCATTGGTTTCTCCCACCACAGTACGGACTGTGGGTCAGCCCTCTTCATTCATTGGTTCGTCTCACCACAGCATAGACAGTGGGTCAGCCCTCTTCATTCATTGGTTCCTCACACCACAGCACGGACAGTAGGTCAGTCCTCTTCATTCATTGGTTTGCTTTAGTGTCAATCACATGTTGCTTCCTCCCACCATGGAACGGACAGTGGGTCAGCCCCCTTCATTCATTGGTTCCTCCCACCAGAGCGGGGACAGTGGGTCAGCCCTCTTCATTCATTGGTTCCTCCCACCATGGAACGGACATAGGTTCAGCCCCCTTCATTCATTGGTTCCTCCTACCACAGCACTTGGACAGTTGGTCAGCCCTCTTCATTCATTGGTTTGCTTTACTGTCCATCACATGTTGCTTCCTCCCACCACAGCAGGGACAGTGGGTCAGCCATCTTCATTTGTTGGTTTATCCCACCATGGAACGGACATTGGGTCAGCCCCCTTCATTCATTGGTTCCTTCCACCACAGCACAGGACAGTGGGTCAGCCCTCCTCATTCATTGGTTTGCTTTAGTGTCAATCACATGTTGCTTCCTCCCACCATGGAACGGACAGGGGGTCAGCCCCCTTCATTCATTGTTTGCTTTAGTGTCAGTCACATTTTGCTTCTACCCACCATGGAACGGACAGTGGGTCAGCTCTCTTCATTCATTGGTTCTTCTCACCACAGCACGGACAGGGGGTGAACCCTCTTCATTCATTGGTTCCTCTCACCACAGCACCGACAGTGGGACAGCCCTCTTCATTCATTGGTTCCTCCCACCATGGAACGGACATAGGTTCAGCCCCTTCATTCATTGGTTCCTCCTACCACAGCACTTGGACAGTTGGTCAGCCCTCTTCATTCATTGGTTTGCTTTACTGTCCATCACATGTTGCTTCCTCCCACCACAGCAGGGACAGTGGGTCAGCCATCTTCATTTGTTGGTTTATCCCACCATGGAACGGACATTGGGTCAGCCCCTTCATTCATTGGTTCCTTCCACCACAGCACAGGACAGTGGGTCAGCCCTCCTCATTCATTGGTTTGCTTTAGTGTCAATCACATGTTGCTTCCTCCCACCATGGAACGGACAGGGGGTCAGCCCCCTTCATTCATTGTTTGCTTTAGTGTCAGTCACATTTTGCTTCTACCCACCATGGAACGGACAGTGGGTCAGCTCTCTTCATTCATTGGTTCTTCTCACCACAGCACGGACAGGGGGTGAACCCTCTTCATTCATTGGTTCCTCTCACCACAGCACCGACAGTGGGACAGCCCTCTTCATTCATTGGTTCCTCCCGCCATGGAAGGGACATTAGGTCAGCCCTCTTCATTCATTGGTTTTCTTTAGTGTCAATCACATATTGCCTTCTCCCACCAGAGCACGGACAGTGGGTCAGCCCCCTTCATTCATTGGTTCATCCCACCACAGTATGGACTGTGGGTCAGCCCTCTTCATTCATTGGTTTGTCTCACCACAACATAGACAGTTGGTCAGCCCCCTTCATTCATTGGTTCTTCTCACCACAGCACTGACAGTGGATCAGCCCTCTTCATTCATTGGTTCCTCTCACCACAGCACGGACAGTGGGTCAGCCCTCTTCATTCATTGGTTTGCTTTAGTGTCAGTCATATGTTGCCTTGTCTCACCACAGCACCGGCAGTGGGTCAGCCCTCTTCATTCATTGGTTCCTCTCACCACAGAACGGACAGTGGGTCAGCCCTCTTTATTCATTGATTCCTCCCACCACAGCACAGACAATGGGTCAGCCCTCTTCATTCATTGGTTTGCTTTAGTGTCAATCACATGGTGCTTCCTCCCACCACAGCACGGACAGTGGGTCAACCCTCTTCATTCATTGGCTTGCTTTAGTGTCAATCACATGTTGCTTCCTCCCACCACAGCATGGACAGGGGGTCAGCCCTTTTCATTCATTGGTTCCTCTCACCACAGCTCTGACAGTGGGTCTGCCCCGTTCATTCATTGATTTGCTTTAGTGTCAGTCACATGTTGCCTTCTCTGACCACAGCAGGGACAGTGGTTCAGCCCTCTTCATTCATTGGTTCTTCTCAACACAGCACGGACAGTGGGTCAGCCCTCTTCATTCATTGGTTCCTCTCACAACAGCACGGACAGTGGGTCAGCCCTCTTTATTCATCGGTTTGCTTTAGTGTCAGTCACATGTTGCCTTGTATCTCCACAGCAAGGACAGTGGGTCAGCCCTCTTCATTCATTGGTTCCTCTCACCACAGCACGGACAGTGGGTCAGCCCTCTTCATTCACTGGTTTGCTTTAGTGTCAGTCACATGCTGCCTTCTCTCACCACAGCACAGACAGTGGGTCAGCCCTCTTCATACATTGGTTCCTCCCACCACAGCACGGAGAGTGGGTCAGCCCTCTTCATTCATTGGTTCCTCTCACCACAGCACGGACTTTGGGTCAGCCCTCTTCATTCATTGGTTTTCTTTAGTGTCAGTCACTTGTTGCCTTCTCCCACCACAGCACGGACAGTGGTACAGCCCCCTTCATTCATTGGTTTCTCCCACCACAGTACGGACTGTGGGTCAGCCCTCTTCATTCATTGGTTCGTCTCACCACAGCATAGACAGTGGGTCAGCCCTCTTCATTCATTGGTTCCTCCCACCACAGCACGGACAGTAGGTCAGCCCTCTTCATTCATTGGTTTGCTTTAGTGTCAATCACATGTTGCTTCCTCCCACCATGGAACGGACAGTGGGTCAGCCCCCTTCATTCATTGGTTCCTCCCACCAGAGCGGGGACAGTGGGTCAGCCCTCTTCATTCATTGGTTCCTCCCACCATGGAACGGACATTGGGTCAGTCCCCTTCATTCATTGGTTCCTCCTACCACAGCACTTGGACAGTTGGTCAGCCCTCTTCATTCATTGGTTTGCTTTACTGTCAATCACATGTTGCTTCCTCCCACCACAGCAGGGACAGTGGGTCAGCCATCTTCATTTGTTGGTTTATCCTACCATGGAACGGACATTGCGTGAGCCCCTTCATTCATTGGTTCCTTCCACCACAGCACAGGACAGTGGGTCAGCCCTCTTCATTCATTGGTTTGCTTTAGTGTCAATCACATTTTGCCTTCTCTCACCACAGCACGGACAGTGGGTCAGCTCTCTTCATTCATTGGTTCTTCTCACCACAGCACGGACAGTGGGTCAGCCCTCTTCATTCATTGGTTCCTCCCACCATGGAACGGACTTTGGGTCAGTCCTCTTAATTCATTGGTTCCTCTCACCACAGCACGGACAGTAGGTCAGCCCTCTTCATTCATTGGTTTTCTTTATTGTCAATCACATATTGCCTTCTCCCACCACAGCACGGACAGTGGGTCAGCCCCCTTCATTCATTGGTTCCTCCCACCACAGTATGGACTATGGGTCAGCCCTCTTCATTCATTGGTTTGTCTCATCACAACATAGACAGTTGGTCAGCCCCCTTCATTCATTGGTTCTTCTCACCACAGCACTGACAGTGGATCAGCCCTCTTCATTCATTGGTTCCTCTCACCACAGCACGGACAGTGGGTCAACCCTCTTCATTCATTGGCTTGCTTTAGTGTCAATCACATGTTGCTTCCTCCCACCACAGCATGGACAGGGGGTCAGCCCTTTTCATTCATTGGTTCCTCTCACCACAGCTCGGACAGTGGGTCAGCCCCGTTCATTCATTGATTTGCTTTAGTGTCAGTCACATGTTGCCTTCTCTGACCACAGCACAGACAGTGGTTCAGACCTCTTCATTCATTGGTTCTTCTCAACACAGCACGGACAGTGGGTCAGCCCTCTTCATTCATTGGTTCCTCTCACCACAGCACAGACAGTGGGTCAGCCCTCTTCATACATTGGTTCCTCCCACCACAGCACGGAGAGTGGGTCAGCCCTCTTCATTCATTGGTTCCTCTCACCACAGCACGGACAGTGGGTCAGCCCTCTTTATTCATCGGTTTGCTTTAGTGTCAGTCACATGTTGCCTTGTCTCTCCACAGCAAGGACAGTGGGTCAGCCCTCTTCATTCATTGGTTCCTCTCACCACAGCACGGACAGTGGGTCAGCCCTCTTCATTCACTGGTTTGCTTTAGTGTAAGTTACATGCTGCCTTCTCTCACCACAGCACAGACAGTGGGTCAGCCCTCTTCATACATTGGTTCCTCCCACCACAGCACGGAGAGTGGGTCAGCCCTCTTCATTCATTGGTTCCTCTCACCACAGCACAGACTTTGGGTCAGCCCTCTTCATTCATTGGTTCGTCTCACCACAGCATAGACAGTGGGTCAGCCCTCTTCATTCATTGGTTCCTCCCACCACAGCATGGACAGTGGGTCAGCCCCCTTCATTCATTGGTTCCTCCCACCACAGTACGGACTGTGGGTCAGCCCTCTTCATTCATTGGTTTTCTTTAGTGTCAGTCACTTGTTGCCTTCTCCTACCACAGCACGGACAGTGGTACAGCCCCATTCATTCATTGGTTTCTCCCACCACAGTACGGACTGTGGGTCAGCCCTCTTCATTCATTGGTTCGTCTCACCACAGCATAGACAGTGGGTCAGCCCTCTTCATTCATTGGTTCCTCACACCACAGCACGGACAGTAGGTCAGTCCTCTTCATTCATTGGTTTGCTTTAGTGTCAATCACATGTTGCTTCCTCCCACCATGGAACGGACAGTGGGTCAGCCCCCTTCATTCATTGGTTCCTCCCACCAGAGCGGGGACTGTGGGTCAGCCCTCTTCATTCATTGGTTCATCTCACCACAGCATAGACAGTGGGTCAGCCCTCTTCATTCATTGGTTCCTCACACCACAGCACGGACAGTAGGTCAGTCCTCTTCATTCATTGGTTTGCTTTAGTGTCAATCACATGTTGCTTCCTCCCACCATGGAACGGACATTGGGTCAGTCCCCTTCATTCATTGGTTCCTCCTACCACATCACTTGGACAGTTGGTCAGCCCTCTTCATTCATTGGTTTGCTTTACTGTCAATCACATGTTGCTTCCTCCCACCACAGCAGGGACAGTGGGTCAGCCATCTTCATTTGTTGGTTGATCCTACCATGGAACGGACATTGCGTGAGCCCCCTTCATTCATTGGTTCCTTCCACCACAGCACAGGACAGTGGATCAGCCCTCTTCATTCATTGGTTTGCTTTAGTGTCAATCACATGTTGCTTCCACCCACCATGGAACGGACAGTGGGTCAGCTGTCTTCATTCATTGGTTCTTCTCACCACAGCACGGACAGTGGGTCTGCCCTCTTCATTCATTTGTTCTTCTCACCACAGCACAGACAGTGGGTCAGCCCTCTTCATTCATTGGTTCCTCTCACCACAGCACGGACAGTGGCTCAGCCCTCATCATTCATTGGTTTGCTTTAGTGTCATTCACGTGCTGCCTCCTCCCACCACAGCACGGACAGTAGGTCAGCCCTCTTCATTCATTGGTTCCTCTCACCACAGCACGGACAGTGGGTCAGCCCTCTTCATTCATTGGTTTGCTTCAGTGTCATTCACAGGTTACCTCCTCCCACCACAGCAGGGACTGTGGGCCAGCCCTCTTCATTCATTGGTTCCTCTCACCACAGCACGGACAGTGGGTCAGCCCTCTTCATTCATTGGTTCTTCTCAACACAGCACGGACAGTGGGTCAGCCCTCTTCATTCATTGGTTCCTCTCACCACAGCACGGAAAGTGGGTCAGCCCCCTTCATTCATTGGTTCCTCCCACAACAGCACTGACAGTGAGTCAGCCCTCTTCATTCATTGGTTCCTTTCACCACAGCATGGACAGTAGGTCAGCCCTCTTCATTCATTGGTTTGCTTTAGTGTCATTCACGTGCTGCCTCCTCCCACCACAGCCGGACAGTAGGTCAGCCCTCTTCATTCATTGGTTCCTCCCACCACAGAACGGGCAGTGGGTCAGCCCTCTTCATTCATTAGTTCCTCCCACCTCAGCACGGACAGTGGGTCAGTCCTCTTTATTCATTGATTCCTCCCACCACAGCACGGACAGTGGCTCAGTCCTCTTTATTCATTGATTCCTCCCACCACAGCACAGACAGTGGGTCAGCCTTCTTCATTCATTGGTTTGCTTTAGTGTCAATCACATGGTGCTTCTTCCCACCACAGCACGGACAGTGGGTCAACCCTCTTCATTCATTGGTTTGCTTTAGTGTCAATCGCATGTTGCTTCCTCCCACCACAGCATGGACAGTGGGTCAGCCCTCTTTATTCATCGGTTCCTCTGACCACAGCTCGGACAGTGGGTCAGCCCCGTTCATTCATTGATTTGCTTTAGTGTCAGTCACATGTTGCCTTCTCTCACCACAGCAAGGACAGTGGGTCAGCCCTCTTCATTCATTGGTTCCTCTCACCACAGCACGGACAGTGGGTCAGCCCTCTTTATTCATTGGTTTGCTTTAGTGTCAGTCACATGTTGCCTTGTCTCACCACAGCATAGACAGTGGGTCAGCCCTCTTCATTCATTGGTTCCTCCCACCACAGCACGGACAGTGGGTCAGCCCTCTTCATTCATTGGTTTGCTTAAGTGTCAGTCATATGTTGCTTCCTCCCACCACAGCAGGGACAGTGGGTCAGCCCTCTTCATTCATTGGTTCCTCCCACCACAGCATGGACAGTTGGTCAGCCCCCTTCATTCATTGGTTCCTTCCACCATAGCACAGGTCAGTGGGTCAGCCCTCTTCATTCATTGGTTTGCTTTAGTGTCAATCACGTGTTGCTTCCTCCCACCATGGAACGGACGGTGGGTCAGCCCCCTTCATTCATTGGTTCCTCCCACCAGAGCGGGGACAGTGGGTCAGCCCTCTTCATTCATTGGTTCCTCCCACCATGGAACGGACATTGGGTCAGTCCCCTTCATTCATTGGTTCCTCCTACCACAGCACTTGGACAGTTGGTCAGCCCTCTTCATTCATTGGTTTGCTTTAGTGTCAATCACATGTTGCTTCCTCCCACCATGGAACGGACAGTGTGTCAGCCCCCTTCATTCATTGGTTTGCTTTAGTGTCAGTCAAATTTTGCCTTCTCTCACCACAGCACGGACAGTGGGTCAGCTCTCTTCATTCATTGGTTCTTCTCACCACAGCACTGACAGTGGATCAGCCCTCTTCATTCATTGGTTCCTCTCACCACAGCATGGACAATGGGTCAGCCCTCTTCATTCATTGGTTCCTCTCACCACAGCACGGACAGTGGGTCAGCCCTCTTCATTCATTGGTTTGCTTTAGTGTCAATCGCATGTTGCTTCCTCCCACCACAGCACGGACAGTGGGTCAGCCCTCTTCATTCATTGGTTCCTCTCACCGCAGCACGGACAGTGGGTCAGCCCTCTTTATTCATTGGTTTGCTTTAGTGTCAGTCACATGTTGCCTTGTCTCACCACAGCATAGACAGTGGGTCAGCCCTCTTCATTCATTGGTTCCTCCCACCACAGCACGGACAGTGGGTCAGCTATCTTCATGCATTGGTTTGCTTTAGTGTCAGTCATATGTTGCTTCCTCCCACCACAGCAGGGACAGTGGGTCAGCCCTCTTCATTCATTGGTTCCTCCCACCACAGCATGGACAGTTGGTCAGCCCCCTTCATTCATTGGTTCCTTCCACCATAGCACAGGACAGTGGGTCAGCCCTCTTCATTCATTGGTTTGCTTTAGTGTCAATCACATGTTGCTTCCTCCCACCATGGAACGGACAGTGGGTCAGCCCCCTTCATTCATTGGTTCCTCCCACCACAGACGGGACAGTGGGTCAGCCCTCTTCATTCATTGGTTTGCTTTACTGTCCATCACATGTTGCTTCCTCCCACCACAGCAGGGACAGTGGGTCAGCCATCTTCATTTGTTGGTTTATCCCACCATGGAACGGACATTGGGTCAGCCCCCTTCATTCATTGGTTCCTTCCACCACAGCACAGGACAGTGGGTCAGCCCTCCTCATTCATTGGTTTGCTTTAGTGTCAATCACATGTTGCTTCCTCCCACCATGGAACGGACAGGGGGTCAGCCCCCTTCATTCATTGGTTTGCTTTAGTGTCAGTCACATTTTGCCTTCTCTCACCACAGCACGGACAGTGGGTCAGCTCTCTTCATTCATTGGTTCTTCTCACCACACCACGGACAGTGGGTCAGCCCTCTTCATTCATTGGTTCCTCTCACCACAGCACGGACAGTGGGACAGCCCTCTTCATTCATTGGTTCCTCCCGCCATGGAAGGGACATTAGGTCAGCCCTCTTAATTCATTGGTTCCTCTCACCACAGCACGGACAGTAGGTCAGCCCTCTTCATTCATTGTTTTTTTTAGTGTCAATCACATATTGCCTTCTCCCACCACAGCACGGACAGTGGGTCAGCCCCCTTCATTCATTGGTTCCTCCCACCACAGTATGGACTGTGGGTCAGCCCTCTTCATTCATTGGTTTGTCTCACCACAACATAGACAGTTGGTCAGCCCCTTCATTCATTGGTTCTTCTCACCACAGCACTGACAGTGGATCAGCCCTCTTCATTCATTGGTTCCTCTCACCATAACACGGACAGTGGGTCAGCCCTCTTCATTCATTGGTTTGCTTTAGTGTCAGTCATATGTTGCCTTGTGTCACCACAGCACCGACAGTGGTCAGCCCTCTTCATTCATTGGTTCCTCCCACCACAGAACGGACAGTGGGTCAGCCCTCTTTATTCATTGATTCCTCCCACCACAGCACAGACAATGGGTCAGCCCTCTTCATTCATTGGTTTGCTTTAGTGTCAATTACATGGTGCTTCCTCCCACCACAGCACGGACAGTGGGTCAACCCTCTTCATTCATTGGCTTGCTTTAGTGTCAATCACATGTTGCTTCCTCCCACCACAGCATGGACAGGGGTCAGCCCTTTTTATTCATTCGTTCCTCTCACCACAGCTCGGACAGTGGGTCAGCCCCGTTCATTCATTGATTTGCTTTAGTGTCAGTCACATGTTGCCTTCTCTGACCACAGCACGGACAGTGGTTCAGCCCTCTTCATTCATTGGTTCTTCTCAACACAGCACGGACAGTGGGTCAGCCCTCTTCATTCATTGGTTCCTCTCACCACAGCACGGACAGTGGGACAGCCCTCTTTATTCATCGGTTTGCTTTAGTGTCAGTCACATGTTGCCTTGTCTCTCCACAGCAAGGACAGTGGGTCAGCCCTCTTCATTCATTGGTTCCTCTCACCACAGCACGGACAGTGGGTCAGCCCTCTTCATTCACTGGTTTGCTTTAGTGTCAGTCACATGTTGCCTTCTCTCACCACAGCACAGACAGTGGGTCAGCCCTCTTCATACATTGGTTCCTCCCACCACAGCACGGAGAGTGGGTCAGCCCTCTTCATTCACTGGTTCCTCTCACCACAGCACGGACTTTGGGTCAGCCCTCTTCATTCATTGGTTTTCTTTAGTGTCAGTCACTTGTTGACTTCTCCCACCACAGCACGGACAGTGGTACAGCCCCCTTCATTCATTGGTTTCTCCCACCACAGTACGGACTGTGGGTCAGCCCTCTTTATTCATTGGTTCCTCCCACCACAGCACAGACAATGGGTCAGCCCTCTTCATTCATTGGTTTGCTTTAGTGTCAATCACATGGTGCTTCCTCCCACCACAGCACGGACAGTGGGTCAACCCTCTTCATTCATTGGCTTGCTTTAGTGTCAATCACATGTTGCTTCCTCCCACCATGGAACGGACATTGGGTCAGTCCCCTTCATTCATTGGTTCCTCCTACCACATCACTTGGACAGTTGGTCAGCCCTCTTCATTCATTGGTTTGCTTTACTGTCAATCACATGTTGCTTCCTCCCACCACAGCAGGGACAGTGGGTCAGCCATCTTCATTTGTTGGTTGATCCTACCATGGAACGGACATTGCGTGAGCCCCCTTCATTCATTGGTTCCTTCCACCACAGCACAGGACAGTGGATCAGCCCTCTTCATTCATTGGTTTGCTTTAGTGTCAATCACATGTTGCTTCCACCCACCATGGAACGGACAGTGGGTCAGCTGTCTTCATTCATTGGTTCTTCTCACCACAGCACGGACAGTGGGTCTGCCCTCTTCATTCATTTGTTCTTCTCACCACAGCACAGACAGTGGGTCAGCCCTCTTCATTCATTGGTTCCTCTCACCACAGCACGGACAGTGGCTCAGCCCTCATCATTCATTGGTTTGCTTTAGTGTCATTCACGTGCTGCCTCCTCCCACCACAGCACGGACAGTAGGTCAGCCCTCTTCATTCATTGGTTCCTCTCACCACAGCACGGACAGTGGGTCAGCCCTCTTCATTCATTGGTTTGCTTCAGTGTCATTCACAGGTTACCTCCTCCCACCACAGCAGGGACTGTGGGCCAGCCCTCTTCATTCATTGGTTCCTCTCACCACAGCACGGACAGTGGGTCAGCCCTCTTCATTCATTGGTTCTTCTCAACACAGCACGGACAGTGGGTCAGCCCTCTTCATTCATTGGTTCCTCTCACCACAGCACGGACAGTGGGTCAGCCCCTTCATTCATTGGTTCCTCCCACAACAGCACTGACAGTGAGTCAGCCCTCTTCATTCATTGGTTCCTTTCACCACAGCATGGACAGTAGGTCAGCCCTCTTCATTCATTGGTTTGCTTTAGTGTCATTCACGTGCTGCCTCCTCCCACCACAGCACGGACAGTAGGTCAGCCCTCTTCATTCATTGGTTCCTCCCACCACAGAACGGGCAGTGGGTCAGCCCTTTCATTCATTAGTTCCTCCCACCTCAGCACGGACAGTGGGTCAGTCCTCTTTATTCATTGATTCCTCCCACCACAGCACGGACAGTGGCTCAGTCCTCTTTATTCATTGATTCCTCCCACCACAGCACAGACAGTGGGTCAGCCTTCTTCATTCATTGGTTTGCTTTAGTGTCAATCACATGGTGCTTCTTCCCACCACAGCACGGACAGTGGGTCAACCCTCTTCATTCATTGGTTTGCTTTAGTGTCAATCGCATGTTGCTTCCTCCCACCACAGCATGGACAGTGGGTCAGCCCTCTTTATTCATCGGTTCCTCTGACCACAGCTCGGACAGTGGGTCAGCCCCGTTCATTCATTGATTTGCTTTAGTGTCAGTCACATGTTGCCTTCTCTCACCACAGCAAGGACAGTGGGTCAGCCCTCTTCATTCATTGGTTCCTCTCACCACAGCACGGACAGTGGGTCAGCCCTCTTTATTCATTGGTTTGCTTTAGTGTCAGTCACATGTTGCCTTGTCTCACCACAGCATAGACAGTGGGTCAGCCCTCTTCATTCATTGGTTCCTCCCACCACAGCACGGACAGTGGGTCAGCCCTCTTCATTCATTGGTTTGCTTAAGTGTCAGTCATATGTTGCTTCCTCCCACCACAGCAGGGACAGTGGGTCAGCCCTCTTCATTCATTGGTTCCTCCCACCACAGCATGGACAGTTGGTCAGCCCCTTCATTCATTGGTTCCTTCCACCATAGCACAGGTCAGTGGGTCAGCCCTCTTCATTCATTGGTTTGCTTTAGTGTCAATCACGTGTTGCTTCCTCCCACCATGGAACGGACGGTGGGTCAGCCCCCTTCATTCATTGGTTCCTCCCACCAGAGCGGGGACAGTGGGTCAGCCCTCTTCATTCATTGGTTCCTCCCACCATGGAACGGACATTGGGTCAGTCCCCTTCATTCATTGGTTCCTCCTACCACAGCACTTGGACAGTTGGTCAGCCCTCTTCATTCATTGGTTTGCTTTAGTGTCAATCACATGTTGCTTCCTCCCACCATGGAACGGACAGTGTGTCAGCCCCCTTCATTCATTGGTTTGCTTTAGTGTCAGTCAAATTTTGCCTTCTCTCACCACAGCACGGACAGTGGGTCAGCTCTCTTCATTCATTGGTTCTTCTCACCACAGCACTGACAGTGGATCAGCCCTCTTCATTCATTGGTTCCTCTCACCACAGCATGGACAATGGGTCAGCCCTCTTCATTCATTGGTTCCTCTCACCACAGCACGGACAGTGGGTCAGCCCTCTTCATTCATTGGTTTGCTTTAGTGTCAATCGCATGTTGCTTCCTCCCACCACAGCACGGACAGTGGGTCAGCCCTCTTCATTCATTGGTTCCTCTCACCGCAGCACGGACAGTGGGTCAGCCCTCTTTATTCATTGGTTTGCTTTAGTGTCAGTCACATGTTGCCTTGTCTCACCACAGCATAGACAGTGGGTCAGCCCTCTTCATTCATTGGTTCCTCCCACCACAGCACGGACAGTGGGTCAGCTATCTTCATGCATTGGTTTGCTTTAGTGTCAGTCATATGTTGCTTCCTCCCACCACAGCAGGGACAGTGGGTCAGCCCTCTTCATTCATTGGTTCCTCCCACCACAGCATGGACAGTTGGTCAGCCCCTTCATTCATTGGTTCCTTCCACCATAGCACAGGACAGTGGGTCAGCCCTCTTCATTCATTGGTTTGCTTTAGTGTCAATCACATGTTGCTTCCTCCCACCATGGAACGGACAGTGGGTCAGCCCCCTTCATTCATTGGTTCCTCCCACCACAGCGGGGACAGTGGGTCAGCCCTCTTCATTCATTGGTTTGCTTTACTGTCCATCACATGTTGCTTCCTCCCACCACAGCAGGGACAGTGGGTCAGCCATCTTCATTTGTTGGTTTATCCCACCATGGAACGGACATTGGGTCAGCCCCCTTCATTCATTGGTTCCTTCCACCACAGCACAGGACAGTGGGTCAGCCCTCCTCATTCATTGGTTTGCTTTAGTGTCAATCACATGTTGCTTCCTCCCACCATGGAACGGACAGGGGTCAGCCCCCTTCATTCATTGGTTTGCTTTAGTGTCAGTCACATTTTGCCTTCTCTCACCACAGCACGGACAGTGGGTCAGCTCTCTTCATTCATTGGTTCTTCTCACCACACCACGGACAGTGGGTCAGCCCTCTTCATTCATTGGTTCCTCTCACCACAGCACGGACAGTGGGACAGCCCTCTTCATTCATTGGTTCCTCCCGCCATGGAAGGGACATTAGGTCAGCCCTCTTAATTCATTGGTTCCTCTCACCACAGCACGGACAGTAGGTCAGCCCTCTTCATTCATTGTTTTTTTTTAGTGTCAATCACATATTGCCTTCTCCCACCACAGCACGGACAGTGGGTCAGCCCCCTTCATTCATTGGTTCCTCCCACCACAGTATGGACTGTGGGTCAGCCCTCTTCATTCATTGGTTTGTCTCACCACAACATAGACAGTTGGTCAGCCCCCTTCATTCATTGGTTCTTCTCACCACAGCACTGACAGTGGATCAGCCCTCTTCATTCATTGGTTCCTCTCACCATAACACGGACAGTGGGTCAGCCCTCTTCATTCATTGGTTTGCTTTAGTGTCAGTCATATGTTGCCTTGTGTCACCACAGCACCGACAGTGGTCAGCCCTCTTCATTCATTGGTTCCTCCCACCACAGAACGGACAGTGGGTCAGCCCTCTTTATTCATTGATTCCTCCCACCACAGCACAGACAATGGGTCAGCCCTCTTCATTCATTGGTTTGCTTTAGTGTCAATTACATGGTGCTTCCTCCCACCACAGCACGGACAGTGGGTCAACCCTCTTCATTCATTGGCTTGCTTTAGTGTCAATCACATGTTGCTTCCTCCCACCACAGCATGGACAGGGGTCAGCCCTTTTTATTCATTCGTTCCTCTCACCACAGCTCGGACAGTGGGTCAGCCCCGTTCATTCATTGATTTGCTTTAGTGTCAGTCACATGTTGCCTTCTCTGACCACAGCACGGACAGTGGTTCAGCCCTCTTCATTCATTGGTTCTTCTCAACACAGCACGGACAGTGGGTCAGCCCTCTTCATTCATTGGTTCCTCTCACCACAGCACGGACAGTGGGACAGCCCTCTTTATTCATCGGTTTGCTTTAGTGTCAGTCACATGTTGCCTTGTCTCTCCACAGCAAGGACAGTGGGTCAGCCCTCTTCATTCATTGGTTCCTCTCACCACAGCACGGACAGTGGGTCAGCCCTCTTCATTCACTGGTTTGCTTTAGTGTCAGTCACATGTTGCCTTCTCTCACCACAGCACAGACAGTGGGTCAGCCCTCTTCATACATTGGTTCCTCCCACCACAGCACGGAGAGTGGGTCAGCCCTCTTCATTCACTGGTTCCTCTCACCACAGCACGGACTTTGGGTCAGCCCTCTTCATTCATTGGTTTTCTTTAGTGTCAGTCACTTGTTGACTTCTCCCACCACAGCACGGACAGTGGTACAGCCCCCTTCATTCATTGGTTTCTCCCACCACAGTACGGACTGTGGGTCAGCCCTCTTTATTCATTGATTCCTCCCACCACAGCACAGACAATGGGTCAGCCCTCTTCATTCATTGGTTTGCTTTAGTGTCAATCACATGGTGCTTCCTCCCACCACAGCACGGACAGTGGGTCAACCCTCTTCATTCATTGGCTTGCTTTAGTGTCAATCACATGTTGCTTCCTCCCACCACAGCATGGACAGGGGGTCAGCCCTTTTTATTCATTGGTTCCTCTCACCACAGCTCGGACAGTGGGTCAGCCCCGTTCATTCATTGATTTGCTTTAGTGTCAGTCACATGTTGCCTTCTCTGACCACAGCACGGACAGTGGTTCAGGTCTCTTCATTCATTGGTTATTCTCAACACAGCACGGACAGTGTGTCAGCCCTCTTCATTCATTGGTTCCTCTCACCACAGCACGGACAGTGGGACAGCCCTCTTTATTCATCGGTTTGCTTTAGTGTCAGTCACATGTTGCCTTGTCTCTCCACAGCAAGGACAGTGGGTCAGCCCTCTTCATTCATTGGTTCCTCTCACCACAGCACGGACAGTGGGTCAGCCCTCTTCATTCACTGGTTTGCTTTAGTGTCAGTCACATGCTGCCTTCTCTCACCACAGCACAGACAGTGGGTCAGCCCTCTTCATACATTGGTTCCTCCCACCACAGCACGGAGAGTGGGTCAGCCCTCTTCATTCATTGGTTCCTCTCACCACAGCACGGACTTTGGGTCAGCCCTCTTCATTCATTGGTTTTCTTTAGTGTCAGTCACTTGTTGACTTCTCCCACCACAGCACGGACAGTGGTACAGCCCCCTTCATTCATTGGTTTCTCCCACCACAGTACAGACTGTGGGTCAGCCCTCTTCATTCATTGGTTCGTCTCACCACAGCATAGACAGTGGGTCAGCCCTCTTCATTCATTGGTTCCTCTCACCACAGCACGGACAGTGGGACAGCCCTCTTCATTCATTGGTTCCTCCCGCCATGGAAGGGAGATTAGGTCAGCCATTTTAATTCATTGGTTCCTCTCACCACAGCACGGACAGTAGGTCAGCCCTCTTCATTCATTGGTTTTCTTTAGTGTCAATCACATATTGCCTACTCCCACCACAGCACGGACAGTGGGTCAGCCCCCTTCATTCATTGGTTCCTCCCACCACAGTATGGACTGTGGGTCAGCCCTCTTCATTCATTGGTTTGTCTCACCACAACATAGACAGTTGGTCAGCCCCCTTCATTCATTGGTTCTTCTCACCACAGCACGGACAGTGGGTCAGCCCTCTTTATTGATTGATTCCTCCCACCACAGCACAGACAATGGGTCAGCCCTCTTCATTCATTGGTTTGCTTTAGTGTCAATCACATGGTGCTTCCTCCCACCACAGCACGGACAGTGGGTCAACCCTCTTCATTCATTGGCTTGCTTTAGTGTCAATCACATGTTGCTTCCTCCCACCACAGCACGGACAGTGGGTCAGCCCTCTTCATTCATTGATTTGCTTTAGTGTCAGTCACATGTTGCCTTCTCTGACCACAGCACGGACAGTGGTTCAGCCCTCTTCATTCATTGGTTCTTCTCAACACAGCACGGACAGTGGGTCAGCCCTCTTCATTCATTGGTTCCTCTCACCACAGCACGGACAGTGGGTCAGCCCTCTTTATTCATCGGTTTGCTTTAGTGTCAGTCACATGTTGCCTTGTCTCTCCACAGCAAGGACAGTGGGTCAGCCCTCTTCATTCATTGGTTCCTCTCACCACAGCAGGGACAGTGGGTCAGTCCTCTTCATTCACTGGTTTGCTTTAGTGTCAGTCACATGCTGCCTTCTCTCACCACAGCACAGACAGTGGGTCAGCCCTCTTCATACATTGGTTCCTCCCACCACAGCACGGAGAGTGGGTCAGCCCTCTTCATTCATTGGTTCCTCTCACCACAGCACAGACTTTGGGTCAGCCCTCTTCATTCATTGGTTTTCTTTAGTGTCAGTCACTTGTTGCCTTCTCCCACCACAGCACGGACAGTGGTACAGCCCCCTTCATTCATTGGTTTCTCCCACCACAGTACGACTGTGGGTCAGCCCTCTTCATTCATTGGTTCGTCTCACCACAGCATAGACAGTGGGTCAGCCCTCTTCATTCATTGGTTCCTCCCACCACAGCACGGACAGTGGGTCAGCCCCCTTCATTCATTGGTTCCTCCCACCACAGTATGGACTGTGGTTCAGCCCTCTTCATTCATTGGTTTGTCTCACCACAACATAGACAGTTGGTCAGCCCCCTTCATTCATTGGTTCTTCTCACCACAGCACTGACAGTGGATCAGCCCTCTTCATTCATTGGTTCCTCTCACCACAGCACGGACAGTGGGTCAGCCCTCTTCATTCATTGGTTTGCTTTAGTGTCAGTCATATGTTTCCTTGTGTCACCACAGCACCGACAGTGGGTCAGCCCTCTTCATTCATTGGTTCCTCCCACCACAGAATGGACAGTGGGTCAGCCCTCTTTATTAATTGATTCCTCTTACCACAGCACAGACAATGGGTCAGCCCTCTTCATTCATTGGTTTGCTTTAGTGTCAATCACATGGTGCTTCCTCCCACCACAGCACGGACAGTGGGTCAACCCTCTTCATTCATTGGCTTGCTTTAGTGTCAATCACATGTTGCTTCCTCCCACCACAGCATGGACAGGGGGTCAGCCCTTTTTATTCATTGGTTCCTCTCACCACAGCTCGGACAGTGGGTCAGCCCCGTTCATTAATTGATTTGCTTTAGTGTCAGTCACATGTTGCCTTCTCTGACCACAGCACGGACAGTGGTTCAGCCCTCTTCATTCATTGGTTCTTCTCAACACAGCACGGACAGTGGGTCAGCCCTCTTCATTCATTGGTTCCTCTCACCACAGCACGGACAGTGGGTCAGCCCTCTTTATTCATCGGTTTGCTTTAGTGTCAGTCACATGTTGCCTTGTCTCTCCACAGCAAGGACAGTGGGTCAGCCCTCTTCATTCATTGGTTCCTCTCACCACAGCACGGACAGTAGGTCAGCCCTCTTCATTCACTGGTTTGCTTTAGTGTCAGTCACATGCTGCCTTCTCTCACCACAGCACAGACAGTGGGCCAGCCCTCTTCATACATTGGTTCCTCCCACCACAGCATGGAGAGTGGGTCAGCCCTCTTCATTCATTGGTTCCTCTCACCACAGCACGGACTTTGGGTCAGCCCTCCTCATTCATTGGTTTGCTTTAGTGTCAATCACATGTTGCTTCCTCCCACCATGGAACGGACAGGGGTCAGCCCCTTCATTCATTGGTTTGCTTTAGTGTCAGTCACATTTTGCCTTCTCTCACCACAGCACGGACAGTGGGTCAGCTCTCTTCATTGATTGGTTCTTCTCACCACAGCACGGACAGTGGGTCAGCCCTCTTCATTCATTGGTTCCTCTCACCACAGCACGGACAGTGGGACAGCCCTCTTCATTCATTGGTTCCTCCCGCCATGGAAGGGAGATTAGGTCAGCCATCTTAATTCATTGGTTCCTCTCACCACAGCACGGACAGTAGGTCAGCCCTCTTCATTCATTGGTTTTCTTTAGTGTCAATCACATATTGCCTACTCCCACCACAGCACGGACAGTGGGTCAGCCCCCTTCATTCATTGGTTCCTCCCACCACAGTATGGACTGTGGGTCAGCCCTCTTCATTCATTGGTTTGTCTCACCACAACATAGACAGTTGTTCAGCCCCCTTCATTCATTGGTTCTTCTCACCACAGCACGGACAGTGGGTCAGCCCTCTTCATTCATTGGTTTGCTTTAGTGTCAGTCATATGTTGCCTTGTCTCACCACAGCACCGACAGTGGGTCAGCCCTCTTCATTCATTGGTTCCTCTCACCACAGAACGGACAGTGGGTCAGCCCTCTTTATTCATTGATTCCTCCCACCACAGCACAGACAATGGGTCTGCCCTCTTCATTCATTGGTTTGCTTTAGTGTCAATCACATGGTGCTTCCTCCCACCACAGCACGGACAGTGGGTCAACCCTCTTCATTCATTGGCTTGCTTTAGTGTCAATCACATGTTGCTTCCTCCCACCACAGCACGGACAGTGGGTCAGCCCTCTTCATTCATTGATTTGCTTTAGTGTCAGTCACATGTTGCCTTCTCTGACCACAGCACGGACAGTGGTTCAGCCCTCTTCATTCATTGGTTCTTCTTAACACAGCACGGACAGTGGGTCAGCCCTCTTCATTCATTGGTTCCTCTCACCACAGCATGGACAGTGGGTCAGCCCTCTTTATTCATTGGTTTGCTTTAGTGTCAGTCACATGTTGCCTTGTCTCTCCACAGCAAGGACAGTGGGTCAGCCCTCTTCATTCATTGGTTCCTCTCACCACAGCACGGACAGTGGGTCAGCCCTCTTCATTCACTGGTTTGCTTTAGTGTCAGTCACATGCTGCCTTCTCTCACCACAGCACAGACAGTGGGCCAGCCCTCTTCATACATTGGTTCCTCCCACCACAGCACTGAGAGTGGGTCAGCCCTCTTCATTCATTGGTTCCTCTCACCACAGCACGGACTTTGGGTCAGCCCTCCTCATTCATTGGTTTGCTTTAGTGTCAATCACATGTTGCTTCCTCCCACCATGGAACGGACAGGGGGTCAGCCCCCTTCATTCATTGGTTTGCTTTAGTGTCAGTCACATTTTGCCTTCTCTCACCACAGCACGGACAGTGGGTCAGCTCTCTTCATTCATTGGTTCTTCTCACCACAGCACGGACAGTGGGTCAGCCCTCTTCATTCATTGGTTCCTCTCACCACAGCACGGACAGTGGGACAGCCCTCTTCATTCATTGGTTCCTCCCGCCATGGAAGGGAGATTAGGTCAGCCATCTTAATTCATTGGTTCCTCTCACCACAGCACGGACAGTAGGTCAACCCTCTTCATTCATTGGTTTTCTTTAGTGTCAATCACATATTGCCTACTCCCACCACAGCACGGACAGTGGGTCAGCCCCCTTCATTCATTGGTTCCTCCCACCACAGTATGGACTGTGGGTCAGCCCTCTTCATTCATTGGTTTGTCTCACCACAACATAGACAGTTGGTCAGCCCCTTCATTCATTGGTTCTTCTCACCACAGCACGGACAGTGGGTCAGCCCTCTTCATTCATTGGTTTGCTTTAGTGTCAGTCATATGTTGCCTTGTCTCACCACAGCACCGACAGTGGGTCAGCCCTCTTCATTCATTGGTTCCTCTCACCACAGAACGGACAGTGGGTCAGCCCTCTTTATTCATTGATTCCTCCCACCACAGCACAGACAATGGGTCAGCCCTCTTCATTCATTGGTTTGCTTTAGTGTCAATCACATGGTGCTTCCTCCCACCACAGCACGGACAGTGGGTCAACCCTCTTCATTCATTGGCTTGCTTTAGTGTCAATCACATGTTGCTTCCTCCCACCACAGCACGGACAGTGGGTCAGCCCTCTTCATTCATTGATTTGCTTTAGTGTCAGTCACATGTTGCCTTCTCTGACTACAGCACGGACAGTGGTTCAGCCCTCTTCATTCATTGGTTCTTCTCAACACAGCACGGACAGTGGGTCAGCCCTCTTCATTCATTGGTTCCTCTCACCACAGCACGGACAGTGGGTCAGCCCTCTTTATTCATCGGTTTGCTTTAGTGTCAGTTACATGTTGCCTTGTCTCTCCACAGCAAGGACAGTGGGTCAGCCCTCTTCATTCATTGGTTCCTCTCACCACAGCACAGACAGTGGGTCAGCCCTCTTCATACATTGGTTCCTCCCACCACAGCACGGAGAGTGGGTCAGCCCTCTTCATTCATTGGTTCCTCTCACAACAGCATGGACTTTGGGTCAGCCCTCTTCATTCATTTGTTCGTCTTACCACAGCATAGACAGTGGGTCAGCCCTCTTCATTCATTGGTTCCTCCCACCACAGCACGGACAGTGGGTCAGCCCCCTTCATTCATTGGTTCCTCACACCACAGTATGGACTGTGGGTCAGCCCTCTTCATTCATTGGTTTGTCTCACCACAACATAGACAGTTGGTCAGCCCCCTTCATTCATTGGTTCTTCTCACCACAGCACTGACAGTGGATCAGCCCTCTTCATTCATTGGTTCCTCTCACCACAGCACGGACAGTGGGTCAGCCCTCTTCATTCATTGGTTTGCTTTAGTGTCAGTCATATGTTGCCTTGTGTCACCACAGCACCGACAGTGGGTCAGCCCTCTTCATTCATTGGTTCCTTCCACCACAGAACGGACAGTGGGTCAGCCCTCTTTATTCATTGATTCCTCCTACCACAGCACAGACAATGGGTCAGCCCTCTTCATTCATTGGTTTGCTTTAGTGTCAATCACATGGTGCTTCCTCCCACCACAGCACGGACAGTGGGTCAACCCTCTTCATTCATTGGCTTGCTTTAGTGTCAATCACATGTTGCTTCCTCCCACCACAGCATGGACAGGGGGTCAGCCCTTTTTATTCATTGGTTCCTCTCACCACAGCTCGGACAGTGGGTCAGCCCCGTTCATTCATTGATTTGCTTTAGTGTCAGTCACATGTTGCCTTCTCTGACCACAGCACGGACAGTGGTTCAGCCCTCTTCATTCATTGGTTCTTCACAGCACGGACAGTGGGTCAGCCCTCTTCATTCATTGGTTCCTCTCACCACAGCACGGACAGTGGGTCAGCCCTCTTTATTCATCGGTTTGCTTTAGTGTCAGTCACATGTTGCCTTGTCTCTCCACAGCAAGGACAGTGGGTCAGCCCTCTTCATTCATTGGTTCCTCTCACCACAGCACGGACAGTGGGACAGCCCTCTTCATTCATTGGTTCCTCCCGCCATGGAAGGGACATTAGGTCAGCCCTCTTAATTCATTGGTTCCTTCCACCATAGCACAGGACAGTGGGTCAGCCCTCTTCATTCATTGGTTTTCTTTAGTGTCAATCACATATTGCCTTCTCCCACCACAGCACGGACAGTGGGTCAGCCCCCTTCATTCAATGGTTCCTCCCACCACAGTATGGACTGTGGGTCAGCCCCCTTCATTCATTGGTTCTTCTCACCACAGCACTGACAGTGGATCAGCCCTCTTCATTCATTGGTTCCTCTCACCACAGCATGGACAGTGGGTCAGCCCTCTTCATTCATTGGTTTGCTTTAGTGTCAATGATATGTTGCCTTGTGTCACCACAGCACCGACAGGGGGTCAGCCTTCTTCATTCATTGGTTCCTCTCACCACAGAACGGACAGTGGGTCAGCCCTCTTTATTCATTGATTCCTCCCACCACAGTACAGACAATGGGTCAGCCCTCTTCATTCATTGGTTTGCTTTAGTGTCAATCACATGTTGCCTTCTCTCACCACAGCACGGACAGTGGGTCAGCCCTCTTCATTCATTGGTTCCTCTCACCACAGCTCGGACAGTGGGTCAGCCCCGTTCATTCATTGATTTGCTTTAGTGTCATTCACATGTTGCCTTCTCTGACCACAGCACGGACAGTGGTTCAGCCCTCTTCATTCATTGGTTCTTCTCAACACAGCACGGACAGTGGGTCAGCCCTCTTCATTCATTGGTTCCTCTCACCACAGCACGGACAGTGGGTCAGCCCTCTTCATTCATTGGTTTGCTTTAGTGTCAATCACATGTTGCCTTCTCTCACCACAGCACGGACAGTGGGTCAGCCCTCTTCATTCATTGGTTCCTCTCACCACAGCTCGGACAGTGGGTCAGCCCCGTTCATTCATTGATTTGCTTTAGTGTCAGTCACATGTTGCCTTCTCTGACCACAGCACGGACAGTGGTTCAGCCCTCTTCATTCATTGGTTCCTCCCACCACAGCATGGACAGGGGGTCAGCCCTTTTTATTAATTGGTTCCTCTCACCACAGCTCAAACAGTGGGTCAGCCCCGTTCATTCATTGATTTGCTTTAGTGTCAGTCACATGTTGCCTTCTCTCACCACAGCACGGACAGTGGGTCAGCCCTCTTCATTCATTGGTTCCTCTCACCACAGCTCGGACAGTGGGTCAGCCCCGTTCATTCATTGATTTGCTTTAGTGTCAGTCACATGTTGCCTTCTCTGACCACAGCACGGACAGTGGTTCAGCCCTCTTCATTCATTGGTTCTTCTCAACACAGCACGGACAGTGGGTCAGCCCTCTTCATTCATTGGTTCCTCTCACCACAGCACGGACAGTGGGTCAGCCCTCTTTATTCATCGGTTTGCTTTAGTGTCAGTCACATGTTGCCTTGTCTCTCCACAGCAAGGACAGTGGGTCAGCCCTCTTCAATAATTGGTTCCTCTCACCGCAGCACGGACAGTGGGTCAGCCCTCTTCATTCACTGGTTTGCTTTAGTGTCAGTCACATGCTGCCTTCTCTCACCACAGCACAGACAGTGGGTCAGCCCTCTTCAAACATTGGTTCCTCCCACCACAGCACGGAGAGTGGGTCAGCCCTCTTCATTCATTGGTTCCTCTCACCACAGCACGGACTTTGGGTCAGCCCTCTTCATTCATTGGTTTTCTTTAGTGTCAGTCACTTGTTGCCTTCTCCCACCACAGCACGGACAGTGGTACAGCCCCCTTCATACATTGGTTCCTCCCACCACAGCACGGAGAGTGGGTCAGCCCTCTTCATTCATTGGTTCCTCTCACCACAGCACGGACTTTGGGTCAGCCCTCTTCATTCATTGGTTTGCTTTAGTGTCAATCACATGTTGCTTCCTCCCACCATGGAACGGACAGGGGGTCAGCCCCCTTCATTCATTGGTTTGCTTTAGTGTCAGTCACATTTTGCCTTCTCTCACCACAGCACGGACAGTGGGTCAGCTCTCTTCATTCATTGGTTCTTCTCACCACAGCACGGACAGTGGGTCAGCCCTCTTCATTCATTGGTTCCTCTCACCACAGCACGGACAGTGGGACAGCCCTCTTCATTCATTGGTTCCTCCCGCCATGGAAGGGACATTAGGTCAGCCCTCTTAATTCATTGGTTCCTCTCACCACAGCACGGACAGTAGGTCAGCCCTCTTCATTCATTGGTTTTCTTTAGTGTCAATCACATATTGCCTTCTCCCACCACAGCACGGACAGTGGGTCAGCCCCCTTCATTCATTGGTTCCTCCCACCACAGTATGGACTGTGGGTCAGCCCTCTTCATTCATTGGTTTGTCTCACCACAATATAGACAGTTGGTCAGCCCCCTTCATTCATTGGTTCTTCTTACCACAGCACGGACAGTGGGTCAGCCCTCTTCATTCATTGGTTTGCTTTAGTGTCAGTCATATGTTGCCTTGTCTCACCACAGCACCGACAGTGGGTCAGCCCTCTTCATTCATTGGTTCCTCTCACCACAGCACGGACAGTGGGTCAGCCCTCTTTATTCATCGGTTTGCTTTAGTGTCAGTCACATGTTGCCTTGTCTCTCCACAGCAAGGACAGTGGGTCAGCCCTCTTCATTCATTGGTTCCTCTCACCACAGCACGGACAGTGGGTCAGCCCTCTTCATTCACTGGTTTGCTTTAGTGTCAGTCACATGCTGCCTTCTCTCACCACAGCACAGACAGTGGGTCAGCCCTCTTCATACATTGGTTCCTCTCACCACAGCACGGAGAGTGGGTCAGCCCTCTTCATTCATTGGTTCCTCTCACCACAGCACGGACTTTGGGTCAGCCCTCTTCATTCATTGGTTTTCTTTAGTGTCAGTCACTTGTTGCCTTCTCCCACCACAGCACGGACAGTGGTACATCCCCCTTCATTCATTGGTTTCTCCCACCACAGTACGACTGTGGGTCAGCCCTCTTCATTCATTGGTTCGTCTCACCACAGCATAGACAGTGGGTCAGCCCTCTTCATTCATTGGTTCCTCCCACCACAGCACGGACAGTGGGTCAGCCCCCTTCATTCATTGGTTCCTCCCACCACAGTATGGACTGTGGGTCAGCCCTCTTCATTCATTGGTTTGTCTCACCACAACATAGACAGTTGGTCAGCCCCCTTCATTCATTGGTTCTTCTCACCACAGCACTGACAGTGGATCAGCCCTCTTCATTCATTGGTTCCTCTCACCACAGCACGGACAGTGGGTCAGCCCTCTTCATTCATTGGTTTGCTTTAGTGTCAGTCATATGTTGCCTTGTGTCACCACAGCACCGACAGTGGGTCAGCCCTCTTCATTCATTGGTTCCTCCCACCACAGAACGGACAGTGGGTCAGCCCTCTTTATTCATTGATTCCTCCCACCACAGCACAGACAATGGGTCAGCCCTCTTCATTCATTGGTTTGCTTTAGTGTCAATCACATGGTGCTTCCTCCCACCACAGCACGGACAGTGGGTCAACCCTCTTCATTCATTGGCTTGCTTTAGTGTCAATCACATGTTGCTTCCTCCCACCACAGCATGGACAGGGGGTCAGCCCTTTTTATTCATTGGTTCCTCTCACCACAGCTCGGACAGTGGGTCAGCCCCGTTCATTCATTGATTTGCTTTAGTGTCAGTCACATGTTGCCTTCTCTGACCACAGCACGGACAGTGGTTCAGCCCTCTTCATTCATTGGTTCTTCTCAAAACAGCACGGACAGTGGGTCAGCCCTCTTCATTCATTGGTTCCTCTCACCACAGCACGGACAGTGGGTCAGCCCTCTTTATTCATCGGTTTGCTTTAGTGTCAGTCACATGTTGCCTTGTCTCTCCACAGCAAGGACAGTGGGTCAGCCCTCTTCATTCATTGGTTCCTCTCACCACAGCACGGACAGTGGGTCAGCCCTCTTCATTCACTGGTTTGCTTTAGTGTCAGTCACATGCTGCCTTCTCTCACCACAGCACAGACAGTGGGCCAGCCCTCTTCATACATTGGTTCCTCCCACCACAGCACGGAGAGTGGGTCAGCCCTCTTCATTCATTGGTTCCTCTCACCACAGCACGGACTTTGGGTCAGCCCTCTTCATTCATTGGTTTTCTTTAGTGTCAGTCACTTGTTGACTTCTCCCACCACAGCACGGACAGTGGTACAGCCCCCTTCATTCATTGGTTTCTCCCACCACAGTACGGACTGTGGGTCAGCCCTCTTCATTCATTGGTTCGTCTCACCACAGCATAGACAGTGGGTCAGCCCTCTTCATTCATTGGTTCCTCTCACCACAGCACGGACAGTAGGTCAGCCCTCTTCATTCATTGGTTTGCTTTAGTGTCAGTCATATGTTGCTTCCTCCCACCACAGCAGGGACAGTGGGTCAGCGCTCTTCATTCATTGGTTCCTCTCACCACAGCACGGACAGTGGGACAGCCCTCTTCATTCATTGGTTCCTCCCGCCATGGAAGGGACATTAGGTCAGCCCTCTTAATTCATTGGTTCCTTCCACCATAGCACAGGACAGTGGGTCAGCCCTCTTCATTCATTGGTTTTCTTTAGTGTCAATCACATATTGCCTTCTCCCACCACAGCACGGACAGTGGGTCAGCCCCCTTCATTCAATGGTTCCTCCCACCACAGTATGGACTGTGGGTCAGCCCCCTTCATTCATTGGTTCTTCTCACCACAGCACTGACAGTGGATCAGCCCTCTTCATTCATTGGTTCCTCTCACCACAGCACGGACAGTGGGTCAGCCCTCTTCATTCATTGGTTTGCTTTAGTGTCAATGATATGTTGCCTTGTGTCACCACAGCACCGACAGGGGTTCAGCCCTCTTTATTCATTGATTCCTCCCACCACAGTACAGACAATGGGTCAGCCCTCTTCATTCATTGGTTTGCTTTAGTGTCATTCACAAGGTGCTTCCTCCCACCACAGCACGGACAGTGGGTCAACCCTCTTCATTCATTGGCTTGCTTTAGTGTCAATCACATGTTGCTTCCTCCCACCACAGCATGGACAGGGGGTCAGCCCTTCTTATTCATTGATTTGCTTTAGTGTCAGTCACATGTTGCCTTCTCTGACCACAGCACGGACAGTGGTTCAGCCCTCTTCATTCATTGGTTCTTCTCAACACAGCACGGACAGTGGGTCAGCCCTCTTCATTCATTGGTTCCTCTCACCACAGCACGGACAGTGGGTCAGCCCTCTTTATTCATCGGTTTGCTTTAGTGTCAGTCACATGTTGCCTTGTCTCTCCACAGCAAGGACAGTGGGTCAGCCCTCTTCAATAATTGGTTCCTCTCACCACAGCACGGACAGTGGGTCAGCCCTCTTCATTCACTGGTTTGCTTTAGTGTCAGTCACATGCTGCCTTCTCTCACCACAGCACAGACAGTGGGTCAGCCCTCTTCAAACATTGGTTCCTCCCACCACATCACGGAGAGTGGGTCAGCCCTCTTCATTCATTGGTTCCCCTCACCACAGCACGGACTTTGGGTCAGCCCTCTTCATTCATTGGTTTGCTTTAGTGTCAATCACATGTTGCTTCCTCCCACCATGGAACGGACAGTGGGTCAGCCCGTTTCATTCATTGGTTCCTCCCACCACAGCAGGGACAGTGGGTCAGCCCTCCTCATTCATTGGTTCCTCCCACCATGGAACGGACATTGGGTCAGCCCCCTTCATTCATTGGTTCCTTCCACCACAGCACAGGACAGTGGGTCAGCCCTCCTCATTCATTGGTTTGCTTTAGTGTCAATCACATGTTGCCTTCTCTGACCACAGCATGGACAGTGGTTCAGCCCTCTTCATTCATTGGTTCTTCTCAACACAGCACGGACAGTGGGTCAGCCCTCTTCATTCATTGGTTCCTCTCACCACAGCACGGACAGTGGGTCAGCCCTCTTTATTCATCGGTTTGCTTTAGTGTCAGTCACATTTTGCCTTGTCTCACCACAGCAAGGACAGTGGGTCAGCCCTCTTCAATAATTGGTTCCTCTCACCACAGCACGGACAGTGGGTCAGCCCTCTTCATTCACTGGTTTGCTTTAGTGTCAGTCACATGCTGCCTTCTCTCACCACAGCACAGACAGTGGGTCAGCCCTCTTCAAACATTGGTTCCTCCCACCACAGCACGGAGAGTGGGTCAGCCCTCTTCATTCATTGGTTCCCCTCACCACAGCACGGACTTTGGGTCAGCCCTCTTCATTCATTGGTTTTCTTTAGTGTCAGTCACTTGTTGCCTTCTCCCACCACAGCACGGACAGTGGTACAGCCCCCTTCATACATTGGTTCCTCCCACCACAGCACGGAGAGTGGGTCAGCCCTCTTCATTCATTGGTTCCTCTCTCCACAGCACGGACTTTGGGTCAGCCCTCTTCATTCATTGGTTTGCTTTAGTGTCAATCACATGTTGCTTCCTCCCACCATGGAACGGACAGTGGGTCAGACCGTTTCATTCATTGGTTCCTCCCACCACAGCAGGGACAGTGGGTCAGCCCTCCTCATTCATTGGTTCCTCCCACCATGGAACGGACATTGGGTCAGCCCCCTTCATTCATTGGTTCCTTCCACCAGAGCACAGGACAGTGGGTCAGCCCTCCTCATTCATTGGTTTGCTTTAGTGTCAATCACATGTTGCTTCCTCCCAACATGGAACGGACAGGGGGTCAGCCCCCTTCATTCATTGGTTTGCTTTAGTGTCAGTCACATTTTGCCTTCTCTCACCACAGCACGGACAGTGGGTCAACTCTCTTCATTCATTGGTTCTTCTCACCACAGCACGGACAGTGGGTCAGTGTGGCTCAATGGTTAGAGCGGCAGACCCTGATGCAGAGATCTGGCCCGGGACCAGGGTTCAATTCCCGCCTCGGCGGGTCTTGGGCTCAATTTCCTCAGACCTGATAATTCTCACCTCGGTGCCTATTCTAATCATGGGTCCCACTCTGCAACTCTGGGCAATAGCTTGCTTAATCGCCCCAACAGCGCTGGGATGCCTGGCTTCACCCTGGGGGTGCCCAGGAGTGGACATTTCACAGGGAAAAGCCAGGAAGGGTTCCACAGCGGTATGCGTACAGCGCCAGGACACCTCTTTGGGGGTATAAGTGCGCTTTACAAGTACAAATTTCATTTCATTCATTGGTTCCTCTCACCACAGCACGGACAGTGGGACAGCCCTCTTCATTCATTGGTTCCTCCCGCCATGGAAGGGAGATTAGGTCAGCCCTCTTAATTCATTGGTTCCTCTCACCACAGCACGGACAGTAGGTCAGCCCTCTTCATTCATTGGTTTTCTTTAGTGTCAATCACATATTGCCTTCTCCTACCACAGTATGGACTGTGGGTCAGCCCTCTTCATTCATTGGTTTGTCTCACCACAACATAGACAGTTGGTCAGCCCCCTTCATTCATTGGTTCTTCTCACCACAGCACGGACAGTGGGTCAGCCCTCTTCATTCATCGGTTTGCTTTAGTGTCAGTCATATGTTGCCTTGTCTCACCACAGCACCGACAGTGGGTCAGCCCTCTTCATTCATTGGTTCCTCTCACCACAGAACGGACAGTGGGTCAGCCCTCTTTATTCATTGATTCCTCCCACCACAGCACAGAAAATGGGTCAGCCCTCTTCATTCATTGGTTTGCTTTAGTGTCAATCACATGGTGCTTCCTCCCACCACAGCACGGACAGTGGGTCAACCCTCTTCATTCATTGGCTTGCTTTAGTGTCAATCACATGTTGCTTCCTCCCACCGCAGCACGGACAGTGGGTCAGCCCTCTTCATTCATTGATTTGCTTTAGTGTCAGTCACATGTTGCCTTCTCTGACCACAGCACGGACAGTGGTTCAGCCCTCTTCATTCATTGGTTCTTCTCAACACAGCACGGACAGTGGGTCAGCCCTCTTCATTCATTGGTTCCTCTCACCACAGCACGGACAGTGGGTCAGCCCTCTTTATTCATTGGTTTGCTTTAGTGTCAGTCACATGTTGCCTTGTCTCTCCATAGCAAGGACAGTGGGTCAGCCCTCTTCATTCATTGGTTCCTCTCACCACAGCACGGACAGTAGGTCAGCCCTCTTCATTCACTGATTTGCTTTAGTGTCAGTCACATGCTGCCTTCTCTCACCACAGCACAGACAGTGGGTCAGCCCTCTTCATACATTGGTTCCTCCCACCACAGCACGGAGAGTGGGTCAGCCCTCTTCATTCATTGGTTCCTCTCACCACAGCACGGACTTTGGGTCAGCCCTCTTCATTCATTGGTTTTCTTTAGTGTCAGTCACTTGTTGCCTTCTCCCACCATAGCACGGACAGTGGTACAGCCCCCTTCATTCATTGGTTTCTCCCACCACAGTACGACGGTGGGTCAGCCCTCTTCATTCATTGGTTCGTCTCACCACAGCATAGACAGTGGGTCAGCCCTCTTCATTAATTGGTTCCTCCCACCACAGCACGGACAGTGGGTCAGCCCCCTTCATTCATTGGTTCCTCCCACCACAGTATGGACTGTGGGTCAGCCCTCTTCATTCATTGGTTTGTCTCACCACAACATAGACAGTTGGTCAGCCCCCTTCATTCATTGGTTCTTCTCACCACAGCACTGACAGTGGATCAGCCCTCTTCATTCATTGGTTCCTCTCACCACAGCACGGACAGTGGGTCAGCCCTCTTCATTCATTGGTTTGCTTTAGTGTCAGTCATATGTTGCCTTGTGTCACCACAGCACCGACAGTGGGTCAGCCCTCTTCATTCATTGGTTCCTCCCACCACAGAACGGACAGTGGGTCAGCCCTCTTTATTCATTGATTCCTCCCACCACAGCACAGACAATGGGTCAGCCCTCTTCATTCATTGGTTTGCTTTAGTGTCAATCACATGGTGCTTCCTCCCACCACAGCACGGACAGTGGGTCAACCCTCTTCATTCATTGGCTTGCTTTAGTGTCAATCACATGTTGCTTCCTCCCACCACAGCATGGACAGGGGTCAGCCCTTTTTATTCATTGGTTCCTCTCACCACAGCTCGGACAGTGGGTCAGCCCGTTCATTCATTGATTTGCTTTAGTGTCAGTCACATGTTGCCTTCTCTGACCACAGCACGGACAGTGGTTCAGCCCTCTTCATTCATTGGTTCTTCTCAACACAGCACGGACAGTGGGTCAGCCCTCTTCATTCATTGGTTCCTCTCACCACAGCACGGACAGTGGGTCAGCCCTCTTCATTCACTGGTTTGCTTTAGTGTCAGTCACATGCTGCCTTCTCTCACCACAGCACAGACAGTGGGCCAGCCCTCTTCATACATTGGTTCCTCCCACCACAGCACAGAGAGTGGGTCAGCCCTCTTCATTCATTGGTTCCTCTCACCACAGCACGGACTTTGGGTCAGCCCTCTTCATTCATTGGTTTTCTTTAGTGTCAGTCACTTGTTGACTTCTCCCACCACAGCACGGACAGTGGTACAGCCCCCTTCATTCATTGGTTTCTCCCACCACAGTATGGACTGTGGGTCAGCCCTCTTCATTCATTGGTTCGTCTCACCACAGCATAGACAGTGGGTCAGCCCTCTTCATTCATTGGTTCCTCTCACCACAGCACGGACAGTAGGTCAGCCCTCTTCATTCATTGGTTTGCTTTAGTGTCAGTCATATGTTGCTTCCTCCCACCACAGCAGGGACAGTGGGTCAGCCCTCTTCATTCATTGGTTCCTCTCACCACATCACGGACAGTGGGACAGCCCTCTTCATTCATTGGTTCCTCCCGCCATGGAAGGGACATTAGGTCAGCCCTCTTAATTCATTGGTTCCTTCCACCATAGCACAGGACAGTGGGTCAGCCCTCTTCATTCATTGGTTTTCTTTAGTGTCAATCACATATTGCCTTCTCCCACCACAGCACGGACAGTGGGTCAGCCCCCTTCATTCAATGGTTCCTCCCACCACAGTATGGACTGTGGGTCAGCCCTCTTCATTCATTGGTTTGTCTCACCACAGCACTGACAGTGGATCAGCCCTCTTCATTCATTGGTTCCTCTCACCACAGCACGGACAGTTGTTCAGCCCCCTTCATTCATTGGTTCTTCTCACCACAGCACTGACAGTGGATCAGCCCTCTTCATTCATTGGTTCCTCTCACCACAGCACGGACAGTGGGTCAGCCCTCTTCATTCATTGGTTTGCTTTAGTGTCAATGATATGTTGCCTTGTGTCACCACAGCACCGACAGGGGGTCAGCCCTCTTCATTCATTGGTTCCTCTCACCACAGAACGGACAGTGGGTCAGCCCTCTTTATTCATTGATTCCTCCCACCACAGCACAGACAATGGGTCAGCCCTCTTCATTCATTGGTTTGCTTTAGTGTCAATCACAAGGTGCTTCCTCCCACCACAGCACGGACAGTGGGTCAACCCTCTTCATTCATTGGCTTGCTTTAGTGTCAATCACATGTTGCTTCCTCCCACCACAGCATGGACAGGGGTCAGCCCTTTTTATTCATTGGTTCCTCTCACCACAGCTCAAACAGTGGGTCAGCCCCGTTCATTCATTGATTTGCTTTAGTGTCAGTCACATGTTGCCTTCTCTGACCACAGCACGGACAGTGGTTCAGCCCCTCTTCATTCATTGGTTCTTCTCAACACAGCACGGACAGTGGGTCAGCCCTCTTCATTCATTGGTTCCTCTCACCACAGCACGGACAGTGGGTCAGCCCTCTTTATTCATCGGTTTGCTTTAGTGTCAGTCACATGTTGCCTTGTCTCTCCATAGCAAGGACAGTGGGTCAGCCCTCTTCATTCATTGGTTCCTCTCACCACAGCACGGACAGTAGGTCAGCCCTCTTCATTCACTGATTTGCTTTAGTGTCAGTCACATGCTGACTTCTCACACCACAGCACAGACAGTGGGTCAGCCCTCTTCATACATTGGTTCTTCCCACCACAGCACGGAGAGTGGGTCAGCCCTCTTCATTCATTGGTTCCTCTCACCACAGCACGGACTTTGGGTCAGCCCTCTTCATTCATTGGTTTTCTTTAGTGTCAGTCACTTGTTGCCTTCTCCCACCATAGCACGGACAGTGGTACAGCCCCCTTCATTCATTGGTTTCTCCCACCACAGTACGACTGTGGGTCAGCCCTCTTCATTCATTGGTTCGTCTCACCACAGCATAGACAGTGGGTCAGCCCTCTTCATTAATTGGTTCCTCCCACCACAGCACGGACAGTGGGTCAGCCCCCTTCATTCATTGGTTCCTCCCACCACAGTATGGACTGTGGGTCAGCCCTCTTCATTCATTGGTTTGTCTCACCACAACATAGACAGTTGGTCAGCCCCCTTCATTCATTGGTTCTTCTCACCACAGCACTGACAGTGGATCAGCCCTCTTCATTCATTGGTTCCTCTCACCACAGCACGGACAGTGGGTCAGTCCTCTTCATTCATTGGTTTGCTTTAGTGTCAGTCATATGTTGCCTTGTGTCACCACAGCACCGACAGTGGGTCAGCCCTCTTCATTCATTGGTTCCTCCCACCACAGAACGGACAGTGGGTCAGCCCTCTTTATTCATTGATTCCTCCCACCACAGCACAGACAATGGGTCAGCCCTCTTCATTCATTGGTTTGCTTTAGTGTCAATCACATGGTGCTTCCTCCCACCACAGCACGGACAGTGGGTCATCCCTCTTCATTCATTGGCTTGCTTTAGTGTCAATCACATGTTGCTTCCTCCCACCACAGCATGGACAGGGGGTCAGCCCTTTTTATTCATTGGTTCCTCTCACCACAGCTCGGACAGTGGGTCAGCCCCGTTCATTCATTGATTTGCTTTAGTGTCAGTCACATGTTGCCTTCTCTGACCACAGCACGGACAGTGGTTCAGCCCTCTTCATTCATTGGTTCTTCTCAACACAGCATGGACAGTGGGTCAGCCCTCTTCATTCATTGGTTCCTCTCACCACAGCACGGACAGTGGGTCAGCCCTCTTCATTCACTGGTTTGCTTTAGTGTCAGTCACATGCTGCCTTCTCTCACCACAGCACAGACAGTGGGCCAGCCCTCTTCATACATTGGTTCCTCCCACCACAGCACGGAGAGTGGGTCAGCCCTCTTCATTCATTGGTTCCTCTCACCACAGCACGGACTTTGGGTCAGCCCTCTTCATTCATTGGTTTTCTTTAGTGTCAGTCACTTGTTGACTTCTCCCACCACAGCACGGACAGTGGTACAGCCCCCTTCATTCATTGGTTTCTCCCACCACAGTATGGACTGTGGGTCAGCCCTCTTCATTCATTGGTTCGTCTCACCACAGCATAGACAGTGGGTCAGCCCTCTTCATTCATTGGTTCCTCTCACCACAGCACGGACAGTAGGTCAGCCCTCTTCATTCATTGGTTTGCTTTAGTGTCAGTCATATGTTGCTTCCTCCCACCACAGCAGGGACAGTGGGTCAGCCCTCTTCATTCATTGGTTCCTCTCACCACATCACGGACAGTGGGACAGCCCTCTTCATTCATTGGTTCCTCCACGCCATGGAAGGGACATTAGGTCAGCCCTCTTAATTCATTGGTTCCTTCCACCATAGCACAGGACAGTGGGTCAGCCCTCTTCATTCATTGGTTTTCTTTAGTGTCAATCACATATTGCCTTCTCCCACCACAGCACGGACAGTGGGTCAGCCCCCTTCATTCAATGGTTCCTCCCACCACAGTATGGACTGTGGGTCAGCCCTCTTCATTCATTGGTTTGTCTCACCACAGCACTGACAGTGGATCAGCCCTCTTCATTCATTGGTTCCTCTCACCACAGCACGGACAGTTGTTCAGCCCCCTTCATTCATTGGTTCTTCTCACCACAGCACTGACAGTGGATCAGCCCTCTTCATTCATTGGTTCCTCTCACCACAGCACGGACAGTGGGTCAGCCCTCTTCATTCATTGGTTTGCTTTAGTGTCAATGATATGTTGCCTTGTGTCACCACAGCCACGACAGGGGGTCAGCCCTCTTCATTCATTGGTTCCTCTCACCACAGAACGGACAGTGGGTCAGCCCTCTTTATTCATTGATTCCTCCCACCACAGCACAGACAATGGGTCAGCCCTCTTCATTCATTGGTTTGCTTTAGTGTCAATCACAAGGTGCTTCCTCCCACCACAGCACGGACAGTGGGTCAACCCTCTTCATTCATTGGCTTGCTTTAGTGTCAATCACATGTTGCTTCCTCCCACCACAGCATGGACAGGGGGTCAGCCCTTTTTATTCATTGGTTCCTCTCACCACAGCTCAAACAGTGGGTCAGCCCCGTTCATTCATTGATTTGCTTTAGTGTCAGTCACATGTTGCCTTCTCTGACCACAGCACGGACAGTGGTTCAGCCCTCTTCATTCATTGGTTCTTCTCAACACAGCATGGACAGTGGGTCAGCCCTCTTCATTCATTGGTTCCTCTCACCACAGCACGGACAGTGGGTCAGCCCTCTTTATTCATCGGTTTGCTTTAGTGTCAGTCACATGTTGCCTTGTCTCTCCACAGCAAGGACAGTGGGTCAGCCCTCTTCATTCATTGGTTCCTCTCACCACAGCACGGACAGTGGGTCAGCCCTCTTCATTCACTGGTTTGCTTTAGTGTCAGTCACATGCTGCCTTCTCTCACCACAGCACAGACAGTGGGTCAGCCCTCTTCAAACATTGGTTCCTCCCACCACAGCACGGAGAGTGGGTCAGCCCTCTTCATTCATTGGTTCCTCTCACCACAGCACGGACTATGGGTCAGCCCTCTTCATTCATTGGTTTTCTTTAGTGTCAGTCACTTGTTGCCTTCTCCCACCACAGCACGGACAGTGGTACAGCCCCCTTCATACATTGGTTCCTCCCACCACAGCACGGAGAGTGGGTCAGCCCTCTTCATTCATTGGTTCCTCTCACCAGAGCACGGACTTTGGGTCAGCCCTCTTCATTCATTGGTTTGCTTTAGTGTCAATCACATGTTGCTTCCTCCCACCATGGAACGGACAGTGGGTCAGCCCCTTTCATTCATTGGTTCCTCCCACCACAGCAGGGACAGTGGGTCAGCCCTCCTCATTCATTGGTTCCTCCCACCATGGAACGGACATTGGGTCAGTCCCCTTCATTCATTGGTTCCTTCCACCACAGCACAGGACAGTGGGTCAGCCCTCCTCATTCATTGGTTTGCTTTAGTGTCAATCACATGTTGCTTCCTCCCACCATGGAAGGGACAGGGGGTCAGCCCCCTTCATTCATTGGTTTGCTTTAGTGTCAGTCACATTTTGCCTTCTCTCACCACAGCACGGACAGTGGGTCAGCCCTCTTCATTCATTGGTTCCTCTCACCACAGCACGGACAGTGGGACCGTCCTCTTCATTCATTGGTTCCTCCCGCCATGGAAGGGAGATTAGGTCAGCCCTCTTAATTCATTGGTTCCTCTCACCACAGCACGGACAGTAGGTCAGCCCTCTTCATTCATTGGTTTTCTTTAGTGTCAATCACATATTGCCTTCTCCCACCACAGCACGGACAGTGGGTCAGCCCCCTTCATTCATTGGTTCCTCCCACCACAGTATGGACTGTGGGTCAGCCCTCTTCATTCATTGGTTTGTCTCACCACAACATAGACAGTTGGTCAGCCCCCTTCATTCATTGGTTCTTCTCACCACAGCACGGACAGTGGGTCAGCCCTCTTCATTCATTGGTTTGCTTTAGTGTCAGTCATATGTTGCCTTGTCTCACCACAGCACCGACAGTGGGTCAGCCCTCTTCATTCATTGGTTCCTCTCACCACAGAACGGACAGTGGGGCAGCCCTCTTCATTCATTGGTTTGCTTTAGTGTCAATCACATGGTGCTTCCTCCCACCACAGCACGGACAGTGGGTCAACCCTCTTCATTCATTGGTTTGCTTTAGTGTCAATCACATGTTGCTTCCTCCCACGACAGCATGGTCAGTGGGTCAGCCCTCTTCATTCATTGGTTTGCTTTAGTGTCAATCGCATGTTGCTTCCTCCCACCACAGCATGGACAGTGGGTCAGCCCTCTTTATTCATCGGTTCCTCTGACCACAGCTCGGACAGTGGGTCAGCCCCGTTCATTCATTGATTTGCTTTAGTGTCAGTCACATGTTGCCTTCTCTCACCACAGCATGGACAGTGGGTCAGCCCTCTTCATTCATTGGTTCCTCCCACCACAGCACGAACAGTGGGTCAGCCCTCTTCATTCATTGGTTTGCTTAAGTGTCAGTCATATGTTGCTTCCTCCCACCACAGCAGGGACAGTGGGTCAGCCCTCTTCATTCATTGGTTCCTCCCACCACAGCATGGACAGTTGGTCAGCCCCCTTCATTCATTGGTTCCTTCCACCATAGCATAGGTCAGTGGGTCAGCCCTCTTCATTCATTGGTTTGCTTTAGTGTCAATCACATGTTGCTTCCTCCCACCATGGAACGGACAGTGGGTCAGCCCCCTTCATTCATTGGTTCCTCCCACCAGAGCGGGGACAGTGGGTCAGCCCTCTTCATTAATTGGTTCCTCCCACCATGGAACGGACTTTGGGTCAGTCCCCTTCATTCATTGGTTCCTCCTACCACAGCACTTGGACAGTTGGTCAGCCCTCTTCATTCATTGGGTTGCTTTAGTGTCAATCACATGTTGCTTCCTCCCACCATGGAATGGACAGTGTGTCAGCCCCCTTCATTCATTGGTTTGCTTTAGTGTCAGTCAAATTTTGCCTTCTCTCACCACAGCACGGACAGTGGGTCAGCTCTCTTCATTCATTGGTTCTTCTCACCACAGCACGGACAGTGGGACAGCTCTCTTCATTCATTGGTTCTTCTCACCACAGCACTGACAGTGGATCAGCCCTCTTCATTCATTGGTTCCTCTCACCACAGCATGGACAATGGGTCAGCCCTCTTCATTCATTGGTTCCTCTCACCACAGCACGGACAGTGGGTCAGCCCTCTTCATTCATTGGTTTGCTTTAGTGTCAATCGCATGTTGCTTCCTGCCACCACAGCACGGACAGTGGGTCAGCTATCTTCATTCATTGGTTTGCTTTAGTGTCAGTCATATGTAGCTTCCTCCCACCACAGCAGGGACAGTGGGTCAGCCCTCTTCATTCATTGGTTCTTCTCAACACAGCACGGACAGTGGGTCAGCCCTCTTCTTTCATTGGTTCCTCTCACCACAGCACGGACAGTGGGTCAGCCCTCTTTATTCATCGGTTTGCTTTAGTGTCAGTCACATGTTGCCTTGTCTCTCCATAGCAAGGACAGTGGGTCAGCCCTCTTCATTCATTGGTTCCTCTCACCACACCACGGACAGTAGATCAGCCCTCTTCATTCACTGATTTGCTTTAGTGTCAGTCACATGCTGCCTTCTCTCACAACAGCACAGACAGTGGGTCAGCCCTCTTCATACATTGGTTCCTCCCACCACAGCACGGAGAGTGGGTCAGCCCTCTTCATTCATTGGTTCCTCTCACCACAGCACGGACTTTGGGTCAGCCCTCTTCATTCATTGGTTTTCTTTAGTGTCAGTCACTTGTTGCCTTCTCCCACCATAGCCCGGACAGTGGTACAGCCCCCTTCATTCATTGGTTTCTCCCACCACAGTACGACTGTGGGTCAGCCCTCTTCATTCATTGGTTCGTCTCACCACAGCATAGACAGTGGGTCAGCCCTCTTCATTCATTGGTTCCTCCCACCACAGCACGGACAGTGGGTCAGCCCCCTTCATTCATTAGTTCCTCCCACCACAGTATGGACTGTGGGTCAGCCCTCTTCATTCATTGGTTTGTCTCACCACAACATAGACAGTTGGTCAGCCCCCTTCATTCATTGGTTCTTCTTACCACAGCACTGACAGTGGATCAGCCCTCTTCATTCATTGGTTCCTCTCACCACAGCACGGACAGTGGGTCAGCCCTCTTCATTCATTGGTTTGCTTTAGTGTCAGTCATATGTTGCCTTGTGTCACCACAGCACCGACAGTGGGTCAGCCCTCTTCATTCATTGGTTCCTCCCACCACAGAACGGACAGTGGGTCAGCCCTCTTTATTCATTGGTTCCTCTCACTACAGCACAGACAATGGGTCAGCCCTCTTCATTCATTGGTTTGCTTTAGTGTCAATCACATGGTGCTTCCTCCCACCACAGCACAGACAGTGGGTCAACCCTCTTCATTCATTGGCTTGCTTTAGTGTCAATCACATGTTGCTTCCTCCCACCTCAGCATGGACAGGGGGTCAGCCCTTTTTATTCATTGGTTCCTCTCACCACAGCTCGGACAGTGGGTCAGCCCCGTTCATTCATTGATTTGCTTTAGTGTCAGTCACATGTTGCCTTCTCTGACCACAGCACGGACAGTGGTTCAGCCCTCTTCATTCATTGGTTCTTCTCAACACAGCATGGACAGTGGGTCAGCCCTCTTCATTCATTGGTTCCTCTCACCACAGCACGGACAGTGGGTCAGCCCTCTTTATTCATCGGTTTGCTTTAGTGTCAGTCACATGTTGCCTTGTCTCTCCACAGCAAGGACAGTGGGTCAGCCCTCTTCATTCATTGGTTCCTCTCACCACAGCACGGACAGTGGGTCAGCCCTCTTCATTCACTGGTTTGCTTTAGTGTCAGTCACATGCTGCCTTCTCTCACCACAGCACAGACAGTGGGTCAGCCCTCTTCATACATTGGTTCCTCCCACCACAGCACGGAGAGTGGGTCAGCCCTCTTCATTCATTGGTTCCTCTCACCACAGCACAGACTTTGGGTCAGCCCTCCTCATTCATTGGTTTTCTTTAGTGTCAGTCACTTGTTGCCTTCTCCCACCACAGCACGGACAGTGGTACAGCCCCCTTCATTCATTGGTTTCTCCCACCACAGTACGGACTGTGGGTCAGCCCTCTTCATTCATTGGTTCATCTCACCACAGCATAGACAGTGGGTCAGCGCTCTTCATTCATTGGTTCCTCCCACCACAGCACGGACAGTAGGTCAGCCCTCTTCATTCATTGGTTTGCTTTAGTGTCAGTCATATGTTGCTTCCTCCCACCACAGCAGGGACAGTGGGACAGCCCTCTTCATTCATTGGTTCCTCTCACCACAGCACGGACAGTGGGACAGCCCTCTTCATTCATTGGTTCCTCCCGCCATGGAAGGGACATTAGGTCAGCCCTCTTAATTCATTGGTTCCTTCCACCATAGCACAGGACAGTGGGTCAGCCCTCTTCATTCATTGGTTTTCTTTAGTGTCAATCACATATTGCCTTCTCCCACCACAGCACGGACAGTGGGTCAGCCCCCTTCATTCATTGGTTCCTCTCACCACAGAACGGACAGTGGGTCAGCCCTCTTCATTCATTGGTTTTCTTTAGTGTCAATCACATATTGCCTTCTCCCACCACAGCACCGACAGGGGGTCAGCCCTCTTCATTCATTGGTTCTTCTCACCACAGAACGGACAGTGGGTCAGCCCTCTTTATTCATTGATTCCTCCCACCATAGCACAGACAATGGGTCAGCCCTCTTCATTCATTGGTTTGCTTTAGTGTCAATCACATGGTGCTTCCTCCCACCACAGCACGGACAGTGGGTCAACCCTCTTCATTCATTGGCTTGCTTTAGTGTCAATCACACGTTGCTTCCTCCCACCACAGCATGGATGGGGGTCAGCCCTTTTTATTCATTGGTTCCTCTCACCACAGCTCGGACAGTGGGTCAGCCCCGTTCATTCATTGATTTGCTTTAGTGTCAGTCACATGTTGCCTTCTCTGACCACAGCACGGACAGTGGTTCAGCCCTCTTCATTCATTGGTTCTTCTCAACACAGCACAGACAGTGGGTCAGCCCTCTTCATTCATTGGTTCCTCTCACCACAGCACGGACAGTGGGTCAGCCCTCTTTATTCATCGGTTTGCTTTAGTGTCAGTCACATGTTGCCTTGTCTCTCCACAGCAAGGACAGTGGGTCAGCCCTCTTCATTCATTGGTTCCTCTCACCACAGCACGGACAGTGGGTCAGCCCTCTTCATTCACTGGTTTGCTTTAGTGTCAGTCACATGCTGCCTTCTCTCACCACAGCACAGACAGTGGGTCAGCCCTCTTCATACATTGGTTCCTCTCACCACAGCACTGAGAGTGGGTCAGCCCTCTTCATTCATTGGTTCCTCTCACCACAGCACGGACTTTGGGTCAGCCCTCTTCATTCATTGGTTTGCTTTAGTGTCAATCACATGTTGCTTCCTCCCACCATGGAACGGACAGTGGGTCAGCCCCCTTCATTCATTGGTTCCTCCCACCACAGCGGGGACAGTGGGTCAGCCCTCTTCATTCATTGGTTCCTCCCACCATGGAACGGACATTGGGTCAGCCGTCTTCATTCATTGGTTTTCTTTAGTGTCAGTCACTTGTTGCCTTCTCCCACCACAGCACGGACAGTGGTACAGCCCCCTTCATTCATTGGTTTCTCCCACCACAGTACGGACTGTGGGTCAGCCCTCTTCATTCATTGGTTCCTCTCACCACAGCATAGACAGTGGGTCAGCCCTCTTCATTCATTGGTTCCTCCCACCACAGCACGGACAGTAGGTCAGCCCTCTTCATTCATTGGTTTGCTTTAGTGTCAGTCATATGTTGCTTCCTCCCACCACAGCAGGGACAGTGGGTCAGCCCTCTTCATTCATTGGTTCCTCCCACCACAGCATGGACAGTTGGTCAGCCCCTTCATTCATTGGTTCCTTCCACCATAGCACAGGACAGTGGGTCAGCCCTCTTCATTCATTGGTTTGCTTTAGTGTCAATCACATGTTGCTTCCTCCCACAATGGAACGGACAGTGGGTCAGCCCCCTTCATTCATTGGTTCCTCCCACCAGAGCGGGGACAGTGGGTCAGCCCTCTTCATTCATTGGTTCCTCCCACCATGGAACGGACATTGGGTCAGTCCCCTTCATTCATTGGTTCCTCCTACCACAGCACTTGGACAGTTGGTCAGCCCTCTTCATTCATTGGTTTGCTTTACTGTCAATCACATGTTGCTTCCTCCCACCACAGCAGGGACAGTGGGTCAGCCATCTTCATTTGTTGGTTTATCCTACCATGGAACGGACATTGGGTCAGCCCCCTTCATTCATTGGTTCCTTCCACCACTGCACAGGACAGTGGGTCAGCCCTCTTCATTCATTGGTTTGCTTTAGTGTCAATCACATGTTGCTTCCACCCATCATGGAACGGACAGTGGGTCAGCTCTCTTCATTCATTGGTTCTTCTCACCACAGCACGGACAGTGGGTCTGCCCTCTTCATTTATTGGTTCTTCTCACCACAGCACGGACAGTGGTTCAGCCCTCTTCATTCATTGGTTCCTCTCACCACAGCACGGACAGTGGGTCAGCCCTCTTCATTCATTGGTTTGCTTTAGTGTCATTCACGTGCTGCCTCCTCCCACCACAGCACGGACAGTAGGTCAGCCCTCTTCATTCATTGGTTCCTCTCACCACAGCACGGACAGTGGGTCAGCCCTCTTCATTCATTGGTTTGCTTCAGTGTCATTCACAGGTTACCTCCTCCCACCACAGCAGGGACTGTGGGTCAGCCCTCTTCATTCATTGGTTCCTCTCACCACAGCACGGACAGTGGGTCAGCCCCCTTCATTCATTGGTTCCTCCCACAACAGCACTGACAGTGAGTCAGCCCTCTTCATTCATTGGTTCCTTTCACCACAGCATGGACAGTAGGTCAGCCCTCTTCATTCATTGGTTCCTCTCACCACAGCACGGACAGTAGGTCAGCCCTCTTCATTCATTGGTTCCTCCCACCACAGAACGGGCAGTGGGTCAGCCCTCTTCATTCACTGGTTTGCTTTAGTGTCAGTCACATGCTGCCTTCTCTCACCACAGCACAGACAGTGGGTCAGCCCTCTTCATGCATTGGTTCCTCCCACCACAGCACTGAGAGTGGGTCAGCCCTCTTCATTCATTGGTTCCTCTCACCACAGCACGGACTTTGGGTCAGCCCTCTTCATTCATTGGTTTGCTTTAGTGTCAATCACATGTTGCTTCCTCCCACCATGGAACGGACAGTGGGTCAGCCCCCTTCATTCATTGGTTCCTCCCACCACAGCGGGGACAGTGGGTCAGCCCTCTTCATTCATTGGTTCCTCCCACCATGGAACGGACATTGGGTCAGCCGTCTTCATTCATTGGTTTTCTTTAGTGTCAGTCACTTGTTGCCTTCTCCCACCACAGCACGGACAGTGGTACAGCCCCCTTCATTCATTGGTTTCTCCCACCACAGTACGGACTGTGGGTCAGCCCTCTTCATTCATTGGTTCCTCTCACCACAGCATAGACAGTGGGTCAGCCCTCTTCATTCATTGGTTCCTCCCACCACAGCACGGACAGTAGGTCAGCCCTCTTCTTTCATTGGTTTGCTTTAGTGTCAGTCATATGTTGCTTCCTCCCACCACAGCAGGGACAGTGGGTCAGCCCTCTTCATTCATTGGTTCCTCCCACCACAGCATGGACAGTTGGTCAGCCCCCTTCATTCATTGGTTCCTTCCACCATAGCACAGGACAGTGGGTCAGCCCTCTTCAATCATTGGTTTGCTTTAGTGTCAATCACATGTTGCTTCCTCCCACAATGGAACGGACAGTGGGTCAGCCCCCTTCATTCATTGGTTCCTCCCACCAGAGCGGGGACAGTGGGTCAGCCCTCTTCATTCATTGGTTCCTCCCACCATGGAACGGACATTGGGTCAGTCCCCTTCATTCATTGGTTCCTCCCGCCATGGAAGGGACATTAGGTCAGCCCTCTTAATTCATTGGTTCCTTCCACCATAGCACAGGACAGTGGGTCAGCCCTCTTCATTCATTGGTTTTCTTTAGTGTCAATCACATATTGCCTTCTCCCACCACAGAACGGACAGTGGGTCAGCCCTCTTTATTCATTGATTCCTCCCACCATAGCACAGACAATGGGTCAGCCCTCTTCATTCATTGGTTTGCTTTAGTGTCAATCACATGGTGCTTCCTCCCACCACAGCACGGACAGTGGGTCAACCCTCTTCATTCATTGGCTTGCTTTAGTGTCAATCACATGTTGCTTCCTCCCACCACAGCATGGACGGGGGTCAGCCCTTTTTATTCATTGGTTCCTCTCACCGCAGCTCGGACAGTGGGTCAGCCCCGTTCATTCATTGATTTGCTTTAGTGTCAGTCACATGTTGCCTTCTCTGACCACAGCACGGACAGTGGTTCAGCCCTCTTCATTCATTGGTTCTTCTCAACACAGCACAGACAGTGGGTCAGCCCTCTTCATTCATTGGTTCCTCTCACCACAGCACAGACAGTGGGTCAGCCCTCTTTATTCATCGGTTTGCTTTAGTGTCAGTCACATGTTGCCTTGTCTCTCCACAGCAAGGACAGTGGGTCAGCCCTCTTCATTCATTGGTTCCTCTCACCACAGCACGGACAGTGGGTCAGCCCTCTTCATTCACTGGTTTGCTTTAGTGTCAGTCACATGCTGCCTTCTCTCACCACAGCACAGACAGTGGGTCAGCCCTCTTCATACATTGGTTCCTCCCACCACAGCACTGAGAGTGGGTCAGCCCTCTTCATTCATTGGTTCCTCTCACCACAGCACGGACTTTGGGTCAGCCCTCTTCATTCATTGGTTTGCTTTAGTGTCAATCACATGTTGCTTCCTCCCACCATGGAACGGACAGTGGGTCAGCCCCCTTCATTCATTGGTTCCTCCCACCACAGCGGGGACAGTGGGTCAGCCCTCTTCATTCATTGGTTCGTCTCACCACAGCATAGACAGTGGGTCAGCCCTCTTCATTCATTGGTTCCTCCCACCACAGCACGGACAGTAGGTCAGCCCTCTTCATTCATTGGTTTGCTTTAGTGTCAGTCATATGTTGCTTCCTCCCACCACAGCAGGGACAGTGGGTCAGCCCTCTTCATTCATTGGTTCCTCCCACCACAGCATGGACAGTTGGTCAGCCCCCTTCATTCATTGGTTCCTTCCACCATAGCACAGGACAGTGGGTCAGCCCTCTTCATTCATTGGTTTGCTTTAGTGTCAATCACATGTTGCTTCCTCCCACAATGGAACGGACAGTGGGTCAGCCCCTTCATTCATTGGTTCCTCCCACCAGAGCCGGGGACAGTGGGTCAGCCCTCTTCATTCATTGGTTCCTCCCACCATGGAACGGACATTGGGTCAGTCCCCTTCATTCATTGGTTCCTCCTACCACAGCACTTGGACAGTTGGTCAGCCCTCTTCATTCATTGGTTTGCTTTACTGTCAATCACATGTTGCTTCCTCCCACCACAGCAGGGACAGTGGGTCAGCCATCTTCATTTGTTGGTTTATCCTACCATGGAACGGACATTGGGTCAGCCCCCTTCATTCATTGGTTCCTTCCACCACTGCACAGGACAGTGGGTCAGCCCTCTTCATTCATTGGTTTGCTTTAGTGTCAATCACATGTTGCTTCCACCCATCATGGAACGGACAGTGGGTCAGCTCTCTTCATTCATTGGTTCTTCTCACCACAGCACGGACAGTGGGTCTTCCCTCTTCATTTATTGGTTCTTCTCACCACAGCACGGACAGTGGTTCAGCCCTCTTCATTCATTGGTTCCTCTGACCACAGCACGGACAGTGGGTCAGCCCTCTTCATTCATTGGTTTGCTTTAGTGTCATTCACGTGCTGCCTCCTCCCACCACAGCACGGACAGTAGGTCAGCCCTCTTCATTCATTGGTTCCTCTCACCACAGCACGGACAGTGGGTCAGCCCTCTTCATTCATTGGTTTGCTTCAGTGTCATTCACAGGTTACCTCCTCCCACCACAGCAGGGACTGTGGGTCAGCCCTCTTCATTCATTGGTTCCTCTCACCACAGCACGGACAGTGGGTCAGCCCCCTTCATTCATTGGTTCCTCCCACAACAGCACTGACAGTGAGTCAGCCCTCTTCATTCATTGGTTCCTTTCACCACAGCATGGACAGTAGGTCAGCCCTCTTCATTCATTGGTTCCTCTCACCACAGCACGGACAGTAGGTCAGCCCTCTTCATTCATTGGTTCCTCCCACCACAGAACGGGCAGTGGGTCAGCCCTCTTCATTTATTGGTTCCTCCCACCACAGCACGGATAGTGGGTCAGTCCTCTTTATTAATTGATTCCTCCCACCACAGCACAGACAGTGGGTCAGCCTTCTTCATTCATTGGTTTGCTTTAGTGTCAATCACATGGTGCTTCTTCCCACCACAGCACGGACAGTGGGCCAACCCTCTTCATTCATTGGTTTGCTTTAGTGTCAATCACATGTTGCTTCCTCCCACGACAGCATGGTCAGTGGGTCAGCCCTCTTCATTCATTGGTTTGCTTTAGTGTCAATCGCATGTTGCTTCCTCCCACCACAGCATGGACAGTGGGTCAGCCCTCTTTATTCATCGGTTCCTCTGACCACAGCTCGGACAGTGGGTCAGCCCCGTTCATTTATTGATTTGCTTTAGTGTCAGTCACATGTTGCCTTCTCTCACCACAGCACGGACAGTGGGTCAGCCCTCTTCATTCATTGGTTCCTCTCACCACAGCACGGACAGTGGGTCAGCCCTCTTTATTCATTGGTTTGCTTTAGTGTCAGTCACATGTTGCCTTGTCTCACCACAGCATAGAGAGTGGGTCAGCCCTCTTCATTCATTGGTTCCTCCCACCACAGCACGGACAGTGGGTCAGCCCTCTTCATTCATTGGTTTTGCTTAAGTGTCAGTCATATGTTGCTTCCTCCCACCACAGCAGGGACAGTGGGTCAGCCCTCTTCATTCATTGGTTCCTCCCACCACAGCATGGACAGTTGGTCAGCCCCCTTCATTCATTGGTTCCTTCCACCATAGCACAGGTCAGTGGGCAGCCCTCTTCATTCATTGGTCTGCTTTAGTGTCAATCACATGTTGCTTCCTCCCACCACAGCGGGGACAGTGTGTCAGCCCTCTTCATTCATTGGTTCCTCCCACCATGGAACGGACATTGGGTCAGCCCCCTTCATTCATTGGTTCCTCCTACCACAGCACTTGGACAGTTGGTCAGCCCTCTTCATTCATTGGTTTGCTTTACTGTCATTCACATGTTGCTTCCTCCCACCACAGCAGGGACAGTGGGTCAGCCATCTTCATTTGTTGGTTTATCCCACCATGGAACGGACATTGGGTCAGCCCCCTTCATTCATTGGTTCCTTCCACCACAGCACAGGACAGTGGGTCAGCCCTCCTCATTCATTGGTTTGCTTTAGTGTCAATCACATGTTGCTTCCTCCCACCATGGAACGGACAGGGGGTCAGCCCCCTTCATTCATTGGTTTGCTTTAGTGTCAGTCACATTTTGCCTTCTCTCACCACAGCACGGACAGTGGGTCAGCTCTCTTCATTCATTGGTTCTTCTCACCACAGCACGGACAGTGGGTCAGCCCTCTTCATTCATTGGTGAAGGAAATGACCCGTATAGGGTCACTGAGGTTACTACACCACCTCTCGGCCTTACCTATATCAATGAAGAGTCGGTCAACCAGTAGAGAATGCAAACAAGCAGTTTATTATCTATACTCTGCAGAGGAGCCCAAATACAACATGCACCATGCAATGCTTGCTAATGGACTGACTCAATAATCATGCGCAGCATAGTATGATACATCAAACACATCATAAACATCTAGAGCACGCCTACAAGGGAAAGTTACAGGTTTAGGGATGCAAACTTTAGGGAGGCAGAGGGGCGTACATCACCAGCCCGAGGCAGGCACACGGTATCTCTTAGCCAAGGTCAGCCAGCTGCATCCCTGCTCCTCCCAACGTAAGAGAGGTGCTGCAAATAGAATATTACTTACGCACACAGAAAGGCTTATTCATAAGCGAAGCAGCGCCCCTTATTGAATAAAGAAACGAAACTGGGCGTATACTTATCAGGTGAACAACAAGTGTCATGGCGCAGCTGTCTGGGCCTACCTCGTTCGCAATTTAGAGCTCACCGCGTGCTTAAACATAGCCATAATGTAGGATGGCGGCCAGTATACAAAATGGCTGCCACCTATCCAAGACTAACCTGTTCTATAAAACATTATCTTTCTTAATATAGCTCAGTGGGTTGTCAATATAGATGACAACCACTGCTATATTTAGCTATATAAGGCTAATCTAATAGCGTAACATAAGGGGCATAGTCCTATGATTATTTTGAAACCTACAGACCCTCCTTTTAGCATTATAAGCTAAATATAGAAGTACAGAGGCCATCAGGCAGGGTCTTTATCAGTCGTCAGCATGAGGAAACCGGGGGGGGGGGGGTATGCAACTGTGCAGAACTAAAGCGAGATTCTGTTGAATTCGAATCTTTAGTCCTCGAAAATGCCTTCGTCGATATCCATCAGTTCTTGAAGTTCTTTCAGCATCATAATCGCATCCCTGGCTTTAGACTCACTTATTGGAACAGAGGGGGTGAGTTTAGCCATGCAATAAGTGCAACAGGATGGAAGACAATTCACACAAAGGCAACAAGTGAAGATGATCCCTGCAACTACTACTAAACCCATGAGAATCTTCCATCCCCATGCGGACATTAGGCCCCGAACCACTGTGTCAGAGACCCTGTACCGTTATCTTCATGTATTTCAGAGGCTAACCTATGGAGTTTCTGAATAGCTGAATAATCGGTAGGGGCGTGGTCTGGTATGTAAACGCAGCAGCTGCTACCAATCACACGACAGGCTCCACCCCTGTCTGCAAGAATGACGTCAAGGACAATCCGGTTTTGAAGAGCAACGAGCCTGGTCGCCTGAAGATCAGCTGTAATATTCGTGAGTATACCAGCAGTAGTGTTAATGACCGCTTCCACTACTCTAGTAAGATGGCGAATTTGCCTACTATTATACATAGGTCCCCATAGAGGCAACAATCCCTTCATAGCATCAGCAAATTGCTGCATCGTGGTATCTGTCTGATCAACATCTTCAGTGTTGATAATCCTCTTTACTCGTGACAATGAGGTACCCCTTTGCTGCAACTTATGATCCTTATGATAATTGGATGGGGCTAAGTATACTGGGGGTAGAAGGAAAGAAACAGAACGGCGTCCTGCCCACCCCCTAGGGAGCCAGACATGAGCATGTGTCCCACAGACAAAATATACATTTGGGGGTGTAAGCAAGGGTGGACTACTCGTCGTGTTCAATGTAAACGTATAATTACAATGACTCTTCCCCACAGGAACACTCCCAAACCCTTCTACACACAATGGGGCTGGTGTATCAATTATTGGAATGGGTAGGACCTCACTATCTGGGACATTTCTCTCATGAAAGGATCTAAAATACTCTGTTATATTAAACCCTTGGAACTCCATCATCTCATCTTTCGCCCAAGAAATGTTTGCACTTTGCTCATAAACATTCATACAGGCATCTGGAAGCAAAGTACCTGCCTTCCCTCCTTTTCCGGGAGTGTATCCCTGGTGCATCACTATGTATTCCAACACTGCTTCATAATCTTCTTTAGTCAGTTGGGCAGTATCTGCATGTGAGTGGGTATACACTACAGTAAGGAGCTGGAACCATGCTTCACAACTCCCGAGATATGACAGAGGCAAGGATATAAGAAGATCATTCTTATGAGTCATAGAAGGAAGTAAACCACAGATCCAACACTTTGTCGCATTAGTCGTTTGGTGCACTTCATGGAGCATCTGAAGAAAAGCATTTCCAAAATACGTCTGCCTATGTCTTTCTTTATGTGGAGCTAGGGAAACAAACGAATGCTCAGGCGGATCAGGAGTAGTCCCTATCAGAACATGCATTGGATGCTTAATTTCTAAATAAAATATCACACCAAACAATATAATCATAACAACAAAAATGCAGAATAAAACCACAACTTTGGTTTTAGTGGTCCAACTAGGCCATCCAGGATCATTTTGACCTAAGGGCAGGGCCGCCAGAGGCTGCTCCTCTTGCGCGACAACTCGCCCAAACAGGAACATATCTAACACCTACTTTCTACAATAATGATGGAGTCACTTGCGACCTTCTTCAATCAATGATCAATTACGCCAAAGTCCGTTCTAAGCCTCTTTGGTAGGCTCTATTGTCCATCATACTGTAACAGGTGACTTCCTCCGCGTGGGGCCTCACAGTCTAGGCCTACTCAGTAATCCAATCCTTCTTTGTGTCGGTTGGGGTGCCCTCCTGGCAAACACCCACAGGTCACTCGAAAGTCTAAATGTTTCAAAGCAGTGCACCAGTGTCTCTCTTTGTGGCAGGCACTACAGATATTGTGCTCTTACCATAAACTCAAATCCATAACTCTCTATTTCCCTCTGGTGCTCTTCTTTTGTCGTAGGCGTAGATTATATCTTACAGACCCAGGCACTGTTTGATCAGAAAAAGCAACGAAGGCTCAGGCTCAACAAAGCTCCCAGACTCCAACACTCGTTGTTCAGTGTCAGAGGACTCTCGTGCTGCCCTTATTTCGGGAGGGACAACTTCCAATAACACATCTTCGTTCTCTTATTCTGTCTCCGTCCAAGTTAGCCGAGCATCCGAAAACGGGATGAACCTTGGTACGTGCTCACATTCATGATCTCTGATTCCTTCTTGGACCCATCGGTCATAAGGGAGTGGCAGCGGTATTCTTTTGGTATGGTGGGCATGTATCCAATTCTTTCTCCCATCCATCTTCACCGCAGTCCTCTTTGCAAGGAGGACTTGCTTCTGTTCATGCCAACGGGGCTCCAGAGCCTTTGTCCTCGCAAAGTTTCGGATCAGAACCCCTGACCTTGACTGGTAGGTCGCTCCCCCACCACACAGCTCCGTCTGTGTGCCCTGCTGCTGCCCCTGATTGTGATCGTTTTTCCTTTCTGTGCCCCCTTGCTGCCCCTGATTGTGATCGTTTTCCTTTCTGTGCCCCCTTGCTGCCCCTGATTGTGCTCGTTTTTTCCTTTCTGTGCCCCCTTGCTGCCCCTGATTGTGATCGTTTTTTCCTTTCTGTGCCCCCTTGCTGCCCCTGATTGTGCTCGTTTTTTCCTTTCTGTGCCCCCTTGCTGCCCCTGATTGTGATCGTTTTTCCTTTCTGTGCCCCCTTGCTGCCCCTGATTGTGCTCGTTTTTTCCTTTCTGTGCCCCCTTGCTGCCCCTGATTGTGCTCGTTTTTTCCTTTCTGTGCCCCCTTGCTGCCCCTGATTGTGCTCGTTTTCCTTTCTGTGCCCCCTTGCTGCCCCTGATTGTGATCGTTTTTCCTTTCTGTGCCCCCTTGCTGCCCCTGATTGTGATCGTTTTTCCTTTCTGTGCCCCCTTGCTGCCCCTGATTGTGATCGTTTTTTCCTTTCTGTGCCCCCTTGCTGCCCCTGATTGTGCTCGTTTTTCCTTTCTGTGCCCCCTTGCTGCCCCTGATTGTGCTCGTTTTTCCTTTCTGTGCCCCTTGCTGCCCCTGATTGTGCTCGTTTTTCCTTTCTGTGCCCCTTGCTGCCCCTGATTGTGATCGTTTTTTCCTTTCTGTGCCCCCTTGCTGCCCCTGATTGTGATCGTTTTTCCTTTCTGTGCCCCCTTGCTGCCCCTGATTGTGCTCGTTTTTCCTTTCTGTGCCCCCTGCTGCCCCTGATTGTGATCGTTTTTCCTTTCTGTGCCTGTTTCCCGCCGCTGCGCCCTGCGGCCCCGCCCCTCACTGCCCATTCACTGCCCCATTCCCTGCTCCTCCCTCCCACCTCCCCATTTATGGCGCCCGTCCGCGCCGTGACCGCGCCCAGCGCCAGACCCCCTGGTCCGGGCTTCCCCCGCGGCCGCCACATCAACAGACGCCGATACGACGCCAGCACCCTCCACGCACTCAACCCCGGAAAAGATCACGCCTGCTACCAGGCCACCCCGAAGCGCACCCAAGGGCCCTTCACCTGCCGGAACTGCAGCTTCGCGGGCACCCGCCCCGCCAAACCACCGCCCAGGAAAGAACCCAGCTACCTCAGATGCATCCTCCTCAACACCCGCTCCGCCCGCAAACACGCCATCGAACTCTGGGACCTTCTCGACTCAACCTCCCCAGACGTCGCATTCCTGACGGAGACCTGGCTGAATCCCGCTTCAGCCCCGACATCGCCATTGCCATCCCGGACGGATACAAGATCACCCGCAGGGACCGCACCAACGGAGTCGGAGGAGGCATCGCCATCGTCCACAGGAACACCCTCAGAGTCTCAACCAACACCGACGACACCCTCAGCACCGCCGAACACATGCACTTCCAGATCCACACCGATCCCAACACCACCCTCAGAGGAACCCTCATCTACAGACCCCCGGACCCCGACCACAGTTCAGCGATTCCATCGCTGACTTCGTCAGCACACACGCCATCGCCTCCACGGACTACATCCTCCTCGGGGACCTGAACTTCCACCTCGAGAACAACAAGGACACCAACTCCACCACCCTGATTGACAACCTCGCCACCCTCGGACTCAGACAGCTCGTGACTACACCCACCCACGCCGCCGGCCACACGCTAGACTCCATCTTTTCCGCAAGCCCACACGTCTCCTTCAACCACACCTCCGAACCCCACTGGACTGACCACCACTGCATCCACTTCACCTACAGGAAGCCCACCACGCACCACCGCACCGAACAAATGCCTCGCCGCTGCTGGAGCAGAGTCACGGAAGACCAGCTAACCACAACCCTCGCCCTGAGCCCACCCGCCGAACCCTCCGACCCCGACACCGCCGCCCACAACCTCAGACAGTGGATCGACGACTGCGCCAACACCCTCGCCCCGCTCAAGAATCCGCCCAACAGCCACACCAGCAAGAAAGCCACCTGGTTCACCGAAGACCTCCAGGCCTCCAAACGAACATGCCGAAAACTGGAGAAGATCTGGCTCCACGAACGGACAGCGGACAGCTACGCCGCCCACAAGAGCGCCACCCGCAATCACCATCACCTCATCAGATCCGCCAAAGGGCCTCACTCAAAGACCGCCTAGACAACAACGCACACAACAGCAAAGAGCTCTTCAACATCGTGAAGGAACTCTCCAACCCCAGCTCCAACACCAACGACATCCAGCCGTCGCAAGACCTGTGCGACTCACTGGCCACCTCCTTCCACCGCAAAATCGCCGACATCCACGACAGCTTCAACACCACGACCGCCCCGGCAACCACCGAGACCACTGCCCCCACAACCACCAACCGCCTGCTCTCCTGGACCAACATCAACGACGAGGACACCAGCGAGATCATGAACACCATCCACTCCGGTTCACCGCTAGACCCGTGCCCTCACCACATCTTCAACAAAGCCAGTACAGCCATCGCGCCCCATCTCCGGAAAATAATCAACATCTCCTTCGAGACAGCAACCTTCCCGGAAAGCTAGAAGCACGCCGAGATCACCGCCTTACTCAAGAAACCCAAGGCAGACCCCAAGGACCTCAAGAACTTCCGACCCATCTCTCTGCTCCCGTTCCCCGCGAAGGTCACCGAGAAAATCGTCAACAAACAACTGACCCGCTACCTCGAGGAGAACAACATCCTGGACCCTTCCCAGTCCAGCTTCCGCAGCAACCACAGCACCGAAACCGCCCTCATCGCCGCCACCGATGACATCAGGACCCTGCTAGACAACGGAGAAACAGCAGCCCTCATCCTCCTGGACCTATCAGCCGCCTTCGACACGGTCTGCCACCACACACTACGAACACGCCTTCACGACGCCGGGATCCAAGAGAAGGCCCTGGACTGGACCACATCCTTCCTTTCCGGCAGAACACAAAGCGTCCGCCTCACCCCCTTCCGATCCAAGGCCACCAAGATCATCTGCGGCATACCCCAAGGCTCCTCCCTCAGCCCAACGCTGTTCAACATCTACATGGCACCCTCGCCCACGTCGCCCGACAGCACAACCTCAACATCATCTCCTACGCCGACGACACCCAGCTGATCCTCTCCCTCACCAAAGACCCTCACACCGCCAAACCCACCTCCACGAAGGAATGAAGGCCGTCGCCGAATGGATGAGGACCAGCCGCCTGAAGCTGAACTCGGACAAGACGGAGGTCCTCATCCTTGGTTCCAACCCTTCAGCCTGGGAAGACTCCTGGTGGCCAACATCCCTCGGAACAGCCCCGCCACCCACCGACCACGTACGCAACCTAGGGGTCATCCTCGACCCCACCCTCTCCATGACTAAGCAGGTCAACGCCGTTTCCTCATCCTGCTTCAACATCCTCCGAATGCTCCGGAGGATCTTCAAGTGGATCCCCACCGAAACAAGAAAAACAGTCACCCAGGCCCTCGTCACCAGCAGGCTGGACTACGGAAACGCCCTCTACGCAGGAACGACGGCTAAGCTCCTGAGACGGCTGCAACGCATCCAGAACGCCTCTGCACGTCTTATCCTCGACATCCCCGACGCAGCCACATCACACCCCACCTGAGAGACCTGCACTGGCTCCCTGTCAACAAGAGGATAACCTTCAAGCTCCTCACCCACGCACACAAAGCACTCCACAACTCCGGACCAGCCTACCTCAACAGACGACTCAGCTTCTACACCCCCACCCGCCAGCTCCGCTCGACCAGCCTCGCCCTCGCCACAGTCCCCCGCATCCGGAAAGCGACCGCCGGCGGCAGATCCTTCTCCCACCTCGCCGCCAAGACCTGGAACACCCTCCCCACCAACCTCCGACAGACCCAAGACCTACTGGCCTTCAGAAGACTCCTCAAGACCTGGCTCTTCGATCAGTAGCAGCACCACCCTCCTCGTCCCCCAGCGCCTTGAGACCCTCGCGGGTATGTAGTGCGCTTTATAAGTGACATGATTGATTGATTGATTGAACCCAGTCACCGGGCTGCAACTTATGTCCGGGACTCTCTGGAAGTGGTCGCAGTGACTCTCCGATCTGCTGATGAATAGAACGAAGATTTTTAGTTAACTCATACAGGTAATCTATCATCATCGGATACTTGATCTCAATAAATCGTTTTGGCCTAGGGACACCCCATATATTGGTAGGGCACCCGAAAACTACCTCATAGGGAGATAGACCAGTCCTCGTGTGTGCGGTCATTCTTGTGGACAAAAGGGCTAATGGTAACGCATCCGGCCACTTCAGGCCTGTGCTCTCCTGGATCTTAGCTAGCTTCAACTTGAGCGTTCCATTATATTTCTCCACAAGACCTGCAGATTGGGGGTGATTTGCTGCATGAAACTTCTGATTTATGTGCAACCCATCACACACCAACTGCGTGACTCGGGCAGTAAAATGGCTGCCGTTGTCACCCGAGGCAAACCGAAACGAAGGAAGAACTCTTTTATGAGTGCTTTCGCCGTTGCGTTAGCAGTATTTTCCTTCACAGGGTACACCTCCACCCACTTACTGAAAGCACACACGACCACTAGAACGTACTTCAAATTATTCACTCGTTCTAGCTCAATGAGAGTCCATTTGGAGGACCTCAAGGGAAATTAGGGTGGTGCGAAATTCCCAGAAGGCACAGGAGTACCTTTCCCAGGATTATGCTTTAAGCAAATCATACAATGTTTCACTAAATGGGCAGCTACCTTGGGAATGAGATCATTTCGCCACACTGGGTCTAACAATTTACAAATCCCTTTGCGCTAATATGAGCGGGACCATGAGCCATAGTGACAACTGGGAAAACATATGCATTGGGCAACAGCCATCTCCGGCTGTCAGACAAATCAGTCCAGCACCCATCCTCATCTAGAGTACCTGTCCTTTCCTGCCATACAGACACTTCATCTGTTGTGGCCTCATTCTGTATATCCTTAACACTACTTACAGTGTTCTCATACATCGCATTATCAGGTACCCACCTAGCAGGTCCTGCCACAAACATCTTACTCATCTTCGATCTAGCAGTTTCTCTAGATGTTTGATCCACAAATGCATTGCCCCTACCCACGTCATCTGTAACTACCTTGTGGGCACTGCATTTTATTATTGCCAGCTTTTGGGTAACATCAAAGCCGACAGAAATCTATGGATCAACGGGCCATGCTGTATCTTCAACCCATGGGATGTCAGGAACCCCTTTCCGCCCAGAGCCGCCCAAAAATTATGAGCGACTCCAAACGTGTACTGGCTGTCGGTGTAAATATTAACAGCCATCGTCTCACTTAACTCACAAGCTCTCAACAGGGCTACTAACTCAGCAGCCTGGGCAGATTGATATGGGACGCGGGAAGTCTCTACGACTGTGCGCAATGTGGTGATCGCATATGCGGCAGAAGTAGTGCCATCTGGTAGCTTAAGGCAGGAGCCATCGACATATAGTTCCCCTTGGGGGTCAGATAAGGGAACATCAGTCAGGTCTACACGTCCCTTCGTTTCTTCCTCTGTTCTGTACATACAGTCATGCGCATCTGCATAATGACTCGTCGAAGGGAGGGGTAGTAATGTGGCTGGATTCAGAGTGACACATCGTTTAATGGTGACATGTGAGCGAACAAAGTTAGCTCATATCCAGTCAGACGCGCACTAGTAAGGTGCTGCGTCTGCGTTCTATTCAATAGAGTGTCTACAGAATGGGGTACCATGACCATTAGGTCAGTGTCAAGAATGAGCCCTGCCGATTGTCTGATTGCAATTGCCACCGCAGCAGCGGCTCTCAGACAGCTCGGGAGCGCTCTAGCCACATTGTCAAGGACTGCAGAAAAATAAGCACAGGGCCGATACTTACCACCGAAAGCCTGTGTCAAGACACTCAAAGCACAACCATCCACTTCATGTACATACAATACAAAGGGCTTCCTATAGTCAGGAGTACCAAGGACAGGAGCAGAACAAAGCGCATGCTTCAATTGCTCGAAGGCATGCTGACACTCAAGCGTCCACGGCAAGGGTTGACACACATCTTTCGTAGTTAAATAAAGGAGGGGTTTCACAATCAGAGAATAGTTGGGGATCCAATGTCGACAGTATGAGGTAATTCCAATGAAACCTCGCACTTCTCTCTGTGTCTTTGGCACGCCCATTTTATTGATTACAGAAATACGTTCAGGTGTCAATCTTCTACCCTCCTTCGATAGGAGATGACCTAAATAGGTAACCTCCTGTCGACAATACTGAAACTTAGAAAGGGACGCTTTATGTCCATTTTGTGCCAGATGCATTAACAATTTGACCGTGGCTTCCTTACATCCTTCTTCAGTATCAGAAGCCACAAGGAGATCGTCAACATATTGCAACAATACATTACCAACCGGAAGCACTAGCGAGTCCAATTGCGCTTTCAAGGCTTGACTATGTATACTAGGACTTTCAGTATACCCTTGAGGAGCACGACAGAACACAAAGCTTCTGCCAGATAAATTGAACCCGAAAAGATACCTGGAATCTGGATGAATCGGAATACTAAAGAACGCATTCTTCAAATCAATCACAGAGAAATACTGAGCTGTAGGAGGGATCATAATCAAAATCGAAGTGATATCAGGAACAACAAGAAATTGTGGTACCACTATTTTATTAATTTCCCTAAGATCAATAATAAATCGGTACACATCAGAATGGGCATCAGGTGAATCTGTCGGGGCCTTTTTAAGAATCGGAAGAATAGGACTGTTGCACACATTAAAAACTGTTTCCTCAACCACACCAGACGCAACTAAATCATTTATGATTTTCAACAAAGCAGTCTCTCCTGCCTGCGATATTTTATACTGTGGAATACGAGGCAGAGAAACATTGTCCTTAACCTGAATAGACACTGGCGGTACCTGCAACAGTCCTACGTCCGTGTCACCTGTAGCCCACAGCATACTAGGCACGTCCTTGAACTCATCGGGGAGAGGGGCGTCTTTGGCAAAGTGTTGCTTCGCCCGTGCCACATCAGGTCCAATCATCATGTAAACACCGTCTGGGGAACAGAAAATGGTTGCATGCAGCCGTTTCAACAGATCAAGCCCCATTACATTTTCCCCACAATTTGAAGTCAAAAGGAACGAGGATTTCACTGAAAACGGACCAATTGTCAAAGCAAGGGGCTTAGAGATGGGACTAACAACCGGCGTACCTGAAAATCCCACCGAAACATTATTCTTGCCAGACAGAGCTGCCCCACGGACCAGCGAACGGGAAACGGAGCTGTTCATAGCACCCGTGTCAATCAAAAACGTTTGAAAGGTGCCAAGCAAACCCGCAGCAACATAGGGTCCGCGTTGATCTACATTCACCGAAACTGGTCCCCCACCCTGTCCGTCGCTGTCCTAGCTGTGGATGGACATCCCTGTTCCTTCATCTACATCATAATCCTCGCGACAATACTGTGCGTCCTCTAGGATCATCAAAGTAATTCTGATCCTTTTCAACATTCTCAGTTCGTTCTGGTCTTCTCTCACCCTGACTTCCTGTTCCTCTACCACGTCCCCGAAAACCCCTCTTCTAGGGATCCCACCAGCCTGTAGCAATTCAGGGCACTCATTTCGCCAATGCCCCTCCTTCCGACAATATGCACATTGATTAGGTCCCACAGGTACATATGGAGCACTCGTTCCACCACCTCGCGGTACGGACCATCGCTGCTGCACTTGCGGCTGACCCCTTCCTCTTCCACTACTTCCCTGCACCTGCTGCAACAACACCTTTGTCTTCAATTCCTTCCCTTTCTTCTCTACAACCTGCCTCTGTTCGTTCTCTCGATGTTCATAATATTGCGCCATACTCAATATTCCCGAGGGAGTGGACGTGGACCAGGTACTTTCCGCTGCCTTCATCCGGGCTGCAATCTCAGGAAGCAAATTATTAACAAACCTGTCGACAAACAGCCGGACTCCACCATCCACTGACAAATCCTGACCACTGAAATCCAAAACACCCCTCGTACCTAGTAAAGAAATCTGACACACTCTCCTCTTTCTTTTGACAACATGCTGTAAGTTTATCCCAATCCACTTTCTTGGGAGCAATAAACGAATGCATGTAGGTAATAATTCGGCCAGGTAAAGCTAACACTTCCGTTCTTGGCTTCTCACCTGGCTTACGTTCTTGATCCCACAGCTTTATCTGATCCCATGTTGCTCCTAACTCTACCACGTGATCCACCAAGTGCACCTGCCTCCATATATCAATCGGCACCAGGAACCCAAAAAACATCATAATGTCAGCTAACGTCATAACTGTCGAATCGGCCGCTTCTGTCAGTTCTTTATAATAAGCAGTCGGATTCTTTCTGGGATCTGGCAACTTATTTTTAAGAGAAAGTACTTTGCTTCTCTTCCAGGGGGTATAAACCCATTGTTCTTGAAACCGTGCCCCCTCCCGGGGCCGAACAATGTCACCCACTGCATTTATTTCTGCTGGTGTCTCAGGATGATATATGGGGTGAACCTCTCTCATAGGGATCTGCGCTAATGCTGTGGAACCCTCTTTAAGCATCCTACCCCGATATTTTAACAAAGTAGTAACTTTATTCAACACAGCAGCAGGATCCATACCGGAACCATACACTTCATCTCGTATCTCAGAAACCTATCTTGGGACCTCAGCATTAAAGCGCTGCTCCCACAAACTCATCAGCACTGTACACATACGCTTAAGCGCAAGTTGTTGCATAAGCGGTTCATACTGTCTCTCACTCCATACATCTCGTATCTCAGAAACCTCCCTTGGGACCTCGGCATTAAAGCGCTGCTCCCACAAACTCATCAGCATTGTACACATATGCTTAAGCGCAAGTTGTTGCATAAGCGGTTCATACTGTCTCATCACACTCCATACATCTCGTATCTCAGAAACCTCCCTTGGGACCTCAGCATCGAAGCGCTGCTCCCACAAACTCATCAGCATTGTACACATACGCTTAAGCGCAAGTTGTTGCATAAGCGGTTCATACTGTCTCATCACACTCCATACATCTCGTATCTCAGAAACCTCCCTTTGGACCGCGGCATTAAAGCGCTGCTCCCACAAACACATCAGCATTGTACACATACGCTTAAGCGCAAGTTGTTGCATAAGCGGTTCATACGGTCTCTCACTCCATACATCTCGTATCTCAGAAACCTCCCTTGGGACCGCAGCATTAAAGCGCTGCTCCCACAAACTCATCAGCATTGTACACATACGCTTAAGCGCAAGTTGTTGCATAAGCGGTTCATACTGTCTCATCACACTCCATACATCTCAGTATCTCAGAAACCTCCCTTGGGACCTCGGCATTAAAGCGCTGCTCCTACAAACTCATCAGCATTGTACACATATGCTTAAGCGCAAGTTGTTGCATAAGCGGTTCATACGGTCTCTCACTCCATACATCTCAGTATCTCAGAAACCTCCCTTGGGACCGCGGCATTAAAGCGCTGCTCCCACAAACTCATCAGCATTGTACACATATGCTTAAGCGCAAGTTGTTGCATAAGCGGTTCATACTGTCTCGTCACACTCCATACATCTCGTATCTCAGAAACCTCCCTTGGGACCGTGGCATTAAAGCGCTGCTCCCACAAACTCATCAGCATTGTACACATATGCTTAAGCGCAAGTTGTTGCATACGTGGTTCATACCGTCTCATCACTCCATACATCTCGTATCTCAGAAACCTCCCTTGCGACCTCAGCATCAAAGCGCTGCTCCCACAAACTCATCAGCATTGTACACATATGCTTAAGCGCAAGTTGTTGCATAAGCGGTTCATACTGTCTCATCACACTCCATACATCTCGTATCTCAGAAACCTCCCTTGGGACCGCGGCATTAAAGCGCTGCTCCCACAAACTCATCAGCATTGTACACATACGCTTAAGCGCAAGTTGTTGCATAAGCGGTTCATACTGTCTCATCACACTCCATACATCTCGTATCTCAGAAACCTCCCTTGGGACCTCGGCATTAAAGCGCTGCTCCCACAAACACATCAGCATTGTACACATATGCTTAAGCGCAAGTTGTTGCATAAGCGGTTCATACTGTCTCATCACACTCCATACATCTTGTATCTCAGAAACCTCCCTTGGGACCGCGGCATTAAAGCGCTGCTCCCACAAACTCATCAGCATTGTACACATACGCTTAAGCGCAAGTTGTTGCATAAGCGGTTCATACTGTCTCATCACACTCCATACATCTCGTATCTCAGAAACCTCCCTTGGGACCGCGGCATTAAAGCGCTGCTCCCACAAACTCATCAGCATTGTACACATACGCTTAAGCGCAAGTTGTTGCATAAGCGGTTCATACTGTCTCATCACACTCCATACATCTCAGAAACCTCCCTTGGGACCTCGGCATTAAAGCGCTGCTCCCACAAACTCATCAGCATTGTACACATATGCTTAAGCGCAAGTTGTTGCATAAGCGGTTCATACCGTCTCATCACTCCATACATCTCGTATCTCAGAAACCTCCCTTGCGACCTCAGCATCAAAGCGCTGCTCCCACAAACTCATCAGCATTGTACACATATGCTTAAGCGCAAGTTGTTGCATAAGCGGTTCATACTGTCTCATCACACTCCATACATCTCGTATCTCAGAAACCTCCCTTGGGACCGCGGCATTAAAGCGCTGCTCCCACAAACTCATCAGCATTGTACACATATGCTTAAGCGCAAGTTGTTGCATAAGCGGTTCATACTGTCTCATCACACTCCATACATCTCGTATCTCAGAAACCTCCCTTGGGACCTCGGCATTAAAGCGCTGCTCCCACAAACTCATCAGCATTGTACACATACGCTTAAGCGCAAGTTGTTGCATAAGCGGTTCATACTGTCTCATCACACTCCATACATCTCGTATCTCAGAAACCTCCCTTGGGACCCACATTAAAGCGCTGCTCCCACAAACTCATCAGCATTGTACACATACGCTTAAGTGCAAGTTGTTGCATAAGCGGTTCATACTGTCTCATCACACTCCATACATCTCGTATCTCAGAAACCTCCCTTGGGACCGCGGCATTAAAGCGCTGCTCCCACAAACTCATCAGCATTGTACACATATGCTTAAGCGCAAGTTGTTGCATACGTGGTTCATACTGTCTCGTCACACTCCATACATCTCGTATCTCAGAAACCTCCCTTGGGACCTCGGCATTAAAGCGCTGCTCCCACAAACTCATCAGCATTGTACACATATGCTTAAGCGCAAGTTGTTGCATAAGCGGTTCATACCGTCTCATCACTCCATACATCTCGTATCTCAGAAACCTCCCTTGCGACCTCAGCATCAAAGCGCTGCTCCCACAAACTCATCAGCATTGTACACATATGCTTAAGCGCAAGTTGTTGCATAAGCGGTTCATACTGTCTCTCACTCCATACATCTCGTATCTCAGAAACCTCCCTTGGGACCGCGGCATTAAAGCGCTGCTCCCACAAACTCATCAGCATTGTACACATATGCTTAAGCGCAAGTTGTTGCATACGTGGTTCATACTGTCTCGTCACACTCCATACATCTCGTATCTCAGAAACCTCCCTTGGGACCGCGGCATTAAAGCGCTGCTCCCACAAACTCATCAGCATTGTACACATATGCTTAAGCGCAAGTTGTTGCATACGTGGTTCATACTGTCTCGTCACACTCCATACATCTCGTATCTCAGAAACCTCCCTTGCGACCTCAGCATCAAAGCGCTGCTCCCACAAACTCATCAGCATTGTACACATATGCTTAAGCGCAAGTTGTTGCATAAGCGGTTCATACTGTCTCTCACTCCATACATCTCGTATCTCAGAAACCTCCCTTGGGACCGCGGCATTAAAGCGCTGCTCCCACAAACTCATCAGCATTGGACACATATGCTTAAGCGCAAGTTGTTGCATAAGCGGTTCATACCGTCTCATCACTCCATACATCTCGTATCTCAGAAACCTCCCTTGCGACCTCAGCATCAAAGCGCTGCTCCCACAAACTCATCAGCATTGGACACATATGCTTAAGCGCAAGTTGTTGCATAAGCGGTTCATACTGTCTCATCACACTCCATACATCTCGTATCTCAGAAACCTCGGCATTAAAGCGCTGCTCCCACAAACTCATCAGCGTTGTACACATATGCTTAAGCGCAAGTTGTTGCATAAGTGGTTCATACTGTCTCATCACACTCCATACATCTCGTATCTCAGAAACCTCCCTTGGGACCTCGGCATCAAAGCGCTGCTCCCACAAACTCATCAGCATTGGACACATATGCTTAAGCGCAAGTTGTTGCATAAGCGGTTCATACTGTCTCGTCACACTCCATACATCTCGTATCTCAGAAACCTCCCTTGGGACCGCGGCATTAAAGCGCTGCTCCCACAAACTCATCAGCATTGGACACATATGCTTAAGCGCAAGTTGTTGCATAAGCGGTTCATACCGTCTCATCACTCCATACATCTCGTATCTCAGAAACCTCCCTTGCGACCTCAGCATCAAAGCGCTGCTCCCACAAACTCATCAGCATTGGACACATATGCTTAAGCGCAAGTTGTTGCATAAGCGGTTCATACTGTCTCATCACACTCCATACATCTCGTATCTCAGAAACCTCCCTTGGGACCTCGGCATTAAAGCGCTGCTCCCACAAACTCATCAGTATTGGACACATATGCTTAAGCGCAAGTTGTTGCATAAGCGGTTCATACTGTCTCATCACACTCCATACATCTCGTATCTCAGAAACCTCCCTTGGGACCGCGGCATTAAAGCGCTGCTCCCACAAACTCATCAGCGTTGTACACATACGCTTAAGCGCAAGTTGTTGCATACGTGGTTCATACTGTCTCGTCACACTCCATACATCTCGTATCTCAGAAACCTCCCTTGCGACCTCAGCATCAAAGCGCTGCTCCCACAAACTCATCAGCATTGTACACATATGCTTAAGCGCAAGTTGTTGCATAAGCGGTTCATACTGTCTCATCACACTCCATACATCTCGTATCTCAGAAACCTCCCTTGGGACCTCGGCATTAAAGCGCTGCTCCCACAAACTCATCAGCATTGGACACATATGCTTAAGCGCAAGTTGTTGCATAAGCGGTTCATACTGTCTCATCACACTCCATACATCTCGTATCTCAGAAACCTCCCTTGGGACCTCGGCATTAAAGCGCTGTTCCCACAAACTCATCAGCATTGGACACATATGCTTAAGCGCAAGTTGTTGCATAAGCGGTTCATACTGTCTCATCACACTCCATACATCTCGTATCTCAGAAACCTCCCTTGGGACCTCGGCATTAAAGCGCTGCTCCCACAAACTCATCAGCATTGGACACATATGCTTAAGCGCAAGTTGTTGCATAAGCGGTTCATACTGTCTCTCACTCCATACATCTCGTATCTCAGAAACCTCCCTTGGGACCGCGACATTAAAGCGCTGCTCCCACAAACTCATCAGCATTGTACACATATGCTTAAGCGCAAGTTGTTGCATAAGCGGTTCATACCGTCTCATCATTCCATACATCTCGTATCTCAGAAACCTCCCTTGCGACCTCAGCATCAAAGCGCTGCTCCCACAAACTCATCAGCATTGGACACATATGCTTAAGCGCAAGTTGTTGCATAAGCGGTTCATACTGTCTCTCACTCCATACATCTCGTATCTCAGAAACCTCCCTTGGGACCGCGGCATTAAAGCGCTGCTCCCACAAACTCATCAGCATTGTACACATACGCTTACGCGCAAGTTGTTGCATAAGCGGTTCATACTGTCTCTCACTCCATACATCTCGTATCTCAGAAACCTCCTTGGGACCTCGGCATTAAAGCGCTGCTCCCACAAACTCATCAGCATTGTACACATATGCTTAAGCGCAAGTTGTTGCATAAGCGGTTCATACTGTCTCATCACACTCCATACATCTCGTATCTCAGAAACCTCCCTTGGGACCGCGGCATTAAAGCGCTGCTCCCACAAACTCATCAGCATTGTACACATACGCTTAACCGCAAGTTGTTGCATAAGCAGTTCATACGGTCTCACACTCCATACATCTCGTATCTCAGAAACCTCCCTTGGGACCGCGGCATTAAAGCGCTGCTCCCACAAACTCATCAGCGTTGTACACATATGCTTAAACGCAAGTTGTTGCATAAGCGGTTCATACTGTCTCACACTCCATACATCTCGTATCTCAGAAACCTCCCTTGGGACCGCGGCATTAAAGCGCTGCTCCCACAAACTCATCAGCATTGTACACATACGCTTAAGCGCAAGTTGTTGCATAAGCGGTTCATACTGTCTCATCACACTCCATACATCCTCAACCATATAGATCGGATTTCGAATCCACTGCGCAGCCTGATTCGCCACCATCTCCTTTTCTTGATTACTTACTGCAGAACGCACCAACACCCTACTCACGCGTTCTTGCACTTTCGCTTGACTTCACGGGGACATTCCACTCACAGGCGTTCTGTCAAATTGCATCATGGGAAGTGAAACATCCGCCGGTGAAAGAGTGGATGAAGAGACAGGTACCATCAATGAACAATCTTGACTAGAGGGAGTAAAGAAAGTCGAACCAGAAAATGCAGAAACAGGTGCCACAGACTGAGAGCTATTACCCTCCAACCCGGACATCGATAAAGAAGTATAATACCCAGAAGGCGTCAAATGTAGACCCGGAATGTTAGGAGGAGGACTGGTAGGGCCAAGAACCGGAGCCAGAGCCCTTGAAGCCGGGGCCTGGGAAGCTGGAACATTAGGATATATCTGTAGAGGAGCATAAGGTGGTGGGGGTTGGGTGTTTAATAAATCTTCAACAAAAGCATCACCTTCATTTTGAACGACATAACTCTTCTCAGCTTGCAGCCGAAACGCCCTATCTGCGCACTCAACACCTTTGTTTACTGTCGCTTTATCATAAGCCATGACTTTCTGCGCAATCGTCAACACCTGTTTTTTTCTCGTATTTTTTTCCTCTCTAATTCGCCGCTGCTTTGCCTCCTTCTGCCAAACCCTCAACATATAAAACATTGACTGCCTACTCTTCTTAGCAAACAGCTTTCCTTCTAGAAAATTCAACTTTTGTTCATCGAACGAGCCAACAAGTGGCCACTGCAAATCAGCATTGTCCTTCGTATATTTATGCCATAAGGTGCTAAACATAATAAGGCCAATACCGTGCTTTATGTACATATCAAAATTCGGGGTACCCTCTGGAGGAGCAGGTTGTCTTTCCTCCAGTCAATCACTTGAACAACAACATCGACATACAAAACATCCAAGTTTACTAAAACACGGCATCTTAATATAAGATACTTACACAATTCCCACTGCGCAAGCGCAAAGCAAATCCAATTCTCTGTCCGAAAATCGTACATAAAATACACTCAAAAATCAGCACGAACAGACCTCTTAAGGTATGCGATACAACACGGCCCAAACAGCCTTTCACTAAGCACCACCTAAGAATCTGTGTTACGTGTATGGATAGCCCAGCTCGACCCTGTTGTGATTAGACACGATCTAAAGCCTATCCTGCATCTTGTAGCTCGTAGAGCCTTTAACGACTCTCAAAAAACCACGAGATTCAGCCCCAGCACTCGTTCACACAATACAGTTCAAACTCGCTATTAAAGCACAGCCCAAGTAGCTTGTCCACAATACTTAAGGGTACAACTCAAGGCTCTGCCTTGTCAAACGCGGTCCGGCACTTCCCGTGAGGGTCGCCACTAAGGCTCATCTCAGCTGTGCCTCAAGACCACTGAGTTACAGCTCGATGGGCGACCTCACCCTCACAGTCCGGTACCACTTATGGAGCACAGACCGATCGGTTCTGTCTCCCTCAAGTCGGTAGTGTGGCTCCGTCCACGAAACACGCCCCGAAGGCCCTGCCCCTCCCGGTGCTACCTGAGAACCACTATGAGACGGGTCTCAAAAGCCCGAATCACCCGGAGCAGTTCAAGTTCACACCGAAAGGCGGTCAACGGTCTGCCTCGCACGGTTCAGTCCAACACCACCTCAGGACTGGCGCCAGTACATTTTCAAGTACTAAAACGTACACAAAGTCACTCACCTGTCAAACGCAGGTTTCACACGTGATTCTCTACCGCGACTCTCCAGACCAATCTGGTCAGCTCCAAGGTCTCACCGTCTCTGGACCCCGGCGTATCACCACTAGGCAGGGCACCCTCGATCAGACGGGCGGGGCAAGCCACAGAAACAGAGCTCTATCTTGTGCGGGCCCCAGATCCGCCCGCTAGACCAGCCTGCACCCCGACCTCACGACCCGTTTACGGGTGTGATGGGTGATTAATCGCGGGGTCCCTGTTCGGGCGCCAACTGAAGGAAGTGACCCGTATAGGGTCACTCGGGTTACTACACCACCTCTCGGCCTTACATATATCAATGAAGAGTCGGTCAACCAGTAGAGAATGCAAACAAGCAGTTTATTATCTATACTCTGCAGAGGAGCCCAAATACAACATGCACCGTGCAATGCTTGCTAATGGACTGACTCAATAATCATGCGCAGCATAGTATGATACATCAAACACGTCATAAACATGTAGAGCACGCCTACAAGGGAAAGTTACAGGTTTAGGGATGCGTACTTTAGGGAGGCAGAGGGGCGTACATCATCAGCCCGAGGCAGGCACACGGTATCTCTTAGCCGAGGTCAGCCAGCTGCATCCCTGCTCCTCCCAACGTAGGAGAGGTGCTGCAAATAGAATATTACTTACGCACACAGAAAGGCTTATTCATAAGCGAAGCAGCGCCCCTTATTGAATAAAGAAACGAAACTGGGCGTATACTTATCAGGTGAACAACAAGTGTCATGGCGCAGCTGTCTGGGCCTACCTTGTTCGCAGTTTAGAGCTCACCGCATGCTTAAACATAGCCATAATGTAAGTTGGCGGCCAGTATACAAAATGGCTGCCACCTATCCAAGACTAACCCGTTCTATAAAACATTATCTTTCTTAATATAGCTCAGTGGGTTGTCAATATAGATGACTACCACTGCTATATTTAGCTATATAAGGCTAATCTAATAGCATAACATAAGGGGCATAGCCCTATGATTATTTTGAAACCTACATTGGTTCCTCTCACCACAGCACGGACAGTGGGTCAGTCCTCTTCATTCATTGGTTCCTCCCGCCATGGAAGGGACATTAGGTCAGCCCTCTTAATTCATTGGTTCCTCTCACCACAGCACGGACAGTAGGTCAGCCCTCTTCATTCATTTGTTTTCTTTAGTGTCAATCACATATTGCCTTCTCCCACCACAGCACGGACAGTGGGTCAGCCCCCTTCATTCATTGGTTCCTCCCACCACAGTACGGACTGTGGGTCAGCCCTCTTCATTCATTGGTTCGACTCACCACAACATAGACAGTTGGTCAGACCCTTCTTTCATTGGTTCCTCTCGCCACAGCACGGAGAGTGGGTCAGCACCCTTCATTCATTGGTTCTTCCCATCACAGCTCGGACAGTGGGTCTGCCCTCTTCATTCATTGGGTTGCTTTAGTGTCAGTCAGGTGCTGCCTCCTCTCACCACAGCACGGACAGTAGGTCAGCCCTCTTCATTCATTGGTTCCTCCCACCACAGCGCGGACAGTGGGTCAGCCCTCTTCATTCATTGGTTTGCTTCAGTGTCATTCACATGTTACCTCCTGCCACCACAGCAGGGACTGTGGGTCAGCCCTCTTCATTCATTGGTTCCTCTCACCACAGCACGGACAGTGGGTCAGCCCCCTTCATTCATTGGTTCCTCCCACAACAGCACTGATAGTGAGTCAGCCTTCTTCATTCATTGGTTCCTTTCACCACACCATAGACAGTAGGTCAGCCCTCTTCATTCATTGGTTCCTCTCACCACAGCACGGACAGTGGGTCAGCCCTCTTCATTCACTGGTTTGCTTTAGTGTCATTCACGTGCTGCCTCCTCCCACCACAGCACGGACACTAGGTCAGCCCTCTTCATTCATTGGTTCCTCCCACCACATAACGGGCAGTGGGTCAGCCCTCTTCATTCATTGGTTCCTCCCTCCACAGCACGGACAGTGGGTCAGCCCTCTTCATTCACTGGTTTGCTTTAGTGTCAGTCACATGTTGCCTTGTCTCTCCACAGCACGGACAGTGGGTCAGCCCTCTTCATTCATTGGTTCCTCTCACCACAGCACGGACAGTGGGTCAGCCCTCTTCATTCAGTGGTTTGCTTTAGTGTCAGTCACATGCTGCCTTCTCTCACCACAGCACAGACAGTGGGTCAGCCCTCTTCATTCATTGGTTCCTCCCACCACAGCACGGACAGTGGGTCAGCCTTCTTCATTCATTGGTTTGCTTTAGTGTCAATCACATGGTGCTTCTTCCCACCACAGCACGGACAGTGGGTCAGCCCTCTTCATTCAGTGGTTTGCTTTAGTGTCAGTCACATGCTGCCTTCTCTCACCACAGCACAGACAGTGGGTCAGCCCTCTTCATTCATTGGTTCCTCCTACCACAGCACGGACAGTGGGTCAGCCCTCTTCATTCATTGGTTTCTCCCACCACAGTACGGACAGTGGGTCAGCCCTCTTTATTTATTGGTTCCTCTCACCACAGCTCGGACAGTGGGTCAGCCCCGTTCATTCATTGATTTGCTTTAGTGTCAGCCACATGTTGCCTTCTCTCACCACAGCACGGACAGTGGGTCAGCCCTCTTCATTCATTGGTTCTTCTCAACGCAACACGGACAGTGGGTCAGCCCTCTTCATTCATTGGTTCCTCTCACCACAGCACGGACAGTGGGTCAGCCCTCTTTATTCATCGGTTTGCTTTAGTGTCAGTCACATGGTGCCTTGTCTCTCCACAGCACGGACAGTGGGTCAACCCTCTTCATTCATTGGTTCCTCTCACCACAGCACGGACAGTGGGTCAGCCCTCTTCATTCATTGGTTTTCTTTAGTGTCAGTCACTTGTTGCCTTCTCCCACCACAGCACGGACAGTGGTACAGCCCCCTTCATTCATTGGTTTCTCCCACCACAGTACGGACTGTGGGTCAGCCCTCTTCATTCATTGGTTCGTCTCACCACAGCATAGACAGTGGGTCAGCCCTCTTCATTCATTGGTTCCTCCCACCACAGCACGGACAGTGGGTCAGCCCTCTTCATTCATTGGTTTGCTTTAGTGTCAGTCATATGTTGCTTCCTCCCACCACAGCAGGGACAGTGGGTCAGCCCTCTTCATTCATTGGTTCCTCCCACCACAGCACAGGACAGTGGGTCAGCCCTCTTCATTCATTGGTTTGCTTTAGTGTCAATCACATGTTGCTTCCTCCCACCATGGAACAGACAGTGGGTCAGCCCCCTTCATTCATTGGTTCCTCCCACCACAGCGGGGACAGTGGGTCAGCCCTCTTCATTCATTGGTTCCTCCCACCATGGAACGGACATTGGGTCAGTCCCCTTCATTCATTTGTTCCTCCTACCACAGCACTTGGACAGTTGGTCAGCCCTCTTCATTCATTGGTTTGCTTTACTGTCAATCACATGTTGCTTCCTCCCACCACAGCAGGGACAGTGGGTCAGCCATCTTCATTTGGTGGTTTATCCTACCATGGAAAGGACATTGGGTCAGCCCCCTTCATTCATTGGTACCTTCCACCACAGCACAGGACAGTGGGTCAGCCCTCTTCATTCATTGGTTTTCTTTAGTGTCAATCACATGTTGCTTCCTCCCACCATGGAACGGACAGTGGGTCAGCCCCCTTCATTCATTGGTTTGCTTTAGTGTCAGTCACATTTTGCCTTCTCTCACCACAGCACGGACAGTGGGTCAGCTCTCTTCATTCATTGGTTCCTCTCACCAGAGCACGGACAGTGGGTCAGCCCTCTTCATTCACTGGTTTGCTTTAGTGTCAGTCACATGCTGCCTTCTCTCACCACAGCACATACAGTGGGTCAGCCTTCTTCATTAATTGGTTCCTCCCACCACAGCACGGACAGTGGGTCAGCCCTCTTCATTCATTGGTTCCTCTCACCACAGCACGGACAGTGGGTCAGCCCTCTTCATTCATTGGTTTTCTTTAGTGTCAGTCACTTGTTGCCTTCTCCCACCACAGCACGGACAGTGGTACAGCCCCCTTCATTCATTGGTTTCTCCCACCACAGTACGGACTGTGGGTCAGCCCTCTTCATTCATTGGTTCGTCTCACCACAGCATAGACAGTGGGTCAGCCCTCTTCATTCATTGGTTCCTCCCACCACAGCATGGACAGTGGGTCAGCCCTCTTCATTCATTGGTTTGCTTTAGTGTCAGCCATATGTTGCTTCCTCCCACCACAGCAGGGACAGTGGGTCAGCCCTCTTCATTCATTGGTTCCTCCCACCACAGCATGGACAGTTGGTCAGCCCCCTTCATTCATTGGTTCCTTCCACCATAAGACAGGACTGTGGGTCAGCCCTCTTCATTCATTGGTTTGCTTTAGTGTCAATCACATGTTGCTTCCTCCCACCATGGAACGGACAGTGGGTCAGCCCCCTTCATTCATTGGTTCCTCCCACCACAGCGGGGACAGTGGGTCAGCCCTCTTCATTCATTGGTTCCTCCCACCATGAAACGGACATTGGGTCAGTCCCCTTCATTCATTGGTTCCTCCTACCACAGCACTTGGACAGTTGGTCAGCCCTCTTCATTCATTGGTTTGCTTTACTGTCAATCACATGTTGCTTCCTCCCACCACAGCAGGGACAGTGGGTCAGCCATCTTCATTTGTTGGTTTATCCTACCATGGAACGGACATTGGGTCAGCCCCTTCATTCATTGGTTCCTTCCACCACAGCACAGGACAGTGGGTCAGCCCTCTTCATTCATTGGTTTGCTTTAGTGTCAATCACATGTTGCTTCCTCCCACCATGGAACGGACAGTGGGTCAGCCCCTTCATTCATTGGTTTGCTTTAGTGTCAGTCACATTTTGCCTTCTCTCACCACAGCACGGACAGTGGGTCAGCTCTTTTCATTCATTGGTTCTTCTCACCACAGCACGGACAGTGGGTCAGCCCTCTTCATTCATTGGTTCTTCTCACCACAGCACGGACAGTGGGTCAGCCCTCTTCATTCATTGGTTCCTCTCACCACAGCACGGACAGTGGGTCAGCCCTCTTTATTCATCGTTTTGCTTTTGTGTCAGTCACATGGTGCCTTGTCTCTCCACAGCACGGACAGTGGGTCAGCCCTCTTCATTCATTGGTTCCTCTCACCAGAGCACGGACAGTGGGTCAGCCCTCTTCATTCACTGGTTTGCTTTAGTGTCAGTCACATGCTGCCTTCTCTCACCACAGCACAGACAGTGGGTCAGCCTTCTTAATTCATTGGTTCCTCCCACCACAGCACGGACAGTGGGTCAGCCCTCTTCATTCATTGGTTCCTCTCACCACAGCACGGACAGTGGGTCAGCCCTCTTCATTCATTGGTTTTCTTTAGTGTCAGTCACTTGTTGCCTTCTCCCACCACAGCACGGACAGTGGTACAGCCCCTTCATTCATTGGTTTCTCCCACCACAGTACGGACTGTGGGTCAGCCCTCTTCATTCATTGGTTCGTCTCACCACAGCATAGACAGTGGGTCAGCCCTCTTCATTCATTGGTTCCTCCCACCACAGCACGGACAGTGGGTCAGCCCTCTTCATTCATTGGTGTGCTTTAGTGTCAGTCATATTTTGCTTCCTCCCACCACAGCAGGGACAATGGGTCAGCCCTCTTCATTCATTGGTTCCTCCCACCACAGCATGGACAGTTGGTCAGCCCCCTTCATTCATTGGTTCCTTCCACGTTAGCACAGGACAGTGGGTCAGCCCTCTTCATTCATTGGTTTGCTTTAGTGTCAATCACATGTTGCTTCCTCCCACCATGGAACGGACAGTGGGTCAGCCTCCTTCATTCATTGGTTCCTCCCACCACAGCGGGGACAGTGGGTCAGCCCTCTTCATTCATTGGTTCCTCCCACCATGGAACGGACATTGGGTCAGTCCCCTTCATTCATTGGTACCTCCTACCACAGCACTTGGACAGTTGGTCAGCCCTCTTTATTCATTGGTTTGCTTTACTGTCAATCACATGTTGCTTCCTCCCACCACAGCAGGGACAGTGGGTCAGCCATCTTCATTTGTGGGTTTATCCTACCATGGAACGGACATTGGGTCAGCCCCCTTCATTCATTGGTTTCTCCCACCACAGTACGGACTGTGGGTCAGCCCTCTTCATTCATTGGTTCGTCTCACCACAGCATAGACAGTGGGTCAGCCCTCTTCATTCATTGGTTCCTCCCACCACAGCACGGACAGTGGGTCAGCCCTCTTCATTCATTGGTTTGCTTTAGTGTCAGTCATATGTTGCTTCCTCCCACCACAGCACGGACAGTGGGTCAGCCCTCTTCATTCATTGGTTTCTCCCACCACAGCATGGACAGTTGGTCAGCCCCCTTCATTCATTGGTTCCTTCCACCATAAGACAGGACTGTGGGTCAGCCCTCTTCATTCATTGGTTTGCTTTAGTGTCAATCACATGTTGCTTCCTCCCACCATGGAACGGACAGTGGGTCAGCCCCCTTCATTCATTGGTTCCTCCCACCACAGCGGGGACAGTGGGTCAGCCCTCTTCATTCATTGGTTCCTCCCACCATGGAACGGACATTGGGTCAGTCCCCTTCATTCATTGGTTCCTCCTACCACAGCACTTGGACAGTTGGTCAGCCCTCTTCATTCATTGGTTTGCTTTACTGTCAATCACATGTTGCTTCCTCCCACCACAGCAGGGACAGTGGGTCAGCCATCTTCATTTGTTGGTTTATCCTACCATGGAACGGACATTGGGTCAGCCCCCTTCATTCATTGGTTCCTTCCACCACAGCACAGGACAGTGGGTCAGCCCTCTTCATTCATTGGTTTGCTTTAGTGTCAATCACATGTTGCTTCCTCCCACCATGGAACGGACAGTGGGTCAGCCCCCTTCATTCATTGGTTTGCTTTAGTGTCAGTCACATTTTGCCTTCTTTCACCACAGCACGGACAGTGGGTCAGCTCTTTTCATTCATTGGTTCTTCTCACCACAGCACGGACAGTGGGTCAGCCCTCTTCATTCATTGGTTCCTCTCACCAGAGCACGGACAGTGGGTCAGCCCTCTTCATTCACTGGTTTGCTTTAGTGTCAGTCACATGCTGCCTTCTCTCACCACAGCACAGACAGTGGGTCAGCCTTCTTCATTCATTGGTTCCTCCCACCACAGCACGGACAGTGGGTCAGCCCTCTTCATTCATTGGTTCCTCTCACCACAGCACGGACAGTGGGTCAGCCCTCTTCATTCATTGGTTTTCTTTAGTGTCAGTCACTTGTTGCCTTCTCCCACCACAGCACGGACAGTGGTACAGCCCCCTTCATTCATTGGTTTCTCCCACCACAGTACGGACTGTGGGTCAGCCCTCTTCATTCATTGGTTCGTCTCACCACAGCATAGACAGTGGGTCAGCCCTCTTCATTCATTGGTTCCTCCCACCACAGCACGGACAGTGGGTCAGCCCTCTTCATTCATTGGTTCCTCCCACCACAGCATGGACAGTTGGTCAGCCCCCTTCATTCATTGGTTCCTTCCACGTTAGCACAGGACAGTGGGTCAGCCCTCTTCATTCATTGGTTTGCTTTAGTGTCAATCACATGTTGCTTCCTCCCACCATGGAACGGACAGTGGGTCAGCCTCCTTCATTCATTGGTTCCTCCCACCACAGCGGGGACAGTGGGTCAGCCCTCTTCATTCATTGGTTCCTCCCACCATGGAACGGACATTGGGTCAGTCCCCTTCATTCATTGGTTCCTCCTACCACAGCACTTGGACAGTTGGTCAGCCCTCTTCATTCATTGGTTTGCTTTACTGTCAATCACATGTTGCTTCCTCCCACCACAGCAGGGACAGTGGGTCAGCCATCTTCATTTGTGGGTTTATCCTACCATGGAACGGACATTAGGTCAGCCCCCTTCATTCATTGGTTCCTTCCACCACAGCACAGGACAGTGGGTCAGCCCTCTTCATTCATTGGTTTGGTTTAGTGTCAATCACATGTTGCTTCCTCCCACCATGGAACGGACAGTGGGTCAGCCCCCTTCATTCATTGGTTTGCTTTAGTGTCTGTCACATTTTGCCTTCTCTCACCACAGCACGGACAGTGGGTCAGCTCTCTTCATTCATTGGTTCTTCTCACCACTGCACGGACAGTGGGTCAGCCCTCTTCATTCATTGGTTCCTCTCACCACAGCACGGACAGTGGTACAGCCCCCTTCATTCATTGGTTTCTCCCACCACAGTACAGACTGTGGGTCAGCCCTCTTGATTCATTGGTTTGTCTCACCACAGCATAGACAGTGGGTCAGCCCTTTTCATTCATTGGTTTGTTTTTACTGTCAATCACATGTTGCTTCCTCCCACCACAGCAGGGACAGTGGGTCAGCCATCTTCATTTGTTGGTTTATCCCACCATGGAACGGACATTGGGTCAGCTCCTTCATTCATTGGTTCCTTCCACCACAGCACGGACAGTGGGTCAGCCCCCTTCATTCATTGGTTCCTCCTACCACAGCACGGACAGTTGGTCAGCCCTCTTCATTCATTGGTTCCTCCCACCACAGCACGGACAGTGGGTCAGCCCCCTTCATTCATTGGTTCCTCCTACCACAGCACGGACAGTTGGTCAGCCCTCTTCATTCATTGGTTCCTCCCACCACAGCACAGGACAGTGTGTCAGCCCTCTTCATTCATTGGTTTGCTTTAGTGTCAATCACTGCCCTGTTCCGCCAATGGCTTCTTTCCATCTGATTTGACAGTTTTCTGACAAGACACGTTTGCCCCCACGTAGGGAGTAGTCAGTTTTTAGGGGGGGGGGGAGGGTCATCTTTGAAAATGCCTTCAAAATGACTCCAGACATCATTACTACAAGTAACTTCCAAGGCGGCGCCCATGCTTGTGCCAACTGTTATTTGTATTTGTAACAAACTTTTACAAAACAATTACTTAGCAAAAATCTGGAAAAATCGAATGACAAACTCAGGATGTGTTCAGCCAACGGCAGACCTGTTGACTGCGCCAGTGCTTGTTTTCATTTTTAGAGTGCGGAGCTAACATCTTGGGGATTTGTATTTGTGGACAGGGAACTGATGGGAAACTGTAGGGTGGAGTCCAGGAGCGGGCAGAGGTTCCGGGAGCCCCCCTGCACTGCCCACCTAGAGCGCACCTGCTTGTCCAGGATACTCCGGCTGCCCGACTAGTTTGAATTATGAGAACACGATAAAGACAGAAGCCAATCAAAAGTGCTGAACCAACCTGGTGTTCCACCAGTGCGTCACATCCTCTCAGAAGTGGCTGATGTGCCCAGTCCATTCTGAGTGGCTGCTGGGCAGCCTGTCAGCAGGAACGCAAACCGGCCCTGGCAATTAAGTCTGATGGGCCGGAGGGGGGGAGGGGGCATCTGGTGGGAAACACTGCTGCTGCTTTTGGTACAGGGGGCCGGCCTCCTGTGCCAAAAATGGCCCCCACCAGTCCAAAACCGTCCCTCACCCTTCCGGCCCACCGAGAAAACACCCGGTGCCCTCTACGACCAGTCCGGCCCTGCCTGTCAGATCAGCTGGGGTAGCCCACATCTGGCGGGTCTGGCTTTGCTGTACTGGGAAAGTTAACCCTTTCCGCATCAGATCCTTGTGCCCCTGTCCACACAGGGACTTAGCTTCCATTGGTCCAGCAGGTGCAGTGGTACCAGGCTCCAGAGGCCAGACGGCCTCACTGAACCCTTACTATTGTTGTATTTCACAGTTCATAAGCACCCAGAGGGGCAATTTCCTTCTTTGCACAAGGGGCCATGACACACGTCCATGGTGCTGGAATAAAGGGCACGCGGGTTGTTCTTCCATATGAAGTCTCGTGACTCCCACTGGGGTAGAAGGTGTGCCAGAGTGCAGCTGGTATGAAGAGACTAGGGGTGGGTGGTACTCACGGAGTTTTACTCCGCGCATTCCGCAGAGTTACATGCAAACGTGCAGGATCGGCATGTGGCACAGATTTTTAGCACCGGGAGATTGTTCTGCGTTGCAAAATCAGCACGAACAGCACCACGTGGCACACCAGAAGGTGCTGCTTCTTTGTAAGCAGTATCTTGCTAGGGGATGCACGTTCTCCCTCACCAACAAAGTTGGCAAGCTGTGTGTGAGAAAAAAAGAATATAGCATGCTACAACGCATACTTTTACATCGCGTTCCATTACAACGCGGTCGTTACAACGATCGCGTTGTTAGAATGCTATACCTTTACAACGCAAGTCATTAGATCGACTTGCACTTTGGCAGACCCCTCTCCCTTCCCCCAACCAGAGCTGACTGTAGTGATAGATTTGTTACTCCTGGGCTAGGGGGGGGCCACCTGGGAGAGGCAGATATCAGAGGACTTTGGTCTCTGGCGGAGTCTGGGCTCCACATCAACTTGTTGGAGCTTCTGGCTATTTGGTTGGTATTGAAAGTCTTTCTTCCTTCGATCAGCGGAAGGCTGGTGAATGGACAACACCAACGCCATGTGGTACTTCAACAAACAGGGCGGAGTGGAGCCATGGACCCTATGTCAAGAGGCCTGCGTCTCTGGACATGGCTGGAACGTCAGGGCATTTCCCTGGTGGTTTAACACCTGGCGGGCTCTCTGAACACCAGAGCGGATAAACTCAGCCATCGATGCTTAGTGGATCACAAATGGTGTCTCCATCCAGAGGTGATGCAGGGTCTCTTTCAGCAGTGGGGAGAGCCATGGTTCGGTCTGTTTGCCACCACCGAGAATAAGCAATGTCAGCAATTCAGTGTGCTGGAGTTTCCATGGTGGCTTTTGCTTGGAGACAATTTTCATCTCAAGTGAAGGTCAGGCCTCCTGTACTCTTTCCGCTGATACCACTCCTGCCCAGAGTTCTCAAAAAGATCAGGAACAACCGGGTCCAAGTAGTTATTATGGCTCTCTACCGGCCACAGAGAGCGTGGTATCCTGAACTCCTGAGCATGAGCGTCGGTCCTCCGATCAGGTTGACCCTTCGGGAGGGTCTTCTGTAACAGCAATAGTGGAAGGTCTTGCACCTGAACTTGCGTACCCTCCGCCTTATGTATGGAGATTGAGTGCCGACAGTTGACGGCTTCCGACCTTTATCCCAAAGTCTGTGATGTTATTCTGGCAGCCAGGTGTCCCGCCACCAAGACGTATATGCCTCCACCAAGATGTATACGCCTGTCGTTGGGACAAGTTTGTGACATGGTGTGCATCCAAGGACATTGACCCTCTTTCTGCACCCCTCTCCCAAGTTTTATTGTTTGTTCTTTCTCTGGCCCAGCAGTGCTCTGTTCTGGGCACTGTTAAAGGTTAGTTTTCGGCCATATCTGCTTTCTACCACGGCTGGCCCAACTTTCTTTGTTTGTCACTTGTTGTGACTCAGTTTCCTAAGGGACTTCAACATCTGTTCCCTCCAAGACCATTCATCATGCCCCAAAGGGATCTCAAACTGATCTTAATGCTTCTCATGTGCGTGCCCTCTGAGCCCATGCACAAGTGCCCAATTCGCCTTCTCACCATCAAAATGGCTTTCTGGTGGCCATAACATAGGTCAGGAGGGTCAGCGAGCTACAAGCACTCTCTGTGCCGCTCCTTGCACAAACTTCTATCCTGAGGACCTGTGCCTCCTTCCAGCCAAAGGTTGTAAGAACTTTTCACGTAGGCCAGCATATCCACTTGCCTACCTTCTTTACTCTGCCTCACCCTTCTAAAGAAGAAGAGAGACTCAAAAAGAGCATTGCAGTTCTATCTTGATCATACCAAAGAGTGCCGGGTCGACGATCAACTGTTTGTTGGCTATGTCGGGGCGAAGAAGGGAAAGGCTGTGCAGAAACAAACCTCATGATCGACAGTGCTCTGCTGAAACATCTGCTACGCATTGGCCAAAAAGCAACCCTTGAGGGCTTGCCCGCTCATTCCGCCAGAGCCAAGGCAGTGACCACTGCGTTATTTCACAGAGCCCTTATCCTGGACATCTGTCTGGCAGCAATATGGGCGTCATTGCACATGTTCCCCGAACATTACTGTCTGGACAGTCAGGTCCATCGTGATGAGCATTTTGGCAGTTCAGTCCTACAGGAATTTTTGGTGTAATTTGCTCGGAGACCAACCTTCCGAGGGGTATCTATTCTAGGATAGGATAGGATAGCATAATATTTATAGAGTGCGCTTGTACCCGAAGGTGTCAAGGCGCTGGGCAGATGAAGGAGGAGGGAAACGCACCTGCAGGCAAGGTATTCTAAGGTAAGGAATCTGCGGCTAGAAGTCTTTATCAGATGAACAAGTTACTTACCTTCGATAATGCCTTATCTTGTAAAGACTCACTCTAACCCCAGATTCCTTACCAACCCTCCCATCCTCTCTGCTCTGTAAACTGTAAAGGATTACCCTTCTGAGGCCCTTAGCCTGCTCAACAGATCATCAGCATTCTTCATGGCTCCGCACTTCTGGTGTGGGAAGTCACGAAAAGAAACTGATGTCAGTGCACTGGGGTGGTACCTATATAGGCACTGTGCACATCACTTTTGGAACGGCCGAGGTGGAGCCAAAAGACACCGCCTACCAGCACACAGGGGTACTGCTCACGAACTGAAACCTGGGGATAATTCTACGGTAAAGAATCTGCGGCTAGATAGAGTTTGTACCAGAAAAGGCGTTGCCAAATGTAAGTAACTTGTTCATCACGTCAAACCCTGTGCTTGAAGGTGTTATTTGGGTAAAGGTTCCTTATCTAATTTTGTGCCTTATAGAAATAGTCTAGATTCTGTATCGTTTGAGAATTTCAAGCTTGTGTGCTTGGACCATGAAGATCCGTATCTCATAACATGTATTTGTAAAGCTCACGTTCACCCCCAACGGGGCATCTTGGCGGTGAATAACAGATGTTTATTGTTACCCAACTGAATGGCACGCATTTTATTGACCTCAGAAGGATTAAAGGCTGAGTGGACCTGCCGGAATTTGAACCAGTGACCATGAAGTCAAACACAGGCCCCTACAGTGGACGCATTAGTCCACTAAGCCACCATATCTCGACGCAGAAAATCATCATAAGTGGTTTTGTTTCCATCATTGTGGGCATCGCTGCATTCATTGTTTAAGAGCCCTAAAGGTTTTCTTATTTTAACAGAAGTGACAGATCTGACCCATCTGCTTTTTTTTTTCTCACGAGCCTGAAAAACTGACAAAGATTTTCATTACTAGTCACAGATTTATCTATTCACCTCGGTTATGCATGATGGACGGATTATATTGGTCAGTGCTTAATTTGAGGCGGAGCTTTCCGGTGCTAAGCACCGGCACTTAATTTGTTTCCAGTGCTCGGCACCGGCACCTAAATGTCAACACCATACTTAAAACAGTCCACCACATGGTGGCGCTGCTCATCTAATTTAGAGATGAGCAGAACAACGGTAGTTTAGGAATACTATATACATTAAAATTGCTAATACCTGCCTCCCCAGCCATTCCTTTAGCTTTGGGGACCTCTAATAATCTGAAGTGTCGCATTTACATGCGGGAGAGATGGTTAGTAGCTGTTTTGGCAGCGACGACAAGGGTAATGGGTGGTGCAAGCTGCAGTGGCCTCCTGGTCAGAGCCCTGGCACTTAATATTTTACAAATTAAGCACTGATATTGGTAAAACTATTAGCGAAATATTAGATTTTGGCAAAGTCAGGGAACTGAAACCCTCTTCAGAGCATGAACGATTCCCAGAGAAATTATAATTTTGAATAACACTGTGCAGCAAAAAGCTTGCATAAGCCTCTCGTCTCTTAAAGATTGATTAACACCATCATTTGCAAAAGCCAATCAGATACAGTTTCCAGGCTGGGAATGGAGGGAAAACATAACTGAATGTGATTTGTCAGAAGCACTGTAGAATGGAGCATCCAATTCAACACTTTTTAGTTCAGATGGTGCAGCGGTTAATTTGTAAAACAATGAGTGCCAAAGAGTGCCAGGACTCTCCTCAGGAGGACAGGGCAGCTCGCACCATCCATTGCCCTGGCAGCGCTGCCAATGACAGAACCAACACAACTACTAACCATCGCACTCCTACAAGTGACAATCAGAGTATTCAAGGTCCCCACATCTATATGAATGGCTTGGGTAGCATGTACTAGTGATTGTTAATGTATATTCAATTATTAAACAGCTGTTATTGTGCTCATACCCAAATTTGGAAGACAGCACTACCATGTGGAATCTATGCTGAGGAGGGGGAGGGATGAGGGATGCTGAGGCATGGAAGCCTCTGTGCCAAGGAGACCTCAACCTGGTCTCTGCCTCTTCCACTCTGCAGGGGCTCACCTCAACCTGGTCTCCGCCTCCAACACTATAGGGGCTCACCTCAACCTGGTCTCCGCCTCCAACTCTGAAGGGGCTCACCTCAACCTAGTCTCCGCCTCCAACTCTGCAGGGGCTCACCTCAACCTGGTCTCCGCCTCTCCAACTCTGTAGGGGCTCACCTCAACCTAGTCTCCGTCTCTCCAACTCTGCAGGGGCTCACCTCAACCTGGTCTCCGCCTCCAACTCTGCAGGGGCTCACCTCAACCTGGTCTCCACCTCTCCAACTCTGTAGGGGCTCACCTCAACCTAGTCTCCGCCTCTCCAACTCTGCAGGGGCTCACCTCAACCTGGTCTCCGCCTCCAACTCTGTAGGGGCTCACCTCAACTTGGTCTCTGCCTCTTCCACTCTGCAGGGGCTCACCTCAACCTGGTCTCTGCCTCTTCCACTCTGCAGGGGCTCACCTCAACCTGGTCTCCGCCTCCAACTCTGCAGGGGCTCACCTCAACCTGGTCTCCGCCTCTCCAACTCTGTAGGGGCTCACCTCAACCTAGTCTCCGCCTCTCCAACTCTGCAGGGGCTCACCTCAACCTGGTCTCCGCCTCCAACTCTGTAGGGGCTCACCTCAACTTGGTCTCTGCCTCTTCCACTCTGCAGGGGCTCACCTCAACCTGGTCTCTGCCTCTTCCACTCTGCAGGGGCTCACCTCAACCTGGTCTCCGCCTCCAACTCTGCAGGGGCTCACCTCAACCTGGTCTCCGCCTCTCCAACTCTGTAGGGGCTCACCTCAACCTAGTCTCTGCCTCTCCAACTCTGCAGGGGCTCACCTCAACCTGGTCTCCGCCTCCAACTCTGCAGGGGCTCACCTCAACCTGGTCTCCACCTCTCCAACTCTGTAGGGGCTCACCTCAACCTAGTCTCCGCCTCTCCAACTCTGCAGGGGCTCACCTCAACCTGGTCTCCGCCTCCAACTCTGTAGGGGCTCACCTCAACTTGGTCTCTGCCTCTTCCACTCCGCAGGGGCTCACATCAACCTGGTCTCTGCCTCCAACTCTGCAGGGGCTCGCCTCAACCTGGTCTCCGCCTCCAACTCTGTAGAGGCTCACCTCAACCTAGTCTCCGCCTCTCCAACTCTGAGGGGCTCACCTCAACCTGGTCTCTGCCTCCAACTCTGCAGGGGCTCACCTCAACCTGGTCTCCGCCTCCAACTCTGTAGGGGCTCACCTCAACCTGGTCTCCGCCTCTCCAACTCTGTAGGGGCTCGCCTCAACCTGGTCTCCGCCTCCAACTCTGTAGGGGCTCACCTCAACCTAGTCTCCGCCTCTCCAACTCTGCAGGGGCTCGCCTCAACCTGGTCTCTGCCTCTTCACCTCTGCAGGGGCTCACCTTAACCTGTTCTCCGCCTCCAACTCTCCAGGGGCTCGCCTCAACCTGGTCTCTGCCTCCAACTCTGCAGGGGCTCGCCTCAACCTGCTCTCTGCCTCCAACTCTGCAGGGGCTCGCCTCAACCTGGTCTCCGCCTCTCCAACTCTGCAGGGGCTCACCTCAACCTGATCTCCGCCTCCAACTCTGCAGGGGCTAGCCTCAACCTGGTCTCTGCCTCTCCAACTCTGCAGAGGCTCACCTCAACCTGTTCTCCGCCTCCAACTCTATAGGGGCTCACCTCAACCTGGTCTCCACCTCCAACTCTATAGGGGCTCACCACAACCTGGTCTCCGTCTCCAACTCAATAGGGGCTCACCTCAACCTGGTCTCCACCTCCAACTCTATAGGGGCTCACCTCAACCTGGTCTCCGCCTCTCCAACTCTGCAGGGGCTCACCTCAACCTGGTCGCCGCCTCTCCAACTCTGGAGGGGCTCACCTCAACCTGGTCTCCACCTCTCCAACTCTGCAGGGGCTCACCTCAACCTGGTCTCCGCCTCCAACACTATAGGGGCTCACCTCAACCTGGTCTCCGCCTCCAACTCTATAGGGGCTCGCCTCAACCTGGTCTCCGCCTCTCCAACTCTGTAGGGGCTCACCTCAACCTAGTCTCCGCCTCCAACTCTGCAGGGGCTCACCTCAACCTGGTCTCCGCCTCCAACTCTGAAGGGGCTCACCACAACCTGGTCTCCGCCTCCAACTCTGAAGGGGCTCACCTCAACCTGGTCTCCGCCTCTAACTCTGCAGGGGCTCACCTCAACCTGGTCTCCGCCTCTCTAACTCTGCAGGGGCTCACCTCAACCTGGTCTCCGCCTCTCTAACTCTGCAGGGGCTCACCTCAACCTGGTCTCCGCCTCTCTAACTCTGCAGGGGCTCACCTCAACCTGGTCTCCGCCTCTCTAACTCTGCAGGGGCTCACCCCAACCTGGTCTCCGCCTCTCTAACTCTGCAGGGGCTAGCCTCAAGTGTGGCTCAATGGTTAGAGCGGCAGACCCTGATGCAGAGATCTGGCCCTGGACCAGGGTTCAATTCCCGCCTCGGCGGGTCTTGGGCTCAATTTCCTCGGACCTGATAATTCTCGCCTCGGTGCCTATTCTAATCATGGGTCCCACTCTGCAACTCTGGGCAATAGCTTGCTTAATCTCCACAACGGCCCCAACAGCGCTGGGATGCCTGGCTTCACCCTGGGGGTGCCCAGGAGTGGACATTTCACAGGGAAAAGCCAGGAAGGGTTCCACAGCGGTATGCGTTCAGCGCCTGGACACCCCTTTGGGGGTATGGGTGCGCTTTACAAGTACAAATTTCATTTCATTTCAACCCCTTTCTTCTCTTTGTACAGAAGGCTTCAAGGAGGCCCACTCCCTGTAGACACCCAAGCCCTATTAGGCGACCTCTTGTATGTAATTAATGAGACACGGGTGGTCAAGCTCCCGCAACACAGATCCTTTACTTTGTACACAAGACTTCACAGAGACACCAAAGCCCCATTAGGAGACCCAGCCCCTAATACGCGTGATATGAGTGTGAAAACCTATACGAGCAGTCGGTGTGGGTGGGAGTTACAGAGAGCTGTGAAAACAGTGTGGGGATTAAAACTACCTCTTGGTGTACAAAGTTCAGAATTTTATTGGGGGCCTCTAAGGGCTAGGCTAAAGCTAAGAGGGGGGATGAGCTTCAACCCACTAATGCTACAGAGGTCGACACGTTTCTGCCCATCCACTGTAATCTATCATGAGGTGTACTGCCATTCTTCAGGACCAAAGGTGTAAATGGCACTGAAAAGAGAAGAGGTACATGCGTAGTGAACAGTAGTAAGGAAGTTTTCCACAATCGTTGTGGCCTCACCCAGACAGTACCTCTTCGTGGGGCAGCGGACTCGTGTGTCCAGGCAGATGTGAGTTGAGGCTTAGCATCCAACGTATGAGGGTGCCGACAATAGTACTCACGGCCACACTGGTTCAATACTGCTCAGCAGTCCCTCTGCTAGACTCCTTTTGGCAAAGACTGCTTGTGACCATCTTTGCCAAGACTTTCTTTTCACCTGGGGGAATTGAAAAGGATTCCCACACAGCTTACTCCTTTGGTGTTCTTGTAGCCTCTTCGTCTTCCTCCATCTCTTCAGGTCTGTCTTGACCAAATGACATTTTGTTAAAGAAAAAAATCCCCCAAATTCGGAGATTTAAAAAAAAAAAAAAAAAGAAGCAGCGCTCAGCAGAACAAGTGTTCATACCTACATGACACTTCAAATGCAGTTGGAAGGGTGGAAACTTCTGTAACGAAAGAAGACTGTGATTTCAACCAATCAGATGTCTTTTCAGATGTCACAGGTCCCACAGTACCATATTCAGGTACTGCAGTACTGCGACAGCCACAAATAAGGAAACTTCACAAAAAGATTCAAGGCGTCGTCAATATTTGTGCCTACGAGAAACCCTCTACGCTGAAACTTAAGTAGAAACCAGTCTTTCGTACTAAACACAACTTTTTAAATGTTTTTGCGGGTCCTGCGGTACTCATGTGGGATCCGGAATAGGCCTGTGCAGAATTTTGATTACTCCCAAGTAATCGGAGTCATTTCAGCACTTTCGCTTTACTCTTTGACGCAGAATTACAGATAATTATGCAATTACTCCTGCTGGTGTAATTAAGAGAAACAAATCCTGCCGTAAGAGTACCTTTAGTGAGTGCAAGAGGCTGCTCATGCTCGCTGTTCGTGTTCTGCTGTATTCAGTGCTGTTTGTGTTCTGCTGTATTCAGTGCTGTTCGTGCTCTGCTGTATTAAGTGCTGTTCGTGCTCTGCTGTATTCAGTGCTGTTCGTGTTCTCCTGTATTCAGTGCTGTTCGTGTTGGGCTGTATTCAGTGCTGTTCGTGTTCGGCTGCATTCAGTGCTGTTCGTGTTCTGCTGCATTCAGTGCTGTTCGTGTTCTGCTGCATTCAGTGCTGTTCGTGTTCTGCTGCATTCAGTGCTGTTCGTGTTCTGCTGCATTCAGTGCTGTTCGTGTTCTCCTACATTCAGTGCTGTTCGTGTTCAGCTGCATTCAGTGCTGTTCGTGCTCTGCTGCATTCAGTGCTGTTCGTGTTCTCCTGCATTCAGTGCTGTTCGTGTTCTGCTGCATTCAGTGCTGTTCGTGTTCTGCTGCATTCTGTGCTGTTCGTGTTCTGCTACATTCTGTGCTGTTCGTGTTCTGCTGCATTCTGTGCTGTTTGTGTTCTGCTGCATTCAGTGCTGTTCGTGTTCTGCTGCATTCAGTGCTGTTCGTGTTCTGCTGTATTCAGTGCTGTTCGTGTTCTGCTGTATTCAGTGCTGTTCGTGCTCTGCTGCATTCAGTGCTGTTCGTGCTCTGCTGCATTCAGTGCTGTTCGTGTTCTGCTGCATTTAGTGCTGTTCGTGTTCTGCTGCATTCAGTGCTGTTCGTGTTCTGCTGCATTCAGTGCATCTTCACATCCATTTTGGAGGCAAAGGTGCATTTTGCGCTAGGAAACGGCGCTAAATGCCGGTAGTAAGTTGGCAGAAAATCCTACCCCGCAGCACATTTAGTGAGCGTGAACGGCTGCTCACGCTCACAGTTCGTGTTCTGTTGCACTTAGCGCTATTTCTTTTGTACGCGAGGGGGCCTTTTGTGCTAAGAAATAGCGCCAAACTCAGAATTACTCTTCTCATGTAGTTCCATGTAATCTCGCAAAATTCTTAATTTATTCCAAACAATTACGCTGCTCGAAATTACACGAGTTAAGCCCACCCCTTACCTTGAACAGAAAGTAAAACCCACATGGAACTCCTGCGGGACCCTCCCATTGGTTCTAGGAGACCAAGAGTAGTACTGCCGGACCTTTGGAAAGTGAAAAAATAATTAACAGCCATTAGGTTGGAAATTTAAAGCGCCCGACTGTCAATTCACCAGAAAAACTGAAGATAAAATTGACATTATACCTAACTATGCTAATAAGATTTTACTTTAGGTAAAAATTAAAAAAAAACACAAACAATTCACTGAAAAAAACAAAGGTTAAATGGTGTTATAATTAGGTATAGTAACACGGGCTTACTTTACTTAAAAAAACAGAAAGTCACTGAAAAAAATCAAAGGTTAAAGGAGGAATGGTATAGTTATTTGACAATGTCAGTCATAACGTAACGCTTTAAACTGAAATTCGCCAGTTATTATTCCGCGAGCTAACTATAACTTGTGCCTCCCTCATGCCCTCCTTATGACTTCACATATTACGTTACTCATGACATGTTTAGTGACATCATTGATGACATCTCAAATAACGTTGTTGACAACATCAACATATGATGACATCATCCAGCCGGTTGCTGTTTAAATGACTGTATAAACCAGTACATTTCAAGTTTGAAAGTAAGTTCTGAGTGGCGCACGGTTCTGAGTGGCGCACGGTTCTGGGTGGCGCACGGTTCTGAGAGGCGCACGGTTCTGAGTGGCGCACGGTTCTGAGTGGCTCACGGTTCTGAGTGGCGCACGGTTCTGAGTGGCGCACGGTTCTGAGTGGCGCACGGTTCTTGGTGGTGCACCGTTCTGAGAGGCGCACGGTTCGGAGTGGCGCACGGTTCTGAGTGGCACACGGTTCTGAGTGGCGCACGGTTCTGAGTGGCGCACGGTTCTGAGTGGCGCACGGTTCTTGGTGGTGCACCGTTCTGAGTGGTGCACGGTTCTGAGTGGCGCACGGTTCTGAGTGGCGCACGGTTCTGAGTGGCGCACGGTTCTGAGTGGCGCACGGTTCTGAGTGGCGCACCGTTCTGAGTGGTGCACCGTTCTGAGAGGCGCACCATTCTGAGAGGCGCACTATCATATGAAGCATAAATGACCCTTCAGATACACAAGCCCTCTTAGGTGAATCAAGGTTCTCTAATGCACAGCCTTTGCCCTGTCGATACTTGACCTCATGTGGCCAAACATGGATGGGTAAGCCCCTACTGGGCATGATCATCGCCTTCTGCACAACCTTTCATGGAGAACTCACTCCCTTTAGACAATCGAGTTCCATTAGGTGGCTAAGGCCCTACTACGCACAGCGTTTGTTTTGTACCAAACACTTTGAGGATAGCCAACCTCTTGCGGGTAATGAACCCGACAGGGGTGGGAAAGTACCTCTCTACACAACCTGTCCTGGAGAGCCCACTACCTCTACACACCCAAAGCCCCTTATGTGGTTAAGCCCTTACTACACACAGCCGTCACACTCTACTAAACACTTAAGCCCTTACTGCACATAGCCGACTTCTTGCGGACAATCAAGCACACAAGAGTAGGCAAGTACCAGGTGCGTACAGTCTTCACCCCTATGCACATTTTTCATGCAGAGCCCACTCCCACCAGACACTGAATCCCCCTTAGGAGATGAAGCATCCACTATGTACAATCTTTGACCCGTAGAAAAGTTTTTGCAGATAACCGACCTCTTGTGGGCAATCAGCGGACACAGGTCTGGAAGTCTCTCCTGCCTATGGCCTTCGTCCTGTACACAGCCATTCACAGATAGGTCACGCCTGTCACATAACCAAGCCTCGCAGGCTGTAAAAGCTTACACCCAGGAGCAGTAAAGAAGTTATAGAAAGTTAGGTCTCGATGTACCTTGCTGAATAGCTTCCCGTATGATAAGCGTGTACCAAACTGTCACATTCAAAGGATGATGTCCTCGGTGATGTCATCAATGATGTCATTGAACATGTCATGAGTGATGTACTATATGAGGTCCTAGCAGTGCATGGTGGGGCGCAAGTTATAGTTAGCTTGCTGAACTATAACTGGTGAATTTCTGTAGTTTTCAGGTTTAAAATGTTACTTTATGACTAACATTGTCACATAACTATAACGTTCTTTTAACCTTTGTTTTTTTCTGTTAATTTTCTACTTTTTTTTAACGTAAGTTAATATTTGTTTTTAATATCTAACTATAACGTCACTTTAACCTGTTTTTTTAGTGAAAAAAATGCTTATAGAGACATAAATAATGTCCCATTTCTTTCCAATTATTCTTTTTTATTTCTTCTTACTGTCATTACACCTTCCATTCTTTACCTTGCCTCAGTTTCATGGTCGTCAATTCACCAAAATGCCAGGGGTAACGGAAGTGACATCACAAACTTTTTTACCTTCATTTTCACTCACACACACATGCACACACATTCACACTTACACATACTGTTTGTCTCACATTAACACACACCCTTAAGCATGCACGGGCCGGGTCTGGTGGCTCAGTGGACTAATGCATCCATTGCAGGGGCCTGTGTTCGACCTCATGGTCACAGGTTAAAATCCCGGCGGGTCTACTCAGCCTTTCATCCATCTGAGGTCGATAAAATGAGTACCGTTGGGTAACAATAAACATCTGTTATTCAGCGCCAAGAGACCGGTTGGTGAACGTGCGCTTTACAAATACACATGTTATGTTATTATGCACACAACATACATTTAAAAGCATTTTGTACTTACCTCATCTGCCAGGGAAGGTTATATAGAAGTTAATTTCTTTTTTTTAAGGTATCTTTATTGGATTTCGTTTTATATTGATGCAATCGACATGAGTAACATATATAGCATACATTAAGCATACATTGTGGGAGCGGAAGGAAGTCATAAACAGCACAGTCATACGTGACCAATCAGCCACAGATATATTTGAAACGTCCCCTTCCAGCCCCCCCTCCCCAATTGAACCCCACATTCGGGCGGGACAAAGTGCCCGGATTGGCAAAGAACAAAGCACTTGCCATGAATGGGTCAAGAGTATGGTGTCTACTGTCATGAGTCGCTGCTTTGAACATTTTAACAGATGTCGCAAGTGTATACACATCTGAACCTTTCAATTCGAATATATGACGATACTTCGCAAACTAAGACAACGCATACTTTTACAACGTTGTTTTTAGTTCGCAAGTACCGTTTCAACGCATTTTTCTATAACGCATACCATTACTTCGCATTTGCTTAAAAATGCATATGAAATGTCTTTACAACGGATCCCAATTCCCCGCATAGATTTACAGCGCATTTTTAAAAAAAATACCCCACAACACTACGCTAATTTCTACATCCATATACACTACCCTACATAACACATACTGCACAACACTACCCTAAAACACTACCCTACACTACACAACACTACACTACCCTAAACCCTAATACACTAACCCAAGCACGACCCTGCCCCTTCCCCCAGTCCACTCCCTACACTGAAACACTACCCTGCACGACCCGCAACACTATCCTAAACCCTAAAACACTACCCTACACTACACAAACACTACAACACTACTCTAAACCCTAAAACACTACCCCAAGCACGACACTGCCCCTACCCCCCAGTCCGCTCCCTACACTGAAACACTACCCTGCACGACCCCCCGACACTACCCTAAAACACTACCCTACACTACACAAACACTACAACACTACCTTAAACCCTAAAACACTACCCCAAGCACGACCCTGCCCCTACCCCCAGTCCGCTCCCTACACTGAAACACTACCCTGCACGACCCCCCGACACTACCCTAAAACACTACCCTACACTACACAAACACTACAACACTACCCTACACCCTAAAACACTACCCCAAGCATGACCCTGCCCCTACCCCCAGTCCGCTCCCTACACTGAAACACTCCCCTGCATGACCCCCGACACTACCCTAAACCCTAAAACAATACCCTACACTACACAAACTCTGCAACACTACCCTAAACCCTAAAACACTACCCCAAGCACGACCCTCCCCCATCCCCCACTCCTGCCCCTACACACAAACACTACCCTGCACGACCCACAACACTACCCTAAAACCAAAAACACTACTCCTCAAACATAAACCCTTTAAAAATACACAGCCCATCTTACCTCTCTCTCTCCTCGGTGCACGTCCCTTGTCCCTTGTCCCTTGTCCTCGGCTGCAAGCGTTGTCAATCTAAGGACAGCAGAAGTGCCCAAAAAGCCCCCAGCCAGCGCAGAGGAGCCTGCAGATCCGCCCCGGGCACGCCCTCTGTCTGCAGCCGGCTTTGCCTCTTGGCGCCTGTGAGATCAGCTACTTTTTGACGAGGGTGCTCTGAATTACGGGGGTGCTGAGATTAGTGCGGGGGTGCCCGGAGCCCCTCGTGCCCCTGCTTCGATGCTGTGGTCACCAGGTCGCCTTCCACCACGCCGTCTTGCGGGTCGGGCACCACTTCCGGTGTTCGCCTGGTGGAGGACATCACAGGGGGACAAAGGTTTTGGATAGCACAGCAGGGGCTCTACGCATCTCCATCCGTGGAATTATTTATTTTCAGGGGTTGAGGGAGGGGGGGATCAGAAGTGAGAGCTGTGGGGACATAGGGCTTCAGACCCTGCCCTCACTCCTGGGTTGAGACCCCTCTATGGCGTCTGTTTACCCCACAGCTGAGGCCGCCTCCGCCCCACTGCCGTCATCGCTGCCTCCTCGTCACTCCATCATCGCTGCCTCCTCGTCACTCCATCATCGCTGCCTCCTCGTCACTCCATCATCGCTGCCTCCTCGTCACTCCATCATCGCTGCCTCCTCGTCACTCCAATTCCGGGCGCAGCCATACACGCATTACAACGCATGCATTGTAACAGCGCATGCGAAGTAATAACATGCGTAGTAAAGGCTACGCGTTGTTACGCTTGCGTTGTAATGGTATGCGAACTACAAGTCGCGTACTAATGGCTGTTTACCGAATTGAAACAATTAACCATAACCAGTGGAACAACGTGTGTGTGTGTGCGTGCGTGCGTGCGTGCGTGCGCGCGCGCACACTGGAGACAATCCAAGAGTGTAATAGTCCTAGTGAATATATGAATACTCACAACTATACATCTCAGCAAATACCGCTTCCATCCTCTGTATACCATCAAAAATACCCCGGAAGTGCCCCATGTCTAGCCGTCAAGGCTACCAACCAGACTGAGGGCCTGGCAGCAACGGCCAAGTGAAGGGGACCCCACTGTGTATTATTTCCCAAACAGAAGTTAATTATACTTCTTTTTTTTTTTTATTATAATCAATTTTATTGATTTAAAGAACGAACGAATTAACAGCACATGACATTTTCCAATGATGCAAGTCGTTACCGCAGAAATTAATTTGGAATACAGACAGATTATTGGTCGAGCGAGCCACCGTGACATAAGAACATTACATATGTGTACAGAAGTGCGTTTTGGTACATTTAGTCTAGTTGATTTAGCCATTTGCCCCAGACCCTGTTGTATTTGGTTGGGCATCCACGAGCCTCAAATAAGGGTTCTTCCTGAGCGGCACACCAATCCACCCCTCGGCGCCATTTTGCTATGCTTGGGGGTTTGGCCTGCGCCCAGGCCGCTGCAATATCTCGTTTGGCCACAGCAACTGCCGTCCCAAGGAGTAGTTTGTCCGATCTAGAGCCATCTAGGCCGTCCATTACCCCAAGAATGAGACATATGGGGTCGTGGGGAACCTGCCAGCCCAAGACCTGTGTGAGTTCCGACTCTATTGCTGACAAGTACGGGTGAGGTAGGCCGCATGCAGGTAGTGTAGCTGAATGAAGCAAAGCTTGGCTGAGGTCGTAATGGTTTTGGGAGCCATAAGGGTGTCACGGCAATCCTCTTCCTCCAGGGGACCCAGCCATCCCTCCCAGCAGGCACGGAGCGGATCAAGAGTTGCCGGGCCGTTGTTGACCAGGGTGCGGTATATTCGAGACACCCCTCCCTTCCCCAAGTTCCCCATCATGACCTGAGCTTCTAGCGGGCTGAATTCGGGGAGTGACGTGCCTGTTGAGATGTGTGCGTTGAGGGCATGGTGAAGTTGCAAATATTTATAAAATTTTGTGGTGTGGAGGGTGTAACGTCTCTGTAGGTCTGGGAACGCCCTAATGTGGTCGCCTACCCATACGTCCCCTAATAGTAATATCCCTATGTGGTCCCATTGTCGAAATCCCGTGAGGGTTGCCACCTCCCTTAACCATAAGCCTTGCCAGAGAGGCGTATGTTGGCACAGTCGTTTGTCCCATTGTGTGTGCCGCAGGGCCGTGCACCAGGCCACCAGGACCGCTCTGGTTATCGGTGGTATCCCTTAAGGTATTGGGGTCCCGTATAAATATGCTTGTATTTGGGGGAAGTCCATGTCCTTGAGCTCCGTTTTGTAGGCCGGGTCAGACCAGCCCCCGGTGAACCAGTCGTGAATGACAAGGAGCCTGGTGGCTAAGTAGTATAGGTGGAGATCGGTCATACCCATGCCTCCGTCAAAGGGTGGGATCCTGCATCGGGCGAGGGCGACACGCGGTCTCCCCCCTCCCCACTGGAACCTCGCGGTCAACTCATCCATCTCCCTAACCCAGCTGCGCGGAAAGTGGAAGGTGGTGTTCTGAATGATGTATAAGAAGCATAGGAGGGTCATCATTTTGAACAACGCCACCCTCCCGAGTGGGTTGAGTGGTAGAGTTTGCCAGCGCTTGAGATCGTCCTTGGCTTTTTTGACCAATGGGGTAATGTTTAGTGCACATTCCAGCTCTGGGAGCAGAGCCACCCATATCCCTAAGTATTTGAACGACTGTCTCCTGATGGGGATGGTTGATTGCCAATCGAAGCATTCCCTAGAGAGATGAAGTGGGACAAGGGTGGATTTAGCCGGGTTGAGTCGGAGGCCCGAGACGTTTTCGAAGGCTTGGAGTAACCTGAGGCATCTAGGACCAGAGCTGGCTGGGTCCGCCAGGAAAAGCAGGACATTATCCGTGTATAGGGTGATTTTGTCGACATGATAGTTTCCCCACGCCCATCCCTGGACCCGATGGTTGTCCCGAATGAGGCAGGCTAAGGGTTCCATCGCCAGCGCGAATAGAAGGGGCGAGAGGGGGCACCCCTGTCTTGTGCCTCTCTGGATTGGGAATGCCTTCGAGAGGGCTCAGTTGGTAAGTACTCTGGCTCTGGGATTGGAATAGAGGACTTGGACGCGGCGTCAGAATTGGTGTCCAAAGCCCATTGTCTGAAGGACGTCGTCCAAGTATCGCCAGTCTACCGTATCAAAAGCTTTTTCGAACTCGACAAGTAGGAGCGTCAGGTAGGGTGTAAGGAGCTGGCGGTGGGCTAGGGCAAGATGAAGGCGTCTTAGGCAATGTCTGGTGCCGCATGAAGCCACATTGATCCGGGTGGACCAGCTTGTGTAGAAGGGGACGGAGCCGTTGGACTAGGATTGTGGCGTATATTTTTATATCTGTATTGATTAAAGAAATCGGGCGGTAGTCCGCACAAACGGGAGAGGACGGCTGGGTCTTGGGAATCACAATAGTTGCCACATCGGCCTCGGGGGGAAGGAGCCCACCTCGGCGACGTGTTGGTAGAGATCTACGAGACGCATAGTGTTCTTGAGGAAAGCCGTCTGGCCCCGGGCATTTTCCCGGCCTTCAGCAGGGAAATGGTACCGTGTATCTCTTCTGGGGTAAAGGGGAGGTCTAGTTCTGCCGTCTCTGCCTCGGTGAGGCGAGGGAGTTGAGTCTCCGCCTGGCATAGCATGTCCGAGAGGGTAGCCTCTGGTTCACGAGCAGAGTATAACTGGGCGTAATAATCCGCAAACGCCTGTGCGATTGCGGGCAATGTGTGTTGGCTGTTACCCTAGGTGTCTCGGACTTCAGGGATTATCCTATTAGCCAGGGGGTAGGAAATTAGATTGTGCAACAACTTCCCGGTTTATAGCCCCATCTGTATACTCGGGCACCGGAGGAACGCCACAGTATCATAGCCGAGTCTAGGGAGATCTGTTTGATTTCCTCTCGAAATGGCTGTGAGTTGCCTGTCTTGACGAACATCGGAGGTCCCAGAGAGGGGTGTTTCCAGCTGTGCTTGAGCCTCAAGAAGGGTCAGGCGATCGTTCGGCGCCGCCCGCTTCGCGTGTACCTGGCCCCCGGCTACTTCCCGGATAGTGGCTTTACTTGCCTCCCAGAGGGTGCTCGGGGAGGGGACAGAGCCCTGATTAGTAAGGAAATAGTGGCGTAGTTCCACCTCTATCGCTTTCTTGACCTCTTTGTCCTGTAGGAACCATGCGTTCAACCTCAACTCCGTCCGAGGCGTGTCTGAGGTTCCGCCCAGGTGCAGAGATAGGGCAGAGTGATCCGAGATTCCACGGGGGAGGATGGTAATAGTAGATACGCTGTGGCAGTCGGGGGCAGGCAGAAGGAGCAGGTCAATGCGGGAGTGCGTGTGGTAGGCCGCCGAGGTATGGGTGTATTGAGAACCTCAAGGATTCCATACCCTCCAGACATCGCACAAGCCAAGGGCAGCCGACCAGTCGGCTAGTTTCTTTGCGTGGGCCAGTCTCGTCGGGGAGGGCGTACCAGTCGCGTCGAGTGTTTGGTTGCATAACTGCATTGAAGTCGCCCCCGATCACTGTCTGACCCAGGGGCAGGGAGGAGATTATATCAGTTAGGCGATGGAGGGTAGAGGTGAGTGTTGCAGGTGGGACATATATGGATGCCAGGTTCTATTATACTTCATTTTTTATTACAATAATAGTGAATAATTGAACAATATTCACTATTTGTGTAATAAAAAACTGAGCGAAGCAAAGAGAGTGGAGCCTAAACCTACGTCCATAAGGAAGAGCTGCCAATGTGTTCCTGGCTCTGATCTTGCCACCTCTGAGGCCAGGTGTCGCATAGGCCGTGCCAGGGGTCGCAAGGGGCAAGCCAGGGGTCGCAGGTGCAACCCATGGTGACCTCTAAATGATGCCCAAGCTCAGTTTGAGCTCATCTCTGTCTTCCATTTTCTATCTGCTCTGCCTCCTCCTGCAAACTCAGCCCCTGTCCTGGCTTTTCTTCGAGGGTGATCTTTGTTTCTAGACACGTTGATGGGGCACAAGGGAGGGCCCCCAGCTGGCCTCACCTGGTGACCCCACAGCCTGGAAGATGGACGGACAGGAAGGGCTCTGATGGCACGGTGCGGTCAGGGTGGGCCCTGGGTGCAGGCAGTCCCCCTCCCTGCACTTGGCTTCTATTTGTTTTCCCGAGGCACAGAGGGACCTCCCATGTCCATGAAGGAGGTGGGGCTGAAAGACCAATGCCTGAGAGGAAAAGCTCCCATGTTTAGGGTTCTCTGCCAATCCAGTCGCGGTTTATCCAACAAATGGGATGTCTCCGTCATAGGAAGAACCACTGTTGTTGGGACAAGCTGTGCTGGAAAATCCACCAGCAAGTGTTGGCACTGAAATTGTACCCACCAGATGTGGGATTGGCTCTCAGGCATGATGGACGACACTGTCTTTATGCACAAGTCTATTCTCCTAGCACGCTGGTGGGTTCTGTCAGTACCTGTGTGCCTAGGCTCCCTAGCACGCTGGAGGGTTCTGTCAGTAACCGTGTGTCTAGGCTCCCTAGCACGCTGGAGGGTTCTGTCAGTACCTGTATGTCTAGACTCCCTAGCACACTGGAGGGTTCCATCAGTACCCGTGTGTCTAGGCTCCCTAGCACGCTGGTGGGTTCTGTCAATACCCATGTGTCTAGGCTCCCTAGCATGCTGGAGGGTTCTGTCAGTACCCGTATGTCTAGGCTCCCTAGCACGCTGGCGGGTTCTCTCAATACCCGTGTGTCTAGGCTCTCTAGCACGCTGCAGGGTTCTGTCAGTACCCGTGTGCCTAGGCTCCCTAGCACGCTGGAGGGTTTTGTCAGTACCCGTGTATCTAGGCTCCCTAGTACGCTGGAGGGTTCTGTCAGTACCCGTGTGTCTAGGCTCCCTAGCACGCTGGAGGGTTCTGTCAGTACCCGTATGTCTAGGCTCCCTAGCACGCTGGAGGGTTCCATCAGTACCGGTGTATCTAGGCTCCCTAGCACGCTGGAGGGTACTATCAGTACCCGTGTGTCCAGGCTCCCGAGCACGCTGGAGTGTTCTGTCAGTACCCATGTATCTAGGCTCCCTAGCATGCTGGAGGGTTCTGTCAGTACCCGTGTGTCTAGGCTCCCTAGCATGGTGGAGGGTTCTGTCAGTACCCGTATTTCAAGGCTCCCTAGCACGGTGGAGGGTTCTGTCAGTACCCGTGTGTCTAGACTTCCTAGCACGCTGGAGGGTTCTGTCAGTACCCGTGTGTCTAGGCTCCCTAGCACGCTGGAGGGTTCTGTCAGTACCCGTATGTCTAGGCTCCCTAGCACGGTGGAGGGCTCATCAGTACCCGTGTATCTAGGCTTCCTAGCATGCTGGAGGGTACAATCAGTACCCGTGTGTCCAGGCTCCCGAGCACGCTGGAGTGTTCTGTCAGTACCCATGTATCTATGCTCCCTAGCATGCTGGAGGGTTCTGTCAGTACCCGTGTGTCTAGGCTCCCTAGCATGGTGGAGGGTTCTGTCAGTACCCGTATTTCAAGGCTCCCTACCACGCTGGAGTGTTCTGTCAGTACCCATGTATCTAGGCTCCCTAGCATGCTGGAGGGTTCTGTCAGTACCCGTGTGTCTCGGCCCCCTAGCACGCTGGAGGGTTCTGTCAGTACCCGTATTTCAAGGCTCCCTAGCACGGTGGAGGGTTCTGTCAGCACCCGTGTATCTAAGCCCCCTAGCATGCTGGAGAGTACTGCCAGTACCCGTGTGTCTAGGCTCCTTAGCATGCTAGAGGGGTACTGTCAGTACCCCTATGTCTAGGCAACCTAGCATGATGAAGGGTTTTGTCAGGACCCATATGTCCAGACTCGCTATCATGCTGGAGGGTACTATCAGTACCCATATGTCCAGGCTCCCTAGCATGCTGGACGGTTCTGTCAGTACCCGTATGTCCAGGCAATCTAGCATGCTGGAGGGTTCTGCCAGTACCCGTATGTCCAGCCTCCCTAGCATAGTGGACGGTTCTGTCAGTACCCGTATGTCTAGTCTGCTAGCATACTGCAGGGTTCTGTCAGTACCCGTGCGTCTAGGCTCCCTAGCATGCTAGAGGGCAGTGTCAGTATCCGTATGTCCAGGCTCCCTAGCATGCAGAAGGGTTCTGCCAGTACCCATGTGTCTAGGCTCCCTAGCATGCTGGAGGATACAGTCAGTACCCAGGTGCCTAGGCTTATTAGCATGCTGGAGTGTACTGTCAGTATTCATGTGTCTAGGCTCCCTAGCATGCTGGAGGGTTCTGTCAGTACCGTGTGTCTAGGCGCCCTAGCATTCTGGCGGGCTGTCAGTACCCGTGTGTCTAGGCGCCCTAGCATGCTGGCGGGCTGTCAGTACCCGTGTGTCTAGGCTCCCTAGCATGCTGGCGGGCTGTCAGTACCCGTGTGTCTAGGCTCCCTAGCATGCTGGCGGGCTGTCAGTACCCGTGTGTCTAGGCTCCCTAGCATGCTGGCGGGCTGTCAGTACCCGTATGTCTAGGCGCCCTAGCATGCTGGCGGGCTGTCAGTACCCGTGTGTCTAGGCTCCCTAGCATGCTGGCGGGCTGTCAGTACCCGTGTGTCTAGGCTCCCTAGCATGCTGGCGGGCTGTCAGTACCCGTGTGTCTAGGCTCCCTAGCATGCTGGAGGGTACTGTCAGTAAAACATCAAAGGGGGGAGGTAGAGGAAGAAAAATGAGGAATTGTTCTCCAAAAACGTACTTAATAACCAAAGAGAGTCACTCTTGTTCTAAGTGAAAAGTATTCTCACACCCTCATGTGGGAAAAGAAAATATTTTCTTTAAATAACCCTCACCCACCCTCATGCCACCCTTGGTGGCATGCTTCATCATAGGGTTTTTCTCAAATCAGCTACGGAAAGGGGCATGCTGCGACCGACGGGTATATGGGAGTACTGACAGTATTGGAACCTATCCAGGTGAGAAAGATATATAGGAGTGTTTAAAAAAAAAAAAAGGTAAAAAATATCTGGCTAGCAGGAAAGTATTATTTAATAGCACCCCTAGTCGATATGATTAAAATAGGGGACAGGGAGAGACTTATGGGGTCATGTCCCTGAGTTTCTCTGGTCAACTAGTTTTAAGCCCTAACCCAAAGGCCGCCTTGTGACTACTTAGCTAGGACATATAAATTAGGTAATATGCCAGATTTCTGTCAGTGGCAGGGTGCTCAGATTATCTTTTTACGCTTCTCCCTAGTTTGCCATACGCCAAATGCTTTTTCTAAGGTTCTGATGTAGTCTCCTACCCTCTGTGACGGCTGCTTCAGGACGGACCTCCGCCCTGCAGATTCAGCGGAACTTCCAATCAATTACAGTGTCTGCTGAACTGCCTTGATGCGCAAATGTGAATACGCCCGGGCGGGGTCTCATTCCTTTGGCTTCCTGGCTGGCTTGCCAAAATGTTGCTTGAACATGAAATACCTTGAAAAAACAGGAGTCAAGAGGCGTTTGGCAAAACAGGAACAGTTTGTTTAATTAAACAATGCGGCCGGGAGCACAGTTACAGGCCTAGGGTCTGAGGACTGTCTCAATTTACAATCGGTCTAACATAGACTTTTATACAGTTCATTTGGTGCAATAAAATGTTTCTGGTGATTCTTTTTCGGTATGGAGTGTGTACCTCTGTCCTTGGAACCATAAATTAAGTTATGGGATGAGGAATCTAGGTGGGCCTGGACCTTGCGTGGACACCATGCGGCCAGTGGGTGACATGTCCAGATGTCCGGCATGGGGAGCGCGTGATCACTGCGTGTGCTGTGTCTTGATTGGCTAAGTAATCCTAACTTCATGTGGCATGTAATGTTTATAGTGGTTAGGGAACACATGCATCCCATCAGCCATGTGTGCTTTACTGGGGCCAATCTCCCTGGACCATTGTGGTGTCGCTACACCTATCTGTGGGATTGATCTTGATTTCCTGTTCGTGTGCTTGTCCGCTGGCTACGTACCACCCCACCTGTGACCTGTCAATCAGTGACCCCGGGCCTGGGTCTCAGGGCCTGTCTAACAATGTATTTCTGAGTCGGGGTTGATGTGGAGTTCACAACGGGCAAATTTGTCAATAAAGATGCGATTTCGTTTTTATACATTAATGTATCGTTATTCATGTTTACATCAACTTTTTCAATATTAACATCAGTACTCCTACATCTACACTCCCCAGCATGCTGAAGGGTACTTTCATATCACACTCCCACATCTACACTTGCAGCACGCTGGGCGGGGGCGGAGGAGGGGTACTGCCAGTCACCCTCCCCCGCTGTGCATTTTGCACAGACCTGCACCTAATTTAAGGGGTTGTGCATCATAGAAGGCCGTGCCTCATTCAGGTTGTAATACTCAATCCAGGGAGTTATGAATCCGACAAGGAGCCGTGGCTTATTCAGGTAGTAAAACTCAGTGCAGGGAGTTATGTATCCTTCAGAGAGTCCTGCCTCATTCTGGTAGTGCAGGGAGCCGTGCCTCATTCAGGGAGTAATACTCAGTTCAAGGATGTATGAATCCTGCAGGGAGCCCTTCCTCATTCAGATAGTAATGCTCAGTGCAGGGAGTTAAGTATCATGCAGGGAGCCGTGCCTCATTCTGGTCGTAATAGTTAGTGCAGAGAGTTATATATTCTGCAGGGAGCAGTCCCTCATTCAGATAGTAATACTCAGTGCAGGGACTTATGTATCCTTCAGGAAGCAGTGTCTCATTCTGTAGTGTAGTTCCTATAAACCTATATAGGATCTGCGTGTTCAGGCAACATAAACTGTGGGATTGGTGTCCAGACTGATTCCAGACACCCCCACCGGATATGTTCGCCTGTATACCAGCTAACTCACAGTGCCACTGTTCACTCCTCTTACCAAGGAGAGAATAGTTCTTGGCAACTATTGAACATGACAACCCTGTCCCATCAGGGATTGTGAAAACAGTACAGTACTTTTCGCTCAGTCACTCGTGCTCATTTTGTCTCAGAGAGATACACAGAATAAACGGTGGGGACGTTTTTCAATAAGCATTTATTGAACCAGCGTCATTCTAGTGTAAAATAGGTGTGCTGAAACAACCATTAGACAGAAACAGATAAAAATGATTAAAAGCACCAACAGAGTAAATGGATGGTAGATTTCTACCATAGTGCTAAAACAATGAATATAGGCAGGTATATAAATACATGACGGTAATAAGGCGTACTCCTACGATGCAACCCTAACTAGATGTACCTAAGTGTACCTTACCTAGCATGTATGTAGGTGTAGAGCCAAGAATCCCCCTAGGCTGAAGCCAACCCTATTACCTGAAGTGAGAAACTGTGGGACCCCGTCTTGGTCCCGAGATTGACACCCCGCGAGGGATGTCAGACCACTGCATGCTGGAGTGTAGGAACCTCAGCATCTCGCATCAGTGTGTCATCATGGAAGTCTTTCTCCTCTGCCTGCCCCAGCAAAGATATAGCGTTTATATACCCAAAAGGTACCCTCAGGGGTTCTACCTTTCTGTGTCAGGTCGGCCGAGGATGACAGAAGGGATGACCCTTATACATAGTTATTATGCAGAAGATGGCAGTCCTGCTGTGATTCTGAGAATCCTCATGCATAATAAATGAGGCTAGTTTTCTGGGAAAACCACACGACATTTATGCAGCACCTGCACTAGGTAAAAGGTCAGCACCAAGCCCGTTATGTAGTACAATGGCAGGGTAAATGTAGGGAAACGGTTAGGGGACTACCCAGGCCTATATTGGGGTACATTACAAAACATAACAATTCAGGTCGTAATGCTCCATGCAGGGAGTTACGTATCCTGCAGGGAGCAGTGCCTCATTCTGGTCGTAATACTCAGCGCAGGGAGTTATGTATCCTGCAGGGAGCAGTGCCTCATTCTGGTCGTAATACTCAGCGCAGGGAGTTATGTATCCTGTAGGAAGCAGTGCCTCATTCAGGTCGTAATACTCAGCGCAGGGAGTTATGTATCCTGCAGGGAGCCATGCCTCATTTTGGTCATAATACTCAGCGCAGGGAGTTATGTATCCTGTACGAAGCAGTGCCTCATTCAGGTAGTAATACTGAATGCAGAGAGTTATGTATACTGCAGGTAGCAGTGCCTCATTCAGGTAGTAATACTCAATGCAGGGAGTCACGTGTCCTGCAGGGAGCCGCTGCTCATTCATGTAGTGATACACAGTGCAGGGAGTTATGTATCCTGCAGGGAGCCGTGCCTCATTCTGGTCATAATACTCAACGCAGGGAGTTATGTATCCTGTAGGAAGCAGTGCCTCATTCAGGTAGTAATACTCAGTGCAGAGAGTTATATATTCTGCAGGGAGCAGTCCCTCATTCAGATAGTAATACTCAGTGCAGGGAGTTATATATTCTGCAGGGAGCAGTCCCTCATTCAGACAGTAATACTCAGTGCAGAGAGTTATGTATCCTGCAGTGAGCCGTGTCTCATTTGGGTAGTAATTAGTCGGTTTAGGGAGGTATGAATCCCACAGGGAGCTGTGTCTCATTCGGGTAGTAATATTCAGTGCAGGGAGTTATGTATCCTGCAGGGAGCCGTGCCTCATTCATATATTAATACTCAGTGCAGGGAGTTACACATCCTGCAGGGAGCCCTCTCGCATTGAGGTAGTAATACTCCGTGCAGGGAGTTATGTATCCTGCAGGAAGCTGTGTCTCATTCTGGTGGTAATACTCAGTGCAGGGAGTTATGTATCCTGCAGGGAGCCGTGCCTCATTCAGGGAGTAATACTCGGTTCAGAGAGTTATGTATCCTGCAGGGAGCCGCAGCCCATTCAGGTAGTACTACTCGGTTCAGGGGGGTATGAACCTGCAGGGAGCCCTGCCCATTCAAGTAGCAATACTCATTGTGAGGAGTAATTCACCGTGCAAAACTGGGTACGTTTATAGAGGAGCTGTGGTGCTTCTGTGCGTTCTGCTTCATGCACGTAGTTGTGCACAACGCAATGATCTGTGCCTGGTTCCGGGTGTGCCGCAGTGTTGGCTTGTAGCTCATGTATAGCGCTTTCTGGCACCTGGCCTGGCCTCCAAGCACTCTCAGGGTGGTTGAGTGAGTAGCTCCTCCATTTCTTATGTGTTGGTTGAGGGGTACCCCGTGAGCAGACGCGCAACGCCCATTGGGCTCAAAGGGCTTCAGCCCCCCCCCCCCGTCGTGTGTGTCAGCCCGGGTGAGACAGCTTCCCGGGCACACACACGGCCGCACCCGAGTACTTCACAGGTCTTTAAAAGACCATTTACTTGCTAACGAGGCTTTGTTGCGTTTTCACCCCTTCTTAGAGCCCCTGCATCTCCACTCTGCATATTGCTGGAAGAATCAGCCCCCCCGAAATTTTTGGTAGCCCCCCCCCGAAATGTGGCTCTAGTTGCGCCTCTGCCCGTGAGTAGTATGTTTTGGTGGGGTGCTGCAGTCATGTCCTGGCAGCACCTAGAGGCCCGGGTGAGGTGAGGTGTGAGAGAGCCAGAGACTGGGTCCACACCAGCGCACAGTGTGACCTCAGACCAGTTGGAATGAATGAGCTGGCACTGATATAGCCAGGCGCTCATTAACCTGGTGTCCTTGGCATGTCTGTGCCTGGCAGAGGGGCCGCTCTGGGTCGGAGTCTGGCACTGCCTCATGGACTGCCATGGGGGCTCCCAGAGGTCCTAGGACTAGACTCTTTTTAGGTCGAAATATGTTGTGTCCTGTGACACAAGTAAACGCTGGTAGCCAAGTAAAGTTCATAAGTACCTTTATTCAGTAGCTAGTCCAAGTACATCCAGATGGTATACAAGTAAATCTGACAGGTAGTCCAGGTAAACAGGTGATGGTGAAGTAGGTTAGCCTGTAGTCAAACCTTAGTCCCATGTAACAGCAAAACCCACCAGGAGCAGCCTGCCTGCTGCTCAGCCCATCTCTAACTTCATTCCTCACTCCCACAGACACCCAACATACCGTGCATCCCTGAATTCCCAACATTCTACATTAAACATGCACACTGGCTGAGCAGCAGGAAGATTGATAAACTACAAGATATAAGTAAACTATGCAGGGCATAACACATCCCCCTCCTTTTAAAATGAAAAACAAAAATTGCAAATACAGATAAAGATTAAGAGAGAAACTATACACAAGAAAAATTACAAATGCAATAAACAGTTCAAAACCCAGGGACGAGCAATAATGTAAACATCACGAGAGGGTCAGAGCCATTAGAAACAGAAAGAATGGAAAGCTTACAACCAATAAATTGAGTAAAATAACCCATCCTCTCCCAATAAATATAATGAGAAAACTTTGTTGCGAATTGCAAAGGGCAAACACACACCCCGCAACTACGATCCCTACTGCAAGGGAACAAATGAATAAACAAGATTCCTCACATAAGGAAACTTACATACGTTGTGAAGATGGAGCTAAAAACCCATCTTTCACCCCTCATATGAGGTACAAACACTTGGGATTGCGACCCATAAAGTCCACCCTCCTGTAAGGGTCTAAGACTTTAACCATGTATATGGGACCATAAACCATGAAAACACACCCTGTGTAGGGGAACCGTACCCATAAACCAAAACCAACCCAGTGTAAGGGTTAAACGTAATGTTAATCGGAGAAGACCCAATAAACATACCCCGTGTAAGGGTTACCAAATCGAACAACTGTAAATGGGAATCATACCCATGAACCAAAACAAACCCAGTGTAAGAGTTAAATGTAATGTTAATTGGAACAGACACAATAAACATACCCCGTGTAAGGGTTACCAGATAGAACAACTCAATTGGGAAACATACCCATGAACCCACCCCTATGTAGGAGTGGGGTGTAACGCTTTATGAGAGAGGGACTCGTACCCAAACCCATGCCCATCCCTAATGAAAGGGAGAATGTAGTACAGCTACCCACTAAAATAAACTAGAAAAGGACGTCCTTTGGGCAAAAAAAACTAAACTGTAAACTTAAATCCCTCAAGCATGAATACTAAACAATACAAACACATTGTACTAGCAAGACAAAACCATTGCTGTAGGAAAAAGTAAAACCAGTAACTACGTCGGTGAGCGACTTCTCACCCGAGCTGTGTGTACACTCCCAACTTGTGCACGCCACAATACACAAAAAATGAGTCTTGTCTGAGAAAGACACTAGAAGGTGTAACCATTTAGCAAGACAGTCAAATAACGTGCACCTATGGACAAAAAAAAATGGAGCTCAAAGTTGATCCAAGTGTTGGAAAAGTACCTTACAAGTGCTGCTGAGAATCCAGTCAAAAAAATGACTCCACGAAGATTCGTAATGTCGTTCCTCATCTTTTACAGCAGACCGTTGAACTTCGAATATGACAGGCACACAATACTCACAACACCGCACGTGGTTGGCCAAGTTAATATAAGCAAATAGAGAGCAAAGAAGAGACGAAGAGTAGATGATGCTCCCTCGATGGCGTTACCTTCAGGCAAATGGCTTCAATAAACTTTAAAAAAAAAAAAACGTGGTTGGCAACAGCAAGGGCAGATCACTCACAAAACACATGGGGCAAGTCCAACCCCAAGATGGCGGCACGCTCTGGTGACGTCGCGCCGGATGGCTCCCGACATCTCCGTGCGCCAAAACGTCACGAGGCATCACCAGAGCTGAAACATGAAGATTCCGAGATGGACGTGGGGACTCTGAAGGAACTGCACGCGACGATCAACAAAGACAGAGGTAGGCGCGTGCGTTGCATGGCTCATGCCACGTCTATTTTAAATTTGATAGCGGCGGTTGAAAATCACCGCATACATCAGGTCTCAGGCGTAGACCAACAATCAAAGTCAAAGAATATGTCTCACCTGACTCTACCCCTTATGATACTGCATCTATGAGGCGCCAAACATGTACCACAACCTGGCACCATGCTGCTAGCCACTGCCAGGGAGAAGCTCGTACTTGCCTAAACCTCATCTGTGAAGTCCACAGCTCTCCTTCGTGTGAAGTCTCAACGTTGAGAACGTCCATAGCTGACAGTAAAGATTTTAGAATCCAAATTGTTGTGCGAGACCAAATGTAGAGATTTCTACACACATTGTAGATGCACGTCGCACGTAAAATCCATTTCCTGGCACCACCAAAGTAGCGCCCACATCCGGCAGCAGACAGACACTGCGCCGGACAGATGCCCATGTAGATCTTAACATGTGCTGCATACAAGCACAGTTTGTACAAGTTGAAAGTCATTACTAAGGAGCAATCTTCCCTTGATTGCGCAGGTCTTGTGGCAACCACACAGTACAGCATGCTTTTGTTGGGGCTGTCCGATGTACAGGCCACTGGTGGGGTTGCAGAGTATGCTGTACCAGTTTCTTTTGTACCTTTTGTGGCATCTTGAGTTACAATGATTCCTCTTGTGTTGCTTGTTGTGTTGCCTCTTGTATGCTTGATGTAGCGTCGTTTCTTACTTGTCTGCGCTAGTAAAACTTGTGGCTCCTTCTCACCCTCTGGACTGGTTAAAGATGTCATCTTCTGCTTCCTTGACCAATTGTGGAGATCAGTAGGCAAGTGGGAAAGTCTCCAACTCTCGCTCGTCGCCAAAAATATGTTGTGTCCTGTGACACAAGTAAACACTGGTAGCCAAGTAAAGTTCATAAGTACCTTTATTCAGTAGCTAGTCCAAGTACATCCAGATGGTATACAAGTACATCTGACAGGTAGTCCAGGTAAACAGGTGATGGTGAAGTAGGTTAGCCTGTAGTCAAACCTTAGTCCCATGTAACAGCAAACCCCACCAGGAGCAGCCTGCCTGCTGCTCAGCCCATCTCTAACTGTCATTCCTCACTCCCACAGACACCCAACATACCGTGCATCCCTGAATTCCCAACATTCTACAGTAAACATACACAGTGGCTGAGCAGCAGGAAGATTGATAAACTACAAGATATAAGTAAACTATGCAGGGCATAACAAAGCCCACCAGGCAGCACGCCTGTCTGGTTTGCTAACGACATCTTGGGGACATTCAGAAAGCTTCCCTGGGAACAGGGCCGGACTGGGAACCCAAAGCAGCCCTGGCAGTTTTGTCGAACCCCCTCCGCCCCCACGGCAAGTGGTGCAAGTGAGAAGCACTGCTGCTTAACAAAACCAACCCCCAGCACTTCTGCGATCGTTTAAAAAAAAAAAAATTATTATAACTCTTTCTATTGCAATATGATCAGCATACAATGAATGAAGTGCCCAGTTCAGTACTGATATTCAAACCATACAGTCCACATCTGTTGTCCATGATTTCATTTTCCTATTGTAATGAGCATCGTGAGTCGACAGTCTGGTTTCGACCCTACTCTCGTTCCCAAGCCTTGCAATACCCTCTAGACCTGCCAGTATCCACAAACCTTCTTCCATTTCCGTGGGCAACCTCTACTTATGTATATTGTGTGTTCTGCCTGTCTACACCAGTCTAAGTCGGTTTTCCACTCAGCCACTCTTGGGGAGGGGGCCGCTCCCCAGCTTTCTGTGATGTTACGTTGTGCAACTACCACGGGTAATGTCAGCCAGAGTCTCACACGTCTGGGCCAGACCTCTACACCTGCAATCAGTGACGAGAACCTCTTGTGCTTTACCGGGTCCTCCACCCCCACTACTGCGGCCCTAATTCTCCCGACCTCGAGCCAATATGTTTTTATCACCGGGCAGTCCCACAACAGATGGAAGAAGGTTCGCGCCCGCACCCCCTCTGACACTGCGCATTGTCAGCACGACCCAGCCGGTGTAGCACTGTCCTAGCATAGTAAACCCGGTGTAAGATTTTTAGTTGGATCTGGAACGTATCGCCACCTCCCTCAGGCCCTGTATCGCCTCCTCCCAGTCCTCGTCGTCCAGCTGGCCTATGTCTCCCTCCCAGGCATCCTTAACGAGCCCAGGTGGTCGGGGGAATTGTTCAGTATCTTCCTATATATTAACGGTATTGCTTTCTCAGCCAGTGGGTCAGTCAACAGTCGGTCTTCTAGGGGGAACGCCTCCTCTAGGGGTGTGATCCAACTGTAGGTATTTCAACCATTCCCCGTTCCCCATGTCATATTCTTGTTGTAAGGTGTCAGATGTGATAAATGCATGTCCTCTCCACACGTCTCCCAATTTCTCCAGGCCCAGCAATTTCCATTTATCAAAGCTGCACAGCTGCCCACCCCTCGAAGCTGGTCGCTGCCCCAGAGTGGGGTCATCTTTGTTAGTTTCCCTTCCCAACCCAGGAATTCCGTTGCTGCTCGCCACGCTTCCACCGCTGTCTGTGTGTGTGTTGGCAATCCCTGAACCACTCCCCTGTCGTATAATAAGGGGAGATACCCCCAGCTCCCATCACCGCTCTGTCAACTCTGCATGCTGCCTCTGCTCTATCTCTAAATGCCCAGTCATTCACATCCCAAAGCGTCCACTGAACCTATATTGTCTGCAAAGAAGTGCTCCGCACCCTGTCTAAGGCCACGGCTTAAATTTCTCGTCTTTGAGATACCATGGGTCAATTTTAGGGGGAAGGGTGAAGTCCCTCTGGGTGCCCTCCAGGATGACCTCCACAGGAGAGTGGTCTGACACCCCTCGCGCTATATTCGTGGCCTGTTTGAAGTCACCCAATCCCTGGGCCTAAGTAATGAGATGGTCTACTCTGGAAAGGCTCCCATGGGCCACTGACATGTGTGTGTATTGTCTAGTGATGGGATGCTGACGCTCCATATATCACTTAAAACCATTGCCAGGAGGAAGTCCTTCAGTGGACCCACCCTTCTTTCCAATGCTGCTGCCCCCAAGGCATCCATCTCTACTGAGACACTATCATTCATGCCTCCCCCATAATAAGTCGGCCCTCCAGGAATTCTAGCAGCAGAGGACCCAACATGTCCAGTGTAGAAACTGAAGGCCCGGCAGGACATATACCGAACAGAAGTTAAGCGTCCGTCCCTCCCACTGGCCACTTATTGCCGCGAACCTCCCTAATGGGTCCATCCATGTCTTCCTCAGGATAAAGGGGAGCGTCGTCTTACACAGTATTCCAACTCCCCTGGAACCGGTCGTATAGCCTGTGTGTGCCAACAGTGTATAACCGAATCTGTCAAGCGCCTTACAATGATTACCTGGGAGATGCATTTCTTGTAGTAGAATAATGTCTGGGGCGTGTCTTTTAAGAAATTGCATCACTACTGTCCGCTTTATCTTGCCATTAAGGCCATTGACGTTCCAGGACCACATTTTTACCGAGTTCACCAGACCTTCACGAGGCGCCATGCTATAGGGTCCATCTCACCCCTCAAGGCCCCGTCCGGGCCCATGTTGACCTCACCTTTGTCTGGCTTTCTGTGCACTGAGTGGTAATTGTTCCTAACACACAACAAAATTTAAATGAACTGTGCAAGTATTTCAGAATTTTTCAGAATTAGTAAAAGGACAAATGAAGCACATTTTTGTTAATTCTGTGGTGTGTTGGCAGCTGGGGCAAGGTGACCGAGACGCTATGAACACAAACTCTCAGCACCTCACGACCCGAAACGTCAGTAGGCCTTGCCCAGGCCTACCAGAACTACTCCGCCTGGATCCACAAATGTGCTGACGACGTCACTCCAATGAAACCAGTGAAAACCAACAAATCCTCACAACAAGCCAGCTGATACACCCCGGAGCTTAGAACCACCTAGCACAACTGGTACCATCTCGAGAAGCGATGGGGTGCAACCAAGCCCTCAGTAATTACCACCTACGCATCAAAGAAGCCCAGAAAACAGCCATCACCGTCTGCATCAACACCGCGGCCAACCAAATGAAGGACCTCTTCAAAATTGTCAAGGAATACTCCAACCTAACAGCACAGAGAACACCATCCACCCCTCCCAAGAACTCTGCGACACCCTCTCAGAGTACTTCCACAGCAAGATTGCCACAGTCTACAATAACTTCGACCCCAACCCACCACCCTCAGCCTCGACAACCTCAACCAACCACCGTACACCAGCCGAACTTTAACCACCTGGTCTCCGCTCACCACCCAAACCACCACAGCCATCATGTCATCCATCCACTCCAGGGCGCCCAGAGACCCCTGTTCCCACCACCTCTTCCCCCTCAGAGCCAACCTGATCAGCACGGAACTCACCAGCATCTTCAACACCTCCATCTCCTCAGCAGCCTTCTAGATCAGACCCCTCCTAAAGAAGCCTTCTGCCGACCCCAGAGACCTCAAAAACATCTGACCGATCTTCCTGCTCCCCTACCCAGCCAAAGTGCCTGAGAAAGCCATCAACCAGCAACTTATCGAATACCTGGAACAAAACCACCTATTTGACGCCTCACAATCAGGATTCCGTGCCAACCACAGCACTGAGACCGTGCTGGTCGCTGCCACAGAAGACATCAGAACTCTCCTTGATCGTGGAGAAACCATGGCCTTTATCTTCCTCGACCTCTCTGCGGTGTTCGACATGGTCTCCCACCACAACCTCATCGACAGACTCCACAGTGTCGGCGTACAGCACAACGCCCTCATGTGGATTGCTTTGTTCCTCTCAGGATGCGCACAAAGCATCTAACTGCCTTCCTTCACCTCTGCACCCAAGAACATCCTCTGTGACGTCCCCCAAGAATCATCCCTCAGCCCTACCTTGTTCAACATTTACAGGACCCCCCCTTGCAGCAATCGTCAGATCCCATGGGCTCAACATAATCTCCTACGCTGATGACACTCAACTAATCCTCTCACTCACCGAGGACCCCTCCAACGCCAAAACCAACTTCTGCAATGCCATGACCCCCTTCGCAAAATGGATGAGAGACAGCTGCCTCAAACTCAACTCCCACAAAAGGGAATGTTCTGATCTTTGGGAACAACACCTCGGTATGGGCCACAGCTGGTGGCTGGCAGAACTCAGACCTACACCAACAGACCATGCGCGCAACCTCGCATCATCCTCGACAGCCAACTCACCATGAAACAACCAGTCAATACAGTCACCTCCTCCTGCTTCCACACACTGCGTATGCTCCGCAGACTCTTCAAATGGATCCCAAACAACACCAGAAAGACCGTCATGCAGGCCCTCGTCACTAGCTGTCATTCGACTACCCCAATACTCTCTACACTGGAATCTCCTCCCACCTCCTTGAAAGACTCCAGACCGCAGCCAGAGTCATCTTGGACCTCTCCAAATGGACAGGCATCGCTCCTCACCTCAGAAACCTCCACTGCCTCCCCATCCAGAAGAGATGCCATTCAAGATCCTCACGCAGGCATACAGAGTCCTACACGACCAAGGACCATCATACATCAACCATTGACTGAATTTCTACCTGCCCTCGAGACACCTCTGCTCCGCATCGCTCGCCCTCGCACACATCCCCCACATCCATCACAGCTGCAGCGGAGGTCGCTCCTTCTCTTTCATCACCGCCAAGACCTGGCTAACTTGCCCCTCCACCTCCAAACAGACCCTCCCTGGCGGACTTCAGCAAGAAACTCAAGATCTGGCTTTTCAACGGAGACACGGCACCCTCAGCGCCCAGAGACCCTTAGGGGTGATAGTGCTGTGCTTTACAAATACTGATTGATTGATTGAATGATTGATTGATTGATTGTTGGAAACAAATACTTTAATATGATCAAAACAAATCAATACACTAGGTGATGACATACCCACAATGTATAGTTTGTGCACTGTATACGTTTATCAGTAAAACTCTATGTCTGTGCAAATGGAATGCTCATTTCAATTGAAAATTTGTTGTCTGTATGGCAGTGCGGTACCACACCATGCACACGCCATTCTAAAACACTCTGTTCTGCTCGCACCACTCCACGCACTGCACCCTACTATGGACCACGCTATTTACACCACTCCACGCCACTGCACCCTACTATGGACCACTCTATTTACACCACTGCACCCTACTATGGACCACTCTATTTACACCACTGCACCCTACTATGGACCACTCTATTTACACCACTGCACCCTACTATGGACCACTCTATTTACACCACTCCACGCCACTGCACCCTACTATGGACCACTCTATTTACACCACTCCACGCCACTGCATCCTACTATGGACCACTCCACGCCACTGCACCCTACTATGGACCACTCTATTTACACCACTCCACGCCACTGCACCCTACTATGGACCACTCTATTTACACCACTCCACGCCACTGCACCCTACTATGGAACACGCTATTTACACCACTCCACGCCACTGCACCCTACTATGGACCACTCTATTTACACCACTCCACGCCACTGCACCCTACTATGGACCACTCTATTTACACCACTGCACCCTACTATGGACCACTCTATTTACACCACTCCACGCCACTGCACCCTACTATGGACCACGCTATTTACACCACTCCACGCCACTGCACCCTACAATGGACCACTCTATTTACACCACTCCACGCACTGCACCCTACTATGGACCACGCTATTTACACCACTCCACGCCACTGCACCCTACTATGGACCACTCTATTTACACTACTCCACGCCACTGCACCCTACTATGGACCACTCTATTTACACCACTCCACGCCACTGCACCCTACTATGGACCACGCTATTTACACCACTCCACGCCACTGCACCCTACTATGGACCACTCTATTTACACTACTCCACGCCACTGCACCCTACTATGGACCACTCTATTTACACCACTCCACGCCACTGCACCCTACTATGGACCACTCTATTTACACCACTCCACGCCACTGCACCCTACTATGGACCACTCTATTTACACCACTCCACGCCACTGCACCCTACTATGGACCACTCTATTTACACCACTCCATGCCACTGCGCTCTGCGCCACCCCACTCTACTGCCATCTGCACCACTCCACTCTACGCTACTGCACTCTACACCACTTCGCTCTACGCCTCTCTACTCTGCACCACTCTACTCTATGCTGATGCACTCTACACCACTCTAATCTCCTCTGCACCACTGCACTCTATGCCACTGCACTCTACACCATTACACTCTACACCATTACACTCTACACCATTACACTCTACGCCACTCTACTCTGTGCCACTGCACTCTAGCCTGCACCATCCACTTTACTTCACTCTACTCTGCAACAATGTACTCTACACTATGCACTCTACACCACTGTACTCCAATCTATGACACTCTACACTGCAACAGTGCACTTTCTGCCCCTGAACTCTACACCTCTCTACTCTGCAGTACTCCATTCTATGCCAATGCACTCTATGCCAATTTACTCTGCATCACTGCACTCTACGCCACTGAACTCTGCAGCCCTTCAGTCTATACCACTCCACTCTATACCACTATACTTTACTCCACACCACTCTATGCCACTGCACTCTATGCCACTCTGCTCTATTCCACTCTACTCTGCACCACTGCACTGTACACCACTGTACTCTATGCAACTGCACTCTATGCCTCTTCGCTCTGCACCACTCCACTCTGTACCCCTGCACTGTACACCCGTGCACTCTACTATGCAGCACTTTAATCTACGCCACTGCATTCTACCATGCTGCATTCTGCGACTCTGAATTCTTTGCCACTGCACTCCATGCACCTGCACTCTACGCCACTATACCCTGCAACACTCTAGGCCACTGCACTCTACGCCACTAAACTCTATGCCACTGCTCTCTACTCTGCACCACTGTACACAACAACACTGCGCTCTACTCTACACCACTCTACACCACTGCACTCTACACCAGTGCACTGCATGCTACCCTACACTGCTGAAGTCTACGGCACTCTACTATGCAACTCTGCACTGTATGCCACTGAACTCTATGTCACTGTACTCTGTGGCACTGTATTCTACTCTGCACCACTCCACTCCACGCCACGCCACTCTGCTCTGCACCAATGCACTCTATGTCACTCTAATGTAATCTGCACCACTGCACGCCGGGCCACTGTACTCTATGCTACTCTGCTCTACTTTGCACCACTCCACTCTGCACCACTGCACTCTATGCCACTGCACTCTACTATACAACACTCTAATCTACACCACTGCATTCTATGATGCTGAATTGTACACTGCTGAATTCTTTACCACAGCACTGTATGTCACTGTACTCTACGCCACCATACTCCGCAACACTCTATGCCAATGTACTCTACACCTGTCCACTCTACTCTATGCCACTCCACTGTACACCACTGTACGCGACTCCACTCTATGCCACTCCAATACACAGCACTCTATGCCACTCCACTGTACGATACAATACTCCACTCTTCGCCATTCCACTCTACGACACTCCATGCCACTCTCCTCTACACCCTAACTGTTAGTCATGCTGAACTGCAGCCACGCTGGTGTACAACACGGGTAAAACACATTAGCAAAGCAATAGCTCTTGCATAGGGAAGACTTATTGGCGCTGCCAGTGCTTATTGTGACATCTCGCTGGTGTGGTTGCATATGCTTAGGTTTAGGGCTTGTCTGTCATCAGTCGTGCACCCTGCAAGGAGTCATGCCTTGTGTAATGCATTGACGCCCTTCAGTGCTAGCGCCTAACTCTGCTTTTGGTGACAGTTTGCAGTGATCCAGATCGACACAGCGCGGGAGATGGAGGACCCCGACTACCTGATGGAGAGCTACCTGAACCTGGCGCGCAGCAACGAGAAGCTCTGCGAGTTCCCGAAGACCATCTCCTACTGCAAGACCTGCCTGAACATGCAGGGCAGCAGCGTGAGCCTGCAGCTCAACGGCCAGGTGTGCCTGAGCATGGGCAATGCCTACCTGGGCCTCAGCGTCTTCCAGAAGAGCCTGGAGTGCTTCGAGAAGGCGTTACGCTACGCGCACAACAATGATGACAAGATGCTGGAGTGCAGGGTCTGCTGCAGCCTGGGGGGATTCTACCTGCAGCTCAAGGTAAGGGGGATGGGTACAGCTAACTGTATGAGGCTTCTACCTGCAGCACACGGTAGGGGGGGGCTGCGTACAGCTCAGTGTATGGGGCTTCCACCTGCAGGTCAAGGTAGGGGGTGCTGCATACAGGTAAATATATGGGGCTCGTACCTGCATTTCAAGGTAAGGGGGGGCTAGGTACAGCTCAGTGTATGAGGTTTCTACCTGCAGCTCAAGGTAAGTGGAGCCTGCAGCTCAACAGCCAGGTGTGCCTGAGCATGGGCAATGCCTACCTGGGCCTCAGCGTCTTCCAGAAGAGCCTGGAGTGCTTCGAGAAGGCGCTATGCTACGCGCACAACAACGACGACAAGATGCTGGAGTGCAGGGTCTGTTGCAGCCTGGGGGGATTCTACCTGCAGCTCAAGGTAAGGGGTGGCTGCAGCTCAACGGCCAAGGCAGGAGGGTAGTAAATCCACTGTGCAGGTGCCCTACCTTTAAGCATAAACACAAAGGTTAAAGAGCAACATGATCAACATAGGACAATGTAGTAGTTTGGAAGTAGTAATAACCTATAATCTTGGAAAGACTCCTCCTAAAACATAGGAATGAGGTTACTCTACTACAAAGTACACATCATTGGGTAAGGGAGTTACACAGGGCATAAGTTAGTTATGTCTAATGTTAGGCCATAAACGTGACGCGTAGATTAGCACGTAGGAATGAGACCCGCGTATGATATTATCTAGAGAGCGTGTAGGTGCAGTTAGGTTTGGAGGTTAACTGGGTAAGTATTATGAGATCCAAGAAGTAAACTGTGAAGATGGATAACATTACCCATGCAGCAAGGAAAAGAATCGTCTCTGGCAGGAGAAAGAATTAGTAACGCTGGGAAGGCATCGTGCAGGGCACAGGTAGCCATAAACCTAATATTCAACCATCTAGCTAACATAGACTTGGAACATGCAAGCCAGACAGGGGTCTTTGCATGAAAGGGTCAATGGCCCTCACACCCTTAGCCTTCTTAGCTGAAGAGTTATGGGCTAAAGTGATTTCTTATGCTGACGACACCCAGCTGTTGTTTACCTGTGGAAAGCGAGAAAAGATTGCTGATAAAGTTGCTAAAGAAAGTCTCTCACCCGTATTTCTTTAGATGACTGTTAATCAATTGAAATGCAATGCCGAAAAGACAGAGAAATTATTTTTTGGCTCTATCGCGCCAGTTTTATGGAAGACCTTTTGGCCAAAAAACGCCCCACCCCTCCAGCCCACAACAGAATACAGTTAAGAATCTGGGACTCAAATTGATAGGGCCCTTTCTTTTCAACCAGGCTATGATAACGTCCAGATTGGACTATGGAAATGCCTTCTACTTGGGTCTCCCAGATTACCTTCTTAATAGACTGCAAGTGGTCCTGAATTCGGCAGCTTGAACTCTCCTGAATCTCCCCCCCCCCCCAGGTCCCATATTTCCCTTCACTTGAAGGCTCTTCAATGGCTCCCAATAAACACTACTCCTTGCCCACAATGCACTGCAGGCCACGGGGGCAGCTGTCACAGGGAAAGGATTAAAGAGTATGCTCCTTTGCGAAGTCTCTGTTCTTCTACCAGAGATCCCCAAGATTCATCCAGTGAGAATTGGAGGCAGATCTTTCTCCTATCTCGGCTCGGATGTTTACAATAAACTTCCTTTGAAGTTACGTACAACAGCTGAGACACTAATCTTCAAGAAAAAACTAAAAACCTGAATGTTCCAACAGGATTAGCGCCACTGTTTGCCTGTGCAGATAGCCTTGAAGCCAGCGCCGGGACACTCAGCCAAGTATCTGTGCGCTTCATAAATCTCAAATCAAATGTTATGTTATGTTAAATTGACTTGTTAAGCGCTCAAATACCCGTGGGTGTCTTGGCACTGGCTACTCTGTAACGTGAAGAAAACCTATAAAGAATTGAATAGCCAGGTCTTGAGAGCATTTCTGAAAGCCAAAAGATTAGTGGAGTATTTAATGTGGAAGGGAAGCTTGTTCTAGGTGGTGGAGGCACCCAGCACAAAGCTGCAGCCTCCCCACAATGCACACTTGAATTTTGGAAGAATCATGGATTTGACTGTGGAAGATCTTAGAGGCCTATTGTGAATTGTTAGATTTGGGGGTCTCTAGTTGGCATAGGTAGGTACTTGTGACAAATAGGGACCCTTGCGTCTAGTCAGAGTAAGGGGCTACACTCCTAAAATAACCCCTGCTCACCCCCTTGGTAGCTTGGCACGAGCAGGCAGGCTGATCTCAGAGGCAGTGTGTAAAGCATTTGTGAACACATACAGTAATACAGTGACAACACTACAGATGGACACCACACAGGTTGTATTTATAAATACAAAAATCCACAATACTGTACTCAAAAATAGACTTTAAAATGTTATAAACTAGTTCAGTTCTCTCAAGTTGTAGATGCGACACTTTACTCTCAATGTACCTTGAATGCGTAACGCAAAGAAAACAAAAGGGTCGCAGGGAAGGTGATGCGTCGGTTCCTTACACTCAGGGGAGTGGATGCGTCGGTTCCTTACTGCTGCGCAGGGGAGTTGATGCTCGCTTCTTTACTGTGTGGGGAGGTGATGCGTCGGTTTCTTACTGCTCTCCGGTGCGATGCGACAAGATGGCGTCTTGGCTGCGATGCGACAACGTTGGTGTGATGCGTGCACGCCCGATGGCCATGCGGCGACTCGATGATCTTTGGAGCCGCGACAGGCCTTGCGACGCGCTTCTCCGGTGATGCGACGATGTCCTCTGTGGCAGCGTCCCGCTTCTCCGGCGATGCGCCGCGCTTCGGCGATGCGATGATGACAGCGGCAGCGGCGTCTCGCTTCCTCGGCGATGTGATGACAGCGGCTGCGGCGGCGACATGCTTCTCGTCGTTGCGTCGCGCTTCCAGCTCCCAGCGACACGCAGTCTCTCAGAAGGCCCAGCACAACAGCAGGCACTTCAATTCCCAGCAAGGGAATTCAGGGGGGGAGCTGGTTGGTGAAGTCTTGTATCCCTGGACTTCAGGCAGGAGGCAAGCTCTAGTTCAAGCCCTTGGAGATTCTTCTTCAAGTTGATAGAAAGCACACTCAGTCCTTTTCTCCTTTCTTTGGCAATGAAGCAACCACTGCAGGCCAACCCCCAAACACACAGCACAGGGGTAGTCTCCTCCTTCAGCTTCCTGGTTCTTCTCCTCAGCAAAGGTTCGTCTTGATTCTCAGAAGTGATCTAAAGTTCTTGGGTCTGGGTCCCAATATTTATACTACTTTTCTCTTTGTTCTCTGAAGGCAGAGAGGCCTTTGCCTAGTCCAAACCAGTTCTGGTCAGTCCTGGAGCACTTTGTTGACAAGACTCCTTCTCTTCCTTTGACAGTGCAGGCCAGGGACATCAGACATACCACAGGAGGTGGAGCCAGCATTGTGGAGGAAAGGCACAGCCCTATTCAGGTCCCAGGTGCAACTCCTCCCTCCTATCTGCATGCAGATCTCTCTATTCAGCCCTGTGCTGACTCACCCTGTCTCCTGGAAGCCCCCAGCCCCTGTCACTCAAACTCCAGACAAGGAATACACAACCTAGCAGAGTTAGGCAAGAAAATACCTACTTTCTAAAAGTGGTATTTTCAAACACAGAATGTTAAAACCAACTTCACTAAAATATGTATTTTATCATTCTGAGTTCAGGCATACTAAACTCGAATTTCTACCTAGTTCCCTGAGTCAGTTAGGATTATAAGATGTTATAATCTAACTGCCCATTCTGGCCTATGGGGAACAGGTAGCCTTGCAATAGTGAAAAACGAAAATGGCTGTAATTCACTATTAGGACATGCCACACACACCAGGGGATGTCCTACCTTTTACCTACAATGCACCCTGCCCTTGGGCCTACCTTAGGGGTGACTAATATGTATAAAAGGGAAGGTTTAGGGACTGGCAAGTGGGTACACTTGCCCAGTCAACATGGCAGTACCAGACTGCACACAGGCTCTGCAATGGCAGACCTGAGACACACTTTACAAGCTGCTCCGGTGGGTGGCACAACCGGTGCTGCAAGCCCACCAGCAGGATTTGATTTACAAGCCCTGGGCACACGCAGTGCACTGTACTAGGGTCTGACAAGTAAACCAAACCAGCCAATCATGGAGTCACTAATCCATACATCAATTTACCATAGGGAGCACTTGCACTGTGGCACTGAACAGCAGTGGCACAGTGCCCAAAAGCATCTAAAACCAGCAAAAACATAAGAGGCAACAGCAAAAAATGGAAGGGAGACCCACGCCAATGGTGCCAGGTCTAACAGGAATAGACCAATTCAAACTGTTTTTCAGGAAAGCAGGACCTTGATCAGGCAGAGCCTTGTAGGTAATACAGAAAGCTTTGAAAGTAATTCTGTACCTGATTGAAGCCAGTGAAGCTTCTTCAAATGTTTGAACACCGATCGGTGTTTTGGCATGTTGAGGAGGAGGCGGGCTGCAGCACGTGTTGATGAGCATTGAGGTTCAGTGCATTGAGGTTCAGTGCATTGAGGTTGAGTGCATTGAGGTTAAGTGCATTGCAATAATCAAGTTTGGAAATTGCAAGAGGGATGACTAATGATTTTTGCAGATGTGATGGAATAAAAGGAAGAAGCTTTTTTATCATCTTCCGGGTATAGAAGACTTTAGAAGAGACTGCGTTGCTTGGTCAGTAAGAGAAAGCTTATCATTTTGACTTTGTTAAAGAAAAAGCTGGCAGCCTCATTAAGGACTGGCTAGAATTGGTGGATTTTCTGTCGAGGTTCGTCAATTTCAAAGTCTTTCCCAAAGGAGATGCCAAGGATACCAGCAATCGAGATTTCAAGGAAAGTCACACAAGAAAGGGCAGCTTGCTCTTTGATTTCAGGGAGGCGCATATCCAATTTCTGTCTTCAAGATCAGAGATCAGAATTCGATCTTTGTAGTTGTTGTTGCTTATTTACGTATCGGGGCAGTTGTGTGTCCTCTATCTTACTGATACGTGATTCAATTTCTTCAACTCTGCCTGAAATTACCTTGTTGCCATTTTTTAGGCCCAGCATCTCATTCTCAAGAATGTCAGTATTATTTTTCATACTGTGGGTGATGTCGAAGAGGCAGTTGATTATGGATTAGGATTATGTTCATATTACCCTTCATGGGGGAATCTGTGATTGGTGGGTCCTGTCTGGGCCTCTTTTGACCTTGTTTAAAATCTTTAGTGCCTTTGGAATCTTTATGTTTGGAGTCTCCCATTGTATTGGTCGCAGTGTTCAGGCCTCAAGAAAGGATTATGCAGAGGGCCGTTGTTAGTGGGTTTACCGAGATTGTTGGCAGCTGGCTTTCTGCAATGTTGGTATAGGTTCAAGAAGTATATCGCCATTTAGGACGTCAGATTGGGTACTTAAAGGATTTATTAGGTGAGCCTGGAGTGTTCTGGCAATAGTTATCCCTGTCAGCTTCTTGGAGAGTGATAATATCTAGATTCTTGCCTCTGAACGTATATGAGGAGGTAGTTGACTGGGAGCCACGGAGTGGACCTATGATGTTGGGGAACCTCAAGGAGCTGCTGGAAACTGAATGGTGTCAAGTAATGCAACTATGAGAGTTCAGTGAGTCTAAAAGGATGTCAATATTCCGACATGACGATGATGTCTGAGGATGTCATGAAGTCATTGAGATGTAGCACTGGGCACCTTAAATGGTCCTGAGAGCAAAAGGGAATGTCACCGATATAGGGGCAGGAGAGAAAAATGGCAGTGTTCTCCAAAAGATATGTCAATGCAGAGAGTGGAATAGCAATGGTGAGAGAGTCCGGTGAGGCCTCCTACCCTGTGCTGCTTTGGCATCTTATAACACTTGATGGTAGAGGTGAAGAGTGAGGCACCACACTCTGCCTGACATCAGGAAGAAGGAAGAGCTAAGCAAGAGGAATCCAGAAGAAATCTAGTAGAATCTCCAACTACAAAGGATCGACAATTTGTGACAGAAATAGTAGCAAACCAAGTGACGCAAGTGATGGGTAATGAGGGAACGATAATGATGCAACATATCCATCGCTTGTAGATGCCTTGTTATATATCATTTAAAGAGGAACTGATTAAGGAGCAAAAAACCCTTCGTCCATCTTCAGTTGGGAATCTCAAATTGGGTTCCCTTGGGAGATCATCACCCTGGGAGGATCTTTTCTGGACGCAGCACATCCATTAGGCACATGAAGAGCCCAAGTATGACTCCCTTCCTCTGGGGTTGTACTGTGTGCTCTGTCGTTACCCATCCCCCCCAGTGCTACTTCCAACTCATGGAACACCCCTCCGAGTGACAACAATCACCCAAATGCCTAGCAATATTTCGCCTGACTTCTCAAAGAGTGTGTAGCGCCTGGAGAGCTCTCCACGCTCTGGGAATTCTCTGTGCAGATAGAACAGTATGCCTGCTCCAGAAGCTCCAGGTGTCGCGGAATGTCATGGAAGCAAATGACAAAATACCAAAGGAACAGAAGAAGCATAACATTCCCAATGTCTCAAACGTTGAAGGTGACCTTGAAATGTTTGGGAATCGCACATTTCATGGATTCATAATCTGGTTGTCCTCGTATCATAACTGGTGGAGGTTCAAACAGAAGTCAACGATAAAATCAACAATACATGCTTCAGTTTAGAGAGTGAACAAGAAGAAAACGAGGAAGAAGAACCTGATTTTGGTTTATCAGCATTTTCCTTCCTCTTGATTTTGGAATGGCAGAAACTCTCATAAACCAGTAGTCAATGGATCATTGCAAGCATAAGAAAAAAACTTTTGGATAAAAACCAAGGTGGAACTTTGGTGGTGCTATGAGCTGCATTATTACAAGAAAATTCTGCCATTGGTAAATAAGATGCCAAATTATCTTTAGTTGCCTTACAAAATTATTGCAGACATTGCTCCAAGCTTTCATTCGTTCACTCTGTCTTTCTATTTTACTGAGGATGAAAATAAAAGCTTGTTCATTCCGAATGCAATGCACACGGCTGTCATCAGATGTGAGTAGCTTGAATAAAGGTGAAAAATGAGCCACCTTTGTAAAAGTGTATATTGTAACTATTATTAGACAATATCCCTCAGAGAACGGACACTCCGGTATAAAATCTGTAAAATTGTATGCCAAGGTTCTGGAGCCACAGGTAACGACTGTTAATATCCAAAAGACTTGGGGCGTCATTGTGCCGCCGGTGCATCACTCTTTTGGACACACCGGCGGCCAGTGTGCCTGCCCATATTAAGAAGGTCACGTAAAGTCACCCTGTGTGACTTTTCATGGCTTTGTAAATATGGGCCCCTTTCACGCATTACTCTGCGTGAAAAGGGCGTTCCATGGGTGTTGCTGTGTGTGTTCACACGCAACATCCATGGAACCTGACACATTCCCACATTTACAACATTTTGTAAAGCTGGGAATGTGTTAGAAACCTACGTCTCCCCAGGGGAGGCATAGATATGGTGCAACGAGGAGAAATACTTTTATTTCTGCTTATTTTCTCCTTTTTCTATGCGTGCTGCATTTTGCAGCATGCATAGAAAGAGGAAATCGCCATCAATTATTGTTTTTGTGCAGGAAGGTGTGCCTTCCTGCACAAAAACAATTATGCCTGCAACGCAGGCACCCTTGCACCATGACGCAAGGGTGCCTGCGCTGGCGCATGGCAGCCAATTGTGTGCCGTGCAGGGGAAAGCACTCAGATGCATCGTAATGTTGTTAATACAACGCATCCCTGTGCTTTTAAAATAATGCAGCTCGGCGCAGCTAAATGACTTGCGGCGCTGCGTCACTTTGTATTAAATAATGGCCTTGGAGTGTAATAATGTGTGTTGAAGACAAAATTGCCAAGCAAGGACATATTGAACATAGGAATGAACAGCTGCCACATCTGGCCACCCAAAAGATAGTAATTTCCAAGGCCAATGCCAGTTATTAGGCAGACGCATAGCGCAAGACGCCTCAGGGCATACGCAGCGCGCTATAAAATTTAAATCAAATCAATATTAAATCCAACGTAGTCTTAACTCTTCTGCGGCCAGAAATGACTGAGCCATGAAACATTCTGATGACATTCAACTGTAGTTCTCTAGTCGGACATAGAGAGCTTGCTCGTTAAAAATGATCATTTCATTGAACTAAAGCAATCTTTAGTTGAAGCTCTTCTAGTTCTTTTGCATCAATCTATTCTTGACCCATCCTAACTGAACTGACCCATCCTAACTGAACGGAGCCATTTTAGCTGAACTGACCCATCTTAGCTTAACTGATCCACCTTAACTGAACTGATCCATCCTAACTGCACTGATCCACCTTAACTGAACTGACCCATCTTAGCTGAACTGGCCCATCCTAACTGAACTGACCCATCTTAGCTGAACTGGCCCATCTTAGCTGAACTGACCCATCCTAACTGAACTGACCCATCTTAGCTGAACTGGCCCATCTTAGCTGAACTGACCCATCCTAACTGAACTGACCCATCTTAGCTGAACTGGCCCATCTTAGCTGAACTGACCCATCTTAGCTGAACTGGCCCATCTTAGCTGAACTGACCCATCCTAACTGAACTGACCCATTTTAGCTGAACTGACCCATCTTAGCTGAACTGACCCATCTTAGCTGAACTGACCCATCTTAACTGAACTGACCTATCTTAGCTGAACTGACCCATCTTAACTGAACTGACCCATCTTAACTGAACTGACCCATCTTAACTGAACTGACCCATCTTAACTGAACTGATCCATCCTAACTGCACTGACCCATCCTAACTGAACTGACCCATCTTAGCTGAACTGACCCATCTTAACTGAACTGACCCATCTTAGCTGACTGACCCATCTTAACTGAACTGACCCATCCTAACTGCACTGAACCATCCTAACTGAACTGATCCATCCTAACTGCACTGACCCATCATAGCTGAACTGACCCATCTTAGCTGAACTGACCCATCTTAGCTGAACTGACCCATCTTAACTGAACTGACCCATCTTAGCTGAACTGACCCATCTTAACTGAACTGACCCATCTTAGCTGAACTGACCCATCTTAACTGAACTGACCCATCTTAGCTGAACTGACCCATCCTAACTGAACTGACCCGTCTTAGCTGAACTGACCCATCTTAACTGAACTGACCCATCTTAACTGAACTGACCCATCTTAGCTGAACTGACCCATCCTAACTGAACTGACCCATCCTAACTGAACTGACACATCTTAGCTGAACTGACCCATCTTAACTGAATTGACCCATCTTAGCTGAACTGACCCATCCTAACTGCACTGACCCATCCTAACTGAACTGATCCATCCTAACTGCACTGACCCATCCTAACCGATCTTAGCTGAACTGACCCATCTTAACTGAACTGACCCATCCTAACTGAACTGACCCATCTTAGCTGAACTGACCCATCTTAACTGAACTGACCCATCTTAGCTGAACTGACCCATCTTAACTGAACTGACCCATCTTAGCTGAACTGACCCATCTTAGCTGAACTGACCCATCTTAACTGAACTGACCCATCTTAGCTGAACTGACCCATCTTAACTGAACTGACCCATCTTAACTGAACTGACCCATCTTAGCTGAACTGACCCATCCTAACTGAACTGACCCGTCTTAGCTGAACTGACCCATCTTAACTGAACTGACCCATCTTAGCTGAACTGACCCATCCTAACTGAACTGACCCATCCTAACTGAACTGACCCATCCTAACTGAACTGACCCATCTTAGCTGAACTGACCCATCTTAACTGAATTGACCCATCTTAGCTGAACTGACCCATCCTAACTGCACTGACCCATCCTAACTGAACTGATCCATCCTAACTGCACTGACCCATCCTAACCGATCTTAGCTGAACTGACCCATCTTAACTGAACTGACCCATCTTAACTGAACTGACCCATCTTAGCTGAACTGACCCATCTTAACTGAACTGACCCATCCTAACTGAACTGACCCATCCTAACTGAACTGACCCATCTTAGTTGAACTGACCCATCCTAACTGAACTGACCCATCTTAACTGAACTGACCCATCCTAACTGCACTGACCCATCCTAACTGCACTGACCCATCCTAACTGAACTGACCCATCTTAACTGAACTGACCCATCTTAGCTGAACTGACCCATCCTAACTGAACTGACCCATCCTAACTGAACTGACCCATCTTAGCTGAACTGACCCATCTTAACTGAATTGACCCATCTTAGCTGAACTGACCCATCCTAACTGCACTGACCCATCCTAACTGAACTGATCCATCCTAACTGCACTGACCCATCCTAACCGATCTTAGCTGAACTGACCCATCTTAACTGAACTGACCCATCTTAACTGAACTGACCCATCTTAGCTGAACTGACCCATCTTAACTGAACTGACCCATCCTAACTGAACTGACCCATCCTAACTGAACGGACCCATCTTAGTTGAACTGACCCATCCTAACTGAACTGACCCATCTTAACTGAACTGACCCATCCTAACTGCACTGACCCATCCTAACTGCACTGACCCATCCTAACTGCACTGACCCATCCTAACTGCACTGACCCATCTTAGCTGAACTGTTCCAGCCGTAGGCTTAGAAGGAATCACAGGTTGATCATTAGTGAGTGATATCTCTGGATAATGCTGGGATAAAACATCAGTAATATATTATTTGAACCAGGCTTATACATAACGCTGAAATCAGAAAATGCAAAGACAAATGCCCAGCTATCTTCACAAATATTCCTGCAATGAAGATTTTGCAGCGAAGAAAAAAATCCAGTGATTTGCTCAAATTTCATACGGTTCTCTGGGAACCATTAAAAGTTCCTTCATTTTTTTGGGTTTGAATCTTTTTTATTGTCATTTTTGTGTACACACATTACATATTACATTCATATGCAACAGATGCGTGGCACGTAAAATATCTAGCATCAGACTGGGGACTGGAGGGGTTTCCACAGTCGCTTGAGACAAGGACGCCTCAAGCGGTGTATCGCAGGCATTAGGGCGACTTGGAAATCAGTCAAGATGGCGTCCCAGGCAGCTGCTAGCAGATACTTATGCAGGCCCCGTATGTCCTCTCTGCGGAAGGCAATGCCCTCTGCTCGGGCCAGGCCTAATTGGAGGATTCCCAAGCATTGATTGGTGGGGCGTCGATGATCTACGCCCACGGGTGATCAAACGCTTGGCTAGGAGCGGTACTGGGTCTATGAACCTGTGGTGGCCTAATGTTTGTCCCTACGAGTAAGGCCCGGCAAGCAGACCTCCCAGGTGTGGGACACAGGTCTCTCCGTGCAGTCCTCTAATCGAGAGGTCACGTCTAGCCAGTATTGGTGAAGGGAGGGACATTCCCAGAGCATGTGTACCAGGCTAGCATCAGGAAGGGAGCAGGATGGACAGGCAGGGTCAGTACGGTGGTAGTAGCGATTTATCTTATCAGGAGTGAGATAGACCCTCTGAAGTATGTAGTATTGTATAAGATGGAATTGCGCATTACTCATTGTTTGTCCATGCGGAGGGGGGGGGGTGGCGGCCCAGATCAAAAGTCCCTTCATTACATGCCATTTACATTGCTAAAAATTCTTTCAGGAAAAGAGTAGTTTCGTTTTCGTCAGTTGTCAGATAAATAAGAAACAGGGTGTTCATGTCCATCATCTTCTTGCGTTTGTTACAAAGACACTCCAACAACTCTTCCTGAGGCACCTGTTTCCACAATAAACTTTCATGAAGTGCCAGGAGGGTGCATTATGCTGTTGGAAGTGGTGGACATGAGAGATGCAGCAAGCTTGGTGTTGTCAATGTGCTGTCAGGTATTCTGAACTTTTTTCACTGAAGAAGGGGTTGATTGCATTGGATTTTTCTGTGGAGTGAGGGAATGGTCTGCCCAGCAGGGAGTTGATGCAGCGCTGGATTATCCCAAAAAGTGTTCTGCTGCCGGTGGTGGCTTCACTGATGCTGTTCGTATGTGGAAGGGTGTTGGCGTCAAACGTGGAGTTGATACGGTGAGAGATGAGTTGAAGCATTATGATGTCTGTGGAAATGTCTTTACAGGACCTGAAGGTTTGCTATTCTCTTTTGGGTTGAGCTTGGCTTGCTGGTTTGGATGCTGATCAAGGAGATAGGGATGGCAAAGGGGTTGGTTCACTCCAGGGGTAAGGGTGAATTGCACTGGGTTGTTGGAGATATTGAGAAGACATGGCCAAAATTGTGGCTTTGGACTGTGATTGGTTGGGTGGCATGCTATACCACATTACATGTCAATGAGGTTGAGGTAGGTGTCTCTAGTATTGTTTGAGCTTGTGTTGTCTGAGAAGTTGAAGTCACCAAAGAGGGTGGTGTGGGTATGTCGGACGAAGGAGGTGGTGAGGAGATATGAAAATTCTTCAATGAAGTCCCTATCTCTGCCCGGGAGGCCTGTAGATGAGATGGAAAGTGGGAAATGGCTTACCAGCTGCCCCACAAAGATGAGTGTTACTTGCCTGTCTAGGTTGCAGGGCCGGAAGTACTTATAGATGACAGCGAGGCCTCCTTCCTTCTTATGTGCACGGTCCACACAATGGATGCTGTAGCCTGCGTGAAGAAGGACATCTATGATGTGTGAAGGTGGGGGTGTGAACTATGTTTCTGTGAAAAAGAGAGCATCAAGCTTGTGATTGGTGATGAGGTCTGTGATGTCTGGTGCCTGTATTACTGCAGAGCAAGTGTTAATGAGTTGGAGTTGGAAGGTGTGTTGTAGTTTGAGAGCTTGTGGTAGTTAGAGGGATGTGTTCAAGGTTGGCTCTACGTGTCATGTGAATGCTAAGTAAATGTTTGGGTTTTCTCAATTCTGGGAGTGGGGGTTGGCAGTATGGGGCTCTGGGTGAGACACAATACCTTGTAAGGTTCAACGGAACAGGAATTCTGGCCTAAAGCCCAAATAGGCGGTGGATGCCCTTGTCTGTGTCCTGCTGTTGCTGGGGTTCCACAGGAGGTGAGATGCCTAGAGGAGTTGACTGAAGTAGGGAGGAGACAGGAAGTGTTGTCACTTCCTGTGCAGATGGATGATGGGAAATGCAGTGATGTCAAATCCTGTGTAGAAAAATGAAGAGAAATGCAGTGATGGATGATGGTAAATGAAGTCAGATCCCCAAAAACCAAGCCCTTAGTAATAAGAGGAGATGAACCAGAGGGATTGGGGCATTGGGGTTTGTGACTTGCAAAACATACTCCAAAATACTAAAAGCGAATACCTACTAATCAACGATGTGCCCAAAGGTGGATAGTTTGTACACAGGATGGGAACAGTACCTGTATCTGTGAGTCACTTCACAGTGAGCACCTAAACATTGTCAGGTAGGTCCTCACACACCTACCCGGGTGTCATGCTTCAACCTTGGGCTTCCTCGCTCACCACAAATGGTTCCAATGGTGAGCGCGCTTCATTAAGTAAGGAAAGCACGTTCAGATTCTCCCATGCATAGGAGAAAAACAGGGATTTCCAGAAAGTGTGATCAAAAATCCCCAGGTATTTCTGAAAGAAATGTTTTCCTTTAGTACCAGGGGGACAGTTAAAAGAAAACAAAAGGTGCTAAAGGAGAACTAGTACTTGTGCACCACAGTGGTCAACATGTTTCTGCCAAGTGACCCTCACTCAGTGACGGGGCCTTCATCAGGATCTGGATTCTGGATCCCTACTCAGTATGGACACTATCCATGCATCCACTCATGCATCATTCAGTCTACAACATTAAAATACTTGCTGATGATCAGTGATAATGCTTTCACTTGATTGGGGAACCGTAGCTCAGGAAATGAATGTCCCACCGAGGTAGCCCCAGGAGACCTTCTTGTAGTCACACATTTGTCAAAGGGTGGTCTACGCAGTATACCTGTAGTATGACGCGTCCTCCGAATGTTTCTCTCCAATGTTGTCCTTTCTCTGTAAGTTTCTTCATAAAATGCCGGTGAAAATAAGCACATCTCAGGAAACCTTGAGTTTCTTTTATGTTGGAAGGTGGAGGCCAATCTAGAGTAGATAAAATCTTCTCTAGTTTCATAGAAATGCCAGAAGCATTTGATCTAAATATAAGATATACAAAATTCATCTTCCTCCTGCTCAAACGTATGCGGGCGTGTTATGGCTCTAGTCATTCTTAGTATAGGGGTCATTGAGATGTGTTATGCATGTGGACTCACTCAGTTCTGATATGGTTCTGGTGAGTGCCATCATGGGAACGGTGGGATCCTCATATGCGAGTGGAGTCACTAAGGTGTGCTGTGGCTCTGATGATTGTTATTGCCCAGTCACTGAGGTGTAAAATGCTTCTGGTCTGTGTTAGTGTCGGGGTCACTGAAGTGTAATATTACTCTAATCTGGGTGTTCTGAGGAGGTTGAGAGATGATGTCTAGTTAGGATTTTTGTGGGTCACCAATGTGTGATATGTGTCTGTTCAGTGTTAGTGTGGGGTCACAGATGTGATGTGGTTCTATTGAGTGTCTGTGTGGATTCACTGAGCTGTGATATGACTCTGGTCAGTGTCTCAGTGTCAATGCAGGGTCACTAAGGTCTGATATAGCTGCAGTGAGTGTACGTTTAGTCTCATTGATGAGTAATATAGCTCTGGGCAGCGGTGGTGTGGGGTCACTGAAATGTGATATGGCTCTGGTGAGTGCCGTTGTGGAATCACTGGGATGTGATATGGTTCTGGTGAGTGTCACTGTGGGGGTCACTGGGATGTGATATGGCTCTGGTCAGTGTGGGGCCACTGATTTGTAAAATGGGTCGCGTGAAGGCTTCTACTGGGTAAACTTGTTACCTTCACAGGTGATTTCAGCTAGGGTCATCCCCACCACCAGCGGTGCCTTCTCCCGATGGAGTCTGCTCTCTGCCCCTTTCTACCGGGTCAGACCACTGCCTCCACAGGTGACTTCTGATAGGGTCCACCCCATCTTCATGGGTGCCTTCGCCGGATGGAGTCTACTCTCTGCCTCCTTCTATTGGGTAAACTCGTTGCCTTCACAGGTGACTTCTGATAGGGTCCACCCCACCTCCATGGATGCCTTCTCCTGATGGAGTCTGCTCTTGGTCCCTTTCTACCGGGTCAGCTCACTGCCTCCACAGGTGATTTCTTATAGGGTCTACCCCACCTCCATGGGTTACTTCTTATGATGGGTCTGCTCTCAGCTCCTCTTCTGACCAGGTCAGCTCACTGCCTCCACAGGTGACTTCTGATAGGGTCTACCTCACCTCCATGAGTTACTTCATACGATGAGTCTTATTGCGGGGTGACAAAACTCCCAATACCGGAATAAACACACAGACTCTTCTTGGCAATTCAAATCAGTATTTACTAACTGTCGCGACAGGGAGAAATACACAACGAACTGAACCTCAGTCCTTCTCAGGCTCTCTCAGGCCTTTTTGAGCTTTCTCAAATTCCTGCTCGCAGGCAGGCCTTTTTAGGTCTCGCGCCTAGCGTTGCACTGTGGAGCAGTGCTCGCGCAGCGCGAGACATTTAGTAGCTGAAAAACGGGGATTCAGCACTGACCTAGGAATTGCACACGCTCGTGCGTGTGCGATTCCTTTTGTGCTACCCTATTGGCCTTTTTGTGCGTCTTTTTTATAAAAGACTGCACGCAATTGGCTAAAGGCGGGCGCATTGCTCCGCCCATGGCCTATTGGTGTCTATTACGCGCTTGGTGAGCGTAATAGACACCAATAGGCCATGTGGTTTCAATTATCGTGCCCAGACACGGGCGTGATAATTGAAATCACATGCTTAGCTGTTGCGCGCGTGCGCGCACCACTTGTTTTTTCTTGTGCCCAATATAGTCATTATTAAGCGTAGACTGCAATTAATTGGGCAGTACACAGTGACACGGTGAGTCGATATGTGGGGTGGAAGCTGTGTTTGAGTAAGTATACATATTCTAATGCTGAACTTAAAACCGACATGTAGCCATTTCTGTGTGATGTGCCATTCTCTGACATGTTATTCACTAGTGGGAAGATTGGACTGTCATCCAGCCCACCTATGTTTCACCCACCAGGATGCCTGCTATATTTTTTTCGGAGTTTTATATAGCGCGAACTTGTCCCGAAGGTATCGGGTATCAGAGCGCTTTACATGAGCACCAGTTGTGTTACAGAAGGGCACAGTAATTTTTTCTAACCACGGGGAGATTATGTGATTTTCCCAGTATCACAGGATGTTGAGCATGTTGCCGAGACTCGAACCCAGTTCCCCAGATTTGAGGTCGCCAGCCCTAGCCGTTAGGCCACATCATCTCCATAGCCTCTATGTACAAATTATAACGTTCCTCACATATGCTTTTGCTCCTATTTTCTTTTGTATTCAGTTAGCATTGATATTCTTAGTTTTTTTTTTACTCCCAGTGAAGTAACTTCGTAATAAAAAAAAACATTGTTATAGAAAGGAATGTGCTCTAAGAGATCTTTCCGTTTTGCATAGTCAGACTCTTCTGACAAAGGGTCTGATTTGCAGGCCTGGAATTATGTAATAAAGAGTTTCCGAGCACCAAACTGAGACATTATTTTGCCCCGGTTTGTAATGCAGTGGGATTTAAACTCCGCTCCCCCAGCTCGAATGGATTAAAAGATAATTCGTATTTCTCTGTTCAGTCTGGATCGAGCAATTCCGTAATAAAGTCTTTCTGACACGTTTTCTTTCTGAAGCATGGTGTATTTTCTTCTGGTAATGAAAGCTTACCATGAGACGCCCTGGAGGCGGTTTTACATTTAATCATTTCTTAAAATCAGATACACAGAAATATTGGTTCTGTCAGTAGGTCTCAGTATGGGGCCTATTGGCTTTGCCAGTGGTTTTCAGCAATGCTGTGCAGCACGGCTAAAGAGTAACCAAAAAAAGGCGCTATGACGCAGTCGCTTTCTTTCTTGTTTATTTAATGTTTTCAGGCGCCTCGCACGGCGCCTGGTTTAGGTTTTTTTTCTACTAATGTGTATGGGCGCCCGGTTTCATAACCCAATCGTTGTGTTTACGTGGATCTTCTCACGCCGTGACAACATGCCTGTAGTGGTTAGCGCTCCAGTGCCCAGGGCGCTGGGGCGGATGTTCGCACCACATCCGCCGGCCAGGCGTGGCCGGCGGGGAGCCAATAAAGGGAAGGCGCCCGCTCGGGGGCGGCACTTCCGACGACACCAGAGGAGTGTGTCTATGTGTCTGGCGCAGCGCGTAAAGATAAGCGCACCGCGAGTGACCCGATACGGATCACCACACTGGCGACGAGGGGGGCCGAGACCCTCGTGTGTTCCACTACCCTTTGGGACCATCGTGGATACCCACACCGACGACCCCGCAACCTGCGAGGCCCTTTTTCAGCCGGCCGCCAGACACGCATCGGAGGGTGAGTCAGCCCCCGCATTACGAAGGCACCGGGGCACACAACGGTGCCGTGCGCCACACTGCGCTCCTGCTGCCGGTACCTGCTGCCGGTACCTGCTGCCCCTGCTCTCCAGGCCACGCCCCTGAGTACCACAGCGCCGGAGCGCGCTGCCACGTGGGTTCGTTTCTTGAGGCCTGAGTGCTCCTGCCAGCAGTAAGGCTCTGCGCTGGCACGCGCTACCCCGAGCCAATGTGTGGAGTGTGCCCACCACCGTCAGCCACATACTCCTAGTCTGCCGACCGGCCTGCCACGGGAGTCTGGCGCTCTACGCCCTCCACTGGCCGCCTCAGTGCCGTCGCGCCTACCATCCGCCCTCTCACCAGGCGCTACAAGTAGGTGCCGGAAGGAGGCCTAACACGCATCCAGGGGCGCCCAACAGCGACAAGGGATCTCCAGCGACTCCAGTCCCTACAACTCCGGCTCGGCGGGGAGCCAATCATGGCTGACGACGACCGCGGCCCTGCCCCTATCCGGCTGCCATTTCAGCACGCGGCATCAGGCGTACTGCCGCCATTCAGCGAATTGGAAGACCCGGCGGCAGCGTCCCCCCGCTGGAGGGTGTGGATTGAGCGCCTCAATAACTATTTTATTGCGACCCGAGAGGCGGATGACGCCATAAAACGCTCCCTCCTCCTCCACTATGCCGGGGACGAGATCTTCAAGCTCTTTAAGCACCTGCCGAACACGGGAGCCGCGACGGACTACGATGCGGCAGTGGCCACGCTGGACGCCCACTTCGATCCGCAACTCAACCCGGATTTCGAGTGTTTCAAGCTGCGCCAAGCGCGCCAAAGGGAAGGAGAGTCCATAGACGCATTCTACGCCCGCCTACGTGAGCTTGCCAGCACCTGCACCGAGGATGACCAGACCAAGGAGATCAGGGCTCAGCTCATCCAGGGATGCAGAGACAAAACCATGAGGAGCCTCATTCTACGCCAACCAAGGATAGCGCTGGAGGACATCCTCATCCTGGCATGGTCCCATGACCTGTCAGCGGCCAGGGCGAACGAGATGGACCAGGCCCTCACCAAACCGATAGGGCGCTCTGAGATCAAGGTCGAGAGGGCAGACGCCATCAAGACAAAGACCAGGACGGAGTTTCCCCGGAAACCGAAACCAGACGCGCCCAGGTCACGGTGCGGCTACTGTGGCCACGGCACAGGGGAAAACATGCACAAACTGTGGGATCCCAAACCATTTCGCCGCTGTGTGCCGAGGGAGACGCCGAGGTCGTGACGCCAGAGGCCCGAAACCGCCATCTCGAACACTCCGACACCTGTCGGTTATAGAGGCATCTACACCGGAAGAGGCGCAGAGACCAGGTCGCAGGTACCAGAGGCCAGCTGACTCGTTATCATCAGAAGATGAAGATGACGAAACATACCTCATATCATTCGCACAGGAACTCAAGCGACGCCGCAGGCCTCAACCGACCTGTGTAGTCCGGATCGCCGGCTCCGAGGTAAAGGCGATCATCGACACGGGGGCGTCAGTGAACGTGATGGGCCTCCAGCAGTATCGACGCTTACGTCCGTGCCCTCCGGTCACACCCTCAAAGACTCGGATATATGCATATGGGGCGCACACGCCGCCACTCGCCGCTACCACTAAAAGGGAAGATATCTGTACCGATCAAGACGGAAGACCGAGAAGTCACGGCTACCATCCACGTCATTGACCGCGAAGCGGATACGCTACTGAGCAGCCACACAGCGGAGGACCTAGGACTAGTCTCGTTCGCCAGAAGAGTCCAGGCGCACCGAGTAGATGAACTGCTCGAGCAATTTCCGGAACTATTCCAAGGCCTAGGCTGCATCAAATGCGACCCCATCAAGCTGCACATCGACAAGGCCGTCACCCCAGTGGCCCTACGACATCGGAGGGTACCATTCCACCTAAGGCCATTGGTGGAGAAGGAGCTCGAGCTTCTCGAAACACAAGGGGTCATCGAGAAGGTGTCCGGGCCCACGCCCTGGGTGTCCCCGCTAGTCATCGCGGAGAAGCCGAAGCAGCCGGGTGCCATACGGCTATGTATCGATATGAGGCTGCCAAACAAGGCCATCAAGCGGGAACGCCATATCACCCCGACGATGGACGACATCATAGCCGATGTCAACGGGTTAAGGTGGTTCTCCAAGATCGACCTCAACGCCGGCTATCACCAACTGCCGCTATCGAAAGAAAGCAGGTATATCACCACCTTCAGCACTCACCTTGGGCTCAGGAGATACAAAAGGCTGAACTTCGGAATATCCTCGGCAGCCGAGGTATTCCAGAACACGATCAGAGAAATGTTATCTGGCCTGCCTGGCGTACTTAACGTCAGCGACGATATTTTAATCCACTCGGCGACAGCGCCTGATCACCACAAGCATCTCCGGAACACGCTAAAGCACCTAAGCGAACACGGAGTAACACTCCATAAAGACAAGTGTCAATTCTTTCAGCCCTCCCTAGAATTCTTCGGTTATGTGTTTAACCAAGAAGGCATCCAAGTGGACCCGAGGAAGTCGCAGGCCATCAAGAACGCACCCGCCCCGACGACGCCCACGGAAGTGCGAAGCTTCCTCGGGATGGCCACCTATTGTGGGAGGTTTATCCCCGACCTAGCGACCCGAGCAGAACCTCTCAGGGCACTCACCCGGACCGACAGCCCATGGAAGTGGGGGCAACAGGAAGGAGAGGCGTTCCAAAGCATAAAGGATGCACTCCTGGGGGAAGCAACGCTGGTGTATTTCGACCCCGCAAAGCGGACAGAAGTCCTCGTCAACGCGAGCCCGGTAGGGCTTGGGGCAATCCTAGCCCAAGAGCAAGAGCCCGGCAGATGGGCAGCACTATCGTTCGCAAGCAGGTCCCTGACGCCTACGGAAACAAGATACGCACAAATAGAGCGGGAGGCGCTCGCCATCAAATGGGCCTGTGGCCATTTTCACCTCTACCTGACAGGACAACCTTTCACCATGGTCACCGACCACCAACCCCTTGTATCTCTTTTCAAAGGATCGGCTCCCCACCCTCCACCGCGAATCGAACGGTGGGCCGTGCAACTGCAGTCATATGAGATGGACGTTGTCTACCGGCCCGGGGCAAAGAACCCAGCGGATTTTCTCTCCCGTCACCCGACGCAACAGACGCACGAAAGTGATGACGAGGCAGCCGAGCAGTACCTCAACATGGGATCCACAGCGGCATGTCCCCGAGCCATGACCCTGGAAGACATCAAGGAGGCCGCCCGGGACGACAGCGTATACAGTCGCACCCTACACGCCGTGCAGACAGGATCCTGGAAGGACTACCTACATCAGGCAAATGCCTGGAACCAGGAAGACAGAGAAGGGCTAACGAAGATGTGGCGGGTGAGGAGTGAGCTCAGTGCCACAGGTGAAGGCATCCTGCTAAGGGGATCCCGGCTGGTCATACCCCGAGCGTTGAGAGATCGAGCAACACGACTCGCCCACGGAGGCCATCAAGGGGCCACAAAGATGAAAACGAGGATGCGGGAGAAAGTCTGGTTTCCCGAACTGGAACAAATGGTCGATGAGCTTGTTCGCTGCTGCCCGCCATGCCAACTTACCAGTGCTTCGACGCGGCCGATCCCGGTCATCACAGAGGAGGCGTGCAAAGAACCATGGTCCAAAGTAAGCATAGACTTTGGGAGTTTTCCCGACGGACGACACACCCTAGTGCTCGTGGATGCGTTCTCCAAGTACCCCATCGTGGAACTGGTGACTTCCACCGCGTTCACCCACGTGCGCCCCAGCTTAGAGAATGCCTTTGCCATGTTTGGAATCCCGCAAGAAATCCGGAGCGACAACGGCCCGCCATTCCAAGGGTCGGAATTCGCCACGTTCTTGCAACAACATGGAATACACCACCGGAAAGTCACGCCTCAATGGCCTCAGGCCAACGGAGACGTGGAGAGATTCATGCGGACACTGAATAAAACCTTCCGAATCGCCACGTTAGAACAGGCCGACCCGGAGATGCGACTTCACGAATTCCTGAGAGAGTATCGGAGCACCCCTCACTGCACCACGCAACGAAGCCCGTGGTCGCTAATGCTAAGAGGCCCGAGGCGGGACTTGATACCGACATGCCCGGGGTGGGCATCCCCACCTCTGGACAGCCAAGCAACCCAAGATCGGCGAGAGCGTCGGAATAACCAAGCGAGCGCCCGATGCCGCGCCACGCCACGAAGCCTGCGGCCAGGAGCGACCGTCATCCTCAGAGACCGACGGCCCGGAGGGAAGTTCAAGACCCACTACGAACCAGGCACCTGGACAGTGATAGCCAACCGTGGGACCATGGTAACGGCGAGCAGGGGTAGAGAGAACGTGTCGAGGAACATTTCATGGTTCAAAGAGGTCCCCGCCAGACCAGCGCGGGAAGAGGAAACAAGACCCTTAACGACCCGGCTCATCGAGCGACCAGAGACACCAGGAAATGAACCAAGGCACAGTCCGAGTGCCGACGAGCCCAGTGATAACTCCCCGCCAGGTTGCCACACCCGTATTGCTGAAGACGACAGTCCGGAAGCAGAGCGTGGAAGACACCGAGGTCAAAGGTATGAACTGCAACCTAACCCTCGCCCTAGCCAACGCCTGCGGGATTACGCATGCTGAGAACTGTCCCCTGAGGTGATAAGGAAAAGTATCCAGAGCAGAGCCGAACACCGGCAAATGACTGTGTGAACTTTTACATAGTTTTCAAAGTTTGTGTTTTCAAAAAAAAAAACGAGTTGGGAAGGGATGTAGTGGTTAGCGCTCCAGTGCCCAGGGCGCTGGGGCGGATGTTCGCAACACATCCGCCGGCCAGGCGTGGCTGGCGGGGAGCCAATAAAGGGAAGGCGCCCGCTCGGGGGCGGCACTTCCGACGACACCAGAGGAGTGTGTCTATGTGTCTGGCGCAGCGCGTAAAGATAAGCGCACCGCGAGTGACCCGATACGGATCACCACAATGCCTGCGTGGCCGCTATTAAAATGAAAGCGCGGAATGAGGCGCTTGTAAAAATAAATATATATATATTTTTAATTTCCACTCGGTCTGCACATGCGTAACGAACTCTGACCCCTCTAAGAGTTCCTGCTCTCCGCTGGAGCATGATCCGTCCAGCGCCTTGTAGCGCCTGTGGAATGTGAGCCCTCCTCGGAATGTGGATATTCGCCTTAGCATGACGCTCATACATTTATGCAGGTATGTAAACGCGTCCCACACAGAGGAAGGCACTTCAGCTCTAGGAAAGCTGGCACGGTGCACGTAGGCCGGTAGAGCCACAGTAGAGTCAGTCGCATGTCGGTGCTTCTGCAGAACAGCAGGGCTGAGGAATCCAGTAGCATGTCATGTCATGGCCTTGGCTGGTCGGTCAGTCAGTCACATGTTGTGGCAGGTTGGTGCCTCTTTGAAGCCGGCAGGGCTGGGGCGCCCAGTGTCAATACAGCACTTGGTCGGAGAGTCAGTCCCATGTTGTGTCATGTCAGGCCTCTGTAAGGCTCGCATGCCTCGTATGTCCGGGACAGTGAATCAGCTGCTAAGCCTGTACATGGCTGGAAAGGGGGCTATGAAGATCTGGGAGGGCTGGGAGCGAGTCAGTCTGTGACAGGTCGATATGGCTGGGGTAGATTCATTAGCCTGACATGCCTCCTGGCTGATAACACCTGGAAGGGCTGGGAGACAGTGACATGTTAAGTTGCGGGTCTGTGATAGGTCAGTAGGGCTGGGGCAGAATCAGGCACTTGAGCTGCCTCCTGTCTGATCAGATCTGTGAGAGTGAGGGTCGCCGGTGTAGTGTACAGTACGGGTGAAAGAACTTTCAGCACTAATGGAAAATGAATATCTGCCTGCTGGACCCACCCCCTGATTTTAGAGACAATAATCTGGCCTTTAGCAGTGCGCCCTCCCTCGCCTCATGGAAGTGTCATGCCTGTATGCAGGACTCTGCCCCAGCTCTAATGACCGTTCACAGTGTGACCTCCTTCTGTACAAGATCGCGTGGAACGTTGCTGTAGAGAGGAAGGCTTCGAGGTGCATTTTCATATTCCACTGCTGAAGGTTGACAAGTCTACTACAGTAATGGTAAATTATATTTTATTTATTTCCTTGTTTTATATCGCGCCTGTAGTCGGCTTACACCAGCCTCATAGCGCTATGGAGCTAGGCACGGTGGAGGCTGAAAGCCACGTGCCTGGTTGGATAGGCCGGGAGGTTCCTATGTTGCCTTAAGAGATCCGTGGTATGTGCTGGGATCGGGACAAGGTCACTGGCAGGGGGCAAAGGTCACTGTTAAACTACAGGGGCAGGTAGGTTGCAAAGGGTTTCCGAAGCTGGGGCCCAGGCGTCTGGTTACTCAGCGCTCCTGTTGTTCCAGCGCGCTGTGTGCACAGTGCAGTGCACTTCCAGCGTGATCAGAGAGAGCGTGTGTCTTTCCGTGTGTGCCCTGCCAGTGCGTGATCAGAGACAGTGTGTCTTCCGTGTGTGCCCTGCCAGTGCGTGTAGTTTCTGCATGTGCCCTCTTGTTCTAGCACGCTGTGCGCACGGTGCAGTGCACTTGTAGTTTCTGCAATGCCCTCTTGTTCCAGCGCGGTGTGTGCACGGTGCAGTGCACTTCCAGTGTAATCAGAGGCAGTGTGTGTCATTCAGTGTCTGCCCTGCCAGTGCGTGTAGTTTCTGCATGTGCCCTCTTGTACCAGCACGCTGTGTGCACGGTGCAGTGCACTTCCAGTGTGAGTCTTTCTGCACGTGTCCTGCAGTTTGCATGTGTAGTGTTTGCAGGAATCCTCATGTTCCAGCATGCATTGTGCACGGTGCAGTGCACTTCCAGCGTAATCAGAGGCAGTGTGTGTCATTCAGTGTCTGCCCTGCCAGTGTGTGTAGTTTCTGCATGTGCCCTCTTGTACCAGCACGCTGTGTGCACGGTGCAGTGCACTTCCAGTGTGAGTCTTTCTGCACGTGTCCTGCAGTTTGCATGTGTAGTGTTTGCAGGAATCCTCATGTTCCAGCATGCATTGTGCACGGTGCAGTGCACTTCCAGCGTAATCAGAGGCAGTGTGTGTCATTCAGTGTCTGCCCTGCCAGTGCGTGTAGTTTCTGCATGTGCCCTCTTGTACCAGCACGCTGTGTGCACGGTGCAGTGCACTTCCAGTGTGCGTCTTTCTGCACATGTCCTGCAGTTTGCATGTGTAGTTTCTGCATGTGCCCTCTTGTACCAGCACGCTGTGTGCACGGTGCAGTGCACTTCCAGTGTGAGTCTTTCTGCACGTGTCCTGCAGTTTGCATGTGTAGTGTTTGCAGGAATCCTCATGTTCCAGCATGCATTGTGCACGGTGCAGTGCACTTCCAGCGTAATCAGAGGCAGTGTGTGTCATTCAGTGTCTGCCCTGCCAGTGCGTGTAGTTTCTGCATGTGCCCTCTTGTACCAGCACGCTGTGTGCACGGTGCAGTGCACTTCCAGTGTAATCAGAGGCAGTGTGTGTGTCATTCAGTGTCTGCCCTGCCAGTGCGTGTAGTTTCTGCATGTGCCCTCTTGTACCAGCACGCTGTGTGCACGGTGCAGTGCACTTCCAGTGTGCGTCTTTCTGCACATGTCGTGCAGTGTGCATGTGTAGAGTTTGCAGGAATCCTCGTGTTCCAGCACGCAGTGTGCACGGTGCAGTGCACTTCCAGTGTGCGTCTTTCTGCACATGTCGTGCAGTGTGCATGTGTAGTGTTTGCAGGAATCCTCGTGTTCCAGCATGCATTGTGCAGTGTGCAGTGCACTTCCAGTGTGCGTCTTTCTGCACATGTCGTGCAGTGTGCATGTGTAGAGTTTTCAGGAATCCTCGTGTTCCAGCACGCAGTGTGCACGGTGCAGTGCACTTCCAGTGTGCGTCTTTCTGCACATGTCGTGCAGTGTGCATGTGTAGTGTTTGCAGGAATCCTCGTGTTCCAGCATGCATTGTGCAGTGTGCAGTGCACTTCCAGTGTGAGTCTTTCTGCACATGTCGTGCAGTGTGCATGTGTAGTGTTTGCAGGAATCCTCGTGTTCCAGCATGCATTGTGCAGTGTGCAGTGCACTTCCAGTGTGCGTCTTTCTGCACATGTCCTGCAGTTTGCATGTGTAGTTTCTGCATGTGCCCTCTTGTACCAGCACGCTGTGTGCACGGTGCAGTGCACTTCCAGTGTGAGTCTTTCTGCACGTGTCCTGCAGTTTGCATTGTAGTGTTTGCAGGAATCCTCATGTTCCAGCATGCATTGTGCACGGTGCAGTGCACTTCCAGCGTAATCAGAGGCAGTGTGTGTCATTCAGTGTCTGCCCTGCCAGTGCGTGTAGTTTCTGCATGTGCCCTCTTGTACCAGCACGCTGTGTGCACGGTGCAGTGCACTTCCAGTGTAATCAGAGGCAGTGTGTGTGTCATTCAGTGTCTGCCCTGCCAGTGCGTGTAGTTTCTGCATGTGCCCTCTTGTACCAGCACGCTGTGTGCACGGTGCAGTGCACTTCCAGTGTGCGTCTTTCTGCACATGTCGTGCAGTGTGCATGTGTAGAGTTTGCAGGAATCCTCGTGTTCCAGCACGCAGTGTGCACGGTGCAGTGCACTTCCAGTGTGCGTCTTTCTGCACATGTCGTGCAGTGTGCATGTGTAGTGTTTGCAGGAATCCTCGTGTTCAAGCATGCATTGTGCACGGTGCAGTGCACTTCCAGTGTGCGTCTTTCTGCACATGTCGTGCAGTTTGCATGTGTAGTGTTTGCAGGAATCCTCATGTTCCAGCATGCATTGTGCGCGGTGCAGAGTAGTTTCTGAATCTGCCCCTGGCTGCACCAGTAACCAGTGCACTACCTTTCTCGTTACGCTCACAGACCTCTGTATAGCGCCTTATGGATATTAGTCGTAGGGTTACTTACGCCCTGGGCTCAAGGCTGTTGCTGGCATCTTTAGTTGTGTGTGTTTTTGGTTAGTTTTTCTCTATTTTAGTACTCAAAAATAGAACATTGTTTACCTACTCTGGAGCCTCTTTGCTAAAAGTGACATTAGGTTTTAGTTCTGCGATGCTTCTTAGGATGAGTGAAGGTGTATTGCACGCTGCATCTCTGGATAAAACGCACGAGTCTAAAAGTACAGATTTACTAATAATATATGTGCCACTTGTGCCTTTTATAGTTCAGTCTAGTTCTTCATTATCGGGGACGGAAGCACTTCCAGATATGTGAGTTCAGACTACCAGTTATACAAAAATAACACTTTAAATAAGTACTTCTCAATGCTGTGTTATAATGTGTAATAAAATAACGAGCAAGTCAAAGGAAGTTTTTCCCCCACTACTCTTACTTTGCGTGGAACACACTGGTGGTATGGACAGAATAGGTGGAAGTAAAGGGGATGGCAGAGGTGACCAAGAGGTAAGTAAGAGTTTTGGTGGTGTGAATTGGGACAAAGGCGCAGGGAGGGGTAAGGGTGTGCAGCAGTGTGCCTTCATTTTACATTCAACTTACAATGATGTGACATATAGGTTGGCTTCCTTTACCCTAAATCGTACTTAGGGCCCAATTCTGATGCAGTTTGCAAAGCTTCCCAACCAAATGGGTTTGGGAATGGTTTCCGACCGAATCGGATCGGGAAAGTCCAACAGACCGAGAACGATGCATCCCGATGCTTCCAGATATGATTTGCTTGGACTCCCATTGACTTCAATGGGAGCCTTTGTTCTGACCAAATGTATAGTCTCCCATTGAAGAAAGAGGTGGCTGGGGAAAATCGGGCACCCTGTGGCTGGCACCTCCTGGTGCCTGCCACACTGTGCATGGCTGGTAAGGGGGGACCCATGGGTACCCCCACGGGCCGGATTGGGAAGGCTCTGGGTGCAAGGGGGGCCCACTACGGGCCCCCAAAGTCTGATTCCGACTGCCGATTCGAGTCGGACGGCACGATTCAGAAAGGCTGTCCAAATACAGCATCGTACTCGGTCGTTCGGAAACGCGGCCCGTAGAGACGTACGATTCTGCTCCGTACGGCTCGGTCATTCCAAATGCTGTCTGGTTGGGATTGGGATATTCCTAACACCTAACTCGAATCATACTCGGTCGGTTGGAAACCTTTCCGAGTCGGTTAGAAAGACACGTTCCCGATCCAATTTGGAAGGAGCAAATGCTGTTAGGAGGCCTTCCTAACCGCATCAGAATCAGGCCCTTAATGTTTTTGATTGTGCAATCTGAGCGTATTATGGTGGAATGCATATTTTAATGTTTTTAATGTATTTATGTGGATATTATGTTTTTTCTTTTATCATTATGATACATAATCGAAAAATGATTTATTATTACTTACTATTTTCAAAGTTAAAATTAAACTCTAGAAAAACAAGCATTTGCAATGCAATAGGTCTCGCATTTGCAAAATTTTTAGTTATTGGCATTGTAAATGACAATGCCTTTTATTTATGCGTTTTGAAAACCTGCAAGCAGCGACTAGAAGTACAAGATGCACATAAATAAAAGGCATTGTCATTTACAATGTTAATAGGTCAAAGTTTAAAAAATGCGAGACCTATTGCATTGCAAATGCTTGTTATACATAATATCACAATGGTTTATTACACACAGTAAATAATAGTTGACGTGCTAGTTACAGATTTAAGATGGAAAAAGACACTTGATGACGTGACCTCATAACACTGAGTTCCGACCTAATCCATTACACGTTCTTTATTGCACTCCCACCAATGCCGGACAAACGAGCATTCTTCTGCTTGTGAATGCATGTGAGTTTTCATGGTAAATGCAATTTAAGTGAAGTGTGTGCTTCCAGTATTGTACGCCTAACAGTGGCGGCTGGCACAGGTAAGAGCGGTGGGGGGGGGGAGGGGAGGGGGGGGAGTGCGGGTGGGGTGGAAGTCGACAGACGATGGGATAGGTAAAATTAAATAAATAAATAAAATCACTTACCATGTGCTCGCTGCATCGCCAGTCGGTGTCCCACCGCTCTTACTTGTGCTGGACGCCACTGGCGCCTAAGACCTCCTTGTGCTCAGAACCAAATGACTTCCCTGCACCCATTGTTTAATCAAGCACCTGTGTGTTCTGGGCTAATTTGATTATGAACCCATTGTCTATTCAGGCCACAATCTGTTTGAAGGTGCGGTATGTGCCGGGGGACTTGTGTGCTGATATCGTAAATGCTTTCAAGTCTGCTAGACCTGAGTTGGCCTTTAACTGAAAACCCTTTTCCCCTACATTCTTTGGTGAACTTTATACCTAGCTCGTGTCAGTGTGGGAGCTGGGCCTAAACTGGTTTTTAACCGTGAACAGATGTGTGGTTTCTGCTTGGGCTTGACATTGCGTGATATTTTCATGTTTCATATTTTCTACAGCGTGTTCATTTTTAGGTCTCGCCTGAGCCGGCGCGCATGCGCTGCTCTGCGAGACATTTAGTAAAGGCTTTTCAGCCTCGAACACACGCTCGTGCGTGTGCTGTTTTAAAATTAACCCGCGATTGGCCTTTGCGTGCGTCTTTCTAAGAAAGACAGCACGCAATTGGCTCAAGGCGGGTGCATGTCCCGCCTTCTCTGGTCCTTGGCCTAGGGTCCACGGGAGCGAGCTTTAATCCCATCTGTTTCCAATTATCGCGTTGGCGGTAATTGGAAACAGATGGTGCTCGTGTTTTTTTAGGTCGAGCCGAGCGCGCGCGCACCACTCCCGCTGCAGCTGCTTTCACTTTTGCCACTCCAAACTCCAGCGCCGCCCGGCACGGGACGCTTTCTCTGCAGACTTGCATCCCTTTCTTTAAGCTTCTTGGACTTTTATTCAACCTGACCTCTGCCTGTGCAGGCAAAGCCCCGTGGGATGGATCGCCAGTCACTGCTGGCCTGTGCCGCACTCCTGTGCGTGCTGTGTCAGGTAAGGAGCTGAAGTTTGTCATCTCTACTGTCTCCATGGTCGTGCGGGTGCGAAGGGCTAGTGCGCGCAGGTTGTGTGCAGCTCCGTCAGGTCGTGCCGTCCAATACCTAGTTATAAAGCTCTCCCAGGCTGTCTGTGGGTACCTGCGCACTCTGGACTTGCAGTTTGGTTGTTGTTGCTTGGCACCTGGTCTAGTTGCTACTGCTCTAATGCCCCATTGCTTCATCGCAGGGTTATGGCAAGTTCCTTTCTGTTTAGGTTGATGAAAACATTGGATGCATACAGTTTTTCAATAGTGCAGCCTATGTTGGAGCATGTCTTTTGTGGTGAATATTGCGTTTGTATGACTCCACGCGTTTAGTTCCATTAGCATGCAAAGGCGTGTTGTCACGTTAGCTACGATTTTTCTGGAAACTATTGATGTCCGCATATCACATGTTTGTTTTTTATTATTTAACGTGAGACGCGATTATTGGGATTGGGGGCCTCGGTCCCTCATTGAATACGTCTGTAGATGTCATTCCATTAGATACGATAGCGAATTGCTGTTATCACCTTTGTAGGGAGTAGTTCACGTTGTTACATGTTCACTGCAGTGCCGTCCGCGTGCGTTGGAAATGCGCTTGGTGTACTTTGGGCGTATTTGTAGTGGGCGCTCTGTAAGTGATAGCGTTTGAAGTGCTGCTCTCTATGTATGTGTGAATTGGGAACATGCACTATTTATACACAATTGGCATGCAATATCTATCTACTCGTGTAACGCTTTCTGTACACACACTTGACACAGGCGCGTACAGTCTAGGGGTGTACTGGTTCGTTTTCCGTGTAGTATGTATTCTGGAAAGTGGTCTTACATTATTGGTGTTTGTGTGTTCCACCTGCTACTTGCTGGCATCTGTTTGGCCTGCGTCCCTTCGTGCATTAAGATGTGCCCTGTATATGTATGTGTTGTCGCGTGTACTTTGTTACTATGTGGGTATTACTGCAATCTTTGTGTATTGATGTGTGTATACATAAGTACAAAAAAACTAGAAGACATTTTTTATGTTAAAATCTTTTTTTAATCAGATTGTTAAGAGTATATAATGTCGTCTTGGTTTGTATAAAGGTAACAAAAATGCTTAACACTTTTTATTATAACTTTTCAACATGATGCACAGCAGCTACAATGCTCTACAACATAGCCAAAAGTTCTGGCTAAACACATAAGGTCCCAAAGGCAAGACCTATTGGCTATGCCAATGCTTGTTTACATTTCCTACAACAGTCTGCTCTTGGCCCCTTTCTACTGGGTCAGCTCTCTGCCTCCACAGGTGACTTCTGATAGGGTCCACCCCACCTCCATGGGTTACTTCTTAGGATGTGTCTGCTCTCGGCTCCTCTTCTGACCAGGTCAGCTCGCTGCCTCCACAGGTGACTTCTGATAGGGTCCACCCCATCTCCATGGATGCCTTCTCCTGATGGAGTCTGCTCTCGGCTCCTCTTCTGACCAGGTCAGCTCGCTGCCTCCACAGGTGACTTCTGTTAGGGTCCACTCCACCTCCATGGATGCCTTCTCCTGATGGAGTCTGCTCTCGGCTCCTCTTCTGACCAGGTCAGCTCGCTGCCTCCACAGGTGACTTCTGTTAGGGTCCACTCCACTTCCATGGATGCCTTCTCCAGATGGAGTCTGCTCTCGGCTCCTCTTCTGACCAGGTCAGCTCGCTGCCTCCACAGGTGACTTCTGATAGGGTCCACCCCACCTCCATGGGTTACTTCTTATGATGTGTCTGCTCTCGGCCCCTTTCTACTGGGTCAGCTCTCTGCCTCCACAGGTGACTTCTGATAGGGTCCTCCCCACCTCCATGGATGCCTTCTCCTGATGGAGTCTGCTCTTGGCCCCTTTCTACTGGGTCAGCTCTCTGCCTTCACAGGTGACTTCTGATAGGGTCCACTCCACCTCCATGGGTTACTTCTTATGATGTGTCTGCTCTCGGCCCCTTTCTACTGGGTCAGCTCTCTGCCTCCACAGGTGACTTCTGATAGGGTCCACTCCACCTCCATGGGTTACTTCTTATGATGTGTCTGCTCTTGGCCCCTTTCTACTGGGTCAGCTCTCTGCCTCCACAGGTGACTTCTGATAGGGTCCACCCCACCTCCATGGGTTACTTCTTAGGATGTGTCTGCTCTTGGCCCCTTTCTACTGGGTCATCTCTCTGCCTCCACAGGTGACTTCTGATAGGGTCCACCCCACCTCCATGGGTTACTTCTTAGGATGTGTCTGCTCTGGGCCCCTTTCTACTGGGTCATCTCTCTGCCTCCACAGGTGACTTCTGATAGGGTCCACTCCACCTCCATGGGTTACTTCTTAGGATGTGTCTGCTCTTGGCCCCTTTCTACTGGGTCAGCTCTCTGCCTCCACAGGTGACTTCTGATAGGGTCCACTCCACCTCCATGGGTTACTTCTTAGGATGTGTCTGCTCTTGGCCCCTTTCTACTGGGTCATCTCTCTGCCTCCACAGGTGACTTCTGATAGGGTCCACTCCACCTCCATGGGTTACTTCTTAGGATGTGTCTGCTCTTGGCCCCTTTCTACTGGGTCATCTCTCTGCCTCCACAGGTGACTTCTGATAGGGTCCACTCCACCTCCATGGGTTACTTCTTAGGATGTGTCTGCTCTTGGCCCCTTTCTACTGGGTCAGCTCTCTGCCTCCACCGGTGACTTCTGATAGGGTCCACTCCACCTCCATGGGTTACTTCTTATGATGAGTCTGCTCTCGGCTCCTCTTCTGACCAGGTCAGTTCTCTGCCTCCACAGGTGACTTCTGATAGGGTCCACCCCACCTCCATGGGTTACTTCTTAGGATGTGTCTGCTCTTGGCCCCTTTCTACTGGGTCAGCTCTCTGCCTCCACAGGTGACTTCTGATAGGGTCCACCCCACCTCCATGGGTTACTTCTTATGATGAGTCTGCTCTCGGCTCCTCTTCTGACCAGGTCAGTTCTCTGCCTCCACAGGTGACTTCTGATAGGGTCCACTCCACCTCCATGGGTTACTTCTTAGGATGTGTCTGCTCTTGGCCCCTTTCTACTGGGTCAGCTCTCTGCCTCCACAGGTGACTTCTGATAGGGTCCACTCCACCTCCATGGGTTACTTCTTAGGATGTGTCTGCTCTTGGCCCCTTTCTACTGGGTCAGCTCTCTGCCTCCACAGGTGACTTCTGATAGGGTCCACTCCACCTCCATGGGTTACTTCTTATGATGAGTCTGCTCTTGGCCCCTTTCTACTGGGTCAGCTCTCTACCCTCACAGGTGACTTCTGATAGGGTCCACTCCACCTCCATGGGTTACTTCTTAGGATGTGTCTGCTCTTGGCCCCTTTCTACTGGGTCAGCTCTCTACCCTCACAGGTGACTTCTGATAGGGTCCACTCCACCTCCATGGGCACTTACTTCATATCAGGAGTATACTGTCTGCCACTTACCAGGTCATTTCTCTGCCTCTGAATGTAAAACCTCCTTATAAAAGGGTGATTCCTGCTTATGTGTCTGTCTTTCCTTCATGTAGGATTACGAGAAGGCGCTCTTCTTCCCCTGCAAGGCAGCTGAGCTGGTGAATGACTACGGCAAAGGCTGGAGCCTCAAGTATCGGGCCATGAGCCAGTACCACATGGCTGCGGCCTACAGGAAGCTGGGACGCCTGACGGATGCCATGGAGTGCTGCGAGGTACAGGAAGGTTTGGGGTCTGTGAGACGTGTTTTGTAAGGTGTGCAGGTATGTGAGGTCATGGAGGCACGTGTTTATGTAAAGTATGTGGCTCTATCGGGTATGTTGGTCTGTGAGGTATATAGTGAGGTATAGGGTATGAGGTCTGAAAAGCTGCGAGATACAGCCGGCACCTGGAGTACGAGGTATGTGAGTTATAGGGTTTTGTGGCTAGCATCTTAGCACACCCCCTATTCCAGACGCACGCACCTGCACTGACTCCCCACCCAGAAGAGATGCCAGTTCAAGATCCTCACACATGCCTGCGAAGCCCTCCATGACAAAGAACCATTCTACATCAATCACCGACTGAACTTTCATCAACCTCCATACACCTCCGCTCCTCCGCACTCGCCCTCGCCCACACACCTCGCATTGGTTGCAGCCATAGTGAATGCCACCCCTTCTCCTACATCGCCTCCAAGATCTGGAACAACCTGCCCCTGCCCCTCCACCTCCGAACCGCACCCTCCCTGGTTGATTTCAAAAAGAGACTCCAGACTTGGCTCTTCGACTGCGACACGGCATCCTCTGCACCCAGATACCCCTAGGGGTGATAGTGCTGCGCTTTACAAGTACTGATTGATTGACGCAGATCTGCCGGTGCTTCATGCTTTGGGCTGGCATCTTCTTGGCGCTGGGCTTGGAGAAATGACCTGTCTGTGACTTTGCATTCATTGTCAGATCCAGATGAGAGTCACATCACATCTGGTTGAAAGTGGTGGAACAGCTGAGATGCATCTCATGAAATTAAATAAAAGTGAGTCTAATCAACCCCACTACGGCCCAGTTTGGACTTGGATTTGCCTCTAGGAAACCACAAGTAAACATCAGTACCGGCCAGAATACTGTCCATTGCCCACTGACTGCCTTTAGCCCCAGGAAAAAGCTCACCGGTCGTAACACCCCTCCCTGTAAGGGAGTAGTGGGACAGGGAAGATGGTGCTCCTCACCCCCTTACTTACCTTCAGTAAGGTGCCCATGTTCCCTGATAGGACCACACACTACACCAGCCATCATATCACAGCATGTGCTGACGTCAGATTCTATCATGATACTCATGGCAGACCCGACAACCACAAGGCTGCCATTGAAGACTCTCCCGACTGTGAAATCAAATCAAACAGTATTTTTAGAGCGCTGATTATCACCTGTGATAGAAATGTCAATGCAAACGCCCGAGTGGCTGCCAAGCATATTTCTAGCAAGGCTTTCAGGGGAGGAGATGCGGCCCAAGGACCGAGGCTGATGACTTTAGAACTGGGGAACCAGTTTCGAGTCTTGGCGTCGGCTCAACATCCTGGGATTCTGGGGAAATTGCTTAATCTCCCAGAAACTAAAAAATATGAATCTGACCTTGTGTAATATAATCTGGAGCTAATGTAAAGTGATCCAATGCACTTGGGTCGAGCTCACTCTATATAAAACTAAAAAAGACGAAGTTTGCCACTTCAGACCATATAGGCATTGGCTGGCAACTCCGCATTGGCGTAATTCAAAGACCTTTCCAGGGACTCCTAATGTTTTAAAGGCTAACCAGTGCACTATGAATGAGGCTACAGTAAGGCCTTTCTGAAACCCATCCAGCAGGTGGTGCACATTCCAACATCCGTAGCTGTCCTCCCTAAACATGAGGTATGTACATGCCTCATATGTAAACGGTCCACTTCGTAGCTGGTCTGCTGCCGCTTCTAGTCTGGCCAGACCCTGCTCTCCAGCTATGAATTGTTCATAGATTCACATGCTTGAATCATTCCCTGTCATCAGGTTCGAAGTCCCAGGTATGTGTTTATTTTGTGGTATGTTCTCCTTAAACTTCCCAAACTCCAGTCCGCGAGGTGAACTTGCTCAGCAATCCACTCTCAAAGAGGCCACCATAGCTCAGAGTTCAAAGCACAAGAGTGTAAGGATAGAAAACAGGTGAGCCTCACTAAGAGAAAGGAGGAAAGGCCACCTGTAAATCTGTAAAACATTGGAGAACTGTAATTGCAGGTAACTCTCCAGCATAGCATCTTTCATACCGTGAAATGCCGGGCCAGAATGACGAGCAGCACAGAAGACATAACGGCCCCAGCTACAAGTGGTGCAGAACTAACTCCTGTCTGGAGTTCCACTCCTGACAATTATCAGGGCTCTGATGTTCCTGCACCCAGATTTCCCCAGTGATGTAACACCGGACTAGATTTTACCAGCCTAAAAATATAGCCAGTAAATTCATTTAGGTAAAGGACGGCATTGCAGCCCAGAACTGTTTGCAGGCCTTCGCCCGACCCTGAGGCATGGCGGCTTACGTAAAGAGATTGCAGAGAACGGCCAGTATAACGTTGGCCTCATTATGGTGTCCATCAGAAAGAAAGCAGAGCTACTTGACTGCAAAAGTTTGGATTTTCATCCCCTTATTTTGATGCCTAAATGCTTCTTTAAGGAAATGCATTTCATTTTTCCGGCATTGGATCTTTTATAGATTCACAAGTTTGAATCGTTCTCTGCCATCAGAACAAGGAATCAATGCACTTTGGACAGGCTTGCAGCGGAAAGCAATCCACACCACAAGGCTATTGAAGTCTCCCAGTCTAACAGTCAGGCACCGCTTCTAGCGAGGGCACCCCTCTCTCAGGGAGGCTGCTGCAGAGCGAGGTGACCTTCGGATCAGACTGGTCGGTGGCTGTGACACCTCGGTCTCAGGTCTTGGTCTGCCAAGTAGTTTTTCCAGCTCACAAAGTGGACTCCCTCCTTTTCCTTAAATCTCAGCTACAGTACACTTTTCTTCCTTGTGCTGGAATATGTCTGTTCTCCTAAAGAGGAGACCACAACCTTCTTGTCTCTGGTTTAGTCCTGGTGCACCAAGCCCTGTGGCGTGACGAAGAAGACCTTGGCTCACAGATGCAGGTCATGTCTATAAACAGTGTCAGGCCTGACAGCCACTCAGATTAAAAATCAGAGTTGAAAATATTCATGCATCTAATCAGTGCCAGTTGCATCTTCATGCAGGTACAGCTAATTTCCATGTACACCAGTATCCAGTAATATGTCCTATCAGTCTAAGTCCATAGTGATGGCACGAATCCCAAAATGCCCACTGGGGTGTGTATCTGTCAGAGATACTCCTGCAGCAAATAGGTGACTGTTACTGTGCTCAGCAATCTGTGCCTGAGCTGGGCACGGCACGCAGAGGATGGCCAGCTCGTCTCCTCTATCAGTGCCTGAGGTGGACACAGCACACAGAGGAAGGCCAGCTCGTCTCCTCTATCAGTGCCTGAGCTGGACACGGCACGCAGAGGATGGCCAGCTCATCTCCTCTATCAGTGCCTGAGGTGGACACAGCACGCAGAGGAAGGCCAGCTCGTCTCCTCTATCAGTGCCTGAGCTGGACAGGGCACGCAGACGATGGCCAGCTCGTCTCCTCTATCAGTGCCTGAGCTGGACATGGCACGCAGAGGATGGCCAGCTCGTCTCTTCTATCAGTGCCTGAGCTGGACACGGCACGCAGAGGATGGCCATCTCGTCTCCTGTATCAGTGCCTGAGCTGGACACAGCACGCAGAGGATGGCCAGCTCATCTCCTCTATCAGTGCCTGAGGTGGACACAGCACACAGAGAATGGCCAGCTCGTCTCCTCTATCAGTGCCTGAGCTGGACACAGCACGCAGAGGATAGCCAGCTCGTCACCTCTATCAGTGCCTGAGCTGGACACGGCCCGCAGAGGATGGTCAGCTCGTCTCCTCTATCAGTGCCTGAGCTGACACAGCATGCATAGGATGGGTGGACACAGCACGCAGAGGATGGGTGGACACAGCACGCAGAGGATGGCCAATCCATGCCCTTTATCGGTGCCTGAGGTGGACACAGACACAGACGACAGCCAGTCCATCTCCCTTGTCAGGTGTTTGGTTGCGGCCATGGCCTTGGTCGGTCATTTGTTCAGATTTTTCTTCTATCTTCAGCTGGACACAGGGATAGTAAACACAAACAAGTGCCCTGCTCCATTAAGGTTGATTTGAATTCAGAACCAGACACACAACACTTGGCTGCGAATGGTTGGTGCACATGGGGGGTGGGAAGAAGGGGAGAGACTGCAGCACGTCTCTTTGTCAAATCTGTATAATGTACCCTGAAAGGGCCCCATTGTTCCCCCTGAATGTGAGAGGTAAGGATGAGACGTGCTGCAGTCTCTCCCCTTCTTCCCACCCCCCATGTGCACCAACCATTCGCAGCCAAGTGTTGTGTGTCTGGTTCTGAATCCAACTATGCAGTCTCCCCAGAGTGAGATGTGGGTAAAAAGGCCTCTCCCACCACTTTTTATTTGTTGACCCAACAGTATTTGTGCCATGGGCTCATTATGGACACAGTAGTCACCCAGAGTTACACTTTGGATGAAGTTGTACCTTCTGGCAAAGACTAAAGCTCTGCTGGGAGCAGCAACAGAGCCATGTAGCACTGGACAAGGCACTCATGATGCAGGGTCATTGAGCAGAGAAACGTCCATCTGTCCTCATAGTGCAACGAGGAACAGAACAGAACAGTGAATGAAATGATGAGGGTGCGTGCTCAAGCGACTCATAGATCCAATGTTTTCCTGCAGCGTTAAACCTCATTCTATCATATTTTGTCTCCATACTCTGATGTCTTTTTTCAGGAGTCCATGAAGATTGCACTGCAGCATGGAGACCGGCCGCTCCAAGCCCTTTGCCTTCTCAACTTCGCAGACATTCACAGGAGCCACAGTGACCCTGAAGTATGGTGTGCTGCAGGCGCCAGTGCTGATTGTGGTGGTGCGCTCTTCATGGGGGCATGTGCGCTGCATGGGGTGCTGAGTGCTGCATGGACAGTGCTTGGTCAGTACATGGGAGCATGAGCTCTGCATAGGGTGATGTTCGCTGTCTGGCACTGTGCTTGCTATCTGGGGCGGTGCTTGCTGCATGGAGTGGTGCTTGCTATATGGGGCGGTACTTGCTGCATGGATCGGTGCTTGCTGCATGGATCGGTGCTTGCTACATGGGGCGGTACTTGCTGCATGGATCGGTGCTTGCTGCATGGGGCGGCACTTGCTGCATGGGGCGGCGCTTGCTGCATGGAGCGGTGCTTGCTATATGGGGCAGTACTTGCTGCATGGAGCGGTGCTTGCTACATGGGGCGGTACTTGCTGCATGGATCGGTGCTTGATGCATGGAGCGGTGCTTGCTACATGGGGCTGTACTTGCTGCATGGATCGGTGCTTGCTGCATGGGGCGGCGCTTGCTGCATGGAGCGGTGCTTGCTACATGGGGCGGTGCTTGCTACATGGGGCGGTACTTGCTGCATGGAACGGTGCTTGCTGCATGGATCGGTGCTTGCTGCATGGGGCGGTACTTGCTGCATGGATCGGTGCTTGCTGCATGGATTGGTGCTTGCTACATGGAGCGGTACTTGCTGCATGGATCAGTGCTTGCTGCATGGGGCGGCGCGTGCTGCATGGGGCGGTGCTTGCTGCATGGAGCGGTGCTTGCTACATGGGGCGGTACTTGCTGCATGGAGCGGTGCTTGCTGCATGGAGCGGTGCTTGCTGCATGGAGCGGTGCTTGCTGCATGGGGCGGTGCTTGCTTCATGGAGCGGTGCTTGCTACATGGGGCGGTACTTGCTGCATGGATCGGTGCTTGCTGCATGGGGTGGTGCTTGCTGCCTGGGGCGGTGCTTGCTGCATGGGGCGGTGCTTGCTACATGGGGTGGTACTTGCTGCATGGATCGGTGCTTGCTGCATGGGGCAGCACTTGCTGTATGGAGCGGCGCTTGCTGCATGGATCGGTGCTTGCTGCATGGATCGGTGCTTGCTGCATGGAGTGGTGCTTGCTGCATGGAGCGGTACTTGCTGCATGGAGCGGTACTTGCTGCATGGAGCGGTACTTGCTGCCTGGGGCGGCGCTTGCTGCATGGAGCGGTGCTTGCTGCATGGAGCGGTATTTGCTGCATGGGGTGGCGCTTGCTGCATGGGGCGGCGCTTGCTGCATGGAGCGGTGCTTGCTGCTTGGGGCGGTACTTGCTGCATGGGGCGGTGTTTGCTGCATGGGGCAGCGCTTGCTGCATGGGGCGGTGCTTGCTGCATGGGGCGGTGCTTGCTGCATGGAGCGGTGCTTGCTGCTTGGGGCGGTACTTGCTGCAGGGGGCGGCGCTTGCTGCATGGGGCGGCGCTTGCTGCATGGGGCGGCGCTTGCTGCTTGGGCCGGTACTTGCGGCATGGGGCGGTGCTTGCTGCATGGGGTGGCGCTTGCTGCATGGGGCGGTGCTTGCTGCATGGAGTGGTGCTTGCTGCATGGAGCGGTGCTTGCTACATGGGGCGGCGCTTGCTGCATGGAGCGGTGCTTGCTGCTTGGGGCGGTACTTGCTGCATGGGGCGGTGCTTGCTGCATGGGGCGGCGCTTGCTGCATGGGGCGGCGCTTGCTGCATGGGGCGGTGCTTGCTGCCTGGGGCGGTGCTTGCTGCCTGGGGCGGTGCTTGACCTGCTGACCTATGCAACTAAGGAAGATACACGCTCTATCATGGCATTTTCTTTTATATTGTAAAACAGAATATTTCTGTGCATGCGCGGGTCCCCCGTACGTTATTTTAAACTCCAGCCAGGATGCGCCTCTTCTCACCTGTCTCTTCACCACTATGCAAGCTTTCTTTGTCTTTGACACCTCTCCCCCTGCAGTGGTGGCAAAAAGACCTGAAAGGTTGAATGCACAGTTTGTTTGGTGAGTCTTTCAGACTCCCATTCCATGTAGGGTTGTGGTGTTGGTCAGGAGATGGTCTGTAGGCGGTTGAATGAAAGGCCGAGATGCAGCCTGAGGGGTGAGTAGAGCCTTCTTGGCAAGTGGCAGAACTCTCTAACTGAGGGCCCAAGCTTAGCTCAGACGCCAGGATCTCCATTGAAGAAGTGGCTTTGTGGCCGCCCTTCCTGCATGTGTCTGATGAGAAAACGCAAAATATTCAGGCTCAGTTTGATGAAGAGTCGCACAAAACCTTCAGTGCCGAAGCATTCAGACGTCCAGACACTCGCCATCGAGCACTGCTGCTCAATGCAAGCTCTTGATGATAGAGAGAAGTCCACCCCAATCTCTTTAAAAGTGACTCCTCCTCAGGAGACAACACAGAGGCCTGATTTCCCTGGACAATAAGCAGTTCTGTCACCGTCTGAAGCACTTCAGGGTCCAGCATCAGCAGTTTCTCTGGCTCTTATTCCATGGTCATGTGTGACCTTTCTGGCACGTTGTTACCACATGCACACGCGTGCCTTCCATAGGGGGCTATCACGACACGTCAAGGCTCACCTGCTCAGTTTGCTGTGCTCTGGTGGCCTACACGGCTTCACATCACAAGATGTTTCATATGCTCCCTTTCTAAGAAGTGATTACCAAACTCAAGAGACTCTGAGAGCCCCCCACCCCACTCCACCCTTTAAACTTGTTGATGGACCAAACACCAAAAGGAGTTGAAAAGACAGACATGCTGCGCTCAGACAGGGAGCCTCTGAAGACAATGAAAGGTTCCTAGGTTGTCTGAAGACTGGACGTTTATCACAAGGTGTTTTATTGTGTGTGGGGGGTTAGGGGGCTGCAGTGAGGATGGTCTAGTACCTGCAAAGGAGCAAACATCCATGAATATAAAACATTGTGGTTTCAAGCCCCACATGTAAATGGAACCCAACAGATGGGAAGCTCAAGCTAATTAGATCAAAAAGCCACTTATGCACATGTCCAATTCAATCAAACTCCCAAGATCCAAGTTGCTGAGACAGTGTAGTGTGATGTAAAATCCAAAAGATTAGGCACACATGTTGTGGGTTATAAAATAATTTGTTTCATTTTTATTCTTCACTCTTCATCGAAACAAAAAAGTGTCACCCCAGTCAGCGCGTTTCATCCCCACATGGGACTTCATCAGTGCTACAAAGAACATCTATACCAATATTTACAATTAAAAACAACCGAGTCCCGAATCATATTTGAAAATAGATTCTCGCCCAATGAGCCACAAAGTCCGAAGTCACACATAAGTGCTATATTGGCTCAGCGTCATCCATCAATCTCTCCCAATTTAATCTAACTTCATATATACAAGAATACAGAATCATCATAATAAACCATATCTAGTTCACAAGAGGACGCAGCCCTTATCTGTTAATATTGAAGTAAAAAATAATCGAATACTTATGTAAATTCAGAACATTAATTCATGAGTCAATACTTGAGATCACTTGTATTCAATAATTCATAGTGTCAATATACAATATCTAATAAAATTAACAGAACATGTGTACACATAGATCAATTAACATCTTCTGCTTCCCTAAATCACAAACATCAAAACCCAATGTCTGCATTATATTACTGATCGACTCCATCTCCCCTGATGTCGCCTTCTTTACAGAAACCTGGATAAACCCCACTTCAGGCCCGGACATTGCACCCACCATCCCCGACGGCTACAAAATCATCCACAAGGGCCGCATCAAATGACCGGGAGGAGGCATCACCATCGTAAACAAAAACACCCTCCACCTCACAACCAGCTCCGACAACCACTCACCTGACATGGAACACCTCAACTTCCAGATCCAGACCAGCCCGAACGCAACCCTCCGCAGCACCCTCGTCTACAGACCCCCCAGAGCCCGCCACCCCTTCAGCGACCTATCTGCGGCGTTTGATACCATCTCTCATAAAATCCTTCTTCAGAGACTCCAGGACATCAGGGTTCAAGGGGTTGCTCTGAAATGGCTGACAGACTTTCTCACAGATAGAACCCAGACAGTCACCCTGGGTACTTTCAGATCCAAGACCACCAAAGTTACCAAGGGAGTACCTCAGGGCTCCTGTTTGAGCCCTACTCTTTTTAACATCTATGTTACTCCCTTGGCTAAACTAATGAGGACTCTGGGGTTTAGCCCCATCTCTTACGCGGATGATACCCAGCTCCTACTTACTTTTGATAAGTCCAACCCAAATATACAACTCATCTTCTCGGAGGGCATGAAAACCATCGCTGCCTGGATGAGAGCTAATTTCCTGCAACTTAATGCCGAAAAGTCGGAGGTCATGCTGTTTGGAGATGCAGCAATAAGCTGGTCTCCCAGCTGGTGGCCGGAGGAGCTGGGTTCTGCACCGACTCCAAAGGAGTGGTCAAGAACCTGGGAATTCGGATCGACCAGAATATTACACTTGAAGCACACGCCACTACCACCGCTGGCACTTGCTATCATACACTCAGCCTGCTTAGAAGAGTGTTCCCCATGTTACCATCCTCTATGAGGAAAACACTGATGCAAGCTCTTGTGTTAAGCCGTCTGGACTACTACAATGCACTGTTAGTCTCTGCTAGCGAAACTTCCCTAAACAAGCTGCAGGTAGTCCAGAATACGGCAGCCCGACTGGTAGAAAATGACCCCCCCAGAACAGCCTCTGCACCACTTTTTAACAAACTTCATTGACTCCCTGTGAGAAAGCGGGTGAAGTTTAAGATCTGCTGCACAGTCTTTAAAGCCCTAAATGGCCTGGGGCCTACCTACCTATCGGCTAAACTGAGAAAATATATCCCTTCCCGGCCTCTTCGATCCGGTTCCAAGCTACTTCTCTGCACTCCTAGAATTAAAAAGGCTCGGTCGGGTGGCAAAGCATTTACTTACCTTGCCCCGACCGTATGGAACGAACTCCCCTGCAATCTACGTGACTGCCAGAGCTTTCCCCTGTTTAGGAAACTACTAAAAACCCATCTCTTCTAAGATTCACCTTTTGACTGTAATCAGTGGCCTCAGCACAGAGATACCCCTGACGGGGTGATTTGGGCGCTATATAAATTAATAAAATATCAAATATCAAATAAAAATAGCCAACCTCAGCGCTCACCACGGTCTCGCCTCAACAGACTGCATTCTCCTCTATGACCTCAGTTTCCACCTCGACAACCTCAACGACCACAACACCTCATCCCTACTAGAGAACCCCACCACCATCGGACTCAAACAACTGGTCACAATGCCAACCCACTCAGCAGGACACACGCTTGACCCCATCTTCTCCGCAAGCAACAACATCTTCATCAGCCACACCTCCGAGCCACACTGGACTGACCACCACGGCGTCCACTTATTCACCAAACCCACAGTACCCCACCATTCCCACTGCAATCCCCGCAGAAGCTGGAGCAAGGTCACTGAAGACCAGCTTACCACGTCCCTGAACAAAACCCCACCACCGACATCCACGGACGCCAACACCTCAGCACGCAACCTCCACCACTGGATCTCTGACTGCGCCAACACACTGGCTCCCCTCAGGAAACCCTCAGGCAAGCAGCCCTCCAAGAAAGCAAACTGGTTCTCTGTAGTATTCTCTGGTGCTGTCTTGTCTGATGTCACAGTGTCAAGTGCATGCTTAGAATGTTACTGTTTAAAAGGTTAGAACTGAAACTGGACTGTTATGACTGTACCTGGCAAGTGATGACCTGCAGCTGTGTAGTTCCTGACAATAAATCTCTTCTACCTCTCAACTGTGTTGTAGTAGATTACTACAAATTTTTGGCAACGATTGGACTACACAGCGGAACCCGCAGCGTGAGCCAACGGCACCTTTCAAAAACCCTGTCTTCAATTCAGGCTGTCTTCAGCGCTCTATCTACATGCTCAGTTTTCCACACATTCAATCCTACCTACTCGGTGACACCTTTGGTCACACTTGCCCAAGCCGCAACCGTCCAGCTGTACAACCAGAAACCAGCAGAGGCCTGTTTCCAACCGTCCCAAGCGGAGTCCAACAATGGTCTACTTCTTCCGATGGAACGAGTGAGGGAGTCTTCAGGCACACCTCGCTCCACCCTACAGTCATCGTTGGATTGTCTGTGCAAGGTATTGGGGATTTTCGTTGTTCCTCCTCCCTTTGCCCTCACATTGACGGATCGCTCACGCAGAGTGTACGCGCATTCTGACGCTCGTGCAAGGTGCATGCGCACTCCATGCCTCACGCGACGGGGCGCAGAAGTCCTGCTTGGCTACCATAGCAACCATCTTTATTGTTCAATGGACTGCCTTTCAACACTGTTGCTTTGGTAACCGCTTTGCTTCTCTTCGACGTGGCATTTCCTCAATCTTCAACGTGGGTGTCTGCTTTCCAATCAACGTGGGTGCCTGTTTTTCTATCTCAATCTTCAACGCGGCTGCCTGTCTGTCATCACTGTTACCATTGCAGCCTATGGCACTCCTTTCCTTCAGCTCGTACGTGAGTACTGCGATTCCCGGTGATTCGCACACAGATTTTACTCCATTGTACTTTTATTTTATTTATACCTGCTACTCTCAAGTGGATCTCAGTGATTCACACATTTTTAACACATTCCAGCTATTTGTGGATCACAGTGATCCACGCATTTCCTGCTGTGCATATTTCATGTGGATCTCAGTGATTCACACACTACTTGCCTGCTAAAGTCTAGCAAAGAACCAAAGAAACTTGTCTGAACTATTAACTTGACAGCATTTTACTATATTGTGTATTTCGTTATTTTTTTCTTCTCAAGACCATTGTATCACATTTACTACATTTTCTGCATTTCCTGGTTGTGTACATTACTCCACTTTATGCAAGCTTATTTCACCAAACACTCATCTTATTTCTTTTCGATTTTCCACAGTCATGTGTGCAATGCAAGCTGTTACTCCACCTCTGTCTTTTCTAGACATGCCGGATGAACCACCTGTTAAATGGGAGGTCTGGTTCGATGCGATGCGTTTGAAACGTATTTAGGGGCCAATGGAGCTCTAAGATTTACTGCTGAAAGAAAGAAGTGTTTATTACTTGACTCTTTAGGTTTTGAGGGTAGATCGATTTTTAAACATTTAACTGATTTACCTTTAACTGATGGTGGAAACATTGATGAATATCAAGAAACTGTGCGCAAACTTAAAACGAGATTCGACAAACAGACGAGTTTAATGGTTCAGAGGCATACGTTTTTTAAAAGGAAGCAATCAGAAAGTGAAGATGTTGATGCTTATGTATCTGTTCTTAGGAGGTTGGCATCAGTTTGTATATTTGAAAATTTCACTGATCAACTCATCAGAGATCAGTTCGTTTGCCAGTGCAAAGATAAGCATATTAGATAGAAACTTCTCGCAATGGGTAATCCGTCTCTCGATGAGACCATCAAAGTGGCCAAAAGCATTGAGATCTCACAAGTCTCGTTGAAAGAACTTGATGAAAAACCTCCTGAAAACTTGAATGCTGTTGGGGGAACCAATAGACTAAAACAGAGATCAGTCAAAAGCAGTAGCAGCAATACATCCAGATATAAATCTGATTTTAGCATTCCAAGCAATATTTGTCTCCGGTGTGGAAACCCTCCACACTCCAAAGGAAGTAGATGCCCTGCTGTTAACGTGATGTGTAATTTTTGTAAAAAGATGGGGCATTTTGCTAAGGTTTGTCTCAAGAGGAAACTTAAAAAAAACCTATAGCATGTGTTGTAGAATCTGAAGTAACCCCGGGCGCAGACCTCCGCTCCGCCCGCGGAGTGTGCGGGGATTTCCCTCCTCCGTGTTCCGCAGAGAACGTGGAGAAGGCAAATCTCCGCACACTCTGCAGCGGAGCGGAGTTGGCCAGCCCCCGCCTCCACCTCCCCTATATTATCAAGTAAATCTACATTACGTCGTAGTAAATTAAAACCACCTACCTGGCATGCGGCGTCCCCGGGCTGCCCTCCTCCTCTTCCTCGCAGTATCGGTAATCCTTGAGAAAACTGCGCATGCACGCACGCCCGCGCATTTAAGAAATGCACATGCGTGGGCGGGCGCGCATGTGCAGTTTTTTCAAGGATTACCGAAACTGCGAGGAAGAGGAGGAGGGCAGCCCGGGGACGCCACAGGCCAGGTAAGTGGTTTTAATTTACTACTACTACGTAATGTAGATTTACTTGATAATATAGGGGGGTGGAGGCGGGTGGCGTGGCGGAGCGGAGTTCCACAGAGTTTGTTTGCAACTCCGTGGACCTCCACTTAGCCCTGCTACGCCCACTACGCCCGGGGTTAATCTGAACACGAGTCTCGTATGAGGGACAAAAAATTGATCTGTTGGGTTTTATTGAAGATGTCATGATGTTCAAAGGAAGATTGATAAGAGGCAACATTTATGTTGCTGTCAAGGGACTCAAATTTGGTAAAGAACGGGGCCCCTGTACACAAGATAAACTTGCCTATTACAAGGAAAGAAACAATTGAAATAAACAAGCCTAAGGCGAGGCAATGAAAAATATGCTAGTTTGGGCAGAAAAAACAGATGCGTAATGAACACCAAATAGAACAGTTATACCGAACTTTTGATATTATTGAATTTATTGTATATAAACATATATGTATGTTTTTTTTAAATATAAACTTTTTTTAAAAAAATAGGTTTTTGTTTAAAATACATTAATTTGTCATCAATAGTAATTGTTTACATGCATAAAGGTTTTGTACAGTACAGATGTCAGGAGAGAAAATATGCAACAAGCGTTGTTGTGACTATTCTGAGAAAATTCAATAGATATACATAACTGATGTTGGAATCTGACAATTCATATCAATCATTGTAAACTATATTTTTCATCTATCCTGTATGGACAATTGACACACTAGAATGATGAAACTGGCGGTAGGTTAGCACTACGCGCGTTTCGGCATTGCCTTCTTCAGGATTCCGCCTCAGTAAGCAGTGAAAAGATAAGAAACAACAACGGGACTAGGTTTCAATGCCCAAACCTAAGCATTAAAGGTATACATAACATGGCAATAAGGATATCTTAAATGATATAACTAGGAAGATACATACAAAGAAGATCCAGGAGTTGTGAACCATATAAGAAACAGAGTAGTAAGAGTCCAAATGTTAAAATCCATAATGCCTTGAGATAACACCACGGTGAAAAGAAATGTGTATAATAGAATTCCTATAGAATATGTGGAGCCCAAGAAAACTGTTTTCACAGAGTGATTATACTATTATATAGGTTAAATACCTATCTGGAACTGTGTCCAGTGGAGCTCAGAAGTTTCAGGTGGTAATGTAGATGTCAGCTTAGTATAATTTGCATCTCCTGTGTAGATATATAAAAATTAATGTAGCTGACTCTATAGTCATACCTATTACAATGCAATGTTTTAATGTGGGCTAATGGCTAAGGGAATTACCTTAATTAGGAAAACCAGCAGGCTTTACTTCATGTGTGCCGGGTGAAAATAATATTCCAATTTATACAGAGTTGGTACTGGGGAGACTGTGAGGCTCTGTTGTTGAAACAGAAACTCATGTATATTAAGGAAAATGGTAACGAGGTTAGTGGTTTTACTCTAAAAGCGGTCAGTAAATTGAAGTTTACTAAATTCCCTATGATGTCTTACCCTTCCACAGGCAGAGATGTTTAGGATAAATAGGATGGTTGAACTTTAGACAGGTGAACTCTCTGCAAGCAGTTTGTTGATCTGAAACAATAATGTTTGGAACTGTATGGGAAAAGCAGCAGTCAAAGAGATAGGAGACTGATAACTTCTATACTTGGTTTTAACTTAATAAGATGTGTGGCTAATTATTAGACTGCCATTAGTGTCCCTGTTGCAGAAGAAGCAAGATCCCACTTTACAATACATTTATAGGTGACCTGAATTTAAAGCGGCATTATATAGTGTCATGATGAAAATGCCAATTGTTTCTAAAGTAACCTGAATTTAAAGCGGCATTGTATAGTTTTGTGATACAAGTGCCTATCGCTCCCATAGAATGCTGTGCCTGGGTCTCTGATGGCAAAGAGGTATTGCTTAAATACAAAAAGGCAAGCGGCGGTCTCAAATTACATCCATGGACAATGGATTCGCACTATAGCCACCGCGAAAACAGATAAACGCTACACCGTCCAGTTATGTATATCTATTGAATTTTCTCAGAATAGTCCCAACAACGCGTGTTGCATAATTTCTCTCCTGACATCTGTACTGTACAAAACCTTTATGCATGTAAACAATTACTATTGATGACAAATGAATGTATTTTAAACAAAAACATTTAAAAAAAAAAAGTTTACATAAAAAAACCCCATACATATATGTTTATATACAATAAATTCAATAATATCAAAAGTTCGGTATAACTGTTCTATTTGGTGTTCATTACGTATCTGGTTTTTCTGCCCAAACTAGCATATTTTTCATTGCCTCGCCTTAGGCTTGTTTATTTCAATTGCTGTCAAGGGACTCAACATTCTTGGGTGGTTCCACCAGGGATTGTTTGGGATGATACTCAGGCCAGGCACCAAAGAACAAGTTTTGCTGGTCACTTGTGAAGAAGAGGGCACTTGATGGAAAACCGAGTTTCCCTCTGTTTTTGGTGATACCCTTGGAAAAATATCTGGGTTTAAGCACAAAATCATTGTTAGAGATGGGCTATTCCAGTTAAACACAAACTCAGAGGTGTCCCATTTAGCACAAGAGATGATCTTAACAAAGAACTCAAGAGTCTGTGCGACAAGGGTATCATTGAACCCACAGAATCATCTTTGTGGTTGTCACCTTTGGTTCTTGCCTGCAAGAGAGGTGGACAATTACGCGTGTGTGTGGACCTTAGATCTCTCAATAAGGAGATCTGGGTTGATTCTCACCCTTTGCCTAAAATCAATGATCTGTTCACGTGTGTCAAGGGTGCTCAAGTGTTCTCCAGGTTAGATCTGGCTAGCGCCTACCACCAGATAGAACTTCATCCCGACTCTCGCTCTCTCACTGCTTTTGTGTCTCCTCTTGGAACATTCCAATATCGGCGGATGCCTTTCGGTTTAGCATCCGTGGCGTCCGTGTTCCAGAGGGTCATGCAGAATCTTTTGAGAGAAGTCGAAGGGGTGCTCGTTTTTCAAGATGATGTCCTAATATTTGCTAAGGACAATACTTCACATGATATTATCCTTAGAAAGGTACTTAACATTTTTTTAAAAATGGTGTTGTTCTTAAGTCTGAGAAATGTAAGTTTCTCTGCAAAGAGATTGAATATCTTGGTCACTTGCTATCGCATGAAGGCATCAGACCTAGACAAGGACTTTTCGATGCCATTTCCAACGCCTCTGTACCCAAAGACAAAACTGGTGTCAAGTCTTTGTTGGGTCTGTTTGAATATTATTCAAGGTTCATCCCTAATTTTGCTTCTATTGTCCGACCCATAAGGTATTTACTCAAGATGGGAGTCAGGTTTGAAGGATGTGATCATGCGTTTAATGAAGTCAAGTCCTCTTTGAAGAGTAGTGATGCTCTCAGGCCATTTGATCATGATTTACCTTGTTGTATAGCTGTTGATGCTAGTCAAGTTGGATTGGGAGCCATTCTCACACAAAGTTGTGGAGACAAAGAAATCACCGTTGCTTTTGCCTCTAGGGTGTTAAGGAGTGCTGAGGTCCAATATTCCGTTATTGAAAAGGAATTACTTGGCTGTTTGTGGGCTATTGAAAAATATCGCCCATACGTTTGGGGAAGACGTTTAAAACTGGTTACTGACCACAAACCTTTGGTTTCTATCCTGGGTTTTGGTCCTAGTAAGTGTTGCACAACCAGGATAACAAGAATGGTTAGTAAGTTGCTACAGTACCAATTTGACGTCTCACATATTCCTGGTGGGAGGAATAGTAGGGCAGATTTTCTCTCTCGTTTTCCCCAAAGTAATGATGCATGTGAAGGAACAAACTTTCAAGAGTTATGTGAGGAAGATGCCGAAGATTGTTTTGTGGCTGCTATGGATATTCCTGATCTTGTTGTTGGTTCAGAGGAGGATTGGAGAGCAGCCTTATTAGAGGATGATCTTCTGCAACAAGAGTGTGTGTTAATCAGGGAGGGGTGGCCCAGAGAAAAGGTGTTGTCCCCTCTCCCACAGCCTTATTGCAAAGTAGAACCTGAAATTTCACTAGAGGATGGTGTACTCATGAGATGTGATAAACTAATTCTACCTCACTCTGTCAGACCTACCATTGTCAAGAACGCTCATGAGGGACATTTGGGTGCTACCCTCACCAAACGTCGTGTTTGTGAGGACTTCTGGTGGCCAAGTATGGATGCTGAAATAAGTATCTTGGTGGAAAATTGTCCTGTGTGTTGTTCATCTGAAAAGACTTTGAAAGTTGCTACTCCACCGCTATCGCCGGTTGAATGTCCTTCTGGTCCCTGGGTTAAGGTAGGCATTGATGTCATGGGTCCGTTTGAGGTTTTACCTTTTGGGTGCAAGTACATTTTAGTGCTTATGGATTATGCATCGAAATGGCCTGAGATAAAGTTGCTCAAAGAAGCTAGCTGTGCCAGTGTCATCAAGTTTTTGAAGGAAGTTTTTCTGAGGGAGGGCTTTCTCGAGTTCCTCGTTTCTGATAATGGGACTCCATTTGTGAGTAAAGAGTTTGAAGTTTTTTTATCTTCCAGTGGGGTGAAGCACTTAAAAAGTTCTCTATATAATCCACAGACCAACGGTCTTGTGGAAAGAATGAACCGTGTGGTGGGTGAGTGTGTCAGATGGGCTGTGTCTGGCAACCATGATGTTGTCAAATCTTTAGAAAGTATGCTATGGTTTTACAGGACCACGCCCCATTCATCCACAAAAATTTCCCCGTTTGAGCATTTAAAGGGTAGGAGGGCTAATACGTGCTTCAGGCCCGGATGGATGAGCAAATGGATTAAATCTGAATAAATTGTGGACTCACTCATGAAGATTGTGAAGGTAAATTCTGAAATTACCCAAAGTAAACAAAACATTTGGTTTGATAAAAAGAAAGGTGTCAAAATAGTTCCCTTGGTTGTTGGTGATTTTGTTTGTATCAAGACTCCTGTGCATGTCAAGAAAGGGAACGATAAATATGGTGAACCTACCAAAGTTGTAAAGATTGGAAACAATGCTGTTCAAGTGGAGGGAGGCCATTGGTGGAATCTTTCTAAAATTGTTAAGGCAAGATCACACTCTTCGTCTAATGACCATGATGGTGGTAAGGCGACTGTATTACCCGATTCTTATGAACGTAGGAGAAGTTCAAGAGTCATTGTCACTCCACAAAGATTTTGTGAGTGATCTTTTGGTCCACCCTTGTTTTTTATTTTTTGTTCTGTTCTTACCTTTTGTTTCAGTACCTTATTTTGTTTTTGAGTTTTGTTTGTTTTGCAGGAGAAGGGAAGGTATGTAGTATTCTCTAGTGCTGTCTTGTCTGATGCTATGATGTCACAGTGTCAAGTGCATGCTTAGAATGTTACTGTTTAAAAGGTTAGAACTGCAACTGGACTTTTATGACTGTACTTGGCAAGTAATGACCTGCAGCTGTGTAGTTCCTGACAATACATCTCTTCTACCTCTCAACTGTGTTGGAGTGGATTACTACATTCTCCCCTGTCCTCCAAAAGTCCAGGCGCACCTGCAGATGGCTCAAGAAAAAATGGGAGGAGCAGCAAAATCATGGCAGACCATGCAGCCTTCAAAACCGGCATCACTGCACACCACCGCCTTATCAGAACAACAAAGAAAGCAGCCATCCAGGAACGCATCAATGCCAGCACACACAACAGCAAAGAACTCTTCGCAGTGGTCAAAGAATGCGCGTAACCCAGCACAGAGACAGCGGACATTTCCCCCTCTCAAGACCTCTATGACAACCTTGCCACCTTCTTCCCCTTCAAGATCAAGGAGATCTACGACAGCTTCGCAACCCAAGACCCACCCACCCCACCGCAACCACCACACCCAATGGCTCCAGACCCCAGCAGACCTCGCTCAACTGGACCACCCTCACCTCTGACGACACCCTCAGGATCATGAAGAGCATCCACTCCGGAGCCCCCTCGGACCCCTGCCCTCACCACATATTCAACAGAGCCGGCACCTCATCACACCTGAACTCTGCTGCATCATCAACTGCTCCATCGAATCCGCCACCTTCGCGGAAGACTGGAAGCACACAGAGATCAACCCCCTGCTGAAGAAACCCTCTGCCGTCCCGATGGACCTCCAGAATACAGACCCATCTCTCTGCTCCCCTTTCCAGCCAAAGTCATTGAGAAAGCAATCAATGCCCAACTCGCCGAGTTCATTGAAATGAACCACATCCTGGACCTCTCCCAATCGGGCTTCAGAAGCAACCACAGCACCGAGACCGCTCTCCTTGCCTCTAACGACGACATCTGCACCTTCCTTGACCGAATCAAAACTGCTGCCCTCATCCTTTTGGCCTTGTCAGCCGCCATCGACACTGTTTCCCACCACACCCTCTGCGCAAGACTTCAAAATGCCAGCATCCGCGACAAAGCCCTAGAATGGATCCGCTCCTTCCTCACCGGCCGAACACAGAGAGTCAGACTTCCACCGTTCAACTCAGAACCCACAGCGATCGGCTGTAGAGTGCCTCAGGGATCCTTCCTGATCCCCACCCTCTTCAATATTTACATGGCCCCGCTCGCAACCATCGTCAGAAGCCACGGACTCAACATTGTCTCCTACTCCGACGACACACAGCTGATTCTCTCCCTCACGGACAAACCCACAGCCACCAAGAGAAACTTCCACGACGGGATGAAGGCAGTCGCATCCTGGATGAAGGCCAGCTGCCTCAAGCTTAACTCAGACAAGACCGAAGTCCTCATCCTGGGGTCCACCCCCTCTGCCTGGGACGACTCCTGGTAACCTGCAGTGCTCAACCCCCCCCCACCCACGGACCATGCACAAAACCTCAGCATCATCCTGGACTTCTCGCTCTCAATGAACCACCAAATCAATGCCGTTTCGACCTCCTGCTTGTACAAGCTCCGCCTCCTTTGTAAGATCTTCAAGTGGATCCCTACCGAGTTCAGGTAAATGTCACCCATGTGCTCGTCAGCAGAAAACTCGACTACAGCAACGCACTCTACCCCGGCACTACCCAGAAACTCCAAAAGAAACTGCAGAACATCCAGAACGCCTCAACCAGACTCATCCTGAACATCCCACGCCGCAACGACATCACAGCCACCTGAGAGACCTTCACTGGCTACCTGTCAACAAAAGAATTACCTTCAAGCTCCTCACGCATGCCTACAAAGCCCTCCACAACGCTGGACCTGCATACCTCAACCACCGCCTCCCCTTCTACACTCCCATGAGACATCTCCGCTCCGGCCAACTGGCCCTATCCACCATCCCACGGATCCACAAGACTACAGCTGGAGGAAGATCCTTCTCCTACCGCACTGCAAAGTCCTGGAACTCACTGCCTCTACCTCAAGCAATCACATCGCTGCCGCAATTCAGGAAGGACCTCAAGACCTGGCTCTTCGACTGAACTGCATATCCACCCCCCACTCAACACCTTAAGACCCTTTCGGGTGAGTAGGTGGGCTTTATAAGAAACCTGATTGATTGACTGCATTCACATACTCCCTGTACGTTTGATTGAGTTACCATCCCCATAATTATTTACCACCCCTGAAAGCATCTCATGTTATCCTTTCACCCTTACTCACACCCATCGTGTATGTCATTGGTTCTAGTCTGTGTCAGTGATTTGATCCCACGTATGTAAATTCTGAAAGACGGACCATATGTATATAACTATTAAATAGGGTCTGCAAGCCCTTTATTTATTCTGGTGTCTCAAAAGTAGCTTCATTACTTATCCATAATCACATCCACAATCACAACCGCGCTGCATCCACGGACAAACTAGACGTAACCGTTGTGGCCACCTTGGAATGTACAGATACCCACCAGGTTAAACATTATCCAACTTATATCTAGTTTCATAGTACCATGCCTGGAAACTGTCAAGCAGGACCCCACACGTACATCCCAATAGTGGCTCCATCATTATATCTGCAATTGCATCTTGAACCAAAGACGGCTCGATCACAGATCCAGACATAACTCTAAAAAGAATCATGTGCCAGGAGTAGGTCCTTGTGCCAGCTCCCCCTACGACGGTTCTGTCCAGCTTGCCCGCAGTCCGCTACCCCCTGTTGCCTGTCTACCTGCTGCCCTCTGTTTGTGCCTCCTCTGCTCATTTCTTGCTCTGTCTTGCCTTTTCTGCTCATTTTTCTGCCCTCTGTTTTGCCTTTTTTCTGCTCGTTTTTCTGCCCTCTGATTTGCCATTTCTGCTTTTTTTTTCTGCCTTCCATTTAGTCTTTTCTGCTTGTTTTTCTGCCTCTATTTTGCCTTCTTCTGCTCTGTTTTGCCTTTTCTGCTTGTTCTTCTGCCCTCTGTTTTGCCTTTTCTGCTCGTTTTTCCCTCTGATTTGCCTTTTGTGCTCATTTTTCTACTCTCTGTTTGGACTTTTCTGCTCGTTTTTCTGCCCTCTATTTTGCCCTCCTCTGCTCTGTTTTGCCTCTTCTGCTAATTTTTCTGCCCTCTGTTTTGCCTTTTCTGGTCTCTCATTTTTCTGCCCTCTGTTTTGCTGTTTTCTGCTCGTTTCATCCCTCTGTCGGCTGTTTTCTCAAGACCTGGCTTTTCCATGGAGACCTCGGACACCTTCGCATCCCATTTCCCAGATACCCCCAGAAGTGACAGTGCAGTGCTCTATAAAAGCTGATTAATTGATTGATTCATACATGTTATAATCACACGCCATGTACTACCTCTCAAAGCACCAACCCCATGTACTGAAACCCTCATAGTTCTCTTTCCACCCAAATAGGTCACTCGTATCTCACCCTTCCAAACCGCCCGAACAATTACGTGCTCGACATTCCACCGGTGGGCCGTTCACCATCCAATTCGGCAGCATAGCATCCATCTTGCTACATCCTTCCCTTATTAAGAGTCAACACCTACCCTCCCAGTGGTCTCACAATTTCAAAAAGAAACACTCATCCGAGGCATATCACTTGGTTCCGCTATATTGTAAAGTCCTTCACCATTCAAAAGTGAATCCGTAATCCTGCATCAAATCACATGATACACTTAGTTCATCATAATTCATCATCACACCTATGCAATTATCATTCACCCAGAATGAATCCATGGATTCATTAATACAAATCAATAAGTGAGTCTGGTCACATCTGCACTGCTTATGACCTCTCATATTACATCACTCATGACATGTTCTATGGCATCATTTATGACATCGCTTATGACATCTCAAATGACATCACTGATGACATCATCCAATTAATGTGTTAGTTTGTTTTATAGTTTACATAGTGGCGGATAGCTACCATATTACTTCTCTATCTAATTTTGTACAGTTTGTGTCCAGCTAAGGGGTGTAAGTGTATACAAAACGCATATGCTCCTAGTGCATCATAGGGTTGTTGAGGTATTGAATGCATTATAAATCTTTGTATTGAAGAGTAACTCTGTGTGCAGATAACAGTTGACGACTTGTGTACAGTATGCTCCACACAAGTTTTTGGTTCTGCAAAAACGTTTCCAGGAGAGCAAAGAATCATAAAGTAGATACTAAGCATTGTAAGCAGCCTAGAGGTTTTAGACAGAATCGTCATTGTAGCATGACGATGTCTACATAACATAGAAGACTGTGTGCACCAGGGACTAACCTATGTACATGTGCTTGTTTAGCTTCAGAAGACGGGCTATCTGTAAAGCTTTCACTACAGTATGAAGGCTGCAGGTAGTATGATCTTTAGCACATTCAGACCTTGGTTACTTTAAGAGAATAGTCTCTATGTGGACAAGTTTTACACAGTGTGTACACTGTTTTTAGTAGATACTTTTAATACTCTATGGTGTATTTCTCATGAGAGTTTCACTGTCTGCAAACCGTGTAGTACAGAGTACACTCTCTCCATAGAGTAAACACTGTTTACAGCACCCACTTTTCTACTCATATCCACTTCATTTCTCAGTGTAGTTTCTGTGAGGTGTTGGATACAAATAAAAGCTGTCCATAGTAGGGCATTCATTTTGGAACAGAAGTTGAGTATCTTGAAGAGCTTGGTTTTCTCCTAATACTTGTACACAGATTGAATACCACGTGCAGTAAGGGGTTCCCATATATCTGTGGTTGATTATTAATGTGAACTAGGCTACCCGTGAAGTTTGTGGTATACGGTCAGTGTTGCACATAACACATGTCTGCTACACCTAAGGGAGTTGTATCTCTGATGGCATTAAAGATGCTTCATATTATTCTGAGGTATTTTGAACTTACTTTCAGGCCTCTAATGCCATACTCGTTTATAGGATATTTTGTACAAAAGAAGCTTGGACGATGTCATCAGTGACGTCATTTTAGATGTCATGTCATGAGTGTTGTCAAAAATTATGTCATAGAACATGTCATGAGTGATGTAATACGTCAGGTCATAAGCAGTGCATGACAGGGAAGAAGTTATAGTTAACTCTGTTTACTGTGACCGGTGAATATATATATAAATCAAATATATACATGCATATATATATATATATATATATATATATATAGCAGTTGCTCGCTTTTGTTCCGTTGTTTCTTTCCACCAACAAACGAGAGTGGACCCAAATATGTGCAATTTTGTTTTATTTTACCGCTCCAACAGCCTCGCCATTACGCGTTTCGGCAGTCGCCTGCCTTGATCACATGACAACGTAAGGAATTCAACTCGCCATTTTAAAGTGACAGTGCATAAGAAAAGTTAATGAAAATGGAAAAAATACTTCTTTCACAGTATTTTAAACATGACTGGTAATGTGATTATTTGCTTAAATGCTTTTTCAAAATTTCATAGTTATAGTACTTTTAGCTTCTCTCAAGAGTACATATTGTGAAAAGCATTACCACTATCAAATCTCATATCCATAAATTTCTTACATAAATGCTGTTTCAAAACCAGTACCATATTAAATCCATTCCACATTTTCATTTAATAACTGATCCACCTAATATGTGAATTTACCCCTATGTGTAAATTATTACCCTAACTAAGTGCTAAATTGAAAAGGTGTAAAAAAGTGCTAGTGTTAAAATACTTTTAAAACTAACATGTCCTCTCCCAGCCAGGGCAGCTTGTATTGACATAATGTCATTAACTATACTATTTAAGCGACCCATGGCTGAGAGGGACATTAAGTGCAAATCACAGCATGTGCAAACAAGCAAGTAAGTATGGAGAGAATAGTCAACTATTAATGCAACTGATTCCCATGATTGTAAACATAGACCTAAATATATGTAGATAAATAAATAAGTACATATAAATATCCATAAATATACAACTCAATTGCTAAAATCATCAACTTCTAATAAAACCCTCTAAAATTACTTGATTATTAGTCTATGCTTAGCAGATTGAACATCCGAACAGACAAAATCATTATATCAATATTGTCATAAGACCAATAAAAATATATAAATATATGCATAAATAATCATTCATCAGAAATACATACAAAATAAGGATCGTAAATTACAGAGGTCACATCTCGCCAGAATATTTGCAGTAGTATACACTTGGATGTTCGGGTTTCATAAAAACGTATAGAGGTCCTCACTCGTATTTAGACCCCCCGGATATTTAGTATCTAACTCTAATATAAATTGCGTTTCCAGTCGTCTTAATTTCGCTTCCCTGTTCCCCCCTCTTTTATCTAAAGGGATGGCATCCAACACATAATATCGTAAATGACTAAGATTGCTTTCATGACAATCCTTAAAGTGTCTGGCCACAGGGTAGCTTGGGTCATTGTTGGTGATAGCTCTTGTATGTTGTAAGACTCTTTTGTGTACTGCCAACTTAGTACTTCCAATATATTTTAGATTGCAGCTATATATATATATATATATGTATATATTTTATCCTTGCATCTTTTGTGCTATCTACAGATCTATGTGGTTTACGCTGGTAATAAACCATTTCTTTTAACTGGAACGTGTATAAAGCTCTTTCATCTATTGTATTGTATTCTATGCAGTAATTTTGCTGTTTTCTATACATAACTGAACCTCGAAGGAGGTGTGTGTGAACCACTGTTCTTCGGCATATGTTAATCACTCAGGCTCACACAGACACTTGGGTTGCTCTCTTTTTCAAGATTGCAAAGCAAAGGTAGCATACCTATAAGAGGGGCAGATGGCGCCGGTGCTTCGTGTCATACTTGCCTTTTCTTTTGAAATATAATCAAGTGCCTCCTGTATTAACCCTATTGTTTAGTGATTTACTTTACCTTTTGAAAACTGTTGAAAAAATTATTTTATTTTATTTAAGTCTTATTTACAGGGCCTGTTTTCCAGTGACTTGCTCGTCTTCCCAGGTTATGCCTAACCAGACACTCTCTCCTCTCCTCCCAGAAAGCCTTCCCGCGCTACGACTCTTCCATGGGTATCATGACGGAGATCGGGAACCGACTAGGACAGACGCAGGTGCTGCTGGGAGTGGCCAAGTGCTGGATCATCCAAAAAGACCTGGATAAGGTAAGCAAGGGGCAGAGCCCTGTGGCTACTGGGCGTAAAGGGAGTGGACTGTTTCCAAGAAGGAAAGGTCACAAGTGGGGAGAGAGTCAAGGGAGTGAGGATGTAGTGGGTTACCATGATGTGAAGGAAACTAAGGAGTGCAGAGGAGCGGTAGAGGAGTTGTACCACTCTGCAATATTCTATCTTAATAAAGCTTGTTTCTCTCTTCCAGGCTCCCCTCTCTCTTACAAGACTCATCTGATCTGGTTTTTTCTTCTTCTTCTCTGCAGGCTTTGGATGTCACCCTTAAAGCTCAGGATCTGGCTGAGGGCCTGGGGAACAAGGTGAGGCTTTAGGTCCCCGCTGAGCATGAGCCGAAAGGCTTTGAGGTTCGCATGATACCTACAAGCTGACACTACACATCCGGGTCCTGTAGATGCTGCTTGGAAGGGTCCTCTGCCTTGGGTGATGGTAGTGTCTTGCCCATGGCTGTAGGCACAAACAACTGTGAAGTTCTTGCAGCTCCTTCCTGGAAGGGGCGAGAGGTCCCAGTTGGCATAGGTGGTGGACTTGGAACAAGTGGCGGTGGCTGTGTGTGCAGCGCAGGAAGAGAACTCACAGCACACATGGCAAACACGTTTACACAATGCAGTTAGCGCTGGTGGACCTTGGGCACAGAGAGGATGGGCGCTCCTCTTACGGGCGCACAGGTTTTCTTAAACTAAAAAAACAAAATGTAGAATATGCGTATCTGTTATGGCCATGTATTTTCTTTGTAAAAATATTTTGAGAAAATGGTGTTTCAGGGATTGTGCATGGAGATATTCTGATGTTTATGGATTCACAAAGAATACGCAGGAGAGAGAACTAGGATTACAGGTAAGTAACTTTTTCCTCTACAGAATGTCATAGAGTCTGATCTCCTGCAGTCTCCTGAGGAGAATGGGATTAGGTCCAGCTCTAACTCCAGGCCCCATGTACCCTGTGCAGAACTCAGATGTGTATTTCCAGCACTCTTTTGCTTTTTTTGGTGCTGCGGGTGATTGAACATAATGGATAAGTATTTATTCAAATGACAGGCTAAATGCTACCTGTGAGGAAATGGAGTGTTTTATGTGTTGTGGTTGTGCAACCTCTCCATGTATTACACTTACCAACCCCTTTGGTTCCTGTAGGTTTCGTTTGTTAAACCTTCAGCTCAACTCTGGGTAGCTGTGGCTCTGAGCAGCCAGACTTACACAGAGGAAGAAGTGAAAAGCATTTAAACAGCACCAAACAACTGAGGAAGTAATCAATACGACAATCAAGAAATCCAACACCAACTTATAAAAATAGACTGTATTGTTATAAGAATTTAGACACAAGAATGAAAATGATCCACTGGCGGGTCCCAGAGATGAGGAATTTACAAGTAATAATAAATCAGAGCATTTCATTCAACCATGAACTAGCACTGGCAAATCCAACTAATTTACCACTTAGAAACTTTTTCAAGGAAAACTTGCTCTAGAGTCAATACAATTGGTTACAGTGGCTTGGGGTGACCAACTCCAGCAGGGAGCTAGTCAGGGGGACCAGCAAGACCCTCAGAAACAGTTACCTCCACAGGAGAAGCGGTCTTCAAGCAGTTCCAGGCTCATTTTCTCTGTGTTGCAATGGACTTCTATGTAGTGGTCCTGATGCAAGGTAGGAAGGATGCTGAAGATACTCCAAGGATGCTGTAAATGTGATGCGGTTGACCGGGATCTTCCTGCAGCTGCTCCTCAGTCCACAAAAATGGTGTGGGGATCCTGGTTGCAGAGTCGATGTCCCACGAGGTTCTCTCCGGTGTGGCCGAAGGCCAGATACCACTGGACTACCAGTCGCACGTTGTCGCGGTCACAGGTCAATCCTTCCTGAGTTACTGGCTGGTTCTCTGAGTGTCCTAGCAACTCTCTGACAGCACTACTGGGTTCAGAGAACTCAGGTGCAACTCTGTGCATTGGGTCTTGGCCCCAGGTATTGCACGGCGGCTGTGGTAGTGACTTGAAGACTTTGGGCTACCAACCTGCTGCAGCAGGCTTCTTCAGCTGTTGTGTCCCAGTGCTGCGAACAGGAGGCCAATTGACTGCCCCTTAGAGTCTCTAGGATTTACTGGACTCTGGAGATGACTTCTCCTTAAGCAGGACATAGCAGGCACAATCCCTCACTTCACTAGCCACCAGGTGCAGCAGGTGCAGTCCCTCTCTTCACTACTAGCCATCAGATGCAGCAGGTGCAGTCCTTGTCGGTGCAGCCTCTCATTGCTGGTTCTTTGGTGCAGCAGGCACAGTCCCTCTCTTCACTAGCCACCGGGTGTAGCAGGCACAGTCCCTCTCTTCACTAGCCACCAGGTGTACCAGGTGCAGTCATTGGTGGTGCAGCCTCTCTTTGTTGGTCACTCGGTACAGCAGGGAAGTTCTTCGGTCCTTATTCCAGGCCAGATGTGATCTGAGGTCAAGGTGCCAGGGGTGTCCTCTTTATGCTTGAAAAATGCCCCCAGGGCAGACTGAGGTTGGTAGCCAATGGGCTACTAGGATCCCTCCCCCCTGGTAACACTTCATGTGGAGTGTAGCATCTGGATATCCCAGCATGCCCACTACCAAGATGGAGAAACCCCTCTCTCGTTGTGTGGACTTCACTAGGCCACCCCTTGTGTGTGGCTATCTCATGGCCACACGGACCTGAGGAAACCAGTTTGGCAACTGGTTTGCCCTCTCTGCTCCCTGTGCCAGCATGTATGCCTAAACAATGTGGCAGCCCTCCACCCTAGTGTTACACATCTGCCCTTCCGAAGGCAGCTTCCAATTTGAAGCCTGCCTTCTGGGACCAACACCCGCGTGGCTTCCAGCGGGAGGGAGGTGACACCTCCCTGGTCTGCAATCCCTCATTGTTTCCCTTCCAGTCGTTGTCATGTCTCCCCAGGAGGGCAGAAAGTTGTCTTGTGGAACAGGCTCCATGTGTGCCTAGGAAGGCAAAAGAGTTTAAAAGGCAACAAATTTGTAAAAGCTGCACACTGCAACAAGTTACATTAACTTTGACTTGAGATTCAAGTCGAGCTAAATATAATGAGTTGTTTGATACCTTGGAGTGCCCATAGTTAGCACGTCTGAGGGGTCAGCGTGTAATCCTGCACTCACCAAATGGGCGATCAAGTCTTTACACAGTAAAATTGGCAGTTTCTCATTTTTACTGTTAAAACATGTAACCTACATGTCCTGCCAGTGTCATATGTTGCACTCCTGCCTTAGGACTCGGCAGCTGTAGGATACACTACTATTGTGAGAGACAAAATGGTGCTGATGTGTAATCATGTTTTGATATAGAAAAATGATAAATACAGTTTACAAATGCACTCCAGAATTTGTTGGGGAGAATCAGGACATAACAGATTAGTAGACTAAAAGAAGATGGGTTTGAGAAAGCCAGAAAAAAGGTGTTTCTTCTGTTTTTGTTCAGGTTTGTTCTGCTGCTTTTCATTTTCCCACCTACATTTCAATCTCATCCTTTGCTCTTGTGTCTTCTGTGCTCCTACTCTTCCATCTCCTACTGCTGGCCCTTTCATATCTGACCCCTCTTCTTCCATTCCTTGACCCTGCTCTTCATCTCCTACTGCTGGTCCTTTCATATCTGACCCCCCTCTTCTTCCATTCCCTGACCCTTCTCTTCCATCTCCTACTGCTGGTCCTTTCATATCTGACCCCTCTTCTTCCATTCCCTGACCCTGCTCTTCCATCTCCTACTGCTGGTCCTTTCATATCTGACCCCTCTTCTTCCATTCCCTGACCCTGCTCTCCCATCTCCTACTGCTGGTCCTTTCATATCCTGACCCCTCTTCTTCCATTCCCTGACCCTGCTCTCCCATCTCCTACTGCTGGTCCTTTCATATCTGACCCCCTCTTCTTCCATTCCCTGACCCTTCTCTTCCATCTCCTACTGCTGGTCCTTTCATATCTGACCCCTCTTCTTCCATTCCCTGACCCTGCTCTTCATCTCCTACTGCTGGTCCTTTCATATCTGACCCCTCTTCTTCCATTCCTTGACCCTGCTCTTCATCTCCTACTGCTGGTCCTTTCATATCTGACCCCTCTTCTTCCATTCCCTGACCCTGCTCTCCCATCTCCTACTGCTGGTCCTTTCATATCTGACCCCTCTTCTTCCATTCCTTGACCCTGCTCTTCATCTCCTACTGCTGGTCCTTTCATATCGGACCCCCCTCTTCTTCCATTCCCTGACCCTGCTCTCCCATCTCCTACTGCTGGTCCTTTCATATCTGACCCCTCTTCTTCCATTCCTTGACCCTGCTCTTCATCTCCTACTGCTGGTCCTTTCATATCTGACCCCTCTTCTTCCATTCCCTGACCCTGCTCTTCATCTCCTACTGCTGGTCCTTTCATATCTGACCCCTCTTCTTCCATTCCCTGACCCTTCTCTTCCATCTCCTACTGCTGGTCCTTTCATATCTGACCCCTCTTCTTCCATTCCCTGACCCTGCTCTCCCATCTCCTACTGCTGGTCCTTTCATATCTGACCCCCTCTTCTTCCATTCCCTGACCCTTCTCTTCCATCTCCTACTGCTGGTCCTTTCATATCTGACCCCCCTCTTCTTCCATTCCCTGACCCTGCTCTTCCATCTCCTACTGCTGGTCCTTTCATATCTGACCCCTCTTCTTCCATTCCCTGACCCTGCTCTTCATCTCCTACTGCTGGTCCTTTCATATCTGACCCCTCTTCTTCCATTCCTTGACCCTGCTCTTCATCTCCTACTGCTGGTCCTTTCATATCTGACCCCCTCTTCTTCCATTCCCTGACCCTTCTCTTCCATCTCCTACTGCTGGTCCTTTCATATCTGACCCCTCTTCTTCCATTCCCTGACCCTGCTCTTCCATCTCCTACTGCTGGTCCTTTCATATCTGACCCCTCTTCTTCCATTCCCTGACCCTGCTCTCCCATCTCCTACTGCTGGTCCTTTCATATCCTGACCCCTCTTCTTCCATTCCCTGACCCTGCTCTCCCATCTCCTACTGCTGGTCCTTTCATATCTGACCCCCTCTTCTTCCATTCCCTGACCCTTCTCTTCCATCTCCTACTGCTGGTCCTTTCATATCTGACCCCCCCTCTTCTTCCATTCCCTGACCCTGCTCTTCCATCTCCTACTGCTGGTCCTTTCATATCCTGACCCTTCTTCTTCCATTCCCTGACCCTGGTCTTCATCTCCTGCTGTTGGTCCTCTCATATCTGACCCCTCTTCTTCCATTCCCTGACCCTGCTCTTCATCTCCTACTGCTGGTCCTTTCATATCTGACCCCTCTTCTTCCATTCCCTGACCCTGCTCTTCATCTCCTACTGCTGGTCCTTTCATATCTGACCCCTCTTCTTCCATTCCCTGACCCTGCTCTCCCATCTGCTACTGCTGGTCCTTTCATATCTGACCCCTCTTCTTCCATTCCCTGACCCTGCTCTCCCATCTCCTACTGCTGGTCCTTTCATATCTGACCCCTCTTCTTCCATTCCCTGATCCTTCTCTTCCATCTCCTACTGCTGGTCCTTTCATATCTGACCCCTCTTCTTCCATTCCCTGACCCTGCTCTTCATCTCCTACTGCTGGTCCTTTCATATCTGACCCCTCTTCTTCCATTCCCTGACCCTGCTCTTCATCTCCTACTGCTGATCCTTTCATATCTGACCCCTCTTCTTCCATTCCTTGACCCTTCTCTTCATCTCCTACTGCTGGTCCCTTCATATCTGACCCCCCTCTTCTTCCATTCCCTGACCCTTCTCTTCCATCTCCTAATGCTGGTCCTTTCATATCTGACCCCTCTTCTTCCATTCCCTGACCCTGCTCTTCATCTCCTGCTGCTGGTCCTCTCATATCTGACCCCCTCTTCTTCCATTCCCTGACCCTGCTCTTCATCTCCTACTGCTGGTCCTTTCATATCTGACCCCTCTTCTTCCATTCCCTGACCCTGCTCTTCATCTCCTACTGCTGGTCCTTTCATATCTGACCCTCTTCTTCCATTCCCTGACCCTGCTCTTCATCTCCTACTGCTGGTCCTTTCATAACTGACCCCCTCTTCTTCCATTCCCTGACCCTGCTCTCCCATCTCCTACTGCTGGTCCTTTCATATCTGACCCCTCTTTTCCCATTCCCTGACCCTGCTCTTCCATCTCCTACTGCTGGTCCTTTCATATCTGACCCCTCTTCTTCCATTCCCTGACCCTGCTCTTCATCTCCTACTGCTGGTCCTTTCATATCTGACCCCCCTCTTCCTCCATTCCCTGACCCTGCTCTTCCATCTCCTACTTCTGGTCCTTTCATATCTGACCCCTCTTCTTCCATTCCCTGACCCTGCTCTTCATCTCCTACTACTGGCCCTTTCATATCTGACCCCTCTTCTTCCATTCCCTGACCCTGGTCTTCATCTCCTACTGCTGGTCCTTTCATATCCTGACCCTTCTTCTTCCATTCCTTGACCCTGCTCTTCATCTCCTACTGCTGGTACTTTCATATCTGACCCCTCTTTCTTCCATTCCCTGACCCTGCTCTTCATCTCCTACGGCTGGTCCTTTTATATCTGACCCCTCTTCTTCCATTCCCTGACCCTGCTCTTCATCTCCTACTGCTGGTCCTTTCATATCTGACCCCTCTTCTTCCATTCCCTGACCCTGCTCTTCATCTCCTACTACTGGCCCTTTCATATCTGACCCCTCTTCTCCCATTCCCTGACCCTGCTCTTCCATCTCCTACTGCTGGTCCTTTCATATCCTGACCCTTCTTCTTCCATTCCCTGAACCTGGTCTTCATCTCCTACTGCTGGTCCTTTCATATCCTGACCCCTCTTCTTCCATTCCCTGACCCTGCTCTTCATCTCCTTCTGCTGGTCCTTTCATATCCTGACCCTTCTTCTTCCATTCCCTGACCCTGCTCTTCCATCTCCTACTGCTGGTCCTTTCATATCTGACCCCTCTTCTTCCATTCCTTGACCCTGCTCTTCATCTCCTACTGCTGGTCCTTTCATATCTGACCCCCCTCTTCTTCCATTCCCTGACCCTGCTCTTCCATCTCCTACTGCTGGTCCTTTCATATCTGACCCCTCTTCTTCCATTCCCTGACCCTGCTCTCCCATCTCCTACTGCTGGTCCTTTCATATCCTGACCCCTCTTCTTCCATTCCCTGACCCTGCTCTCCCATCTCCTACTGCTGGTCCTTTCATATCAGACCCCCTCTTCTTCCATTCCCTGACCCTTCTCTTCCATCTCCTACTGCTGTTGCTTTCATATCTGACCCCCCCTCTTCTTCCATTCCCTGACCCTGCTCTTCCATCTCCTACTGCTGGTCCTTTCATATCCTGACCCTTCTTCTTCCATTCCCTGACCCTGGTCTTCATCTCCTGCTGTTGGTCCTCTCATATCTGACCCCCTCTTCTTCCATTCCCTGACCCTGCTCTTCATCTCCTACTGCTGGTCCTTTCATATCTGACCCCACTTCTTCCATTCCCTGACCCTGCTCTTCATCTCCTACTGCTGGTCCTTTCATATCTGACCCCTCTTCTTCCATTCCCTGACCCTGCTCTCCCATCTGCTACTGCTGGTCCTTTCATATCTGACCCCTCTTCTTCCATTCCCTGACCCTGCTCTCCCATCTCCTACTGCTGGTCCTTTCATATCTGACCCTCTTCTTCCATTCCCTGATCCTTCTCTTCCATCTCCTACTGCTGGTCCTTTCATATCTGACCCCTCTTCTTCCATTCCCTGACCCTGCTCTTCATCTCCTACTGCTGGTCCTTTCATATCTGACCCTCTTCTTCCATTCCCTGACCCTGCTCTTCATCTCCTACTGCTGGTCCTTTCATATCTGACCCCTCTTCTTCCATTCCTTGACCCTTCTCTTCATCTCCTACTGCTGGTCCCTTCATATCTGACCCCCCTCTTCTTCCATTCCCTGACCCTTCTCTTCCATCTCCTAATGCTGGTCCTTTCATATCTGACCCCCTTCTTCCATTCCCTGACCCTGCTCTTCATCTCCTGCTGCTGGTCCTCTCATATCTGACCCCTCTTCTTCCATTCCCTGACCCTGCTCTTCATCTCCTACTGCTGGTCCTTTCATATCTGACCCCTCTTCTTCCATTCCCTGACCCTGCTCTTCATCTCCTACTGCTGGTCCTTTCATATCTGACCCCTCTTCTTCCATTCCCTGACCCTGCTCTTCATCTCCTACTGCTGGTCCTTTCATAACTGACCCCCTCTTCTTCCATTCCCTGACCCTGCTCTCCCATCTCCTACTGCTGGTCCTTTCATATCTGACCCCTCTTTTCCCATTCCCTGACCCTGCTCTTCCATCTCCTACTGCTGGTCCTTTCATATCTGACCCCTCTTCTTCCATTCCCTGACCCTGCTCTTCATCTCCTACTGCTGGTCATTTCATATCTGACCCCCCTCTTCCTCCATTCCCTGACCCTGCTCTTCCATCTCCTACTTCTGGTCCTTTCATATCTGACCCCTCTTCTTCCATTCCCTGACCCTGCTCTTCATCTCCTACTACTGGCCCTTTCATATCTGACCCCTCTTCTTCCATTCCCTGACCCTGGTCTTCATCTCCTACTGCTGGTCCTTTCATATCCTGACCCTTCTTCTTCCATTCCTTGACCCTGCTCTTCATCTCCTACTGCTGGTACTTTCATATCTGACCCCCTCTTCTTCCATTCCCTGACCCTGCTCTTCATCTCCTACGGCTGGTCCTTTTATATCTGACCCCTCTTCTTCCATTCCCTGACCCTGCTCTTCATCTCCTACTGCTGGTCCTTTCATATCTGACCCCTCTTCTTCCATTCCCTGACCCTGCTCTTCATCTCCTACTACTGGCCCTTTCATATCTGACCCTCTTCTCCCATTCCCTGACCCTGCTCTTCCATCTCCTACTGCTGGTCCTTTCATATCCTGACCCTTCTTCTTCCATTCCCTGAACCTGGTCTTCATCTCCTACTGCTGGTCCTTTCATATCCTGACCCTCTTCTTCCATTCCCTGACCCTGCTCTTCATCTCCTTCTGCTGGTCCTTTCATATCCTGACCCTTCTTCTTCCATTCCCTGACCCTGCTCTTCCATCTCCTACTGCTGGTCCTTTCATATCTGACCCCTCTTCTTCCATTCCTTGACCCTGCTCTTCATCTCCTACTGCTGGTCCTTTCATATCTGACCCCTCTTCTTCCATTCCTTGACCCTGCTCTTCATCTCCTACTGCTGGTCCTTTCATATCTGACCCCTCTTCTTCCATTCCTTGACCCTGCTCTTCATCTCCTACTGCTGGTCCTTTCATATCTGACCCCTCTTCTTCCATTCCTTGACCCTGCTCTTCCATCTCCTACTGCTGGTCCTTTCATATCTGACCCCTCTTCTTCCATTCCTTGACCCTGCTATTCCATCTCCTACTGCTGGTCCTTTCATATCTGACCCCTTTTCTTCCATTCCCTGACCCTGGTCTTCATCTCCTACTGCTGGTCCCTTCATATCTGACCCCTCTTCTTCCATTCCTTGACCCTGCTCTTCATCTCCTACTGCTGGTCCTTTCATATCTGACCCCCCTCTTCTTCCATTCCCTGACCCTGCTCTCCCATCTTCTACTGCTGGTCCTTTCATATCTGACCCCTCTTCTTCCATTCCTTGACCCTGCTCTCCCATCTCCTACTGCTGGTCCTTTCATATCTGACCCCTCTTCTTCCATTCCCTGACCCTTCTCTTCCATCTCCTACTGCTGGTCCTTTCATATCTGACCCCTCTTCTTCCATTCCCTGACCCTGCTCTTCCATCTCCTACTGCTGGTCCTTTCATATCTGACCCCTCTTCTTCCATTCCCTGACCCTGCTCTCCCATCTCCTACTGCTGGTCCTTTCTATATCCTGACCCCTCTTCTTCCATTCCCTGACCCTGCTCTTCCATCTCCTACTGCTGGTCCTTTCATATCTGACCCCTCTTCTTCCATTCCCTGACCCTTCTCTTCCATCTCCTACTGCTGGTCCTTTCATATCTGACCCCTCTTCTTCCATTCCCTGACCCTGCTCTTCATCTCCTACTGCTGGTCCTTTCATATCTGACCCCTCTTCTTCCATTCCCTGACCCTGCTCTTCATCTCCTACTGCTGGTCCTTTCATATCTGACCCTCTTCTTCCATTCCCTGACCCTGCTCTTCATCTCCTACTGCTGATCCTTTCATATCTGACCCCTCTTCTTCCATTCCTTGACCCTTCTCTTCATCTCCTACTGCTGGTCCCTTCATATCTGACCCCCTCTTATTCCATTCCCTGACCCTTCTCTTCCATCTCCTACTGCTGGTCCTTTCATATCTGACCCCTCTTCTTCCATTCCCTGACCCTGCTCTTCATCTCCTGCTGCTGGTCCTCTCATATCTGACCCCCTCTTCTTCCATTCCCTGACCCTGCTCTTCATCTCCTACGGCTGGTCCTTTTATATCTGACCCCCTCTTCTTCCATTCCCTGACCCTGCTCTTCATCTACTACTGCTGGTCCTTTCATATCCTGACCCCTCTTCTTCCATTCCCTGACCCTGCTCTTCATCTCCTACTGCTGGTCCTTTCATATCCTGACCCTTCTTCTTCCATTCCTTGACCCTGCTCTTCATCTCCTACTGCTGGTACTTTCATATCTGACCCCCTCTTCCATTCCCTGACCCTGCTCTTCATCTCCTACGGCTGGTCCTTTTATATCTGACCCCTCTTCTTCCATTCCCTGACCCTGCTCTTCATCTCCTACTGCTGGTCCATTCTAGGCCTGGGCGGAAAACTACGCTACGCTCGCGTAGTTTGCGCAACTACGCGCTACGCGAATTGCACGTAGCACAGTGCAAAAACGCGTAGCGTAGCGGGCATTTTTTGCTTGCTCGCGGTCCTCAACGTCAAGTTGGCGACCGCGAGCAAGCAAAATGACTTCCCGGCGAGACTTTTTCCTCGTTCGCAATCAGCAACATCAAGTTGCCGATCGCGAGCGTGGAAAATAAACCTCTCGGCGAGATTCTCAACGCGGGGAGGTCAGGTTTCTCATTGCGAGTGGTCGCGTATGCTCGCGACCGCTCGCGATGAGAAACTACCAGTCCGCGTTGAGAAAACTGCCGCCGAGTACAAATCTACTCGAGCGGCAGAAAACGACCCGCTTGCACTGTGCAAGATGCCGTTTGCAATGATTGCACAGTGCGGACAAGCATCCGGCACTGTGCAATCATTGCGAACAGCATTTCCTATCGCACTACGCAGTTCGCGTAGTGCTACGCGTAGCTCGCGTAGTGCGAAGTGCACTTCGCGTAGCTGCGCGTAGCGCTACTACGCGAACTATGCCCAGGGTTAGTCCTTTCATATCTGACCCCTCTTCTTCCTTTCCCTGACCCTGCTCTTCATCTCCTACTGCTGGTCCTTTCATATCTGACCCCTCTTCTTCCATTCCCTGACCCTGCTCTTCATCTCCTACTACTGGCCCTTTCATATCTGACCCCTCTTCTCCCATTCCCTGACCCTGCTCTTCCATCTCCTACTGCTGGTCCTTTCATATCCTGACCCTTCTTCTTCCCTTCCCTGACCCTGGTCTTCATCTCCTACTGCTGGTCCTTTCATATCTGACCCCTCTTCTTCCATTCCCTGACCCTGCTCTTTATCTCCTACTGCTGGTCCTTTCATATCTGACCCCCCCTCTTCTTCCATTCCCTGACCCTGCTCTTCATCTCCTACTGCTGGTCCTTTCTTTTTGACCCCCTCTTCTTCCATTCCCTGACCCTGCTCTTCATCTCCTACTGCTGGTCCTTTCATATCTGACCCCTCTTCTTCCATTCCCTGACACTGCTTTTCCCTCTCCTACTGCTGGTCCTTTCATATCTGACCCCTTTTCTTCCATTCCCTGACCCTGGTCTTCATCTCCTACTGCTGGTCCTTTCATATCTGACCCCCCCTCTTCTTCCATTCCCTGACCCTGCTCTTCCATCTCCTACTGCTGGTCCTTTCATATCTGACACCTTTTCTTCCATTCCCTGACCCTGCTCTTCCATCTCCTACTGCTGGTCCTTTCATATCTGACCCCTCTTCTTCCATTCCCTGACCCTGCTCTTCCATCTCCTACTGCTGGTCCTTTCATATCTGACCCCCTCTTCTTCCATTCCCTGACCCTGCTCTTCATCTCCTACTGCTGGTCCTTTCATATCTGACCCCTCTTCTTCCATTCCCTGACCCTGCTCTTCCCTCTCCTACTGCTGGTCCTTTCATATCTAACCCCTTTTCTTCCATTCCCTGACCCTGGTCTTCATCTCCTACTGCTGGTCCTTTCATATCTGACCCCCCCTCTTCTTCCATTCCCTGACCCTGCTCTTCCATCTCCTACTGCTGGTCCTTTCATATCTGACACCTTTTCTTCCATTCCCTGACCCTGCTCTTCATCTCCTACTGCTGGTCCTTTCATATCTGACCCCCTCTTCTTCCATTCCCTGACCCTGCTCTTCATCTCCTACTGCTGGTCCTTTCATATCTGACCCCTCTTCTTCCATTCCCTGACCCTGCTCTTCATCTCCTACTGCTGGTCCTTTCATATCTGACCCCTTTTCTTCCATTCCCTGACCCTGCTCTTCATCTCCTACTGCTGGTCCTTTCATATCTGACCCCCTCTTCTTCCATTCCCTGACCCTGCTCTTCATCTCCTACTGCTGGTCCTTTCATATCTGACCCCTCTTCTTCCATTCCCTGACCCTGCTCTTCATCTCCTACTGCTGGTCCTTTCATATCTGACCCCCTCTTCTTCCATTCCCTGACTCTGCTCTTCCATCTCCTACTGCTGGTCCTTTCATATCTGACCCCTCTTCTTCCATTCCCTGACCCTGCTCTTCCATCTCCTACTGCTGGTCCTTTCATATCTGACCCCTCTTCTTCCATTCCCTGACCCTGCTCTCCCATCTCCTACTGCTGGTCCTTTCATATCCTGACCCCTCTTCTTCCATTCCCTGACCCTGCTCTTCATCTCCTTCTGCTGGTCCTTTCATATCCTGACCCTTCTTCTTCCATTCCCTGACCCTGCTCTTCCATCTCCTACTGCTGGTCCTCTCATATCTGACCCCTCTTCTTCCATTCCCTGACCCTGCTCTTCATCTCCTACTGCTGGTCCTTTCATATCTGACCCCCCTCTTCTCCCATTCCCTGACCCTGCTCTTCCATCTCCTACTGCTGGTCCTTTCATATCTGACCCCCCCTCTTCTTCCATTCCCTGACCCTGCTCTTCCATCTCCTGCTGTTGGTCCTCTCATATCTGACCCCCTCTTCTTCCATTCCCTGACCCTGCTCTTCATCTCCTACTGCTGGTCCTTTCATATCTGACCCCCCCTCTTCTCCCATTCCCTGACCCTGCTCTTCCATCTCCTACTGCTGGTCCTTTCATATCTGACCCCCCCTCTTCTCCCATTCCCTGACCCTGCTCTCCCATCTCCTACTGCTGGTCCTTTCATATCTGACCCCTCTTCTTCCATTCCCTGACCCTGCTCTTCATCTCCTACTGCTGGTCCTTTCATATCTGACCCCCTCTTCTTCCATTCCCTGACCCTGCTCTTCCATCTCCTACTGCTGGTCCTTTCATATCTGACCCCTCTTCTTCCATTCCCTGACCCTGGTCTTCATCTCCTACTGCTGGTCCTTTCATATCCTGACCCTTCTTCTTCCATTCCCTGACCCTGCTCTTCATCTCCTACTGCTGGTCCTTTCATATCTGACCCCCTCTTCCTCCATTCCCTGACCCTGCTCTTCCATCTCCTACTTCTGGTCCTTTCATATCTGACCCCTCTTCTTCCATTCCATGACCCTGCTCTTCCATCTCCTACTGCTGGTCCTTTCATATCCTGACCCTTCTTCTTCCATTCCCTGAACCTGGTCTTCATCTCCTACTGCTGGCCCTTTCATATCTGACCCCTCTTCTTCCATTCCTTGACCCTGCTCTTCATCTCCTACTGCTGGTCCTTTCATATCTGACCCCTCTTCTTCCATTCCTTGACCCTGCTCTTCCATCTCCTTCTGCTGGTCCTTTCATATCTGACCCCTCTTCTTCCATTCCTTGACCCTGCTCTTCATCTCCTTCTGCTGGTCCTTTCATATCCTGACCCTTCTTCTTCCATTCCCTGACCCTGCTCTTCCATCTCCTACTGCTGGTCCTCTCATATCTGACCCCTCTTCTTCCATTCCCTGACCCTGCTCTTCATCTCCTACTGCTGGTCCTTTCATATCTGACCCCCCTCTTCTCCCATTCCCTGACCCTGCTCTTCCATCTCCTACTGCTGGTCCTTTCATATCTGACCCCCCTCTTCTTCCATTCCCTGACCCCTGCTCTTCCATCTCCTGCTGTTGGTCCTCTCATATCTGACCCCCTCTTCTTCCATTCCCTGACCCTGCTCTTCATCTCCTACTGCTGGTCCTTTCATATCTGACCCCCTCTTCTCCCATTCCCTGACCCTGCTCTTCCATCTCCTACTGCTGGTCCTTTCATATCTGACCCCCTCTTCTCCCATTCCCTGACCCTGCTCTCCCATCTCCTACTGCTGGTCCTTTCATATCTGACCCTCTTCTTCCATTCCCTGACCCTGCTCTTCATCTCCTACTGCTGGTCCTTTCATATCTGACCCCCTCTTCTTCCATTCCCTGACCCTGCTCTTCCATCTCCTACTGCTGGTCCTTTCATATCTGACCCCTCTTCTTCCATTCCCTGACCCTGGTCTTCATCTCCTACTGCTGGTCCTTTCATATCCTGACCCTTCTTCTTCCATTCCCTGACCCTGCTCTTCATCTCCTACTGCTGGTCCTTTCATATCTGACCCCCTCTTCCTCCATTCCCTGACCCTGCTCTTCCATCTCCTACTTCTGGTCCTTTCATATCTGACCCCTCTTCTTCCATTCCCTGACCCTGCTCTTCCATCTCCTACTGCTGGTCCTTTCATATCCTGACCCTTCTTCTTCCATTCCCTGAACCTGGTCTTCATCTCCTACTGCTGGCCCTTTCATATCTGACCCCTCTTCTTCCATTCCTTGACCCTGCTCTTCATCTCCTACTGCTGGTCCTTTCATATCTGACCCCTCTTCTTCCATTCCTTGACCCTGCTCTTCCATCTCCTTCTGCTGGTCCTTTCATATCTGACCCCTCTTCTTCCATTCCTTGACCCTGCTCTTCCATCTCCTACTGCTGGTCCTTTCATATCTGACCCCTTTTCTTCCATTCCCTGACCCTGGTCTTCATCTCCTACTGCTGGTCCCTTCATATCTGACCCCTCTTCTTCCATTCCTTGACCCTGCTCTTCATCTCCTACTGCTGGTCCTTTCATATCTGACCCCCCTCTTCTTCCATTCCCTGACCCTGCTCTCCCATCTCCTACTGCTGGTCCTTTCATATCTGACCCCTCTTCTTCCATTCCTTGACCCTGCTCTCCCATCTCCTACTCCTGGTCCTTTCATATCTGACCCCTCTTCTTCCATTCCCTGACCCTTCTCTTCCATCTCCTACTGCTGGTCCTTTCATATCTGACCCCTCTTCTTCCATTCCTTGACCCTGCTCTTCCATCTCCTACTGCTGGTCCTTTCATATCTGACCCCTTTTCTTCCATTCCCTGACCCTGGTCTTCATCTCCTACTGCTGGTCCTTTCATATCTGACCCCTCTTCTTCCATTCCCTGATCCTTCTCTTCCATCTCCTACTGCTGGTCCTTTCATATCTGACCCCCTCTTCTTCCATTCCCTGACCCTGCTCTTCATCTCCTACTGCTGGTCCTTTCATATCTGACCCCTCTTCTTCCATTCCCTGACCCTGCTCTTCATCTCCTACGGCTGGTCCTTTCATATCTGACCCCTCTTCTCCCATTCCCTGACCCTGCTCTCCCATCTCCTACTGCTGGTCCTTTCATATCTGACCCCTCTTCTTCCATGTGTTGACCCTGCTCTTCATCTCCTACTGCTGGTCCTTTCATATCTGACCCCCCTCTTCTTCCATTCCCTGACCCTGCTCTTCATCTCCTACGGCTGGTCCTTTCATATCTGACCCCTCTTCTCCCATTCCCTGACCCTGCTCTTCCATCTCCTACTGCTGGTCCTTTCATATCTGACCCCTCTTCTTCCATTCCCTGACCCTGCTCTTCATCTCCTACTGCTGGTCCTTTCATATCCGACCCCTCTTCTCCCATTCCCTGACCCTGCTCTTCCATCTCCTACGGCTGACCCTTTCATATCTGACCCCTCTTCTTCCATTCCCTGACCCTGCTCTTCCATCTCCTACTGCTGGTCCTTTCATATCTGACCCCTCTTCTTCCATTCCCTGACCCTGCTCTTCATCTCCTGCTGCTGGTCCTCTCATATCTGACCCCTCTTCGCCCATTCCCTGACCCTGCTCTTCATCTCCTACTGCTGGTCCTTTCATATCTGACCCCCCCTCTTCTCCCATTCCCTGACCCTGCTCTTCCATCTCCTACTGCTGGTCCTTTCATATCTGATCCCTCTTCTTCCATTCCCTGACCCTGCTCTTCATCTCCTACTGCTGGTCCTTTCAAATCTGACCCCTCTTCTCCCATTCCCTGAACCCTGCTCTTCCATCTCCTACTGCTGGTCCTTTCATATCTGACCCCTCTTCTCCCATTCCCTGACCCTGCTCTTCATCTCCTACTGCTGGTCCTTTCATATCTGACCCCTCTTCTTCCATTCCCTGACCCTGCTCTTCATCTCCTACTGCTGGTCCTTTCAAATCTGACCCCTCTTCTCCCATTCCCTGAACCCTGCTCTTCCATCTCCTACTGCTGGTCCTTTCATATCTGACACCTCTTCTCCCATTCCCTGACCCTGCTCTTCATCTCCTACTGCTGGTCCTTTCATATCTGACCCCTCTTCTCCCATTCCCTGAACCCTGCTCTCCCATCTCCTACTGCTGGTCCTTTCATATCTGACCCCTCTTCTTCCATTCCCTGACCCTGCTCTTCATCTCCTACTGCTGGTCCTTTCAAATCTGACCCCTCTTCTCCCATTCCCTGAACCCTGCTCTCCCATCTCCTACTGCTGGTCCTTTCATATCTGACCCCCTATTCTCCCATTCCCTGACCCTGCTCTCCCATCTCCTACTGCTGGCCCTTTCATATCTGACCCCTCTTCTCCCATTCCCTGACCCTGCTCTCCCATCTCCTACTGCTGGTCCTTTCATATCTGACCCCCTGTTCTTCCATTCCCTGACCCTGCTCTTCATCTCCTACTGCTGGTCCTTTCATATCTGACCCCCTGTTCTTCCATTCCCTGACCCTGCTCTTCATCTCCTACTGCTGGTCCTTTCATATCTGACCCCCTCTTCTTCCATTCCCTGACCCTTCTCTTCCATCTCCTACTGCTGGTCCTTTCATATCTGACCCCCTCTTCTTCCATTCCCTGACCCTGCTCTTCATCTCCTACTGCTGGTCCTTTCATATCTGACCCCTCTTCTTCCATTCCCTGACCCTGCTCTTCATCTCCTACTGCTGGTCCTTTCATATCTGACCCCTCTTCTTCCATTCCCTGACCCTGCTCTTCATCTCCTACTGCTGGTCCTTTCATATCTGACCCCTCTTCTCCCATTCCCTGACCCTGCTCTCCCATCTCCTACTGCTGGTCCTTTCATATCTGACCCCTCTTCTTCCATTCCTTGACCCTGCTCTTCATCTCCTACTGCTGGTCCTTTCATATCTGACCCCCTCTTCTTCCATTCCCTGACCCTGCTCTTCATCTCCTACGGCTGGTCCTTTCATATCTGACCCCTCTTCTCCCATTCCCTGACCCTGCTCTTCCATCTCCTACTGCTGGTCCTTTCATATCTGACCCCTCTTCTTCCATTCCCTGACCCTGCTCTTCATCTCCTACTGCTGGTCCTTTCATATCCGACCCCTCTTCTCCCATTCCCTGACCCTGCTCTTCCATCTCCTACGGCTGACCCTTTCATATCTGACCCCCCTCTTCTCCCATTCCCTGACCCTGCTCTTCCATCTCCTACTGCTGGTCCTTTCATATCTGACCCCTCTTCTTCCATTCCCTGACCCTGCTCTCCCATCTCCTACTGCTGGTCCTTTCATATCCTGACCCCCTCTTCTTCCATTCCCTGACCCTGCTCTTCCATCTCCTACTGCTGGTCCTTTCATATCTGACCCCTCTTCTTCCATTCCCTGACCCTGCTCTTCATCTCCTGCTGCTGGTCCTCTCATATCTGACCCCTCTTCGCCCATTCCCTGACCCTGCTCTTCATCTCCTACTGCTGGTCCTTTCATATCTGACCCCCCTCTTCTCCCATTCCCTGACCCTGCTCTTCCATCTCCTACTGCTGGTCCTTTCATATCTGACCCCTCTTCTTCCATTCCCTGACCCTGCTCTTCATCTCCTACTGCTGGTCCTTTCAAATCTGACCCCTCTTCTCCCATTCCCTGAACCCTGCTCTTCCATCTCCTACTGCTGGTCCTTTCATATCTGACCCCTCTTCTTCCATTCCCTGACCCTGCTCTCCCATCTCCTACTGCTGGTCCTTTCATATCTGACCCCTCTTCTTCCATTCCCTGACCCTGCTCTTCCATCTCCTACTGCTGGTCCTTTCATATCTGACCCCTCTTCTTCCATTCCCTGACCCTGCTCTACATCTCCTACTGCTGGTCCTTTCAAATCTGACCCCTCTTCTCCCATTCCCTGACCCTGGTCTTCATCTCCTACTGCTGGTCCTTTCATATCTGACCCCTCTTCTTCCATTCCCTGACCCTGCTCTTTATCTCCTACTGCTGGTCCTTTCATATCTGACCCCCCTCTTCTTCCATTCCCTGACCCTGCTCTCCCATCTCCTACTGCTGGTCCTTTCATATCCTGACCCCTCTTCTTCCATTCCCTGACCCTGCTCTCCCATCTCCTACTGCTGGTCCTTTCATATCCTGACCCCTCTTCTTCCATTCCCTGACCCTGCTCTTCATCTCCTACTGCTGGTCCTTTCAAATCTGACCCTTCTTCTTCCATTCCCTGACCCTTCTCTTCATCTCCTACGGCTGGTCCTTTCATATCTGATCCCCTCTTCTTCCATTCCCTGACCCTGCTCTTCCATCTCCTACTGCTGGTCCTTTCATATCCTGACCCTTCTTCTTCCATTCCTTGACCCTGCTCTTCATCTCCTACTGCTGGTCCCTTCATATCTGACCCCCCTCTTCTTCCATTCCCTGACCCTGCTCTTCATCTCCTACTGCTGGTCCTTTCATATCTGACCCCTCTTCTTCCATTCCCTGACCCTGCTCTTCCATCTCCTACTGCTGGTCCTTTCATATCCTGACCCCTCTTCTTCCATTCCCTGACCCTGCTCTTCATCTCCTACTGCTGGTCCTTTCAAATCTGACCCCTCTTCTCCCATTCCCTGAACCCTGCTCTCCCATCTCCTACTGCTGGTCCTTTCATATCTGACCCCCTATTCTCCCATTCCCTGACCCTGCTCTCCCATCTCCTACTGCTGGCCCTTTCATATCTGACCCCTCTTCTCCCATTCCCTGACCCTGCTCTCCCATCTACTACTGCTGGTCCTTTCATATCTGACCCCCTCTTCTTCCATTCCCTGACCCTTCTCTTCCATCTCCTACTGCTGGTCCTTTCATATCTGACCCCCTATTCTCCCATTCCCTGACCCTGCTCTCCCATCTACTACTGCTGGTCCTTTCATATCTGACCCCCTCTTCTTCCATTCCCTGACCCTTCTCTTCCATCTCCTACTGCTGGCCCTTTCATATCTGACCCCTCTTCTCCCATTCCCTGACCCTGCTCTTCCATCTCCTACTGCTGGTCCTTTCATATCTGACCCCCTGTTCTTCCATTCCCTGAACCTGGTCTTCATCTCCTACGGCTGGTCCTTTTATATCTGACCCCTCTTCTTCCATTCCCTGACCCTGCTCTTCCATCTCCTACTGCTGGTCCTTTCATATCCTGACCCCCCATTCTTCCATATCATGTCTAGTATTTTCCTACCTCCTCCCCTCCTGCTCTTACACCCCCTTCCCTCCTGTTCTTCCATATCTTTTCTAATGTTCTCCCACCTCCTGTGCTCCTGCTCTTACACCCCCTACCCTCCTGCTCTTCCATATCCTTTCTAGTGTTCTCCCTCTTCCTGTCCCCCTGCTCTGTTACCTCCTTTTAACAATGTTCCCTTTCCTGTCCTGCCTCCATCTCATGTTCTACACTTCCATGTTCTGTCCTCCTATTCTTCCATCTCCTGCCCTGTCTCTTCTATCACACGATTTACTGAAACTCCTTCAGCTTCTCTTCTCTTTTCCCAGCACTTGCTCTTCATTTTTCCTTTGCCTTCCCACTCTTCCATTCCCCATGCTCACACTCTTACACTGCCTTTCCCATGCTCCTCGGATCTCCAACTCTCCTGTTCAACCTTTGCATCTCTCGTGCTCTTTCTTCATCCTACTCCACTCTTGCTTATACTTCTCATTGACTTGTTCTTCACTATGCTTGTCTTGCTCTTTCTTACTTCTGCCTCCTTTCATTCTTTCTCTTTCCGCTACTTCTGCATCTGCTGCCTTTTTCCTCCACACTGTCTGTTGGAGGCTGGCTCTGTATATATGTTGGACTTGGCCCTTTTTGGTAGGTTCACCCCTAAACTTTTTGCCCTTTTCTGTGACCTGGTGTTGGTGGTTTTAGGCCTCTAGGCACTTTCGCACTGTGGTCCAGTGGAAGGTGGTGCGCTCTCTGTGTTACATTGGTGGGCTTGGCCTGCCCTCCCATAGGAATGCATTGGGGATTCCCTGATCAGTGTGTGTCAGTGGTAATTCCTGTTATGAGAGGAGCAGTGTGGTCAAGTCTGGTATGTATGAAATTGTGTGAATAAATTCTGCGCAATGGTGTGCGCAGATTTATTGTGGTTATTTTAGAAATGCCACTTTTAGAAGTTGGCATTTCTGTGTGCTATGTGTCTGCCTGCCTGATGTGAATTGCATGTCTGGCTTTGTGAGTGACAGGGGCTGGGAGGTGTGTGTTGCTCCAGGAGGGGCAGGGTGAGTCAGCGCTGGGCTGAATAGGACACCTGGGCTGGAGGGTAGTGGGAGGAGTAATCCCTGACTCTGAATAGGAAGGTGCCTGCCCTGTACAATGCTGGCTCCGCCCCCTGTGGTGTGTCTGAGTCACCTAGCCCCCACCTGACAAAGGGGAAGAGGAGCTTGGAAAACAAAGTGCTCCAAATCCCCTGAACCAGTTCCATCTGGTTCCCCCATGCCCTGCACTACAGACAAAGAGAGTTTGTGGTATAAATGTAGGGGCTGTGACCCCATGAAATTGTTCAGTTCCTGTTCCTGAATCCGGCCGGGGCGTGCTGCTGCTGGGGCCCAGGGGGGGCTGCCATGAGGGCTTGCCTCCCTGGGCCCTGCATTGCCCTTGATCCCTAAGGACCTGGAAGACTTTCTTCTACTACTGGCAGCTAGGGTCTCCTAGGCGCCTCGTGCAGCGCTATATTTGACTTTTGCCTCTAGCGCCTGGGAGCGCTATCTTTTAATTGCCCGAGCTGATGAGGAGCGTGGGCTGCGCAGCGCGTAGCTGCAGCCCTTTGTAGAGGGAATCCCCAGCGTAGGGATTCCCCCGCATTGATGCCTTTAGCGGGAGCCCACCCCGCGTTATGCTGCCCGGATGCTCACTCGCTTTACTTTGGCCTAAAGGCTTGCGGTGCCCACCCCGCTGATGTGTTATATCTAAGCGTGGTGCTCACCCCGCTTGTTTGGCTATTAATTGAAGCGCGGTGCCCACCCCGCATTGCCGCTTGGGAAGAATCACCGCCGCCGGCCGGGAGGAAGTCAGGCAACGTGGTGCCTGACGGCGGGCGGGACTTCCGGTTTTGCGAGGGAAGCCCGCGCACGCCCCGCTGCAGAGAGGAGCAGGCCGAGCGATGTCCTGCTGCTGCCGGGGCCCCGTGAGCTGTTGGGAGCCCCGGTGACCAAATGGAGAGGAGTCCCCGAGGAGTGGGGGCTCTCCTGATGATGCCGCGATTGGGAGACAACGGCGGAGGGGGCACGAGGCACGTTGTCGGTGCCTGCCCCGCGCAGCGTTTGAAGAGGCGAGTTCCCCCTGCCATCGAGGAGACCAGCCGGAGGCAGCCACCAGTGTGACCGGGCGAAGAGAGAGTCCGGTGAGTGGAACCTGCTGGGGAGGTGGTGTGAGTCGAGGCACGCTATCGGTGCCTACCCCTAGAGCTATTCCCCTGAGGCACACGGGTAGCCAGTACCTGATTTGCCATGAGCGGACCCCGCCTGATTGCGGGCCGCTCCGATGTGGGGGCACAGTTGTTTAAAGCGCACCAGTGGGGCCCCGAGGGCACAGATGTGCCAGGGCCCCTTCCCTGTTTATCTCAGCTGCCCCGCTTGCAGAGGGCAGCTGCACCGATGGGGGCACTATTATTTAAGAGAGCCCCAGTGAGGCCCCGAAGGCACAGATGTGCCAGGGCCCCGTTACCTGATTCCCAGCTGCGCCGCACCAGTGCGGGCCAGCTACAGCGAGATGGGCATATGTGTTAGAGTCCTAGTGGGGACTCCAGAGGGCACAGTGAGTGCCAGGCCTTCTTTGCATCACAGCTGCACGGCAAGTAGCGTCAGCTGCAACGTTTAGGCCACAGTTCTTTGGGGGCATTTTGGTAGTGAGACAGGAGTGAGATGCACTCCTCTGCCCCAGTACTTTCACAGCTGCACGGCAATTAGCGTCAGCTGCCACGTTTAGGTATGCGCAATTGCGCACCTGCGAACTCCGCTGCATTGGCAGCGCTCCCTGACATTTTGGACACAGGGCATTTGAGCCCCTTTGGGAAGGCCAGTTGGCCAGGGGGACTGTTAGGTTTGTAGGGCGCCAGGCCCTAATGTGATTTATGTGGTGCTAGGAAATGTGATTCATGTACTATGATTTACGCACCCTGTGTTATGCCTCTAACTGTGGTTGATGTTGACGAGGTTATTTGCATACTGTGGTTTATGCTAGTGAGATTATTCTCTACCGTGAGTTATGCCCTAATCTAGAGTTCTGTTTAGGTGCTACTGCATGTAGTTATGCTGGTGAGGTATTGTCTAATGCGTTTAGACTTATGAGATGATTGCATAATGTGTTTATGCTGGTGAGGTTGGCGCAGAATAGATTTCACGCCTAAATGTGCTGACTGACTGCATAATGTGGTTTATGATTGCAGGATGATGCTGAGTACAGAGGTTTTACCAGTAATTACTGGTTGTATTCTACATCTACAATTTGTGCTACATTTAGTTTAAGTTCTACATTTACTAAGTTCACTTTGTGATGGTTCTGACAGTGGTCCAGTTGGCCCTGTCAGGTGTAAATAATCCCTTGTAGATATTACCTAGTGCCAGGTGGCACAATGTATATGATGTGATTACTATTCTAATGTGTTATGAGAATACAAAGGCTATTTTTGATATAACCTTGTGTGGAGTTCCTTTTGTAGTGTGCCTGGTTTGTTGTTGCTGTGTGCATGCGCAAACGCTTTACACATTGCCTCCGGGATAAGCCTGACTGCTCATGCCAAGCTACCAAGGGGGTGAGCAGGGGTTATCTTTGGCGTGTAACTCCCTCGCCCTGACTAGAGTGGTGGTCTCTGCCTGGCTTTGGCGCAAGCCTTAGCCAACCAGAGATCCCATTTCTAACAATATACTATACCAAAGTGAGGTATAGTGTGGACAGAGTTGAGGGGATCCCCAGAGGCTTAAGCAGATAATACTGAAAGCTCTATTTGTGGTAGTGTGGTCCAACAGTTAGGCTTATCAGAGGGTAGCGTTAAGCATTTATTGTACACACTCAGGACAGAAATGATGTCACACACTCAAAGACTTAATCCAGACCAATTTGTTTTGTATAAAAAGTTATTATTTGGTTATTTAACTTCTAGAACCAGGAAATAGTCAGTTGCAGGTTAGTAACAGTTTTCAAAGCACTAAAACTTTCAAAAATGCAGTGTAAATTGTTTTACAAGGCAGAAGATATGCTTTACAGTAATAGAACACTTTTGTAGAACCGATTTAGAACAGTAAAACTTTACAATAGCAATAGATAGACTTTTATATGCAATAGGTTTGTAAAGGCAATGCAATCCTATGGGAGGAAAACAGTGTTAAGCATTAGCAGGTAAAGTACTCGACTTACAATCCCGTTCTTCGGGGGTTTTGACCAACACTGAGCAAGGTTCAGTTTCAGGTAGGTACTGCACCTCCAGCGGCACTGGGGCGGCCGGGTGCAGAGGTCACTGGGCCAAATGTACATCAATGGAGTCTGGGGGCACCTCGAAGAGGCACGGTTTGCAGTTAAGTACCCGTGGTTTCAGGGCATCAGCCCCAGGGGTTAAGATCAGCACAGGGCATGACACAAGGCAGCACCAAAGCTACACCACCAGCGGAATAGGGGCAGCCAGGTGCAGAGTGCAAAATCAGAGTTGGGCGCCCAATGCGTTTCAATGAGGAATCTCGGTCGCACAAAGAGGCTGCAGGCTCGGACCAGGAGGCTGGCAGAAGGTGACCACCAGCTGGGCAGGTAAGTTGGAGGGCGTTGGGAGGTTGAGGCACAATCAGTTGAGCTCCCCAAGGCCAGAGGGCTGAGGATGCAGGGGTGGCTTTACGTGGTGGACCTTCATGGTTGGAGCCGGTTGTGTTCAGGGGGACCCTTCGTGTAGAGGCTGCAGGCGACTTCGTGGGGTCCAGGAGAGGTCAGCCACCAGTGGAGACGAGATCAGGATCACTGGGGAGACTTCACAGGACAGGTGAGCAACTCGAACTCGGGCCGTGGGCATCAGGTGCAGAGTGGTAAGGGGTCGCAGATCCGCCTGGATCTGGGATCCTTGGTGCAGCTTCTTTTTGGACACCGCCACTGTCCTCGGGAGATCTGGGCTTGGCTGAAGAGTGGCAGTCTTCCTGGTGTTCTTGGAAGTCACTGACCGTGGGACAAGCGTCTTTTTCGCAGGGTCTTTGAGCAGGAGTCAAGCTGGAAGGGCTGGGGCCAAATCAGTAGTCGTCTTCCAGGCTCGGCGTCTTCTTCATCCTTTTTCTTCTTGGGTCACAGGAATCTGAGAATCAAGGTTCTGGGGTGCCCCTAAATACTGAATTTAGGGGCGTTACAGGTAATGGCAGATGGTAGCCAATGGGTTACTTGCCTTTAGGGTGACTACACCCTTGGGGAGGGGGCATCCCCCTAACCTGAATGGGTCGAATTGTTCCATTCAAGATGGAGGATTATTGAAGGAGGGGGTCACCTCGGTCTAGGGCACCTTAGGCAGGGAGGGGACACACCTCTCCTGACTACGAATTTTCCCGCCGACCTTGCTGCCAAAAGTGGGGCTTGGTCAGGGAGGGCCGGAATCTCCACTAGCAGGAGAGGCCCTGGCTAGCATAACAAAGGGCAGGAAGCCTTTGAGGCTCACCGCCCTGAATGCTGTTCCTGCTTGGGGGTAGGTGTGAAGCACCTCCACCCCAAGCAGCCTTTGTCCCTGACCCACGAGAGCACAGTGGCTCCCACCACAGGGGGTCAGAAACATATCTGTGTGTGGCAGGCTGGTGCAGACCAGTCAGGTGGACACGAGGGAGTTGGTTGTTTTTCAGGAGACATCTCTAAGATGCCCTCTGAGTGCATTTTATAATAAATCCAACACTGGCATCAGTGTGGGTTTATTATGCTGAGAAGTTTGATACCAAACTCCTTAGCATTCAGTAAAGCCATCATCGAGCTGTGGAGTTCGTAATGACAAATTCCCAGCCCAGGTACTCGATATGGTTCCACTGCACTTACAATGTCTGAAAATGGCACAGACACTGCAGGGGCACTTTGCTCCTGCAGCTGTGCCCTCGCCTGAGATATAGTGCACCCAGCCTTTGGGCTATGAAGCTTGCTGGAGGGGTAACTTACCTATGCCACAGGCAGTGGTTAGTGGGCATTGCACACAGGGGTGTGTGCCATGTCGACTCTGAAGTTTTATCTGCACCAAACACGCAGCCTGCAATGTCAGTGTGCATATGTTAGGTGAGGGGCCTCTAAGGGTGGCACAATACATGCTGAAGCCCTTAGAGACCCTCTCTGGTGACTTGGCCCTTGGTACCACTGGTACCTTTTACAAGGGTCTTACATGTGAGCCAGAGGTGCCAATTGTGGAAACAAAGATACAGTTTTGGGAAAGAACACAGGCACTGGGAACCTGATTGGCAGGGACCCAGTGCACACTCAGTCAAAGTGCATCAGATATCAGGCAAAAAGTGGGGGGAGGGGGTAACCATGCAAAAGGGGCACTTTCCTATACCATGTATCCACCTCTGTCTGCCCCTATCTGTATCTTTGGTCCTTCTTTCCTTTCTTTAGGTCTCCTCTTAAGCATGCTCTTTCCCTTCCTTCATGTACAGGATGTTTTTGTTCTCTTGAGTGCCCCTTCCTTTCCATCTGTGTGGTCCCCTTGAACTCTCCTCATTGCCTGATCTTCTCTCCTGCTCTTGCCATCTCCTCAGCTCTCCATGCTGAAGGTTCACTGCCTGAGTGAGACCATCTACCGCGCCAAGGAGCAGCAGCGGGAGCTCCGGACCCACGTGGTGCGCTTCCATGAGTGTGTGGAGGAGATGGAGCTATACTGTGGCATGTGCGGAGAGTCCATTGGGGAGAAGAACAGCCAGCTGCAGGCCCTGCCCTGCTCACACATCTTCCACCTCAAGTAAGGATCTGTGTCTGCCTCAATGACATATCTCCCAACCTCAATTTAACGTTTAGTTCTTTTGACATCTGCCTCAAAAGAAGTAACCTCCCTCCAAAACACTTTACAACTCAATGTCTACAATTGAAAAGGAGCGTTGATGTATCAACTGTAGTATCCAATCAATTATTGAGTTCATTTAGCGAACAAAATCCATAGGCAAGCTTGCTTCAAATGAATGTTCCATTTATTCATTCAAAAAACCATCAATCCAAGACATTACAGTACAAATCGTCAGCCTACGCGTTTCGTCCTCACTTGGACGTCATCAGGGCTTCAGTTTATATCCTAAGCGTTTCTCTTTAAAGTTCTTGTGCTCTTCATATTCTCAACCCATAAATGTGGAAAAGTCTATCTCTTGCCATATTATCGGGCGAGGCAGTGGCAAGGAGACCAGAGTATAAGACGCTCTGGCAAGAGATAGACTTTTCCACATTTATGGGTTGAGAATATGAAGAACACAAGGACTTTAAAGAGAAACGCTTAATCAATCAATCAATCAATCAGGGAATTGTAAGCGCGCTACTCACCCGTGAGGGTCTCAAGGCGCTGAGGGGGGGGGTCCGCAGATCTGTTTAGCCGAAGAGCCAGGTCTTGAGGGTCTTCCTGAAGGTGTTCAGGGAGGGGGCGCGTCTGATGTCTGCCGTTAGCTCGTTCCAGGTCTTGGCTGCAATGTGAGAGAAGGATCTTCCGCCTGCTCTGGCTCTGTGGATGCGCGGGGTTTCGGCCAGTGCGAGGTTGGAAGATCGGAGGTTTCTTTTGGGTACGTGGAAGTTGATTCTGTCGTTGAGGTATTTGGGTCCGTTGTTGTGTAGGCATTTGTAGGCGTGAGTGAGGATTTTGAAAGTGACTCTTTTCTCCACGGGAGCCAGTGGAGACTTCGTAGGTGTTGGCTGATGTGTTCGTGTCGGGGGATGCCAAGGACGAGTCTGGCGGCGGTGTTCTGTATTGTTTGGAGTTTGCGGAGTAGGGACTTGTTGATGCCGGCGTAGAGTGCGTTTCCATAGTCCAGTCTGCTGGTGTTGAGTGCGTGGGTGACTGTCTTCCTTGACTCAGGGGGGATCCACTTGAAGGTCTTGCGGAGGATGCGGAGGGTGTTGAAGCAGCTGGAGGTGACGGCGCTGACCTTTCGGTTCATGGTGAGTGATGAGTCGAGTACGATGCCGAGGTTCTTGGCGTGGTCTGAGGGGGTAGGTGGGCTTCCAAGGGCGGTCGGCCACCAGGTGCTGTCCCATGCAGAAGGGGTGGTACCGAGGACGAGGAACTTCTGTCTTCTCGGCATTGAGCTTCAGGCAGCTGTTGGTCATCCAGACTGCGACGTCTTGCATTCCTTTCTGGAAGTTGAGTTTGGCAGTGGTGGGGTCTTTGGTGAGGGAGAGGATGAGCTGGGTGTCGTCGGCGTAGGATATGATGTTGAGGCCGTGTTGTCGGACGATGGCTGCGAGGGGGCCATGTAGATGTTGAAGAGGGTGGGGCTCAGTGATGAACCCTGTGGGACTCCGCAGGTGATTTTCGTGGGGTCGGAGAGGAAGGGTGGGAGTCTGATCCTTTGGCTTCTTCCGGTGAGGAATGATCGGATCCAGTCCAGGGCTGTTCCTTATATGCCTGCGTCGTGTAGTCTGGCGACTAGTGTGCGGTGGGAGACGGTGTCGAAGGCCGCTGATAGGTCGAGTAGGATGAGGGCTGCGGAGTGGCCTTGGTCCAGGAGGGTGCGGATGTCGTCTGTGGCGGCGAGTAGGGCGGTCTCTGTGCTGTGGTTGCTTCGGAATCCGGATTGGGACGGGTCGAGGACGGCGTTCTCTTCAATGAATCGTGTCAGTTTCCTGTTGACTGTTTTCTCTGCAACTTTGGCTGCGTAGGGGAGGAGCGAGATGGGCCGATAGTTCTTGAGGTCGGTGGGGTCAGCTGTGGGCTTCTTGAGCAGGGGTCTGACTTCTGCGCACTTCCAGTCGTCTGGGAAGGTGCCTGTTTTGAAGGTGGTGTTGATGGTGCGTTGTAGTTTGGGTGCGATGGCGGCCGCAGCTCTGTGGTAGATGTGAGGGGGGCAGGGGTCGGTGGGGGCCCCGAGTGGATGCTTTTCATGGTCGAGGCGGTGTCCTTGGCCGTGATCGGTGTCCAGTTGGAGATGGTGGGCTGGCTGGTGTTTCTGGGGGGCAGGGGGCCATCTGTGGCACCTGGTGGATGGTCGATGAAGTTGTCATAGAGGTTTTTGATCTTGAGGTGGAAATAGGTTCCAAGCTTGTCGCAGAGGTCTTGGGATGGTGTGATGTCTGTGGCTTCGCTGCGTGGGTTGGTGAATTCCTGAATGATGAATTCCTGAATGACACTGAAAAGTTCCTTGGAGTTGGTGGAGTTGGCCAGGATTTTGTTGTGGATGAAGTTCCTCTTCGTTGCTCTGATCTGGTTATGGTAGTCCGTCAAGGCGTCCTTGTAGGTGGTGTGGTTTTCGGTTGTTTTGGTGTTTCTCCAGTTCTTCTCCAGGCGTCTGCAGGTGCGTCTGGCTTCTTGGAGAGCGGTGGTGAACCAGGCGGCTTTCCTGGGGCGTTGTCTGTCGGGGTTGCGTAGCGGGGCGAGATCGTCTGCGCAGTTGAAGATCCAGGTGTGGAGTTCTCTGGCTGCGTTGTTTGCGTCATTTGCGTAGGGTGCCCAGGTGTGGTTGTCTCGGGTGAGGGTGGAGTTAAGTTGCTCGTCGGTAACCTTGCTCCAGTTCCTTCAAGGTGGGCGTGGGGCTGTTTTGGGTGCCTTGGGTTTGTTGATGGCGAAGTGTACGCAGTGGTGGTCGGTCCATGGCGGCTGCGTTGTGTGGCTGAATTGGACGCTGTTTCCTGCCGCGAAGATGGGGTTGGGGTCGAGGGTGTCCTGCTCTGTGGGTCGGTGTGTTGACGAGTTGTTTAAGTCCGATGCTGGCGAGGTTGTCACGAAGGATAGTGGAGTTGGGGTCACTGGGGTTGTCGAGGTGGAAGTTCAGGTCTCCAATGAGTATGTAGTTTGCTGAGGGCGATGGCGTGGGGTGCGATGAAGTCGGTGATGGTGGTGGCGAAGGGTGTTCGGGGGCCGGGGGTCTGTAGATGAGGGTTCCTCGGAGTGTGGCTTTGGGGGTGGTCTGGATCTGGAAGTGCAGGTGTTCGGCAGAGGGGAAGGTTTCGCTGGAGGTGGTGAGGCGGAGGGTGCTCATGTGGGCGTTGGCGAGGCCCCCTCCTGGGTGGTTGGGGCGGTCTTTCCTCTGGATCTTGTATCCGTCTGGGATGGCGGTGCTGATGTCGGGGGCAGAGGATGCGTTGGTCCAGGTCTCTGTGAAGAAGGCGATGTCGGGCGAGAGAGAGTCGAGTAGGTTCCAGATTTCCATGGCGTGTTTGTGTACGGAGCGTACATTGAGGAGGATGCATTTTAGGGTGTCCCCGGTGCCGGCGTCGGCGGTGTTGGAGGCCGGGGTGGCGGTGAGGGTCTGGCGGCAGTGGAGGCAGGAGAACTGGCCGTGGGTCGTGTTCGGCGAGGCCAATTGGCATTCTATAAGTCTTCCAGGGTTGAGTGCGAGGAGGGTGTCGTAGCGATGGGTAGTGGGAGGTCCAGAGTTCCTGGCGCTGGCCGCGGTCGGGCGTAGACGGGCTTACCTTTGGCGCGCCGGCGGCGCGATCGCTGCGCGCGTCCACTGCGCAACCGCGCAGCGGCTGCCATTAAGTAGGGTAGGTGGGAGGGGGAGGCTGGGAGGCGGGAGTGGGGGAATTCCGGAGGGGAATTCCGGGGGGGAGGGGCAGCAGCGGCGAAAGGCGAAAGGAACAGGCAGGCACGAGAAAATAAAAACAGTGGTGGAATTTGAGCAAGACACAGATGGGCACAATAACAGTGGCACAACAGGGAAAAATTAAGAAGAAAAACGGCTGAGAAAGGTTATGGTGGTTGCAGGCAGTCTGGTCCCAGTTGGAGTGGGCAGCAGGCGCAGGAGCGGGCAGCAGCCTCGAACCTCCCAAGGAGGAGGTCGGGGTCTGGAGGCAAGAGACGGCACAGCGGAGCTGCGGGTAGAGAGTGGACCTAGACCGAGGGTCGGAGGTCTTACACCTTAGGATTAGGATATAAACTGAAGCCCTGATGACGTCCAACTGAGGACGAAACGCCTAGGCTGACGATTTGTACTGTTATGTCTTGAATTGATGGTTTTTTGAATGAATAAATGGAACATTCATTTGAAGCAAGCTTGCCTATGGATTTTGTTTGCTAAATGAACTCAATAATTGATTGGATACTACAGTTGATACATCGACGCTCCTTTTCAATTGTAGACATTGTTTTGAGGACTTGGTCCTGGGCGGTGCGACCTAGGAGAGTGAAGCGTCATTGATACAGGACTTTGGGCGCTTGGTGGTTGTGCTCTCATCGCCTACAAAAAGGATACACTTTACAACTCCTTTGCTGCCTCCATTGATCTTAACTTGACTTCATGGCGTGCTCTTCCCACCCACCCTCAAACCTCCTACTCCAAATAAAAGCATTGCAGCCTCCTGATCCCCCCACACTGCTCTGGTACACACTCCCCATGTACTCTGATTGTTTTCCTTCCATGCTGCTCACACTTTCTCTCGCACATTATGGCTCTGTTCGGCTGTTGACCTCCATTGTTGCGCACCGCACTGTCCCCGAGTGCGACTCACACGCAGTCACTGTTCATGTGGGCACCGACTCTCAGTGGCATCCTCCTGTGTACAGAGGCTGTGATCTGAGCCACTTTGGTTTCTGGGAAAATGCACTTTAACATCCTGACCTTTCTTCCTACAGGTGCCTTCAGACCAACGGGACCCGGGGCTGCCCAAACTGTCGTCGCTCTTCCATAAAGCCGGGCTTCGTGTGAGTCAGATGTTGTACTCACGACCACCTAGAAACAGCCAGTTTCTGATGAGGACTGAATTTTTCAGGGGCCATTACAAAGCAGCCCCTGCCTTGGGACACACAAACACAGCGTGAATTCGTGGCTTCCGACTTGGACAGACGCCTCTGGTGGAAGCGAGTTTGTGAACATCCAGGCTGGCGCCCTTGCGACGATGCCACATTTCAGATTTCGCTGGAGGGCCACGTGGAGTCGCTCTATAACGCATTTCAGAGGACTATACTCTTCGGGGGTCTTTTCATTCTGCCACAGGTGTGTCTCAGTGTCTGGGCGTGGTAACTCCGACCACAGGGGCGCACGGCAGAAGTACGCGTGATCTTAGGAGAATTTCTCTGGACGCTGATGCGGGCTGTGGGGACACGTGCATCCTTGCAGCTCGGCTGCCCTCTCTCTATGGAGTCAGCACATTCCCATGGTGCACTGCAAGCTCGCAGCACGTGCTCAGCATCGCCCAATGGGTGGGATCAGACACACAATGCAGCCTAGAAGTTCTCCTTTTGTACAGATTTATTACTCGTGCATAAACTTTTATGAAAATACTTCTCCGCAGTGTTATGTATTAGTCAGCGAGTTCCTCCACGAGCTATGGATCAAAACCTTCACAGCAGTGCTTCTGCAAGAGGGGGGGGGGGGGGCAGCCCTAGTAACCAGCAGCACACAAGCAGTCTAGTGGGGGCGACAGCTGCTGAGTGAGGTCATATAAAGGATCTCCACCCAGTCCTTTCCTGGAGGCAGCCAAGGGCAGGTGACGTGACACAACCATCAGTGGTAGGAGACAATTTTCACATCTTGCCCCTGACATGGACATCAATTCATCAAAGGGCCAGGGGCAGCGGAAGTGAGATCACAGGCCATTTGACTTTTACGTTCACTCTCACATAGATGCTTACACATACATATGTTCTCTCTCACCTGCGCGCACGCACACAACATACATTTAAAAGCCTTTTTTACTCCATTTCTAATTACACTAATCATGATTAATGTATTGTTATTCACTATTAGTGTAATAAAAAAATTGACCAAAAACAGAGATTGGAGCCCCAACCAATGTCCATAAGGACGAGTCTGCCCCATGTTCCTGGCACTGAGTATGTTACCTCTGAGGCCAGGGGTCGCAAGGTGCAAGCAAGAGGTCACAGCTGCGACCCCTGGTGACCACTAAATGACGTCCATGGCCCCTGAGTAGGTAGTTTCTTGAATGCAGGGGCCAGCACTTACACCGGCCTCTATGTGGTTGAGGACTGGGGATGGGGCTCTGGATTAGGCGAAGTGGGCAGGGTCAGCAGCACAAGTTTGCTGTTTTAATTGAAAAACATAACTAAATAATTTAAATAAAAACATACACAAGGAAAAATACACTTCTCCTGCAGTAGATCTTTCATAGATTCACATGTCTGAATCTTTCCTCGCCATCGAGGTGGGAGTCCCACCCACAGTAGCTGTAGCAGTACCAAAGAATTGCATTAGTAACAGCTTACAACCATACCACTTTAGTAGCACAATGACCTCATTATAAAAGACCCAAACTCCAACCAATGAGGAGGGAGTGCACCAGCTCCACTCTTTCTAGAAGCCTCCACCTAGAGCTGTGATACTCAAAGTACGGCCCAGGGGCCGCATACGGCCCTCCTAACCTTTACATGCGGCCCCCTGGGCAGCATCAGCACTGGGCTGCGGTTTACTCGACTCAGCATTAACATGGAAAAAAATGTTACATATACAGCAAGCACTTATTTAAAGGTTAATTGCAGTTAGGGAAAGGAAGTAGCTAGGCCCTTAACTTTAGGAACACCTTCATTTTTAAAGACAGCCACTAGATATACATGCTTTGCTTCCCCTACACCCACTTTACACCCCCCGCTGGCATCAGTGCGGCCCTCGGTCACACCATAGACCAAACTTTGCGGCCCCCGGGAAAATGTTTGTGAGTACCCATGTCCTAGAGCAAGCAGTCTCACTGAGGGCCGAAGACCTCCAGGAGGAGTCACACGTGGCTGGATGCCCTCAGCAGGACAGGAAGTGACCTCCTACGAGTGAGCTACATCCGGATCGGACAGGCGGGATCTTCCATCAACGGCGTCACCCAGCATTTACTGTTCCAAAAAGGTCAATTCAATTACAAAAATGAACTGCAGGATTGTGAAAATAAAGGCGCAACTGGCCTAATAGCAGTCCGCAGCAGCCGGGCCCTCACAAAAAATAAGAATAGAAATAAAAATAAAAGGGGGGGGGAGAGGAGCAACAGTGAGATGTGGAGAGACAAAAAGGAATGAGTCTGGAGGGGCAGGGCAACAAAGAACTGAAGGAGGGGGCAAAACAACAGGAGAGTGGGGAGGGGGCAGGGCAACAAAGGAACTGGGGAAGGGGGCAAAACAACAGAAGAGTGGGGAGGGGGTAGGACAACAGAGGGGGCAAAACAACAGAAGAGTGGGGAGGGGGCAGGGCAACAAAGGAACTGGGGAGGGGGCAAAACAACAGAAGAGTGGGGAGGGGGTAGGACAACAGAGGGGGCAAAACAGCAGAAGAGTGGGGAGGGGGCAGGGCAACAAAGGAACTGGGGAAGGGGGCAAAACAACAGAAGAGTGGGGAGGGGGTAGGACAACAGAGGGGGCAAAACAGCAGAAGAGTGGGGAGGGGGTAGGACAACAGAGGGGGCAAAACAGCAGAAGAGTGGGGAGGGGGTAGGACAACAGAGGGGGCAAAACAGCAGAAGAGTGGGGAGGGGTAGGACAACAGAGGGGGCAAAACAGCAGAAGAGTGGGGAGGGGGCAGGGCAACAAAGGAACTGGAGGTGGGGGCAAAACAACAGAAGAGTGGGGAGGGGGCAGGGCAACAGAGGAACTGGGGGAGGGGGCAAAACAACAGAATAGTGGGGAGGGGTTAGGGCAACAAAGGAACTGGGGGAGGGGCAACACAACAGAAGAGTGGGGAGAGGTTAGGGCAACAAAGGAACTGGGGGAGGGGGCAAAACAACAGAAGAGTGGGGAGGGGCAGGGCAACAAAGGAACTTGGGGAGCGGGCAAAACAACAGAAGAGTGGGGAGGGGGCAGGGCAACAAAGGAACTGGGGGAGGGGGCTGGGCAACAAAGGAACTGGGGGAGGGGGCAAAACAACAGAAGAGTGGGGAGGGGCAGGGCAACAAAGGAGCTGGGGAGGGGGCAAAACAACAGAATAGTGGGGAGGGGCAGGGCAACAGAGGAACTGGGGAGAGGGGCAAAACAACAGAAGAGTGGGGAGGGGCAGGGCAACAAAGGAACTTGGGGAGGGGGCAAAACAACAGAAGAGTGGGGAGGGGGCAGGGCAACAAAGGAACTGGGGGAGGGGCAACACAACAGAAGAGTGGGAAGGGGGCAGGGCAACAAAGGAACTGGGGGAGGGGGCAAAACAACAGAATAGTGGGGAGGGGCAGGGCAACAGAGGAACTGGGGAGAGGGGCAAAACAACAGAAGAGTGGGGAGGGGCAGGGCAACAAAGGAACTTGGGGAGGGGGCAAAACAACAGAAGAGTGGGGAGGGGGCAGGGCAACAAAGGAACTGGGGGAGGGGGCAAAACAACAGAATAGTGGGGAGGGGCAGGGCAAAAGAGGAACTGGGGAGAGGGGCAAAACAACAAGAGTTGAGAGGGGCAGGGCAACAGAGGAACTGGGGGAGGGGGCAAAACAACAAGAGTTGAGAGGGGCAGGGCAACAAAGAAACTGGGGGAGGGGGCAAAACAACTGAAGAGTGGTGAGGGGGCAGGGCAACAAAGGAACTGGAGGTGGGGGCAAAACAACAGAAGAGTGGTGAGGGGGCAGGGCAACAGAGGGGGCAAAACAACAGAATAGTGGGGAGGGGCAGGGCAACAGAGCAACTGGGGGAGGGGGCAAAACAACAGAAGAGTGGAAAGGGGCAGGGCAACAGAGGAACTGGGGGTGGGGGCAAAGCAACAAGAGTTGAGAGGTGCACGGCAACAAAGGAACAGGGGGAGAGGGCAAAACAACAGAAGAGTGGGGAGGGGCAGGGCAACAGAGGAACTGGAGGTGGGGGCAAAACAACAGAAGAGTGGTGAGGGGGCAGAGCAACAGAGGGGGCAAAACAACAGAATAGTGGGGAGGGGCAGGGCAACAGAGCAACTGGGGGAGGGGGCAAAACAACAGAATAGTGGAAAGGGGCAGGGCAACAGAGGAACTGGGGGAGGGGGCAAAACAACAAGAGTTGAGAGGGGCAGGGCAACAGAGGAACTGGGGGAGGGGGCAAAACAACAAGAGTTGAGAGGGGCAGGGCAACAAAGAAACTGGGGGAGGGGGCAAAACAACTGAAGAGTGGGGAGGGGCAGGGTAACAGAGGAACTGGGGGAGGGGGCAAAGCAACAAGAGTTGAGAGGGGCAGGGCAACAAAGGAACAGGGGGAGGGGGCAAAACAACAGAAGAGTGGGGAGGGGCAGGGCAACAGAGGAACTGGGGGAGGGGCAACACAACAGAAGAGTGGGGAGGGGCAGGGCAACAGAGGGGGCAAAACAACAGAAGAGTGGGGAGGGGTTAGGGCAACAAAGGAACTGGGGGAGGGGCAACACAACAGAATAGTGGGGAGGGGCAGGGCAACAGAGGAACTGGGGGAGGGGGCAAAACAACAGAAGAGTGGGGAGGGGCAGGGCAACAAAGGAACTGGGGGAGGGGCAAAACAACAGAAGAGTGGGGAGGGGCAGGGCAACAAAGGAACTGGGGGAGGGGCAAAACAACAGAAGAGTGGGGAGGGGCAGGGCAACAGAGGGGGCAAACAACAGAAGAGTGGGGAGGGGCAGGGCAACAAAGGATCTTGGGGAGGGGGCAAAACAACAGAAGAGTGGAAAGGGGCAGGGCAACAGAGGAACTGGGGGAGGGGGGCAAAACAACAAGAGTTGAGTGGGGCAGGGCAACAGAGGAACTGGGGGAGGGGGGCAAAACAACAAGAGCTGAGAGGGGCAGGGCAACAAAGAAACTGGGGGAGGGGGCAAAACAACAAAAGAGTGGGGAGGGGCAGGACAAAGAAACTGGGGGAGGGGGCAAAACAACAAGAGTTGAGAGGTGCAGGACAACAAAGGAACAGGGGAGGGGGCAAAACAACAGAAGAGTGGGGAGGGGGCAGGGCAACAGAGGAACTGGGGAGGGGGCAAAACAACAGAAGAGTGGGGAGGGGCAGGGCAACAGAGGAACTGGGGGAGGGGGCAAAACAACAGAAGAGTGGGGAGGGGGCAGGGCAACAGAGGAACTGGGGAGGGGCAAAACAACAGAAGAGTGGGGAGGGGCAGGGCAACAGAGGAACTGGGGGAGGGGGCAAAACAACAGAAGAGTGGGGAGGGGCAGGGCAACAAAGAAACTGGGGGAGGGGGCAAAACAACAGAAGAGTGGGGAGGGGCAGGGCAACAGAGGAACTGGGGGAGGGGGCAAAACAACAGAAGAGTGGGGAGGGGCAGGGCAACAGAGGAACTGGGGGAGGGGGCAAAACAACAAGAGTTGTGAGGGGCAGGGCAACAGAGGAACTGGGGGAGGGGGCAAAACAACAGAAGAGTGGGGAGGGGCAGGGCAACAGAGGAACTGGGGGAGGGGGCAAAACAACAGAAGAGTGGAAAGGGGCCGGGCAACAGAGAGCTGGGGGAGGGGACAAAACAACAGAATAGTGGGGAGGGGCAGGGCAACAGAGGAACTGGGGGAGGGGGCAAAACAACAGAAGAGTGGAAAGGGGCCGGGCAACAGAGAGCTGGGGGAGGGGACAAAACAACAGAATAGTGGGGAGGGGCAGGGCAACAGAGGAACTGGGGGAGTGGGCAAACAACAGAAGAGTTATAATAATATTAAAAGGAAATATAGCCCTCTAATCCAACCACGGAAGTAAGTGGAAACCAAAACAAAGTTAAAGACTTTTTCTATTTACCATAATGAATTGGAATCAAATAACACATATCTAGTAATAATATATATAGCATAAGGTGCCCCCAGCTGTGTATCATAAGGATTTTGCAAGTCACAGGGCAGTTCCATGACCATAAAGTGGAACGAGGCCAAAGGCTTAGTACCTTTATAAGGTCATAAAACTCTGAGGTAACTTGCAATATCCTTTCAATGTACAGCAGGGGGTATTTTATTCCTTATAATACATGGTCACTATTCACCCTTCCCACAAACCTCTTCAGTCCTTGGTGTCCTGCTCTTTCATGTTGATTACAGACTTGAAGAATAAAATAAGAATGTGTGCAGCACAATTAAACACACAAAAAAACTGTTAGGATTTTTTCCCCAAAAAATATTAGAATTAGTTTATTGTAAATCAGATTAAAACATGCTATGGCTCAGATGATGCAGAAACAGGCAGAGATTCTATCTTTCCACTAACAATGTATAGAATGGGGAAAAAATAGACATGTTGTCATAAATATCTCCTTCCTACTGATTACTGTTTCTTTTTAGAAAAACATACCAGAGATGGCCAGTATATATTTTCCTTTTATAACTGCAGCTGTAATGATGCTCCGTGACCTGCTTTTAACCCTGGCTACTTTCTCTGGCAGTATACATTGTGACATGTGTACTCAAACGTAATACCTTATTACAGTTCAGCAGCTATATCATTTCTTAACTTTATTGCAGGTCACCACAGAAATCACAACTCCACTGGAATAAAGAAATCAGAGGCAGGCTTTTATACAAGGATTTAAGGCTTCAATGTATTATATATTTATTATCTCGTAATTAACAGATATAGATATGCTATTTGCCATTTTATATTTTGAATATTGTATCTTTTCTAATAAATGTTTAGTATAGACTGTTCATGTTTGTGTGGATGTGTATAGATATATATGTATATATTGCCTATTTTTGTCATGATCCATGCAAGGTAAAAAAGTTGACGGAGACGGTGGTGAAAGGAGTGATTTCCCATCTTTGATCCCACGAGAACTTTTGTTCAGGCAGCCTGAATGGGTAAACGGATTTACACCAAACTTTGCATGAAATTAGAACTTTATTCTGAAAGCTGCTTTCGTTGCTTTGGTGTAAGTCCATTGAGCAGGTCCTGAGATATCAGGGTTTAAAAACAGCTGTCAAGCAGGTTCTCAAGGGTTAACACTTTTGTATATCACTACTGTTTGGGATTCACAAGTGGTTTGGGAGCCCAGGAACTGAAAGAAAAGAGATCTGACGACATAAGAGAGCCTTTTCTCGGTTTACCCCTATAGGAACTGCGGTTGCAAAGTGGGACCCATGTCACTGATAGATCAGAGAGGCTGCCCCAAGAGAAGAACATTCAGGACACTGGAAACAGTCTGGTGTCTTGAACTACATTAAAAAAAGGACTATAAGGGGCAGGGTGGGTACACCCTGACCACCAGGCCAGAGAGGGGGACTCTCACAGGTTAACGTTTTTTCAAAACCTAAAAGGTCACAGGACCCACAAGTCGGATTTCTGACTTGCAAATCCTCTACATCTAAGATGGTATCTGCCTCAGGGTGTGTGGCTTGCGACGGATTCCAAATATGATTCTCAATTCTGAAAAGATATGAAAAGAAAGATGGCCCAAGCCTTGGCCACGGACCACAGCCAGGCCCCGAGCCCAACCCTCCATGTACACAAACTTTGGAAAGGAGAAAACAGGTACTCAATAGATACAATCCCACGTTGCCTCACCCTTCAGGGCATCCTATCTAATACATTGATTGACCAGACCTGGGACATCTTCTCTGAGTTCATCAAAATGTAGCAATTCACCCCAAGCCTCACATTTTGGGAATAAAAGTTACAACGTGAAACAATTGGTAATTTCTTAACCCAAGTTTAAAAATGTAAAACAACCTCTTAGTTTCACAGAAAAATAATCCGAAATGATTAAAAATAATAGCATAATAGTATTTTCTTTTTAATTTCTTGTTTTATACATTACATTGGCGCTGGTTTCGATCATTTTCAGTTAACTCCCGATTGTACATGACTTCAGTAGCAGGGTGGGTAAAATAACTTCCTATAATGAACTCGGCCTGATTTAGATCTCGGTGGATGGGTTACTCCGTCACAGCAGTGATGGATATGATCTCGGCGGACGGGTTACTCCGTCACAGCAGTGATGGATATGATCTCGGCGGACGGGTTACTCCGTCACAGCAGTGATGGATATGATCTCGGCGGACGGGTTACTCCGTCACAGCAGTGATGGATATGATCTCGGCGGACGGGTTACTCCGTCACAGCAGTGATGGATATGATCTCGGCGGACGGGTTACTCCGTCACAGCAGTGATGGATATGATCTCGGCGGACGGGTTACTCTGTCACAACAGTGACAGATCTGATCTCGGCGGACAGGTTACTCCATCACCGTTGTGACGCAGTAACACGTTTATCACCCAGCGGACTGCAATAGACAAGACAGTGGTTTTGATTCTTCTGCTTGGTCAGCAGCCCACTATAGATTGTTTACAAAGGAGTAAAAGGGGGCATTTTGGATCAATATTGTAAACATGCTCAGCAGGTTCTTATAAAAAAACTGACGTGTTTTGGGGTTCACCCTCATTTAAAGGCATTTCTGGAGAAATATGTTATCAAAAGTTTACTCAGTTTAGAAACCAGTGACCAATGAGGACTGGAGGTCCCATCTCTAAAGAAAATAGTGAATTTAAAGTACAGAGAATCAAATGCACTAGTGCCTTGGGAGCCCTGCTTCAAATAATGTTTAAAATAAAATTCGCAGAACTATCCATTTAGTGGTAAAATGCGTATGGGTGATAAAATGCCTCTGACTAAATATAGAAGCCATAGAAAATCCTTGTCAGACAACTGAGCTCAGACACTGTCTTTGTATAGAGCAAAGGAGACATGCTATAGCTGGCAAAGAACAGACCCCACACACTGTTCCTGGTGAAAAACAGAACCCACACACTGTCCCTGGTGAAGAACAGAACCCACACACTGTCCCTGGCGGAGAACAGAACCCACACACTGTCCCTGGCGGAGAACAGAACCCACACACTGTCCCTGGCGGAGAACAGAACCCACACACTGTTCCTGGTGAAGAACAGAACCCACACACTGTCCCTGGCGGAGAACAGAACCCACACACTGTCCCTGGCTAATAACATAACTCTCATACTGTCTCTGACTAATATCATAACTCACACACTGTCCCTGGAGAAGAACAGAACCCACACAGTGTCCCTGGCTAATAACACAACTCACTCACGGTCCCTAGCAAAGACCTGAACCCACACACTGTCCATGGCAAAGAACAGAACCCACACACTGTCCCAGGCTAATAACAGAACCCACACACTGTCCCTGGTGAAGAACAGAACCCACACACTGTCCCTGGCTAATAACATAACTAAGACACTGTCCCTGGCTAATAACAGAACCCACACACTGTCCCAGGTGAAGTACAGAACCAAGACACTGTCCCTGGCGAAGAACAGAACCAACACTGTCTCTGGCTAATAACATAACACACACTATCCCTGGCAAAGATCAGAATGCACACACTGTCTCTGGCAAAGAACCAAACCCACAGACTGTCCCTGGCACATAAGAGAACCCCCACACTGTCCCTGGCAAACAACAGAACCCACACACTGTCCCTGGCAAAGAACAGAACCCACACAGTGTTCCTGACTATTAACAAAACTCAAACACTGTCCCTGGTGAAATCATTAAGCGAGTGTAAGTGTTTTTAAGAGTTTATGGGGGTTAAACATATATGCTAAACTACTGAAAAAGTTAAATTAGTATATTAGGTGCACTACTACTGCATGATACTGTGGGGTGGGCCTCACCGAGCCCACCGGTGCAGGGGTTCGCCCTTCTTTGTCCTCTAGTCCTCAGACCAAAAAAATAGAGATTGGCACGGAAGCTGTAATATCAAAACAATCGTTTATTAAAACCTCATGAGTGGAACTACGTCGATACACAACCCTCAGGCAATGTATGAGGCAGCACATGGAGTACAGACACCATGGTGCTTATATACTGTGATAGTTGCAGTGTAAGCATGGAAGCTCAAAAAGAGGCAGTACAAGTGTACACACAAATAGCTATTCACATATAAGGATACATGAAAATCACTTAGTCAACAGAGTGGGAGGAGCTACATAATTGCTGATCAGTTAAAATAGCCTGACAGTTAAGTCTGTAACAGGTGCATTCTAGCAGCTACAGGCCTTTCTGAGCATGCGCAGTGCTCAGGTTCTGTGCTGAAGGAGTTAACTATAGATGATGACTCAGGCGAAATAGAGAAGCAGGCAACAGCGAAGACGGGGAAGCACATGGCAAACACATGACTAACTAAAATGAATGCCACAAACAAAATGGCTTCAGCTCATGCTAACAGCGATCTCTGCCAGTTTCCACAATACTACTAACATATGTCATGTGCGTGGCTGTGTGACTGTATGTATTCCTATGTGTATGGGTGTGTGAGTGGCTGTATGGGTGTGTAAGTGGGTGTGTGAGTAGCTGTGTAGTGAGTGAGATGCTGTTTGCATTTCTGTATTGGTGAGTGAGTGGATGTGTCAATGGCTGTATGGGTGAGTGAGTGAGTGAGTGACAGTGTGAGTGGCTCTGTAGGTGGGTAGGTGGGTAAGCGGTTGTGTAGTGACTGGGTGAGTGAGTGTGTGTCTGAATGGCTGTATGAGTGAGTGACTGTGTGTAAGTGGCTGTGTGGGTGAGTGAGTGGCTGTTTGAGTGGGTGTTTGCTTAAGTGAGTTGGTGTGTGAGTAGAAGTATTTAAGAGTAAGTGTCTGTGTGAATGGCCCTATGGGTGAGTGAGTAGATGTGTGAGTGCTTGTATGGATGATGGATGTGTGAATGGGTATGTAAGTGGTTGTGTGGGTGTGTGAGTGAGTGTGGGAGTCCTTGTATGGGTGAGTGAGTGGCTGTGTTCAGAGTCAGTATGGGTGAGTGAGTGGGTGTGTAAGTGACTGTGTATGAAAATAAATGGGCATGTGAGTCACTGTATGGGTGAGTATGTGGCTATGTGAATGTCTGTACGGGTGAGTGACTGGTTGTATGGGTGAGTGCCAGTTTCCACAGACGACCCTTTTAGCATTAGCTGAAGACATTTATGATCTAGAAGGAACAAGGAAAACATCTTGTATATCAATTTGCATCATTTGATTAACTTCTTGGTCCAATACATATTGGGCATTTACATTCTTAACGTTGCGTTTGGTAGGCATACAAGCAGTGATACAAAGGGAGCAAAGCATTGGACCACATTGTAGACATAAGCAACATAATAGTAGGATCGCAAAGAATATACATAGTACTGTCAACAGTTTCCAGCCCCAGGTAACAAATAGTGTCCACAGCCAACCGGCTAAAGTCCATGTTCCAGTATCAGGGTGAATCTCAGCAGCGATTTTATGTAATTTGGAGATTGCACCAAAAACTGAAGGGGCGTGATCAGGGATGTAAACACAACAACTGCTCCCGATGATGCGGCATGCACCACCACGGTCAGCCAACACGACGTCGAGGACCATTTGGTTTTGGAGCGCCACAATCCTCGCAATTTGCAGCTCTTCTGTGATGTTTCCAAGTGCCATAGCTTTTTGGTTGGTTACAGCCTCTACAACACGTGTCAAGCGTCTGATTTTCCGGCTGTTTAAGGCAGCACCAACAAAGAAGAACAATCCCAAATTAAAGTCAACATATTGCTGAAGTGCAGTGTCAGTCTGATCCACCTCATCATGATTTATTGTCCTCTTAAATCTGTTTTTGGAAACATCATTAAACAGTTTATAGTCTTTATGATAGGATGCAGGTGCCAAAAACACAGGTGGTAGCAAAAAGGACACATAGCAAGTTCCTGACCAACCAATGGGTAAATGGTAGTATCCTTTATTCCCACATATGAAGTATGTATTGTGCGATGACGTAAAACTGCTGTTATTTACTCCAGTAATATTCAATACCAGAGTACAGTCGCTTTTTCCCACGGGAATACTACCAACATTGTTCACACACAGGTCTGCTCGAGCTCTAGTAACAGCTATAACAAAAGGTCCATTACCCTTAGCAGTTCGAGTGTTTGGGAAAACATAATGTGTGGAGGAATTTCCTCGACGATACTCCTCCATTTCCCATACAGTTCCTTTGGCCTGTGGATCTCCTTCCTCATCAGGGTAACAGGCTTTGTTTAGCTGAAAGTTCAGTCTTCCTACATCATAGTTAGTGATGTTAGCAACATGAGTAGCCCATAGCAGAGCAAACCAAGCTCTGCAGGAGCCGTTGTGTGAAAATGGCAGAGGAATAAAGGCGTTCCTCCCTTCTTCTGATGAGCTGGCATCATTCCACACACCCAACAGTTGGTAATGTTCGTAGCATTATGAGTGTGGTGCAACATTTGAATGAACGTGTTGTTGAGATAAGACTGTCTATGCTTCTGCTCATGATAAGGGAGAGTGAAGTAGTGGTGCTCAATGGGGACAGGAGTAGTAGCAGTCAGCAGATTTCGAGCAGGAGCTACTCCCTCTACAATCCATGTTATCGTGGCAATGATGATAACAATGGAAGTAAGCCCAATGATAAACACAATCTTTCGATCACAAACTTTTGCAGCAGTCGATGTCTTCTCCATAGGCATATTTATCTCGACGTTGAACAACAAAGCAGATGGAACCCTAAAGTCCTGGGCAGCCGTTGGTTTCTTCACTGAGTTTGAGACGAGTGTCCCTACCGGAGTCCCCCCCTTTGTAGCTCAGGCTTCACTAACCCAGGACGGTGGCTCAACCAGTCTCTTTCGGCAACAAACTTTTTCTTTTCCGGGGTTGCAACTGATATCGAGATGTACCAGGGATCGTGTGGTCCGGGAAGACTTCCTCAGGTCCTTCAGGTGTTGCAGTTTGGCCTTTCTCGGTGTCCAGGAGATCGCAGTGGTCGGTCAATACAGCTGGGCTCACTAGATCTGGTGACACTTTCCGGCAATGGACGCCATGCACCCAATTCTTCCGATTGGTCACTCGCACCGCAGTCCTGGTCGCCAAGAGCACCTGCTCCGGGCCGCGCCACCTCGGTTCCAGGCTATTCGACCTCTGGAAGACTTTGACCATTACTTGGTCGCCGGGCCAGAGATCATGGCCATCACCTTGCGACCTGTCTGGAAGAGCTTCTCGAACCTGTTGATGAATAGAAAGCAAACTGTCAGTCAACTGTGACAGGTAGTCACTCATCAGGATACAAGGTACATCATGTATAGGACGTGGCTTAGGAATCCCCCAAATATTCATGGGCCTTCCAAATACCACCTCATACGGTGTGAGGCCAGATCGTGTATGTGGCACAGATCTAATGGATAGCAACGCCAAGGGTAATGCATCAGGCCATTTCAGAGATGTGGAAGCCTGGATTTTTGCTAACGTAAGTTTGAGGGTGGAATTGTATCGCTCCACTAGCCCCGCTGATTGTGGGTGGAAAGCAGCATGAAACTTCTGCTTGATCCCTAATCCTTTCAAGACATACTCAACAACTTGCCCAATAAAATGGGGTCCGTTGTCACTCCACAAAAGTCGGCAAACGCCGAATCGAGGGAAAAATTCCTTCAGAAGCATCTTTGCTGTAGTAAGAGCTGTATTATCTTTCGTAGGGTACGCCTCTATCCACTTACTGAAGGCACATACCACTACTAGGACATACTTTAAGTTATTACAGCGTTCAAGCTGGATGTTATCCATTTGCAGAACCTCAAAAGGTGCAGTTGGTGTGGCAAACCCTCCTGTTGGAGTTCGTGTTCCCTTTCCCGGATTATACTGGAGACAAATCAGACAAGACTGGACTATCTTTTTAGCTGTGCCGGCAATTTCAGGATGATCCCAGACTAGCGTAAGCAACTTCGCTATTGAGGATGCTCCAACATGTGCCGGCCCATGTGCCATATGAATCATAGGGTGTAAATAGGCTGCGGGCAATTTCCATTTAGTCATGTTTTTATTTCTCCAACAGCCCTCATCATCCAATGTTCCCTCCTTAGCCCATTGCTCTAGTTCATCTGCAGAGGCAGATCGCTGTATGTCCAGCACTTCTTGTCTGGCATTATGCCAACGTTCAGCCTGTGACTTCACCACATACATAGATGTAGTGCTTCGCTGCATTGCTGTTTCACGAACTATGTAATCCGCGAAGGCATTGCCTTGTCCTATTTTATCAGTTACTTTCCTGTGTGCACTACATTTAACAATCGCTATTGTCTTAGGATATGTCAGAGAAGTAAGGAGATTATGCACTAATTCTCCATGCACTATTTGTGTCCCATGTGATGTAAGAAAGCCTCTTTCCTTCCAGAGTAGCCCAAAATCGTGTGCCACTCCGAAAGCATATCGGCTATCGGTGTAGATGTTCACAGATAAGCCAGTACTAAGTTCACACGCCCTCGTCAATGCTATCAGCTCAGCTGCCTGAGCTGACTTCTGTGGGATGCGAGCTGTCTCAACTACCGTCTGAAGCGTTGTGATTGCATATGCAGCTGATGTCGTGCCATCTGGTAGTTTCAAACAGGACCCATCAACCCATAATTCCCCATCAACATTCAAGAGGGGCGTATTTTGCAAGTCAATACGACCCTTTGTTCCTCAGTAAGGAATATACAATCATGGGATTCCTGTGACTGGGACTGAGTAGCTGGGAATATCAATAAAGTAGCCGGATTAAGAGTGGAACATCTTTTCAAGGTGATATGAGGGGCCAAAAGTGTCAATTCATATCCTGTCAAGCGGGCACTAGTTAAATGCTGCGTTTTAGTTTGGTTCAAAAGGGCATCAACTGCATGGGGTACTAACACAAGCAATCTATGTGACAAGACTATTCCCTCACTCTGACGTATGGACACAGCTGCCGCTGCCACAGAGCGAAAACACCCAGGCAACGCACGAGCGACTGGATCAAGGACAGCTGAAAAATATGCACAATGATGTTGCTTATCACCGTGTGTCTGTACTAAAACCGAGAGAGCACAACCATCCCTTTCGTGTACATAGAGTGTGAAGGCCTTGGTGTAGTCTGGAGTGCCTAATACTGGTGCAGAACATAAAGCTTGACGCAACTGCTGGAAAGCATTCTTGCATTCAGTAGTCCATGGGAGGGGCATTGGAGTGTCTTTAGTCAAGAGGGCCAACAAAGGTTTAACAATATGTGAAAAACTAGGAATCCACTGCCTACAGAAAGAAGTAAGGCCAATCAACGCACGAACCTCCTTCTGAGTGCAGGGCACAGGCGTGTCTAAAATAGCTTGAATGCGATCTGGTGTGAGTGCACGTCCCTCCTTAGACAGGAGGTGACCTAAATAGGTAACCTGCTGTCTACAATATTGCAATTTCTTCCGGGAAACCTTGTGATGGTGAGATGCGAGAAAGGAAAGCAAGGACAGTGTTCCTTCTTCACACTGTTCAGGGTTATCAGCTGCCAACAAGATGTCATCGACATATTGTATGAGAGCCACCCCTTTTGGCACAGAGAAAGAATCAAGCTGTCTTTTCAATGCCTGGCTATAAATGCTAGGACTCTCTGTATACCCCTCTGGAGCTCTACAAAATCTGAATGATAGATTATTCAAAGTGAAGCCGAACAAATAACGGCTATCAGGATGAATAGGTATCGAGAAGAAAGTGTTCTTCAAGTCGATCACACTAAATGTAGTTGCAGTCGGAGGAACCATAGTAAGAAGTGTTGTGATGTCAGAGACTACTGGATATTGGGACACTACAATCTTATTAACCTCTCGCAAATCAATGATAAACCTGCATATTCTAGTATCAGTATCTTTCTTCAAAATGGGAAGGATAGGACTATTACAAACATTGTAAGGGACTTCTTCCACAACTCCTACTGCAATCAAATCTTGAACAATACGTATCAGTGCCTCCTCGCCTTCTCGAGATATTTTATATTGAGGCAGTCGAGGCAATGAAGCGCCCTCCTTCACTTGAATATGAACTGTGGGAATAACCATTTGCCCCACATCAGTATCTGATGTGGCCCACAAAGTACTAGGTAGTGAAGCCAAAGCAGTATCTTCTTTAAGAAGACAAGACCTCTCAGCCATAGGATAGTTATCATTTAAAATAACACGCACACCTTCTGGGCAACAGCGTATCGTGGCACGAAAATGTTTGATCATATCGAGACCCACAATATTATCCGGTGTGTTAGGAGAAAGCAAAAATGGACATGCAGCAGAAAACTTATCAACATGAAATGCAAGCGGTTGTGACAGTGGGCTAAGAGAAGGTGTCCCATCGAATCCTATCGATGTTATTGTTAAGCCAGACAAGGGAGCCCTTGGAACCAATTGTTTAGACAGGGCACTACGAGTAGCTCCCGTATCAACCAAAAACCGATCAGTAGAACCCATAACGTTTGCATTAACATAGGGACCCTTCTGATCTACTGGGATCAAATCCCAGTAGATCCCAAATCATCCAGGAGGCCCGTTTGCAGAGTGGTGGAGAAAGAGGGCGTGGCCTCTAAAATCCTCTCAGCAATTGCGCTCTGTGTAAATTACTGGAGGTAATAGGAGGGCTTGTTGGCCCCCGAGGATCTGCTGAAGCCAAGGGGACTTCATCCCCCAACCGGACAGTGCACTGGGAGGCGTGTATGCAGAGTGGTGACAAAAGACGGCGTGGTTTCCAGCGACTTGCCAGTCCCTTTTTTTATTATTAGGGGAGGGGGGCTGCGTGGCCCCCCACTTCCCTGGGCTGATTCCACCCCGGTGACCACATCCCCTAGGGCCAGGCCATTTTTGAATGGAGGAGGGGGGCCGCACAGCTCCCCCTCCTGGCCGATTTCAGCCCCGGGGACCCCATCCCCCAGGGAAGAGCCTTTTTTTCTTCTTTTTTTTTATTAAAACGAGGGGGGCCAAGTGGTCTACCTCCAGGGCCGATTTCAGTCCTGGGGACCCTATCCCAGGGCCTGGCCTTTTTCTTATTTTTAAACAAAAAATAAAAAACAAGGAGAGGGTGGCCACGCGACCCCCCCTCCTGAGACAATTTTGGCCTCTGTGACCCCAACCTCAGGGGCTCGGCCTCTAGTGTGGGTGCCCTGGTCCTGCAGTGTAGTCTTGGGGACCACGGGGGGAGCCTCAAGGCCCCCACGGTCCCTGCTGGTTCCTTGACTCTTGCAGGAGCCAGCATTGCTTTGACAAAGAGAGAGTTGCTGAACATGTGCTTGTGCAGGCATTCTAGTTAAAAGAAGAGTAAGTTGTTAAACGTGCATGGGGAATAGTGATCCCAAATCTGGGAAGGTCATGCAGCGAGCACCTATGGGCGTAACTGGTGAGTGGCCCCCAAAGATCGAGGCTAATAAACATCCAATCTATAGGTAATCAAAAAGACAGTGATAAGCCTGAAAAAACCTGGCTCGAGTTCGGCGTCGAACATGATATGCCTGCACAAGCACAGACGTAGCTGGATTCAGAATGCTCGAACACCAACAGGCTCTTCCCAGCACGGTTCCGGTCTTTTCCCTCCTAGATAAGATACCTTAGCCTTGAAAAAGTCCAAAGGACGAAACACGTGTCGGCTGCCTTTTTTTGTGCAATGTGTATCAAGATGTGTGACGTACACAGAGAATAATAAACTACGTGTAAAAGAAGAAGAAAATACTACGGATTACACTTGCTTTTTTTACTTTAGAGTTTCTACTTGCCATGATTTAGCATTACGTATGGACTACTAAAGTGTGCTTCGGTACTTATGTTGTATAGGTTTTCCCCAAGAGTTCTTTCTGGGGAGTGTACCCTGCAGGTGACTGGGGGGCTAGTACCATGAAAGCACCATAATTACTATTTGTGGCTCATGACTACACCCCGTAACTTTGTATTTGATGTGCATTTGTTTCTGGCAGAGCCACTTCCTTATGGTGTATGAATACCTGTAGGGGTGAGGGAGTGACAGCATAACTGGCTATATGGGTGAGTGAGAGGGTGCAAAAGTGCCTGAATAGCTATATAGGTGAGTGAGAGGATGAATGACTGGCTGCATGGGTGAGTGAGTGTGTGAGTAACTCTATAGGTAAGTGAGTGGCAGTGTGAGTGTGATTGGTTGTAGATGTGAGTGAGTGGCTGTGTGACTGCTATATGGGTGAGTGAGGGGGGCATGTGTGCCTGTATAGGTAATTGAGTGTGTGTTAAGTGGGTGTGTGGGTGAGTGAGTGGGTGTGTGTGTGAGTGAGGGACAGTGCATGAGTGGATGTATTGATGAAGCGTGGGTACATGAGCGAGTGAGAGGGTGTGAGCAGCTGCATGAGTGAGTGTGTGAGTAACTCAATGGATGAGTGAGTGGCTGTATGAGTGAGTGAATGGGTGCTTGAGTGACTGTATGTATGAGTTAGAGGCTGTATGAGTGGCTATATGGGTGAGTGACAGGGTAGATAAGTGACTGTATGGGTGAATGAGTAGGTGTGTGAGTGGGTGTATGGATATGTGAGGGGGTGTATGAGTGGCTGTATGGCTGAGTGAATGACTGTGTGATTGGCTATATATGTGAGTGAGAGGGTGCATGAGTGCTTGTATGGGTGAGTGAGTGAATGTTGAGTGGCTGTATGGGAAAGTGAGTGGGTGTGCCAGTGGTTGTATGAGTAAGTAACATGGTGAACGAATGGGTGTATGGGTAAGTAAGTGGGTGCATGAATATCTATATAGGTGAGTGGGTGCATGTCTGGCTGCATGGGTGAATGAGTGAGCGAGTGTGTGAGTAACTCAATGGGTGAGTGAGTGGCTCTGTGAGTAGCTGGTTGTGTGAGTGAGTGGCTGAGACTGCTATATGGGTGAGTGAGAGGTACATGAGTGCCTGTATGGGTGAGTGAGTGGATGTTGAGTAGCTATTATGGTGAGTGGGTGTGTGAGTGGGTGTATGAGTGAGTGACTCAGTGCATGAGAGGGTACATGGATAAATAGTGGGTGCATGAGTGCCTATATGAGTGAGTGAGAGGTTGCATGAGTGAGTGAGTATGTGGGTAACTCAATGGGTGAGTGAGTGGCTGTGTGAGTGGCTGTATGAGTGATTGAGTGTGTGAGTGACTATATGAGTGAGTGAGAGGCTTTATGAGTGGCTTTATGGGTGAGTGAGAAGGTGGATAAGTGATTGTATGTATGAACGAGTGGGTGTGTAAGTGTCTGTAATGGTGTGTGAGAGGGTGTATGAGTAGCTGTATAGGTGAGTGTGGATATATGGGTGAGTGAGTGACTGTGTGACTGGTTATATGTATGAATGAGAGGGTGCATGAGTGCTTGTATGGGTGAGTGAGTGGATGTTAAGTGGCTGTATAGGTAAGTGAGTCAGTGTGTAAGTGATTGCATGAGTGACAGGGTACAAATGGGTATATGTGTAAGTCAGTAGGTGCATGAGTAGCTATATAGGTGAGTGAGAGGGTACATGACTGTCTGCATGGGTCAGTGAGTGAGTGTGTCAGTAACTCTATGGGTGATTAAGTGGCTCTGTGAGGGGCTGTATGTATGAGTGGTACGTGACTGCTATTTGGGTGAGTGAGAGTGTGCATGAATGCTTGCATGGGTGAGTGAGTGGGTGTTCTGTGGCTGCATGGGTGAGTGGGTGGGTTTGTGAGCAGTTGTATGAGTAAGTGACAGGGTGCATGAGTGGGTATATTGGTAAGTGGGTGCATGAGTGAGGGAATGTGTGAATAACTTAATGGGTGATTGAGTGGTTGTATGAGTTGCTGTATCAGTGAGTGAGTGGGTGCATGACTGACTGTATGAGTGAGTGAGAGGCTGTATAAGTGGCTATATGGGTGAGTGAGAGGGTGAATGAGTGGTTTATATAGGTGAATGACTGGGTGTGTGAGTGGCTGTATGGGTGTGTGAGAGGGTGTTTGAGTGACTGTACGGGTGAGTGAGTGGCTGCATGACTGGCTATATGAGTGAGTGACAGGGTATATGAGTGTCTGTATGAGTGAGTGATTGGTTGTTGAGTGGCTGTATGGGTGAGTGAGTGGGTGTGTGAGTGGTTGTATGAGTAAGTGACAGGGTACATGAGTAGGTGTATGGGTGAGTGAGTGGGTGCATGAGTAGCAATATGAGTGAGTGAGAGAGTACATGAGTGGCTGCATGAGTGAGTGAGTGTGTGAATAACTCTATGAGTTTATGAAAGGGTATATGAATTACTGTATTGGCAAGTAAGAGGTACGTGAGTGGCTGTATGGGTGTGTGAGTAGCTCAATGAGTGCATGTCATAATATCATAATATCTGTGTGAGTGGGTGTCTGAGTATCTGTATGGGTGACTGAGTGGGTGTGTGAGGGACTGAGTGAGTGAGAGGGTGCATGACTGGCTCTATAGGTGAGTGAGTAGATGTCTGAGTATATATATAGGTAAGTAAGTAGATATGTGAGTAGGTGTATTGGTGAGTCGGTGGGTGCGTGAGAGGTTGTATGGGTGAGTGAGAGAGTGCATGAGTGCCTGTATGGGTGACTGAGTGTGTGTGTGAGTAGGTGTATCGGTATATGAGAGGGTGTATGAGTGGCTGTATGGGTGAGTGAGTGAGTGACAGCATGACTGGCTATAAGTGTTAGTGAGAGGGTACATGAGTTCCCGTATGGGTGAGTGAGTGGATATTGATTGGCTGTATGGGTATGTGAGCGGGTGCATGAATGGTTATATGAGTGAGTGGCAGGGTGCATGAATGAGTATATGGATGAATGAGTGGGTATATAGGTGAGTGAGAGGCTGTGTGAGTGGCTGCATGGGTGAGTGAGTGTGTGAGTAACTAAATGGATGAGTGAGTAGCTGTGTGTGTGGCTGTATGAGTGAGTGAGTAGCTGTGTGAGTGGCTGTATGAGTGAGTGCATGAGTGGCTATATGGGAGAGTGAAAGGCTATATGGATAAGTTAGTGGATGTGTGAGTAGATGTATGGGTGAGTTAGGATCAGTTGCCAGAGCTCAAGAAAGCAATAATCAATCCCATGAGTATTTTCTAGCAACCCCTCCTGGTAAAAGAAAATGGTGGGAAAGGATATCAAGTGCTCTTTATACATAAAGAGCTTCTTCAAAGTATTTTAAGGAAATATTTCTGTGACACTAGATGTATCTTGATACATCTAAACATGTATTACTCCAAAACCTGGTGTAAAAGAAAAAGAATAACAATATGTTAGTGTTTGATTTGCAAAATTTGAGAAACATAACAATACGCATTGGTCATGCTGTAATAGTATATCACAATATAGTAAAACACTTCATTTTCCCTTTTTACTGTTCTCAGCTTTCACACTTTTGTACCAGAAACAATGTACTATATGAAGCTTCATCTTTGAACAGTGGACATAGATAGCATGGGAATGGATATGTATTTGTGTGGAAGCAAAGAATGTAGAATAATATCAACGCAGGTTAAAAGGTCAGGTGACAGTTGCACCTAAAAATCAGTGTAAGTTACTGCTCTTCTTCCATCTGTGCTGCTGCCAGAGAAAAACACCATCAATTATCTAGTTATCTAAGACAATTTAATACCATTACAATGTGTGTGTGCTCTTGAAAGTTCAAGCTCAGGCAGCTGGATAATCAAAATGATAACAGCTGTGTGGAGGGCAAGCACTTTTTTGTGGAAACAGACAACTTCTGCCAAATCAAAACATACACGCGGCTCCCAACATGTTGAGGAAGCCAAAGCCCCTCTCCTGGTGTTCTCACATAATTGTCTATCGACAGCTGTGCTGTCAGGCCAGACCATAAAAAAGGGGCTTTGGAACTCACCCCAAATCCCAGCTAAAGTCACGCTTTTACTCCCCATGTGCTGTGGTATGTAAGCGGTCAGGAGAATGGCGACCTATATTTGACTTGAGACAGTTTAACAAGTACTTGAGAAAACAGTCCTTCGGAATGGTTACTCTTAAAAAATTGGGGAACAACAGAGAGTACATGACTTCATAGGATTTGCAGGATGAATATTTTCACATTCCCAAGTATCTGAAGAATCACAAATTTCTACGATTCGAGTTAACCAGGAGCCACTATCGGTTCGGGTGATGCTATTTGCCCTCAAGTCAGCACCAAGAATATTTATGAAATGTATGCACTGATAGCACCTATCATACGGTGACAAGAGCTTCAAGTCTTCCATTACCTAGATGACTGCCTGGTCAAAGGCAAAACATTTCACACAGCGAAATCTTCAATAGAGGCATGTCTTCATCTGTTCCAGTATTGTGGCATATCTCTCAATATAGCCAAACTGCAATAACAACCCTCCTTTCATATTCCATTTCCAATAGCTTTTCAAGGAAGCAGAAGTTGGGAAAACCTATACATCAGAAGAAACATTATAGACATTGCGAGCAATGACAAACTGTTTCCAATGACTCAAAACAATCATGGTATGTCCCTTCACATCACTACCGGGCATGTTTGCCTCATACATTTGCCTAATTCTGCATTGCAGACTAATAAAAGGTGTTATCTGAATCCTTGAAAGACCATATTCTGGTCACTCCAGCAATGAAAAGAACACTAATAGGGTGGAAAATATAGTACAAGATAGAGGTGGGCCTGCCTTATCAATCACATCCTGCTCAGTTTGAAATGATGACAGATGACAACAGATGCTTCCCTGGAAAGATGAGGTACCCGTCTCCCAGAATTAGAGGCAAGGGGGCCCTGGTCTCAGGTAGAGAAGCAACTTCATATCTCCATACAAGGGGGCATATTTATGTAGGTTTTGCATCGCCCTGGCACCACGCAAGGGTGACACAAAGCCTAAGTAGGATCTATCAAGCCAGGCAAAGCCACCTTGCGTAGCCCTGAGTGGCTTGATAAATCCAGAGTACCGCCATGCAATGCACATTGCTGTGTTGTGTGAGAAGTTGGCCTGGTATATGCTGTCCACTAGTTATAGTGGGCACCTTGCACCAGTCCAAACGACCTTTATTGATGATAGGTTTAAAGACAACCTTTATTGAAAGCTATCCTAGTGGTAGCTATGGAGAGCAGCCTTCAGGCTAAGTCTTGAAGGAATGTTAAGCTGTTTGTTTTACCAGTTATAAGCTCATGAATGACCAAATGAAAGGAGAACCACACCAGGTATATATATAAAATATATGTATTTATTACTAAACACTACCCAATTGTCTCTTTATGAGGCTAGAGGTGAAAGTACACAATTTACAAGTCGAATAGCACAGTAAATTAGCACAATATACGATTAGCCCTAGGGGCGTACCAAACCATATATTAAGAAAGTGGTATAAGAACCACGACTTAGGTAGACACAAGGCCTAGAGCCTGTAGGATCGCTGGGACCCCAAGGAACCACCCAAGGTAGTGACACAGGGGACCCACGGGGGCTGTGTGCAGTGTGTGAACACAGCCGCGAGCTCCGTTATCGTCTATGGGAAAGTCGCGGTTAGAGTTTTAGAGTTTAAGGACACTTAGAAATGGATTAGGACCAAACCCTCTTGGACTTAGACAGTTCTAGGGTCAACACCCATGGGAGCACCGGAGTACTCGAGTTACCTCACCCAGGGAAGCCGGGTGCATAGGTGTCGGGTCGCGTCGTCCATTTCAATGGCAGCCTGCAAAGAAGTGCTGCTGCCAGGAAGATGCGAAGTGTCCGAAGAGATACAAGCCTGGATCGGAGATGAGAAGAACCTGAAAGCAGAGGAGACAGAGTCTGGGTCACTTGCCAGTGACCAGGGGCACGATAGTCGAATGCCCACTGATGTCGGGTGCTTCAGGTGAAAGAGGTGAAGCTTGACTCTTCAGCCACAAGGACCAGGAGGCGTCGACGATGACCAGGAGCTGGATTCGAGCTGTCCCACAAAGGATGTTGAGTGCTGCAGCGTTGGTGTCCGGATTGAACACAACAAGCCTTGGCAACAGCAACCCACGTAGAAAGGAGTAAGAGGCTTCTGTGCAGACCAGCAAGGTCTGAGGGACTCACCACTTGGTGGGGAGTCAGGGCACGTCTGGAGCAACCAGGGAAGCCCAAAGAAAATCAGAGTTGCCTTCACAGGGACCCACCAGTTGACGGACCAGGGATCGCAAAGGAGCCTCGAGCTGAAATGCAAGAAGCGGGCCCACGGAACACTCGTGGAGTGTAGGCTCACAATCTTCGGTGCAAATGGTGTTCGGGGCCTGGGCTACAAGTAACCCAAAGCAGGACTTCAAGAGATGTCGAGAAGTCAATGCACTAGCAAATGTGTACGGTGTCCAGGAGTTCCGGTTCCACGTCACTCGTGAGGGCTGCGGGTCTCAGCTTTGCTGGGGACTCGGGTCGGCCTCTGAGAAGTCTGGAAATCCTCCTCCTGGGCTGCAGTTACTTCGGAGTCTTGCGGGAGCTTCGGAGATGCAGACCGGCAAATGCTTTGTTGGTGCCTGCCAAGCAGGGGAGTCACTCCTTGACCCCAAGGGAGATTTCTTCAGTCCTCTAGTCTTGAGTAGAGCGTCGAAGTTCCAGGATTCAGTTGCAGAGTTTCGTCCAGGGATATCTAAAGTCCTGTTGCCAGGGGTTCCTTACTTACACCTAAGAAAGGGGTTGGACTAACTCTGGGGACCCACCTATGGGAGGGTTTGGAAAGAGGGGTGGCTACACCCATTTCCTTTGTCCAGTTTCGCGCCAGAGCAGGAGCTGGCAGCCCCTGCAACCGGTTTGTACTGGGGTATGCACGAGGACACCAAATGTGCCCCCAGTGCAGGACTTCAAAGCACTCTTGGAGTGCACCCACCCAGCCCTAATCTACTAAGGCCTGTCTGGGAGGTGGTAACACCTCCCTGTGACAGGAAACCTATTGTCCAGGCCTCCCCTGCCGGAGTTTTGGTCAGCAGCAGGAGGCCAGACTCGTGTCTGTGGCTGCAGCATCCATTTTGTGATGCCAGGGCTCTGTTTAGTTGGTACCGGGTATACCGGTGCTGTCATGTCTCTCCCTCTAGAAGGGTGGGATCATACTCCCACACCAGTTACTGGTGTGGGGGTATGATTCAAGGTGTTTGACACCAAACACGACATGTTTCCGTGCAGCCATCCCAAAGTTAGCATTTACCGCGAGGATATAATGCACTTAAGAGTATATGGTCAGGCTGCACCACAGACAACCCCGGAGAGGAGATTCCAAAGGCTGCAGAGGGGCTCTGCTCATGCAGGGGCACCCTCTCACATATAACCAAGCACCCTGCCTTCAGGATTGATAAGGCCTGCCATAGGGGTGACTGATAGGTTTCTATGTGCAGTGATAGGTGAGATATAGTGAACCTATATCTCTGCAAGGGGTGCATGCACCATCTCACTCAGGCTGCAGTAGCAGTCCTGTGGTGTCATTTTGGATGGCCTTCCAGGGTGGCACAATACATGCTTCAGCCCCTGGTAGGCCTCTGGGGTACCTATGCCCTGGGTACATAGTATACCATATACTAGGGACTTATAAGGGCACCGCAGAATCCAATCTGAAGTGTACTTAAGGTACATGGAATCAATTTAGAGAGGAAGCAGCTAGGCTGGGGACCTGAATAGCAGGTTCCCAGCCAAACTAAGTTAAAAACCATCAAAACACCAGAAAAAAAAGTGGGGGCAACCATGTAGTCAGATTCCACCTTCCTACATACCCCCCCAAACGAAAGGAGATAAGGCTAACCTTGGCCAGTTGAGCCTTTATTGACTAAGTGGCCATATAAGGAAGTACCTGCACTAGCATGGTTACCCCCTGTCTTATGGTCCACTAAGCTATCCCTCACCCTAAGGGTATGAGAGGGTCTCCACCATGGGGAATTACTACCTGTGGTGTGCTTTGGTAAAGTAAAAGGCTGATGAGGTGTCTAAGTAGGGAAGTGAGACCCTAGGAAGGTTGGTCTCAGCTTCCTCAGATCACTGGTCACCATGTATGCCTGTCTTTCCATGGCTGAGTTGCACTTTGCTCTAAGGGTCAACCTTTGGCTGCCTACCGCTGGGGGTTGGGTCCCTTTGGATGGAACACTGGAGGGACATGGCAGGTTTGGAACCTTTTGGTCCCAGGTTTGCCCTTGCCTAACAGAGTCCTTCTGGGCGAGGTCCCTACACAAAGGTATGGGGGATCTCTCAGTGTGTTGAGGAATTTTCATCTGGCTAGGGCTACTAGACTGGGTGCCCCTAATCTGCTGATGGGGGGGTTCCTCTGGACAGGGGGCCCTGTGGGGTCCACTGACCTCCTTGACCTCTGCAGCCCTGGGCTGACTGAGGCAGGGTAGAGAGGGGCAGGTTACCTGCTCCAGACTGGAGTACCACCTTGGAAGGGTCCCCTGCCATCAGAGGGGTTGCCAGGCCAGGCCTGACTACCTCTGGGACAGTTCCTTCACTAGGGGTAGGATCAGTTCCCTGAGGAGGCTGACCCTTACCTATAGTCTGGGGGGAAGAAGACTTTTCTTCAACCCTTGTGCTCCCTTGTAAAGGAGAGTGGGCCATTCTTTCAGGCTCCATCACTCCAAAATTTTCCTGGGGTGGGGCTGTGGCCTTCACAGCCCCCTAACTTTCTCAGGGATGCCCAGCATTCTCAGATGGGCTTGGTGTTCAACTTCAGCCCAGGCTGAAATTTCTAGATCATTGCCCATCAGGCAATCTACAGGCAACGTTGGGGACACTGCCACTCTTTTTGGGCCTGTGACCCCTTCCCAGCTGAGATTGACTATGGCCATGGGAGTGATCTGTTCTGACACCATCAATGTTGGTCACCTGGTATTTAAACTCAGGTAAAAGCTGGTGAGGGGGACTAGTTTCCCTGCCACCATGGTGACACTAGCCCCTGTGTCCCTGAATGCCACAGCTTTCCGACCATTAATCATTGGCTCCAGTCTGTACCTGCCCAATGCATTGGGACCCATGGTAAAGGTGGCAAATCCTATACCACCATCAGAGTCAGAGGAGTCTGTTGAGGGGTCCTGTCTAAACTAGGGCCCACCTCTGCTCCCCTTGCAAAAGCACCTAACTTTTTGGGTGCACTACTCCCAACTGGGGGATTACTACTGGTAGTACCAGGAGGGGTGGTAGTATTTGTTGGAGGAACATTTTCTTTATTGCCAATCCTGGGGCAACTGGGATCAGTTTTCCAGTGGCCAGGCTTTTTACAAACATGGCAATGTGGCTTCTTTTCAGGAGAGGAAGGAGTTTGGGGCCCACCCCCAGAAGAGGACTTTTGGGGCCCTGTAGTGGATTTATCCTTAGATTTATCCCCACCTTTCTCTTGGGACTTGGTAGAATCTTTCTTCTGGTCACCACCCTGATTCTTAGGCCTTACCCTGGTTCTGACCCATTTGTCTGCCCTCTTTCCCAATTCTTGGGGAGAGGTCAGATCAGAGTCCACCAGGTACTGGTGTAAAAACTGGTTTTGACAATTATTAAGGACCTGCTCCCTCATAATCAAATTGTACCCTCCTATAAAGTCATGCACTTTGCTGCCATGTATCCAACCTTCCAGAGCCTTAGTAGCACAATCTACAAAGTCAACCTAGTCTTGAGTCTGAGTCTTTTGGGTATCTCTGAACTTCAACCTATACTGTTCAGTGGTTAGGACAAACCCATCAATCAGAGCACTCTTCAAGACTTTGCAATTGTCAGCATCCTCTTCTCTAACAGTGAGGAGCTTGTCTCTACATTTGTCTGCAAAGGAGAGCCACAAGATTGCTGCCCACTGCTTCTCGGGGACCCTCTGAACTTTACAGGCCCTTTCCAGTGCAGTAATCCATTTGTGGATGTCATCCCCACTCTGGTAGGGAGGGACAATCTTGCTCAGGTTTCTATGGTCATAAGACCTTTCCCTACCACTAGGGAAGTTGCTGCCACCATGGGAGTTCTAGTCCCAACTTTCTTCTTAGTCTATGAAGCTCTAGGGACTCCCTGTCTATAGCCAACTGCTCTCTTCTGATCCTAAGCTGAGCTTCTCCATACTTGAGCAGTCTCTCTTTCCTTTCATGAGAGGATTCCCTCCTATGAGAGGAAACAGAGGTCCCTACTGAGGTGTCAGAATGGTTAGACTCCTGAGAAGGAGATCTTGACCTTCTAGGCATACTCACAACTCTTCCTGGTGGGACAAAGGGGAGGTCATTCTGGTCCTCCTCCTCATCTTCAAGAGGAGCTGGATTTTCCAGGGCAAGATCATTGTCATCTTCCTGGCCAGTTTCAGAGGTCAGGTCCTGGGTTTCTTCACCTCTGGTCCCTTCCTCATCTTCTGCCCCACCCTCTCTGCCTACCCCTTCAGACCCTCTGGGTCTTCTGTGATCATCCAACAGAAGCACCTCTATGAGGCCTTGGGTGTTGGCACTTTTGCCTGTCTTCAGCTTCCTAGTACTGCACAATGCTCTCAATTCCAAGAATGGGAGGTTGTCATACTTGGATGGTAGAAGCCCATTGGCTTCTGGCAGGGACCCACTGGTTCCTGGCCTTGAAGATATCACTAGTGAGGTGTGGTGTATGCACTACCTACTCTCGTGTGGCCTACTAAACTCTCTTGAGTTGTAGAAAGGGTCTGCTAAGCCCTTGACACACAACTCTAAGTTCATTAGAACTTACTGTATTTCTAAGCTTGAATTTATATGTACCTGAGGTACCTTTAGTGGTTTTCAGTTAGTCACACACTTGAGATTATCTGGTAAAACAAAGGCAAGCTCGAATCCAACCGCTGCACACCAATGTGAGAAGTTGGCCTGGTATATGCTGTCCACTAGTTATAGTGGGCACCTTGCACCAGTCTAAGTGACCTTTATTGATGATAGGTTTAAAGACAACCTTTATTGAAAGCTATCCTAGTGGTAGCTATGGAGAGCAGCCTTCAGGCTAAGTCTTGAAGGAGTGTTAAGCTGTTTGTTTTACCAGTTATAAGCTCATGAATGACCAAATGAAAGGAGAACCACACCAGGTATATATATAAAATATATGTATTTATTACTAAACACTACCCAATAGTCTCTTTATGAGGCTAGAGGTCAAAGTACACAAGTTACAAGTCAAATAGCACAGTAAATTAGCACAATATACGATTAGCCCTAGGGGCGTACTAAACCATATATTAAGAAAGTGGTATAAGAACCAAGACTTAGGTAGACACAAGGCCTAGAGCCTGTAGGATCGCTGGGACCCCAAGGAACCACCCAAGGTAGTGACACAGGGGACCCACGGGGGCTGTGTGCAGTGTGTGAACACAGCCGCGAGCTCCGTTATCGTCTATGGGAAAGTCGCGGTTAGAGTTTTAGAGTTTAAGGACACTTAGAAATGGATTAGGACCAAACCCTCTTGGACTTAGACAGTTCTAGGGTCAACACCCACGAGAGCACCGGAGTACTCGTGTTACCTCACCCAGGGAAGCCGGGTGCATAGGTGTCGAATGGTGTCGGGTCAAGTCGTCGATTTCAATGGCAGCCTGCAAGGAAGTGCTGCTGCCGGGAAGATGCGAAGTGTCCGAAGAGATCCAAGCCTGGATCGGAGATGAGAAGAACCTGAAAGCAGAGGGGACAGAGTCTGGGTCACTTGCCAGTGACCAGGGGCACGATAGTCGAATGCCCACCGATGTCGGGTGCTTCAGGTGAAAGAGGTGAAGCTTGACTCTTCAGCCACGAGGACCAGGAGGTGTTGATGACAACCAGGAGCTGGATTTCAGCTGTCCCACAAAGGATGTCGAGTGCTGCAGCGTTGGTTTCCGGATTGAACACAACAAGCCTTGGCAACAACAACCCACGCAGAAAGGGGTAAGAGGCTTCTGTGCAGACCAGCAAGGTCTGAGGGACTCACCACTCGGTGGGGAGTCAGGGCACGTCTGGAGCAACCAGGAAAGCCAAAGAAAATCAGAGTTGCCTTCACAGGGACCCACCAGTTGACGGACCAGGGATCGCAAAGGAGCCTCAAGCTGAAATGCAAGAAGCAGGCCCACAGAACACTCGTGGAGTGTAGGCTCACAATCTTCAAAACAAATGGTGCTCGGGGCCTGGGCTACAGGTAACCCAAAGCAGGACTTCAAGAGACGTCGAGAAGTTGATGCACTAGCAAGTGTGCCATGTGTCCAGGAGTTCCAGTTCCACATCACTCGTGAGGGCTGCGGGTCCCAGCTTTGCTGGGGACTCGGGTTGACCTCTGAGAAGTCTGGAAATCCTCTTCCTGGGCTGCAGTTACTTCGGAGTCCGGCAGGAGCTTCGGAGATGCAGACCGGCAAATGCTTTGTTGGTGCCTGCCAAGCAGGGGAGTCACTCCTTGACCCCAAGGGAGATTTCTTCCGTCCTCTAGTCTTGAGTAGAGCGTCGAAGTTTCAGGATTCAGTTGCAGAGTTTCGTCCAGGGATATCTAAAGTCCTGTTGCCAGGGGTTCCTTACTTATACCTAAGAAAGGGGTTGGACTAACTCTGGGGACCCACCTATGGGAGGGTTTGGAAAGAGGGGTGGCTACACCCAATTCCTTTGTCCAGTTTCACGCCAGAGCAGGGGCTGGCAGCCCCTGCAACCGGTTTGAACTGGGGTATGCACGAGGACACCAAATGTTCCCCTAGTGCAGGACTTCAAAGCACTCTTGGAGTGCACCCACCCAGCCCTAATCCACTAAGGCCTGTCTGGGAGGTGGTAACACCTCCCTGTGACAGGAAACCTATTGTCCAGGCCTCCCCTGCCGGAGTTTCGGTCAGCAACAGGAGGCCAGACTCGTGTCTGTGGCTGCAGCATCCATTTTGTGATGCCAGGGCTCTGTTTAGTTGGTATCGGGTATACCGGTGCTGTCATGTCTGTCCCTCTAAAAGGGTGGGATCATACTCCCACACCAGTTACTGGTGTGGGGGTATGATTCCAAGGTGTTTGACACCAAACACGACATGTTTCCGTGCAGCCATCCCAAAGTTAGCATTTACCGCGAGGATATAATGCACTTACGAGTATATGGTCAGGCTGCACCACAGCAACCCCGGAGAGGAGATTCCGAAGGCTGCAGAGGGGCTCTGCTCATGCAGGGGCACCCTCTCACATATAACCAAGCACCCTGCCTTCAGGAATGATAAGGCCTGCCATAGGGGTGACTGATAGGTTTCTATGTGCAGTGATAGGTGAGATATAGTGAACCTATATCTCTGCAAGGGGTGCATGCACCACCTCACTCAGGCTGCAGTAGCAGTCCTGTGGTGTCATTTTGGATGGCCTTCCAGGGGTGGCACAATACATGCTTCAGCCCCTGGTAGGCCTCTGGGGTACCTATGCCCTGGGTACATAGTATACCATATACTAGGGACTTATAAGGGCACCGCAGAATCCAATCTGAAGTGTACTTAAGGTACATGGAATCAATTTAGAGAGGAAGCAGCTAGGCTGGGGACCTGAATAGCAGGTTCCCAGCCAAACTAAGTCAAAAACCATCAAAACACCAGAAAAAAAAGTGGGGGCAACCATGTAGTCAGATTCCACCTTCCTACTCGTCTCCCAGAATTAGAGGCAAGGGGGCCCTGGTCTCAGGTAGAGAAGCAACTTCATATCTCCATACAAGGGGGCATATTTATGTAGGTTTTGCATCACCCTGGCACCACGCAAGGAGCGCAAGGGTGACACAAAGCCTAAGTAGGATCTATCAAGCCAGGCAAAGCCACCTTGCTTGGCCCTGAGTGGCTTGATAAATCCAGAGTACTGCCATGCAATGCACATTGCTGTGTTGCCTTACTCTACCCTGGGAAGGTGTTCCATGGGCGGAGCGTGGTCGTTCCCATTGATGCAGCGCGTACAATAAAAACTATTCTCCTCCTAGGTCACTTATAGGTCATCCAGGGGCAAACTATATTTTCTCACATCCACATGACGATGGGGCCCATAAACATCGCCTAACACACACGCACACACCTGGATTTCCTTTACACCTTTATGAAATTCTGTACTCCTAGGAGAAGCATGAGAACTAAATGGAGAACACCATTTATGTACCGCTGGAAGGAGCCGGGATATCTTATTACCTTAACTTGTCGCTTTCTTTTAATGGTTTCTTAAGATATTCCTGCTCATTGTTTTGTCGATGAATCATTCATGTAAGAAATTAGTTCATAGTGATTAAGACCAGCTGAATCACAATAACCAATTACTGATGTCACAATTATTTAGGAAAATAACCACTGAGTCATTTTGGTTTAAAGAATCTTAAATTTTATATAATTTAAAAGCATGAGAAAGAATTTAAGCTTTATTCAATCAAATCATTCATTATTAATTCAAAATTTTATTAAGCATAATCAATTTATTGCGGAAAGGAAATCTTTTGTCATGAAGCAAAACCCTAATTACCTGCCTACCTTCCTAATTTAGCCTAATGATTTCTAACCTAAGTTTAAGAATTAGAAATAACCTGATTCTCATACTCAACTGGAAAATTAAGACAGCAACAGCAACTTCAGCTCGTCAGCATCAGCTACCTGCAACCCGTCTCATCTAACAGTCTTTCAGCATCTCCCGCTCAGTAAGGGATCGATCAGGACCACCCAGCACTGGAAGCCACCAACACCAACACGACTCTCTGCGACTCTCTGCGACTCTGTATTGACTGCGACTGACCCCCTCCCACTAAGAGTAGGCCCTCTTATACCCTAATTCTAACTTTGCTAACTAATTGTTGCAACATTAATATCACGCTTTTCTTTCATTGGTCCATGCATGTCATCATATTCATTCTTTTAATCAAGTTCTCTTGGATTCAATGGTCCTTGGATCATTTCCTTTCCCATACGCTCTAGACATGTTTCCATCCGCTTCGATCAGTTCATTTGTAACTTCTTTTGATACATTCGAGAACTCCGCAGTCATTGTCCTTTCTCTTAAACTGGTTTCCCACGGGACTCCTGCTGATCACCAAGGCACAATATCAGTTCAATTAGGTCACATCAGCCTTGACCATTTCTTGCATCCTAGCCTCTCTGCAACACCACGAGGTTTAGCTTTCTCCGATTTCATCCCGTGTCATGTGTCCCCTTGCGCCTGCGCACATCTTCCCACTGGCGGCCATTTTATATCGCCACTCGGTTATACTTTAGAAGCACTAATTTGAGGCAAACAAAACATAATTAAAATAGAGAAAAATAGCCTTTTCGTTTCCCTCCCGTCATCTACGTACCCCAATTAGTTATTACCTAGCAGAAAGCAACATTTAAGCTGTTCCTTACTTACCATCACTATTGTTTTTGCAACGACACGTTTTATTTCTATGAAGCATAAAATCATGCATTTATTTTTATTAGTACGCATTTATTTTTACGTTATAATTAGACACACGGACATCCATTAATAGATTATTTAGCACACACATTGGCGTGTTACCTTCCCCACACATACAGTGTTGATTAATACATTTAAACGAACATTTTATTAATTACTTATAAAATTTGTTAGGGGTTAAAATTTGTATTTTCCCTGCTCCATCAATCCCCCCTTTGGTGATTTTTAAATCACCACATAAAACCCAAGTTATACTTCTTTTCAGGCAGCCTGTCTTTTGTCCTTTGCTTTCTGTTATTTACACATCTGTTTCTTCTTCATCTTGCCTTTTTGTTTCCTTATACATGTTTTCTTTCATCTTCTCCAACTCAATTTCACCCATTTCTCTCTCTCTTTCTTTCATTATTCTGTTATTTCTTTTCATCTTATTTTGTCTTACTTTTCTTTTTATACATGTTATTACTATTTTCAATGTCATGGCTAACAATATTACTACAGTTGCTATTATTATAACTTTCCCTATCATTAGTCTACTCATTCTGGTAAACCAATTTGCTACTGAAGAAAACCCTCTACCAAGTTTTCCCAAAACACTTTCAACCTCCAGTGGAACTAGTTCTTTGTGCAAATTTGTAATATTGGTAATATACTTCTGTATATTTTCACTTTTATCAGGAATGTAAGTACAACAATGTTGGACTTTCAACATTCCACAGACTCCACCCTCTTTTGCCAAAAGAATATCAAGGGCAAGCTGATTTTGCATCACCATAGCTCTCATGGCAACCATTTCAGTATTTACCATTAAGAACCCTCCCGCAGTATCTGTAGATAAACGATCTACTACTGTGGATAACTTCCGAATTTTAAATGCATTCAAAGATATTCCCACTGCTGGTATCAATGCTCCAAAAATATCACCTACAATTTCTGAAAAACTTTCCCTCTTCCTACGTGTAAAGCTATTAATCATCTTGTATGTTCCTTTTTCTTCTCTGTCCATATGAAAGATTTTTGGAAAGACCAGGCCTACATAGCAAGTTCCATACCAATGGTCCGGTAACCTGTAATAAGCTCTATTCCCACAAATATAATAGATACCTGGAAATATTGGATCTTTTCCACCTTTGAATCCCCAACCTCCCAGAATTTGATAATTGTCATGGCAGATACTGGAACCTACAAAGTAATTGTCATAGACTGTCTTATTTCTCCTAATACACAACTTTCCTGTTTGCGGCCAATCTAACGTCATTGCTGCATTTATCTTTTCCCTTCATGATTTCCTTCCTCAAACGTCCATAGACGTTTTCCTTCCTCTTTTATTGCTTCTTTTGAAATTTCATTCTTCTTTCTTCAACCATTTCTAAAAATACTTTTTCTTCTTTCTTTAACTCACAGGTAAGGTTGTTACTAACTATTTCTTCTAAGGTTAATTTTCTATGTTCTAGAAAAAATTCTCCTAAAACTTTTGCTGGTTTTACTTTGTTAAGTTCTGGTACTACTGGAATGTTTGCAAAAATCTTATCTATGTCAGTATAATAAGATTCTAATCTACCTGTTTTATAAAATAAACTTGCTATTACACTACATGTTATTCCATAAGTTAGAGGTATGTGATGATAGGTCACACCTTCTGACACTGATGCAGGCAACTGCATACAAACATAACAATCTCTCACATCCATTGTCTCTACATATTCATACAACAATTTTGTAAAAACATTTTTGAAAAGTCTGTTACTGACTTATCCTTATGTAACTCTGCACTACTTCTTAGGATAACTGGTTCTTTAATACTAGTCTCTTTTTCTGGTTTAGTATCATTCTTTGCTTCTATCACAGCTAAACTAATAGGAATTGTGATTGCTAAAACTATCCATATGGTCATTAATAACCCTGTACAAAAGCAGCACATTTTGCACCATCTTTTTATAAACTCACATTTATCTCTTCTATCCCTATTATTTTCCATTTTGCTTTTTCTATTTGTTAAGTTTCAGAAAATTGTGTCACTACACCTCAGAAATGACTTAGATGCCACTCTGCTTTCAAAAGTCTTTGCTTGGTACTTTCTTTTAATTCTCTCCAGAATTCTTTCGTTGTCACATCCGGTGATTTGTCACATCCAGTAAAATTGTCATGTCCGGCAGAAGCACTATAAGTTTTCACTTCAGGTTTGTTGCATCTCACCTTTTCCCATTCGACTTCTTAGTCTCTGGTTCTCGTGAGTGTTTTCTTCTTCTTTGTAATCTGTTAGTGCAATATACAGCCATTCAGGTGACTTATACTTTGCATTCACTTTCTTTGTTCTTTTGGACTTCTGTAATCTTTTCCCACTGGGTTTTCTTGTCCCTTTTGACTTGTTACTTCATTCACTTGTTCAGCACTTTCGTCTCCTGCTTTTATTATTCTATATCTCAATTTTCTTATATAGCTGTTGGGCCAATTATCTCCTTTTCTTGGCCTTTTGGCTTCACCTTCTTTTTCTTCTCTTTCTGATTTCCAATTTCTTTTTCTTGATTCAGTTTTTGCCTTCTCCTCTTCTCCACTCTCTTCAGTTTCTGTTTCAACTATTTCACTATTGTCTCTTATTTTGAAACTTATGATCTCGTCATCTCCTACTGGTGGATCTGTCTTCTCCTTCTTGTTTTCCCTTATTACTGTCCCTCCTCGGTGTTCTTCCGATTTGGTGTTTTCCTCCCTTTCTGCTTCTAAATTCCCCTGTTCTTCTGTTTCTCTATCTGTCCCTATTGCTCCTCGGGGTTCTTCTCGATTTTCTAACTTTTTGTGTACTTCTTTCCCTACTTCATCTATTAATATTATTTCTGAAGGATTTCCACCATAACTTGTACTTGGTTGTTCATCTAACTCAATTTCTTGCTCAGTTTCTTCTCTAATTGGTTTATAACCCCAAGTTCTCTTTCGGAATTCTTCCCAGTTTGCAGCTGAATCATCAGATCCTGAACTTGTGTCAGATATTTCCAGATGTCGACTTACAGGTCGATCTTCAGGTTCTGGAACTTCTGAATTTCTTTCTTCTTCTTCTTCTTGTTCCTCTTTTTCTCTAGAGGTGTTTGCCGTTGGGGTTTCCAGATGTCGACTTTCAGGTCGATCTTCAAGTTCTGGCACCCTTTCACTTATCCTTGTTGTCCCAGCTGTTAAACTTTTATCCCACACTTCCAGACGTCGACTCACATGTCGATCAGTAGGTTCTTGAACTCTGATTGTGTGGCTGGCATGAACCCAGTTTTTCACTCCTGCACACTTGACAGCAGTTGTTGTTACCAGGATTACCTGTCGTGGCTCGTCCCAACGAGGAACTAGACAGTTTCTTCTCCTGTGGACTTTTATGCGGACCCAGTCTCCTGGATTCAAGTCGTGGGCTAGTTTTCTTTCAAGAGTGGTCGCATCCGGTCCAACCTGATGAAACACAGAACGCACCACATCAGCCAGTCCCTTGCAATAATCCAGTACTAGATCATCAGTTATAGTTAATAACTTGTTGACAGGTACGTGTGCTTGTCTCATTGCTCGTCCCATGATCATCTCATGAGGACTGAGTCCAGTTTTCTTTTCAGGGATGCTTCTGATGGTCATCAGAACAAGAGGCAGTGCATCCGGCCATTTGAGTCCTGTAGCTTGACACATTTTTCCTAACCTGTTTTTAATTGTTCCATTGATCTGCTCTACTACCCCAGAAGCCTCTGGTCTGTAAGCACAATGTAGTTTTTGTTTAATACTCAATGCTTCACAAATCAATTGGATCAACTCATTTTGAAAATGTGTTCCTCTATCTGTCTCAACCGTGACTGGAAAACCATACCTTGGAATGAACTCTCGCAGCATAAGTTTTGCCACTGTTGTTCCATCATTCCTTCTTGTGGGGTATGCCTCCACCCAACGAGAAAACAAACAGACGACCACTAGAACATATCTTAATCTGTTACTAGGGGCATCTCGATAAAGTCCAACTGCATTCTAGTGAATGGACCTCCTTCTCGTCCTATTGTTCCTAGACTCACTACTGTTTTTCTTCCTGGGTTAAACTGTTGACAAATAAGACATCTTTGACAAAGACTTTCAGCAATGGCTCTGAATTTTGGGTTATACCAGGTTTGTCTAAAAAGTCTGATCATTGCATCTCTCCCAATATGAGCTTGTCCATGGTACATCCGTGCCATGTCTGCAATCATGCTATCAGGCATAACTGGTCTTTCATCTCTGTATACCCACACACCATTATTTTCCTGTCTTCTACATCCTGCTTTTATCCAGTAATCTTTTTCCTCATCTCTTGCAGTTTCTTGTAACTGCCTTACTTCATCCCATGTTTCGACAGTATTAGTGAAAAGCAAAGGACAAGAGACATGCTCCCTTTCTCTATTTTTGTTCAGGGACACCATGTTCTCTGCACAATATTTGGCGATCTCGTCAGCATAGTTATTGCCAACGGCTATGTAATCGTCGTTTTTCTTATGCGCTTTGCACTTCACTACAGCTATTTGTTTAGGCAACTGTATCGCCTCAAGCAGCTTTTTAACAAAATCTCCATTTCTGATAGGTGTTCCTGCAGATGTCAAAAATCCTCTTTGTGACCAAATCTGACCAAAATCATGTACAATGCCGAAACCATATTGGCTATCGGTCACAATCGTGACTCGTACATTTCTTCCTAATTTACATGCTTGAATCAAAGCAATCAGTTCCGCAACTTGTGCAGACCTTATTCCTTTCAGACAAGACGCTTCCATCACAGTTGCCACTGTGCATACTGCGTAAGCTGCGCTTAAAACTCCTTCTTTTGTTCTCAAGCATGAGCCATCTACGAACATGACATAATCAGATTCCTTTAACGGTTCATCTTTTATGTCAGCTCTTGGTTTCGTGCAATATTCCAGCACGTTCAGACAATCATGATCTACTTCGTCCTGTTCAATTATACTCTCCTCATCTGGCAATGATGTTGAAGGATTCACATTCATGCATCTATCTATGGTCACATTTTCAGCACTCAAGATGACTTTTTCGTACTTAGTCAGCCGACTATGTGTCATGTACTGTGTTTTTGTTCTTGTCAAAAGAATTTCTACTGAATGGGGAACATATACTCTCAGTGGATACCCCATCACTATACCTTCACTTTGTTCCAGACTTACACAAGTAGCAGCAACTGCTTTCAGACATCCAGGCAATGCTTTTGCTATAGGATCTAAAACAGCTGAAAAATAAGCGATTGGTCTTTTCATTGTCCCATGTTTTTGTACCAGTACTGAAAATGCACATCCATCTCTTTCACTGCAGTACAACTCAAAATCCTTCTCATAATCAGGCATGCCTAATGCAGGTGCCTCACACAGTTTCTTTTTCAATTCTTTGAAAGATTTCATTTCTTCTTTGTTTAACTCAAAAGGGTCTTTTACATCTTTCTTGGTCAACTTTTGTAATGGTTTTGCAATCAAAGAGAAACCACTTATCCATTGTCGGCAATATCCAACCATTCCTAAAAACATTCTTACCTCTCTTTGAGTCATTGGTGCTCTCATTCCTTGAATCATTCTTACTCTTTCTGTCGCTATCTTTCGCACTCCTTTCTCAATTTTATGTCCTAAATACTGGACTTCTTTCTGACAAAACTGTAATTTTGAAGGAGACACTTTATGTCCTCTTTTCTCTAGATGGTTCAGTAAAGCAATTGTATCACTTACACATGCCTCTTTGGTTTTCGATGCCACCAATAGGTCATCGATATACTGCACCATCACTGATTTTTCTGGCATTTTCAAATCTTCCAGAGATTTCTTTAGAATCTGATTAAAGATTGAGGGGCTTTCTGTATACCCCTGAGGAATTCGGCACCATGCCAAAATACGCTCTCCAAACCGGAACGCAAATAATGGCTGGCTATCTGGATGCAAAGGAATAGAGAAAAATGCGTGACACAAATCTATCACAGTGTACCACTCAGCTTCGTGTGGAATTTGATATAGAATTACTGCAGGGTTTGGCACTATTGGACAACAGGGCACAACTATTTTGTTGATCTTCCTCAAATCCTGTACTATTCTATATGTTCCATTTGGCTTTTTCAGTCCCCTAATAGGTGAATTACATGGACTGCTCATAATTTATTTTAGAATTCCCTGTTCAATCATTTTATTTATCACAGGAGTTATTCCTTCAATTATTTCTGGGGTTAATTTGTACTGTGGCGTATTCGGATAAGTTGTCCCTTCTTTTACTGTCACTTTTACGGGATCAACTTCTTTCATTAATCCAATGTCTTCTCCTGTAAAATCCCACACACTTTCTTTTACTGCACTTTTTAGTTCTTCTGGAAGTTTTTCTGCATCAAATGCAGGAAACAAACCATTCGTTTCAGGTTCCTGATTCATCAAAGTTACTTTATACAAAACATCTTCATCTGAAGTCTGAAATCCAATTCCATCTGGCGTACAATAAATTGTGCAGTTCATCTTTCACAAGAGGTCACGACCCAAAAGATTTACAGGACTACAATCGCACACTACAAATTTATGCATTTTGCTAAAGGAACCAATTTTTACTTCCACCAATTCAGTAAGTGGGGTTTTGATCTGCTGATTGGCTACTCCTACTACTTGGATATATTCACCTGAGAGAGGAAGGTTTGGAATTTCCACTGATCTGACAGTAGAACGGGTAGCTCCAGTATCGACAAGGAATGTTACATTTGCACCATTCACTTCTCCATCCACAAAGGGACCAGACTGATCTACCTCTAGAGTTGCGCCAAGCACGCACTCTTTCCCCTCTCCTGGGCACCGTCAGAATCTTTCATCCGGGTCATCCTCACTCTGACGCAACCAATACTGAGAAATATTAGCTGCTCGCGGCAACTGTGTTACCTGCTCTCCTCCGTAGAATCCTGTTTCTGTACTGTATCTTTGTTGGTTAACAGTGTTGGGAAGTGGTGGTTGCGGCACCTGACTTTGTTGAACAACTACCTCATTCTGCACCTGTGGAGTTAATGATTGATGTTCCGGATTAGGTTTAGGTGGGAACTTACACTCATTTCTCCAATGCCCTAATTTTCCGCAATTATGACATGGCCATTTCTTCTTTGCCTCTTCTAGACTCACTTGACCCTTTCCTTTACCTATGTTAGGTCGCATTTTATTCTGTCCTGTTTCATTTCCATTGTTATTGTCCAATTGAGCTTCTTGTTTTTCTGCCACCTTCACCTGTGCCCACATTGCCTTCTCTTTCAACTTACGCTGTTTACTCTCTATTTCATCACTACAATACTTAGCATACCTCAGCACCTTATCTACACTTCCATTCTGCCAGTTTATCATGTGTTGTTTAATCATATCACTTATTTCTTGTTTCAGGCCAAACACAAATCGGTATACAAAATGACTCATGTCTTTTTCACTCAACTCTTCATAACCACTATACTGCTTGAAAACTAATAACAATCGCTCATAATATGCATGTACAGACTCCTTACTTTCCTGTGTAGTTCTATCGATCTTTACCCAATCTGTCTCTTTAGGAGGAATCTTATTCTTCAAAAAGGTAATCACCTTATCGTACTTCTTCATCACATCAGGACCTGGAGCTCCTGTCTTAGGATCTCTTGGATATTCTGTAGTTGGCCAGTCAACTGTAATCTTACATTCTGACCACAAATCTGTTGGTACCACTATGTCAAACAATCCATCTAAATCTATCCACAACACTTTTGAGACTTTTACAAACCTCTCTACTTGTCGGTACCACTCAACTGGCTTTTCTCTTAACTTTGGAAAGTCATTGGTAAATGACAGTATGTCCTGCCTAGTCCAGGGAACATGCACGTAACTACCACCTGGAGTTTCTCTCATGGGGTATTCTTTGGCAACAGGTTCTTTTTCAGTTATCATAAAAGCCAATGAACCTTTGTCTGTAGTTTTCTCATTCTTTTTGTCCATCTAACCTTCCATCTGTCCACATCACCCCATTTTCTCAACAACACAATTAACTCCTTTATCTGTGTCAGCCTTCCTGCCGTGTTCAAATTTTCAATATCCTTTTCACAAAAGTCTACTCTGTATGGTTTCTGCAACGTTTTCACTTTCACAAAGTCTATTCCAATCTCACTGGCTACTTCTTCTAGTTTGTCATGTAAATTCTTTGCTCTCCATGTAATACTTTTGCACAGAAACATTATTTCATCATCCTGGTAATTTTTTATCTTTTCGGTACCAATTGTTCCTAGAATTAATTCTTCCATATCGATTTTTAACCTAATTACATCTAATGGTTTTTCTTCTTGTTCTTTTATTTTAAATGCCTTCATCCACTCATTTAACTCATCAGGAGTCGGACCTATGGGTGTATTATTTAGTTCTATCCAATTACCACTCTTTTCAGGGGTTTCTGTTGCAGATTCTGTTACCATATGCATTTTCCTACCATTGTACTCATTTACCGTCAAATTTGTAGGTGGACTTGGTCTGTAAGTACTAGCCAAATTACTTGTACTTGCACTTTGTTCTATCCTTTCTTTTTCTCTCTGAAATTGTGAACTCATGGGAATTACCAAGGATCGTTCATCAATTTTCTGATTCTCAAAAATGGGTATTACTGGACCTATGGTTACAGGCACAGTAACTGCTTCCATATTTTTCGTTAATTCTCTGATCTTTTCAGTTAGTTCTTTTGTGGTCTTTGCTAATTCGCTTGCATTGTCGCTTTCTATTCCTTCATTTTGAGAAGTTCTCACTGGTTCTTGTGACCTATTTACTTCAATTCTCTTTTCTGGGCTTTTATTTCGCATAGTCTCTATTAGCGGCGCATTTGGTGTCACCACTGTAGAACTCTGCTGATACGGAGGTGGATTTCTATTTAAAATATCTTCCAGCAACTCGTCATCCGTTTCGCTCTCATGCATATACTTTTCCCTCTCCATATGTTTCTTTTTCTCAGTCCGTTTCTTTTTAGTCCCTTCCTCAACTGTAAAAGCTGGAAACAAACCTCCTGTCATGTTAGCACATCTCCATCATTTTATTCTGTCTTCATGATTTACTCCCCATAATCTTCCAGGCATAAATTCATGATCTCTCATTCCTCTAAATCTCTCTCGTTCATACATCTCATCCTCGCATTCCGTCAAAGCCTCAAACTGTGTCGGTCTAGGTCTAGGTTCTAGATTTGTCATCTTTTCTCGCAAATTTCGCAAAACCGCTACACTAAATGAACCATTCTCAGGGAAAGCTAAAGCACCATCATTCTTCGTATACTTTGCCCAATTTTCTAACCATATGCATGTATGATATCCATATTTCAGCATCATATGTGAAGCTGCTGATTTCGGCGGAGGAATTACTTGTCCCTCTCTAGTCACAACCTTTTTGTCTTTCTTAAAGAAATTCTTCAATTTCGTCGTCCATGACGTTCTCTCCCTTTCATACTCATAATACGGCATGTTTTCTATTTGTTTTCTCTTTACGCTAACGCTGTTCTGCGTACCGAACTTCAACCAATTACAGCGCGACTCACACTAACGTACCAATCAGAACAATTCCCTTCGTCCGCGAACCAACCAATCCTAGCGTGGCACTTTTCTACATCACTCCTGCTCTGGGTTCACGTGACTGGCGCACTATCCAATCCTAGCGCGGCACTTTTCTACGTCACTTCTGCTCTTTTACCCCTCCTTTACAAAATTTATCGGCAATTTTTCTTTTCGCTGTTTCTTCGTTAGTTACAACAATTAAAACAATTCCATAGTCTGATTACGCTAAACAAAGTGACAGCTTTGTCCTTTTACACAAGAATCCTGTATTTCCAGTAGGCAGCGCTTACCTCTACCCTACCACAGAATTATTTACTCTCGTCGATAAAGTAGCACTTCCCTCTACCTTACCCTTCTTTCAAGCAAACAATTTACTCGTTTCTCTGGGGATAAGACACATGTGGAGACTAGGCTCCTGAGAATTAAGGCCAAAGTTTCACAAGTAAACGTGATTTGCTATCTCAATTTCACACTTTTCGTACAGAAAATCCCTAACATAACACAACCTGCGTTATTACCAAAATGAATTCAGACCATGTACCAAATTCCATGTGACTTCTCTTGCCACACGTGTTCCACTTCCTACATCCCAGAAGCGTGAAAACTCACATATAACATAACACGACTCAACATATAGTGTTAGTCATCAAAAATAATCAATAATCAATAAACAATAATCACTAAACTAATCTATAGAAAACCATAACTCTGCTACCAAGAAATCTGATGCAGCGCGTACAATAAAAACTATTCTCCTCCTAGGTCACTTATAGGTCATCCAGGGGCAAACTATATTTTCTCACATCCACATGACGATGGGGCCCATAAACATCGCCTAACACACACGCACACACCTGGATTTCCTTTACACCTTTATGAAATTCTGTACTCCTAGGAGAAGCATGAGAACTAAATGGAGAACACCATTTATGTACCGCTGGAAGGAGCCGGGATATCTTATTACCTTAACTTGTCGCTTTCTTTTAATTGTTTCTTAAGATATTCCTGCTCATTGTTTTGTCGATGAATCATTCATGTAAGAAATTAGTTCATAGTGATTAAGACCAGCTGAATCACAATAACCAATTACTGATGTCACAATTATTTAGGAAAATAACCACTGAGTCATTTTGGTTTAAAGAATCTTAAATTTTATATAATTTTAAAAGCATGAGAAAGAATTTAAGCTTTATTCAATCAAATCATTCATTATTAATTCAAAATGTTATTAAGCATACTCAATTTATTGCGGAAAGGAAATCTTTTGTCATGAAGCAAAACCCTAATTACCTGCCTACCTTCCTAATTTAGCCTAATGATTTCTAACCTAAGTTTAAGAATTAGAAATAACCTGATTCTCATACTCAACTGGAAAATTAAGACAGCAACAGCAACTTCAGCTCGTGAGCATCAGCTACCTGCAACCCGTCTCATCTAACAGTCTTTCAGCATCTCCCGCTCAGTAAGGGATCGATCAGGACCACCCAGCACTGGAAGCCACCAACACCAACACGACTCTCTGCGACTCTCTGCGACTCTGTATTGACTGCGACTGACCCCCTCCCACTAAGAGTAGGCCCTCTTATACCCTAATTCTAACTTTGCTAACTAATTGTTGCAACATTAATATCACGCTTTTCTTTCATTGGTCCATGCATGTCATCATATTCATTCTTTTAATCAAGTTCTCTTGGATTCAATGGTCCTTGGATCATTTCCTTTCCCATACGCTCTAGACATGTTTCCATCCGCTTCGATCAGTTCATTTGTAACTTCTTTTGATACATTCGAGAACTCCGCAGTCATTGTCCTTTCTCTTAAACTGGTTTCCCACGGGACTCCTGCTGATCACCAAGGCACAATATCAGTTCAATTAGGTCACATCAGCCTTGACCATTTCTTGCATCCTAGCCTCTCTGCAACACCACGAGGTTTAGCTTTCTCCGATTTCATCCCGTGTCATGTGTCCCCTTGCGCCTGCGCACATCTTCCCACTGGCGGCCATTTTATATCGCCACTCGGTTATACTTTAGAAGCACTAATTTGAGGCAAACAAAACATAATTAAAATAGAGAAAAATAGCCTTTTCGTTTCCCTCCCGTCATCTACGTACCCCAATTAGTTATTACCTAGCAGAAAGCAACATTTAAGCTGTTCCTTACTTACCATCACTATTGTTTTTGCAACGACACGTTTTATTTCTATGAAGCATAAAATCATGCATTTATTTTTATTAGTACGCATTTATTTTTACGTTATAATTAGACACACGGACATCCATTAATAGATTATTTAGCACACACATTGGCGTGTTACCTTCCCCACACATACAGTGTTGATTAATACATTTAAACGAACATTTTATTAATTACTTATAAAATTTGTTAGGGGTTAAAAATTTTATTTTCCCTGCTCCATCACCATGCACCCACCCACGGATTCTGAAGCATTCCTAGAATGACCAATTCTGGTCAACCTGAGAATGCGCCAAAATACTACGCATCCCCAGGTGAGGAGTAACGAGGAAAAATATCTGTATTTCTCCTTGTTACTTCCTCATTCTGCAGCACACAAAGAAAGAGGAAAATACCTCAAGGGATTGTTTTTGTGCAGGAAGGAGCCCTTTTCTGCACTTAAACAATCCTGCATGCAATGCAGGCACCCTTGCGCCATGATGCCAGCGTGCCTATGTTCGGGCTAGGCAGCACTTTGTGCGCCAGCACTGGGAAAAGACAGGAATGCACCATATAATGTTAGATACGGCGCATTCCTGCCCTTTCCCTATCACGCAGCGCATCAAGGTGATTTGTTGTGCTGCGTGATTTTTAAATAAATATGCCCTTATAGCTGAAAACATTTCTCCCATTAATGGCTGATTCAGCTGTACTTGCACCAACAAACAATACAATATCAACAACTTATATGAAGAAACAAGGATTCTCAAAGCCTCAGGCACTCTTGGACAAGGTACAATATCTATGGAACTTGGTAATAAGCGACACCAATTTGCAGACCGTAGAATATTTCTAGTCTGTCCGGTTTTAGGTTTAAACCTATAATAACTGATAAAACCCCACCGAAAGGGAAATAGCCCTCACCAGTGTAAACATATAAACACTGAAAAAACACCTGCTGAACCACAAACTAAATTCCATTCAAAGAAAGGAAAAGGAGAGTGAAAGAGTAATTTTTTTCTTCCTGAAGGGGCAATACAGTGTAACTTTTAATACAAGCTAGCAGCAAGAAAGACTGGGCTAACATTATTCTGCTTGAGTTTTGTTGTTTAGAGATGTCACTAAAATATAATTTCTTCTTCCTTTTGCTTTTTCAGTTTTGTGGTCTTTGGTCTAAAGATGCAGGGTTTAGAAGCATATTGTAGGTCTTATTTAATGATTTTATAAACTGTAGAGAATCAGGAAGTATCAAAATCATATTTGACATTTTGGCTGCGTTTGATTCTTTCACTGATAGGTAAAATGACTGGTTTCATAAGAATCTTTCCCAATATGTGCCATCACATTTACCTACAGAGAATGGGTAAAAACCCTTGATACATCAGAGCCCAGTTTCTTGTGAGTCAGTATTGAAAGTAGGTGAATTGCCAACACCTCAGGCTTTAAACATTCAATGCAAGGTATAGTGACAAGTACATGTGAAAAGAGCGCTATCACCAAGCATCTGGGATAGTGGTGAAAACATGACACCAGACATGTGGAAAACATGGAACGCAATGTCACTTGGAATGCTGCTGCAAAAAGGTTATTTCCAAGTTCAACAAAGATTGGAGTGATATTGTTTGTATTTGCAGTGATTCAGCTACGTATATGAAAAAGTTGTGTGATGACCTGTCAAAATCGATACCTGAGCTGAAGTGCTTCCCTGTAAGAAATCCTTGCCACATGTTTGAAGATTGTAAAGATGCTTTCAGCATATCATCTGAGTTAATGAAGAATGCGATTGACATTTTAGTCCATTCTGGTGCACTGTTTTGTTATGCGCGGGAACTAAAATGCAAATATTTCTCATTTTGTGCTTTGTGTGGCATCAAAGAAAGAGTCATCCCAACTGTGTCACTTAGCTTATGGTTCTCAGTCCAAGGGGCTGTGAATGCTATATTATCCATGTGGCAACCGTTTACAGAATTGATGATGCCAAAGGCAAGAAATGTGAGGATCTATGGTCGCATATTGATAGTGATGTGAAAAAAGTACACTCTACTGCATTCTTATATTGTTACAGGAAAACATAACTGCTGTAGTGGACATAATAAAACAACTAAGTCTGAAAACACCCTTGTCTGCCAAGTGTTCAGTATAATTGGTGTAGATGTGAAACATCTCCTTGAGAGTAGGCTGGGTGACACCATTAGTGACTTTGGCACTGCAACATATTCCATGTTAGAGTGATTGCCACTTGGTAAGCAAAGCAATGTTGACAAGCAATTCAGGAACTTTCATTTTTACAATGTATGAGAAATGGCTTGCAATGATTCATAGAAATGTCCCTTCACCAACCATGGCATTTGAAGTCAATGAAACCTCACTGTGGTAATCTGTACAAGTTCTAGATCCCTTCAGTAAAGGGGAATTGTTGTCGTAGTTTCAAAAGTGTTGTTTCATTTTTGACTGCTTCAATAACTCTGAGGGCATAAGCGCCCAGTTCAACACAAATGTTCCCGAACCTGCCAAGAGAATCGCAATCTTTAAGTGCACCACTATTGCCATGGAAAGCTATGTCAGTGGCCAGAGTTAGCAAATTGTGTACTTGCTCATCTCAAGTGCCAATGTTAAGAGGGCCTTTTCACAGAAAAAAGTTTACATGGGAAGGAAAAAGTGAGCACACATGACCAAAGACTCACTGAAGAAGTATTGTATGGTGTACTACAATAAGTTTGATTTGCTAAAATGTATTTGGATCTCATATACACTGTACATTCACTGTCTATATACCATTGACTATCAGTGCAGAAAGCAAGCAATAATAAAAGCAAAACGTTCCATAAACACCGGAAAAACACTGTTTCTGTTGTTTTTAATGGCGCACAAATGTGTAACCACTGATAACCACTGTTTTTTTAAGGCATGGAAATCACTTGAAAACACTGGAAAAAACCCCACCAGAATTTACCAAAAATAGAAACTGAAAACAGGAAAGCCTAAATATTTCCCATGAATCAACAATTATGAGCAGATACTCTCAGAAGAACAACCAGTGCCAGTCAAGGATGGATGCTTCGTCAGGACCTCAGACATGATTACCCTTGAATGAGGATAGCAGGCACCAGATCTCTTTGCAAAGATGAAGAACAAGAAATGCTGGTTTTCGATCGCATGGTCCAAGACACTTCCTCCCGTCTCTCAGGTGATCAACAAGGCCAAGGGGTAGCTGTGCAAACTCATTCTCATAGTGTTGCTGCGGCTACGCCAAGGTACACGGATCTTCCCCTCATTTCAGAAGCTCTGCTCAATCCACTGGGCACCGAGCAAGATCTTCTATCAAGAAAACAGTCCAAATTCATCACCACAATCCGGGATCTCTCAATTTGTCGTCTTGACTCCTGAATACTTGGAGTTCTCACATTTATTCATGTATCCGGACTGTTGAGCAATTCAGCATCACGCCTGAGCTCCTATCAATCAATCAGGATTTGTATAGCGCAGCACTGTCACCCCTAGGGGTATCTGGGCGCTGAAGATGCAATGTGAGAATAAAGGTCAGCAACAAGCAGAAAGAGGTAAAATACAGGTCATAAACGAGCCAAAAATGGGAAAAATAAAGGTCAGAAATGAGCAGAAAGAGGAAAAATAACGGCCAGAAACGAGCAGAAAGCAGCAAATTAAAGGTCAGAAATGAGCAGAAAGTGAGAAAATAAATGGCAGAAAGATGAAATAGAGGGTAGGAGCGAGCAGAGAAGAGTCAGAAAAACAAGCAGAGGAGGCACAAAACCAAGGGCAGTAGAGGGTAGCGGACAGCGGGCAAGCTGGATAGGAGGGTCGTTGCAGGGTGAGCTAGCACGAGGACCTGCTCAGTACCTACAGTAAAAACGTATCAAAGACTAAAAGGTTCCAAGTTTGGTGCCAGTCTAAGAGCCTTCACTGTGCTCCTTGGAACCCCATCAGCTTCTGCCTTATAATTTCAAACAAGCTCATTCAGACCGTAAACACATGTCCATTAAACTCCACCTCCAGCCGATATCAGGATACTAGAGATCTTCAGATTCAATTTCTCTTTTCTCTACCAGAACTATTGAACAGTTTAGTGAAGGGCTCTTTAGAGCTTATTGACCATTTCGGCATCCCCAAACCAGATGGGAATTTGACACAGTACTGAACCAACTTATGAAAGCAACGTTTGAACCAGTGCATAAAGCTAACATTAAGTACCTGTCTTGGAAAATTGCTCTTTCACAATCAAAGAACCGTTCCTGAATTTCAATCTGACAGAGTTATTCTTCGAACTAACCACAAATTTATACCACATGTGCCATAGGATTTTCACCTGAATGAACCCAATATTCCACGTCTGCAGTCGAAAAAAGTTGCATTCTCTCAACATTCGATGATGTTTGAAGTTCTATATCATTTGAACAAAACCTTTTAGACAGTCTAACCAACTATTCCTACAAACCGGGCTCAATGACATGAACCTTGACAGCTTCGAACCCCAATGTTCACCAAATGCCAAGTCACTTGGATTCACCCTGGACACCAACCTCACCCTCAAGCAACACACTCCCAAGAAATCAAAGATGGCCTGGTACCAGCTCTCTCTTCTAAGGAAAGTCAACCTGCTTCTTCCAGAAAGCGACTTCAAAACTGCAGCACAAGCCCTTGTACTCTTGCATGTGGAAGGCGATAATGCCCTACTCCACGACCTCCCAGACTCCACACTGGAGGGAGAGACACCCTTAGGGGAGCCACCCCTAAGAGGCATGCTACGCACTGCAGCATGTCACATCCAGGGCCTGAAGAAATCTGATTACATCATCCACATCCTGATGGAACCCCATTGGCTCTCCCTGCCAGCCCACACCATCTTCAAAACCAGCTGCATCACTTACAGAACTATCACGACCAGCACCCTGCTTATCGTGGAGACAAGAAAAGCATCTCTGGTGGTTCTTGGCACACTGGCCGCGCGGACACCATCGGACTGCAGACTAAGAAGTGTCGAAAAGGAACAACAAGGCAGCAGGCCTTTTCCATCTATGCACCCAGGATCTGGAACAACATCCCCGCATTCATAAGGACTGCCCAGCGTTGATCCAATGTAGGAAAGAGTTGGACATGCACCTCTTCAAAGAACACTACATCACAATGCATTACCTGTCCACAGCTCCGTTTCACATTTTGCGACACCAGTGTGCACCAGCAGGTACTGACCGCTGCTCTAAAACTTCAAACCACCTCTATGGGAAGAGATCCCTCCAACTCAGAGGCTCACACAGGGGATGTAGATGTCTTCAAGCAAAGGTTCTCTAAAAGTTCACTTCTTTATTTACATCCTTTTAAATCCTTACAACAGCATTTCAATAATTATTTCTTGCTCTCCCAACCAACACGTTTCAATCACAGACTGGGCCTTCCTCAGTACTTCTTTTTTGCTGCCTCTGGGTTCCATCCTAAGATCTTTACTTCAACTTCTGTAGAAGGAAACGTCCCTGTAGTGCAGGAAATTCTGAAGATTCTGGGACTAGAAAGCAACTCTTAATAAGTTTGTAGAAAGATTAACAGTTGCAGAACAGGCAGACCAATAAACATCACAGACGACAAGTTTAACTTTATGCACTAAACCACTATATGACGTTTGGGTTGTTTGTAAGAGAAACCTGATAATCTATCAAGTAATCTGGTAATAAGTCTGCTAATAAATTAAAATCCCAGCCCAGACAATCTGGATGATTTCCTAACTCTGGCAATGAAGTTGTTTCCCCAAAGAGTAGAGTCGTCTGAAAACACAAATCCTGAAAAGATAAACATTGTAGAGTTCCTGTCCTTACCCATCAGAAAACACTGGGATAGGTCCTTGAGGAAAGAAGAATTAAAGTACACTGTGATGTCCTGGGGTTCAGAGTGCAGTAAAAAAGAGTTGAGATTGTGGAAGGCAGGACAGTAGCGGCTAGGCAGGACAGAAGCGGCTAGGCAGGACAGTACCGGCTAGGCAGGACAGTACCGGCTAGGGAGAACAGTAGCAGGTAGGCAGGACAGTAGTGGCTAAGCAGGAAATAGCGGGTAGGCAGGACAGTAGCAGGTAGGCAGGACAGTAGCGGGTAGGCAGGACAGTAGTGGCTAGGCAGGACAGTAGCGGATAGTCTGGACAGTAGCGGTAGGCAGGACACTAGCGGGTAGGCAGTACAGTAGCAGGTAGGCAGGACACTAGTGGGTAGGCAGGACAGAAGCGGCTAGGCAGAACAGTAGCGGCTAGGCAGGACAGAAGTGGCTAGGCAGGACAGTAGCGGGTAGGCAGGACAGTAGCGGGTAGGCAGGACAGAAGCAGCTAGGCAGGACGGAAGCGGCTAGGGAGGACACTAGTGGCTAGGGAGGCCAGTAGTGGGTAGGCAGGACAGTAGCGGGTAGGCAGGACAGTAGCGGGCAGGCAGGACTGTAGCTGCTAGGGAGGATAGTCGCGGCTAGGGTGGACAGTAGCACCAATGCACAGAGGGATTAGAGGCGACTTCCGGGTGACATCAGCCCAGTCATGTCCAATCAGAGCAAGGTTTAAAGGGAAGGCGGGTGCTTCCGCAGACACTCAAGTAGTGACAGTGGAGGCTGCCAGAGTCCTCACTAGTCCCTAAAGCCCCCGGCATAAACCCAGACTGGTCTGGATGGACTAACAAAGTTACACAGGTGCATGACTTGTCCGCCAGTAGATGACCAGGGCGTTTGTCTTCTTAGTCACCAGTATGGGTCTGTCGGAGGAATGATTCTCCGGCAGTTTACATGGTTTTCATATTAAAGTTACTGGTGACCCATAGGGAGTGGCCTCCCTCTCTTCCTTAAACAGCATGAGTAAATGTTCAGGGATGTCACTAGGGACACACTTGAATAATTCAGCTGGTAGACCACAAGGGCTGGGACCTTCGCTGTTTCCATTTTGGATATCGCTGAAGCCCCCTCAGTCAGGTCAATCTCTCCCTCCAGCTCAGGGTCTGTTCCTGGTTGAGTGTTGGTATTGGGGTCTCTTTTATAAGCACATCTAGATCCTCTGTCCCATAGTGCAGTTTACACCAGTACATTGTCTCAAGATACTTGGCAGCACGAGATGCTACGTCATGACCATCACTACCTACCTGTTCTCTTGTCTTGGGGTCTTCCATCTCCATGTGGTGGTCTCCTCCAGCCTTCTGGTCCTGGAAGAGGGAGGGCTGCTTCCCAGCTCTCCTCTGGAGAGACCTGATCACTGCTGGACCAGAGCATCCTGTATCAGTGGTCACTCGTACTTACCTGTTCTGATGTTTCTTGTCCATGAGGGGGTCTCACCTAGTTAACCCATGCACGCCTGCGATGCTACGCCGACTCAGGGAGAAGCTGCAGGTTTCTCTCTTTCTCTCAGTCTCAGCCCTCCTTTCCCCACAAGACAGCACTGGCTTCTGAGTCTAATTACAAACTTGTGTTCACAAGTCTCTTTTGGGACAGAGGCTTTGGAGTAGCATCACCTCATCTCCTACATATACACAAGGGGCTTATTTACAAGCCCCTTGCGGTGCTGGTGCGTCACTCCTTATATGAGAAAAAGTGACGTCCCGGTGATGCAGTGGCTTGTAAATAAGCCCCAAGGTCCTCGGCTTTTCCTGCACCCAGAACAGATGGTCTGGATTCTGATGTTAACCACCTTCAGAGGTCACCATGAGTGACTGTAAAACACAAGAGGATGCAGGAGTAGCCAAACAAGAAAGGACTATTCTACTGAGTCAGGTCACCGGAGGAGCAACTAAGAGAGAAGCTCTAATGCCAATGATTTGGTGTCGAGATCAGAAGCAGGAAGTTCTCAGCATCTCCAGGGCAGCGGTGGTCTCTGGCATGGGAATTACTCCTTCCAAGACAGGATGGTTTGGGCTCCTCCTGAGAGCCATGGAGGTAGTCCTCAAAAGGTGGCCCTCAAAGCTTTCCATCTCTCACATCTCAGTGCAGGTTCTATTTCATGACAGGACCACAATCATTTCCTACAGACCTGTCTAAAATGGCTTTTATCCTCTCATATTAAGAGAAGCGTTAACCCGGGTCCCGCCCATAATTAATCGCTGTCGCCAAAAATAAACAACTTACAACAGCCCTTGGGTCGTTTCTCGCATGGCTTGGGTAGGAGTTGGGCGGAACAAGCCTCTGACTTGGGGCTTCTGGCATTGTGATGGGGACACCGCAAATTAGCGCCTTATATCTGTTTTCCCACAGCCTCTTCTAATGGTGTCCACAAGGAGTTAAAGGATCCGTTTTCTTTGGTGGTAAATCGTCTTCATTCTTGTTTCAAACCCAATCAGGCTCTTCCTCAAGGTTTCCTGGGATCACAACAGGTGGTGGACAGGGTAAATACTTGTATTTCAAAGCCGCCAAGTTAAAATCGTGGTCCCTTGATAAAGCGGAAATGGCAGGGAAAAAGCACTGCTGGACAGTCTTACAATCTTATAGGAACTGGTAGCCCCAACCATATCTCATGTGCCACATCTCTCAAACCACCCAGCATTTCTTTTTAATAACACGTATGGGGGCCTTTCCTTCAAAAGACCAGGTTCCGCCCTGGAAACAAAGATGACCGAACTCTCTCTGCTGTCTATGCGGCCAATTTGATGAAAGCCTATTACATTTCCTGTGTATTTGCCCGCCGTTAACCATTTAAGACAGAAACTACTCTGCCCTGCCTTTCGGGCTCTCAAGTTAAGATCATGCCATTGCGCAGTGCTGATACCATTGAACAGCATATCAATTCAGCTTTCTTGTAGGGCTGCCAAGTTCCTACTACAAGTGAACAAATGATTAATAGTAAACCCGGCCACGTTAGATAAAAAATGGCCGTCACTGGGCAGAGTCACTTTAGACAAAGTAACTGGAACTTGTTAGTTGAACTGGGCGCTTATATTCCATCATCACTTAAAACATAGCCATCAATTAGGAGGCCCCCGCGCCTAACCTATCCCGGACAAACCTACCTTCCCCTAGCTTCGCCTAGCTTAAAAACCGTATGAGGTCCCCAAGCAGAAATTAGTAAAACTTCATGGGAGTACCCGAGCATGGAACACTTTATGGACTACTGGTTGTAAAGTACGAACTAACCCCTCTGGCATAGTATGATGTTCCAACAATGAACTCCTTTTAATTCACATTGTTTTTTGTAACTGCTACCCAAGCAGAAGTTGGGATAAACCATTAGGTGCTGGTGTAATGACCATGAGAGTGCACTGAGGCTGTAACCAGCCCTCAGGGACAGTGCTCTGATCCTTAAAAGTGTATGTTTAATTGGCTTCCACCCAATTACTATAAGGTAACTTACCCATAAGTCCCTAGTATATGGTACCAGAGGAACCCAAGACCTGTAAGTTAAAGTGTCCCTCATGGGCTGCAGCACTCGTTGTGCCACCCTAAGCGTGACAAAATACAAGCACGTCTCCCAGCCCGCCCCTGCAGCATGGTAGAGCAGTTGTAAACTGCTAACTCAACTTTACCATTTAAGCTAATGACAAAGTCCAGACCTACATTTTTAATATATCTAAGTCACCCTTAAGGGAGGCATGTCAAGCCCCAAGGCATAGTGCTGTATATTAAAAATAGGACATGCATTTTTCAGCGCGTGGATACCCTCATGGTTGAGAAGTTTTGCGCTCTACAAATCCACGTTTACATTACATGTGTCCTAACAGTAAAAACTCCAAATTGTCGTTTTTAATGGGAAAAGGCTAGTCGCCCCATTGGCAAGTAGAGGGTTCCGCATTGACCCCTGAGCTGTGCTAACTCCTGAATGGGACGACTAAAGTTGGTACTTCAAGATATCAAAAGAATCATTGCATTAAACCCGACTTGATACCCAAGTTGAATGTAATGTAACTTTTGAGTAAAAGGCAAATTTAGAAAGTTGACACTCTGCGGCCCACGTTTTCTGGTGGCCATTCACAAATGCTCGCCAGAAATCAGCCTTCTGCCCGCCTGGGGAGACCTGTGAACGACTCTGAGGAAAGGACACAATACTAAGCTGCCATTCTTCTCTAGCAGGAAGCCACGTGCGGTGTGACCCAGAAGGCGAGCTTCAAGGGGAAGCAGATTTGTAGGGCGAATGGTGAACACACACGAGAGGGGCTCCTCTTTCACCCTGGTGGACAGGCTGGCGTAAGGGACAGAGAGGCGTAACAGAGTTGGTCATTGCGTCGGTGTCAGAAGGACAGCAGGCAGTGGAGGTGTAGGCTCGGCTTTAGGAGTCACTGACCATATCCTCTTATTAAAACCTTTAGAAAATCTTAATATCAGAAGTTCAGTGCTGCAATGGCTGTCTTTCTAACACACTGAGCCCAAGCAGTACCAATGAGGGGTTCGGATCCAGTTTTAGGGCGATGAATTGAGGTGTCCCACAGTGATCCCGTTGTCGCTCTTACTGTTTAATTTATATTTGAGTCCATGAGCCGTTCCACAACCATACACAGATAATAATCACGGGGCATATTACCAAGGGCAGTATCGCCACTTTAACGGCACTTTTTGCCGATAAAGCGGCGATATTTTTATCGCCCTATTAGCAAGCTGTCGCTAACAGCTGTTAGCGACAGCTTAATGGCGATAGCGGCCGTCTTGTTGCCGCTTTGCATGTCAGCGATATTTATCGCTAATGACATGCAAAGTAGGCGTTCCCAACCAAAAGTCAACAGAAACAGCCGCTAACACAACTACCCCTATTAGCAATGCCCGCGAAGCGATAAAAAAGTTGCGCTAACCGCGATTATCGCTGGAATTTAACACCTGATAAAAACTTGACTTAACCATCTTGTCAATGGGAGGTGGATTGTAAGGTTAAGTCCTCACCTGCCTATTAGCAAGCTTTTCATTAGCGCGTTGAATTTATCGCTGGATTTCTCACGCTATTGCTGGGTTCGCCGCTATCGCTGGATTTTTTATCGCCTTGGAGATAAGCGTTGATAATAACGCGTTATCTCCGCGATGAAATCCAGCGATAAAAAAAACAGCGCTAAGCGCACTTTGCGATAATTATCGCAAATCCTTGGTAATATGCCCCTAAATTCTGCTTTTTCCATCTATGAAGTCTGTGCAAAGTTCCTCAAACTTTACTCAGACGAATCAACTGATAAATGCTTCATCCAATCAAAATTAGATTATGGCAATGCCATCTTTCTTGGTATGTGGGTACATCACTTCCATCAGATGCCACCCGACTTCTTCTTCGATGTAAGAAGTTTCATCACTGTTTGGAACTTTGGCAGAAATTGCAATGACTACCAGGAGGACAAGAGTTGTGTTCAAGGCGCCCGCACAGTTGACCTCTCTTACCATGGAAAAGCCCCCGATTTCCTACAAAATGAAAATCACCCAATGTATCCCAGGCAGAAACCTTCGCTCAGTCTCCACCCTAAGGCTAATGATTCCTCAAATAAGTTTTCAAAAAGGGGAGCAGAGTACATTGTCTTGAGCATTGTATCCACTCATCTCTAAACACACACCCCTTATAAATTTGTTCTGCTCAAACTATTCTGAGAGTCCCAAACAAATGGAAGGCTTCAGACTTTGAAACCAAAGCCTCTCTGATCTGTGTCTTGGCTGAGCTTCAATAGTGCCAATTCGAGAAACTCCCAGAAGGTGAGCGCGCACTCAACAAATAATGTATTAATAATAATTTAATAAATAGGGATAATGCGACCTGAGCCTAAAGATACGTAATATCGGTCTACTTATTTATACTTCATTTTCCCTTGGTTAGTAATGGAAAACTTTCGATTTCTGAAACCCTCAGCTAGTTTATTTGGAATTTTTTAAATAATTAGACTTCTTTTTCAATAAAAGAAATGTAGCCATGCTAAAAACAATGAGTAAAACCTTGGAAAGCATTGTTAGTTTATTGATGAAAACAACACCTTTTTAAACTGGAGCGAGGGGTGTCTTGTACAGAGTGTCCCCGGATATTGCTCAGGGGCAGATAGTCGGTGTTGAGCAAAGTTTACATGATTGACACCTGGAACCTATTCTCTCTTCCCAACTTCTTCTGTGTGGACCACAGGTAAGTACGGCTGCTGGTTCCGCAGCTCAGGGTGCACCCTTCTGTCTCTAAAGAAGCAGCTCCAAGCTGGTAACTTTGGACAGAAGAGTCGTGAGTAGTGACCAAGCACATCACCGCCTCCTTGTCGATCTCCTTGGTTCTCGCTCCGTCTGCTCCATCTCTTCCATGTGTTTCTCCCTTACGTCCAACATTTCATTTGGGATGAGGTTGCCGGAAAGTCCATACTCAGCCTTTTACTTCCACCCTGGGTTGGTTTTCTTCTGTCTCCCTCTTCGGTCTATGTTTCTCCAAGGATAGTTTCCAACACCTTCACATCCTGCCTGGGGGCTGCCCCTGGATCCTGCCTCTGGATCCTGCCCCTGGAAGCTGCCCATGGAGGCTGCCACTGGATCCTACCCCTGGATGCTGCCCCTGGAAGCTGCCTCTGGAGGCTGCCCCTGGAAGCTGCCTCTGGAGGCTGCCTCTGGATCCTGCCCTTGGAGGCTGCCCCTGGAGGCTGCCCCTGGAGGCTGCCCCTGGATCCTGCCCTTGGAGGCTGTCCCTGGAAGCTGTCCATGGAGGCTGCCTCTGGATCCTGCCCTTGGAGGCTGCCCCTGGAGGCTGCCCCTGGATCCTGCCCTTGGAGGCTGCCCCTGGAAGCTGCCCATGGAGGCTGCCTCTGGATCCTACCCCTGGAGGCTGCACCTGGAGGCTGCCTCTGGATCCTGCCCCTGGAGGCTTCCTCTGGATCCTGCCCCTGGAGGCTGTCCCTGGAAACTGCCCCTGAAGGCTGCCTCTGGATCCTACCCCTGGAGGCTGCCTCTGGATCCTGCCCTTGGAGGCTGCCCCTGGAAGCTGCCTCTGGATCCTGCCTCTGGAGGCTGCCTCTGGATCCTGCCCATGGAGGCTGCCCATGGATCCTGCCCCATGGATCCTGCCCTTGGAGGCTGCCCATGGATCCTGCCCCATGGATCCTGCCCCTGGAAGCTGCCTCTGGAGGCTGCCCCTGGAGGCTGCCACTGGATCCTGCCTCTGGATCCTGCCCGTGGAGGCTGCCCCTGGAGGCTGCCACTGGATCCTGCCTCTGGATCCTGCCCCTGGAAGCTGCCTCTGGAGGCTGCCCCTGGATCCTGCCCCTGGATCCTGCCCCTGGGGGATGCCCCTGGAGGCTGCTCCTGGATCCTGCCCCTGGATCCTGCCCCTGGAGGATGCCCCTGGAGGCTGCCACAGAAGATGGTTGACTGGGCGCAGGTGACCTGGGTTCCAGCGATGGCTAGAAGGACCCAGCTAATAGCGCAGCAGAGAAGTTGGGGATCCCCCATTGGGTGATACTTCCATCTCGTTGAAGCGAGCTGCTATATTAACTGGGATTGGTCATCTTGTTGAAGAGAGCTCCTATATTAACTGGGTTTGGTCATCTTGTTGAAGCGAGCTCCTATATTAACTGGGTTTGGTCATCTTGTTGAAGCGAGCTGCTATCTTAACTAGCATTGGTCATCTTGTTGAAGCGAGCTGCTATCTTAACTAGGATTGGTCATCTTGTTGAAGCGAGCTTCTATATTAACTAGGATTGGCCATCTTGTTGAAGCGAGCTGCTATCTTAACTAGGATTGGTCATCTTGTTGAAGCAAGCTGCTATATTAACTGGGATTGATCATCCTTTAGAAGCAAGCTAATACGTTAATCGGGATTGGTCCCCTCGTTGAAGGGCGCTGCTACATTAACTGGGATTGGTTATCTCGTTGAAGCGAGCTGCTACATTACCTGGATTGGTCATCTGTAGTAGGCTAGCTTAGTATATGGTGCACACTTATTCAAGTGGTGCACCCTGCACTAATCCAGGCAACCCTTATGGTGATTTTAGTGGTCTTAGACAACCTTAGAAAGCTCTCTAAGTGGTAGCTGTGGATGGCAGCCTTCAGGCTTATCTTGAAGGAGTGTAAAGCAGCTTGTTTTACCAACTTTAATCAGTAGTGCAGGCTAGATGAAAAGAAACCACACAGTGTTAGGCAAAAAAATAAGTCTATTCATTAAAACACAATATCACTATTACATTGGTATATCTCCTGCCCTGAGATATCTACACAATACACAAGAATACTTCAAAAGCAATCAGGTAAGTAGCACAAAATACAGTGGTCTCCAGGGAGAGACCAAACCATATACTAAGAAAGTGGAATGCGAACTGAAAAGTAGAACAGGACTTGAACCAGAAGAACCAGAGGAGCCGTGGACACAAGGAACCACCCGAGGGGCCTGATTCACAGAACTAACTTACGTCAAAATCCTAAACTTACAACAATTTTGGTATTCACAGAATGAACTTACACATTTGGGTATTCACAGATTGAACTTACTCATATGGGTATTCACAGAATGAACTTACACATATGGGTATTCACAGAATGAACTTACACATATGGGTATTCACAGAATGAACTTACTCATCCTAACTTTATGTCCGCACTCGGGCCGGAATTTCCGGCCCAGGGGCGGAGATTCCGGCACAATGGCGGAATCTCCGCCTCCGGCCCGGAAAGTCCGATTCCGGCCCGGAAAGTCCGCCTCCGGGCCGGAAAGCCAGCAATTTCTCCCTTTTGAGCATTTCAAGTGCCTACCATCCCCCACCATGCTCCAGCTGAAGTCAAATAAGACCAACTGCAAAACCAGTACCACATAAAAGCAGCACACATTCAGGGACCAGCTTTGGCCACAGAGAGTTCCTGTTTGCTTTGCTGCTCATCGCCACTGCAAAATGTACATTCTGAGGAGGAAGAAGAACTTCACAACTGAGGAGACCACCATGATTGTGGAGTTTGTTGTGAGGCACTACAAACGCCTACATGGCCTCCCACCTTACTGCACCAGTGGACAACAGAAAGCAGCTCTCTGGCAGCAGTTAGCCACTGCTGTCACAGCATTGGGGGAGGATGTGCGCACAGTCCGTGAAATAAAGAGGAAGTGGCAGGATGAAAAGATGAGTGCAAAGGAGAAGTACTCCAGGATCCAGCTGAACAGAAGTCTCCCTGCCTCACACTCTCGATCCCGCCTCCGTCTCACCCCACAAGAGGAGGATATCCTCACTACAATCCACCCCCACATGCTCCATGGGTTGCCTGTGAGTGATGTCCGCAACGTGGCACCAGGTAAGTGGGATGACAAGAACAAGTATACAAAATGTATGTCTGTGTCGCACTGCCATTGTGAGTAAGGAAGTTGTCCAAATTTCATATACAAATATAGTCAGTCAGAGGCTCATGTGTTTCTCTCTGTATGTTGCACCACAAGTCCCAGAATCCTTTGTATTAGAAATGGAAAATACCTTTCACACTATGAAATACAAAGGCCCAGGCCTGAAGCCGTATATACCGAACAGTGTTAAGTAGCAATTGTCAAAGTGCCCTTCCACTAATCCAGACACGGCTGGGTCAGTCAAGAACGTAAGGGGTGGGGGTGCAGTGCAGAGGCAAATCAACACACAAAGGAATGGAGAAAATAAGTCCAAATAAACATAAAAACAACTCACCCTGGCCCTTCCAAAATCACAAAACAGAAGGTGAGAGAATCCTTATTTAAAAATGTCATTCCCAGAATCCATTGTTTAATTCCCACCCTGCCATGCCATTACATCACCAACACCCCACCGCTCCTACCTGCACCGGCCGTAGCAGTACTTCACAATACTGTTAGCATGCAGAAGATACGAGGAAATGTCTGACAAGTGCAACATGTACATTTTCCATGTGTTGATGTGTATCTCTTCTCACCCATTTACACATTCAGCCAGAGTACAGACAGCCACAGTAGCAGAGGTCCCAGCATCTTCTGGGAGGAGACCTCATCCAGAGCAATGCAGACCACCCTCACTAACTGGTAAGTCAAACGTGGCAGGAGAGGGTCAAAATGCATATATAGGCAGCAGAGAACAGAGGGAGAAACATAGTGTCTGCATCTCAAAGGCAACTGGAGAGGAAAAACTAGCCTTACAACTATAGGAATTCTCAAAGGACATTTATCTTCAGCAAAATAGATCTGGGAATAGCAAAATAAAAAATATAACATATCTAGGCTCTTTATGTCATTGTGTGTTATGAACATCACATGTATTCCACCAACTGCTCCAGGACTGGGAACTCGATTGTGGAATTGAGTGCCAGACCGACTCCGAATGTATCCACCTCTAAATTGCAAAAATATCAGTAGACTAAATTTAAAAAATCCAATGAGAGCAAATATGACAATGATGAACAAGAAGTGACAATGATGAACAAGAAGTGACAATGATGAACAAGAAGTGACAATGATGAACAAGAAGTGACAATGATGAACAAGAAGTGACAATGATGAACAAGAAGTGACAATGATGAAGAAGAAGTGACAATGATGAACAAGAAGTGACAATGATGAACAAGAAGTGACAATGATGAACAAGAAGTGACAATGATGAACAAGAAGTGACAATGATGAACAAGAAGTGACAATGATGAAGAAGAAGTGACAATGATGAACAAGAAGTGACAATGATGAACAAGAAGTGACAATGATGAACAAGAAGTGACAATGATGAACAAGAAGTGACAATGATGAACAAGAAGTGAGATTCACAAATCAGTAATAGAGTATGTGTCCTCTGTCCAACTTACAAAGTTCCTTTTCATACATGAATCTGTCAAGTCCAACCAGCTGGTCATAGATGTCATAATTGTAGGGTATGTCTTCTGGTCCATTAACAAAACATGATTGTGGACCTTACGCCAGGAACTGTTGTGTCAATTTGATAGACGTTGCTACTAGGCAGTGGGGCCATAATAAGTTGAATGTGGGATCACTCATGATAATTTGTGGTAGACACGTCTGCAACGGTAGTGCCCACACTGCTTGTGCTCTAGGGCCCACACTGCTTGTGCTCTAGGGCCCACACTGCTTGTGCTCTAGGGCCCACACTGCTTGTGCTCTAGGGCCCACACTGCTTGTGCTCTAGGGCCCACACTGCTTGTGCTCTAGGGCCCACACTGCTTGTGCTCTAGGGCCCACACTGCTTGTGCTCTAGGGCCCACACTGCTTGTGCTCTAGGGCCCACACTGCTTGTGCTCTAGGGCCCACACTGAATGTGCTCTAGGGCCCACACTGCTTGTGCTCTAGGGCCCACACTGCTTGTGCTCTAGGGCCCACACTGCTTGTGCTCTAGGGCCCACACTGCTTGTGCTCATTCTTTGTGCCTCAAATTGAGTGCTTCACATGTGGCAGCCGGTATGTAAAGTTGCAAACACACTTAGCATTGTAGGTCCAATGATGTCCTCCCAGAGTCCAAGACACACATTGACTTCTGCTACAAGGTTGCCTGTGACATCTGGTCGGGGACCACACACTAGGCAGGTGCGGGGCCATGGTAAGGAAACTCAGGAACAATGAACCTGAATGCCCATGCCCATGAATGTGCCTCTAATATCTGCTGTATGTTGTATGTGTATCACATAACTGTTTTCCTGCATCACAATATGCCTCCATATGGCATTGAAACATATACCAGGTCACACCATGGTGGCCAGTGAAAGGATGTCACAAAACATATGACAAGTGAGTGTAGAATGGACATAAAAATAGTATATCGTGTCACATGAAGTGTACTAGACACAACTGGATTGTAAATCAATGATATGATAACTCCGTAGCAGAATTCCAAAGGACAAAAACATTTTGAAATTGGTGTGGATGATGCTTGCAATGATGCCAGTTCTGTACATTTGTGATGGATGTATGGGCTGCCAAGGTGAATCATCAGGAAGTCACAGTCCAAGATCTCGTGGCTGAAAGGCCAAAACCAAATCCAGTGTAGGCGTCAACCATGAAAGATTCACAACTTAACCACAATGTGTTACCCTAATCAATTGTTGCACTCTGCTTGCCTCCTCTTCTACTGTGTCCACCTATATAATTGAGTGTATGGTATGTGAGGTAAGGATGTCTGCTGTACAAAACATCATCCGTTGTCAGCTTAGTTCAACCATGATGTAGGAAATGGATAATGGGAACAGACAACACTCAAATGCTGGACATAACAAATGTGTGATCTCTCAAGCCAATATGAGCTTTGTGAATCCATTGGTAGGGAAGCACAAATGACACACAAAATGTACGTGATTATTGCACATCTCACATATGAACTCTGCTATGCAATGTTTGAACTGATGTGCAAATGTGAAACTGCTCAGCCTGTGGATGTACACTCCTTTCAACTTGTCAACACACAACATCATACTCATGAGACATATTAGTCTTAACGGTGAAGGTGTAAGCATTGCAATATGCTGGCGTCCAGATAATTTTTCCCCTCCCTTCCTATATCAGTAACCTTCTCATATACGTTTGTCTGTTGATGTGTCATCTCATTGATGTCAGTGCTGTGTGCATGTAACAGCTGGCAACTGCTGCATGTCAGCAGGGGCACACATGTAAAGTCCATGAGGTAAACATGCTGCACATTATCCAGGAATATCCTATCAGTGGTCATTGACAATGACATATACATGTTAGCTCATAGCTATTATCTGGTGTACTGAAATATGGAGATGTATGTCTCAACACAGCTGCTGACAGAATGATGCCAGTGCAGCGTACACCATCCCGGGGAATGCATGACATCCTGGCTGCAGCAGTGAAACCCGCTCGCACATGGACATCAGGTAAATGTGGTGTGAAGTGTTACCCTATGTAAACCATGACAAAGATGAAAATCCCCTTCTGCAGATAACCTGCAGTTGTTGTTAACAAAGTTCCATCCATATCATAAGTGTCACATGTGCCTCTTTGTAAATTGGTAATGCAGATGATTGACATTGGTGTCACTTCCCACTACAGCTGCTGGATCGGGGACCAATTTTGTCAACAAAACCTACAACAGGGGGGGGCAGAAAAGGACACAAAGTTGTGGATGGAGCTGGTAAGTGTGCTTTTTGAGTGTACATCTACGTTTCACACCTCAGTGCCATTGTGTGAGCTGTCACTTGTAGGGGTACCAAAACCAGGTCACATGTGCATCATCTGTTGATGCAAAGTACAGTAGAACCAACCCTTGTGTTTCACGATATCTCATACTCGGTCAATTACTTATCCTGTTGCTACCTCTGTGTTCCAGGTGATGATGACGATGAGGAGGAAGGACCTTCCACCAGTGTTGGGCGACGGGCAATTAGAGGTGAGAATCCACTGCTCCTCCAGGCAGTGATGTCAGCTGCAAGTCATGTGCAAGAGGAGGAGGAGGAGGAGGAGGAGGAGGAGGAACTACTTGAGGAGGATGAAGTATCGGACGATAGTGAGTGTCTGCGCATCCCTTCAGGGGATGGAGAATCTGATGCCATGGACAGTAATTTGCACCGATCGCCCACATTTAGCAAGGCCTCACACCCTCCCCCCAGCAAAGTGTGTCAGCCTCGTCCAATGAAAAAGGTTGCCTGTCCACAGCATAGAGATAACCAGCCACAGTTCAGCCCCACCCCAACACAGACCTCACTCCCTCACAGCCCTCACATCCGGGACAGACATGGTGGTTCCCCTACACACTCCTCCCCAGACAGTGTATCTCAGGCATTATCCTCACCATCTGAGGGACGTACCAACCCTGCTGTGGTGCAGGCATCCCCTGGGCACCATTCACCTGTCCACAGGCTTCCACATGCCAACATCCCCCCTGCTCTTGGACCTGGTGGACTCATCCACGGCCGGGCCCTGCATGGAGGGCCTGCACATGTCCGTGGTGGCCAGTGGCAGCAGGACTTCTTCCAACAGCAGGCAGATGTGAGGCAGGACATACGTGCCATAGGGGCCACCCTGTCAGACATGCCTGAGGCCCTGCGCCAATTCCCTCAGGTGGTGGACCGACAGACCCATGTTTTGGATAGGTTGGATAGAACTTGGCAAGACATGTCCAAGAATATCAGACATGATATCTTTCCAAAGGGAAGAGAGTTTAAGACACCATTCCTTGGCCATGAAGATGATGGATGGCATGATGGCAGTGTTCCAAAGTCTACCTTCACGGGCAACGCAGGGAGGGGAGCCATCACATATGCCTGCAGCACATCACACCCACACACCTGTACCACCAACTGCACAGGACCACAGCATGGGTACACATCCACCACCGCCCCCCATCCAGCCCCCCACATGCACATCCACCACCACCCCCTGAACAGGCACTACCACCACCTGCACAACAACACCCTGTCCATGCACATACACCAAGTGTACAGACACAATCCGCCCCTGCACATGGACTTCACCCTGTACAGGCACATGCCGGAGACCAACCTGCACCTCGGCATCAACCCAGACTTAATCCCTCACAGCGATCATCACCCCCGAAATTGCAAAGTCAAAAGCACAATCCCCAGTGACCACATCCCAGGAACTTGTTGTCCAGTGTGAATATGTTTAAATAAAAAAATATCAGATCCCAAGTAAAATCTCTGTTGTGTATCATGTCCTGATAGACTAATGTTCACCAAGTGAGTTTGCTTAGAGATGAGAGGATGTATGTGTGTGTGTGTGACACATCTGCAAGTGTAACCCCATCATTGCAGCAAGCCCTCATGTGCAGAGCAGATGAGTACCCAAATACCTTGGCATTGTTTGTACAAGACATTCACAATGAAGCAAAACAAGATAGACAATGTATGAATAAAAATAAGGGTTTAAAGAACAAATATGTAAGGATAGAAATAAAACAACAGTCCGTCTGGAAGGGAGAAAGGAAAACAAATGATGTCCTTACTGCAGAAGGAGAAGGGAACTTGGATTGGGGTGGGGCAACATAAATATAACACGTCAGGGAGCGTCAGGAAAACCAGTCTATTTACAGGGGGAAAAGTAAATCATTGTCCAAAAACAGAGTGTCTGTCAAACTGTTCAATTGTCCTTCTGGTCATCCTCTAGGACCACAATGTCCAGATCCTGTGAATCACATGCCTGCTCCTGGCTGGCCGGTGCATGGACAGGCACCACACGGGGTCGGGATACATGAGGAGTAGGGGGGGAAAGAGTGTGGGGCAAAGGACAGGGGGAGACATTGACGGTGGTGTGGGAGGGGAGTTAGGACACAACAGAAGACATGACTGCACTCAGGGAAGTGAAACCGGCAGTGAGGGTGGCCAGAGCGCATAAAATTTCCTCTCGCATCATGCGCACCTCTAGACACAGTTGCAGCAAGATGCGAGAGGACATGTCTGGCTGACCCTCACATGCCCATATCAAGTCCTCTGGTACAGCCGCAGACGGAACAACAGAGGGAGGGTTTTGGGTCGCACGTGGGGGGTGTGGTGCCTCAGGTTCGGAGTCAATGTGGGTGTCGACCTGGCAGCTATGATGAGGGGGACAGATTGCAGAGGATGCAGCTGGAGGCCCCCATCGAATAGGGGCCTCAGGATTAGGGAGGGGCTGAAGGCAGGCCCAGGTTGCATAGTGGCCTGCCCTGTGGACACCTCAGAATAAATAGGTTCTGAATGGTCCGTGGGTGAGTGGCTCTCCACCCCAGCCTGGCCAGAGGTGTCCACTTCATCACCCCACCCTTCACTGTCCTCAGCCTCCACCCGGTCTGTGGCACCAGAGTTGTCCTCATGGTCAGTCCGGGTGGGCGCAATCCCCATGCCTGCTGATGTTGAGGGTCCCGCCTCATCGTCCTCTTCCTCAGTACTGGAAAGAGGTCGTAGCCGCCGGCGCACCACAGATGTCCTGCTCCGAACCCGGTCCTCTTGGCCAGCTGAGTCCACTGAAATGTGAGACAAATCATTATGTAGTTGGTGTACACATCAGGTTAAGACACATATCAAGAGTAACGACCGCTGTGGCACTAAGAAACCTCAAGATTAATATCTCTGGTCCAAATCTTCTCCCCTTAAGCAAAGTGAATCAGGCAAAACTTATACCATCAATCAGTTATGTAAGCAAAGCTATGCGAGGGAGAGAAACTGAAAATCTGGATCGTACAATCACAAGAGCAATTCAAATGATATTTTGGCCTACCAGGATACACATCCCCCACACAATGAAGTCTGGAGCTCGGGATACAAAGGCAAGAGCTTGCCAGCAAAGGGCCGTTCATCAAAAGTTGGATCAAATTCAAAAGGGGTCCACCTGACACACTAAACATGCATCTGTGGGAAGAACTGAACAGTAAGGTGGCATGTCCAGTCCGACGCTACTTGGACAACTCACTTAATCAACTGGGACTGCAGGAACTTTGGTAGCTACCAGCGACCATCCTCAGCTTAAAAAAAATAGTAAATGATGTGATCACAAAAGAATCACTCATACAGGACAAAGCTGCCCTGACAGAGCGCGCTCATGGCTGGGTCACCTTGCAGACTTACAGCAAGGCAGCACCGCAAGCCTATCTTCTTACCAGCTTTTCCAGTGCAACAAAAGAGAAATTCCTGAGATTCCGCCTGGGCATACTACCATCTGCATATCACATGCCGCCCTGGCTACGCCCACAGATGCCAGCAATCTGCAGACTCTGCGGGGAGGGGAAGGAGGATATAGTGCACCTGATGACTATTTGCAAGGCCCTAAAAGGGGAACGACGGATCTTGCTAAGACCCCTCTTCAATACGACATCCATTAGAACTTGCAGACAAGCAGTGTTAGCATCCTTTTCTGGCAAGGATGTTCAACTAAGCTGCCGGCTGGTAAAATACCTATCTGATGCAGTAACTACCATAAAAAGGCAGGCCATCCAGTTAGCAGACTGCACTACAGCTGAACGGACTATGGTTCTTTGAAGGAATTCTTATTAGTCACTGCCTGTGCTGCTGCCCTATACGGGAATTTTAGCATGTCAAGATTGGTACATCACGCATCTTAAAGAACTGAGCAGGCACAGCAAATGGGAACCTTGATTAATGTCAAAGGCTGGCACACCATGCACTTTCAGGGTTTTGCACCAGGCAGAAAGCCCTCTTAAACTCCCTTTTATGATGCTCAAATCACCCTCCTCCAACACCCAAAGTCCCATTATCCTACTGCAAGTCCTTGTATATATCATAGCATTTATTATCCAACAATCTGCAATTAACGCACTGTTTCCTACCCTACTGTGAGATATCTGGAAAACAGTATTCTCAGCACTCATCCAGCACTCAGCACTTTACTCTGCTGCTAGTTAGGCTGAAAACTGACGTCCCTCAACAACACATTGCAGATGCCTAGCACTTTCCACTTTCTATCTGCACGAAGCAACTTATCCATCTCCGCCCCTCCACTCTAACTCGCTGCCTGGCACTAGACCAACGTAGCCAGGCAACCTACGCTGCCTTTTAAAGCATGCACTGCTCCCTTGTCTCTCTCCATAGCAGGTTCACAGCCATAGCCGCCCAGCTCTCAGCTCCCCCAAGCACTCCATGGCCCTACGCGTACATCGCTTTACTACACAGTAAAACCTCAGCAAGCAAGTGACCAGTATTCCTTTTTTGCCGTTAGTAGAACACTATTGACTTTAACAAGAATCAAGCAGAGGCAACAACTGCTGCCTTGCACTCTGCACTTCACTTTATAATTTTCTTTTTCAGCTGTTTTACATCACTTCTGGGCCACATATTATTGACATTTTATGTTGTTTTAATACTGATCTGTTTTAAGTCATTGAAAATGCCAAATAATGTAATGCATGATTGTAAAGGTTTTAATTAACTGTACAATAAACTCAACTTCAACTTCAACCACATATCAAGATGAGCCAAGGTCAGACTTTGTTCTCCTCTGATCACACTATCGAGTTGTGTGTGTTTACAAACTTAAATTACGTGCATGTTCACTGTCATCTCCTGATTTGAGTCTGACATGGACACCTCACAAGATCATTGGTGGTTAGCACGTCTGTACTGCCAACCCTCAGTTATGGCATTGTTGTGACCTGTGTGTCCTGTCACTGCGACATGTGCTGGTTCTACAACACTGTCCACTAAAGGAGCTCAGAGAGAGTCTAGATGAAATTGGAAAAAGCCTGTGATATGGAGTGTCTGCACTTTCACGTCTGGACATATGTTATCTGCTGTGTAGTATTGGATGGGACAACACAAAGGCCGATTGGGGGTAACACATCCAGATAGGGTCTGGGCAAATATGTTTGTTAAGTTGTGAGTCTGAGCTTTTGATATCCTCTCTCACAAGCTGACAATCCAGTGCCACATATTGGCTTTGGAGGTTGAGCAGGTAGTGCTTTGCACTGATGAACAGTAGTGGCTCGTTGTTACAGCGACCTGTACATGGAAAATGGCATTCAAGCTCCTGGGGGTACGACGTGTGTCTGTGGACACACTTGTCTAGATTTGCAACACTTATGAGTGTGGCAAGGCTCTCAAAGTCTGTCTTGACTCAATGGCACATGATGATCTGTCTCTATCAGAACCCAAACTCAGCAACAACAATGTAAGTCACAGCATACAATTCCCATTGGCCTCACAAACACACACTGGACAGTGTCTGTACCATACATCATCCAATGCACACATCAGTCATGATTCCCTTGGTTCACAGTTAGTGGTGCTGGCAGTGGAACTTTCATTAGTAATGCAAATGTGTGTCTCAAATCCCCAATTGTCATGATGACACCACAAGTCCCAGGATGCACTCAGCCCTGTACAGAAAATGGGCTACATTGAGGTTTTTGCTGCATGATGAGTGCTGCATACACACAGATTAGGAGACTGGAGGCATGGGACTCAGAATGGTACAGCTCTGTCTGCATTTGCATCATACTTCCAGACACATTTAGCCTATAATGCACTTACCAGCTGAGCATGGAGGGTCGGAAGAGCTGCACGCAGGACCCTCCTGTACAGTGGCGAGAGGCGAGGACGATGCACATGGTGCTGGGAAGACTGGCCCAGTAGCTCTTCAGCCTTGATCCGGGCCCAGCGTTTCAGGACGTCCCAGCGCTTGCGGCATGCCCTCGCGTTCCTGGTGTGCACGCCCACTGTACTGCAGCGCTCGCCAATTCTGGCCCACAATCTGGTCCGCGCTGCATTGCTCAGCTGTTCCTCTGGCCCCCCATATAGCTGAGGATATTTCTCTATCACCCCTCAGCTAGCATGTCCAATTCCCTTTCACTGAAAGGGGTGCTTTCTCTTCATAACCCTCAGCCATTTTGGGGGAAATGAGGTTGATGAGAGCAGCAGGATGTCACAGGATTTTATCGGTGAGAGAGAATGACTCAGAATGAACACAAAATGTCTGTCATCAACTTCCTGTGATGTATTTCCTGTCCCCCACTTCCTGTATGTGATTTCCTATATGAAAATTAGGCTTCCGGTTAATTTTCGGAGTTTACGGCCCCAAAACGTACTTTCTGCATGGACAGAGTACTCTGCGCATGCGCAAAGTACTCTGCTCATGCGCATGGTACTCTGCGCATGCGCAAAGGACGCTATCGCCGATTACGCTGCGCATGCGCAAAGTACGGTACGTATACGGAGAGTACGCTCCGCATGCGCAGAGTACTCTGCGCATGCGGAAATTACGTTTTCGGGCCGTAAACTCCGAAAACTACCCAGAACCCAAATTTTCATTTAGGAAATCACATACAGGAAGTGGGAGACAGGAAATACATCACAGGAAGTAGTTGTCAGCCATTTTGTGTTCATTCTGAGTCATCCACAACCACAGAACAAATCCACTGCCATCCTATTATTCTGTAGCAGATAAAACTTTAATGACTGTGTAAGATTAATTCTTACACATGAAACAAAAGGGAGAACAGACCATGTAATGAGATTTGGGCTGGGACAAGGGGAGGAGGGGGGCTGGCACAACATCACACCCCAGTTTACTTCTCAAATGCTTTGCATTATGGTACATGTAGTCCATATTTAGTGATCAACACAAGAGTTGTCTGTTGTGTTGCAGTGTATTAGGGGGTAGCAGTGCTGTACTTCCCAGACACATAGTGCCATATTCAGCCACAACATCATCACTCACGTTGTGGGACCAACATAAATGGTGTATGCTAATCATTTGGGGGCCAACTATCAAAAATCCTATAGTCATGCACTTTTTACATACAGACTCCCATTGTCAAAAGGTACAGGAGGGTCTCTCCGAACATGTACATCTCATCCTCAGAGTCAATAGACTCCTTGTGAAATCCACTACACTGATTGCTGACATTGGCCCATGACCTGATGCACGGTCAATCTTCTGACTCATGTCAACAGTTGTGGCTGACATACAGTTAGTGTGGTTTGCAAAGTTGTCTCAGGATGGATTTTTTGGACAGAGTGGTAAATATCCATTTTTCATCATTGACAACAGACAGCAAACCACATTTTGTCCATGACACATCAGGTTGCTCACGTGAAAAACGTGGCAACCAGCTGATCACGGACTGGCATACCCTGACCTCGGTTATGTGCAATGGCCCGGTTGCCCGGATTCAGAGCTAGCCGAGGTTCAAGTGGTATCTGTAAGCCATGTGTTAAAGCAATATTGTGCAACACACAACAGGCCATAATGATCTTGCACACAACTTCAGGGAGTACGTCAGCACACCCCTGTACGGCTGAGACATCTGAAACGCGACTTCAACAGACCAAAAGTGCGCTCTATGATGGCTCGAGTTCGTATGTGTGCCCGATTGTACCTACGCTGAGGTACAGTGGTTGGATGTCTGTACGGTGTGAGGAGTTGAGGGAGAGTGCATAGCCAGCATCGCCTAAGGAGGGAAGATAGGGCAATAGGTTACATTTCCAAATGAAATTTGAACAGAACATGATCTTTACTTAGTACATGCAGTGTCTGTTGTGACCGTGTATGTGGCTTGGTGATTCTTATTGTAGAATGGTTGTTGATATAAGGTGGCATTCATTCATTACTGGGCTTCTTGACAGGCCCCTTGTGCCACCAGTGCGTCACTTTTCATATGTGATACAGTGACGTACTGGCAGCGCAAGGGTATTGTAACTGAGCCCTTTCATAAGCACACATCACTCTTTTTAGTACTTGGTACTTACCCAGTAACCACATGTTGCCATATTCTCCCGCAGCCAACCGCCGGGCAAGAGGTGACATACGGAATACGAAGCTGTCATGGGTACTGCCTGGAAACGCTGCATGCACATCTGAGAATCTCCCACTGGCATCACAGACAGCCTGCACATTGATGGAATACCATCGGTGTCTGTTGCAGTATATGTGTGCAATGTGGCGGGGTGGCTGAAGGGCCTCATGGGTACAGTCAATTGCACCCAGCACACGTGGCAAGCCGGAGATGCCAAAAAATTCCCTAGCTGCCTTTTGTCTGCTGGCCAGTGTATGGGGCATTCGTATGTGAAGGTGGGCTCTAGTATTGATGCAGCGCAGTACCTGATGCAGGCACCGGGACTGGCTAGCCTGGGAGATGTCCACAACATCACTGGTGACCCTTTGGAATGACCCCGTAGCGAATAAATGGAGGGCAGAAAGGACCTTCAGATAGGCTGGGATGGCATGGGAGCAGCATGTAGGCGAGTCAAGTTCCTCCTCCCAATCACATACCATCTCCAAGATGACTTCTGGAGGGAAGTGGTATCTGGCCCTTACTTCTTGAGTGGACATCCCAAATATGTTGATCCTCTGTCTGAAGATCCTCTCTCTCTCCTCCTCCTCCTCCTCAAGTCTTCTTGCTGCATGGCAAGGGGCAGAGCAACAAATACATTCAGCGACATGTTGAAAGTGTTTCTGTGTGTCTGCTCTGCTTTCATATGTGCAGCAGGGCTGGGATTGGCTGCAGTGTGTCAGATGATTCATCATGGGGGATGGTAGGCAGTTGGACAGGTGTTTAGCATTGAGGTAATGCTCAAACGGCCGATATGCGGATATTCCGGCCCGGAAGCGGAGTTTCCGGGCCGGAAGCGGACTTTCCGGGCCAGAGGCGAAGATTCCGCCATTGTGCCGGAATCTCCGCCCCTGGGCCGGAAATTCCGGCCTGAGTGCGGACATAAAGTTAGGACGAGTAAGTTCATTCTGTGAATACCCATATGTGTAAGTTCATTCTGTGAATACCCATATGAGTAAGTTCAATCTGTGAATACCCAAATGTGTAAGTTCATTCTGTGAATACCAAAATTGTTGTAAGTTTAGGATTTTGACGTAAGTTAGTTCTGTGAATCAGGCCCAAGGTAAGTACCTGGGAACACCACGGAGGCTGTGTGCAGAGTGGAAACACAGCAGTGTGCACAATAGAAGTCAATAGACAATTCGCTGTTGCAGTTTTGAAGAAGAAGGACTCTTCCCAGAGGACCCCGAAGAAACCCTTTGGAAGCCAGAAGGTTGGAGAGCCACCCCACCTGTGGATGCCCCAGGAACCAGGTTACCTACACCCGAGAAGCCAGGTGCATAGGAGTGAAGTGACGTCAGAACCTGTCATAGACAACAATGGACAACTTTGAAGAAAATGCTTCTGGAGAACTGTGAAGGAGTTCGGGGCAATCCACGGGTGGATTCTTGAAGTGGAGAACCTGCAACCAGAGGGGACAGTGTCTATGCCACTCGAAGTGAGCAGGAGGCACGGAAGACGAATGCCCACCGATGTCGAGAGGTTCTGAAGAGTCAACTGTGACCTTTTTGCTGCAGCTGTGAGGACCAGGCAATGCTGAGGACACCAGGAGCCATGCACAAGCTGTCCCACATCGTATGTCAGTGACTAGGGGGTCGGTGTCCGGCGGGAGCACCAACAAGTCTTGGTAGCCGCAACTGGTGTGGAGGACAAAAAAGGAGCAACATTGGGACCAGCAAAGTCCAATGGACTCACCAACAGTAGGAGAGTCAGGGCAGGCCCCGAGCAAGCAGGGGGGCTCATTAAAGTGGGAGAAGATCCTCAGGAGGACCCACAGGCCAAAGGCACAGGAGTCGCAAGAGGACCTTGAGCAGCTCACCAAAGATGAAGGCCCACAGTGCAGAGAATGTGGTAAGGATGCTGATCTTGGAGAGAAGAGGTGCTGTAGGCTGGAGCTTCTTGTAGCCTGAAGAACTCTGGAGTGCAGAGCCAACAAGCCTTGGCAATGGCAAGTCAAAACGGTGCACAGGGGTTTGGTCCAAGTGGTTCCAACGAGGGATACTGGCCTCAAAATTGCAGAGAGGACAGGTCAGGTCTCGAGGGGGTTGCAGAACCACCACCTGTGTGGCTGTGCCTCGCAAAGTCCGTAGGATGACAGGAGCAGCAGACTGGTCAGCTTTGTTGCGGTGCCTGCAGATGCAGGGGAGTAACTCCTTCACTTCAAGGGAGATTTCTTTGGATGTCCTTGATGCCCACAGGTCCGTTGAAGAACCTGAAAGAATCACAGACACAGACGACGAGGACTTGAAGAACAGCGAGACCAGGAGCAGCAGGAATCTTCCTTGGTGCAGTCTTGATTCCAGTCGAAGTCCCACGAAGTCCAAGTGTCCATACAAGTGAAGAGCGATGTAGTTTTAGCATTGAGTCTTGTCTCATGACGAATCTAAGGACCCACCCACAGGTCAGCCCTTAAGTAACCTTGGGAAAGGGTTGGGACGATTCAGGGGTCCCTCCCAGTGGAGGGTAAGGACAGAGGGGAGGATACTCCCATGTCCTTTGTCCAGTTTCGTGCCAGAGCGGGAGCCAACAGCTCCCTGAACTGGTTTCCACTGGAATATGCAAGGAGGGTATCAAATGTGCCCTTCAAAGCAGTCTGGTCGCGCTGGCAAGCGCCCCCAGCCCAATACACAAATCCTGTCTGGGAGGTCTCCCTTTGACAGAAAACCTATTGTTCTACCTTCCCCTGCTCGCGTTTGGCTCAGCAGCAGCAGGGCAGAATCCTGTCTGTGGTCGGCAGCAGCACTAGCTTGCATGCAGACCCTGAAAGGCTGGTACTGGCGGTACATGGGGATCCTTTAAGGAGCCCCCCTGTACATGGGATCATACTTCCAACACTGGAATCGGTGTTGGGGTATGATTCCAACATGTTTGATACCAAACATGACCGGGTTTGGTGCAGCCACTATATAGTTCGACATCTATATGTCTAAAAATGGCTGACCGCACTTACAAAGCCTGGAGAGTTGGCTTTGGGGTTTGTAGGGGTGTCCTGCTCATGCAGGGGTACCCTCATACTTATAACCACACATCCTTCCCTCAGGACTGAAGAGCCAGCTATAGGGGTGACTTATAGGTTTTAAGTGCAGTGATGTTAGATATAAGGAAACTTCTATCTGTTGTGAGAGGTGCAAGCACCATCTCACACAGGCTGCAATGGCCGGCCTGGAGTCAGAGTTTAAGTGGTCTCTCACGGGTGGCACAGTACATGCTGCAGCCCATGGGAGCCACCTGTTGTACCTATACCCTGGTTATCTTAGCACCATATAAGAGGGACTTATAAGGGTACACCACTAGCCGATTCTGGAGGTACCAAAGTACATACCATGTCAAATTAGGGGAGAAAGCACAGTTGCTCGGGTCCTGATTCGCAGGATCTCAGCAGCCTAGGCTGAAAACATACTGACACCAAGCAACAAGTGGGGGTAACCATGAAAGCAGATCCTACTTTCCTACTTTGAAGCGAGCTGCTTTGTCAACTGGGATTGGTCATCTCGTTGAAGCTAGCTGCTATATTAACTCGCTACGAGGCCTTAGGGTAGTAACGCGCTATATAAAACCACTTTCATTCATATTAACTGGGATTGGTCATCTCGTTGACGCTATATTAACTGGGAATGGTCATCTAGTTGAAGCTAGCTGTTATGTTAACTGGGATTAGTCGGCTTGTTATGTGGGTGCAACTGTTCCAGGAGTAAGATGGGAGAATTAAGGACAGTCTTTTAAAAAACAGCTTTGAAGTTTGCGCTTCGCCTTGTGTACCGGGGGGTGCTTCTCGGTTATCAGAAAAGCTTAGAGTATCTTTGGGCATCATGTGCAGATGTTTTGGGGGTTGCACTGGAAAGGAAGTGTCTTGGCTGCCTGGAAGCTATGGTTCCATATAAAGCTTCAGCATCATGTTCCTGAGCCTTTGTTTGGCTGTTCAGCCACAAGCTGCTCTTTATCTGCACTCTTGGCTGCTTAGGTTTGGTCATCGGATCGTTTCTCACCTCCGGAGTCTCTCATTTATGGTTTGCAAGTGTTTGTATTACACATTTACAATGTGCTAAACATTTCACTGGAGGGCTACCAGGCATCTTCTGTCCTCCTCTCCAGACACCAGACCAGATGTGGGAGGCTGCACAGACTTTATGTAGACTGTGGACATGGACGTAGGCGAAGCAGCATTTCTGCGGGGAGCACAGAGACATCTATGCAGCAGCTAGTTAATAATGAGCAGAATCAGTAGCATCACAGGAAGTGACCCCACAGGAAGTGACCACACAGGAAGTGATCCCATAGGAAGCTGTTAGAAATGCCCCAAACAAACACATAAATCATAATTACAAATGTCTGAACTGGATACATCTTATCTGAAATATTACAACTACTCCTAATTCACCCAAAAACAACATCATTCCCATAAGCAACAGTTGCTGTTTTATGGTGTGTGGTAGAAGTGTACATCACTTGTATTGCTGTCCCCTACTGTGCCCAATATTCCAATGTCGCGGTGCTTTGGGATTTTAACTTTCATAGCGATGACCCAAACCAAGCATTGGCTCGTGCATTGACTCTGATGCATTCTTCGCTTTGAAACTTAATCAATGATTGACTCTCTCTACGCAGCTAGCTGGGCTTTCGATATTCTTGAATAAACCATCTCGCAGCAGGCAGGCCTCTCCCGCTCACCTGGTTGGATCACTTTCTTGTGCATTCTCATTGTAAGGTTCACTGTAACCCCCCTCGCTGCATTTTCACCCCAACCTGCCTTGTGCATTGAACTGTATACCATGACAATGGACCACGGTCACAGGGCGCCTCAGTAGAAGAGCTGACCGCTGTGCTTGAGGAAACGGTGGTGCCAAAGAAGTTAGAGGTGCGAAAAGTGCAGGATTTCTTGGACATCTGAAGTTTGCGTGCAGAGGGGTCAGGACGGGGTCATCTTTTTGCAGCATCTTGGCTCGCAATGTCAGACGCGAAGCTTCTGGATCACAGAGTGAGAATCTCAGCAGCTTCCAGAGATGTCTTGAAAGTGCGGTTGAATTTTGGAATTTTAATTGAGTGACATGTGGTGAAGAGATGAGGAATTTTTCTGGTTGGACAGATTTTTTCTGATGGAGCGGGAGCAGAGGTCTGTGGTCGGCTTTGGGACAGAAGGTTGTGCTCAGAACATCCCAGACATGGCGCGAGGAAGGGCGCAGCGTGCCTTTCTTGGAATGTTTCCCCTTAGTGAATGGATCACAGACAATGGCCATTCATTTGCTGTGATTGCCACAGGGGTTCATGCGCGGCTGCCTGATGTGTGACAATGTTTTAAAGGCACAACAGGTGCCAGGTGCAGACAATAACATTGCTGATGCCTTGTCTCGTTCACGGTGGCGGACATTGCGTGGACAAGCCCGGGGAGTGGATACACAGGAGAAGGAGATCCCATTAGAGGTCTGGGTGCGAGGAGACGGAGGGGCATATGTACAAGCCCCTATCGCCATCACAATGTCACTTTTACCGACGTTGTGGTGGCGATAGGGGCTGCGCCTTATTTACAAGGCAACGTTAAGCCACTTAATGTGGTTTAACGCTGCCTTGTACATAAGGCCCCCTTTCACACTAAGGTTAGCATGAAAGGAGCGTGCAATGGGTGTTGTGGTGGGCGTTTCACCGCAACACCAATTGATTTCGACGTTGCCCCCTATTTACAAGGGCAGCGTACATAGAAGGCAGAGCCAAAATTAAGACCAGGGAATACCTGGTCTTAAGTTGGTGAAATGAGGAGAAATGCTTTATTTCTCCTCGGTTTTGTTTTTCCATGTGTGCTGCCTTGTGCAGCACACATGGAAAAAGCAAAATGCCATGGATTGTTTATGTACAGGAAGGTGCCCCTTCCTGTACATGAACAATCTTTAAAGCCATTTTGTCACTTTCATGTGTGCTGCATGAAGCAGCACACATGAAAGTCACAAAATGGCATTTCAGGATTGTTTATGTGCAGGAAGGGACACCTTCCTGCACTCAAACAATCCTCCCCTGCACGCAGACACCCTTGCACTATGGTGCAAGGGTGCCTACGTTGGCGCTACACTGCTAAGTGTAGCGCCATTGCAGGGGGAAACGCAAGGCTGCACCATATCGTTGTAAATATGGTGCAGCCTTGGTTTCACAAGTGGCGGAGAGAGACTTTACGCCAGGAAGGCTAACGCCTCTCTCTGCCACTTCCTTGTAAATATCCCCCTGAGAGTTTTAGAGCTTGCTGATATGTGTCTGGGGGTGCGAGGTGGAGGTGACAATCAGAAGATGAATTGTTTTGGAGGACAGAGGATGTAGTATCTTTTATATCGATGATGATTAATAGAGGTTTGTCAGAAGTGACCATTGCAGGCAAATTGTCAGAGTTTTCCTTTAACAGCAAAATGTTTTGAGGGGAATCAGTTGTTGTTGTGGTTAAGGCAGTCAAAAACACACCAAAAAAGTAGGAAAAGGTAGGTAGCTTTGAAGAGGACTGGTGGCGATTTGGGCCTGATGGAGGCATAGCTTTGGTTCAAATGCATAGTAGGAAGGTTGTGTTTTTTGCCGTGAAGATGGCAAATATTTGCAGACTTTTCAGTTGTTAGCAACATTGCGTAGGGTGTTGACAATTTTGGGTAGAGACCCTAGAGTGTTTACAACAGATTCCTTTTGCATTGATGCCTCATCTGAAGCGCATAGATTGGAGTTTGACTTCCAGGATATCAGACTATTGGGCAGGTGGGAGTTGAATTGCTGCAGGCGACGCATACGCCGGTTGGGGGAGCACTGCTAATGCATTTTACACTTAACTGTGAAGTTGCTCTTCCATTTTGTTCTCTTTGCAGGATGTGTGGCCGAGTCAAGGTCGTTGTTGTTCACGATGTGGATCATCAAGAACTCAGTTGTTACAAGGGCTGGAAAGCCAGCACAGAAAAGACCTTTTGACAAGCTTTAGGAGTGTCTATCGATGCCATTGTGGTTTAATGGGAGGGAAAAAGTGGAATGAAGTGGGGTCATTGGCTGCCTTCGTTGTATGAGTTGGTGTTGTTGTGTGGGTGCCCGGATATCCTGTCGGTTAATTTAGGGGAACATGACCTAGAGCAGTTGGCAGGTTTAGGCCTTCTGAAGGTCATGGAACAGTATTTAGGATTTTGAAGGCATGGTTTGGCATGCATATCATCTGGACGGAGTTGATGCTAAGGAGGGTATGGTGCAGAGCGGTATGGCACTATGCGATTGAGAAGGCTAGATGGAAAGTAAACAGGGAAATGAGGCATTTTTGTGCAGCTAGGGGCATAAGTGTTTTGTAACACAATAACACAGTTGAGGATGATTTCTCCCTATCTAAGCATTTATTGTTTTTAGGTAATGAATATTGTTGGTTATGAATCTGAGAAATGTCAGCGAAGAAATTGGTGGTTTGATTGCAGAGTTAATGTGGGTTTTTGCTTTGAGGGATGACTGTTAGAGAGACGGTCACTAGATAACCCGCATTTTTTGGCTGTTTAAGCGATAGCCCAAAAAAAGGTGGTGTCCTGAAAAACGCCAGGTCTGTGTTTTTCTCCTTGGCACGCGGATGGAAGGCTTGGGAGGTCACTGGGCGCGGGGGGTGGATGGAACACTTGAAGGTAACATTTAGGGCAGGTTGAAGGATGTTTGATGTCAGTGGATGTTGGGGTTGTTTGAGTGGGAAAGTGTTAGAGAGGATTTGGTGGAAATGTTAAGGAAAAGGGCGATTGAACTCATGGAATCATCTTTATGGCTCTCTCCATTGGTAATTGCAAGAAAACAATTGGGAGTTTAAAGTCTGTTGATTTGACATGTTTAAACAAGGTCATTTGGGTGGATTCCCACCCTCTGCCACGTATTGATGACATTGTCACAAACTTTGCAGGACCACGTGTATTCAGTAAGATCGATTTGGCATCAGCATATCACGAGTTGAATTAATCCAGTCATGCAGATATCTGACAGCATTTGTGTCTCCTGTTGGTACCTTCCAGGTCAAGAGAATGCCTTTTGGTCTGGCAACGGCTGCATCGGGTAGTTCAGCGCATAATGGAGTCAGCCCTACATGGTATCAAAGGTGTTGCCACATTTCAAGATTATATCCTTAGAGCGGCAAAGAGCATTCAAGAACACGATGACGCGTTCCAGGTAGTTCTAGACAGACTTGAACGGGCTTGTATTGTAGCAAATATAAAGAAATGTGTGTCTGCCCGACCAACCATGGAATACTTAGGCCATGTGATATCAGAAAAGGGAGTGGAATCACGCCCAGGGTTGGTAGATGCAATCAGAAATGCTCCCATTCCTGAAAACAAACAACAGGTTTCTTCTTCTCCAGGGGTTTGTGAATTTTATGTGAAATTCATCAAGGACTTTTCGAGCAAAACAAAAAATTTGCGAGATATACTTAGGAAAAACAAAGTTTTTCTTTGAAATGAAAAATGCAAAACAGAATTTGAGTAGTTGAAAGAGGAGATTGGATCTGTTAAGATTTTAGCACCATTCGATCCGGATTGTCAGTGTTTGATCTCTGTAGATGCTAGCAATAGTGGGTTAGCGGCAACTCTGTCTCAGCACAGCAGCAGGGGTGAGAGAACAGCGGGTTTCGCATCTAGGGCATTGCATGACAATGAGAACATATTCTCAGTGATTGAAAAAGAGCCGTTAGAGCGCTGTTGGGCAATAGAACGGTTCAAAGGTTTTGTGTGGGGGAGAACGTTTACATTGTTGACAGACCCCAAGCCCTTGGTGAATATTCTGAATGGATGTGTCATAAAGGACCATACACCGAGGATTGCAAGATTAAGTTCTAAATTGTTGTAGTATAATTTCGACACCCAGCACATTCCAGGAGGCAGAAACATTAGGATAGATTATCTGTCGAAGGTGCCCCAGCCTCTGGACATGTTGTGGGCACTTGACGGGGAGGATGATGAGCCTCATCTCTGCGATTGATGTTGTAATCAGTGCGGTTTTGATGAAAAGGAGTGGTTTGAGTGTTAAAAAGTTGAAGATTTGATGTTGGTGCCAAAGTATGTTGTGGAAGGATGGGCGAAAGAAAAGTTGTTGCATCTAAGGCTCCAACCTTATGTAAAGGTTGCGGATGAGCGAAATTTGGAAAAAAAGCAACGTGGGGCTGAGGGGTGACAAATTTGTACCTCCTAGTTTGTTACGTGCCAGAGTTGACTTGCTGGGCATGAGGGACATTTGGGACAGACGATGACTAAGAGAAAAATACGCTCAATATACTGGTGGCCCAGCATGGATACAGACATAATTCAAGCTGGCAGGGAATGTGTAATCTGTTCAATTAGCGATAAGTCTTTGAAGACGGCAACACCTCCTCTCCATCCAGTTAAGTTGCCTGAGGGACCATGTTCAAAGTTTGTTCATTGGTGTGTTTAGGGTTTTGCCTCACAATTAAAAATTTGCACTGGTGGTGGTTGATTACTACAGCAAATGGTGGGAGGTTGAATTTGTTCATGAACCAAACACCAATGCCGTCATCAGATTTCTTCACAAGATTTTCCGTAGAGAGGGGCTGCCCAAATAACCAGTATCTGACAGTGGGGCTCAGTTTGTTTCAAGAGAAATGAAAGATTTTCTGAAAAAATGTCGTGTTGCTCACAAAAGGGTGTCTTTATATCACCGACAAGCAAATGGTTTGTTGGAGACAATGAACCGTATGCTCGAGGCGTGTGTCCAGTGGGCAAATGAAAACACAGTTGATGTACGCAAAGTTGTAGATAGCATGTGAAATTATGAGTGGTCATTTCCCAGAAATTGTGATGTGCTCACTGTGGCTGAAGGGGTGGAAATCGCGTTCAGAGCACGAACGCATCACAGTCGTGGACATTTGTCCAAAAGTTGAAGTTGCTCAGATGAAAATGAAACAATATTTTGATGACAAATGTGGTGTCGGTATGGCTGAAAGTAGAATCCAAGTGGGGGATGGGGTTCGCATAAAAGAGCCCATTCATGTCCCGAAGGGTTGATCTAAGTTTAGAAAGCCTATCGAGGTGGATGCGGTTGAGGGTTGTGCGGTCAGAGTAAAGGGAATGGATGGTGGAATCTGAGTAGAATAGTGTAAGTAAAGAAGGAACCTGACGTAGACGACTACCGCAGGTCAGATATGATCAGCGACAATATCAAGGTAAGCCTGACGAGAGGATTGCATCACCAAATCATTCTGGAGTTTATGAAGGCAATACCAGAAAAAAAAGAGTAATCAAAAGATAGTGAGGTGTCATACAAGTTAGCAGGTTGTCTCAAACTGGAATGTATTGCATTGATCTTCAGTGATTTGTCTTAGTGTTTGTGGGTTTAGTGCATTTTATTGTGTTATTGTTTTCTGCACTTTGCTTGCTTTGCTCTCTCTTAGACCAATGTGAGCATTAAGTTTCATGTAAAGGGGAAGCTGTTGTGGTGATGTGATGTAAACGGCTTAAGAGTGTCCACTCTGCTAAAGCTAGTTCATGCTTGTAAAGTTCTACAAGCTGTGATGGGGTGTACTGTTTTCTTTGGGTGGCAGTTGTTTCCTGATGTTGATAAAATAGGACATGAATGAACTAGGCTGACAACATGCTGAGTATATCCGTGATTTAATGCCTCTCACAGAAGGTTTCATCAATGCTGGGCGGAGGCTTAGGGGTGGGAGGTAGGAGTTTTTTAAAATCTATTAGCGAGATGTTTCTTTTACTTTTAACTTTCGAAGCTAGGTGCAGCCCTGCCCTAATAAAGTGGCCTTTTGCTCTAAATGTCTTGTCCTGTTTCGTGAGTGCTTCCCAAAATACATCATCTGAGTTCTGGTTTGGTGGGATGTGTATTAATATATCTCAGTTTTGTAAGACCTGAAACCTATTTTAGTGAAAACTAGATTGTATGAGTTCTGGGTCTGGTGAGGCTACACAAGAGAGGAATTTGTGGGGTACACGCTTTGAGTCTGTAATACAGCCCCCCTCGCCCGCAGCACAACTGCCAGACGTTTAGAGCTGTCCATGGACACTGCACGGCTACAGCCTCAACCCAGCGTCTTGTGCTGTATGTGGACCGCTGTGCAGCCTCTACCAGCTTGTGTTCAGTGTCTTGGCACTATGTGGGTCAGCTGTGATACACACCCCGAGGTGAGGTTGCACTGTGTCGTCAGACACAGCGATGCATGCAGTGCTTGATTTTGGCCGGTGTTTGCCGGTTCTCGGCACCGCCGCACCGGCACTTGTGACAGTTCACCACATGGGGGCGGTGTCTTTCTCCGTTAATGCTGAGCACATCAGCTTAACAATCACAGACACATTTAAAAAACAATTCTAGAGTGTTCAACCCATTCTTACTGCTTTGGGTGGCCTATAATTGCTAAAACTCACATTTATAGAAGTGTGATGCATAGTAGGGAGTATTTATAAGGGCAGGTGGCAGTGACGTCAGTTCAAGTCAGTAGTGCAACCAGCAGTGGCCCCCTGAGCACCACCGTGGACCCGGACACTTATTTATTAACAGGCTAAGCACTGGCTGCTCGGCGACACGTCTCTCGTGAACCCCAGCTGGCTTCAACACTAGATTAACATCTCACTGACTTAGAGCTACTTTGTGTGGTGCAAACGTGATGCAAGCCTCTCATAACTATGTCCACATGTGCTTCCAGCAGGTCTCCCCGGTGCATTGCTAGTGAGACAGCTCTAGAGGTTAATGCACGTGCTGAAGAGATCATTGCGTTGTCACTGATCAAGGGTTCGAATTACCATTAAATTGACTACACCAGCTGCAGGACCTTTCATGGAGTCTTCAGGCCACAGATTTTCTATTGTGTTGTATCCTATGACAGGTAGCTAGGTAGAGTTTTGTAGTGTTCTTTATTAGTTCCATGTTGCAGGTAACATCAGTCTTTATTTCAGTTGACAGCCTTCACTCCAGCCCCACCAGGAGCTGCCTCCCTGCTGCTCAGCCCATCTCCAACTGGCACCCAGGCATTCCATTCATCACAGTCACACCAACATTCCGTCACCGTCTCTCACTCTGGCTGAGCAGCAGGGAGACAGCTAGGCTGGGTAACATGCATAAACATTATGAGGATATAACATTATCCCCTTCCTTTTAAATGAAAAAAGAAAGTATGGGAAAACATGGGAATAACTATAAACAAGACAAGAAAAAGTATACAGACACAGAAAAAGTTCAAACTCAGGGAAGCAAAACTAAATACAACTTCACAAGAGTAGGAACACTGCATAACTTGAAGGAAAGGAAAACTATTGACAAGCAAGAATAAATCAATGACAAGCAATATCCCATCCTCGTCGCCAAAATAAGGTAGTAACGAGGTTCAGGCAGGTAAGATGTAGTTCAAGATGTTTGATTGAAGTAAGATACAGGTTCTGTAGAGCAGCCCCACCAGGATCAGCCAGCCTGCTGCTCTGCCCATTCTCCACTGAGACTTCACCTGACAGGCTCCCAACATTCCGAAGTGCATCATTGCTCCAACATTCCACGCAGCACACAGCACAAACACACAGGTTGAGCAGGAGGTGTAAATGGCATAACATTAACAAGGCAGGATACTACATATTGTTTATGTCACAGTACAGTGAGTTCATGTGCATGTTGCAAAGATGCTTATCGAACTTGCAGGCCACACATTCCTGGTCCAGTAACGTGGCTCAGGAGGTCGTGTGCCTTCTAAGCAGGTGTCATTTATTACTAATGGAAAATTTATGAGAAGGTTGCGTCACGTTTGCACCACACAACGTGGCACATGCATGATGCAAACCTCTAAGTCAGATATTTGAAGCCATGCAAAGCCACTTTGCGTGGCCCTCAGTGGCTCAAAAAATCTGTAGTAACGCAACGCAGTGCAAATTGCTGCGTTGCATTACTCTGCCCTGGGAAAGCGTTCCATGGGCGTTGTGGCGTGGATGTTCCCACGCAACTCCCATGTTCTTTGACACAGCCCCAGATTTACAAGAACTTGTAAACCAGTGGATGTGCCACAATCTTACACTTTCCCAGGGAAGGCATAATGAGGAGAAACGTCTTTATCTCTCCTCGTAACTTTGCATTCTGCAGCTCACATAGGTAGAGGAATATACCTCAGGGGATTGTTTTTGTGCAGGAAGGTGCCCCTTCCTGCACAAAAACAATCCTGCATGGAGCGCAGGCACCTTGCACCATGGCGCAACTGTGACTTTGTTTGCTGTAGGCTGCCAAAAGGGTGTCATCAGAAGGGAAAAGGCAGGAATGCGCTGTTTTGCCTTACATACGTTGCATTCCTGCCCTTTCCCTGTCACGCAGTACAGCGCATCATTTTAAAGATCATTAAAAAAAACACTTTGATTTTCATTCGTCGCTCAGTTCCAATCAAACACGCACCTTCATCAGAGGATCGACTCATACCTTGTTGGGGGGACGCTTATGTGGTTGTAGTTCTTGCCAGAGTTGTGATTCCAAGGTGCCAGGCTCTGCAGCTCCGGGACAGAACCAAAGTCACAAAAGATCTCCGTAAAACACCAAGGTGCCTTTTAACAGCAGCTCTGCCATTACAGCTCCATCTGGGGGTGGAGCTACCTCAGGAGGGGGCGGCTCTGCCTTTACAGCTCCAAGTGTGGGTGGGGCTACCTCAGAAGGGGGCAGCTCTGCCTTTACACTTCCAAGTGGGGGTGGGGCCACCTCAGGAGGGGGCGGCTCTGCCTTTACAGCTCCAAGTGGGGGTGGGGCTACCTCAGGAGGTGGCGGCCCTGCCTTTACAGCTCCAAGTGTGGGTGGGGCTACCTCAGAAGGGGGCAGCTCTGCCTTTACTGCTCCAAGTGTGGGTGGGGCTACCTCAGAAGGGGGCAGCTCTGCCGTTACACTTCCAAGTGGGGGTGGGGCCACCTCAGGAGGGGGCGGCTCTGCCTTTACAGCTCCAAGTGGGGGTGAGGCTACCTCAGGAGGGGGCGGCTCTGCTTTTACAGCTCCGGGTGGGGCTACCTCAGGAGGGGGCGGCTCTGCCTTTACAGCTCCAAGTGTGAGTGGGGCTACCTCAGGAGGGGGCGGCTCTGCCTTTACAGCTCCAAGTGTGGGTGGGGCTACCTCAGGAGGGGGTGGAGGGGGACCCGTTGTCTCCACTGTGCTGCAGAGCCAGTTCCTGACATGTGCAAGGCATCTAAGAGTTCCAAATGTACACTAAGATATATAAACAAAAGCAGAGATGTGCTGTGTCCCCAGGACTGAAGTAGGATGGTGTGAGGGACCAGGCTGTGTTTGTAGGGTTAATCTAAGATCTAAAGTAGGGGAAAGCTGTGTTCGAAAGCACTGAGGTAGGATGTTGTGAGGGAGAATGCAGTGTTTGTAGGATTTGGTGTAGCGGAGAACTGTGTTAGCGCTGATGTAGTGATGTAGGATCTGGAGTAGGGGAAGACTGTGTCCCCAGCGTTGAGGTAGGGTCTGGTGTAGGGGAAGGCTGTGTCCCCGGCGTTGATGTAGGGTCTATAGTAGGAGAAGAATGTGTCCCCAGTGTTGATGTAGTGTCTGGTATAAGGGAATGCTATGTCCCCAATGTTGCGGTAGGGTCTGGTGTAGGGAAAGGCTGTGTCCCCAGTGTTGATTTGGGATCTTATATAGTGGAGGGCTATGTCCCATGCCTTGATGTAGGATCTGCTGTAGGCAAAGACGGTATCCCCAGCATTGATGTAGGGTCTGGTGGAGGGGAAGGCTGTGTCCGCAGCATTGATGTAGGATCTAGAGTAGGGGAAGGCTGTATCCCCAGCATTGATGTAGATGTAGGGTCTTGTGTTAGGGGAAGGCTGTGTCCGCAGCATTGATGTAGGGTCTGGTGCAGGGGAAGGCTGTGTCCCCCAGGGTTGATGTAGGATTTGAAGTAGGGAAAGGAAGTGTTCACAGCAATGGTGTAGGGTTTGGAGTAGGGGAAGGTTGTGTCCCCAGCGTTGACGCAGGGTCTGGTGTAGGGAAAAGCTGTCAGCATGTGTCCCCGTTGTGTAGGTGGAGATGCGAGGGTACCAGCCCTCAAGGGGGTGTCTGGTACAAGTAGTGTCTGCTGAGACACTAGAACGTGTCCAGCAGGACACCACAGTCTGGAGCTCTGGCCCCCCCATCTCTGCACCCTGCAGCTCTGCAGGTGGGGGCTGTCCTGGTACGGAGGGAGCCGAGGGTCACACCAGCTTCACTCTGAGGCTGCCCGCGGCCCACGCAGGGGGCCCCCATCAGAGGGCGGTCACCTTAGTGCCACATTGGGCACAAACCCGATGGGTCTAGTGTTTGGACCTCCGGGGTCCGGCGCGTCCTTACGTCATTTCCGGTGCGTTGAGTGGGCAGGGGCCAGGTATATTTACCTCCCCCGCCCATCTGGCAGTACTTTCGCGCCGAGGTTCCATGCCGTCTAGACGTGTCGCTGGTCACGTTGTCCAGGCTCGCCGTGATCGCGGGCGTCGAACTAGGCGGTGAGTGCGGGTCGGGAGGGGCCAGGTGGGGCCTTTGTCTGGGCCGACCATCCTTATTGTTGTTGGCAGTCTGGGGGTTGAGGCTGCCTGGGTTCCCTGGTACGTTTGTGTGCGGATATTGGGGCCGGCGGCTGCGGCCGCCAGAGTGCCGCCTGTTTTTCCCGGCTTGCGAGGGGGCAAGAGAGCTGCATGTTACAGGAGGAGGTGTATTGGTGATGTCCAGATTGCTTTGTGGGCACGCTGTCTTCGCGGCACCACGTCGCACCCTTGCGGCTGTAGGCGGCGTGGGTGTTGTGTGAGTGCAAGGCGAAGTGGGGCCTGTTGCTCCCAGTGCTATTTGGCGGGGGCTTGGGTTTATCTCGCTGTGCCCGGGCCCAGAATGGGAGGTGTCGGGGCATTGCCTGCACCTCCGCACAGTAACAAGGTGTGATTTCATGGGCCCTCCACTGAACTGCATTAGCGTGCATCAAGTGTATGCAGAAGGGTAGGGTTTAGTGTCTTCAGGATTTACTTCAAACTTAAGGTTGGTGTGATCCAACGATTGAATTGATATCAAAGTGATTTGCCATAGTCTGTCGTTGTGGTATGCAGGAAGGAAACAAAAGGTCGTTGTAATTTTAGTCCTTTTTATTTATATTTTTCTTAAGGTGAGGGTAAGAACAGAAACAGCCGACACGTGCTTCGCCCGGTGGCCTGCTGGCCAGGGCTTCTTCAAGGCAAAAGTGTCATGGTAAAGGTTCGGGCTTAAAGTTCAAAGGTCAATGCAAATGGTTCAGGCTGAACATCGATCCAGTCTCGGGATAAATCCAGCATCCCTCGGCGGGATGTCACGAAAGGAAAATGCAAGCCGACCTTGCATTTTCCTTTTGTGACATCCCGCCGAGGGATGCTGGATTTATCCCGAGACGTGATCGACGTTCAGCCTGAACTTAAGGCCCGAACCTTTACCATGACACTTTTGCCTTGAAGAAGCCCTGGCCTCCGGCGTGCGAGGGAACAGCCCTGCTCTGCCAGTAGCTACCACGCCCTTAGTGAAACACCAGCCTCAAACACTACGAAGTACAACTCCCCAACATACAGAGAGCCATTGGCTATAAATAATATATTATCCGCTGGGCACCCTCCGCAAAAGAAATTATGTGTCTGAGCAGCACTGAAGGAGCGATTTATGCACCGTTCCTTGTACACTCGGTGCTGCACCTGTGCGATGCTTCACAATACAGGTGAGAGAGGACTGGTCCCTAGAAAATAATAGCAATTGGTTTGACATTTTCATCTGTAATTTTTGGCCCTGATGGCAAATTTACAAAAGTAGCATACAGTTATATTTGTCAGACCTTTCTGGTTGCAGGGAATTATAGTGTTTGTCGGTTGAACAAAAAACCCAAGCATTGGTAAATGCATTAGGTTTCGCCTATCTGATTAATAATAAGCTTTTTTTGTTGTAAGTTGTAGCTTGGTGAGTAGTTGTGCAATATAAGTTACTGAAACTCTGTTAAAGTGTAATGACTTGTTTATTGAGAAAGGCAATATAGTGTGCTGGACACAAGTGGCACAAGGCGTAACACAATGCACGTCCACATCTTCAGTAACGCTCCCTGAAATAACCTTTCTAGATAGCTTTCGGAGCAGAAGCTGTTATAAGTGTCATCTTTCATACTGCTAAGCAACTGCCAATTTCCAATAGAAACCTCTAGTGCGAATCGGGATTACTCCAAAAGCAATAGGGAAGCGGGTAGTTTACTGCAGGTTGGTGCAGAAACCACCACTGCTGTTGCATTGAATCAGCATGAATGAAAGGGACTGTATGAAAGGCACGCACACAGGAAAAGCCAACGCTCATGTAAGTCGCATGCTGTATACAAGTTTATATGTGATCAAGAAAGAGGCGGAGCTCCTGCACACAGTTAGTGCAGCACGCTCATTGCTGTGGCCAGTTTAGCTTGTTTCTTTGTACATTACAGTAAAGTGCGCTATAAATCGCTGCCCAGGAGCTATGTTTGGATGGCTGCTAGGATTGTTATTGTGAATGACACATGCTGCTAGGGCAGGGAGGGGGAGAACATGGAGGCTGCAGCATTGGCAGAGAGACTCTGTCAGAGAGTAGAGGAGAGTATAGAGGCAAAGTCAGGGAAGGAGGGGGCAGACAAATGGAAGAGGAAAGGATAAAGATGGGGTGCACAGAAGGGAGAGAGAGGAGGCGGTAAAAGTGAGTAAGAAAATAAAGACACAGAATCTAGTCGAAGGGGGGAAGGAGAGCTACAGAGAGAGAGAGAGAGAGAGAGAGAGAGAGAGAGAGAGAGAGAGAGAGAGAGAGAGAGGAGAGGTACAGATAGGAAAGGATAGGGCAGGTAAAGGAGAAATCATGGGGGTAGAGTGAGTGAAGACAGCAAGAGATTAACAATAGACCTAGGTACAGAAAGAGAGTGGGGTAGGAGGAACCTGTGGGGGAGGGGCACGGAAAAATACATGGGAACCTGAATGCTCTGAATACCAACAAAAAGCAAAGGGTGGGGAGGGTGACTGGCGGTACGAATGTAGTTAGGAAAAGGAAGGGGCGAGAGAAAATCACTAAGCTTAAGAGATGAGCTCGAAGGAAAAGAAAGGCTAGGGAAGCATTGTTGAAAAGAAGTATGATGACATCCAAAGGAATCATACCATGCGTTCAGGGGGGTGAATGAATGGGGCCCAGTGTGCCTGCAGTGTCTCGCGTGGACTCGCCTGCAATGTCTTTCCCGTTGCCTTCGGCAAATGACACATTGAACCAACTGACAGTAAAGCATCTTATAACACAAGCTGCCCATATTGCAATGCAGCTTTTTTCCCCACAAAGAAATATCAGAAGCAGTAACTTGTACAAACAAGCTACATGAGGGAGGAGGGTGGGGGGATAAAGAACGGACAGTGGGAGGAGGGTGTTAAACAGAACATACCGCTGTAGGAGGGCGGATGGTGGTAAAGAGAACGGACAGCGGGAGGAGGGTGGTAAACAGAATGGACAGCGGGAGGAGGGCGTAGGGTTGGCAAAACAGAATGGACAACGGGAGGAGAGTGGAGGGTTGGCAAAACAGAACAGACAGTGGGCAGAGGGTGAAGGGTTGGCAAAATAGAACGGACAGCGGGAGGGTAAGAGAGAGAACCTGCAGACTCACGCACTTAATAAGTGTGCATCACAAAAGTATAACAAGGGGGGGTGGCAGGCACTCACCAGACAGACACAACGAGCGGTCAAGGATAAATGAAAGTACCAGGTCTGTTCCAGCCGGAATCGAGTGGGACGCTGGCAACAAGGGCCGGAAGGCTAATAAATTAAACTGGAGTTGGTGCGTCTGCGAATTGGGGAAAGTAGCACGTAACATATGAACCGTGCCAAATAGTTAACAAGTTACGTGTGCTCCGAGGCGGGGGGCTGAAGCAAGGAGAGGCTCCCTGAGCGGACGTGTGCTCTGAGGCAGGGGGCTGAAGCGAGGAGAGGCTGCCCGAGCAGATGTGTGCTCCGAGGCGGGGGTGGGGGACTGAAGCGAGGAGAGGCTCCCCGAGCGGATGTGTGCTCCGAGGCGGGGGGTGGGGCCTGAAGCGAGGAGAGGCTGCCAGAGCGGCCATTACGAGCGTGCAAGCCACAATAAAAAAAAGAAGGGTGAATTTGCAACGTGCGAGGAAGTCCCCCCGGCCTCAGTAAAAAAACAAACAAACAGAGCGCGGTGTCCCTGAAGTGGACGCCGCGAAAATATAAATAAATAAAGTGAGCGCGGTGTCCCTAGCGGGCGCCGCGCTCAGTAAAGTAATAAAAAAAAAACATACAACTTAGAGCATCGCGCTTTGCAGCCGGAATGACAAAAAGAAAGTGCTCACCCCCTAATTAAAGGAGACAGTATCACGCCGCCAGTAAAGGATCCAGTCCGGGTGGGCGGGGCTAAAAGAGGACAGGGCGGTAACTAGGAGGGACTAAAAAGCCTCAGTTACAATCAAAAGACACCGTTTACCATAACGAATGACGCAAACCAATCAAAATAACAGGCGGAGTCGAAACACCACTTCTGAAAGTGTATTGATTACAAGAAGCCCTCGCAGAGCGAGCAACGCATGCGCGCTGCAACGCCAGGCGAGACCTAAAAAGGACTAAAATTACAACGACCTTTTGTTTCCTTCCTGCATACCACAACGACAGACCATGGCAAATCACTTTGATATCAATTCAATCGTTGGATCACACCAACCTTAAGTTTGAAGTAAATCCTGAAGACACTAAACCCTACCCTTCTGCATACACTTGTTTCACACCAGGTGGTCCTTGGGTGTTACCACCGTCTAGGGTTGTGTCATGAGCTACAATTTGGGTCCTGTCTATTTGAGCGCGAACCTTGGTGGCACCCATCTGTCTTTTTTTCATGAACTGCATTAGCGTGCATGCATGCGTTGTAGTTCTTCTTTCTCTCACACGTAGGTTTAGTTTCTTATATAAGTTGTTGCTGTGCGTGTGTATCCGTGTATTCCGTCCGCTCTCACAAGGGTTGTGGCGGTGCGCACCTCTGGACAGTTGCTGTCAGCATGTTGTTGCCCGTTACCTCTTTCTACCCCCTTCCTTCTCTCCACCTCGCAGGCAAGCTGCAGGGGTCCTCCCTTCCCCGGTGATTCCGGCCTGGTTTTCCTCTCTCCCAAGCGCGCTCCCTGTGCATGGCCGCGCTGAGGGGGAGGGGGTGGTGGCTGGCCGGTGGGCACGAGCAGGCAGTGCTTGGCTGACGGGGGCCGGGCGGGGGGCGCTTCTCTGGAGCGCCCCCTGGATAGGAGAGCGCAGCGGACGAGTCCCGCTCGTCGGCTCATACCGATTACCAATGGGACACAGCGCCGGCGAGTCCCACTACAGGAGCACAAGGTATGCCCACACCTCGGCTCTTGGGTCTGTGCGGAGCATGTGGTGTGTGTGCATCTGAAGGGTGCGATGGTGCACGGTTTGTCATGGATGTGTATTTATTTTTTTATTTACTTAATGCATTTTTATATAGCGCAGACTTTACCCAAAGGTGTCAGAGCGCTTCACAATAGAACCAAGTACGTTACATGCGGAGAGTGTTGCAGAATTTACATGTTACAGAAACAAACGAGAAACAAGAAGAGGTAAAATAAAGCAATATATGGCAGTCACTCAAAAACACACAAAGCAAAAACACACTAGGATGAAGATTGTCCAGGCATAGATTTCAAATTTACAATAGAGAAAGAACTTCCATGAGGGACTTGCAGAGGGGTGTATTAGGTGAAGAGCCAGACTCTCCCTGGGACGCCTTGTGCGCGCCCGCCGTGACTGGGGATGCGCAGCCCACCCGGTGCATCAGATGGTCCTTGTTTCTCTGCCCCACCCCTCTAGCACCCGTGCACCCCAGAGAAGTCTACCTTCTCCTTTCCCCCCTTGTAATGTTGTTGTTTTCTGTACCACACCCCTCAGTGGGCTTTAAACATAACATGGCTCTTGGTTGTGGCGCTGCTTTGGCTGTTTGCCGCTGGCCTCTTGTTTTGCTTCTATTGATGTTGCGGTTTTAATTAGTATTATACCCGGGTGCAGTTCATTCACCTTTACCAGAGTCGCCGGTTTTTGCTTCACTGGTGTATGTCTGGGTTGCTGTATTATGGGGGGTTGTTGGTATATGGCCGGAAGTGTCTCCTGGGTTATTTTCTGGATGTTGTCAGGGTTTCATGGCCGTTTCTTAATTGGCACTACTGCTTTAGACATTTATTTCGTCCCATGAGTCTTCGTTTAAATCCTACGCTATTGATAAGAAGTTGAAAACATGGCTATTTGCTCACACTTGAGTTTGTACCCATGCGGATTAGCGCCGGGACGAGCACCGGGCCATCTGTGCGCTTTACAAATCCAGGTTCACCATCACCATCACCATAGGTACTTGTTGAAACTCTAGGCGTAAAGAGTACTGACTAAAGCGAGAACTGGTTGATGTGTTGCATGTGACATTGAGTTGGAGGAAAGGGCATGGACAGCGCTGCTGTGGCTGGGTCCAGTTTCTGGATGATAATGGCTCCCATTTCTTTGTCCATGTTTCTTGACAGCTGTAAGCCTGGGGCTACTGGCTAATACACCCACGGTTTCTCGGGAGACGGTCTGCCAAGGAATTCAAGCTGGGGTTGCCCGGGTTTATGAGCCAATAGCTGCCCGGGTTATGAGCCAATAGCTGCCAGAATGTTGAACTTGAGGCTGCTGAGTTGCTCTAGCAAGGTTTGCCTCGTTTTATTACCGGGGTACATCTCTCAGACACAGTCACTATGGGGATCTCAAAAACCGTCCCAAGTGTCTCAGACACTTATAAGACGCATCGGAAACAGTCCTGGGTGTCTCATAAATAGACATCGGCTGTGTGCCTTCACTCCCAGACGCAGGGCACAGGGTGACTCAGTCACAGCCCTCTGGATGTCTCAGAAACAGTCTCTCTGGGCGCCGGTCTCAGTCCCCTGGGTGTCTCAGGCACAGTCATTAGTGTCTGAATGTCTTATAGAATGAGCTTCCAGGGTGTCTCAGACAGAAGTTCTTGGGTCTCTCAGTCTGAATCTCTGCATGCTTTAGGCATAGGTAAGAGGATGTCCCTCTATGTAGGCCCCCCCTGACGCACTTATATGAAGATTGTAGAGGGCAGACTGCAGCAACTCAACACCAGAGCGCTTCACACAAAACAATATTAATGAATTGGCCAGGGAAGAATGCTACCTGGAAGCCATCAGCGCTGGGGCGCCTGGATGGGTGACCTCCCAGAGGTGAGGTGAGAGGTCAGAACATGGGTCGAGCAACAGATCTGCAGTGCAAGGGCAGAGAGTGTGCCTACCTGGGGGTGAATGAGAGGTGGCCAATGACACTACATTCGAGAGAAGACATTGAAGCGTGTTTGCGCTGAGTCTGTGCGTCTCGCCTCATGCTGTTGGGGCCACCCCCCCCCCCCATGTTTTCTAAGGTGTACCACCTAGGGGGAGGAGTGTGACGCTGCTTGTGTGGGGTCTCAAGGCACTCAGGGTGCCAGGCAACGAAGCCATAATGGGGGCGTAGTGATCTTATGCAACTGACAAGCATCGACAAAGCCAGTAGTACAAGCTTGAGGGTGTAGGTTAAGTTTGTGGATATATCTGGTCAATATTCTCACAACGAAGTCATAAGCTGTGGCTTATTACCTTATGCAACTAACAACCATTACAAGGTCCATAGTCCTGTCTTGCTGTAGGTGCAATGTTACGTGTTGATTATATATACAAATACAATGACAGAAGGGGCAGAGCTATGCGGGCCAGAATCATCATGCCACCGGGCGGCACGCCAAACTACTTTTAATATGGTGCATGCTAAATATACCTTAAGGCCACTTTGTGGCAGTCAAATGGGGACGATTTGTACATCAGACGAATATGCTGGCTCTAATCAAATACTTTGTTTCACTTAGAAGGGATGATTTGTTTAATTCAGAGATGCCCCTGACAATTATTCTTCGACTTGTAATTTGTGCATGTCCAGCTGCTTAAGTTGGGTGGGGCGAGTAGCCAACAGCGGATCAGTATCATTGCCAGCTTGGATGGCTCGTGGAGCAAGGGTTGCATGGCCTACCCGCATGAGCAGGTGACTTCTTCGCGGGTCTAGCCTTGCATGTCACTCTGGGTCTGAATTGACCGACTAGGGTGATGCATTGGAATTGGTTGCAGGCAAGAGCCGAGGGATGGGTTTTCGATACCATGCAACCCCATAAACTTAACATGGTTTAGTAATCAGGCCTAGGAGTGGCTGCGTGTCTCTCTGAGGCTGGAGGTTAGTTTGTTGGCATGCCTTTGCGAGGTTTGTAACAAGCTCGCACATCGTGGTTCCGCTCTTCCAGGGCGACATCGTTAATAACAGCCGGCCTGACTTGTTCCTTAATGTAGATAACTTAAGCACAATCACGGTGGCCAGCTGGGCGGAAATCTTGTGCACAGTTTGGGTTTGGAGTGTGAACAGGTCATGTGGAAAGACCGGTTTCAGACCTTTATTTAATTGCAAGCAATATCATTGTTGAGTGATATTGTAGAGCGCCGAATTCATTAACTCCGTTCTCGTGCAGGCAAAAGGCCTGCAGAGTTTCATGGTAAAAGTGGAGCTGAACCTATCGGTTGGTAGGTCAATTCCGTTGTATCAAAAGGGGTATTATGAGGTGTGTGAAACCCAGACGTAGCATGGGCGGTTTAGTTGTCAGTAGGTCCACAGCACCCCCAGTCCGCCCCTAGCACGGCTATTAATTTTACCCCAATGTTATTACGATGATATTGAAAAGTCATTTGTCTTCTCCTCACATGGGTCAATAAACTCCTGGTGGGGCATTACTGGCCTCTCTCAGAGGGCATCAAGCAGGAACCCTCTGGGTGGTTATGAACATTATGTTCAACATTCAAATATAAGAGAACGTTTATACAGGGGGTGCCTTACCACATGGACTTAGGGTGCCCTTATTTCAAATGAAGGTACAAGGAAAAGTTCAGACAATTGCCTAGGATCACACAAGTTAGTCAGGCAGGGATAGGGGCATCCATTACTCAAGGCTATCCCACCAGAAGGGGTGCCGCCTGGATAATAGTGGGGGCAGGCACCACCAATTAAAGGCCTGGGGGGGGGGGGTCATTTTGGCAGGGCATTGACACACACTTTATATCAAAGGGAGCATCAAAGGTTTGACATGCCCTTCCACCCGTAGCAGCAAGACTCTGCCAGCAGCAACATGCCCAGCTGGGGGCTAGTTTGCCAGGAGCCACAGGCTAGGGCGCCAAATGAGTTGAACCAGGTACCAGCCATGCACATTAGGCAGAGGGGTCCCAGTAGGAACCACATAAAGGGGACTGCACCAGAACACAAAACTGTAACTGTTAGATTCCGACAAAGTCCCCTCTCCAATGAGATTGTCTACAGCCAAACGACGGCCTTGAGGGTGGTCAGTTTAACAACACATGATTCAACTGCACGGGGAAAATTCCTTTAGGAAATTAATGGACAGATTGTGGTTTACAGACTTGCAATTGTGCAAAGCCACTCTGGCAGAAGCACCAGAAGCTGGGCTGGCAAGTAGCTTGGTGAGGACGGTCACAAACGTATAACTGCCCAGGGTGGCCACTCAAGCAAGACAATTTCACACTCTCCTAACGGGAGCCCCTAGGTGGCAAACAGTGAGTGGCGCCTGCCATTAGTGCAGAGGAAAGGAGGGTTAAAGAGCATTTCAGGGACCCCTTGGCTTCTGCCAAATGACCACTGCACAGGGGGATGGAGAGTGATTAAAAGGGGCATGGGTGGTGTAATGGCAACGCAAGAATGTCAGCTCATGCTGCGTAGATTGTTCCGTATCACCAATCAGAAGGGTGGTAGGGGCCAAAACCAGTAAATAGGCAGGCCTGTGATTCTGGTGGAGGGCAATGAACTCCGGGGAATAGCCTTTGAACTAGGTCCAACCCCTGGTTTAGCAACATGGTCACAGCCCAGTAAGGCCCTGCTGTTGTCATCATTGAGTTACTACAAAGTACAAGGGGTAGGGAGCGTATTAGTTATCACATCGGTTGTATCACAGGAGGGACGGGTACACATGGACTGCTGAGGCACCATTAAATTGATTGCCATAGTTTTCAATAAAACTGTGTAAAGGTCTGGTCAATTCAGAAAAGTAGGTGCACTCTGTAGCCGTAGCAGCTAGGCGGGTTGTGGTAGTTGTCTTCCAACAAGTGTGCTGCGGTTCCTAAAGTTGGGGTTACAACGGGTTAGAGCACAAAAAGGGTACAATGTATTAAGAATATTTGGCATTCCCATGATTCAAGAAAGGGCAGGTACTAGTACGTATTGTTCTCCTCCTGTTCCCACCCACTTGTCTGCTCACTGGTACACATTAGCAGAACTGGTGAAGTGGACGACTTGCGCTAGGGTGGGGACATCAGCAGGGCGAGACAGCATCTAAATATCGCAGTCAGACAATTAGGGGCCGGCATGCAATATGGATCTGAAATAAAGCAGAATACGGGGGATGCAGTCGTACATTTGCCCATACTTTTACCTGTTTTAAATAGAGGGTTGCGCAAGGTTGTCATTCCAAATATGTGTGTGCTGCGACTCCAAGGAGGGGGAGGAAGAAGGGTTCGGTGCACTCATGCCGACAGTTATTAGAACACAGCGGGTGTTAGAAATGGGGGTCTCTAGTTGGCAATGGCTGGCCACTGTCCAAGTAGGGACCCTTCTTCCTAAGTCAGAGTGAGAGGTCTACCCTCTTTAATACCCCTGCTCAACCCTGTGGTAACGTAGCACGAGCAGGTAGGCTTATCTCAGAGGCAGGGTGTGAAGCATTTATGACCATACACAGTAACACAGTGAGGAACACTACAGAGGGACACCACACACGTAGTTATAAAAAATAAGTATCTTTATATATAGACTTAACACAAGACCAATAACGATAAAAAGCCACAATACTGTCAAATAGGATTACTCTTGAAATGCTGTAAAAATAGTTCAAAGTGTGCAAAGAGGAGTTCAGTTCAAAGCAGTGGTCTCTGCGACCCTTTTACTTACAAAGTACCTGGATTTCGTAGCAAAACCAACAAATTGTCGCAAAGAAGCTGTAGCGATGATTTTTCTGCACGCGAGGCCGGCGATGCGATAAATCCTTGCGGCGAGGGAGGATGATGCGCCGATCTGCTGATGCGTGCGGAGACGATGCGACAAACTTCTGCACGCTAGGCCGTTGATGCGATGACTCCTTGCCGTGAGGGAGGAGACGATGCGACGATCCTGTTGCGTGTGCGATCAGGTTGCGATGCGAAGAAATGGCGCTTTGCGAGGGAGCGACGATCCTGATGCGATGCGATGAAAATGGCGGACGCCCGGCGTCTGCGCTGCGATGTCGTGAAGCGATGATCTCTTGGAGTTAGCGAGCACTTGGAAGCCCGCAAACGTGCGATGCGAGGCTCTTTGGAGTTAGCGAGCACTTGGCGGCCCGCAAACGTGCGATGAGTCGATCTTTGGTTGTGAGCACTCAGAGGCAGCAGCGCGATGATTTTCCGGGCGCTTTCGGCTGCGGCGGCTCGCAAACGTGCGTTAGCGACGATTTCAGCACTCTCTTCTCTGTAGAGGAACTAGAGGCCCTGGAACTCACAGGAGCCTCACCTGCAGATAGAAATCCTCGCTGGGAGGAATCAGGAGGCTGGTGGTGAAGTCTGATGTGCCTGAGACTTCAACAGGAGGCTAGCTCTCTCCTAGCCCTTGGGTGATTGCTTTAGCAAGATTAATAAAAGTTCTCTCAAAGTCCTTTTCCCTCTTCTTCCAAGTCCAATGGTAACCACTGCAGGCCAATCCAAGAAACAGCACACAAGCACAAGGATAGTCACCTCCTGCAGATTCCTTCAGTTACACGGACAGAGGTTCGTCTTGATGTCCAGGAGCAATACCCATTGTAGGGGTTTCAGCACAGATATTTATACCCCAAAAGTCTTTGTCCTCAAAGCTACAAGTCACTGAGCCTAGCCAGAACCAGTTCTGCTCAGTCCTGGAGCACTTTGTTTACCAGGCTGCATCCTTCCTTTCAGAAAGAGGGGGTCTGCTATCAGACGCACAGCAGGAGGTGGAGCCATCATTCACCTTGCCAGGCACAGCCCTATTCAAGTCAAGGAGCCACCCCTCCCCATACTCCAAATACAGACCTCTCTATTCAACCCAGGTCTGGCTCAGCCTGCCCTGTCCCTCCAAAACCAGACAGCCAATACACATAACAGCAGAGCACACTGGAAGGCTTGGGCAAGAAAATATCTACTTTCTAAAAGTGGTATTTTCAAACACAGAATATAAAAATAAACTTCACTAAAAGATGTATTTTAATATTCTGAGCTCAGGCATACCAAATTCGTTTTTCTACCATGTTCCTGGGGTCAGTTAGTACTATAGAATGTAATAGTCAAACTTGCCCATTCTGGCCTATGGGGAACAGGTAGCCTTACAGTAATGAAAAACGAAATTGGGTGTAACTCACTACCAGGACATGCTACACACACCACGGCATGTCCTACCTTACACATACAATGCACCCTACCATAGGGGTGGCTTACATGATGCCAAGGGAAGGTTCAGGGGCTGGGAAGTGGGTGCACTTCACAGCCAAGATGGCAGTTCTGGACTGCACACAGACTCCGCAGTGGCAGGTCTGAGACACACTTTACAAGCTGCTTCTGTGGGTGGCGCAAACCAGCGCTGCAAGGTCACCAGCAGCATTCGGTTTACCAGCCCTGGGCACCCACAGGCCACGCTACTAGGGAATAACAGGTAAACCAAATAAGCCAATCAGGGATATACCAATTCATATGTCATATTTACATAGGGAGCATCCGCGCTGTGGCACTGAAGGGCAGTGGCACAGCGCCCAGAGCATCTAACACCAGCAAAACAGAGGAGACAACAGCGAAAAATGGAAGGGAGACCCACGCCAATGGTGCCAGGTCTAACACGTGTCCCCTCCAGCTGAAATGTGGGGAGAACTACCCAACCCCTTGGAAGTTCTCATCACTAAGGCGGAAAAATCTGGACAGACCATCAGCATTGGCGTGTTCTGTACCAGGGCGGTGTTCCACCGTGAAGTCCATACCCTGTAGGGAAATGGACCACCTCAACAGCTTGGGATTCTCACCCCTCATCTGCATCAACCGTCTGAGGGGCCTGTGGTCTGTCTGAACCCGGAAGTGAGTCCCAAACAGGTATGGTCTCAGCTTCTTCAGTGCCCAGACCACAGCAAATGCCTCACGCTCAATTGCACTCCACCTCTGTTCCCGGGGAAGTAACGTCCTACTGATGAAGGCTACAGGTTGGTCTAGTCCCTCCTCATTTATCTGTGACAGGACGGCCCCTACCCCATGCTCTGAAGCATCTGTCTGGACAACAAATTCCTTAGCAAAATTGGGCGCCTGGAGTACGGGTGCTGTACACATGGCAGTCTTGAGGGCATCAAAAGCTTTCTGACAAGTGTCAGTCCAGTTCACGATCTTTGGCTGCTTTTTGGAAGTCAGCTCAGTCAAGGGTGCAACAATGTTGCCATACCCCTTGGCAAACCTCCTGTAGTAACCCGTGAGTCCTAAGAAGGCCCTCACCTGGGTCTGGGTCCTTGGGGGCTCCCAAGCCAGGATGGTTTCAATCTTGGGCTGCAGGGGCGCCACTTGGCCACTCCCAACCTGGTGTCCCAAGTACACCACAGAACCCTGCCCAATCTGGCACTTACTGGCCTTGATTGTGAGGCCTGCTCTGCGCAGCGCCATCAACACTTCCCAGAGGTGGCTCAAGTGGTCCTCCCAGGAGGAACTAAACACTGCAATTTCATCCAGGTAGGCGGCACTGAAATCCTCCAGCCCAACCAACACCTGGTTGACCAACCTCTGAAAGGTGGCAGGGGCATTCTTCATCCCAAAGGGCATCACACGGAACTGGTAGTGCCCATCTGGTGTGGAGAATGCTGACCTCTCCTTTGCCCCATCAGTTAAGGCGATCTGCTAGTACCCAGACGTCAGATCAAACGTGCTGAGGTACCGGGCAGCCCCTAACCGATCTATGAGCTCATCAGCTCTGGGGATGGGGTGCGCGTCGGTCTTTGTGACCGAATTGAGACCTCGGTAGTCCACACAGAACCTAAGTTCAGGGGTGGCACCAGGCGCTGCAGCTTTTGGTACCAAGACCACGGGGCTGGACAAAGGGCTGCTAGAGGACTCAATCACCCCTAGGGCAAACATTTTGGAGACCTCCTCCTTAATGTAAGCCCTGACCCTGTCAGTTACTCTGTCAGCCTTGTGCTTGACAGGAGGACTGTCCCCGGTGTCTACCTCATGGACGCACCAATCAGTGACACCAGGCACCAGGGAAAACAAATCAGAAAATTGCCCCAACAGTTGATGACAATCTCTCTGCTACTCAGGGGTCAGTGTGGTGGAGAGGACCACACCCTCCACTGACCCATCCTTCTCTCCTGCACACAGGAGGTCAGGAAGAGGCTCACTCTCCTCCTCCATCCCAGCATCTGTGGCAAGAAGCATGTCCACTTCAGACCTCTCAAAGTGGGGCTTCAGGCGGCTCACATGCAGGACCCGCAAGGGGTTCCTGGGAGATTGAAAGTCCACCAAGTAGGTAACTGGACTTTTGCGCTCCACCACCTCAAATGGACAGGTCCACTTATCTTGGAGCGCACAAGGCTCCACTGGGGCCAGTACCCAAACCTTCTGACCAGGTTGAAACTCGACCAGAGTGGCATTCTGGTCGTGCCAACATTTCATTTCCTCCTGGCTGGCTTCCAGATTTGCCTCAGCAATTTTTCTGAAACGCCGAGTCTGGTTCCTGAAGGCCAACATGTAGCTAAATACATCTTGGGGAGGTTTCCTGGGAGATTGCTCCCAGCCTTCCTTGACCAGACTCAGAAGCCCTCTTACCGGATGGCCATAGAGAAGTTCAAAGGGACTGAACCCTAAGGACTTCTGTGGCACCTCACGGTAGGCAAACAACAGGCATGGCAAGAGGACGTCCCACTTACGCCTCAGGGGCTCTTCTAGGCCCATGATCATGCCCTTCAAGGTCCGGTTGAACCTTTCAACCAGACCATTACCTTGGGGGTGGTAAGGAGTGGCGAACTTATAAGTTACCCCACACTCCTTCCACAGAGACTTCATGTACTGGGAGATGAAGTTGGTCCCCCTGTCAGACACCACCTCTCTGGGGAACCCCACACAGGAGAAAATCCCCATCAGTGCACGTCCCACCACGGGGGCCGTCACTGTCCTGAGCGGGATGGCTTCAGGGTACCGGGTGGCATGGTCCACCAAGACCAGGATGAACCTGTTGCCCATGGCTGTCTTGGGGTCCAGAGGCCCCACAATGTCAATGCCCACTCGCTCGAATGGGGTACTAACAACTGGAACGGGCTGGAGTGGGGCCTTGATCTTCCCCCCACTCTTCCCACTTGCCTGGCATGTCTCACATGTTCTGCAATAAGTGTCTGAGCTCTTGCGCATCTGGGGCCAATACAAGTGGGTGACCAGCCTCTCAAAGGTCTTGGTCTGCCCCAGATGTCCTGCCAATGGAATGTCATGAGCCAACCCCAGTAGGAAGGCTCTGAAGCACTCGGGTACCACCAGCACACGGGCTGACCCCGGCTCAGCAGCCTTAGGCTCGCTATACAGGAGACTGTTCTCCCAATAAATCAGATGTGAACCAGACATGTCACCTGCTGCCTGGGCTGCAGCCTGACGCCGCATACCCTCAAGAGAAGGGCAAACTCTTTGCTGCTCACAAAATTCCTCCCTGGTGGGCCCCCCTTCCTGCTGCCAATGGGTCAGCTCAGGTAGGTCCCCCAGTTCGGTGATCTGCTCCCCGGTAGGCTCCAGGGCATCCCCCTCAGGGTCTGCTCCCTCCTGGGCCGTGGGAACCAAGGGGGCTGGCTTCCCACGCCCCCTGCCCCTTCTCTCTAAGGCAGGGATCTGGGCCATACTCTCAGGCTCCAGGTCCTTCTCAACACCCTCCTTGGCTGCCATGGACTGAGTGGTAGCACACGCCCTCTCAGGCAGACCCAACATCTCCAAGTGAGATCTCCTCTCCACCGTAGCCCACGGGGAGTTCTCTAAATCATTGCCCAACAGACAGTCTACAGGCATGGCGGGCCTCACAGCCACCTGAAGAGTTCCTGAGACCCCCCCCACTCAAAGGGAACCTGAGCGACCTCACACTGGCTCTCGGAGTTGTCTGCGGACACTACTGGGTAGAATGCATGGGGGACAACCTGCTCTTTGGACACCAACCGGGAGCTGACAGCAGTTACACTGGCTCACATGCAGGACCCGCTCTCTTAGAGCCTCCACTCTATGGCCATTGATGGTCACCCACTGCCTGTACTTTTTAGTGTTATCAGGCAGTGCAGGTTTAGGGACCATCTCAAAGTCTCCTAATGAGACGAGGGTTAACTCTACGGGATCCCATCCCTCTTGGGCACCCATCTCCTCCCCCCCCAGAGCTACATTAGCAAGCTGGCGGGGTGGTGCACGGGGTGGTGCACTAGTATCTCTCTGAGGACACTGGGGATCATAGTATCTGTGGCCCACTTGACCACACTTATAACAAGTAAGGGGCCCCCTCTGAACAGGCCTACCTGTCGGGGGCACTGGCTTCTTCTCTTGGGGAGGCCTGATACACCACTGCTTGGTTCCCTTGGGAATTACTTTGGGGCCCTCTTTGGAACTCCCTTGGTTTACCCCTGTCCCCCCCACTTCTCTGCTGGGGACCCTGCCCACCTTTGGCGAAGTCTCCCACTGGACCCTTGCGAACCCGGGTGCTCACCCAGCGGTCCGCCTCCTCAGCAAGCTTCCTAGGGTTAGTCAGCTTGCAATCAATCAGGTGCTGGCGTAGCTCAGGAAAACAGTAACTAGATAAATGCTCCCATGCAATCAAATCATAAAGCTGCTCAAAAGTTTCTACTTTGCTACCTTTTACCCAGCGTTCCATTGCTGTGCAAAATAAAGACACATATTCAACCCACGTTGCAGGTCCTAAACCTCTGCCTAAACCTAGGTCCTAAACCTCTGCCTATACATCTCAGGGGTCAAACCATAGCGGGTCATCAAAGTTTCCTTCATGTGGCCATAAACCATCCGACTTTCTGGGGGCAGGTCCAACAAGGTATCCCTCCCCTCACTCACAAAGCGTCCCCACAACCCCGCTCCCCAATCCTTCTCAGGGACCCGGTGGGACACCATGGCTAATTCATAAGCTGCAAACCATTGCCCAATATCTTCACTTTTGTGGAAATCCTTAATAACCTCCTTGGGTATATACACTCTATTCTCAGTATGCACTACAGGTATGCTGCCACCAGAGGGGAGATCTCTACACTCTTTGCTTTAATCTCCAACTCCCTCAATATTCTCTCATGCTCAAGTTTCATTTTCATAATCTCAAATTCTAACTTCTTGTTCTCTAGGTCCCTCTGACCATCCATTTTAAGCTTAGCCATCTCCATATTATGCCGCCTATCTCTCTCCCTGTCCTCCATCTCTTCTGGGGACAGACCCCTGGCGGACACACTAGTGCCCGGCTGGAAATTGCTTTATCTCCCACCAGGTCGACTACTTCACCTTGCTGCTCTCCTGCATTCTCTTCCCCCTCCACAGGCTCTCCCATATTCTTAGGGGCATCCCTGGCTTCTAGCCAGGCCTTCAGCGCCTTGTAATACTCCTCCCTTCTAGTGAGACCTGTGATAGGGACTGTGAAGCGTTTGCAAAAATATTTGAGCTGCTTGGCATTGTAGGTTTCTAATTTCTCTTCTTCCCAGGAGAGATCCTCCGAGGCAATGGATCCGGGCTTGCCCATTGTAGCAATAACTGGCAATATTAATCAAAAATAGAATCAAAAACCCTCAAAAACGTATGTGGTTGCGTTATGGTCTGCACTCACTAGTAGTGTACACTATAATTACTGTATGCAATCATAAATGCAAGTCCAGATCCTCACCGCTGACCACCAATGTTAGAAATGGGGGTCTCTAGTTGGCAATGGCTGGCCACTGTCCAAGTAGGGACCCTTCTTCCTAAGTCAGAGTGAGAGAGCCACACCCTTTGATAGCCCCTGCTCAACCCTGTGGTAACGTAGCACGAGCAGCTAGGCTTATCTCAGAGGCAGTGTGTGAAGCATTTATGACCATACACAGTAACACAGTGAGGAACACTACAAAGGGACACCACAGAAGTAGTTATCAAAAACAAGTATCTTTATATATAGACTTAACACAAGACCAATAACGATAAAAAGCCACAATACTGTCAAATAGGATTACTCTTGAAATGCTGTAAAAATAGTTCAAAGTGTGCAAAGAGGAGTTCAGTTCAAAGCAGTGGTCTCTGCGACCCTTTTACTTACAAAGTACCTGGATTTCGTAGCAAAACCAACAAATTGTCGCAAAGAAGCTGTAGCGATGATTTTTCTGCACGCGAGGCCGGCGATGCGATAAATCCTTGCCGCGAGGGAGGATGATGCGCCGATCTGCTGATGCGTGCGGAGACGATGCGACAAACTTCTGCACGCTAGGCCGTTGATGCGATGACTCCTTGCAGCGAGGGAGGAGACGATGCGACGATCCTGTTGCGTGTGCGATCAGGTTGCGATGCGAAGAAATGGCGCTCCGCGAGGGAGCGACGATCCTAATGCGATGCGATGAAAATGGCGGACGCCCGGCGTCCGCGCTGCGATGTCGTGAAGCGATGATCTCTTGGAGTTAGCGAGCACTTGGAAGCCCGCAAACGTGCGATGCGAGGCTCTTTGGAGTTAGCGAGCACTTGGCGGCCCGCAAACGTGCGATGAGTCGATCTTTGGTTGTGAGCACTCAGCGGCAGCAGCGCTATGATTTTCCGGGCGCTTTCGGCTGCGGCGGCTCGCAAACGTGCGTTAGCGACGATTTCAGCACTCTCTTCTCTGTAGTAGAACTAGAGGCCCTGGAACTCACAGGAGCCTCACCTGCAGATAGAAATCCTCGCTGGGAGGAATCAGGAGGCTGGTGGTGAAGTCTGATGTGCCTGAGACTTCAACAGGAGGCTAGCTCTCTCCTAGCCCTTGGGTGATTGCTTTAGCAAGATTAATAAAGTTCTCTCAAAGTCCTTTTCCCTCTTCTTCCAAGTCCAATGGTAACCACTGCAGGCCAATCCAAGAAACAGCACACAAGCACAAGGATAGTCACATCCTGCAGATTCCTTCAGTTACACGGACAGAGGTTTGTCTTGATGTCCAGGAGCAATACCCATTGTAGGGGTTTCAGCACAGATATTTATACCCCAAAAGTCTTTGTTCTCAAAGCTACAAGTCACTGACCCTAGCCAGAACCAGTTCTGCTCAGTCCTGGAGCACTTTGTTTACCAGGCTGCATCCTTCCTTTCAGAAAGAGGGGGTCTGCTATCAGACGCACAGCAGGAGGTGGAGCCAGCATTCACCTTGCCAGGCACAGCCCTATTCAGGTCAAGGAGCCACCCCTCCCCATACTCCAAATACAGATCTCTCTATTCAACCCAGGTCTGGCTCAGCCTGCCCTGTCCCTCCAAAACCAGACAGCCAATACACATAACAGCAGAGCACACTGGAAGGCTTGGGCAAGAAAATACCTACTTTCTAAAAGTGGTATTTTCAAACACAGAATATAAAAATAAACTTCACTAAAAGATGTATTTTAATATTCTGAGCTCAGGCATACTAAATTCGTTTTTCTACCATGTTCCTGGGGCCAGTTAGGACTATAGAATGTAATAGTCAAACTTGCCCATTCTGGCCTATGGGGAATAGGTAGCCTTACAGTAGTGAAAAACGAAATTGGGTGTAACTCACTACCAGGACATGCTACACACACCACAGCATGTCCTACCTTACACATACAATGCACCCTACCATAGGGGTGGCTTACATGATGCCAAGGGAAGGTTCAGGGGCTGGGAAGTGGGTGCACTTCACAGCCAAGATGGCAGTTCTGGACTGCACACAGACTCCGCAGTGGCAGGTCTGAGACACACTTTACAAGCTGCTTCCGTGGGTGGCGCAAACCAGCGCTGCAAGGTCACCAGCAGCATTCGGTTTACCAGCCCTGGGCACCCACAGGCCACGCTACTAGGGACTAACAGGTAAACCAAATAAGCCAATCAGGGATATACCAATTCATATATCATATTTACATAGGGAGCATCCGCGCTGTGGCACTGAAGGGCAGTGGCACAGCGCCCAGAGCATCTAACACCAGCAAAAACAGAGGAGACAACAGCGAAAAATGGAAGGGAGACCCACGCCAATGGTGCCAGGTCTAACAGCGGGCATTCAAATTTGGAAGGAGCAGGTAAATTTCCACTGCTGGTGCGGTACACAGTTATCAGTTTGAACTCCCAATTTTGGGAATATTCCAGTACAGGGGTAAACAAGGGCTTAGGCAACCCTATATGTAAGGCACATATTGCACGCATTAAATTAGACATAACCAGGAGCAGTAGTTTTGCATCCCCGTTTGGGTAAGAATTCTGGCCGGCGTGGTACTCCTATACAGGAGGAGGCCAGCTGGCAGAGTGAAGGGTATGGTGTTGGCCACAAACAATAACTTGTTAACATATGCTCGGTTGGCCTGGGAGGCGAACTCCAATATGTTTTCCAGCGTATTCTGAAATCAGGGACTGGGCGGTGATGGGTAATGCACAACCCGGCAACACCTAACAAGTAAGCCCGTATCGGCACAGTGCAACATGGGGATCGCACCCTGAACTGCGGTCAAAGTAGAGAGCAGTTGTTTCACTTCCGGCCAGGCCAATGAACATGCCGGACGGTTGGGTAAATAAAACTGCTTAAAACAGAACAGTAGTTCCCAATTTAATTGGAGGCCATTAAACTTGCCTACGATGGGGTAACTAAGCCATGACACCAACTAACCCCCCTTGATGCCAGAGCCACAATGAGTAAGTTAAGCACTTGTGAGTAATGGTGGTCCGAGATCACTCCACGGTTAGTCAGGACCACGGGATGTTTTGATGGGGATGGGGTCCACCTGTCTAGAGCGGGCTTGGACCTGTTTCTGTTGGACCTGGGCGACGCCCTAGAGTCAGCAGGGGTGTAAGTAAGAATGCCTGCCTTGGTGGGGGGCCCTGGGTGTGACGGGTAAATGTAAATGTCCAGTATTTGTAAAGCGCACAGCAACTTCCGGAGAGGTGTCCCGGCGCTGGGGGCCGTCGGGAAGATTAAGCAAGCTATTTCCCAGAGTCACATGGTGCTGGGCTGAACTGCCGCCGGCGCCGGGGATCGAACCGTGAGCCTCAGGATCGGGAGTCAGTCGCCCTGGCCGCTGCGCCACACCCAGAGCTATGGCGGAGTTATGCGGCGATCCAGAGGCTGAATGGTATAAAGGGGTACCCTCATCAGGAGCACAAGAAGGGTGCAAATGCCAAACAGCCCCAGGAAGTCCTTACGGCAGGACCCTGGAGGAACTACGGCGCCCCATTAGTCCTTCGGGCGGTTGTAAACCTGAGCAACCGGGGGCTTGCCTGGATACGCAACGCCCCCTCAAGGGGCGTGAGTAAATGGGTGGACTGGTTGTCCACAGGATGTAAGGGGTAAACCCCCAAAATGGTTAGCAAAGATTGGTTAGACCACGGTGCAATTTGGCTCATCAGGTGGGCAGGGCAGTTTAGGGGTGTCACTGCTGCCTGCCCTTGGATCGCCCGTAAGTTGACCCACCATGTTGGCATATTTCTTGTGCGAAATGAACCTGCAGCAATATTTTCTCCAACAACTACTGTGTCTTGTGTGTTCTTTATTATGGTATTGCTGTGTTTGTGGGTGGGGTGAGTTGCGATATTGGCACTAAGGAGGTTGAGGGTGGGAGTGCAGAGTTCATGTGAGTGTCTCCTCGTGGGAGACGGATGGAGGGGGCTCACAAGACAGGGGGTCTCATACCCTCCAGGAGTCAGGGCTGTGGACATACACAAGTCAGAAGCACACCAGCAGCTGACAAGCCAGGCACTACTACTGAGAGAACACAAAGTGACAAACGCGCACACCACCACAGTGACACAACAGACAGCTGCAATCACCACAAAACGTTTATTTGTATATTAGTGTGAAATATAATTTCAGCAGGTAAAAGAAAGGGGGGTGGGTGGTGGAACCAAGCAAGGATGTACTGGTTCTAGCTAGCGACAAGTACTGATAAAGGTACGGGGAAGAGGTACCAGAACAAGAGAGAGATCAGTGCAGGTGAGGAGCCGGCACACCACAGTGTTCGGTACTGATGCAGGTGAGGAGCCGGTACAGCAGACAGGTCGGTACTGATGGAGGTGAGGAGCCGGTACAGAAGATAGGTCGGTACTGATGGAGGTGAGGAGCCGGTACAGAAGATAGGTCGGTACTGATGCTGGTAAGGAGCCGGTACAGGAGACATGTCGGTACTGATGCAGATGAGGACCAGGCACAGAAGAGAGGCCAGTACTGAGGCTGATAAGCAACCAGTACAGGAGAGAGGTCGGTACTGATGGAGGTGAGGAGCCGGTACAGAAGAGAGGTCGGTACTGATGCTGGCAAGGGACCGGTACAGGAGAGAGGTCGGTACAGATGCAGCTGATGAGCCGGTACAGCAGTGCTCAGTACAGATGCCGGTGAGGAGCCGGTACCGCAGAGTGTTCGGTACAGAAGAGAGGTCAGTACTGATACTAGTAAGGAGCCGGTACAGGAGAAAGGTCCGTACTGATGCAGCTGAGGAGCCGGCACAGGAGCGAGTGTGCCACTGATGTAAGCGCGGGACAGGTGCCAGTCCAGATGTGAAGCAGATGACAGACCTTGGGATAATTTCTTCATGCTGTAGGGACTGCAAGAAAAAGAAGCGCATTGAAGCAAATCTGAAGAGACTGCAGGGCCCTCAATAACCCTCAGCTCGGCCTAGTCCGGCCCACCTCAAGCCCCAAACACGTCTTCCCAGTACCAGGTGAGAACATCGGGGGGTATTCTTGAAAGAACAGGGTCTGTGGTTAGAGATACCAGCCGGGCGCGCCCTTCAGGCACCCTGTCCAGGCATCGTTGGACATGGACATGCTTTAAAGGCATCACCACCCCCGGGAGGGGTGACCCACCCATGGGAGCAGTGACGCACCGTAACCCAACCCCAGGGAACTTAAACCAACAGAGGGGGGCCCAACCCTAGGAGAGGAGAGCTGAGCCAGGCCCTGGTGACGTGACCCACCCCTCGGAAAGGTGAGCCAGCCCCTGGTGATGTGACCCATCCCTTGTGACATGACCCACCCCTGGTAAAGGTGAGCCAGCCCCTGGTGACGTGACCCATCCCTTGTGACATGACCCACCCCTGGTAAAGGTGAGCCAGCCCCTGGTGACGTGACCCACCCCTGGTAACGTGACCCACCCCTGGTGACGTGACCCACCCCTGGTGACGTGACCCGCCCCCAAGAGAGGTGAGCCAGCCTCTGGTAACGTGAAGAGGTGAGCCAGCCCCTGGTGACGTGACCCACCCCTGGTGACGTGACCCACCCCTGGTGACGTGACCCGCCCCCAAGAGAGGTGAGCCAGCCTCTGGTAACGTGAAGAGGTGAGCCAGCTCCTGGTGATGTGACTCTCGCCTGGTGATGTGACCCACCCCTGGGAGAGGTCAACACTATGGCAGGGCAGCCATGTGTGTCAGTGAGAGCGTGGTCTTTGGGGATGTATGAACATATCTCTGTATGAATGGGATATACGTATATGGGTGACTGATAGCCTCTGTCGTATGTACTTGTGGCACAGGACACATCTTTCACCACATGTTTCAACGCTACATGTATAACACAAACATACAACCATTTTTTTAAATGGGAGAAATTTAAAGTTCAGAAAAATGCTCTGTAAAAATGTTCATAATTTGGAAAGTTTTTCTGCATTTAAAATTTTCGCCACTTAAAATAACGGCTGCATTTTTCAGATATAAATATGGCACCGTGTCTACCAGTCACTGGAAGCAACATTCCTGCTGTGTGTAAAGGCGACACTTTGAAATGGGAGGAAATGAAACTGAAGAGTTAACTTTATGTTTATATGGATTCCATAAAACTTATCATTGAAATCTACGCCCATTTCCAAGGGTCACATTTACAAACACCTGGCATCTTGCTCCCAGCGGCCTGAAGACACGGTGTCCTAATTATAACAGAAAAATACACTTGTTTTCTTTTAAAGTGAAGAAACACGCTTCATAAAACATTAAGGGCCTCCTTACGATGTTGGTCGGTAAGCCCCCGACCACTCGTCGGAAGGTTACCGACCGACACCCTAGGTTTACAGTCCGCCTGCCGAATTTCAATGTCGGCGGTCAATCCGACTGTGTTCGGACGGGCAGACGGCGTTTCTGCCATCTGGATTATGATGACGGTTTACGACAGCCTTTCCATGTCGGGGCTGTCGTAAAGCGACTTTGGGGGCCCCTATCAGGGCCCCCATCCCTCCTCGGCCTACAGTTGTTGGCCTGGGGGGCACCTATGGTGCCCCCCTGTAAATCCCTGCACCGTGTGCCTGCCACACGGTACAGGGATTTACACAAACCTCCATTTCTCTATAGGAGCTTGTGCTGCGGACAGTTTCTGCCTGCCACACAAGCTCCCATAGAGAAATGGGAGTTTGCGACCGCACCATGGGGTATATTCACAAGTACGTGCGATAACTACCGCAAGAGTAGCGTAACGCAACTTTCAATATCGCAGCCTATCGCGGGAAAATAACCCCGTGTCAACGTGGAATTCACAACAAGGCGGTAGCAAGCGATAGTCTGCCGAAACTGCGGACAATGTCCGCGATACAACCACCACGATGGAGATAAAAACACAAACCACAACACCAAAAAACACGCGATGGGCCAAAGCGCGATGAGGAAATCAGCAACAAGCAGCGCCAGGCCTGCAACACACACCTGGCAGGCGTCAAAAATCACCATAAAAGTAGAAAGAACACCCACACACAAACTGACCAACACCCAAGCACCATGGAGGCAGCCGGAGCAGGCACAGAGGACGAGCGCAACCCCACAAGCACCCCGTTCGACCAGCCTGGGACCTCGGGGACAGGGAAGGGCAAGGACAAGAAGACGAGGAAGACCAAGTTCAGTCCGCAGGCGAACAGGATCATAGTCACAGAGGTGATGGAACACCATCAACAACTCTTCGTCGCCTCCAACGTGTCATTGGGCACCAAAAATGGAATATGGCGGGACATTGTCGACAAGGTGAATGCCGTCGGAGAGCACAAGCGGACAATGGACGAGGTCAAGAGGCGATGGAATGACATCAAGCGGAAGACCAAGGAGAAACTCACAGCCAACCAGAAGGCAGCAACGCAGACCGGAGGTGGGGGCCCAGCGCCACAGCTGGAGCTGGATGACATGGAGGAGCTGGTGTCGACAGTCATCAGTGTGGAGACTGTGGCTGGAGTCGGGGGACCGGACACTGCTCGACAGGACACAACACAACCGCAACAGGGTGAGTGACCACCCGGTACTGGGGGGACGGGTGGAGATGGCCACAATGGCACACATGCACAAGCAAGCAGGGCACAGTGCACACCCACAATGACCCTGGGTCCTCGCCCAGACCCACAGACTGTCACAATGTACAATGCCATGCTGTCTGAATGTCAACCTGTACCATGCGGCTACATACATGTGGACACATTGTAATACACCATCTCCCCTTCACATCGCAGGGGCATCGTCAACACCTCCTGCAGAGCAGTCCCAGCCACTCTTCACTGATGACAAGGAGGGCAACACCAGCATTGACACCCAAACCATCCAAGACATCATTGACCTCATCAGCCACTCACCTCCAGGATCAGGGCAGCCCAGGCACATCGATGAGACCCCACCCACCACCCAAACCACCCAGCAGGAGGCACCCACAGCCCCGGCACTCTCCCAAGACCCCCAGGAACAACACATGGCCTTCCAACGCCGTGTGCTGGAGGGCCAGAGGGAGACGGCTGAGCAGGTGCGGGTGGGGTTCGACCTCATGGCTACCAAACTGGATGCCATCCATGGGTGTCTACGTTCACCACATGGTCTCCAACCAGCCCCGACTGACATCGCTGGAGTCATGACGCGGAGAGAAGAACACCTGTCCGCTCAGAGTGGCTCCAGCGATGCCAGCCGTGAGCTGGCACACATGCGGAGGCTCATGGAGGACATGGTGCGGATGGAGGCGGAAAGGATGGCAGCCGCCGCTACACATCAGTGAAATGTAGCTGGGATCTACCATGCCCTGCAGTACTTCATCATGGCATTGCAGCCACAAGGCGTGTCGCTGATGAATGCGGCTGCCCCCACACCATCCACATCTCCGCCCCCTGGTGTGTCAGTGCCTCCCAGTGTGGCAGGCGTATCCACTCAGGCCCCTGATGTGTCAGTGGCACACAGTGCTGCAGCCGGTACTGTAACACCCACAGGTGGGGCAGAGCACACATCCGATGAGGACGTGGATGGGTTGGCTCTCAGAAGGAGGCACTAGCATACATTTCCGCCACCTGGCCTGTTTCTGCTTGGTCCCGCATATGGCCTCATGACCTTCCACTGACCTCCGATACACTCCGATGCACTCACCTTGGACAGTGACATGGACTGCCACATCCTGTTTGACGACCAATGACATGGCGACCAGACTGCGGACTGTACCCTTCCTCTTCCGCAGTACATGTAATCCCCGGATGGACTCTGGCTGGCCCTCCACGTGCCCATATTGTGTAGTGTGCTCGGCATTGCCCTGTACCGCTCCAGCTGCATAACTGCACTGGATGTGCAATAAACATCCAGTGACGCACTGCTGTGTCATGTCTTTCATCATTCATGTGTGAATGTGTGGATGAATGTAGGGACAGTGACTTCCCTTGCGTCAATGATGTTCATCCTGTGGGATGCCAGCCAGAGGGTGCTACATTGCATTTTGTGTACCGGGTCCCGTGAACACTACAACAGGGACACAAGCATCAGTCACTTCCTTGTCCGGACATGGACTGAACCACGCCCAGAGCCCACGAGTCATTGTTGCAAGCCCTGCGCTGGTCCGGCGTATGGCAGGCCAGACCACTCCGCTAACGCTCCGAGGGGGGTCCTCATTGCTACCCGTCGCAGGCGTACTCGCTGGTGGTGTGCAGGTCACTGGTCTAGTTGTCAGCATGTCACAGCCACTCCCTGAGGGCAGGTTTGCACACACACCACACCCATCCGGCACAGGCGTCACAGGCCATGTGACTCCGCCAACATAAGGGGCCGACGACGTCACATTCCCCTCTGCCGGTGGTGACTGGATGACGGACGCTCCACGGTTCTCAATCATTAAGGGCCCATGAGTTTTTGCGCACAGGGTTAGTGGCACACGAGGCCTTGTGGATGGCACGGGCCTACCACCACGTGGCGCAGACTGGGGTTGCACAGGGTTAGTGGCACACGGGGCCTTGCGGTCGGCACGGGCCTACCACCACATGGCGCAGACTGGGGTTGCACAGGGTTAGTGGCACACGGGGCCTTGTGGATGGCACAGGCACCCCGCCACGGGACGGTGACTTTGGGTGCACTGAGTCAGTGGCACCTTAAGCTGCTGAGCGGGCGTGCAGCCTGCGATGATGCCCCGTCCCGGTGGTCCGGACAGCTCAGGTTTTGTGTGCCCTGCTGGACCGCAGTGTAGGCCAGAGCCAGTGGGCAGCGCGGGCCTACCGCCACGTGGCGTCGCTTCCGGGATCCCAGAGTTGGTGGCACCCATTGGGCTGAGCGGGTGTGCAGCCTGCGATGGTGCCGGGTGCACTGGTATGTTCTATGCCATGGAGTAATCAAGACCCAGCACCAAACGTGAGACCTGGTGGCCTGTGGAGCGGGGCTGCATGTTGTGGAGGGTGCCATGTCCGCGGGCCCCGGGCTTGTGGCTTGCAGCGGCACGTGGTGGGACCTCCTGTCTACGCGCCGGTGGCGGAAGGTGAGCATTGAGGCCTGGGTGTGCATGGGTGGGCATGCTCCGATGGGCGGCGGGGGGGTTGGGGTGCCTCTGTCTGGGTGTGCATGGGTGGGCAGGCGATGTTGTCTTGTGCAAGTGTGTGTACTGTGCCAGTCATGTATCTGGACTCTGTTTCAGCTGATGGCTCTGACTCAGATGTGTGACCTGGTGTCCTGCTATACATACCGGCACGTGGTTGGAGACACACCGGTGGCAGCAGGTGAGCAGTGTGGCCTGGGTGCGCAGGGGCGGCACTCTCTCTCTCTCTCTCTCTCTCCCTCTCTTCCTCTCCCTCTCCTCTTCTCTCTCTCTCTCCCTCTCTTCCTCTCTCTCTCTCTCTCTCTCTCTCTCTCCCTCTCTTCCTCTCTCTCTCCTCTTCTCTCTCTCTCTCTCTCTCTCTCTCCCTCTCTTCCTCTCTCTCTCCCTCCCTCTCTTCCTCTCTCTCTCCTTCGCTCTCTCTCTGTCCTCTGATGTGCGCAGGACACACCTTCTCATCATGTTTTTTGTCTTACAGGCTGTGACCTACGTATTGTCCTGAGGGGAGCGGCCATGTGTCTTCATTTCATTTCGGTGTTCATTTTAATAAAGTTTCATTTGTTGCTTCGAAAGTGAATGTGTGCTGCTCATTTCTGTGACGACACATGCATGTCACCAGTTGTGATTGTGCGACATCAAGCGGAATATTTTGTACATGTTTAGGTGTGGCTGATGTGGCATGTCTTTGGTCGGGGGGTGCCAGGGAGGGGTGGTCCTGAGGGTGGTGGCGGTGGGTGTTGTGGCCCTCTTGGGTGTCCGGGCCGCATGATGGGTGGCTCCATGGCATCTGTTGCCCTTCTGATGTAGCCCTGGGCTGTGCTCCCTTTTGGTTTGCAGGCTGCCGTCCGACTTTACACCAGGTCAGAGCAGGTGTAGATTTCCTGGTGCTAACGCGCCTTATCGCCTGTTTTGTGATTTTATCGCCGATGTGGCTGGTCGTTGAGAATGTTGAGGTGTGATGTTGTCGCGCCTTTTGGCACGGGAACGCCCACTCTGCATCTCATTAGCGATAGTTGCGCGGGTCCTCTGTGGCGATGTTTTTTGCGGCTGCTATCGCGGGTAAACTGGTGCTGTGGGCTGTTTACACCAGCTTGTGAATGGGGAGGTATATTTATCACGACTTTGGCTGCGATAAAGTGCCGTTAATTCGCCAATAGCTCCTTGTGAATATGCCCCCATGTGCGGTCACATTGTAATACAGTGTTCGGAACTGCGGACCTATGGTCGGTCGGTTCCCAAACCAAGATGGTGTCGGTCGGAGGCAACTCTGACAGACATTGTAAATGGGCCCTAAGACGTAATTGGCTTCATTGAAAGTGCAGAAAAACATTAATACTCAAGGCCTGATTTAGATCTCGGCGAATGGATTACTCCATCACAACGGTGAAGGATATCCCGTCCGCTGAAATATACATCCCATTATATTCAAAGGGATTTATATTTGGGCAGACAGGATATCGTGACCTTTGCGATGGAGTAACCCACCCGCCGAGATCTAATAAGGCCCAAAATGTTTCCTAGAAATATTTTTCTTCTCTTTAAATTTCTCCCATTTAAAAAAATGACTTTATTTTTTAGTTATAAATATGGCACAGTGTCTACTGACCACTGGGAGTAAGATGCCTGCTGTGTGTAGATGCAAAAAGAACAATTGATGGACAGAATGCAGAACAATGTCACATATTCACCCCAGTACAGAGATCTGGGCCTAAATCCATCGTTTTTTTGCTCACATGCCATTCCAGTTTGGACCCAGCCATATGCAAATCAGTCTTGACCCTGCGCCCAATGGGAACAGTCCAGCCCGAACTGCCAGGCCAGGTCCTCCCTGGACTGGAAACAAGCATCCTAGGACCGGTTCCGGGCTTTCAGCCCTCATCAGCCAGGATAGCTTGACTCCAGTGGCATGGAGAGCACGGGACCCACGTCTGGGCATACCCGTCCCACTCGGGGTGACAATTGCAAAAAGAACAATTGATGGACAGAATGCAGAACAATGTCACACATTCACCCCAGTACAGAGATCTGGGCCTAAATCCATCGTTTTTTTGCTCACCATGCCATTCCAGTTTGGACCCAGCCATATGCAAATCAGTCTTGACCCTGCACCCAATGGGAACAGTCCAGCCCGAACTGCCAGGCCAGGTCCTCCCTGGACTAGAAACAAGCATCCTAGGACCGGTTTCGGGCTTTCAGCCCTCATCAGCCAGGATAGCTTGACTCCAGTGGCATGGAGAGCACGGGACCCACGTCTGGGCATACCCGTCCCACTCGGGGTGACAATTGCAAAAAGAACAATTGATGGACAGAATGCAGAACAATGTCACACATTCACCCCAGTACAGAGCTCTGGGCCTAAATCCATCATTTTTTTGCTCACCATGCCATTCCAGTTTGGACCCAGCCATATGCAAATCAGTCTTGACCCTGCGCCCAATGAGAGAGCACGGGACCCACGTCTGGGCATAGCCGTCCCACTCAGGGTGACAAATTCAAAAAGAACAATTGATGGACAGAATGCAGAACAATGTCATACATTCACCCCAGTACAGAGATCTGGGCCTAAATCCATCGTTTTTTTGCTCACCATGCCATTCCAGTTTGAACCCAGCCATATGCAAATCAGTCTTGACCCTGCGCCCAATGGGAACAGTCCAGCCCAAACTGCCAGGCCAGGTCCTCCCTGGACTGGAAACAAGCATCCTAGGACCGGTTTCGGGCTTTCAGCCCTCATCAGCCAGGATAGCTTGACTCCAGTGGCATGGAGAGCACGGGACCCACGTCTGGGCATACCCGTCCCACTCGGGGTGACAAATGCAAAAAGAACTATTGATGGACAGAATGCAGAACAATGTCATACATTCACCCCAGTACAGATATCTTGTCTTTTGCTGTGTGTAAAGGCATCACTTTGAAACTGGAGAAGAAGAATCTGAAGAGTAAACTTGATGTTTATTTGGATTCCATAAAACTCATTTAAATTTTCTTCCATTTCAAAGTGTCATATTTGAAACCATCTGGAGCCATATTTATAACAGAAAAATACAGCCATTTGTTTAAATGGGATGAATTTAAAGTGAAGAAACATGCAAGATAAAACATTAAGGCATTGAAAATGGAGAAAAACATTATTCTAATTTTTCATAGAAATATTTTTTTTCATTTACATTTTTGCAAAAATGACTGTATTGTTCAGTTATAAATATGGCACAGTGTCTACCTGCTACTGGGAGAAAGAGACCTGCTGTTTGTAAACGCAATATTTTAAAATGGGTGAAAATTAAAATGAAGAGTTGGTAACTTTTCATTTTAGTTTTCTTTCATTTAAAAGCATTTAGAAACATCATTTTTTTCTCGTGCTCCAATATTGAGTTCACAAGGACTTTGCGCTAAATACCTCAGAGCTTCAGTTCTTCACCTCAGCACCCCGCCCTGGGTCATAAATCTGACTGAGCACTGCTCGTTATCAGGCCCTATGCAGTATCCTGTGGGAGTCCTGTAGTTTAGCACTGGTGTCCCAGAGTCACGATACTGGTGCAGTATCCTGTGGGAGTCCTGTCGTTTACTACTGGTGTCCCAGAGTCACGATACTGGTGCAGTATCCTGTGAGAGTCCTGTAGTTTAGCACTGGCATCCCAGAGTCACGATACTGGTGCAGTATCCTGTGGGAGTGCTGTAGTTTAGAACTGGTGTCTCAGAGTCACGATACTGGTGCAGTCCCTGTGGGAGTCCTGTAGTTTAGCACTGGTGTCCCAGAGTCACGATACTGGTGCAGTTTCCTGTGGGAGTCCTGTCGTTTACTACTGGTGTCCCAGAGTCACGATACTGGTGCAGTATCCTGTGGGAGTCCTGTAGTTTAGCACTGGTGTCCTAGAGTGACGATACTGCTGCAGTATCCTGTGGGAGTCCTGTAGTTTAGCACTGGTGTCCCAGAGTCACAATACTGGTGCAGTATCCTGTGGGAGTCCTGTAGTTTAGCACTGGTGTCCCAGAGTCACGATTGAGGTGCAGTATCCTGTGGGAGTCCTGTCATTTAACACTGGTGTCCCAGAGTCAGGATACTGGTGCAGTATCCTGTGGGAGTCCTGTAGTTTAGCACTGGTGTCCCAGAGTCACGATCGAGGTGCAGTATCCTGTGGGAGTCCTGTCATTTAGCACTGGCGTCCCAGAACCACGATACTGGTGCAGTACCCTGTGGGAGTCCTGTAGTTTAGCACTGGTGTCCCAGACCTACGATACTGGTGCAGTCCCCTGTGGGAGTCCTGTCGTTTAGCACTGGCGGCCCAGTGCCACGATACTGGTGCAGTATCCTGTGAGAGTCCTGTCGTTTAGCACTGGTGTCCCAGAGTCACGATACTGGTGCAGTATCATGTGGGAGTCAAGTCGTTTAGCACTGGTGCCCCATTGTCATGATACTGGTGCAGTACCCTGTGGGAGTCCTGTCGTTTAGCACTAGTGTCCCAGAGTCACGATACTGGTGCAGTATCCCGTGGGAGTCCTGTCATTTAGCACTGGTGTCCCAGAGTCACGATACTGGTGCAGTATCCTGTGGGAGTCCTGTAGCTTAGCACTGGCATCCCAGAGCCACGATACTGGTGCAGTATCCTGTGGGAGTGCTGTAGTTTAGCACTGGTGTCCCAGAGTCACGATACTGGTGCAGTCCCTGTGGGAGTCCTGTCGTTTAGCACTGGCGTCCCAGAGCCACGATACTGGTGCAGTATCCTGTGGGAGTCCTGTCGTTTAGCACTAGTGTCCCAGAGTCACGATACTGGTGCAGTATCCTGTGGGAGTCCTGTCGTTTAGCACTGGTGTCCCAGGGTCACGATACTGGTGCAGTATCCTGTGGGAGTCCTGTAGTTTAGCACTAGTGTCCCAGAGTCACGATCGAGGTGCAGTATCCTGTGGGAGTCCTGTCGTTTAGCACTGGCGTCCCAGAGCCATGATACTGGTGCAGTATCCTGTGGGAGTCCTGTCGTTTAGCACTGGTGTCCCAGAGTCACGATCGAGGTGCAGTATCCTGTGGGAGTCCTGTCGTTTAGCACTGGCGTCCCAGAGCCACGATACTGGTGCAGTATCCTGTGGGAGTCCTGTCGTTTACTACTGGTGTCCCAGAGTCACGATACTGGTGCAGTATCCTGTGGGAGTCCTGTAGTTTAGCACTGGCATCCCAGAGCCACGATACTGGTGCAGTATCCTGTGGGAGTGCTGTAGTTTAGAACTGGTGTCTCAGAGTCACGATACTGGTGCAGTCCCTGTGGGAGTCCTGTAGTTTAGCACTGGTGTCCCAGAGTCACGATACTGGTGCAGTTTCCTGTGGGAGTCCTGTCGTTTACTACTGGTGTCCCAGAGTCACGATACTGGTGCAGTATCCTGTGGGAGTCCTGTAGTTTAGCACTGGCATCCCAGAGTCACGATACTGGTGCAGTATCCTGTGGGAGTGCTGTAGTTTAGAACTGGTGTCTCAGAGTCACGATACTGGTGCAGTCCCTGTGGGAGTCCTGTAGTTTAGCACTGGTGTCCCAGAGTCACGATACTGGTGCAGTTTCCTGTGGGAGTCCTGTTGTTTACTACTGGTGTCCCAGAGTCACGATACTGGTGCAGTATCCTGTGGGAGTCCTGTAGTTTAGCATTGGTGTCCTAGAGTGACGATACTGCTGCAGTATCCTGTGGGAGTCCTGTAGTTTAGCACTGGTGTCCCAGAGTCACGATACTGGTGCAGTATCCTGTGGGAGTCCTGTAGTTTAGCACTGGTGTCCCAGAGTCACGATCGAGGTGCAGTATCCTGTGGGAGTCCTGTCGTTTAACACTGGTGTCCCAGAGTCTGGATACTGGTGCAGTATCCTGTGGGAGTCCTGTAGTTTAGCACTGGTGTCCCAGAGTCACGATCGAGGTGCAGTATCCTGTGGGAGTCCTGTCATTTAGCACTGGCGTCCCAGAACCACGATACTGGTGCAGTACCCTGTGGGAGTCCTGTAGTTTAGCACTGGTGTCCCAGACCTACGATACTGGTGCAGTCCCCTGTGGGAGTCCTGTCGTTTAGCACTGGCGGCCCAGAGCCACGATACTGGTGTTGTATCCAGTGGGATTCCTGTGGTTCAACACTGGTGTCCCAGAGTCACGATACTGGTGCAGTATCCTGTGGGAGTCCTGTCGTTTAGCACTGGTGTCCCAGAGTCACGATCGAGGTGCAGTATCCTGTGGGAGTCCTGTCGTTTAGCACTGGCGTCCCAGAGCCATGATACTGGTGCAGTATCCTGTGGGAGTCCTGTCGTTTAGCACTGGTGTCCCAGAGTCACGATCGAGGTGCAGTATCCTGTGGGAGTCCTGTCGTTTAGCACTGGCGAACCAGAGCCACGATACTGGTGCAGTATCCTGTGGGAGTCCTGTCGTTTAGCACTGGTGTCCCAGAGTCACGATCGAGGTGCAGTATCCTGTGGGAGTCCTGTTGTTTAACACTGGTGTCCCAGAGTCACGATACTGGTGCAGTATCCTGTGGGAGTCCTGTCGTTTAGCACTGGTGTCCCAGAGTCACGATCGAGGTGCAGTATCCTGTGGGAGTCCTGTTGTTTAACACTGGTGTCCCAGAGTCACGATACTGGTGCAGTATCCTGTGGGAGTCCTGTCGTTTAGCACTGGTGTCCCAGAGTCACGATACTGGTGCAGTTTCCCTCTAAACCTGATCACGTCTGTAGACATGACTCCCTCAGGGTAGCACAAGCCAGCAGTCTAGGCTTACTGCAAGCAGTGGAGGGCTGAGAGCCAGATTCAGTATGACTTGAATGTCGGGTCAGTGATACAACTTCGAAGAGTAGAACTTTTACTTACATGTACGTAAAAAGGACTGTTAGAACTATACTTTGATATACAAGTCAGCTTCCAGGTGTGAGATGTGCTGCCCAACCAATGGGTTTTCTATAACATTTGCCCAATAGCCAATCTGATCCTTTGGGGCTTCACTTGTGTCGTCTTGGGAGTTTTCGAAGCCTGTTACTTGCGAGGGTTTTATGAGCGTTCAGTTTTGTGCAAGGAATACAGATGCAGGGAGTCTGGATGTAGTCTCTGTTCACATTCAACCTTGGGTACCAAACTAGACAAAACAAACAGCTGAGGCATCAGGTGCGGAGTTTCAATCATACAAAAATAAAATGTTCCTCAAAAATGTTTTGGCTAACGACCCTCCACCCAAACAACAAGGCCCCCGCTTGGTGACGTCACTGGTGCATCTGTTGAATGGCGGCCACGGCTCTGGGTAGGACATGATTCATTCACTTGAATCCATAAGCCAGCCTAGAACCCATCTGGTTCCTTTCTTTTCAGTGGGACAGATTCAATAGTGGGCGAAACAGACCATGAAGTCTGTGCGGGGACCCACATTTTTAGAAGCTTCTATTTCAGAATCGATAGCTGGAAAATTTCCAGTGGTGGCAGAGACAGAGGACCGGAGCCCCCACTCAAGTCACAGGATTTACCATTTTGTCCTTGCGAGAGAACTGATGTCCCAGGTTTAAACCTCCTCCGGCCACACCGTGTTGGTGCAGTCACATCGCCTCCTGGTTGTCGCGCCCTCCCCAGCCTGGGCACTCGTAAATGAATACGCCACACACGGAGCTTGGCATTCGTTGTGATGATGTCATATGGTCAGAGCTAGGGGCCATTGTGATGTAACCCTCTTTCACCCTTTCTATTGGCACCCTACATCCCCCCATTGCTGACATTCCAAAGTGTCCGTTGCAAATGTTAGGCTTGGCAGTTTTATAGCCAGCCAGCTCAGGTGTTAGTCATGTTGGCGTTTGTTGCAATAAACTTACCTTTACAAATCCTGCGTGTGTCATCTTTAGAGTATTACACGTCTTTAATTCTCTGCGCATAGCCGCAGACTCAACAGTCTAGATGTGAAACTCTATTCACCGCACCCAAGCACTTATGTCACAGTTCTACGGAGTCCATCAGGAACCAAAAGGGTCCCATCATCGCTAACTCACAAGACACTCCACTGGTCATCATAGGAAAGAAGATGAGGGGCACAAGTACCCTGTAGGTACCTGAGGGGTAAGAGGGGGTGCAGGGGCCCCAGACCTTCAAAGACATCCACCTTGCAGCTCCACAACATGGATGCTGTAGCTGTGTGTCTTCCTTCTTCAATCCAGCTTGGCCCTGTGGCTCGTTAGTGACATCAGTTTGTGGGGACGCCCTCCATGAGGATTCTCCAGTCAGCTGGACCTTGTGGAAGTCTTCCTGAGATCAGATCAGCTCTCCTGGGTAGCTATGGCTACTCCTGCAGGTAGACGATCTCTCGTGTCCCCCTCAAGTCACAGACTGAGCCCCTGTCTGGAAGGACAACCAGTCCAGCTGAAGACCCCCCTTGTTGTGATGTCCATTCTGCAACAGCGTGGCCAGTATTTCATCTCTTTCCAAAGCCATGGTGGGAAATCAGAGCCAAACAGCGACTTCCTTTTACCGATCCTGGGTAAGTGCCTGTTTCTGTTCTTGTCTTGTTCTCCTCTTGGCTTTGCAGCCAGAGGAGTTTTGACTGGTGTAGGTGGCTTGGGGGTCCTAGGCAGACAGTATTCTTGACCACTTCCAGCTGCCACGCGGACCAGAAAAAAGTTATGAAGAGCGGCCTTCACATCTGCCAAGTACACTGGAAGAAAAAGACAGGGCTAACTACAACACAGACAGAGCAGGGCAGTGGAAGCTTTTGCAAGCGGTGCTGTGGACTTTCATTCCAACACACAATCCCAAGGGACAGGACCCTATTCCATGGGACATGTGCCATTATATGTGGACATAGCTTAACGCAGAGAACATGTCCCAGCTACAAGACCCATGGCCACTGGGAACATGTCCCAGTTCCAGAGGCTAAGGCCTGTCTCATGTCTGAACCCCAGAAAACATGTGTCAAATTCCAGAGCATTTTTTGAGGCTCAGGGTACATGTTCCAAGCAAGTGGACATGTCCCAACATTGGGGGACCCGGACATTTTCAAGCTACATGGCCTCTCTGTAGGACACGCAAGCTCTCCAGTCAACAACATAATGCCCTGATGCTAGAAGACGCCCCGCGAGCAGCAAGTTTCAACTCCGGCTACATTGCTGGACTCCAGGGGACAAGGGACAACCCCATGGGACATGGCCCAGCCAATTCCAGAGGACAAATCCCTACTCCGGTGGAAATGCCCTTAAATAAGGTGATCCAACCGTCCAGAGAGCAGAGGACACACTACAAGGACACTAGGAGACTTGTTCTAACCCAGGAGATGTGCTCTCCAAACACCTTAGGGTTTTAACTAGCCATCTGTCAGGCCACCTCTGGGACAATGGAATGCAGGAATAACTGGGCAGTTTTTGGAACAAGCATTATCTACTGTGCATCGACCCTCAAGAACAAGATGCTTCTGCGAATTTATCAAATGCCAAAAATCTGCATTTCAGGCTTTGATTCACAGCGGGTAGCAAAGGAGGGCAGTGAAGCGATGCTTCTGGTCTGGGGAAGTGGAAAAGTGCCAGGAATACAATTTCAGTTCAAACCAGGAAAGGGTTATTCAGCCTCTATTTACAAAACAATTCAAGTGTATACATTCCAGACAGGTCCTACATTCTAATTCTAAACAGGAAGGCACACTAAGCAAGAAGACCCAACCGGAAGTGTACTGAGATACTAGTTAACGCTTGAATGGGGTACAATGAGTACACTCTCCAGCAGCTTATAAAAAGTGTAAGACTCTAAACAAAGGTTCAAAACACTGCAGCTCGCATTCGGATTAGTAGTTTTTCGCTTTTACCTGAAAGGTCTGCTCATGTAAAACATCTACCTGAAATTCCGCTCGCCCGAGCAGTACATCTTGCACTTAAATTTCTTTCCAAAATTACACAATGAGGCATAATGGCACAATCTTGACAATTTTGTGTCAATTTTGTCATGGGAAATTACCAAAATTAAACCAATTATGCCAGCTTAATTACATTTCATCCAAGCCTAAAGGCAATGTGCTGGTCTCATGGGGAGGGAGAGCGCCGTGGGCCAACTGCACAGCACCTCTGCTGAGGTATCTCTCTTCTGGAAGAGAGTGCAAGGGATCTTCAGTTTCTCTCTCAGATGGTTGCGACACCTCCTCTGTCAGAGATGCCGTTCTCTGGGTTGGATCAGCCACAGTAACACTCCACGCTTAGGGAAGTGATACTCAGACAGCTGGACTGATAAGGCAGGGCTATGCTCTCGGGGCAGTCCGCCCACTTCTCTCCTTTAGTTCACAATGCAAGCCTTTTCTAGGTCATCTGAGCCTGTTCCTGACTTGTTGGAGAGTAGGTAATCTTCCTTTCCCAGGTACAGTCACTCCTGGGGCTGCTCAGAGGGCGCCCAGGGATAGCGAAAGTTAAAAACATATTCCTTGCTCACAAGCGCATCTTGCACAAAGTTTATTTTGGTCTCATGGTATAGGAAAGGGCCTCTTTTGACATGGTTAGCCTCCACTTTTTGCCTGATGCCTGATGTGATTACGAACTATAAGTGCACTGCATCCTTGCTAACCAGGTCCCTAGTGCCAGATCTCTTTCCCAAACACTGTGCCAGATTGGCACAACGTCAACCACCACTGTAAGTCCCTAGTAAATGGTCCCCCTGGTACCTCTGGCATGGATACTGAAGAGGGTCCACTGGGGCTGCAGCATGCATTGTGCACCCCCGGTACCCCTCACCAAGGCTATGCACTCTGCCATTGCAGGCTGCGTGTCTTGGTGCAGAGATATGTGAAGAGTCGACATGGCACACAGCCCTGTGTGCCATGCCTCCCTTACATTGCATAAGGTATAAGTAAGTCACCCCTACTGGCAGGCCTTTTGCCCTAAAGCAGGGTGCACGTTATTCTATGTGAGGGCATATCAGCTTGAGCAGATATGCCCCTACAATGTCCAGTCTGTGATGTAATAAGTTACCAAGGAAGCCATAAAGAGTACATGGGTTGGATACTTGTCAGTACAGGTTTCCTAGCTCCATGATGGCTTCCCTGCTTTCTAAGATGCTTGGTACCAAACATCTTGTCTTAATAAATCCTCACTGATGCCAGTGGTGGTTTTGTTAATACATTCACACAGGAGACCCTTTTAGAGGGTCCCCTGAAAACCTACCAAGCACTGGTGTGGTCCCTGACTTATTTTCACCACCATCCACTACCAGACATGTTTCTGACCTCATAGGGTGAGGGCCAGCGCTCTCAGAGGACAGAGACAAAGTCTGCTCTAGGCGGAGGACAGGATGGCCTTCCTGGGCGGGAAGCTCAAAGGCAATGACATCAGACATAGATACTTGGAATTAGGTGAGTATTTAGTTGATCTTCAGCACATCTTTTTAGGGACATAATAATAACCCTGGACACTTAACATGCATGAAACGAGGGGATCGCATTAACAGTAGCATATTATGGTATCTGGTGATAACTTTCCATAACACCTGCCGATCAGTAATACACCACTCAATTTCAGTAACAAATTATTGCACCTTACTTGCGTTCCAGCATGATAATTCACAAGAAGACTCTGCCCACTTATCCCCCAAGCACACATGGTGCCCTCACGGTCATTTGACCCAGGTGGCGGGTTCTACAATATTTTAGATGCTCCTCCTAGAATAGAATATGATTTTGTTAGCAATTTATAGCCCTGTTGAAGTCTGCTGTGACTGTAACAGCAAGAGACGAAACACGTGTTGGCAAAGGGCAAATCTTGGAATAATGGAAATAAGGAACTGTTGAAACCACAACCTCAACATTTGGATTTCTGTATTCCCGGAGAACTCCATTACCAAGGCAGAGCAAGAGGTAAGAGAAGGGGGGAAAGTGAGAAAGGTCAGGTGAGGCAGAGAGAAAGGATGAGCAAGAGAACAGAAAGGTAGAGAGACAAGGTAAAGAGATTAATAGGTGAAGGAGTAAGATAAGGATGAGGTAGAGAAATGGAGGTGAGGTGTTTCCTTATTACAAAGGTATAGGGTGAGGGTGAGATTAGGAGAGAGTGGTGAGAGGGATTGAGAAGTTAGGTAAAGAGATGCATAAAGCGAGAGAGGTAGAGAGACATGAGCTAGAGAGGGTGAGTTGAAACAGAGAAGGAGATAAGAGGTGAGAGAGAAGAGTTCATGATAGATAAAAGGGGCAGAGGTACAGAAGAGCCAGAAAGGAGCGAGATAGTAAGAAAGGCGAGTTAGAGGGAACAGAGGTAGAAAGAGAATGGAGGGTGAGGTAAGATAGCAAATATATAGTGCGGTTAAATTGAGAGGTTATTTAGTGTGTGTGAGAAAGTGCCCTCTTTCTGAACGGTTGCCCCCACTTTTTGCTGAACTGCTGATGTGCTTTGACTGAGTGTGCCCTGGTGCAGCAGCCCTTAGAGGCCTTCTCTGGTCACAGTGCCCTGGGTACCTGTGGTACCATTTACCAGGGGCTGCCCTGTGGCCAGAGATGCCAATTGGGTTTAGGCTTCAATGCAGTTTTAGGGAAAGAACATATGCCCTGGGTACCTGATTAGCAGGAGCCCAGGGCACACTCAGTCAAAGTACATCAGCAAATCAGCAAAAAGTGGGGGCATACCATGCAGAAAGAGGGCACTTTCTCACAAAACTGTGTTACAATCTGTATATTTTCTGCAAAGTACTTATCACTTACCTGTGCCAGGCTTGCTTGGTTCTAGGAAATAAAATAACTAAAAGAATATTTTTATACAAAAACAATTGGTCTGAAGTTCAGTCTTTGAGTGTGTGAATTCATTTGCTGACTGAGTGTGTACAACAAATGCTTAACAATGTCCTCTGATACTGCCTTACTGCTCGACCACACTACCACAAATAGAGAGTGAGGTGCTATCTAACTTTACCTCTGCCTACCTTTGGGGTTCCACTGGACTCTGTGCACATTATACCTCCCTTTGGTATAGTATATACAGAGCCAGCTTCCTACAGTGTGAGAAAGAGAGAGAGGTGAGGTAGTGAGATGAGATTGTGTGTGAGGTATAAGAAAGAAATGAGGCAGAGAGAGAGAGCGCTGAGTTAGAGAGAATGGTCACAGCTAGAGAGGTGCCGTGTAGAGACATGAAGAGAGAAGTGAGGCAAAGAGACAGAAGTGGTTGAAAGGTTCAAGTAGAGATACAGGGATGAGAAATGGAAAAATGTGAAGACAGATGTGTGAGGTAGAGAGGTGGAGGTAGGTACACTGAGAGGGGCAGTTGTGAGGTGTTGAGAGAGGGAGTTAGAGACATAAAGGGAAATTAGAGAGAGATAGGTGTAGGGAAAGGAGTGGCGTAGAGTGAGTGCTGAGGTAGAAAGAGGAGGTAGAGATGTAGAAGTAGGCAGACTAGGAAGTGAGGTTGTGAGAGAGATAGTGGTGGATTGAGAGAGGTGTGGTAGACAGAGGTGAGTTAGAGAGAGTTGGGCAGTGTTGGGACAGAGAAAGTTCCCTCTGCATGGCTCTGGGCAGAGTCCCATCTTGTCTGAATTCACCATTTCAAGATCTGTGGGTCAAACACTAGAGGACTCAGTACACATGATGCCCAGACGTGTGTGCTTGGGTCTGGAATGGGACCAAGAGTGGGGTCCCTTTGGGTCAAGGAGCGCCCCTTTTGTTCTCTGGGAGCAGGAGCACTTACTGAATAGGACCGTCTGCATCTCTTTCTTGCTCTGGTTCTGTGTTTGTCCTGAGAGAAGCCTCCCAGCTCCACTCCACCATCACACTTTACACAAAGACCACCACTGGACCACTCTGTGTGGCATCACAACGATAACAAACTGCCCAGAACTGGTTACAGAAGTAAGCTACTGAAATGCACAAACCTGTCTGCAACTAGCTATAAATAAGGGACAGAAATACCCGTCGGGCGGGAGTATTAAAAGTCAAACAAGCCTGGCAGAGGGACCTGGGCAGCCCATTGAGTGACAAAGAGTGGCAACACTGCTGCTCCCGAACAAAACCAGTCTCTATGTATGGGTGACACAGACTCATTCATTACAAGTTTCTGCACAGGGCTTACTATAAGCCTGAAAGGCAGTACAGGTATGGGATGAGGGAGGGCTCGAAATGCCAAAGATGTGGGAGCAAAGGGGCAGGGTGTATGCACCTAGCCTGGCAATGCCCAGGGATACAGGAATACTGGCAAAAAAAAATTCACGAGCTTGGAACCATAATAAGTGCAGATCTAGAGCCAGACCCAAAGCTAGCATTGCTGGGATGTGATCTAAACATATTAAAAAAACACACGCCCCCTAGTGGCTATTGGTAAGCGGCGAGCGGCCATGAGATGGGCGAGAGGACCACCGCCCAAAATAGCGGACTGTCACACAGACATGATTTACTACAATACGCAGGCAGACACATATAATGAACTACTCCCACCCACCAGCAGACCCAAGGGCTGTTGGGACCCTACCAAACATACTTACTTAGTAAGGAAACAGGGACTGAAACCAGAGACACAGACGAGAATAACAGAGAGGTGGCTTAGAGGGGGCTGGGAGATGGTCGACTAAGTGCAAATCGATTAGGCACGCTGCAGAAGTGAAATGTTTGCTAAGCAATGACATTAGAGGGGGAGATGCTGGAGAAAAACTATTATTGTTAAACCTGAACATAACTGTGTCTGTTACTGTGCACCCAAGTGTAAAAACAGAATTGCCATATGGGAATTTATCTGTACTACTGCTTAGTAAGATGCTGCACTGAAAGATGTAACCCACAACTGTAATGCCTGGTTATGATGTAAATTGTTCTACGATCAATAAATTCTAATAAATAAATTTTAAAAAAAATAAGGGACAGCAACTTCCGATAGTGTCCCAAGAGGCCCTTTCCTAGGGGTCCCACACCAGTGGTGACTGGGAGAATCCTCTGAGGTCCAGGGTTACCGGACTGCCTGCTCCTCGTGTCTGGTTCAGTACCAGAACCTTGGGAAGATCCAACAAGCATGCAAAGAAGGGTTGCCTGCATCCACCTTCATGGGAGAGAGTTGACACACTCTCAGGAGAAGCATTGGAGATTTGACTGACTGCTGAGGAGGAGCATTGGAGGATTGACTGACTGCTGAGGAGGAGCATTAGAGGATTGACTAACTGCTGAGGAGGAGCATTGGAGGGTTGACCTACTGCTGAGGAGGAGCATTGGAGGTTTGGCTGACTGCTCAGGTGGAGCATTGGAGGTTTGACCAACTGCTGAGGAGGAGCATTGGAGGTTTGGTTGACTGTCAAGGAGGAGCATTGGAGGTTTGACCTACTGCTGAGGAGGAGCATTCGAGGGTTGACTGACTGCCGAAGAGGAGCACTGGATGTTTGCCTGACTGCTGAGGAGGAGCATTGGAGGGTTGACTGACTGCTGAAGAGGAGCACTGGAGGTTTGACTGACTGCTGAGGAGGAGCATTGGAGGTTTGGCTGGCTGACTGCTCAGGAGGAGCATTGGAGGTTTGACCTACTGCTGAGGAGGCGCATTGGAGGTTTGGCTGACTGCCGAGGAGGAGCATTGGAGGGTTGACCTACTGCTGAAGAGGAGCATTGGAGGTTTGACTGACTGCTCAGGAGGAACATTGGAGGTGTGACTGACTGCTCAGGAGGAGCATTGGAGGTTTGACTGACTGCTCAGTGGGAGCATTGGAGGTTTTACTGCCTGCTCAGGAGCATTGGAGGTTTGACCTACTGCTGAGGAGGAGCATTGGAGGTTTGACAGTCTGTTCAGGAGGAGCATTGGAGGTTTGACTGACTGCTCAGGAGGAGCATTGGAGGTTTGACTGACTGCTCAGGAGGAGCATTGGAGGTTTGACTGACTGCTCAGGAGGAGCATTGGAGGTTTGACTGACTGCTCAGGAGGAGCATTCAAGGTTTTACTGACTGCTCAGGAGGAGCATTGGAGGTTTGACGGTCTGTTCAGGAGGAGCATTGAAGGTTTGACTGACTGCTGAGGAGGAGCATTGGAGGTTTGACTGACTGCTCAGGAGGAGCATTGGAGGTTTGACTGACTGCTGATGAGGAGCATTGGAGGTTTGACTGACTGGTCAGGAGGAGCATTGAGGGTGCCGCTGCATGAAGAAGGTGGTTCTCAGAAGAAGTGAGGACTGCAAGGGGCTCATTCTTGGTCGGCCAGCATCAACACTGAGACACGGGGCTCAACCTGCATTAAGATGCAGTGTGTGAGGTCCGGGGCCTGAATGTCTCTCCCCAGCAGTAGGCAGAATGACCCCTATGATCCAGGGTGCCCTGTAACGTAACAGAAGGCGAGTTCCACTGGGAATAGTAGCGATAAAAAGTGCAGAAGTGGTACTACAAGCTGCCATCTCCCAACATGGTCCAACTCTCAGGAATCTACAACATCCAAGGAAAAGTCATGACCAGCATGAAAATGGCCACCATTGTGACCACGGGTCGATACCTCTTTGGTTTCTTGGAGTTGGGTGTAAGGCAGAGTCAAGGGTAAAGATCCCTGAGACCATGAACTTCACCACCTCCAGGTCACCCTTAGGCGAATAGTGATGAATGTGCTGTTAGGGCGCCGGCACTCTTCGCACACTTTGCCAGCTCGGCCAGAGTTGAAGTCCCACTCAATGGAAGGTGGTCCCATTCAAGGGAAGGTGGTCCCACTCAATGGAAGGTGGCGGTTTTCCCACTCAATGGAAGGTGGTCCAATTCAAGGGAAGGTGGTCCCACTCAATGGAAGGTGGTACCACTAAAGGGAAGGTGGTCCCACTCAAAGGAAGGTGAATCCCACTCAAGGGAAGGTGGTCCCACTCAATGGAAGGTGGTCCTACTCAAGGCAAGGTGGTCCCACTCAAGGGAAGGTGGTTCCACTCAAATAAAGGTGGTCTACCTCAAGGGAAGGTGGTCCCACTCAGGTAAAGGGGGTCCCACTCAGGTAAAGGTGGTCCCACTCAAGTAAAGGTGGTCCCACTCAAGTAAAGGTGGTCCCACTCAATGGAAGGTGGTACCACTCAATGGAAGGTGGTCCACTCAAGACATGGTGGCCCCACTCAAGGGAAAGTGGTCCCACTCAATGGAAGGTGGTCCCTTTCAAGGGAAGGTGGTCACACTCAATGGAAGGTGGTCCAACTCAAGGCAAGGTGGTCCCACTCAAGGGAAGGTGGTTCCACTCAAATAAAGGTGGTCTACCTCAAGGGAAGGTGGTCCCACTCAGGTAAAGGGGTCCCACTCAGGTAAAGGGGGTCCCACTCAGGTAAAGGTGGTCTCACTCAAGTAAAGGTGGTCCCACTCAAGTAAAGGTGGTCCCACTCAATGGAAGGTGGTACCACTCAATGGAAGGTGGTCCACTCAAGACATGGTGGCCTCACTCAAGGGAAAGTGGTCCCACTAAAAGGAAGGTGGTACCACTCAAGTGAAGGTGGTCCACTCAATATATGGTGGCCACACTCAAGGGAAGGTGTTCCCACTCAAGGGAAGGTGTTCCCACTCAAGTAAAGGTGGTCCCACTCAAGTAAAGGTGGTCCCACTCAAGAAAAGGTGGTCCCACTCAAGTAAAGGTGTTCCCACTCAAGGGAAGGTGGTCACACTCAATGGAAGGTGGTCCAACTCAAGGCAAGGTGGTCCCACTCAAGGGAAGGTGGTTCCACTCAAATAAAGGTGGCCTACCTCAAGGGAAGGTGGTCCCACTCAGGTAAAAGGGGTCCCACTCAGGTAAAGGTGGTCCCACTCAAGTAAAGGTGGTCCCACTCAAGTAAAGGTGTTCCCACTCAAGGGAAGGTGGTCACACTCAATGGAAGGTGGTCCAACTCAAGGCAAGGTGGTCCCACTCAAGGGAAGGTGGTTCCACTCAAATAAAGGTGGTCTACCTCAAGGGAAGGTGGTCCCACTCAGGTAAAGGGGGTCCCACTCAGGTAAAGGTGGTCCCACTCAAGTAAAGGTGGTCCCACTCAAGTAAAGGTGGTCCCACTCAAGTAAAGGTGGTCCCGCTCAATGGAAGGTGGTCCACTCAAGACATGGTGGCCCCACTCAAGGGAAGGTGTTCCCACTCAAGGGAAGGTGTTCCCACTCAAGGGAAGGTGGTCCCATTCAAGGGATGGTGGTCCACTCAATGGAAGGTGATCCCACTCAAGGGAAGGTGGTCCCACTCAAGGGAAGGTTGTCCCATTCAAGGGAAGGTGGTCCACTCAATGGAAGGTGGCCCACTCAATGGAAGGTGGCGGATATCTCACTCAATGGAAGGTGGTCCCATTCAAGGGAAGGTGGTACCACTAAAGGGAAGGTGGTTCCACTCAAAGGAAGGTGGCGGATATCTCACTCAATGGAAGGTGGTTCCACTCAAAGGAAGGTGGTCCCACTCAAGGGAAAGTGGTCACACTCAATGGAAGGTGGTCCTACTCAAGGCAAGGTGGTCCACTCAAGGGAAGGTGGTCCCACTCAAGGGAAGGTGATCCTACTCAAGGGAAGGTGATCCCAGTCAAGGGAAGGTGATCCCACTCAAGGGAAGGTGGTCCCACTCAAGGGAAGGTGGTCCCACTCAAGGGAAGGTGGTCCACTCAATGGAAGGTGGCAGATTTCCCACTCAATGGAAGGTGGTCCCATTCAAGGGAAGGTGGTCCCACTCAATGGAAGGTGGTACCACTAAAGGGAAGGTAGTCCCACTCAAGGGAAGGTGATCCCACTCAATACATGGTGGCCCCACTCAAGGGAAGGTGTTCCCACTCAAGGGAAGGTGTTCCCACTCAAGGGAAGGTGGTCCCATTCAAGGGATGGTGGTCCACTCAATGGAAGGTGATCCCACTCAAGGGAAGGTGGTCCCACTCAAGGGAAGGTTGTCCCATTCAAGGGAAGGTGGTCCACTCAATGGAAGGTGGCCCACTCAATGGAAGGTGGCGGATATCTCACTCAATGGAAGGTGGTCCCATTCAAGGGAAGGTGGTACCACTAAAGGGAAGGTGGTTCCACTCAAAGGAAGGTGGCGGATATCTCACTCAATGGAAGGTGGTTCCACTCAAAGGAAGGTGGTCCCACTCAAGGGAAAGTGGTCACACTCAATGGAAGGTGGTCCTACTCAAGGCAAGGTGGTCCACTCAAGGGAAGGTGGTCCCACTCAAGGGAAGGTGATCCTACTCAAGGGAAGGTGATCCCAGTCAAGGGAAGGTGATCCCACTCAAGGGAAGGTGGTCCCACTCAAGGGAAGGTGGTCCCACTCAAGGGAAGGTGGTCCACTCAATGGAAGGTGGCGGATTTCCCACTCAATGGAAGGTGGTCCCATTCAAGGGAAGGTGGTCCCACTCAATGGAAGGTGGTACCACTAAAGGGAAGGTAGTCCCACTCAAGGGAAGGTGATCCCACTCAATAGAAGGTGGTCCCATTCAAGGGAAGGTGGTCCCATTCAAGGGAAGGTGGTCCTATTCAAGGGAAGGTGGTCCCACTCAATGGAAGGTGGTCCCACGCAATGGAAGGTGGTCCCACTCAATGGAAGGTGGTCCCACTCAATGGAAGGTGGTCCCACTCAAGTGAAGGTGGTCCACTCAAGACATGGTGGTCCAACTCAAGGGAAAGTGGTCCCACTCAATGGAAGGTGGTCCCACTCAATGGAAGGTGGTCCAACTCAATGGAAGATGGTCCTACTCAAGGCAAGGTCGTCCCACTCAAGGGAAGGTGGTTCCACTCAATGATCCACTGGAAAGGGTATCCACCCAGTAAAGTTCTTGGGGAAACTCTTCATCAGTTCATGCTCCTGTCCTGGTATGGCACTTTTACAGGGACTTTGCAGGCACACCTGGTGCTTTGGGAGGGGGGCACACTGTTGCGCCACTCCTGCGACCACTGCCCCACTTTCTGCTCTCTTCTGACCTGGCCTCGTGGGGTCGGAGCTCGCTCGTCCCTCCATGCACAGAGTGCATGGAATGTTGCCGCAGTGCTGGCCAGCCGCTGTATATTCTGCCTTGAATTAACTCTTGTCTAGTGCAGCTCCTTCATGAAGCCTTCTTCTCCTGGGGCAGAGGGACTCCATATCAACCATCACTCCTCCTGAGTTCTTCTTATCAGAATTCTTTTTTGGGAGAAGATATAACTTCCCAATCCAAGATTGCCACCACCATTTGTGCACCATAACTAATTCTTTAGCTTCCCAAGCCAAAATGGCCTTTCAAGATGACAGCTCTGCAATTCCTGTTGCTTCAGCTATTTAAGGGAAGGAGATTCAACTACAATTGCTTCACAAGGCTACGAGTAGGTGTCATAGTTTTTTGTTGTTCCTGGTCTTCCTAGTTTTTCCTGTGATGCCTGTCCTTCAGTGTTTCTCCTTGTTCCCGTATACTGTATCCTTTCCAGCTTCTGTCTCCAGTCAGAAACTCTCCACCTTGTCTGGTTAAATCTCAACGCCCTTTCTTTTGGGCACTTCATCTGGCAGTGCTCATGTCAAGACTTCAGGAGTTTTTTTTTTTGCCTCATTGACTTTTTCCTCCTTCGAACTCCTTCCGGGAGGCACCAACTGCTAGGAACTTTCCTGTGTCTGCAGAACCATGGCTACTGGAAGTGGTCACCCTTATCTCAGGCTAAGAAAATCCGTAAAGGCTCATTCTTCCAGAACGAGGAGTGAACTCCAAGGATCGTCCAACCCTCACCAGACTGACACAGGTTGCTTGTGGGAAACTAAAAGCAACTGCTCAAGGACAAATTTAACAGTGAGCCAGATTACCTCCAAAGAACCTTGCACCATGGGTCAAAAAGGGAACTAGATTGAACCTCAGGATGGATGATAAAAGGGTTGTTGAACAAGTTACTTACCTTCGGTAACAATATATCTGTAAGAAAAATAGGTTAGTTATAGATTCCTTACCTTAGAATTACCCCCAGGCATCAGACTGGATCAGGAAAGTTTTTCATCAGCAGTACCCCTGCGCGTCGAAAGGTGGCGTCGGTCGGCTCTGCGTTCGTAGTTGGCGTCGTGGTCATCGGGATGACTTCGCGGTAGCTACTTAGATGCCGCCCTCGTGCGCTGACGTCAGTTCTGTACACGACTTTCCACGCCAGAAGCGCAAAGCCATGCAAGACACTGACCACTGGTGCACAAAACTAGGGCCCTGAAAGGAAGTCCTTAACCCTAGAAGTCAGTTCGCAGAACGGGGAGGATGGGTGGGGCGGTGAGGAATCTATAACTAACCTATGTTTCTTACAGATATATCGTTACCGAAGGTAAGTATCTTGTTCATCTGAAAGAAACAGTTAGTTATAAATTCCTTACCTTAGAATAGATACCCCAGCAATACCAACCCCGGAAGTGGGTCTGCAAACCAAGTTCACACCAGAAAGTCCTGGAGAACAGAATGGCCAAAGAAGCCGTCTCTCCGGACTTGACTGTCCAGGCAGTAGTGTCTTGTGAACATGTGCAGCGATGCCCACGTAGCTACCTGACAGATGTCATTAAGGGGGACTCCACGTCCCAAAGCAGTGGTAGCTGCCGTCACCCTGGTGGAATGGGCGCGCAGCCCCACTGGCGGCTCCTTCTTTGCCAAGGAATAACAAGCTCTGATGCACAAAACGACCCATCTAGAGATGGTCCATTTGTGCACGGCCTGACCTTTTTTGGCGCCCATGTAGCCAACAAAGAGCTGGTCATCCACCCGGAATTGTTTTGTGCAATCCAAGTAAAAGGAAAGCGCACGCTTTGGATCCAGACGGTGGAGCCTCTCTTCTTCTTTGGAAGGATGCAGAGGCAGAAAGAAGGTGGGCAAAGTGATGGTCTGTCCAATATGGAAAGGAGTAACCACTTTGGGAAGGAAGGATGGACGAGTTCTAAGGACAACCTTGTCCGGATGAACAGTCAGAAAAGGAGGCTTAAAAGAAAGAGCTTGGAGCTCACTCACCCTGTGAGCAGAGGTGATAGCAACCAGAAAGGCAGTCTTTAAAGTAAGAAGTCTGAGAGGACAGTTATGAAGCGACTCAAAGGGAGCGCACATAAGGTAAGTAAGAACCAAGTTCAAGTCCCACTGAGGCATTACGAAGGGAACAGGAGGAAAAAGAGGAGTAATGCCCTTAAGAAAGCGATTTACAACAGGGGACTTGAAAAGAGAAGGCTGATCAGGAAGCCTAAGAAAGGCTGAAATGGCCGAGAGGTAGCCTTTAAGAGTACTCAGAACAGAGCCCTGCTTGGCCAAAGAAAGGAGGAACAAGAGAACCTCAGAAAGAGGGGCAGAAAGGGGATCCACAGCCTTTGCTGCGCACCATGCCACAAATGTGTTCCATCTACAGGCATATACCATCTTAGTGGAGGGATGCCTGGCTGCCAAGATAACATCACAGACTTCGGGAGGCAGGTCAAACGACGTCAACTGCCGCCGCTCAATCTCCACGCAAGGAGGTGGAGGCTGGCCAGGTTCGGGTGGAGGACCGTCCCCTGCTGCTGCGACAGAAGATCCTCCCGAAGAGGCAGTCTGATCGGAGGATCGATGGCCATGTGTAGCAGCTCGGGATACCAGACTCTTCGTGCCCAATCTGGAGCCACAAGAATGACTTGGGCCCAGTCGCGCTTGATCTTCTTCAGCACTCTGGGCAGAAGTGGTATAGGCGGAAAGGCGTATAGAAGACCGCAGCTCTACACGCGACGAAAAGCTTTGCCTAGCGAGTGCCGCCTTGGAAATTCCAACGCACAGAATTGCTGACATTGCGCGTTCTCTTCGGTGGCGAAAAGATCTAACCAAGGCTCTCCCCACTGTTGAAAGAGATCTTGCACCACCACCGAGTAAAGATGCCATTCGTGATCCATCATGCACCTGCGGCTGAGTTCGTCCGCCCTGGTGTTCAGGGAACCTGCCAGGTGTTGAACCACCAGGGATATGCCCTGATGTTCCAGCCATGTCCAGAGGCGGAGAGCCTCTTGACATAGGGTCCACGACCCCACCCCGCCTTGTTTGTTGCAGTACCACATGGCAGTGGTGTTGTCCGTGAACACCTGCACTACTCTTCCCCGGACAGTGGGAAGGAATGCTTTGAGTGCAAGACGAATCACCTGAAGCTCCAGAAGGTTGATGTGGAGCCCCGACTCCGCCGGAGACCAGAGGTCTCTGATCTCCTCCACCCCCATATGGCTGCCCCATCCCAGAAGTGATGCATTGATCACCACTGTGAACTCTGGTTGGGGAAGGGAGAGGGATCTGCTGTCGACCCAATCCTGGTTTGTTATCCACCACTGCAATTGGTGTGCAGTGCCCTCCGAGATCTGGATGCAATCGGACAGGTTCCCCTGATGTTGTGCCCACTGAAACTTCAGGTCCCACTGCAGAGCCCGCATATGCTATCTGGCATGTTCCACCAGCAGGATGCAGGAGGCCATCAGGCCCAGTAGCCGGAGGGTCATCCTGACCGAAACCTGGGATAGAGGCTGAAAGATCGGAATCATAGCCCGAATATCATAGACTCGCTGTTCGGGAGGATAGACCCAAAACTGCGTTGTGTCCAGAACCGTCCAATGAAGAGGAGCTTCTGAGAGGGAGTCAGGTGTGACTTCGGCACGTTGATGGAGAACCCCAGCGAATGCAGGAGGTCGGCCGTAGTCTGGAGGTGGGAGACGACAGCCTGGGGCGAGCCCGCCTTCAACAGCCAGTCGTCGAGATTGGGGAAGACTGGAACCCCTGATCTGCGCAGATGAGCTGTGACCACCGCCATCACTTTCGTTACCACCCGACGGTAAACTGAAAGTGCTCGTGGCCTACCGTGAACCGTAGGTAACGCCGGTGGGTCGGCAGGACGGGGATGTGAAAAAAAGTGTCCTGCAAGTCCAACGCTACCATCCAGGCTCCAGGGTTGAGAGCAGACAAGACCTGAACTAGCGTCAACATTTTGAACTTCTCCTTCCCGAGGAAGCAGTTGATGTCCCTGAGATCCAAGATAGGACGCAGGCCCTTGTCCTTCTTGGGCACCAGAAAGTAGTGGGAATAGCAACCACGACCTACTTCTGGGACAGGTTCTCGCTCGATGGCTCCCTTGGACAAGAGAGCCATAACTTCCTCTCGGAGAAGGGCCAGATGATCCTCTGACATGCGATGGTACTGAGGTGGCATGGATGGAGGGGTAGTCTCGAAGGGGAGGGAGTAGCCCCTTCAGACTATTTGCAAAACTCACCTATCCGACGTGATGGTGCGCCAGTGGGGGAGGTGATGGCCAATCCTGCCGCCCACTGGCGATTGATGGGCCTGAAATGTCAGACTAGGAGGGTTTGGAGGCTGCGGCAGAGGGGGCTGTGGTGGACTGGCCCGCCCACTGGCTCCCAGAACCACAGCGGTGGTTCCCACGTCCCCGGCAGCGCAGGGGTTGAACAGCTTGCGCTGGCCTGTGGCTCTGGGCGGGACGTGGCGGGGCACCCCCTTCCGTAGTCACGAAAGGGGCAAAAAGCAGACTGCGCAGAGTGGGTGGTGGAGAGGCCCAAGGACCTGGCCGTAGCCAGAGAGTCCTTAAAGCGCTCCAGCGCCTTGTCGCCGAATAGGCGACGGCCATCAAAGGGCATGTCCATAAGAGTGGACTGGACATCCCCTGAAAAACCAGTCGGCCTCAACCAGGTGTAGCGTCGAAGGGCTACCGACTTAGAAATCGTCCTGCCTATTGAGTCGGCGGTATCCAGCCCACAGCAGATGGTAACCTTTTGCTGCGTCTCTCCCTTCAACTGCACGGGAGAGTATGGCCCGGGCCTCCTTCGGGCACTGGAGCAGTACTTGCGCCAACGTATCCCACACGGAGTGGGTGTAACGGCCCAACAGACATGCGGTGTTTACCGACCGCAGTCCCAAGCTGGAGGAAGAACACATCTTCTTCCCAAGATGGTCCAGCTTTTTGGATTCCCTATCAGGTGGAGCGGTAGGGAATGCGCCTTTGGAGGTGGAGGCTTGGACCACCAAGCTCTCAGGGGTGGGGTGTTGGGAGAGGAAAGTGGGGTCACCCAGGGCCGGGCGGTGGCGTCGGGCAACCATCCTATCCACAGGAGCCCCTGTGTTGGGCCTGGACCAGGTGCCTAAAAGGATGTCAGTGAGGGCTTCATTAAACGGTAGTAGGGGCTCCGAAGAGCTCGCTCCCAGTTGAAGCACCTCTTTCAGGAGGTTAGTCCTGACTGCCACCGTAGGTAGCTCGAGGTGGAAAGCCTCGGCCACCCTACGCAACACCATGGCGTAAGACACTCCCTCCTCCGTAGTCATGGTAGGAGAAGACAACATGCCAAGATCTGGTGAGGTATCCAGACCACTGGCTACCCCCAGTTCCTCTCTCCAGTCCGGTTCATAACCTAGCTGGTCAGTTAAAGGGTCTCCAGACCCCTCCCAGTCCTCCTCACCCTCTTCTGGCTGCGAATCTGGTCTAAAAGAGCCAGGGTAGAACAAGGGCACAAAAGTACCCGCTGGCGCAGGATCCGGCATCGGTCAACGCCTGTCCGGCTCCGTGTCTACATCAAGGTGGAGGCCGGGGGGACGACTGCGGACGTGGTGCCGGTGGAATCGGCGCCGGGGGAGGTGTAACTAGGTCGACCGGAGCCGATCCGGATCCAGGCCTGGATCCAAGGGGACCCTGCGGCGCCTGGACCGAAGCCGCCGGCATCGAAGGCCCAGGGCCCCCAGCCGAGTCCACGGGGCCCGAAGGCGCGCCGGCGGAGTCGGGTTGCCCAAAGATGGCATGCATCGATTTGTAAAATTGGCGAAGCTGGGCAGGGGTCGCTCCAGGTCCCAGGAAGGGAGGGAAGCCCAGAGTCGACCCTTTGGGCTACGCACGCGGAGCCGCGGGAGGGGCACCACCCGCATCCCTCGTCGCGTCGGACGACGGACGGGGAGAAGTCGAAGAGCGACTATGTTTCTTTGACTTCTTCTTGTGCTTGGACTTACCTGACCCCGAGTGCGAAGACTTGGAACAAGAATGATGATGATGACTCCGCGACCTGTCCCTCGACCTCCCACGTGACCGAGACCTCGAACGGTGCAGAGCCGACTGCCGGCCTCGAGAAGCTTTCGGGACCGCTCCCACAAAGACTTGGGATTCATGGTCCGGCAATCAGAGCACGACTTGGGGTCATGCTCGTGCTCCAGGCAGAAGAGGCACACGTGGTGCGGATCCATCACCGACATCAGTCGGGTCCAGGAACCGCAAGCCTTGAAGCCGGGCATCCCTGACGTGCACCAGGAGTCGAAGACTCGAAAACGGTGTCGACAAAAGTCGGCAAAAAGTCAGTCAAAAAGTGACTGGAGGTACCGCTCTCTCCGGATCTGCGCTGGCTGGCGCTGAAAAAGAAAGACTGACGTCAGCGCGCGAGGGCGGCATCTAAGTAGCTACCGCGACATCATCCCGGCGACCACAACGCCAAAGACGAACGGCGAGCCGACCAACGCCATCTTTCGACGCGCAGGGGTACTGCTGACGAAAAACTTTCCGGATCCAGTCTGACGCCTGGGGGTAATTCTAAGGTAAGGAAGCTATAACTAACTGTTTCTTTCAGATGCCGGGCTATAAATGATACTTTCCTCAGTGCGTGTTGCCAAAGCAGCTTCTGACTTGAGTACCTTTTGGGGGACATTTTGTCATACTCCTCAGCTTGTTCAATGGTGGTACCACCAAATGCCTGTCGGATCAGGATTTCTGACTACCATCGGACCAGGCTTTCTGACTACCATCGGACCAGGCTTTCTGATTACCATCGACTGGGCTTTCTGACTTCCAACGGACTTGGCTTTCTGACTACCATCAGACATTATGTTTGTTTCCCAATTCACTTCTTTAATTGACGATAGCGCCTGTGGCATTGTTTTGTTATGTTATGTTATATCTTATGTTATGTTATGTTTGTTTTAATAGTGAGCTAATTATCCGTGAGGGTATCCAGGCAATCCGTAGCAGGTGTGTAAGGCCAGCCCTAGCCGGGTTTGAACAGCCAGGTATTCAGCTTTTTTTGATAGTCAATAGAGGAGGAGGCTCTGATGTTTTGCCGGAGGTCCCTCCAGGCATTAAGAACTGATTTGGTTTTCTGTATGTGTGATGGGGTGTGTGCTAATGAGAGACTGGCAAAGCGGAGATGTCTGGAAGGTTGGTGGACGTGAATGCGGCTGTTCGGGGAGGCTAGGCCTGTGTTGTGGAGTGCTCTGTGGGTGTGGGTGAGGAGTTTGAATTGTGCTCCCTTCCATATGAAGAGCCAGTGGAGTTCCCTAAGGTGTGATCTGAGGTAGGCTCAGCATAGGAGGTTTAGGACTAGTCTGGCTGCTGTGTTTTAGACAGTCTGTAGTCTTCTTGTGAGCTGGTTGGTTATCCCTGTGTATAGGGTGTTCCCATAGTGTAGCCTGCTGGTTATGACGGCTTGGATAATAATTTTCCTGGTGTTGTCTTGTAGCCACTTGATGATTTTCATCAGCATCCTTAAGATTTTGAAGTAGGACGAGACCAGTGTGTTGACTTGGGTGGTTATTGTTTATGTTGATTCTGAGGTTTCTTTCTTGTGAGCAACACGTGGGAGTGAGACAAAGGTCTATGGGCCACCAGGTGGAGCCCATGGTGAGGTGTCTTTGCCGAAGACCACCACTTTTTTGTCTTGTCTGAGTTCACTTTGAAAAAATCGGATTTCATCGGAGAAGCCACTTAGTTCATTCATGTGACTGCTTCTGGTGTTTCGGCCAGAAGAGCCATGTCGCTGTTGAGGAGCGCCGGTCAGAGCTTTGTGGGACTCCGCAGATTAGATCTTGTGCTTCAGAGGAGCAGGCGGGCATGATGACAGTTTGGGCTCTTCCGGTGAGGAAGGAGCAGATCCATTTGAGGGAGTGTACCTGTATGCCTGCTTTTTGGAGTTGTCGGATTAGGATGGGATGGGAGATGGTGTTGAAGGCTGCTGATAGGATTACAAGATGAGGGCTGTGTTTTCCCTCATGTTGAGGATCATCCGGATGTCATCTGTTGCCGCTATGAGGTCAGTTTCTGTGCTGGGTCTAACTCCTGATTGTGTAGTTTTGAGAAGTTGGTGTTTGGTAAAGTGGTCAGAGAGGCACTTATTAATGGCATTTTCCAAGACTTTGGCTAGGTAAAGAAGGAGGGATATTGACAGGTAATTGGCGAGTTTGATCGCATCGGTCAAGCGTTTCTTTAGGAGGACGTTGACGGTTGTGTGCTTCTATGGTTCCGGTACTGATGGGCGTATTGAGGATGGGGGTGAGGGCCTCACTGCTAGGGGTCACTCATTTTTCAAAGGCATGGTGAGGGCAGGGATCCGCCAGGGCCCCGGAGTGAATGGTCTTCATGATTGTTCTGGTTTTCTCTGTGCTAATGGGGTCCCATGGGATGACTGCGTTGTCTTCGTTCATCACTGAAAGACTTCTGGAGAGGGTCCGGGGGTGCAGTCACTGGGCAAAGTTGCTGTATAAGGTTGTGATTTTACTGCAAAAGAAGTCTGAGAGGTCGTCACACAGATCTTGTGATGGGCTGATGTTTTCGGTGGCAGCTGTGGGTGTGGTGAAGTCCCTGATGATTGTGATTCGCAGTGGTTTCTTTGCTGCTATTGGAGCTGGTATTTATTCGTTCGACTGGGGCCTTCCTCTCAGCTTCTCGGATTAGCTGGTGGTAGTTTCTTTGGACAGCTTTGAAAGTGTCTTTATTCACTTATCCTTAGCTGGCTGTCCATTTCCGTTCCAGTTGTTTGCAGTGTCGTTTGGTCATTCTGAGGTTTTTCACATACCAGTTGGCTTGTGTTCTGGTGTTTGCTGTGTGGCTTCATTTCACGGATGCCCGAGCGCCAGCACAGTTGATGATCCACTTGTTTAAGTTTTCAATGTAGTGTGCCCGCAGGGTATGTTTTGTTCTCATAGAGGGCGGACGTCCAATTCGCCTCTGTTAGACTGTTCCAGTGTCGGTGTGCTGGACCCTTTATGGGGGTTCTTCTGTGTTGATGGATGCTGATTGTGAAACTGACTATGGCGTGATGTGTCCAGGTGACACAGGTCTTGGTGCATTGATCCTGATGTTGTTAAGGATGTGAAGACGGGATCTAGGGTATGTCCAGAGGCATGGGTGGGCTCCGTGATACATTGAATTAGTCCTAGGTTTTGGAGGTGGTGAAGAAGGGTGGCTGAGTTTGTCGTTGGTCTGGTCTTCTTGATGGAAACTGAGGTCTCCTAGAAGGAGGAAAGAGCTGGAGTCGAGAGCTGGGTGGGTGATGAAGTCCGGAATGTTGCTCGCGAAGTTGGCTCAGCGGCCTGGGGGGTGATAGATTAGGATTCCTAGGGGTCAGTTTGCTACGATTCGTAGTTTAAAGTTGTGGTGTCCATGTAGACTGTTCCTGCTTCAGTGGATGGGGTGCAGATGAAGGTGTCTCTGTAGACTATGCAGATTATCACTCTGTTCCTTTTAGGCGGTCTTGCGTGGGGATTTTGTATTCGGCAGGGATGGCAGTGGTGATGTCTGAAGTTGAAGCTGTGGTCAGCCATGTTTCCGTGAGCTATGCACTCACACACCCATGAGTTATATTACAACACCGGAGACACAGACCAGCCTTGCACTCACCCACCCATGAGTTATAACAACACCGGAGACACAGACCAGCCTGAACTCACCCACCCATGAGTTATAACAACACCGGAGACAAATACATCCCTGCACTCACCCACCCATGAGTTATAACAACATCGGAGACACAGACCAGCCCACCTCTCACCCACCCATGAGCTATAAAAACACAAGAGACAAAAAGCAGCCTGCCCCCTCACCTACCAATGAGCTATAACAACACCGGAAACACAGACCTGCCCTCCACTCACCCACCAATGAGTTACTTCAACACTGGAGACACAGACCAGCCAATGACTCACCCATCAATGAGTTATTACAACACCGGAGACACAGACCAAACCTCCACTCACCAACCCATGAGCTATGACAACACCAGAGACACAGACCAGCCCTCCACTCACCCACCGACAAGCTTTAACAACACTGGAGACACCTGCCCTCCACTCACCCACCAATTAGTTACTTCAACACCGAAAACTCACCCCAGCCCTGCACTCACACACCCATGAGTCATATTACAACACCGGAGACACAGACCATCCTTGCACTCATCCACCAATGAGCTATAACATCACCGGAGATACAGATCAGCCCCCCACTCACCCACCCATGAGGTATAACAACACAGGAGCACAGATCAGTCCTGCACTCACCCATCAATGAGGTATAACAACACCTTAGACAAAGACCAGCCCTGTACTCACCCACCCATGAGATATAACAACACCGGAGAGACAGACCAGCCCTGCACTCACCACCCTATGAGTTATAACAACACCGAAGACATACACCAGCCTCCCACTCACCCACCCATGAGCTATCACAACACTGGAGACATAGATCAGCCCTGCACTCACCCACCAATGAGATATAACAATGACAACACTGGAGACACAGAGCAGCCCTGCACTCACACACCTATGAGTTATAACAACACCGGAGACACACACCAGCCCTCCACTCACCCACCCATGAGCTATAACCATACCTGAGACACAGACCGGCCCTGCACTCACCCACCAATGAGCTATAACAACACCTGAGACACAGACCAGCCCTGAATTCACCCACCCATGAGATATAACAACACTGGAGACACAGACCAGCCCTGCACTCACCCACCAATGAGTTATTATAACACCAGAGACACAGACCAGCCCTGCACTCACCCACCAATGACCTATAACAACACTGGAGATACAGACCAGCACTCCACTCACACACCCATGAGCTATAACAGCACCTGAGAAACAGACCAGCGCTGCACTCACCCACCCATGAGTGATAACAACAACTGAGACACAGACCAGCCCTGCACTCACCCACCTATGGACTACAACAACACTGGAGACACAGACCAGCCTTACACACACACACCCAACCATGCACAATAACAACACTGAAGACAGAACAACTCTGCATTCACCCATCAATGAGCTATAATGACACCGGAGACACAGAACAGCCCTGCATTCACCCACCAATGAGCTATAACTACATCGGAGACACAGACCATCCCTTCACACAACCACCAATGAGCTATTATAACACCAGTCACAGACTAGCTCTGCACTCATCCACCCTTGAGTTATTTCAACACCAGAGACACAGACCAACCCTGGACTCATTCACCCATTAGTTATTACAACACTGAAGACACAGATCAGCCCTGCACTCACCCACCCATGAGTTATTACAACACCGGAGATGCAGACCAGCCATGGACTCACCCACCCACGAGCTATAACAATACCTGAGACACAGAGCAGCCCTCCCTCACCCACCCATGAGTTATAACAACACCGGAGACACAGACCAGCCTGAACTCACCCACCCATGAGTTATAACAACACCAGAGACAAATACATCCCTGCACTCACCCACCCATGAGTTATAACAACATTGGAGACACAGACCAGCCCACCTCTCACCCACCCATGAGCTATAAAAACACCAGAGACAAAGAGCAGCCTGCCCCCTCACCTACCAATGAGCTATAACTACACCGGAAACACAGACCTGCCCTCCACTCACCCACCAATGAGTTACTTCAACACCGGAAGCACAGACCAAACCTCCTCTCACCAACCCATGAGCTATGACAACACCAGAGAACCAGACCAGCACTCCACTCACCCACCGACAAGCTATAACAACACTGGAGACACCAGCCCTCCACTCACCCACCAATTAGTTACTTCAACACCGAAGAATCACCCCAGCCCTGCACTCACACACCCATGAGTCATATTACAACACCGGAGACACAGACCAGCCTTGCACTCATCCACCAATGAGCTATAACAACACCAGAGACACAGATCAGCCCCCCACTCACACACCCATGAGCTATAACAACACAGGAGCACAGATCAGTCCTGCACTCACCCACCAATGAAGTATAACAACACCTTAGACAAAGACCACCCCTGTACTCTCCCACCCATGAGACATAGCAACACCGGAGACACAGACCAGCCCTGCACTCACCACCCTATGAGTTATAACAACACCGGAGACACAGAGCAGCCCTCCACTCACCCACCCATGAGTTATACCAACACCGGAGACACAGACCAGCCCTGCACTCACCTGCCTATGAGTTATAACAACACTGGAAACACACACCAGCCCTCCACTCACCCACCCACGAGCTATAACAATACCTGAGACACAGACCGGCCCTGAACTCACCCACCCATGAGATATAAAAACAATGGAGACACAGACCAGCCCTGCACTCACCCACCAACAATTTATTACAACACCAGAGACACAGACCAGCCCTGCACTCACCCATCAACGAACTATAACAACACTGGAGACACAGACCAGCCCTGCACTCACCCACCCATGAGCGATAACAACACCGGAGTCACAGATAAGCCCCCCACTCACCTACCAATGAGTTATTACAACACCGGAGACACAGACCAGCCATGGACACATCCACCCATAAGTTATTACAACATCGGAGACACAGAACAGCCCTGCACTCACCCACCAATGAGCTATAAAAACACCTGAGACACAGCCCAGCCCTGAGCTCACCCACCCACGAGATATAACAACACTGGAGACACAGACCAGCCCTGCACTCACCCACCAACGATTTATTACAACACCAGAGACACAGACCAGCCTTGCACTCATCCATCAACGAGCTATAACAACACTGGAGTTACAGACCAGCCCTCCACTCACACACCCATGAGCTATAACAGCACCTGAGACACAGACCAGCCCTGCACTCACCCACCCATGAGTGATAACAACACCTGCGACACAGACCAGCCCTGGACTCACCCACCCATGGACTACAACAAAACTGGAGAAACAGACCAGCCCTACACACACCCAGCCATGCACAATAACAACACCGAAGACAGAGCAACTCTGTATTCACCCCCCAATGAGCTGTAATGACACCAGAGACACAGATCAGCCCTGCACACACCCACCAATGAGTTATTACAACACTGGAGACACAGACCAGCCCTGTATTCACTCACCCACCCATGAGTTATTACAACTCCAGAGATGCAGACCAGCCCTGCACTCACCCACCCATGAGTTATTACAACACTGGAGTTGCAGACCAGCCCTGGATGCACCCACCCATGAGTTATTACAAATCCGGAGATGCAGACCAGCCCTGCACTCACCCACCGATGAGTTATAGCAACACCGGAGACACAGACCAGCCCTGCACTCACCCACCCATGAGCGATAACAACACTGGATTCACAGATAAGCCCCCCACTCACCTACCAATGAGTTATTACAACACCGGAGACACAGACCAGCCATGGACACATCCACCCATAAGTTATTACAACACCGGAGACACAGAACAGCCCTGCACTCACCCACCAATGAGCTATAAAAACACCTGAGACACAGACCAGCCCTGAACTCACCCACCCACGAGATATAACAACACTTGAGACACAGACCAGCCCTGCACTCACCCGCCAATGACTTATTACAACACCAGAGAAACAGACCAGCCCTGCACTCACCCATCAACGAGCTATAACAAGACTGGAGATACAGACCAGCCCTCCACTCACACACCCATGAGCTATAACAGCACCTGAGACACAGGCCAGCCCTGCACTCACCCACCCATGAGTGATAACAACATCTGTGACACAGACCAGCCCTGCACTCACCCACTCATGGACTACAACAACACTGGAGAAACAGACGAGCCCTACACACACCCAACCATGCACAATAACAACACCGAAGACAGAGCAACTCTGCATTCACCCACCAATGAGCTACATTGACACCAGAGACACAGAACAGCCCTGCACTCACCCACCAATGAGCTATAACAACATCGGAGACACAGACCAGCCCTGCACACACCCACCCATGAGCTATAACAACACTGGAGATGCAGACCAGCCCTGGATTTACCCACCCATGAGTTATTACAAATCCGGAGATGCAGACCAGCCTTGCACTCACCCACCAATGAGTTATAGCAACACCGGAGACACAGACCAGCTCTGCACTCACCCACCCATGAGCGATAACAACACCGGAGCACAGATAAGCCCCCCACTCACCTACCAATGAGTTATTACAACACCGGAGACACAGACCAGCCATGGACACATCCACCCATAAGTTATTACAATACCGGAGACACAGACCAGCCCTGCACTTATCAACCCATGAGTTATTACAACATCGGAGACACATATCAGCCCTGAACTCACCCACCCATGAGTTATTACAACAGTGGACCCACAGACCAGCCCTGCACCCACCCACCCATGAGTTATTACAACACCGGAGTCACAGATCAGCCGCCCACTCATCTACCAATGAGTTATTACAACACAGTAGACACAGACCAGCCCTGGACTCATCCACCCATGAGGTATTACAACACTGGAGACACAGACCAGCCCTGCAGTCACCCACACATGAGTTATTACAACACCAGAGACTCAGACCAGCCCTGCACACACTCACCAATTAGCTACAACAACACCAGAGTCACAGAACAGCCCCCCACACACCTACCCATGAGTTATTACAACACCAGAGATGCAGACCAACCCTGCACTTACCCACCCATGAGTTATAACAACACCGGAGACACAGACCAGCCCTGGACTCACCCACCCATGAGTTATTACAACACCGGAGACACAGACCAGCCCTGCACTAACCCACCCATCAATCAATCAAACAATCAGTATTTGTAGAGCGGGACTACTCACCTGTTACGGTTGTCAGTGAACTGCTTCCCTCCCTGCACAGCTCTGCCTGGTAGCTGCTGCCCCTTGCGTGTCCACTGACCCTTGTTGGCTGGTGGTTCTAGGCCCTCCACCACCCCCAGGCTCCCGCCTGCGCCTCATCCCTGGCGGTCTAGTGGGGAGCATCTTTGCTCTGCTGCTGGTCTGCCTTCTGTCCTTGTGCTTTCTGTCTCTTTTCCCCCTCTGCCCTTTGCACTCTTTTTTACTTTTTCTCGTTTTCCCCCTATTGCATACTTTCTTCTAAGCCTGGGCGGAGTTCGTGGAGTTGTGGAATTCTGCAAAGTGACAAAAAAACTCCACCAAGCTACGCGAAGTTCCGTGAGCGGCGGAGTGGGTTAACTCACGCCGTTCCCACTGATTTTTAGTCCCAAGCTGTAAAATACGCATGAACGGCATATTGGACAGTGGAAGAGGGTGCTGCTTCTTGTTGCTGCACGAGCAGAAGTTCTACTCGAGCGGCAGCTTCTTCAATGCAAACGGAAGGTTTCTCAATGCGAGCAGTGGCCACCATCTGCGACTGCCCGCATTGAGAAATCTCGCTGGGAAGTGGTCTAGCGTTATATTTTCCTCACTCGCGCTCGCCAACTTAATGTTGGCGAGCGCGAGTGAGGAAAAAACTCTGCTCCGCATAAAGCGCACAGTGCAAAAAACTCTGCCAACGGAGCGGAGTTCACCCCCCAGGCTTATTTTTTTCACTTTTCTCCCTATTTTTTCTGCGCCGTGCCTGTGCCGCTGATCGACGCCCGTTCCATTCTAGCACCGAGTTTCCCACTTCCCGCCTCCCAGCAGTCCAGCCCTCCCCCTCACACTACTTAGTGGACACAGACCAGCCCTTCACTCACCCACCAATGAATTATTACAACACGGGAGACACAGATCAGCCCTGCACTCACCCATCAACGAGGTATAACAACACCGGAGACACCAGTCCTCCACTTACCCACCAATGAGCTATAACAACACCGGAGACACCAGTCCGCCACTTACCCACCAATGAGCTATCACAATACTTGAGACACAGACCATCCCTGCACTCACCCACGCATGAGTTATTACAACACCGAAGACACAGACCAGCGCTGCATACACTCACCCATGAGCTATAAGTACGTCAGAAACACAGACCAGCCCTGCACTCACCCACCCATGAGTCATAAGAACACCAGAGACAGAGACCAGGTCTGCACACACCCACCTATGAGTTATGGCGGTGCAGAGAAAGAATATTGAGGAAGAAATATCGAATTGCACAAATATCGTGGTAAAAATATCGTGGGTCAAGAATATCGACAGAAAAATCATTGTGGTCAAGAATATCGATTTGAGGTAAGTAATATCGATTTAAAAAATATCGAAGTGTTTAATATCGTTTGTAAAAATATAGGGGCCGATTCCGATCTCGGTCGGAGGCGCACCCAATACCATTCGGTCGGGAAAAAGCCATGCGAAAGCCAGTTTCCCGACCGATCCGTACAGCACACCGAACGAGCAAGTACGATGCGCACAACAGCAAAAAATCCGGCCGAGCCGTACTCACCCAAACCAGGTCCTGTTCTCCGACCGAGGCGAATCCGGAAACGCCGAATCGAGTCGCACGGAAGGGAAAATGCAGCCCCGTCCGGCCGGACAAGTACGATGCGCTTTCCGTACGCGCCGAACCCGTCGCTACGCACGGCACGTCAAAGCATCCGGGAGAGGCGCACATAAGCTCCGAATCGCGCCACAACACGATCCACGGCTACGAGACGAACACAGCACAGACGAGGACGACGCGAGGCGACGAGGACGAAGCGAAGCGACGAGGACGAAGCCAAGCGACGAGGACGACGCGAAGCAACGAGAAGGACGAACGACACGAACCAACCATGAATCCCTTCGTCCCGATCATACCAATATTCTACATCTACTACCGGAACAGGCACGGACGCGTACGGCGCAGAAGGTAAGTCAGACACCAACCACAAAACACATACAACACGTACACGACACATCACACACATACACTGGGAATCTGAATATACTTGCAACAGCAGCACCATAGGGGCGGGATGCCCATCACCAATGCCACATATGCACACAGGGGCCTGAATGCGCGCCACCACCCCAACCCAGGGGGCTGGATGCCCACCACTACTACCACCCTCACCCAGGGGGCTGGATGCCTACCACTACTACCACCCTCACCCAGGGGTGGCAGGATGCCTACCACTACTACCACCCTTAGCCAGGGTGGCAGGATGCCTACCACTACTACCACCCTTAGCCAGGGGGCAGGATGCCTACCACTACTACCACCCTTAGCCAGGGGGCAGGATGCCCACCACTACTACCACCCTCACCCAGGGGGGCAGGATGCCTACCACTACTACCACCCTCACCCAGGGGTGGCAGGATGCCTACCACTACTACCACCCTTAGCCAGGGTGGCAGGATGCCTACCACTACTACCACCCTTAGCCAGGGGGCAGGATGCCTACCACTACTACCACCCTTAGCCAGGGGGGCTGGATGCCTACCACTACTACCACCCTTAGCCAGGGGGCAGGATGCCCACCACTACTACCACCCTCACCCAGGGGGGCTGGATGCCTACCACTACTACCACCCTTAGCCAGGGTGGCAGGATGCCTACCACTACTACCACCCTCACCCAGGGGTGGCAGGATGCCTACCACTACTACCACCCTTAGCCAGGGGGCTGGATGCCTACCACTACTACCACCCTTAGCCAGGGGGCAGGATGCCCACCACTACTACCACCCTCACCCAGGGGGGCTGGATGCCTACCACTACTACCACCCTTAGCCAGGGGGCAGGATGCCTACCACTACTACCACCCTCACCCAGGGGGGCAGGATGCCCACCACTACTACCACCCTTAGCCAGGGTGGCAGGATGCCTACCACTACTACCACCCTTAGCCAGGGGGCAGGATGCCTACCACTACTACCACCCTTAGCCAGGGTGGCAGGATGCCTACCACTACTACCACCCTTAGCCAGGGTGGCAGGATGCCTACCACTACTACCACCCTTAGCCAGGGGGCAGGATGCCTACCACTACTACCACCCTTAGCCAGGGGGCAGGATGCCTACCACTACTACCACCCTTAGCCAGGGGGCAGGATGCCTACCACTACTACCACCCCAACCCAGGGGGGCTGGATGCCTACCACTACTACCACCCTTAGCCAGGGGGCAGGATGCCCACCACTACTACCACCCTCACCCAGGGGGGCAGGATGCCTACCACTACTACCACCCTCACCCAGGGGTGGCAGGATGCCTACCACTACTACCACCCTTAGCCAGGGTGGC